>CM067338.1:48848819-51248819 GCA_034376525.1 Nicotiana benthamiana | reverse complement strand
TTGAATAGGGGTATGGTTTATACTGTCATGGTAATAGGTGTGACCACTTCTACTTCAAATGGAGTGGGGTGGCAACAGGTGAAGCCACCTCTACCTTGAATGGAGATGATGCAGCTACCGCAACCTTGATTGGTGACTGAGTCTGTACTTTAATAGGAGTAAGTGCGACTGCAACCTTAAAGTCATCACCTTCTCTAATAAGCCCAATCGACCCTTCATGGTCTCATTCTTCATTTGTATCTATCACATGTACACCATCACCTTTGTGGTCAGGGAGGGGATAGTTGTGGACATTAGGTGCGGCTTCCTTTGCTTGTATGACCTTATTGTCAATTAGCATTTGGATCTTATCCTTCAATGTTTGGCACTCAGAAGTGGCGTGCCCCTTCATACCGAAATGGTACGCACAAATTTTGTTTGGATTCACCCATTGGGATGGGTTTTCTAATGCCACAGTAGGAATATGAGTGGTGTAACCCATAGCTTTCAACCTTTCATACAATTGGTCGATGGGCTCACAATTACGGTGTATTGTCTAGGTGGATTGTGGTCAAAGTTGGGTCTTGGTCTCGCATAATTTGGGCAAGTTGGTGGTGACTGGAAGTGGGATGGTTGGGAGTTATAAGTGCGATGGACAATGGCTGACTGGGAATATTTGGGAGATGGAGCCTGATATGTAGGAGGTGATTCTTGGAATGTGGGTGGAGGTGTTTGATATGTTGGTGGAGGGGTTTGATAGACAAGTGGAGATTTTGGAACATGGGCCACCAATACTTCCCCAACATCACTCTTCTTCGATATGCCACCTGATTGTAGTACCTTATTTTTGGCTTGCAGTGCCTCGAAGTTCGTTACCATCCCGCTCTTGATTCCATCTTCGATTCTTTCTCCAGGTTTGATGAGGTCAGAGAATTTTTTATTTTCAATAAACATCAACCTGTCCATAATATTGTGGATCCTGTGCTTTGACGAAGAATTTATTTATCTGTTCCTCGTCCAAAGATGGCCTAACCTTGGATGCTTCTGACCTCTAACGACTAGCATACTCACAGAAAGTCTCAATAGGTTTCTTCTTAAGATTTTGAATGTAGAAAACATCCGGTGCGTTCTTTGTATTGAACCTGAAATGGTCCATGAAATCTGACACCATACTTACCCAATTGGACCATTTCTTGGGATCTTGGCTAATATACCAAGACAAAGTATCCCCAATAAGACTCCTCATAAAAAGCTTCATCCGAATTTTTTCATCTTTCCTCACCCCGAAAATTTTGTCACAATATGTCCTTAGATGACCCCTGGAGTCACTCGTGCCATCGAACAACTAGAACTTAGGAAGTTTGTACCCCTCAGGAAATTCCACATCTGATTGTATGCACATGTTTTCATAGTTTAAACCTTCTATTCCTCTGTCGCCTTCAACACCTTGAGCTTGGCTTGTTAACTTCTTGAAGTCTTCAACCATGTCTTTATTGAGCAGGTCCTTCTCGGAGGATTCTGGTGAATAGGAGATTGGTTGGGTAGAATGAGGTACAGTTTCCACATATATAGGTTTTCTTTGATAGGTTCCAGGGATTTGGGTGTACTGATGGTCATTGGTGGAGATTTGGGGATCGAGAATGGGTTGTACTGTGTTTTGCGGAGTGTGGTAAGTGGTGGTTGGTGGGTACTAAATTGGTTGATGGTGATGTTGTGGCGGATTTGGTATTGGCAGCGGATTGAGATTTTAGGGTGGAGTTGTTTATTGATTTGGCACGGAAGGATTTTGGTTTTGTGCGTTCAGAGGAGGTGTTAGGTTCTTTGTTGAGGGTGAGTGACAAGTTTGCCAAGTTGCGAACCTGCTCAAGTTCTCCTTGCAATTCCAATAATTTTTTTTCCAATCTCAGGATTAACTCATTTGGGTCCGGAGTACTACGGCCGTCTAACATTTTTGTTTTCTCAATATTTTCCTTTTAGATACCACGTAAGTTGTTCATTTTTGTTTTTCTTCTACCCTTGGTGTTGCTTGGAGGAGGAGGAGGTGGTGGAGGGCCTCTTGATCTGGTATGATATGCTGATGAGGCCAGTATGAGTGAAACAACCTAAAGGGATGGGAATAATAAAAATAAGAAAAAACAAACAAGTTAACAAGTCAGTGGGGATTCTGAAATGTTTGCAGTATTTAAACATATATAGTGGAAATGTAAATTCGTGTCCTATTTTGGGAACCTTGTTGTGCCCTAGGTAGGCCTAGCAACAAATAAATTTGGAAAACTTTTAATGCCAATAAATGCTTCATTCCATAATATAAAAATAGAAGAATCCCAAGACGACATAAGACAATAAAAATAAGTCACTAGAGGCACTTGGCCTTATTACATTTTTAGGAAAAAGCAAATAAATCTAGCCTATTCGGTAGGACCTTCCCCAGATTTGATCTTCCAAGATCCATCACATAGATCCCCCAGCTCGCACACCCCTAGCAGCAAGTAGGCTCTGGCCAGATGTCCTCCTTCAGCTCCTTCAGGGTTCTGGCAATTTTCAATCCTCTTTATGACTTTACCTTCTATCTCCACTATTCATCGCTCCGAATATTCCAGTTTCCCATTGGAAGTGACTGCCATTTCTTTCCATTCCTCGATCAACCTCACATTCCTCTCATGTATTTCCTGGTGCTCATTCTCATAGTCATGTACCCTCTTACGCAGCCTGTTGTATTTAACTTGATCTTCAGCTTCTTCATCTATGATTTTATTTCCTCGATCGGCCCCTGGTGTCACCATTCCTTACAGATTGTCCTCTATCCATGTCGGGTAGAGAGGCTAGCACCATGCATGGTACTTACTCAACAGTGTTCTTCTCCATAATGATTTTGCAGTGCCACATATGCTGAGCTTGGCACTTGTAAGAGACGCCGTCGTCTTGAAAGTCTGCCCTTAAATGACTCATCTTTACAACCCTTGGTACAACCTGTTTCCTGCATGCTTGCCTCATAACTCGGATAGGGACATACAGGTATATCCTTCTCAACCCGATCAGCACCAAGCAGAGCATCCTTGGATATGATCATGAATTCGTATGTTGGGAACCATTCAAAACATCCATTGCACCTGTTCCTCGGTCATATTTTTGAAGAACTCTACCCATTCTTTGGCACTTTTAGGCTAAGAAAATCTGTCTAAAATGCAATCATCTATTTGGGGTGATGGAAGGCAATATGGTCATTCCAAGTCCTTTACGAAAATTCTTGGTGATAGTGACCCTTTTGGAAAAGCTCCAACAACCATAACTGCAGCAATAAGTTACAACCCTCAAAATGCTTGACCCCTCTTTGACAGCGCTCCAGATCCCTGCAGATGTCGGCTATGATCATGGGGACTATGGTATATGTATGTCCATTAATCCCTTCCATCAAAGTCTTGGCGACCATGGCCAACCTAGTGTGGCTTTTTTCTTTTTTCATTGGGAACACTATCAGGCCTAAGAAGCATATAATGAATATGAACACTCTACGGTGGATGTGACCCAGGGAAGTGAGAGAGATCTCATCATGGTAGGTATGAAATGACTTTATATGGCTATGCCTCTCATATAGGTATGCGAAACGTATGTAAGATTCCTTCAAGCACCCACTACGTCGACATTCTTCTTCAGCCCTATCATCTTTTAAAATCCCCTGCCAGTATGGTTTTCTGGTACCAATATCCCGGGACTATCCCAAGTCAATCCCACAAGCCCTCTAATTTCTTTTAGAAGCATTATCATTTCTATGTCGTTGAAATGAAACAAATCCCTTTCACTATCCCAGAATAAAGTGGCATCCTCGATCGACTTGTTTTTTGGCTAAATATCTAGCAAGGAAGGCAAGTTACCTAGGTACTTTCTCACATGTTTTTGTCACTTGAGGAAAGGTCCTCCCACCAATCTAGCAGCAATGATGGGATGTTGCTAACCATACCGAATTTGGGTACCTCATGCCATATTTTCTGCAAAACAAAAGGGTAAGGCCCTACCCCCACCACCCTCAACTATTTATACATTTACGATCAGCATATTGGCATTTAGTTCTCCAAATTAATGCACAGAATGTGGTTTTATCCGTTGACACTATGGAAAACCCGATGGACTTTTGGATAAGGCTTATCTTAAAAGATCCTTATGTGGACAACATATTGATACGACTTGGTTTGACCATGATGCATGCACAATTTTGACAAGAATAAGGCTACTATAGGGTTTTAGACCGGTACCCTCAAGCGGACAACTTGAGGGGGAAGGCATGGAACCATCGACTGCACCACTGATCAACTGTTTTTACCGCAAATAAGCCTTTTTGAATTTAAGGATAATAAATAAGAAGAACCCAAGCACTCATTAAACGTTGCTATATGATTTGATATACACGAGTGGAATATAATGTGGAGCATGATTTAAGAAGCAATTAATAGCATGTAGTCATGTATTTGCATGTAGGAAAAATAAATACAGTATTAAAATAATTGAAATAAATATACAAGAAAAGAAAACTAAGAGGCACATTAGTTTCAGTGATAAAGAGTCATAAATGCTTAAAAGAAAACAGACAGTTAAAGTCAAATAAGTAAAAGGGTACGTGATAAAGCATTCTTGGACTAATTCATAACAAAAAGTTCGTTATGCTAAGAGCCTAAAGGTATCCCAAGCAGAGTCGCCATGCTGTCGCGCCTCCCTTTTTTTCCTCCGTGGAGAAGAAGTCCAGGTTTCGACATTACATGGTGGGTAGTAACTCATTTCCTTTTGGGAGTTGGGTATTTTAATGAGTCGCCACCTAACGGATTATGGTGTATTAGGGCACCTAGAGCGATTAACTCTTGGATTGGTTCGTGTTACCAAAGATTTAGGGTAAAGGCTCGAAATAACCTTGAGGGAAAGGTGTTAGGGAACCCTCTCGATCTACTACTATGGTTCCCGACCGCTTATATTTATGATTTAGTCTTTTAACAAATAAGCAGTTGAAACAAATAGTTGCAAATAAAGCATGTTGGACATTGTATGACTCACAGAATTTGAACATGTTGTGTGCATAAAAAAGAAAGTAAAGTTTTAGGCAAAGGGAATTTGGGAAAGAGGGGTACTAGGTTGGTTTGCCTGGATCATCCCACGCAATGCCTAGTAAACACTCCTCAATGGGGGGCTACATGTGACATTAATGCGTAGTCATCATTTCCCGTTCTACCCAATTCCCTCCCTTGGCCATAGCCTAAAGTGTTCTAATAACCTTGACAATGCCCATGTATTCACTACCATGTCCCTTCCTTGTGGCCCTGGAGGTATTTTAGGACCTCTAAATATGGAAAGTTCTAGACAACCCCTAATGTGTTTTAAAATGAGAAAATTCTAGGCGATAGGCAAGAACACATAGGACTTAATAGCTAAATATAGAAAGAAACAGTCAAGAGGCCCAGGTTTACCTCCACAAGTAACGCACATAAGCAGCACATCTTAAACACAAACAAGATCAGTTCTTATTAGAGAAAAGACCTAAACAGGACATCTAAGTAGGTGTCAATGCACAGAATATGCAACTTTGTTTTATAAACTTGAAAGTAAGGTTGTAATCTGTTTGCCTAATGAGTTTAAACCTGTTGAATCTGAACAGCTTTAAATAGCAAAAAAGGATACATT
Organism: Nicotiana benthamiana; assembly: GCA_034376525.1. NCBI lineage: Eukaryota > Viridiplantae > Streptophyta > Magnoliopsida > Solanales > Solanaceae > Nicotiana > Nicotiana benthamiana. The sequence continues at coordinate 51,243,176 of CM067338.1, read as the reverse complement.
TATCAGAGTTGCAGAATTTAAAATTGTCCTATAAGCTTGCCTAAATGCGAAATAGTGATGTCCTAAGAACATGATAACTACGTTTAATGTAGTAAAATAGTGAGTAGTTATTAACAAAAAAGACTCTTGAGTTCCTATAGGCATGATTTCTAGCTGTAGTGAATGAAGGCAATGCTTAAAAGATCAATGAAAGAAGCGGACAATTGATTAAGCCAATTTCAAATAAAATAACACGAATTGGACTGACTTGTATAACTAAATTGATTTTAATTTCTATAAGCAGGATTTCTGATTTTTAATTCATATAGGTGTGATATCTAATTGTTAAGAACTAATGTTAGAAACTAATAGGCATGATATCTACTGAAAACAAATGGAAATACCAGTTATAATAGAAACTAAACCTAATCACCTTCTATAAGTATGGTATCTACTTAAGGAGTTCATTTTTACACTTATAGACATGATTTCTATTATTGGAACTAGTTAGACCCAATAGGCATGCTTTATAGCATGATAAGGCAAACATAACAAGTATATTAATATGATCCTATAAGCATGGTTTCTAGCATGGTATAACAGACATAGCGAGTATAAAATCCTATATGCTTGGTTTCAACCCATGCTACCCCACAGATATGTAACTACCAATCCTTTTTTACCAATCACCCTTATATTCATTTATAAATAGTTTTTATAAATCAGATGAATAAATTACATTAATAGATAAAAGAAAAGGAAGAAGTTACACTATAGGGAGCCTGAAGCAGGCCCAAATGATTTCCCAAACCTCCAATAGCCTCAAATGCCAAATTTCATAGACAATATCATTGTTTAGGTGCGTCAGAGTACCCTACAGATCTCAAGGATCCGGGTAGTTCTCACACCTGGAATTTATACCCAAAACTGAGTAAGTGTAGTGTGGAAGAGCTAGATCCAGTGCGTCAGAGTTCCGAAGGATCCCAAGGCAATCACATACTGAAGGGGAAGAACTTAAGGACCTAAGAGTAGAGTGTGGTGCTTAACATAGTTTGAAAGGGTTTTAGTAAGAAAACAGTGTTAAAAGATACTTGTTTGAAATAGTTTCGTAAAAACAACACAGGGAGTTATACAATAAAAAAATTTTGAAAAGGGTAAGGTGATCAACAAACAACAAACCAAACACAGAACCAGAAGAGGTTCATGAGCACTACAAGACATAGAATCAAACAGGTACAAACATTCACTCAGGGTAAGGGGGATTTAGGGCAAGTATAGGGCACATAGAAGGCAAAAAATGCACATAGCTACAGAATCAGAGAAGTCGTGAAAGGGGTTCTAGGGATTAAGGTATAGCATGAACTTTGGAATTAATACAGAATCAGACACACTTAGGATAGACAAATACTTTACACGGGATGGTTCATGCTAGAAATCAGAGAAATATAAGTAAAGAAGAGTCACATTGGGGGTATACTAAAAAGGGATTCATGAGCAGGCTAATCCTAAGGGGGGTTGGACATATTCAGAAGCATGCAGTAAAGAAGACAGTGAAGTAGACATGTTAGGTACAGGTTGAACAACAAAACCAGAAGCATATTAGAAACATGACAAACTGAAGTAGTAGAAGAAGCATATTGTTTTTTAAACTGGAATAGAAATCAGCATATACCAGTGAAGAAAAACAGCAAGCACAAAATGAAAGAGAGCCCAATAGTTAGCCTTGGCTTGTAGCTGGCTAATTTAGAACAGTAGTAAGTAACACAAAGAGACAGCAGAAAGTTATAAGTATGAAAGAGAGAGAGTTCTTTGAACCAATGTGTTTGTGTGTCTTGATTGTAAATGAGAGAGCATATATATAGTAATTATAGAACTCAGAACAAATTAGAGCAAAACTAGTTACAAGTACTTCCTTAATTAAGGGAATCTGTTCAAACGGTAAGAACAAGTAACAAAATAAATAAAGAAATCAATGTGTAGCTGGAGCATAACAGACAATGAAATAATTCAAACATAGTAGGCATAGAGTAAACAATTAGGGCTAGGTTTAGAAGAACTCTAATTAAGGAGATAGTCAGTAAGAATCAAGTCCCAACGCAGACAAGGTAAGCAAATCAATCAAATTGAGTAGAAAGGTAAGAATCAGATGTTTAAAGGGAAGTGTTCGAATCATACCAAGAAACAGGGAATTCAGTATCAATCAAAGAAAATGTCATGAGTCGTTGTTTAGCGTATAAATAAAGTAAAACTTGGATAGTAGAGAGTCGACATGCAACTCTAGCAAACATGAAAGTTAAACAATACTGATTCAATGAGAAACATGCAAGTCTTAATGTGAACAGCCAAGATGAACATAAGGTGTAAGGCTAAGAAACTCAGTAGAAGAATATCAAGGAAAGATAGTCACGAGAAATCACAGAAACTAAAAAGCGAGAGCCTGTCAGTCATGGTTATACACAGAACCAAACGAATAGCCCTAAAAATTAGGGCTTTCAACATAGACGAGTTAAAGATGTAGTCAACTCATAGAATCAGTCACAATTTGTGAGAAATATAAGTTTAAACACAAAGAATCGGTTAAACAAGGTTTTGAAAAGAAATTATGAAAACCCTAGTTTTAAAAGAAGATGAAAAACACTTGAAATCATATGATTCTTGTAAAGAACCTCAAGGACAAAGTAAAACATTCAACAAACAAATTCAAACCGCCCTAGATCTGTACAGATATAGGAGGAATAGAAAAGAAACTAGGGTTTCGAAAGAACCCATATAGAGATGAAGAAACCTTTCCAAAAACTCAAAGATCGCAGCAAATATAGAATGAATTTGCTTGAAATCAAACTGGAATAGCCAAGAACGGGCAAGAGATGAACCCTAGATACAAGTCGGCATGGACCTGGGCCCTTAAAGACCTCAGAGAAGGCAAGCATGGCATGAGAGAACTCATTAGAGGCTTAAGAGACAATGAGAGGTCACTCGAGATGAGAGGTCGGCGGTTGAAGATTAGGGTTAAGTTGAGAGTGTTTTGAGAGACAGGGGATTTTAGGGCGGAGGATGTAGAGAAGTGATTAGGGTTAGGGGGTCGTTTGGAATTAAAAAGGAAAGAACAAACTAGGGTCGTTGGTCTTTTAGATCAACGGCCAGTATCTGATGGGGGCTTTGGTCTGGTAGGTGCATTTAGGGCCTGGGTCGGGTAATTTAATTAAGAATTGGGCTGGGTGTTGGGTTGAAATTAGGGTAAAATTGAAATGCAATTCTGTTAAGTTTTTAATAGTCAATTTAACCCTATATAATTTATAATAAATAATAGACGATTTGTAAAAAATAATTTCATATATAAAATAATTTAAAATTTAAAAAATTTAAAAGATCATTTTATGCATAAAAGCGTAATTATGCGTTAATAGGGCTAGTATTGCAAATATATGCAAATTAGTTTTAAAATGTCAATGCAATTATGAAAAATGCACTAAAAATACTTAAGCACTATTTTGGCATAAATACAGGATTTAGATGGCTAAATTACCATAACAATAATTTGAAGGATAATTATTGGAACTTTCATAAGTAAAAAGGGAAGAATTAAATCATTTTTAAGCCTTTAAAATTATTGAAAAATGATAAAAATCTTATGCATGCTTATATATGCATATACATGCTATTTTGAAAGTATATATATCTATAAAAATATATAGAAAAGAATTGGGTATCAACAGTTTCCATACAAAAAACAGTATTTGGGATGGCGTGCCATTTACCAATAGAGTTGGAGCATAGAACTTGGTTGGTGCTGAGACAGTTGAATCTTGATAGTGAAGCTGCAAGAACAAGTAGATTAACGAAGTTGCATGAACCTGATGAGTTTAAATATTACGCTTTTGAGAGCACAAGGTTATACAAGGAGAGAATAAAGAGGATACATGATACGAATATTATTGAGCAAAATTTTAAACCTGGAGATACAGTATTCCTATACAACTCACATCTGAGCTTGTTTCCGGGAAAATTGAAGTCACGATGGTCAGGGATTTTCCGTATGGTTGGAATTTACCCCACATGTGTTGTAGAGATTGTTGCAAGTAATGACTCTTGCATGTTTAAAGTCAATGGCCATAGGTTGAAACATTATGTGGGCATGGAGGAAGCAAAGGAAGTGTCAGTGACCCATTTGATCAAGCCTCCATAGTTGAGCATACGTTAAACATGCTTATTTGCGTCGTACCGGGATGTTAAATCGGGCACTTCATAGGAGATAACACATTGATTTGTTGCATCCGTCGGGGTTACGTAGGTATCCCGGAGGTAGGAATAAACATAAAAAAGAAAAAAAAGAAAAACTTGGACAACTAATCCATGGTCGCGGATCAATCGCGGATTTTGTAGATTTTCTGTCCACAGCCGCGGATCTGGCCACAGATCCAGCCGTGAACCTGGCGCCTTTCAGGTACCAAATTTTTTTATTCCCCCATCCCCTTTTTAATTAGATTTTTAACCCCCCCCCCCATCCCATCCCCCGTTCATTTAGCCCCTCCCCCTCCTCCCCCTCCCCCAACCAGAACCAAAATCAACCAAAAAAACCTCCCCCTCCCAAAAATTTCTAATGCAGCCCCTCCCCTTTCTTCACCAAATTCCTTTCTCTTCTCCATCATCTCTGCTCACCCACTCTTCTATCTCAGATCATCATAAGGTTCTCAAGTAAGTACATGATTCTACTCTCTTCTTTTAGTTTCTTTTGTTTTGTTCTTTTCAATTTGATTACTTTTCTTTTCATTATTTGTCTCTTTTATTGTAGTTATAAGAAAGTAGAAATCTGGGCACTCTTATCTATGTGTATTTGCTGGTATAATTGTTCATATGTGATGACATTAGGTTTATTGGGTTGAAAAAATATATTGTTGAGTTGTGATTAATAAGAGTTTAATTGGGTCCTTTGGTACATTGGTGGAATATGCACATGAGGTATTTGTTGAATTGCCCCCGATGAACTTTATAGTGTAAATTGTGGCCTAGGGGGCGCGTGAAGTCTGAGTAACTGCTCTTGGGTCACCTATTCCGCTAATTCTTTATAATAGTGGTTATTGTGTTAGTACAATGAGATCTTCAAAGAAGAGACTCACTATCGGTAGTTCGTCCCAGGCACAGGCATCATCCAGTTCAGGGTAGTTTGATAGCACCCGGTTTGTCTCTAGAGCTGCCCAAGATTGTTTCGATGACAAGGGTATTAGAAAGCTGGTACCAAAACAGAGAGTTGAAAGGGGTTACCTCCAGGCTAAGTGCTCCAATATGTATAGTGAGCTGACTAGGCGCAGGCTCGACATCTTCTTCGAGGAGCCGGAGGATGGTAACTTGTTGCTTGTTAGGAATTCTTTGCCAACTGTCCCGAACATAAGGATCATGTTTGCATTTTGCGACAAAAGAGGGTGAAGGCCTCGATTGAAGGTACCAGGAGAGTGTATCGTTTGATTGCATTTACTGGGGAGGTGGATTACTACGATACTTACAAGTGAGAACCCACAAATTGGCAATTATTTTTCCAAACTGTATGTAAACCAAACAAGGAGGTAGTGTGGGTTGTACAGAGATCAAAGTTACACTTCTCCTAACTCAGCTTTGAAGGTAAGTGTTGGTTGTACATCATCAGTAGGTGATTGTTTCCATCCAAAAACACCACTTAAGTTAATGGACTGTGAGCTTCTTTGATCTGGTGCTTCATGAAGGGCCACGATTTTGATGTCGCCAAGGTTATTCCCTCTGAGAAGTTCATCCGTCCAAGACTGAGGAGGTATGGGTTCTTCTTTCCATCTCTGGTAAATAGATTGAGTTGGGTTGTAGGGTGTCAGAGAACCCCAGTATAGACGGCAAGGTGAAAACAGAAGCAATTTCGGGCATCCAAAGTTACCATTGGGAAAGACGCAGTGGCAACCAGTTCAATTAATAGTGATGATTCTAAGGCATTCAGGGAGGGAGATGATGAGCAGGATGAAATGGGGGCTGAGTCACCCACCCATGAGCATGTTGCGGCAGCCAAAGGGCCATTCAGGGTTGGTCGAGTTACACGGATGGCAGCCTTAGAGCAGGAAATGGCAGGGCTGCATACTACTATTACAGACTTGGGGACTAGAGTTGATGCCTTGGCCACCCAAAATGCTAAATCATAGAACAAAATCATGGGCTAGTTGTGTGTGTTGAGAGGGAGTATCACTTAGACTTCAAGACTGATCTTCCATGGAAGTTCCTTTGCCTCGCATTACTTTCTATTTTATAACATGAGGACATAACATCTTTTTAAGTGTGAGGTGGGGGTTACTTCATTGGTATGTTGTGTATATATAGGAATGTAGCTTGATTCTAGTTTTGGTTAATTTGATTGTAGTCATGGGTTAGTTTGATTTTGGTTTTTGGTTAGTCGTCTAAAGGTGTGAGTTTGTGAAAATTTCATATTTTTGAGTTGTCCGACGATGGATATCACTCGACAGGTTTCTTCAAGGTCTAAGTCGATATAAAAAAAAGATTTTCTTTTGTAGGTAGTGTATCAATTACCCCTTGATTTTTTTATCACGTTTCTTTTCTAAGGGTTTTTTTTAACCGGTTTAGTTGGTTTTTTTTTAAATTAGGTACTTGTGGGCTAAGGGATGATATGGAAGGAGGATCCTTGAATGTCATTAAGCCTTGAATACAGTAGATACTTTAGTGTGTCACTTAGGCTTAGTTGTTGATTCTTATTAGAGTGCCTTAAATTGTATGTTCTTAATTTGGCTTAAGTACTCCGACTATAGCATTTCAATGATCCAATCTGGAGTGAGCCATGTGCTATGTGTGTGAGAGGATTGTTGTATTATGTGCACTGCATTGGATACCTAGAACTTGCCCCGTGTGTTTGCAAAGTAAAATAGTAGTTTATTCAGTCTTGAAAATGATATAGGTATTTCTTTGTGAAGCCAGATATATATAGTTTACCCGCCTAATTGTTATGTATCGTAGTTAAACTCTTTGAGCCTGTAGTACTATTTCTTTGGCAACCACATTACAAGCCATACCCAATTATTTGATTTAACCATCTATTTAAACCTTTTCACCTCTCATGAGCACTTGAATTGTTATGAACATTGTAAAAGTTAAATTGTGGGGTGGTTGGTTTGGCTTTTGAGTGGAACTAATGAAATAAGGAGAAAGGTGCACTGTTTGAAAATGTAAGAGCCACTTGAATGAAAAAAAATAGTTGGATTGTTGTGAAAACTATTCCTTGATAACTGGTGGCTCTTGTTGTAATTGTGCTTAAAGAAGTTGGGGTAATGTACTTTTATGTGAAGGTGGAGTTTGGTTTGACATAAGTTTGAGTTTTGAATGTTAAAGTATATGTATTAAAGTGTTTAGGGAGGTGTAGTCACTCTTATACCTAAATGTATCTTACCCGTCCCACAGCCTACATTACAACCAAATAAAGTCCTAATTGATCCTAGACCGAATGAGTTCGATTAGTGGATTAGTACACTACGGGGAAGCATATGGTGCATTTTTGTGGCATATGAAAGTTCTTTTTGAGAGCGAGTAAATTCTTTCTATCTTGAGTTCCTAACTATTCTTAATTGTTATTGTGTGTGGAACCACTCTAGTTTGTTATGAAAGGGCACTTGATTCATGAAGGAAAGGTAAGTCTTAACCTCTGCATTAGAGTAAGTGATTAAAGTTAGGAAGTATTGCATGGCATGGGAGAGTCAGATCTTGAGGCGAAGACTACATTACTGGGCTCAATTCTTGTAAAATGTTCTTGGTGTGACGAGTTACGGGAGCTGCTCAGTGAAGTTAGGTCGTTGTAGAGTGTGGTTTGATTGCTCGAGGACGAGTAAAGGTTTAAGTGTGGGGTGTTAATAATAGATGATAATCATAAAAGTTGGATAATATTTACACTCTAATTTGGTCGCACTTTATCAATGTTTGATTGTAAAAAATAACAAATTGCTCTAATTAAGAGTTTATTGCTTTGCATGAGCTATTCTGAGCTAAGAGGAAGCTAAAAGATGTTTTGAAGTCAATATAGAGCATGTAAGTCCAATCGGAGGATAACACGATCGAAAAGGAGAAGAAATATCAAGGACCAAATCCACGCCTAGGTCTGCGGTCAGGTCCGCGGCCGCGGACAGAATTTGTGTCAAATCTGCGGTCCATCCGCTGCCGCGGACGGGGTATTCAGAGCCAAATAATGCAAGGTCAATTGTGTAATTTTTAGGATGACTCTCCTTGACCTGTAAGAAGCCCAGCTCGCCCAAAAAGAGAATATTGAGGCTTTGAAGTACTTCTGAAGGCAAGAACAGGCAAGAAGCAAGGCAGAAGATTCGGGATAGATTTTTTAACTTTCGTCATCTTGTTTTTGTCATTGAGGATGAATTATATCATTACGATTACGAAACAATTATGCTTAGCCAAACTCCTAATTTAGGGTTTTTTTGAAACCTCTTAGAGGATGAATTTCGTATTACGTTAATATAGATTTGCCCTAATATTTTCTCTGTTTGTTCAACTATATTGTGATTGTTGTTGATTCAAGGGCCCTCAATCGGTTGTACCTATTTAGTATGCAATACTCGGGAGAGAGTGTATATGTTACACCCTACGTTTTCCTATGTGGAAGTACACCAAAAATAAATTGATGAAAGCTCTAAAATGAGATGTTACATCCCGCATTTTCAAACATTAAAGTTTCGTCGTAAGTTTATCGACACAAGCTCGGGAATGAGATTATTTTGAGGTTACAATTATTATGCTATTTCAAATAAGTAATGAGTAAATTTGTGAAGGTGAGAGGGTAAGCAAATTGAAGAAATAAATTTCAGTGAAGTTTGTCATTTTGGAATAAAAAAATGGTCTGAGCTATAATACTTGATAATTATGGACTAGTGCCATGCAAGATACCACGTGTCCATGATAGTAAAGTGTGTTAAAAGTAAATGATATTTTAAATAATTTAAGATAATTCTTATTTATGTCGGTAATTAATTAATTATTAAATAGTGAGAGATTATCAAATTAACCATGAGATTAGTGTTTAATTAAGGTTGATTGTGGATAGGTCTTGAACTACAAAGCGTGGCAGCCCTTAAATTGATAATAAATGCCACTATATGACTCATAAAAGAGATGCCAATGTGTCACCTCATTAGAACATTTAACAAGATTCTTAGCTTAAACCTTTTGAACGTAAATCATGAAGTATAGGCACTTTGGTATTCTTTAAGCCTTCTTCAACGTGATTTTCACAAATAATATTGTGAAGATACTACATCACATTTCAGAGAGATTTTATATGTGATTTTCAATGGTCGGAGATGTAACGTGAGATTTTGCGATTTTAAGAAAGTACGGTGCAATTTTTCTCAAGAATAATATACGGATTTTTCTACTCTGACATTGTCACGTGCTTTGTTAGAATTGACGTATATTAGAGGGATTGTCAAGAGAATTGACTTAGGTATGTGAAGGTTATCCCTTCTGTCTTTTTGGCATGATCCAAATTATACGGAAGAGACGAGCAAACGCACAATTTTCATAAAGATAGAACCTTTGGGAGGTACTTTCGTTCTACTTTACTATAGTTGTTTTAGATCTGTCGGTCGCTCTCTTGCAAGTGTGAGTCTAGCTCCCTCTCCTTGATCTCTTCTTTTTGTTTTTAGCCGGATTTGGCCTTTTATCCATCCCTTCGATCAAATAGAGCTTCCTATCTTACGTTTTTCTTTAGACTATATTCATAGAAATACTAAGGGTCTCTATGTTCTTTATTCCCCATGTAATCTGTTCATGAGCCTCAAAAATACGTAAGTTGTTAAAGTTTAATCAGAGGCATTATGCCTAAATACGTTGAGTAGCATTGTGCAGGTTTGCATTGAGTTGGGTAGCATTGTGCAGGCTTGCACCGGGATATCTTTATTAAGTTTCGGTCGCACTCCCCAAGATCGGGACGTGACAATAAATTGATAAAAAAAATATACCATATGTTACTTAAATATAATTGAATTTCTATTGATCTACTAATCAAGTATCCGAGCAAAGTCCTAATCAGGTGATCGAGAATAACTAGATTATACAATCGATGGTCTATATAAGTGCATTACATCACCTGATTAGTATGTTGCTCGAATATTTGATTAATACCATTTCAACAAATTTAATTAGCTGGTACATGTTGATATAAGTTGTTGTATATATATATATATATATATATATATATATATATATATATATATATATATATATATATATATATATATACAATTTCGAATGTTAATAATATATGTGGATTGTAGATAAAAATAATCTATAAATGGTTGACCATGTTTTACCAATATCGATCGGTATATACATCAATTCTTTTTGAAAAATTATATTAGTTACGGAAAAATAAAACACACATTGGGCGGAAAAAAATCAATTAAACATTCCCACCGATATCGTTCGAAAATGAGGAGCTCTCTTTATATAGATATTTTTTCTCGTATATAATATACAAGTTTGGCCAGCTTTTGGTCGATGTTCATTCCGATATCGGTCGACAATGTGAAATGTGTCAGATAAAATAATATTTCGATATTATAGGATCATATTTACGGTATGTTTATTTGAAATTGATTATTTATCTTTTGCAATCAATTTACACTCTTTCCGACCGATCTCGGTTGGTTTCCTCTCCGACAGATTTTGGTCGGTAGGCTGTGGAGCTTTCCGCCAATTTCTAGTAGTTTCAGAGATGGCTGTTGGGCTTCGCTCATGTAAGCTAAAATTTGTTATCCAAGTCCATTAAGCAAAGTAGAGGTCCAAATTGTTCTTTTTTATCTTTTTTTAAAGCAAAATTTTTTTTATTGAAAAATAGTCAAGTTTTAAAAGTCATCGAAATTTAGCCACTTTTTATGTAAAGATAAATTTGAGACAAAATACTTTTCAAAATTTGAAAAATATGCCCGCATATTATACGGGAGTTCCAGCATAAGTATGCTTGAACTCCCGCATATTATAAGGAGTTCCAAGATAACTATGCTGGAACTCCCGTATAATATTCGAGAGTTCAAGTATAATATACTGGAGTTTGGAGCACTGGCGTTCCAGTCTCTCATATATTATACAGGAGTTAGGAAAGTATACCTGTCCAGCATAATATATTGGAGTTCAAAAGCACCAGAACTCCGGTATATTATACGGGACCGATCTCTGTTACATCAAAATAGTGGCTATTTTTTATTGATTTGGTAAACGCTGGCTATTTTTGATTGAATAGTGCAAAAACTGGCTATACCATGCTATTTTGACTTAATTAGCCCCTGCAATTAGGCCCTTCTTCTTTTTTGTAGCGATACTGTCATTTTCTCAAACCAACACTATGTTATTATTAATCGTTTATACTTAAAATTTTATTAAAACACCGTCTAATTTGCTAGTATTTTTATTAATTCTTTACATATGTTTAAAAAATATTTTTCACTCAGCCACCAAATAAATTACATTGTCTAACAACACTAATAATGATTTTCATTGAACTAAACGTATGTTGATGTAATTGACATGCTTCATATAAGGTGCGTTTGATCCCTTCATGTTGCTTTGACAATAAGAAAGATTGCTCCGACATATATAACCGAGCTATCTAAACGAAAACTCAAAAGGGAGACAAATTAAAGGAAAAACAGAATTAAAAGGACAATTCTCTTTGCTATTTCACCCTTTCTTTCTATTTGCATTCGAATATATTGATCAAACCCTAACGAAAAATATGCTCAGCTCAGGGCCACTGGTGCCATTGGGGTTCATCATGTAATAAGTCTCCGAATCTTTAGATCCAATTGCCCGTTCAAAGAATGCTCTCATGTAAGTAAGCTCCCCCTCCGGGGAGTCGGCCTTCTGACTGGGCAGAACGCCGGCTCCCATGGACACTGCATGCAGGTTCTGCATGACCTTCAAATCATCCTCTGTGGGTCCTCTCTTCACAGCATAGCCAGCTTTCCGTCCGTTACAGTACATGGTCCATATGGGTTCGTCGATAAGTTTGAGTTTCTCGGACGGGTTCTTTTCGCACTCAAGAGCAATTCTAACAAGTCCTGAACCCATGTCTTGGAGCAGCTTACCTGTATGTATGGACAATTCTAGCACAAGCAAAGGAACGCTTCTAGGGGTTTCTTGAATTGCAAGATTAACCCTAGATTTTCTGTACCCAAATAGGGTTCCTGTCATTTGTTTTCCACCATGTATGTGTCCTTCGTGCATCCGGTTTCCATGGAGAGAAACCGGCATCTTGCACGGAGGATTTATCACTGGAAATGACCGGAAAACTGACTTAACTGCACGTCGGAAAAGTTTTGTGGATTTCCATTGACCTTTCTTGTGAGATGATTGTGGCAAGAGAACCGGGGCGGCAGGTAACCGGGAGGGTGACCTGTCGGGAGCGACGACATTTGCTGGTTGAAGACGGCCCATCGGCAGTGTTTTTGGTGATGGCATTATTATTTGTTAATTTTCTTGAAAGAGCTTCGACTTCGAGGGTTCAATACAAGAAGGGAAATATATGATATGCCATGATTGTAGACGTGGAATGTAATATGAAAGAATATGAAGTGGAAAGCACGTTTGTGTTTACTTGGATATATCATCGTGCTGATTTTGTTTTGTTTGAGGCTTTAAAGGACCATTTTGACTTTGATTAGTTAGCTTATTTTATTAAAAAAGTATTTAATATGAGTATAGTTACAAAATGGATTAAAATCGAGTAATTACTCCTTTCCTTCCAATTAAATGATAGTTTTGACTGCGCACCAAAATTTAATTGGAAAAAAAAATGGACACGCTTCAAAAATATCCCCATTTTGAACAGCGTTGTACATAGGTCAGGTTGGTTCAAATTTTATAATTACCAAACCAAACCAATTGTGTCAGATTATTAAATTTAAAGATCAAACCAAACTAATAAAACTGGGGTTTTTCACTCTCGATTTTTTTCAGATTTTCTTAGATTTTCGGGTTATTCGATCTTCTTTTGGATTTTCTTTCTGTAAAATTGATAATAGGAAAAATCTAGGTGATTTAGCCGTTGTTTGTGCCTCTACTTGATCATATTCCAATTGTATATTATGATTACTTGATGAAATATGGGCTCTAATGGAGAATTGTACGTTTTGTAGGTTAAGGAGCCTATTTGGTGCAAGAAAATGTTAATTGGAATCATTCGGGAGCAATTGAGACCCCTTGGGACTAAATGGGATCGAAGAGAACTCAAGAAAACGAAGAAGTTGAACACCCGGGCATGCGCGCCCAGGTGCGCGCCCGCGAACGTATATGCGCGTCCATTACAGAGAGCAGACGACATGCGCGGCCCAATGCGCGCCCGCGCATGTCCTAAAAAAACTCAATTCATAGATAGGGGCAAATATGGAAATCTGGGGAAAGTCCACTTAACCTATATAAAGTCAAGCTCGCCCAAGGTCAATTTATGAAGGTTTTTTCATAAGGTTTTGCAAGAATTTGGACCGAGGAAGAGCACATAGCCGCCGTGGAGGCCGGGTTTCATCTTTTCTTCCATCAAACTTAGTAATTTTTATGTTTTTTGTATGATTTGTTATTTTGCTACCATGTCTATGTGGAGCTAAACTTCACGTTCTAGGGTTGTGGTTCTTTCATGACTATTGTTATTTGGATATTGGTTTTGATTTCTTAGTTTATCATATTGGTTTATTTATTCAATCTTGCGCTTAATTATTTGATTGCTTGATCATTAATTGATTACTATCTACGAATCTAGAGTTGAACTCGAAAGTGGGAATTCTAGATTGCATATAAGATTGAGTAGAGCAAGTTCTTGAACCTGGGCATCGAGGAAGGGATTCGCAATCGGGATAGACATATACCCAATTGTCTTGCTTGGTTGATTTACAGGAATTATAAATGTGTTCTTGTTGATTCTAACTCCATAGACATATAGGCGTTAGGTTAGCTTGAATAGACGAGTAAGAACTCGACAGATTCTTATGAGCAATATTAACCCTGTCAGCCAAAAAACTAGATAAATTAGTTAGTCAATTCAATAGAAGAATACAATAGGAATGTTAGATAGCCCATAACCCTAGATCGTTTTCATTACATAGATAACATAAAAATCTGCTCTTTCTTTGTTCAGAATTTAATATTTGTTCTCTTTTTATTTTAATTAGATTAGAATCAAATATTTCTAGGTTTAATTCTTGTTTAGATAATTATGATAGTCTAATTTAGTTAATAATTAATCACAAGTCCTCGTGGGATCGACATTCGGCTTTTAGTCACTTTATTACTTGACGATCGTGTATACTTACGTATGCGTTTGGCCGCAACAAATTTTGGCGCCGTTGCCGGGGACTTAGAAATTAACTATTTTTCAAAATTAGACCTTTACTTTTGTCTCTACAAGGCTTTTTTTTTTTGTATTTTTTGTTTTTCTGTAATTTATAACTATTTGACTTTTTCTCTTAGTGTGTTTCTAGTTCTCTCAACATGACATCTGGGGATAAAATAGTCGGAGATAAGGTTATTGATGAAGACACTTGTTTAGCGGAAGTCTTTTATGGCCCGTCTTTTTGGGCTTGTCCTGGCTTGACCTCTTGGAGATCTGAATTTGAATATAGGAGTAAGAGTTGGTATTGGGAAAGGTATTCTCACTTAGACATATATGCGGAACGACGTTGTCTTCTAACAACGTTGATGAATGATTGGTCTAAGAAAGGAGATGAGCTTGCACATAAAATTAATAATTTTGGTTTGGTTGTGCGTAACTTAGATGCGGATTTGAGTGCAAAGGTTGATGCGTGTAACGCCCAACAATTTAATAATGAGTTTTGTGAAGCTAAAAAAAATCTTCTAGACCAAATTGAGGAGCTAAAACGAGAATACCGATCAGTAGACCCTGTTTTTCTTGAGGATGACAATATTGAGAAGATTGTTTTAGAGTCATGTGAGGGAGTAGATAACATTACTTTGGGAGATTTGAGTGCATGTAAATATGAGGATGAAAATAGTAGTAAAATTCATGAGTTAGAGCGCATTAGACCTCATTCCAATCATTTTTCCACATTGTGTTTAGATAGTAAGATAGTAATCGATCCATCTGAACCAATGAAGAGGTCAAAGAGTGAGGATGAGAGCACCTGTATTTTTGAGTTTGTTGTGCCAAAAAGAAAAAATTACATTCCTCGTCTAAAGGCCGAGAGGTGCATAGTTAAAAATTTATTACTTGGCCTGGTTATCTTTGTAGCCCCACCAAAGGTGCATAGCCACAGACTGGATGTCATGTTAGGGGTACAATTCATAAATTCAAGGTGGAGACAAAAATTGGTTCAAGTCGTGCCGCGACTTTAAATTAGGCGCTTGTTGGGAGGCAACCCAGCTTTACTACTTACTTTTATTTTTTATTTATTTTTGTTTATTATATTTTTCTATCTTTGTAGCATTGTTTTGTAGGAGTATGAGCATGGAAGAAAAGCCATTCGAAGTGTGCAAAAAGCGAGCAGGTGGTTGAAACTAAGTGTGAGGTACCCGCACAAAGAATCATACCTGGGAGAAGTCTGAGTATCCCATGAGCTACTAGGTATTCGGCCCGTGGCCTACCAGAGAGTCTCTTGTACCCTCTTATTATTAATGGTTTGCATTGAGGACATTGCACAATTTTAAGTGTGGGGTGAGAAGATTGTCTAAGTGACTTTCTATGCAATTTTAGTTGTGTTAGTTTAATTGAATAATTTTTTTATTTCGGAAAAGCGAAAAAAAATTGAAAAATATGTAGACTCTTCCTGATGACGGATCCTTTAGACAATTTTCTTGAGGGAAGTTAGTCTAGATAAAACACAAAAAAAGATTTTTTATTATTTTCTTTTAGGTAGTCTACCAAATCCCCCTTGGTTTTTCTTTAGTCCATGGTTCTTTTCCAAGGGTTTAGCTTGAACCAGGCATAGGTAGTTTTTCATTTTTCTTTGTAGATTAGGATAATGGCATGTGAGCTATGAATTGAAAGAGAATCCTGAGCGTTGACACACCTGAACACCATATATCCTAGAGTGTAACGCTTAGCTCTCATTGTTGAATCTCGTTAAACGTACCTAAATTTGTATGTTTATCACTAACTTGAGTGCTGGAAATGGAATATTTTGATGAGCTGATCTGAATGAGTCATATGCCATGTGTGGTGAGTACTTATGTAGTCCATGCAATGTATTTTGGGTTTAGAACTTGCCCGGTATGTGAGTTGAAGCGAAATTCTAGGTGATGCTCGGTTTGAGAGATGATTTTAGGCTTTCTTTGGTCTTTCTTGAGCTTAATCGCTAATCACAAATAAAATTTGTCCCCAGTAACCCTTTTGAGCCTTTAGTCTTTTTATTTGGCACCCGCAATACAAGCCGTACCGCTTTGTTCTTTATTGACATGATTTTGATCCCTTACCTCATAAAGCACTTTAATGGCGATGAACGCTAAAAAAAGTACAAGAGGGAGATACGAGTAGGGTAGCTTCGAGTGGAACAAATAAAAATATTCAAGGTGCACTTGCTTGGAAAATGGATACACCACTAACGAAAATTGAAAAAAAAAAGAATAAGCTGGAAAAAAAATAATTAGATGAATACATTGTGTCTTGTTCTTGCTAGTGGTTATGAATTAATGTAGTGCTTAAAGAAGGGGGGGAAGTTTTGGGGTGATATTGTTTGTAAAAGGGAAATAGATTGAAAAATATGCGCTTAAATTTGATTACGTGGTGTGTTAAAGTCCTTAGGATGGTTAGTCACTATTCCTAAATCTATCCTACTGGTCATTTAGACCACATTACAACCATAACAATTCCCGACTGATTTTGAGCCGAATAAACCTACATTAGTAGAGATTTACATAAGGGAAAGCCGATGGTAGTCGTTGCATGCATGTGACTTTATTTGTGAGAGTGAGCATTTCTACTGATGTATATGAGTGTTTGGTTTGATTTTGTGAAACAAATTCAGTTGTGATATAATTGCGAGGGCATATGATTCTTGATAGAAAAGCAAGTCTTGACTTATGTATAGAGTACTTTGAGGAAGTGTAAATATTGTGTGGTTCGTGAGAGTTGGCTATGAAGCTATGAATGTTCACGGCTAAGCGCAACAGATGTGTATTGTTCTAGGTGGAATGGTTGAGTGGGGAATTATCTAGAGAGAATAGTGTGATTGCTCGAGGGCTAGAAATGATTAAGTGTGGAGTGTTGATAATAAGCAAAATTTAGGTGATTTAGCTGTTATTTGTGCCTCTACTTGATTATATCCAATTGTATATTATGAATAACTAATGAAAGATGGGCTCTAATAGCGAACTGTACGTTTTGTAGGTTAAGGAGCCTATTTGGTGCAAGAAAATGTTGATTGGAATCATTTGGGAGCAATTGAGACCCCTCGGGACTAAATGGGATCGAAGATAACTCACAAAAATGAAGAAGTTGAATACCTGGTCATGCGCGCCCGCAAACGTATATGCGTGTCCATTACAGAGAGCATACGACATGCGCGGCCAGGTGCGCGGCCCAATGTGACCCGCGCATGTCCGAAAAAAAATGCGATTCAAAGTTAGGGGCAAATATGGAAATTTGGGAAAAGTCCACTTAACCTATATAAAGTCAAGCTCGCCCAAGGTCAATTGATGAAGGTTTTTTCATAAGGTTTTGCAAGAATTTGGACCGAGGAAGAGCACAGAGCGGCTGTGGAGGCCGGATTTCATCTTTTATTCCATCAAACTTAGTAATTTTTATGTTTCTTTGTATGATTTGTTGTTTTGTTACCACGTCTATGTGGAGCTAAACTTCACGTTCTAGGGTTGTGGTTCTTTCATGATAATTGTTATTTGGATATTGGTTTTGATTTCTTAGTTTATCATATTGGTTTATTTATTCAATCTTGCGCTTAATGATTTAATTGCTTGATCACCAATTGAATACTATCTACGAATCTAGAGTTGAACTAGAAAGTGGGAATTCTAGATTGCACATAGGATTGAGTAGAAAAAGTTCATGAACTTGGGCAACGGGGAACGGATTTGCAATCGGGATAGACATATACACAATTGCCTTGCTTGGTTGATTTACAGGAATTATAAGTGCGTTCTTGTTTATTCTAACTCCATAGACATATAAGCGTTAGGTTAGCTTGAATAGGCGAGTAAGAACTCGACAAATTCTTATGAGCAATATTAACCCTGTCAACCAATAAACTAGATAAATTAGTTAGTCAATTCAATAGAAGAATACAATAGGAATGTTAGATAGCCCATAACCCTAGATCGTTTTTATTACATAGATAACATAAAAATCCGCTCTTTCTTTGTTCAGAATTTATTATTTGTTTTCTTTTTACTTAAATTAGTACAGAGTCAAATATTTCTAGGTTTAATTCTTATTTAGATAATTAGGATAGTCTAATTTAGTTAATAATTAATCACAAGTCCTCGTGGGATCGACATCCGACTTTTAGTCACTTTATTACTTGACGACCGCATATACTTACGTGTGCGTTTGGCCGCAACAAATTTTTGACACCGTTGCCGGGGACTTAAATATTAACTATTTTTCAAAATTGGACTTTTACTTTTATCTCTACAAGGTTTTTTTTTGTACTTTTTGTTTTTCTAAATATTTGTAATTTATAACTCTTTGATTTTTTCTCTTGGGGTGTTTCTAGTTCTCTCAACATGACATCTGGGGATAAAATATTCGGAGATTAGGTTATTGATGAAGACACTTGGTTAGCGGAAGTCTTTTATGGCCCGTCTTTTTGGGCTTGTCATGGCTTGACCTCTTGGAGATCTGAATTTGAATATGGGAGTAAGGGTTGGTATTAGGAAAGTATTCTCACTTAGGCATATATGAGGAACGACGTTGTCTTCTAACAACGTTGGTGAATGAGTGGTCTAAGAAGGGAGATGAGCTTGCACATAAAATTAATAATTTTGGCTTGGTTGTGCGTAACATAGATGCGGATTTGAGTGCAAAGGTTGATGCGTGTAACGCCCAACAATTTAATAATGAGTTGTGTAAGCTTAAAAAATCTTCTAGACCAAATTGAGGAGCTAAAACGAGAATACTAATCAGTAGGCCCTGTTTTTCTTGAGGATGGGAATATTGAGAAGATTGTTTTAGAGTCATGTGAGGGAGTAGATAACATTACTTTGGGAGATTTGAGTGCGTGTAAATATGAGGATGAAAATAGTAGTAAAATTCATGAGTTAGAGCGCATTAGACCTCATTCCAATCATTTTTCCACATTGTGTTTATATAGTAAGATAGTAATCGAGCCATCTGAACCAATTAAGGGGTCAAAGAGTGAGGATGATAGCACCTATATTTTTGAATTTGTTGTGCCAAAAAGTAAAAATTACATTCCTCATCTAAAGGCCGAGAGGTGCATAGTTACAAATTTATTACTTGGCCTGGTTATCTTTGTAGCCCCACCAAAGGTGCATAGCCACAGACTGGATGTCATGTTAGGGGTACAATTCATAAGTTCAAGGTGGAGACAAAAATTGGTTCAAGTCGTGCCGCAACTTTAAATTAGGCTCTTGTTGGGAGGCAATCCAGCTTTACTACTTACTTTTATTTTTTATTTATTTTTGTTTATTTTATTTTTCTATCTTTGTAGCATTTTTTTTGTAGGAGTATGAGCATGGAAGAAAAGCCATTGGAAGTGTGCAAAAAATGAGCAGGTGGTTGAAACTAAGTGTGAGGTACTCGCACAAAGAATCATACCTGGGAGAAGTGTGAGTATCCCATGAGCTACTAATTATTCGGCCCTTGGCCTACCAGGGAGTCTCTTGTACCCTCTTATTATTTATGGTGTGCATTGAGGACATTGCACAATTTTAAGTGTGGGGTGAGAAGATTGTCTGAGTGACTTTCTATGTTATTTTAGTTGTGTTAGTTTAATTGAATAATTTCTTTATTTAGGAAAAGCGAAAAAAATTGAAAAATATGTAGACTCTTCCTGATGACGGATCCTTTAGACAATTTTCTTGAGGAAAGTTAGTCTAGATAAAACACAAAAAAAAAATTGTTTATTTTTTTCTTTTAGGTAGTGTACCAAATCCCCCTTGGTTTTTCATTAGGCCATGGTTCTTTTCCAAGGGTTTAGCTTGAACCGGGCATGGGTAGTTTTTCATTTTTCTTTATAGATTAGGATAATGGCCTGTGAGCTATGAATTGAAAGAGAATCCTGAGCGTTGATACACCTGAACACCATAAATCCTAGAGTGTAACGCTTAGCTCTCATTGTTGAATCTCGTTAAACGTACCTAAATTTGTATGTTTATCACTAACTTGAGTGCTTGAAATGGAGTGTTTTGATGAGCTGATCTGAATGAGTCATATGCCATGTGTGGTGAGTACTTGTGTAGTCCATGCATTGTATTTTGGGTCTAGAACTTGCCCGGTATGTGAGTTGAAGCGAAATTCTAGGTGATGCTCGGTTTGAGAGATGATTTTAGGCTCTCTTTGGTCTTTCTCGAGCTTAATCGCTAATCACAAATAAAATTTGTCCCCAGTAACCCTTTTTGAGCCTTTAGACTTTTTATTTGGCACCCGTAATACAAGCCGTACCGCTTTGTTCTTTATTGACATGATTTTGATCCATTACCTCTTAAAGCACTTTAATGGTGAGATGAGCGCTAAAAGAAGTACAAGATGGAGATACGAGTAGGGTAGCTTCGAGTGGAACCAATAAAAATAAGAAAGGTGCACTTGCTTGGAAAATGGATACACTACTAGATGAAATTGGAAAAAAAAAGAGAAAAGAATAAGCTGGAAAAAAATAATTAGATGAATACATTGTATCTTGTTCTTGCTAGTGGGTATGAATTAATGTAGTGCTTAAAGAAAAAGGGGGCATTTTTGGGGTGATATTGTTTGTAAAAGGGAAATAGATTGAAGAATATGCGCTTAAATTTGATTACGTGATGTGTTAAAGTACTTAGGAGGGTTAGTCACTATTCCTAAATCTATCATACCCGTCATTTAGCCCACATTACAACCATAACAAATCCTGACTGATTTTGAGCCGAGTAAACCTGCATTAGTAGAGATTTACATTAAGGGCAAGCCGATGGTAGTCGTTGCATGCATGTGACTTTAATTGTGAGAGTGAGCGTTTCTATTGATGTATATGAGTGCTTGGTTTGATTGTGTGAAACAAATTCAGTTGTGTGATATAATTGTGAGGGCATATGATTCTTGATAGAAAGGCAAGTCTTGACTTCTGTGTAGAGTACTTTGAGGAAGTGTAATATTGTGTGGCTCGTGAGAGTTGGCTATGAAGCTATGGATGTTCACGGCTAGGCGCAACGGATGTGTATTGTTCTAGGTGGAACGCGCTAAGGGGGATGGTTGAGTGGCGAATTATCTAGAGAGTATAGTGTGATTGCTCGAGGGCTAGCAATGATTAAGTGTGGGGTGTTGATAATAGGCAAAATCTAGGTGATTTAGCTGTTGTTTGTGCCTCTACTTGATTATATTCCAATTGTATATTATGATTAATTGATGAAATATGGGCTAATAGCGAATTATACGTTTTGTAGGTTAAGGAATATATTTGGTGCAAGATAATGTTGACTGGAATCATTCGGGAGCAATTGAGACCCCTCGTAACTAAATGGGATCGAAGAGAACTCAAAAAAACGAAGAAGTTGAACACCTGGGCATGCGCGGGTGCGCGCTCGCGAACGTATATGCGTGTCCATTATAGAGAGCAAACGACATGCGCGACCAGGTGCGCGGCCCAATGCGCGGCCGCGCATGTCCGAAAAAAAAAAGCGATTCAAAGTTAGGGGCAAATATGGAAATTTGAGAAAAGTCCACTTAACCTATATAAAGTCAAGCTCACCCAAGGTCAATTGATGAAGGTTTTTTCATAAGGTTTTGCAAGAATTTGGACCGAGGAAGAGCACAGAGCCGCCGTGGAGGCCGGATTTTATCTTTTCTTCCATCAAACTTAGTAATTTTATGTTTCTTTGTATGATTTGTTGTTTTGCTACCATGTCTATGTGGAGCTAAACTTCACGTTCTAGGGTTGTGGTTATTTCATGGCTATTGTTATTTGAATATTGATTTTGATTTCTTAGTTTATCATATTGGTTTATTTATTCAATCTTGCGCTTTATTATTTGATTGCTTGATCACTAATTAAATACTATCTACGAATCTAGAGTTGAACTCGAAAGTGGGAATTCTAGATTGCATATAGGATTGAGTAGAACAAGTTCTTAAACCTGGGCATCGGGGAACGGATTCGCAATCGGGATAGACATATACTCAATTGCCTTGCTTGGTTGATTTACAGGAATTATAAATGCGTACTTGTTGATTCCAACTCCATAAACATATAGGCGTTAGGTTAGCTTGAATAGGCGAGTAAGAACTCGACAGATTTTTATGAGCAATATTAACCCTGTCAACCAATAAACTAGATACAATAGGAATGTTAGATAGCCCATAACCCTAGATCATTTTAATTACATAGATAACATAAAAATCTGCTCTTTCTTTGTTCAGAATTTATTATTTTTTTCTTTTTATTTTAATTAGTTTAGAATCAAATATTTCTAGGTTTAATTCTTGTTTAGATAATTAGGATAGTCTAATTTAGTTAATAGTTAATTACAAGTCCTCGTGGGATCGACGTCCAACTTTTAGTCACTTTATTACTTGACGACCGCGTATACTTGCATGTGCGTTTGGTCGCAACAAAAATCTTCGTAGAACGAAACATATAAATTATGCTCAAAATATTTCGTTAGTCCTAGAAAGATACAACTATATAAAATATTTTCTGAGAAAATAATATAAAATATGATATATATATATATATATATATATATATATATATATATATATATATATATATATATATATATATGTCATGGTACTATCCTAACAACAATAAAGACAATAAAATTATGTAATATAAATATTGCTAATTAAAAAGCTATAATAAAAATAAACATAATCTAAGGGTACTTATAAGTTATGCTAAAATAAGTAGACTAATAAGGGAGTATTAAATACATGCCTAAACATTAAAGAAAAAATAAAAATAGATTATGCATTTTTATCTAAATTATTACAAAACAAAAAGTAGATATTCAATACATTCTTATTCTTAGTATTGAATCAAATGTCTTTTGTTAGTATTAGTATTGATTCGATTTTGGTTGGGGTTTTGTTAGCACTATTTTATTTACTAATGTTAATGACTATAGTTCTAAGTCTCACATTGAAATAATACCTCAAAAAATAAAATTATGAAATTTTTTAAGAAATATTTATAAATTACATCACAATAAGTATATTTATATATTCAATATATCTAAAATTTCTGTATATATAATGCCGGATTGGTTTGGTTTCGGTTTGAGTTTCTTTAGTTAAAACCAAATCAAACCAATTATGGTGGGATATTTTTTTTTCCAGCACCAACCAAATCAAACCAACCCATAGTCGAATTTATTTTCTCGGTTTAACTTGGATTATCGGGTTAGTGCGGTTTGTCGGTTTCCTTTGTACACCCTACTTAGTGGTATTGAACATGTTATGTCATTTATATAGTTATAACAGGATAATATTAAAGGTAAAGCTAAAAAATTAAATCAAAGAGTTCGTAATATTCAAAGATATTGTTCTTTTAAAAAGAATATATCAATAAGTGGAACAAGGGAGTAGTATTCTAGCTTGGCTAATTAGAACTGCTCGGCAAGGTTGAAATACTGAAGAGTGAAGACATGCTTCAATATCAATCTGACAATATCAAAAGTATTTTCCTTTCTAGGAATACATTAGCTCTGCTTCATATTATAGAAACTATGAATTTTTTTTTTTTTGGGTTAAGTGGATATATTAATATAGCAACAAAAATATTGTAGGAACTACAAAGTTAGTGGAGCATTTATCCTATTTAGTACATCATTTTGTCAATATTACGAACCAACTTTTTTTTTAGGTAAAGTAGTTTAGTTCCTGGTATATCTGCACAAAAAATTTGCATCGGCATACACAGGAGGAATTACTAATATTCTTGTCATATCAAAAAACTTCTTGGCTGCTCCTTCCTTTGCCATTGCCAGTTGATCACCCTCTTAATTCTATTCTCTGTAATTAGGGGTGGCAAAATGGTTAAAAGAAAATAATTAAATTTGGGGTAACGAATGGACAACCAATAAGTTTAACTTTTATATTTGTAAAGCTTCAAATTGGGGGTTCCTCAAGTTATGAAGAATAAGAATTATCCCAAAAATGATCATATGCAAGAAGTGATGAGTATAGTTGCCTATATTATCCGCCGGTTAACCTATTTGCTAAATATGGGTCGGACCGAATTTTATCCGTTTTTTATTACTCGTTTTCGATCCGAACCTTATCTGACCCGGCACGCCCGTTTGCCTTCTAATCTCTCCATCAATAACCTGGATTCACAAATCAAAGCATCATAAGTCGGGTGATCATTTTTTATCAACTTGACTACCTCAATATTTTTCGTACTCTTCACTCGGGGTTGGGTGAGGCTTGGCAGGGATATCCATAGATGATTTGTGTTTTGGATTGTGTCTCCCTTATGGTAGATATTTATGGTAGTTACTGTATGATATTATTGCATGCTATTCTATTTATGGTTTTTATGTTTAGATAATTACTTACGCTATTTCTACTGGAGTTACTAATGCTCTTTTGTTTTTGTTTTTATTTTTCCTTTCCTTCACTGAGTCGAGGGTCGATTGGAAACAGCTTCCCTGCTTTTCGGGTAGGGGTAAGGCTCGTTTACACATTATCCTCCCCAGACCCCATTTTGTGGGACTATACTGGGTAGTTGTTGTTGTTGTTGTGAAAACGAGGATGGAGACTTAAACCTTAATTCCTTTTACAAGATTGACTTGCAACCATGTATATTTAGATGTTATGCTATGGTGTACTACTATTAAACTCGTGACTTGTTTAATAGGCTGGTTTGGTTGAACTAAAAATGCTCGATTATTTTTGTATGGTGCGGCCTTATTTGGACGGCAGGAGATATCTCTAATCTTTTTTATTGCTATCGCCAAACCCTGCAGAAATTATTTGTTCCCTCTAAGTTCTACAATCCCCTACATTTGAGGGTAAATATCTACCTAACATTCTAAACCAACGAAAAATATAGAAAGTCATACACTGTCTCACAAGTGACAACTTATCCCGATTGAAAATTTAAAAACTCCATCAATTTTTTATTAATTTATTGAAATTTTGAAACTATAACAATATACCCAGTAATATCCTATATCGAGGGGTGTGTATACAGACCTTACTCCTACTTGTGAGAATGAAGAGATTATTTTCAATTGACCCTCGACTATTGAAAACTTTTGAAACTATGGGTTAAGAACTTGAACTCCATTTCGCAAAATCTCCATCCGCCTATGTCTGGGCCCTGAGGAGAATACAAGTCTATAATAGCCAAGTATCATAGCCATAGTTAGCCAAAGCTCGTAGATGATTTGCTTAATTTATTTGCCAAAATGAAATGATGCAACCATAGATTTTCCGCAACTAATATGAAACTTCTGCCATGTATTTGAATGCGATTGTATTTATGTTTCGTATGTTTAGATAATTATTTTACGCTATTTCCGCTATTTCTGTTAGAGTTACTAATGCTCTATTGTTTTTGTTTTTGTTTTGTTTTACTGTTGTTTTTCCTTTTATCCTATGAGCCGGGGGTCGATTGGAAACAGCCTCTTTGCCCTTTCGGGTAGGGGTAAAACTTGTCTACATATTACCCTCCCCAGACCCCACCTGGTGGGAGTATACTGGGTAGTTGTTGTTGTTGTTGCCATGTATTTGAAGTTAGGATAGCAACAGTAGTATTTTCTATAGGCCCCAAGGCAAAACCAGATCAACTTTTTTCTTTTTATATTCTCAGGTTGGTGATTTTCTGTAGTCACTGATAATTCATCTAGAAAACCACACAATAACGGACAAATCCTCTTCCCAATATCAAATAGTATTAGTATCTGGTTTAGCTGCAAAACTTTAATTGGAATAAAGAAAACCTTAAGCCCATAATTTAGACGGCCAAGAAAGCAACTGCAAACCACTAGTACTTGAAAAAAATTCAACAACCTAATGAAAACAGAGAAGAATCTAAGAATCAGCAATGGTGACCTCAACCTCAACACCCGGTTCAATGGTGATTGAGGTGATCTGCTTGACAACATCTGCGGAACTGAAAAGGTCAATCACACGTTTGTGCACCCGCAGCTCAAACCTGTCCCATGTATTTGTGCCTGCAAGAAAAATAAAATATTTAGTAATTAATACTGTAAACAAGAAGAGTTCCATACAAGA
The DNA here is from genome assembly GCA_034376525.1 of Nicotiana benthamiana. Taxonomy (NCBI): domain Eukaryota; kingdom Viridiplantae; phylum Streptophyta; class Magnoliopsida; order Solanales; family Solanaceae; genus Nicotiana; species Nicotiana benthamiana. Next base: position 51,216,823 of record CM067338.1, on the reverse strand, counting down.
AACAAAAGCAAAAATCAGATCACCTATTAATATATACCTATATATGTTAAGCTATTCCAAGTGGAGTAGGAAATTATACACTGTTGTCACTTAATATATAAACAAACAAGGATGACCCTAACTCACTCGGAGTCTCGGATAACCTCCGCAACTCTGCAACTGACATTGGAGAAATTAACCAATGTTCTAAACTAGGCAAAGGGGATTAAAAAAATACAACTAGTAGTAACATTTTTACTTTGTTTGGTACACACAATAAAATGTTTGTGACAACCAACTTCAACCATGTTAAGCTTCACAAAATTGAACTAAGAACCAATTAAGCCCCCGAAAATACTAAGCAATTCAAACAGGAACAAGCAATAATTTGAATTGATACAAGCAATAGCACCCTATCGAGGGAGACTCTCTACAAGTAATATGAAGAAACTTTGTGTGCATCTGTTTAGTCAGGGCCCTTCAAACTAACAAATGTTTTAAACTGAGCAAAGGGGGTCTGATAATTTCATGCAGTAATATCATTATTTCGTTTGACACAGAACAATATGCATGTGACTGACCAATCTCAACCATGCTAAGCTTCACAAATTGGACTAATAAGAAACTGAATCCAGGCAAATACTAAACAACTCAAACAGAAAACAGAAATACTTGAACCTAGACATATCATAAAATCATATCGATTACTTGATACTACAACAGTACCTTCTCCACAGGGAGACTTTCTAGTGGTAATGTTGAGAACCTTAGTGGGCATTCGCACAGGTCCTTTTACCCTGAGCCTCTTGTCCTTGGCACCACGAACCAGATCAGCACACACTACATTAATAAGTCAATACAAACAAGAAAACTACAAGTCAGTTATTCATGCAAGATACAAGCAAGTCCATTCACTCCATTGATATTAGAAATACATAACACCACATTATCAAACTTCTGTTGCAGCTAAATAGCCACTTTATACCAAATAAAAATTCAATGTTCCAAAACCCAAAAATAGTAGTACTAGCTTTTTTATGACTGAGAAATACATCTTTTTTATGACTGAGAAATACATCTGCGAAACTAGGGGACAATGGGTACACCCATCTACCTTTCTCCACTTAAGATGGCATAGGGCTCCAACTTGTGAACGTCAACCTTTGCCACCTGAACTAATCCCTGGGCCAAATAGTACTCCCTCCGTTTGAGGTATTTTCCTTTTTAGTCTGTTCCAAAATAAATGACACATTTCTAAATTTGGTAATAATTCAACATTAAACTCTTCATTTTATCTTTTTTTGCCTTGAATGAGAAGCTTTTATAGTCACACAAATGGTATAGCCCCATAAACCTTTTAAGTCTTAATCTTTTAAGACCGCACATTTTAAAAAATCTTAGTACTTTTTTTCTTAAACTCTGTGCCAAGTCAAACTACCTCAAATAATATGAAACGGAGGGAGTACTACTAGTAGTATAACCCCTAAATTAGGCGAAAAAGTTTCTGTTTTCAACATGTCTGTCCCACAAATCTCTCCCTTGTGGAAATTCTCCTACTGATTTCATGAACCATTTGCAATGTAAAATATTCCCAGTATGGAGGCTCGCAAGCAAAAATCAGTTTTACAACCAATTATCTCATACCAGCTCAATGAGGTATGGGTTAAGAACTTAAAATCGTCATCTAAGATGTTCAAAATCCTGCATTTTACTTCAAAACTAGATATTGATTTTCACTTTTATAAGGTTGAACATACTCTACTTTCCTCAATAGATAAGATCTTCCCATACGAAACTAAACCAGAGCATTTCTCAAGGGTCTTGAATGCAGAAAACATAATCACACAGCAAGATCTAAAAGTCCCAAAACCTTAGTCCTAAATACTATTCAAAAAAGATAGGCAAAAGAGAGAGAAACCTTTCTCAAGATTCTTAACGTTTTTGGAAGAAAGAGTGATTCTAATCTTGTGAATCTGCTCCTGGGGCTCCTCTAGCCCTGGTTTTGTTGCCTTCATTGCTGCATACGCCATATTTTGATTTGATTTGATTTGCTGAGGGAGATGCGACGAAGATGTAAAAGACGTAGCCGCAGCTTCGGTTTTCTTTAGGGAAGATAATGGGGTAGTTCATTTTGAGTGTACCAGTTTATATGTATAAGATTAGGGTTTCTCTTCCATTATTTATTATACTTTAGTCCCCAATGTATTGCTTAGTTACCTTTTCATCCCTAATAAACTAGTTCTTTTCTTTTTTTTTTTTGGTCAACTAGTAAACTAGTTCATTTATTGAGGAAAAGTATTTCATTTGTTTTATTTAAATTTATTTTCCCGGTTACAAGCACAAAACTCAACTAATTTTATGGTTACGTGCTACATCTCTTAGTATAGGTACCGATTAATTTTGTCCGCTAAAATTTAGACAAACGTAGTATATTTGCCTCTACTCGAATTTGAATTTAATACCTCATAATTTTCAACTCACTTTATGTTAGGCCATACCTTTAATGCCCTTATATTTTAATTTTTATGTAATACAACACTACTACTTGATAAGTTAGATAACTTTTTCTTTTACTAAATTTTCTTAACTAATTTTTCGGTAGTTTAAAGTATTAATTATTGTGACTTACAGTATTTTTATTTATTTAATATTTTATTTTAATTAGATTAAACATTCTATGATCGAATCCATATCAAAAGTTAATTAAAGAGATTTTATATACATATACTATATACCAAACCTTATTACCTCCATCGTTTAAGGATTGTGTTAATTATATTTAAGCATACAAAATTACCATTTACATACTATAATTCAAAATAAAGGTATAATTATTGCTTCATTTATTCTAGACGTGATTTTAGGAGCATATATTCTCCAATTTTAGTTTACCTACCTCTCTCTCTCCTCCCATTCCCCACACTCCACGATTTACGTTCAGTTAACCCCCCCCCCCCACAACCACGATTTACCTTAAGTTATTTCCCACATTTTCATGTGGATCCACAGACATTGTTCACCTTAGAATGAAGAGGAGCCTGGAGAAGATTATTGGAAGTGTGGTAACTGTAGGGAATGGAGATAGTTGATGCTTAATAGGTATCATTGCTTGGTATCACTACTTTTGCCATAGGTATCACTATAGGGAATAGAAATGTGGATCCATCATTTGGTATCAATGCTTTTGCCATCAATAGGAAATGATTTTCTCGTGCTAAAGGAGTAGTTGGGTTGTTCAATTGTAAAGGAAATGATTTTCTCGTAGAAGATAATAAATTTGACAGTGTGGGTGCAATTGTAGTTTATTTGTAGTTTTTATGTAGAAATTTTGTAAATGAAGAGCAAATTTTGTTGTCAATATTTTTTTTGACACAAGATTGTAGTTTAATTCTAGTATAAATATAGTAATTTTGTAGATACTCTTAAAAACAATACAACTTTATACAATACTTAAACTGATTTGTAGTTTATTTGTAGAAATTTTATCTACAAACTAAATACATTGAATTTAATATCTCAATTCTCATTTCAATTGTAGCATAATTGGAATCTTCGACATAATTGTAGAAGACTTGTAGAAGTTTTAGTCTTCCCAATCTACAATTTATCTACAAATTATCTACAATTTATCTACATTTCTACAATTTATCTACAACTTATCTACAATTTCTGGAAATATGTTTTCTTCTTCTTCTTCGACGGGGTTCAATGTGAAATTCAGTCAAAACCAAGTCTAATCTTCACCAAAACCCCTCAAAATTGAGATATAAACTCCTAAACATATTCCGAATTATTTACAACATCACCCAATCCAAATAAATAATAATATTTGAAAACCCAAATTTGAATTCAAAGCTTTCAAACTTTTTAATGGCTATCAATGGTGGAAAATATATGGAAGAATAGATTTTTTCAACATTGAGATCTCCTTTCGTTTCAAATTTCGTATTTAATGTTGACTAAATCACATGCAGATCTGGTGCCTTCATTTTAGCGTGTTATTTATGAAAATCTACCTATTTTTGGATTGATATATTATTTATAGAAAAAATGTGGACAACACGAATAAATAAAAAACTATGAACATTTTTAGTAATAAGGTTTGATACATGGCATGGAAAAAATCCTTAAATTCTAACACATACTGATAGGTTTGTTAACAAGGACCTATTTAATTTCTAGTCACTTGTCATGTTGCATAGTACGTGTACTATTATTCAAAAATATTAATTTTGTTATGAAATAATATAAGAATACGAACAATAATACAAGAACAAGAACAATATAGAGAAAAGTAGAGAGAGGAGTATTCTTATTGATACTTTTTGGGATGATTTACAATGGGGTAAGACCCCTCTATTTATAGGAAGAGAAAAGACTTAGCCTCAAAGTAGAACTCTTCTATAAGATAGACATTCACTCTAATTAGAGTTCTATTTATAACACTCCCCCTTGAATGTCTATTCAGTAATGTGCCTCGTTAAAACCTTAACTAAAACAAAACCCAATGGGAAAAATTAAAGAAAAAGGAAATAGAGTACACATGTTTGAATATGCGCCTATTGGTTGCCTCGTTAAAAACCTTGCAAGGAAAACCCAGTGGGACAAAACCTTGTAAGGGAAAAAGAGTGCAACGCGCATTAACTCCCCCTGAAAAGAGCATCAATTCACATCCTTGAGCATTTGCATTCCAATCTTGTGCACCATCTTCAAAACGATCTTTTGTAGAGATTTGATAAATAAATCAGCCATATTGATTTGAATAAATATTCCGCACCTTGAAATTATCATTCTTGATAGATATGAACATCTTCATATAATGTCGTGGAATGACTCTTCAATATCTCCATAGAGGTATTCTCGATGCCATCATGCTTATAGTTATAGCAAGATACATATGTACACAAGTTGCACTTTAGGATGTGGTACTTCAGGACCAAGAATTGTATATGCTTCAAGCAACTTCAATCTTTCATGGATTGACATATAAGTTAAGTCATATAAGCCATATAATAGACTTTAGATGCATATCAAGTTTTCATGTCATGCTAAACAAATAAGATATCGAAAACTGATTACACATACCATTGACTTTATACTTTCAAGTATTTGAACTACATGTCCAAAACTACATGTCTTTCATATGGAATCAATTCTGCTTGAATTGTATCTCTTCCATTTAGCAAATATTTTTATTTGTATTCGACAAACATAAGATCCTCATCTATATTTAGCGCTATCATAGATGTCGTCGACGAACATTTTATATCGGTTCCAGTAAATTTTCATAAAGACATAACATGGAGATCTCTTTATCATATATTCAGGTACCTGAATCTCTCATGAGATTTTATGAAGCGTTATGTCATGTGATCTTCTAGATCACTTGCCTCCCCATTATGATCACTTTGATCATTTGCTCATCTTCTTTATTAAGAAGTTATTTTGAAACCGATTTGTCTATACGCTTTAAGCGTATCAAAGACTTTGTCCTTCTGGGACTTAATATGAGCATTTGCAGTGAGAATATAGTTACTTTCTTTGGGTCAGCAAATGCGTATAGCATGCTTTGCAATATGTTGCAATTGAATTATCCTTTTATGAACTTCAGGCTCATATTATGATATTCGAGGATCTATATATACAAATGATAATTCATCCCATGTAACATTTTCTCAAGTGTTTATCATGTCTCCCCCTCATGTTAGAAAAGCTAACTTGTTTCCTCAACTTTGAGAGTCCATCTTTGTGCATTATGGTGTTAATGAAAATATACACCGCACATCAATAATAATAAGATGAAACTATTTGGTTCCTGACCCTGAACCACTTGTGAGGGGAGAATATAATATACTCTCGTATACAACGTATATCAAACTGATATATATAACTTTGTTCTCATAAGAAACAGTTTAGCTATTAAGTGGAGGCACTCAATAATTATCTTGCTAAACCAACTATGATATAAACCAACTTATCAAGATGAACTATCTTGAATAGAAAATCTGGAAATTATGCTCGAAGTTATATTACTGAGCAATTTACCTCGCAAGCACCGGCCAGGCTGCGGGTTAATAACAATCGCACATGTAACCATATCATAGATGCATCATATGTGGTATACATGGCAGGTGAATGGGCCCATATTCACCTTTGATATTTCCAGAATTTATGGGATTCAACCCGAACTCTTTAGTTGGTCAATTAATTAATGAGAACAAGTAATACAAGAGAATTCGTAAAGAACTTTCTAGTTCTTTAATATTTACCCATGTGAATTCTCTATTACTGCACATCATACTTAAAATGATATGGCTAACCCGAATGCCAACTGAATAAATTATCAATATTGATAAACTTCAAATTTACACCATGACATGTGCAATTATCAATAAACTTCAAGTTTATTATGATATGGGTTTTTATATCAATAAACGTCCACTTTATTGTGGTATTCTTGTGTAGTACACTCTGGAGAATAAAGCGGGTAGTTTTTCAAATATAGATTATCCCGCTACAAGTTGTAGTAATAGAAGATATCAAATCTTTCCTTTATTTATAGTCTCAATATAATCAACCGCTTTCGCATATACTTTGGAAACTGAATAAGTTTCTTTGAGACTTACTACAACACAATACCTTATTGGTAATCAATTGTGTTTCTCCAATATAGTAATAATTGGCTCTTCTAGAGCTCTCAATTAATTTTGTACTACCACAAATTCATCAACATCCATGTGGTGAATATCTCTTTTAAAGAGAAAGTTATACCATTATGGTCATGTCAAAATTATATGCAAGATATGTTTCTTGCATTATTATTGTCCTTTGATAATCACATTGACAAATTATTTTGGCGTACAATAGGTACGTGACCAATGACTATTCATGCCATAACAATGACATTATTTTCATATATCATCTCAAACCTCCTTATAGGGGTGAGTGTGGTATATTCAATACCAATTTCATGTTCATATTCTTCCAATAATGAATATGTATTCGTGAATCAGATGTTGTCACATTCACTGTGGGGATATGTGATTTTGTTATCCTTTTCAAATATGTAAATGCGTCTGGCATTCGATTTGCTATTCTTTGCAAATGGATAATATTTTGCACCTCTTTTTCACAAATAGAGGTATGTGGATCAAGATGAGATAATGATGCATTTTTCCACAAAATTTCCCGTTTGGTTTCACCAACTTCTCCCCCTAATTTTGGGAAAAGTGTCTCATCGAATCGACAATCTGCAAATCATGCAGTGAACAAATCCCCTGTCAATGTTTCGAGGTAGCGAATAATGGAGGGCGATTCAAACTCAACATATATTCCTAACCTTCTTTGCAGACCCATTTTGGTGCAATATGGCGGTGCTACAGGCACATATACTGCACATCCAAAAATTCTTAAGTGGGATATATTAGGTTCATGACCCAAAACTCATTGCAACGGGGAATATTTGTGATAATTCGTCGTTCTGAGACGAACTAGCATTGCTGCATGCAAAATGGCGTGACCCCAAACCGAAGTGGGCAGCCTCGTTTTCATGAGTAAATGAGGAATTCAAGATTATTCTCATCTATTGTCTCAATATGATATCCATTTTGAATGATATCTTTAAAACTCAACAAGTTCCTTTTAGACTTGGAGGAGAACATTGCATTCTCTAAAATGTTGTTCCTTTAGGCAGAGTTATAGTTGCTCTTCCGGAGCCTTTAATCAATTTACTACTACCAGAAATTGTAGTAACATCTGCCTTACACATACTTAAATGAGAGTAATATTTCTTCTCTTTGAATATTGTATGTGTGGTACATGAATCACTTAATCAAAAGAGATATACGAACATGAGAATAAACAAATTTAATCCGTTGCTTCATAATTAAATAATATTTTCAAAATCTGCTGAGGTTAGTCGATTAACTTAGTTAATAGTCGACTAACTTGGGAAGCAGTCATTAGGTTAGTCGACTAACTAAATCAGATAGTCGACTATCTTGCCTTGCGGAAAAGTCCAGTTTTAATGCGAAATATTAGTTAGTCGACTAACTAAGTTGATAGTCGACTAACTTAATAAATAGTCATCAGGTTAGTCGACTATCTAAATCAGATAGTCGACTAACTTAGCTTGCGGAAAAATCCAGTTTTAATGCGAAATATTAGATAATCGACTAACTGTTAGGTTAGTCGATTAACTCTACTGGAAAATAAAAATATCTTTGAAATTTAAGCATATTGAAACATTCTAAAGAACTAATACTAACATTATATCATAAGCTAACTAATACGAGCTGATACTAATGACTATTAGTTTATTCACTAACTAATACAAATAAGTAAAATAAAATCAAATAATTCCATCTTCCTTCATCACAGATCCATCACCAATTAAGTGGTCTATTTTCACCTCAGGGTGCTCAAAGAAGTCTGCCACATCCAAGTGGGTGATGTCAAAATTGTCGTCAGAGATAGAATTGGTTTCAGGGCATTTACCTTTTAGAGATGCTTGATAAAGCTCAACCAAATGTCTTGGTACACGGCAAATTTTCGCCCAGTGCCCTTTTCCACCGCAACGATAATATATAGTTTATGAACTATTTGCTTTTGAATTCTCATCGCATCGTGCTTGTGGCAGAGTGACCAACTTCAGGTTGTCATATCTCTCATTTAAGCCATTCCACAAGATAGGTGGATCTTTGACTGTGATATATTCAATTTTCAAACGTTCATCAAGGTGATGGCGCAAGAAAATCAAGGCCTTAGCACAGTTTCAAACCTTCATCAAGGTGATGGCGCAAGAAAATCAAGGCCTTAGCACAGTTTCAAACCTTCATCAAGGTAATGGTGCAAGAAAATCAAGGCCTTAGCATAGTCTTGGGTGGATGCATTATTTCTGTCTTTAATGGCGTCTCCAAGACCCATTGCATCCAAATGGATTTCAGTATCCAACACCCATGTCATATAGTTCTTGCCCGAAATTTTAAGGGCAACGAACTTTCTTTTCATAATGTCAGACATAAAACAAAATTACATCAAGAGCATGTCCATACTTACGGGCTTTATTACAATTATCACATTCACTTCAGGGAATGGATCATAATCATCTGTATGTGCTATATACAATCTCATGCCAAATATTACTTTCATAAAGTGAAAGATTATTTTGAGAATCTTTATTATTCTCATTATTACAATGATGACGATTATAATTCCGTCTATTGCCACGTCCACATCCATTGATACATTCACGGTAATAATTTTGTCTTCTTTCAGACTTATCACATACTGCTATCACATTCTCTAAAGGGAATGAGAATGAAGCAAATTCAATGGGACGGATTTTCAATTCTTTGCCCACAATCATACATGAATTTAATCATGGCAAGACATAGAACTTTTACCACTTCACGTGGTTATAATTCCTTACAAATTCCATTAGAGTTATAATCAAACTTTGTTGTCTATGTTTGTATATGAAATCAAATCGTAGAATTTCAAGAATTTGAAAGGGAAAAGTAAATTACTTACCTTTAATTTGAAAGAATTTCAAGGTACTGTCTGTGCTTTGCCAGGGTTTGAGTTGCATGATCTGGTGAGCTCCAGTTGCAAATTTCATGGGTTGGTCGCCTGCGTTATCGTCTGCCAATTTTGGGACATTGAACTCCAAATCACATGTTTGTGCATCTGTACCTGAAGTTTATCACTGTAATCTAAAATAAATGAGCTTCTCCTATTTGTCTTCTCTGGTTATAGGGTGTAGCACTAATATCTCTTTTGCCCAAACGTATATCTTCTAATCTTTGATGTATATGAATTGAATTGTTGAAAAGAAAAGCCTTAATATAGTTTCTGACGGCACTACAGCCACTTTTCCAAATTGGTTAGAGTCTCGTGCTGATAACGTGTTATGAAATAATATAAGAACAAGAACAATAATACAAGAACAAGAACAATATAGAGAAAAGTAGAGAGAGGAGTATTCTTATTGATACTTTTTGGGATGTGGGATGATTTACAATGGGGTAAGACCCCTCTATTTATAGGAAGAGAAAAGACTTAGCCTCAAAGTAGAACTCTTCTATAAGATAGACATTCACTCTAATTAGAGTTCTATTTATAACAAATTTACCGCATATATATTCCAAAATATTTATTTGTATTATAATTAAAGATTTAGTGACTTTAAAAAATCCAAACTATTACTATTTTACAAGTTTCATACTTAAACTATGAGTATTTTTGTTACCTCCCGAACTATAATTTTAGAAGATTAAAACCCTTCCCCTCCTCCCCCCTCCCAAAGAGTTCGTGATGACTTTTTGATGGTGTGTGAGATATCACGCTAAACTTTTTAAAATCTAATTAAGTTCAACAATAGTTCTTTTCAATTCTAATATTTTTTTTCTCTTCTTTATTTCTTTAATAACCTTTTCTTCTTCCAGTTTTTTCCCATATTATTAAAATAACATCTCCGTCAATACCTTCTTTGATTTCATTCAATCTTTTTTGGAAAAACAAACACTTTTCTTGAGGATGAAAATAAGTATTTTATTTAGATACAGATAGCCAGCACCAAACCTAGGAAAACATCTTTTTTAAAGAAAAAAACTTAATTGAAACTCTAAAACATAACGTTCTATCAATCCCTAACTTCAACGGAAAGGAGTAGCAAAAGAATTAGTATTTTTCAAATTTTATAGCAAAACCAACGACTGGCCCTTCTCTAATTTTTACTTTTGGTAATTTTATTTGTTTTTTATTTTTTTGTTTGGCTCAAAAGTTATTGATATACTTTGCAAGCTTAGAAAACAATAAAAAGATAACAAGGATAAATCGTAATCAAATATAATTTCACTGAGAGGTTTAATGGATGATATTGTAGTTATAGATCTCAAAGATAGAGAAAATAATCTTAGCTTAAGAGAGAAGCAATTGTAGGAGACAGAGATAGAGATAGAGAGAGAAGTTGTATTATTCAAGAATCGTGATGATCCTTGTTACAATGTGAAGGTCTCCTTTATATAGTAGGAGACCTTCCTCGAAATAATCAAAGAAAAAGTACAAAAGTAGGTAGCTTCCGCTTAGTGAAGAAGTTAAGTTCTAAATGACGTCGCCTTCATCCCCACGCCCGGGTCGTGCCCTCACTCTGGCCGGTGTCTTCCCATTGGGCGTATACGTTGGCGTGGGGACGTTGAGGGCCAAATTTGACCATATACAGTTAGTCCTTCCATTCGTTGGAGACGTGCCCGATGGGCGTCTTCAATGGACGGGATTGCGAACCTCGCCTTTTGGAGAATTTAACCCCTCGTGCTCAGGCGGCAGCAGGAACGATGTGATTTGCCCAACGTTGTTGATCCATTGACGTGTGATTTCCTTTTTAGGATGACATCATCGCCCGCATGTGTCATTATTACTTTTGTTCCAGAGGTGGTTCAGGAGATGATATGACGTTTTAGTTTTCCGAGCCCGTTCTAATCATACCTTTTCGATTTTCGCATAACATCACCTTATAAATAAGGGAAAGGTTCAAACTGATTCATCTTTCGAACCTTTGAGAATATTTTCTTATTCCCTTTTTCTGTCTTGCTTTCTTGTAACCGATATCTCGTTTGATATCTTCCCTATTCATGCATGGTTGTATTTCCTGTCACCAGTATTTCAAAACAAGTTCATATGGAGAAATGCCGTCAGAGCAGCAAAAATACTAAGGACACTGCTCCATCTAGGGTTCCACCTTCTTCCGGCGGCAAAGAGAAAGAGGTGGAAAAGGCCCTTGACTTGTGCGCGTGGTTGGAATTAAATTCCGGGAATTCGAAGTTCATTTGGAGAAAGAATTCTCATTTAGGAAGCTTTAAGTTGAAAGATTTGACTAAGATTTGAGTGAACGGCCTCGGAATTGGGATTCAAAGGTTCCAACAGGTTCGTATGATGATTTCGGACATGGGCATATGTCCGGATCGGGTTTTGAAAGACCCGAAAATATTTCGGTACCTATTGTAGAAGTTTCCATTTTTTAACAATTTCATAAGTTTGGGTTGAAGTTCATATCGATGTTATCAATGCCTGTTTGGGATTCTGAGTCTGGGAGGGAACAAAAATGAAAGTGAATTCGGAGGTCCGTGGATTATTTTGGAGTCATTTGGCTACAGTCAGAAATTTAAAGGGTTTTAAGAAGTTTGACCAAGAGTTGACTTTTGGTATCGGGGTCAGATTCCAATTCCAAAAGTTGGAGTAGGTCTGTAATATAGAATGTGACTTGTGCGCAAAATTTAAAGTCATTCCAAAATGATTTTGGAAAGGTTTGAGACACTTAGTCTCTTTTAAGGAATCTTAAGTTAGAAAAGTCAATTGGATGTTGACTTATGTCTTAGAGGGCTCAGATGTGAATTCTGATGGTTTGGTTAGCTTTGGGAGGTGATTTTTGACTTAGGAGCATGACCCGAAGGAGTTTTTGAGGTTCGTGGTAGATTTAGGCTTGAATTGGCGAAGTTGATATTTTTGGCATTTTCCGATTGATAGGTGAGATTTTGATATTGGGGTCTGAATAGAATTTCGAGAGTTTCAATAGTTCCGTTGTGTCATTTAGGATATGTGTGCAAAAGTTCATGCCATTAGGACGTGGTTTGGTTGGGGTTTTTATCAAAAGAGTAGTTTTGAATATTTTGAAATTCTTAGGCTTGAACCCGATGCGAATTTGGTATTGTGATGTTGTTTTGAGTATTCAGAAGGTTGGAACAAGTTTGAATGATGTTATGGGATATGTTGGCATGTTTCGTTGAGGTCCTAGTGGCCTCGGGTGAGTTTTGGGTGTTTAAACGGACTATTTCATCTTTGGAAAAGTTGTAAATTTTTTATGTTTCAGTTGTGCACAAGAAATTTTCTGGTTCAAGGAGTCCAGTTTGGAAGCTCATATCTTGCAATCTATAAGGAATCAGATATATTTGCAAAATGTGAAAGTTGTAGCCATTACATTCTAGTTTCACAAAGTTAAACCATTCATGATTTGGATATTATATTCTATCAGAAAGTTATGATAGATCGAAGATGGCTGGTGGAGCAATTTCGATAGAGTTTTCTAATACAATTTAGAAGATCATATCTCGAAATATATAAAGAGATATGGTGTACAACCTATCAAATAAAAGATCTTCGAGTATAGTTTCTTAATCTTCAAATTGTTTGTCTTTTGGATATTTCCACAAGGGGTTATGGGCATTTTAACAGAAGGTGTACAACAGGGGAAAATGGTAAGAGGATGTACAACCTGCACAACGCAAGGTACAACTCGATGAAGCCTGGGCAGATTCTTCTAAACACGAGTTTTAGCCCATTTCTTTCATTCCTTTCATTTGAGTTAAATATGTGATCTTACATGGATTTAGACTTGAAAATCAGTAGGAAAAGGTGGAGTTAGGGCTTGAGATTATGAGACATTCTAGGGATGATTTGAGAGGTCAAACGAACTGTGATTTTCGAGTTCTTTATATGTACGGACTCGTGAGATGGTGTACAACATTTTGACATAAAGTTTGTCCAGTTTTGGGATGTTGGGCCATGGGTCGAGTTTTGACTGATTTTCGGATTTTGTGTTTAAAATCGATATTTTTCAGTTGGAATTCATTCATTTAGAATAATTTGATGATAAAAATCTGAACTTGGTAGATCTAAAGCACCCGGAAGTTGGGACGAGAGGCAAGCGTGTTGCAGAGTAGCTTTCGGGCTAGTTCCAGGTGAGTAATGATTGTAAATACTATCCTGAGGGTATGAAATCCTGGATTTCACATCGTTGTACTACTTTGAGGTGACAAACATGCTAGATGATGAGCGTGCGGTCGTGCACTATTGGGGATTGTGACTCGGTCCGTCCCGTATGACTGTCAAACCGCGTATTAGATTGAAAATTGTTTGATATCATTGTGTTTTGGAAAGTATTATTATGTTTTGGGTGAATGCCATATTTGGGCCTCGTGCCAACTGTTATTGTGCTTGGCCATAAGGGGTCCCTCCAGGAGTCTGTACTCCCCCAGTGATCCCAGGTAACCAGTGTGAGTGATATGATGTAGCACGATGGGCTATTGTTGTTTCATATTGTTTCCCCAAGGGTAGTTCTTGATCCATGTTTTGCCCGAGGGGTGGTTCTTGATTCATGTTATGCCCGAGAGTCTATTTATGTTTCTATCATTTTGCTCATTGTTTTATTACTCGTTTGAAACTATTGAAAGTTGTTTTATAAGGTTTTACTGAAACTGAGCTTGAATTATGAAGTAAATGATTTTTGTATTGTTTTGGAAATGTACTGCTTTTTTTGTAGTGTTATGACGTAGTTTAAGTCTTTTCTTACTGCTCAGTTTCATTTATTATTATTACTCACTGAGTTGGAGTACTCACATTACTGCCTGCACCTTGTGTGCAGATTCGGGTATTTCTGAACCCGGTAGCGCGTATTGGTTGCTCAGAGGCAGAGTCATCGTATTTTAGCAAGGTGGCTGCCCGACGTTAGCAATATTGCTTTCCTCTCTCTTGATTTCATTAGACTATATTTCGTGCATTTCAGGTTTTCAGTTGTATTTAGACCTTAGTAGATGCTTGTGACTTGTGACACCCCGATATCAGGCTATGTCTATTTCACCAATGGTATTATTCACATTTTCTTTGGGATTTATTTCTTATAAATGACTTAAACAGACTTATTAGAATTATTGAAAATGAATTTGGTAATTGTGTCGGTTGGCCTTGTCTTCACAAGAGGCGCCATCATGACCGGGTACGTTTTGGGTTGTGACAAAATATAATGACCCGGCCGGTCGTTTTGAGATCTAATGTGTTGTTCAATAGTTTAAGGCTATGAGAAGCTTCACTTCATGTATTATGATTTGCGTGCGTGGTTGGAATTGAATTCCGGGAAATTCAGAGTTGATTTGAAGAAAGAATTCTCATTTAGGAAGCTTTAAGGTGAAATAATTAACTAAGATTAAATTTTTGAATGAACGACCTCAGAATCGGGATTCGAAGGTTCTAGTAGGTTCGTATGGTTATTTCGGACTTGGGCATATGTCTAGATCAGGTTTTGGAAGACCCGGGAATGTTTTGGCACCTATTATGGAAGTTGGCATTTTTGAAAGAATTTCAAAAGTTTGGGTTGAAGTGCATATTAGTATTATCGATGTCTATTTGGGATTCCGAGTCTAGGAATAGCTCCATATGGTGATTATGGTGTTGGGAGCACGAACGAAAGTGAATTCGGAGGTCCGTGGGTCATTTTGGAGTCATTTGGCTAAAGTTAGAAATTTGAAGGTTTTTGAGAAGTTTGACCAAGAGTTGAATTTTTGATATCTGGGTCGGATTCCAATTCCAGAAGTTGGAGTAGGTCTGTAATATCTAATGTGACTTGTGTGCAAAATGTGAAGTCATTCCGAAATGATTTTGGTGAGATTTGAGACACTTAATCTCTTTTAAGAAAGCTTATGTTGGAAAAGTCACTCGTATATTGACTTATGTGTTAGAGGGATTGGATGTGAGTTCCAATGGTACAGTTAACTTAGGGATTTATGATTAGGAGCGTGATCTGAAGGAGTTTTGGAGCTTCGTAGTAGATTTAGGCTTGAATTGGCTAAGTTGATATTTTTGGCGTTTTCTGGTTGATAAGTGAGATTTTGATATAGGGTCGGAATAGAATTCGAGAGTTGCAGTAGTTCCATTGTGTAATTTCGGATGTGCGTGCAAAAATTTCATGTCATTTGAATGTGGTTTGGTTGGGTTTTTAATCAAAAGAGTAATTTAGAAGATTTTGAAATTCTTAGGCTTGAATCCGATGCAAATTTGGTGTTATGATGTTGTTTTGAGCATTCTAATGGTTGGAACAAGTTTGAATGATGTTATGGGATATGTTGGCATGTTTGGTTGAGGTCCCAGTGGCCTCGAGTGAGTTTTGGATGGCTAAACGAGCTATTTCATCTTTGGAAAAGTTGCAGATTTTTTTAGCTTCAGTCGTGCACCAGAAAATTTCTGGTGCGAAGAGTCCAGTTTGGAAGCTCATATCTTGCAAACTATAAGGAATCAGAGATATTTGCAAAATGTGAAAGTTATAGCCCTTGCATTCTAGTTTCCAGAAATTTAAACCATTCATGATTTGAATATTCTATAACCCTTGCATTCTTGTTTCCAGAAAGTTAAACCATTTATGATTTGAATATTCTATCTGAAAATTATGATAGATCGAAGATGGTTGGTGGAGCAATTTCGACAGAATTTTCTTATGCACTTTAGAAGCTCATATCTCAGAATATATAAAGAGTTATATAGTGTACAACCTGTCAAGTAAAAGATCTTCAAGTCTAGTTTCTAAATCTTGAAATGGTTTGTCATTTGGATATTTCCACAAGGGGTTATGACGTTTTAATAGAAGGTGTACAATATGGGAAAATGGTAAGAGGATGTACAACCTGCACAATGCGAAGTACAACTTGATGATGCCTGGGCAGATTGTTTTAAACACGAGTTTTAGCCCAGTTCTTTCATTCCTTTCATTTGGCTTGGATGATTTTGGAGAGCTCAAGGAGGGATTTTCACCAAGCAACACTAGGTAAGTGGTTTCTTCCTATTTTTGAGTTAAATATGTGATCTTATATGGATTTAGACATGAAAATCAGTAGAAAAATGTGGAGTTAGGGATTTAGATTATGAGACCTTCTATGGATAATTTGAGGGGTCAAATGAACTTAGATTTTTGAATTCATTATATGTACGGACTCGTGAGATGATGAAAAACATTTTGGTATAAAGTAAGTCTAATTCCGGGATGTGGTCCTAGGACTCGAGTTTTGACTGATTTCGGATTTTGTGTTTAAGATCGATATTTTTCAATTGGAATTCATTCATTTAGAATAATTTGATGATAAAAATCTGAACTTGGTAGATTTGGAGCACCCAAAAGTTGGGTCGAGAGGCAAGCATGTTGCAGAGTAGTTTTTCGGGCTAGTTCGAGGTGAGTTATGATTGTAAATATTTTGTATAAAACCTGGATTTCACATCATTGTACTACTTTGAGGTGCCACACATGCTAGATGAAGAGCATGGGGTTGCACCGTTGGGGATTGTGACTTAGACCGTCCCGTATGACTGTTAAACCGCGTATTTGATTGAAAACCGTTTGATATCATTGTGTTTTGGAAAGTATTATCATGTTTTAGGCTGAAGGCTATATTTGGGACTCATGCCAACTATTTTGGGCCTTTAGGGGATTTTTACTACTTTTCTCACTGTTTTGACTTTATATTTGAACTCAGTCATGTTGTATTCTACTGTTTTCATAACTCAACCATATTTACTCCGTTTGATATTTTAAATAATATTTTGGGCTGAGCATCATGTTTTACTGTTGCCCGAGTGGCATGAGAGATTTCTGACTGAGTGAGGACGAGGGACTGTGTTGTGAGGATACTATAGGATCAGGTTGTGCGCGCCGTATCAGTGTTATACTGATTCATGATTTTGAGGCTGAAGGCCTCATTTTTTTGACACGAGGTGGCTTGTCGATATGAGGTTGAGTGCTTATTTGATTATGTCATGAGATGACTTGTTATTGTGCTTGGGCTGTAACGGGTCCCTCCAGGAGTCTGTACACCCCAGTGAGCGCAGGTACCCAGTGTGAGTGATATGATGTAGTCCGAGGGGCTGTTGTTGTTTCATATTATTGCATGAGGGGCTGTTCTTGATACATGTTTTGCCCGAGGGGCGATTCTTGATTCATGTTATGACCAAGAGGTTATTTATGTTTATGTCTTTTTGCTCACTGTTTTATCATTCATTTGAAACTATTGAAAGTTGATTTTATGAGGTTTTACTAAAACTTAGCTTGATTTACGAAGTAAATGATTTTTGTACTGTTTTGGAAATGTACTCGTTTGCTGTAGCGTTATGACGTGATTTACGTGTTTTCTTACTACTTAAATTTCATTTATTATTATTTCTCACTTAGTCGGAGTACTCACATTACTCCTTGCACCTAGTGTGTAGATTCAGCTATTTTTAAACCTAGAAGCGGGTATTGGTTTTCAGAGGCAGAGTCATCAGAGTTTAGCAAGCTGGCTGGCAGACGTTCGCAACACCATTTTCCTCCCTCTTGATTTCATTAGACTTTATTTCGTACACTTCAAGTTTTCAGTTTGTATTTTGAACTTAGTATATGCTCATGACTTGTTACACCTGATGTCGGCCTATGTCTATTCCGAAAATGGTATTATTAACCTTTTCTTTGAAATTTATTTCTTATAAATGACTTACACAGATGTATTAAAATTTTTGAAAATGAATTTAGTTATTGTGTCGGTTGGCTTTGTCTTCACGAGAGGCGTCATCATTATTGGATACAGTTTGGGGTCGTGACACATCCAAAGATTCATAATAACTTAACTCTCTACTTCCACGTTGAAACTTATCCAAATGACAATCCAAAATATTTTAATTAATTACTAATTTATTAATTAACTTTATAATTCTCCACTAATCCAACAATTAACTATACCCATATAATTAAGAATTATCTCAAATTACTTAAAATATCACTCACTTTTAATCCACTTTATATATCTTATAATCACGGTCATATGGTACCTTGTATGGCACTAATCCATAAATACGGGGTATTATAGGTTGGATCGTATTTTATTCAAAAAATTGTCAAACTTCGATGAAACTCGTTTTCTTTGATTTTCTTAATCTCTCTCCTTCATGAACTTACTCATCACTTATTTGAAATAGCATAATGCTTATAGTATCAAAATAATTTCATTCTCGAACTTACGTCAGTTAACTTAAGATGAAACATTAAAGTACGAAAATACGGGATGTAATATCTTATTTCCAAGTTTTTATCAATTTATTTATAGAATATTTTTTAGTACAAAAACATGGGGTGCAACATCATTCTCCCGTTTGGAACATTTCGTCCTCGAATGTTGACTGATGCACTTATCACTCTTATAACCCACAGCTCTTGCGAACACTTTAATACTCTTCTAGCCATGTTGGCAACTATTCTTTGAATAAATCAAAAGTCCAGCATTTTCTCCCATTAGTCCTCTTTCTCATACCATGGCTTGTGGTCGAAATCTTTCAAATATCGTAACTATTGCTTCCTCCTGTCATGCAGCATGTATGACTCTGACTTTGTAAGGGTGCTTATGCGATTCTTCTCTCCTTTTCCCTCCAGCTTTTAGCCAATCTCTAGGCCTCGCTTTGTAAACATATACATATGTTGACAAGATGTCCCTCGGGGCATTTATAGGTATACTTGAAGTTATTTGCTCATTACTCTTTTTTGAACTTACGAATATTGCTATATCTTATTTCATAGATCCACTTATCCATTCGTATGACTTTACTGCATCTAAGTAGGTCATAATATACCAAAACTCGTACTTTTATTTATCGTTGATGAGGTTAATTTGTTAAAGAACTCTAGGTTACTTTTGTTACTTATCCCATATGTATGAATCTAAGTCCTTTAATTCTTCCTCATTACTTGTTCATCTTAAGAATAACGACCTAATCTCATATCATACTTTGTTACTTGTGTCCATCCATTGTTGATTCACCTCAAAATTGATATATCTAGGGGCGATACTATACTTCCATAACTGTTTTTAACAGTATCTCAATGTGATTCACCTTACGTGGGTATTTTAATCCCGTACAATTTGCAAAGTCCTCTTCAAGTCATTACTCAATCAAAGGACCAAATGACATCTTTATCCATCATAAGTACACCCTCATTATATTACTAGGGCAGTATTCTATTTCTTATAAATGCCATTAGTGTTAGAATCCTTTGAGTTCATTCAGGCTATACGAGCTTTGTATAACCTAAAAACCCATCAGCTCTTCTTGTTTTCATGGGCAAAATACTGAGGACTTATCCATTCTCGTCGCCTTCTCACTCGCCCTTTCTTATCCTTATTCCCGAGTTCCTAAAGCCTTGTCTCTTTACCATATTTAGTTTGCCACTTACATATATCCATTTATACTACTCGTAGCTTCCCTTCAACTTGCTTGCACCATAAATTTTCTTACATTATTTCTGGAACATCGAGCGAGACATTGCATTGTCTCAAATCTTATTTACTCTTGTAATTTACACCTCTCAATAGCTCGAACACATAGGCTGGAAAATATACCACTAACGACATCGCTATCATTCTTGGATACTGAATCCCAGAACTTCTAGCCTTTTGTCCGGTATGGACAAATCACAACCTTCTGCATTTGAGTATCTTACACGTTGTTCACCTTTACTTACTTAGCTTAAAAATCTTACATCACATCTTCTATCTCTTTCATGACCTCCCTTCCATATAGGTATGATTCACATCCACAACTTGAAGCTCTATTATAATACTCGCACGTCTTTACACAATCCAATGAGAGCTTTATACTGACTTCTTATGAGGTTGGTAACCTTCTAACTGGCTTTATTGTGGAGTCATTTTAGAATATGGTTGTTGTACTCTCTTGTACCTCTAATATTAAGAGTGATTCTGCAATGCTCTTTATACGATTTTTATAATTGATAGGGCCAATAAACATACTTATGATTAACTTGGTTGATGTAACTCTTTAGTTTCCTCTTCTTTCTGATCAGCCTTTATATAGGCTTAAGCTATCTTCTGATTTGCGGCTCATGGAATTTAGTTATTACTTTAACATTTCATGGATGTTATGGAAAACCGTGATACAATCTTGTAATGATTAAATAATTTGTCTATAACTTGGACCTAATTCCTTCTTTTAACTCATACTGGAGCTTTTTATGGCTGATCATTAATCAAATAATTCCTTTCATTCCATTTCAACTTTCTTCAAATGTAAGGAGCTGCTTTTTCTGGTCTTTTTGCCCCGTTGTTGCGTGTATACTTAGCTTATCTGAGTTTTCACGTGTGCCAAAATTTTTGTGCAACTTATATGGTCTTGAATATTACTTTTGGTTTTACTCCTCTCTCATTAGCCATGATAGGTGCCACTTTCTTTTGGAGTCCGCACAATTTTGTGGTGAGATTGTTGTTGCACATCCATTTCCTCATTAGGTTACTAAGCTTAGGTTAAAGCCTTCTTCTTTACTTCCTCAACTAATATTTCATTGTAGTATTTGGGGAGGATCCGCTGACTCTTGTAAAGCTGTGAGCTTATTATATTTTATACTCAATGGACCTTTTGATGTCCTTCCTTGCCTATAATTATCCGTAGTCACTTACTTCCACCCCCTTGTGCTTGTAAGGTTGCATTAGAACTTGATAATTTGACTGACTTTCCAATGGCACTCTCTTTTATCTCTGTAACACTCATATGGTACCTCTACCCCAACTCCTATCTAAATATTTCTCAACGATCATGATTTCATAACTACGAGGATGAATTTACTATATTGGGTTTTACTATGTTTATCATGCACGATCTGCTGACTCGTCTTTAACCTCTTGTTTAGCCATAACTAGGTTTTTCCCGAACTAATTACTAACTACTCGTTGGCCCGTTCTTATATCAATGTTTCTTGTAGTCCTTGTTGGGTTATTTCCTTTGTCTTAACTTACGACTCGTACTGGCTCTTTATCTATCAATAACATCTAAGGCAGGGACCCTTACTTTCTTTCCTTGATGTTGTGTTTGTATAATGTTATGGAATTATAGTATATCTGTAAGCTTCGAATAAGTGCAATCTCATTTTATCGCATTTTTCCTTTACCATTCCATAATTACTAGATTCACTTAATTCTTACTTAACACCACATCGCACCATATTTCCCCCTATAGGGGAGTACTGAGAGTTAGATCTACGACAACCTACCAATAGACTTTTACCTCTTCATCTTCGATGTTCTTTCATACCATCGATGACCCTTACTCGCATTGCGGTAATCATTCTATACCAAAGATAACAAAATTTCTTACTTGCGATGGTGACACTTGGTGTAACTGCAACATACAGTCCCTTGAGCTTAAATTTTATCACATTGATTTCTTTGGGGAAGAAGCGTCTTCATTATTCTCAGAATTTCTTATGAATCTTCTTCCATTGTCCATTTTACTATTGTTGGAACACAATCTCTGAAATTCCTATGATTTCGACCATTATCAAATTGCTCAGTTCCCAACTCATATTTAGTTTACCTTGTTCACCAGCCCATACTGATTTATATTACTTTAAGAGTCTAACTTTTCCTTTTGACAATCACGTTGGAGTCATGAACTTATTCCTCAAAATGAGGATACAACTTTATGTCCTATACTCATTTGTTGTCTCCAGCCTGGCATCTCTAATTTTTTTCCTTCCCTCGATTATCGACTATGTAATACTGTCATTTCATTTTTTTCCACCGCTGTCATCCAAGTATCATATCTTATTGATAATTCTTCCTTATCTCTCTTCTAATTACTCTCCTACTATTTTTGCTCATCCATTTTTGGTGAAAACTTCAACAAGACATTATTTTGCTTTTAGCTCCCCTTGCTCCATTCATCAGCTCTTTGAGTTTCTCAATGTCCTCGTTCTACTAGGGATGAGAGTCACACTAAGGTACTATTTATCCCTTCCTGAATGGTAAATAATAATAATATTTATTAACCGAGTACCGAGTACCCTTCTTCAGCTTGTTCTTTTTTTACTTCTTGAAACTTGTATCTATCTTCTGAGTCTCCCATTGTCTTTCACGATAAAGGTGGATAAATATTCTTGCCTTAAGGTTCCTTATCAAGAGACTTATAGGTCTTAGTATACACATGATTTGTTGAATATCTCATATTTATCCATCATAAGGATGATGCAAAAATTGAGTTCCTCAGGCTCAACTCTTTCACAACTATATCTCTTACAAACTGTCTTTCTGGATATAGGCATCATTGTATTACTAATAAGATAGAGTTTAGAAAATTTAGTTCTTAAAACTGAGCTCTACCACATGATCTAGAGTAAAAAGAAAGAGTGAGAGTCCTAAATTCCCCATAACCTCATGCTTATAAGTGTGGTACATGACACACCCATAAACAAAACTCTACTAGACACAGCTTGTAGACTCCTTATGATAGAACTGCTTTGATACTACTTTTATCACGACCCAAACTGATGGGCCACGACGGACAACCGGTACCTTCGAGTACCAACATCGTATCTTTTCATGTTACTATGATAGATAACTGAGTTAGAAGGCTGTCATGAGATAAGTAGAATACAACATGTGATACCAACTTATACATAAGAAATATGGACCTATAAGACCAAAATAACCACTCATACAATGACATCAGCCGGCAAGGCCATATAATCTTTTAAGTATATGACATCTGTCTACAAGCCTCTAAGAATATATAATTTACATAGAGATCGAGACAAAGTCCTTCCATACCACAAAATATACATATAAATCATACTAACTAAACATGCAACTCCAAAGCAAATAGAGTGCACCAATATCTTCCGCCGAGCTGATAGCTTACTTGGAGGGCCCTCCACCTATCTATCGGGACCTGCGAGCATAAAGCGCACTGTCCCCAGGCAAAAGGATATCCATACAAATAATGTATCGAGTATGTAAGGAATAAAATCAGTAAATAATAGATATGCAAAAAACATAGAGTAAAAGACTCGACATCTACATTTGCATAGCTCAATGATACAAGCCTCTAAGAATATATAATTTTCCTAGAGGTCGAGATAGAGTCCTTCCTTACCAAACAATATACATCTAAATCATATTAACTAAACATGTAACTCCGAACCAAATAGAGTGCACCAATATCTTTCTCTGAGCTAATAGCCTACTTGGAGGGCTCTCTACCTGTCTTTCAGGGCATGCGGCCATGAAACACACTGTCCCCAGGCAAAAGGGATATCCGTACAAATAATGTATCGAATATGTAAGGAATAAAAATCAGTAAATAATAGACATGCGAAAAACATGGAGTAAAAGACTCGACATTTACATTTGCATAGCTCAATGAATTATTTCATTTTTAATGTCATGCATATGCGTATAAATGGCATACCATGCATGGGTATATGTGTTCATAACATCATCAACCCTCTGAGGGCATCCTATCATATCATCTTGGTCACTGTGGGCAAAATCATCAAAGTATACCAGCTGATCAAGTGGATTTGCGTATATAACACCATACTCTTTCTCATATCCCATAACATATATATATATATATATATATATATATATATATATATATATATATATATATATATATATATATATATATATATATATATATATATATATATATATATATATATATATATATATATATATATATATATATAACGCCATCTGGTCATGGGTCAATATACATGTATAAATGCATATGAAGTACGTTAACCAAAAATATTCTGGTACGTCATAATACCAGTATGCCTCGAATTAATACAATGAAATAAACTTTACCAACTTATGTATTTTTTAGACCCATAACACATGATAGAATAATATAACACATGTGGAATAAGAACATAAGCATCCTAGTATTTTTATGAGTTGTGCATTTACTCTTTTCATTTGTGTCGTATAGATCATGCCAAAAAAAAAGAAGGTATAGTCTTAACATATATGAACCGATCTTTTTGACAATCCTTCCAGCATATGTGAATCACGATGAAATATGTAACGGCAAATTAAAATGAAAAAAAATCCGTATGATATTCTTAATAACATAGCACGTTATTTCTTACCCGACTAATATTCACTTCATAAAAAAATTCTCTCGGCCTTTTTCTATCATGTCTTCAAAAATTTTCCAAGTTATTTAATTAATAAAGAAGGTAAACAAAGGAGTTATTATGCATTTTAGTGTTATGCCCAAAATAAAGTCACGTCTAGAGACTTTTATCCATAAAGAATGGGTTTTATATGTTATGTCCAAGATAAAGTCTTATCCCCAAGACTTCCACGTGTAAAGAAGGGTCTTTATGTGTCATATCCGAAACAACGTCTCATCCACAGAGTCATCATAACTTAACCATTTGCTTGCCACATTGAAACTTATCCAAATGACAATCTAAAATATTTTAATTTATTACCAATTTGTTCATTAACTTGGCAATTTTCTACTAATTCTATAATTAATTAATTATTTGTATAATTAAGAATTATCTCAAATTACTTAATATATTATTTTTTTTTAACCCACTTTATATATCGTATAATCACAATCATGTGGTATCTTGTATAACACTAGTTTATAAATATAGAGTATTATAACTTGGACCATATTTTATCTTCAAAATTTCAAACTTAGACGAAACTCTCTTTGATTTGCTTACTTTTTCTCCTTCATGAACTTACTCATCACTTATTTGAAATCGCATAATGTTTATAATTTTATAGTAACCTCATTTCCGATCTTACGTCAATTAACTTATGACGAAACTTTAATGTATGAAAATGCGGGATGTAGCATCTTATTTTTAAGCTTTCATCAATTTGCTTATCACATATTTTTAAGTACGAAAACATGGGGTGTAACACTTTGCTTCCTACATCTTTGAGCATCCCTACTAACTCGGACACAGTGACATGAAGTTGTAGTCGACTAACTTTGGTCTGAATTGATAATCACTACTCCCTCCGTTTCATATTGTTTGAGTTAGTTTGACTCGGCACGCAGTTTAAAAAGAAAAAAAAAGACTTTTAAAATTTGTGGTCTTAAAAGATTAAGGGGTAAAAGGTTTGTGGGGCCATACGATTTGTGTGGCCATAAAAGCTTCTCACTAAGGGATAAATGAGTAAAATGAAGAATTTAAAGTTAAATTATTTTCAAATTTAAAAATTTGTCATTCAGTATAAAACAAACTAAAAAGGAAAGTACCTCAAATAATATGAAACGGATGGAATATTTTTTATGTTTAAGATTCTTTCCCCCTCGATATGAAATCATATTATTTCTTTGCCCTTATTTTTGCTATCACAGTCTGGCCTTCGTCTTCTGTGGTTTTCCCAATGTAGTGGCCAAGAATAAGGTTCGCATCGGAGGCTAGAGTCTCTTTGTTTGTAATCTTCTTGTCTACCAACTATCTCTGGTTGGTGACTATACCCTCTTGTCTCATTGCTTTCGAGCCCGGAGAGTGTTGAAATTTCTTCTTCTATTCGAAGTTTGGTGTTATACCTGTGATGCACATCGTTCCATGTCTTGGGTGTGAATTCCCAAAGACTATTTTTCAGTCTCCTTGGGTTTTAACCAAAAATATGATTTTTTGGTCAAAGCTATCGATAAAGAGAAATTCGGGTTACTGATAATCAGGAGACGAAAAGAATAATAGACTTTTGAAAATAACAATAAAGCAGTAAATAAGTTTGTATTTCAGTATAATATCAATAATATTCTGTGTCCTTACAAATGCTGAGACCTCCTTCATTTATAGTTGATTATAGGAAAATGTGTAATACTGTAGTCTTAACGAGGCCATTATGAGCAATAAAAGACATTAAATGAACTGTTACATAATCATTCATATTCAATACTAACTCTCTAACATATTGGTATTTAAACTAAATTTGGACTCCTTTTCGTCAGATTCATATCTTTAATGTCTTCTCATCTCTTGGCTTTAAATGACTTAAATAGGTACAAAGCTTGTATTATTCGAATTGCTTCTCGTGCCTATTTAGCTCTCTTCTCCCCGTATCTCTTGTCTCTCGTGCCTCTTAACCGATCATCATGTTTTGTTCATTTGACCAGTCCATGTGTCATGCCACGTCATCTTCAATATAAATTCAGTTTTTTCCAAATACCGATAGTCCCCCACTTTCCATTTATTTATCAATTAAATATTTAGGAAGTGTATTTTCATAAAAAGAGAATTTTGGCTATAATTAATGCTATGAAAGTACTGACGCTTCAGTTGTCTCTTCTATTTAATGCTCTGCACACGTGTCATCTTCTGATTGACTTTTCATTTCTGCAGCCTTTTTTCAAGGATTCTTCATCCCCTTTATTCACGGAGTGATAGCTGCCTTTATTGTAGTCCATCATTACACTTCTTTATTTGACTGTTGCTATTATATACATACTTAACCTTGTTTCTTTTGTCTTCTTCTTCATAGATCTTCAACAAACACTTTATTACTCACTTTTGCTCTTTTTCTCCTTTATTTCATCCTTCTTCAACAATGTCGTCTTCAAACCCTAACCCTAGGAAAGTCCCAATTCTTGACAACTTTCCTAACGCCCCCGTAAGACATAGAAGAGGCAGAGGAGGTAGGCTTCGTAGCCTAGGGTCCACTCGTAGTGGTTCATCTGGTTCTATCACTCCTCCTTCTGGTTCTGGCATTAGAAGTTCTACCTCTAAAACTTCTTCTTCTAAAGGTAAAGAATTTTCTGAACCTCTCCGAGAACCCTTAGTTGAAGAAATTGTACCCAATGACTTATCTTTTTGGAATGATAGAAAATCTCTTCAAGAACAGGTTATTAACTTAGAGAAAGCTGACATCTATCTTTCTCTAATAATTGAACCTTTGATTCCCACTGTTCGGAAAGATTGTAACTGGAGAAATAATCTTCGTATGATGATTCCTAACCCAAAACAGAGAATTTCTTCTTTCAGAATTGGATTTTCTTTTGTTTATACTTATCTCTTCACTTTGGGATTTAATCCTGCTATTGACCCAGTCATACTTGAATTCTATCGCTTTTTCAAAATTTGCTTAGCACAAGTAGGCCCCCTTGTTTGAAGAGTTGTGGCTTGTTTGGGGTATTTGTCTACCAAGGCTAATGTTAATTTTACTTTTCCTCATCCTATTCGCTTATACCATCCCAAATTATTTCGCCATAGAGTTTTTACCTTGACTGCAAGAAGCAAGAAGATATTGGTAAACCCCGAGGATGACAAGGATCGTGGGTGCTATACTCGTTATGTTGTTGTACGTATGGTGGATTTGTTGGGTGAATCAAATATCCCCTTCCTTGAGAAGTGTAACTTTGCACGTAAGTTTTCTTTTACTTACTGTATCAATTTTTAAGAATTCCCACTTCTTTTCTAATTTCGTCTCTATTTAGTTTTTCGTAGCAAGCATGGGAGATGTGGAACCCGTTCCTAACTTTTGTTGTTGGGTAGATTCGATTTTGAAAGTTGCGCCTATGGAGGCGAGAATTTGGAAATCAATTTCTCATTTACATGGTTGGAGAGTGAAAACTCACGGTATGCATTTCCTTATGCTTTACCGTATGTTAAATTGTTTCTTGCTCTCAACTATTGATCCTTCTTTTTATCAAGATTTGGTATCAGGGATATGATAGCTGAGGTAGTCGTTGCCCTTCGAGCTTCTTTTAACTCTTCACTTTCTTTGGAAAGAACTAAAGTCATGCCGTCAAAGAGGAAAGTTATAAAAGAAGGCTCTGAGAATGAGGAAGATGATGATACCTCTTTAATTTCTAGACCGAGATCCAGGAGACACGACATTTCTGAAGATGAAGCTGAAGATACTCCTGCTCGAACCTCTATCTCCGAGCCTGTTCTGATTCCTTCTGGTGAGGACACCACTCCAAGGGAATCTAATGAATCTATTCAACATCTCTTTGTTAGTGGTCTTGAGAGTGGAGAACTTGGTCCAATTTTGGATGAAATCTCTCTTTCTTCCTCTGTTCCCATTCCTTCTATTCCTCTTTCAGTTACGAGTGTTTCCTTTCATGTTTTATCTACCCCTACCTCTTTACCTGTTTTGATTCCCTTGTCTATTTCTTCTATCTCAACCTTGTCTCCTTCGGCTCCTGTTTATACTACTTCTATTGTTCCTCTTTCTATTGCTCCCTCTTCCTCTATCCAACACGCAAAAGAAGGTTCCAGTAGCAGAGGCTTGTCTATGAGGAGCGTTACACTCAAAGTTCCTGCTAACAATAGCCTTCTAAGGAAATTTGGTAGATCAGATGCCTGGCTTGGGCCTTTTATTGGAGACATTGAGAAGAAAAAGTTGACAAGCCACAATTGTTTAACTCTGATGAATGACATAGTTCTTTCTACTCTGAAGGTAGTTTTCCTTAACTTAGATGTTTTCTTTTTATCTCCAGATTCTTACGTTCATGCTCAACCATTGTAGGCTAATCTTATCGGCACTGAATTGATGGGAAAAGTCTCTGTTCTAGAAAATAAGGATCGAGAATCTGCAAGGGTTATCTCCGAGGCTGAGAGAATAGTCAAGGAAGCCCAGTTAGAAACCACAAATTTGAAGGAGCAGTTTGAGAATGCTCAGGGAACCATAGAGGAATTACAAGAAAGTAGAAATTACTTGGAGCAGCAAAAGCGGGGTTTGACTTCTGAGCTAGCAGTTTCTAAGGCCTCTTCAATCCAATTTGAAAAAGATAAGGAGCTTTTGGAGTGCTCATTTTCTGAACAATTATAAAAATCCAGTGAGGAAATCAGAGAACTTAAGGCACTTTTGGACAAGAAAGAAGAATATGTAGGGGAGTTAGTGCAAAGCTTGACTCAAGCTCAGGCTGACTTAATGATCTCTGCTGACACGATACATGCTTTAGATAGTTCTCATGCCTCCCTCAAAGCTTCCCTTGATTCCCATTTAGATGAACACCAAATATTGAAGAATGATCTTGTTATGTGGGAAAGAGAGTATGGGCTTCTTGAGGAGAATTTCAATATAGAAGTGAGTTGGGTTTTTCTAAATTCTCGCTATGATGCTTTAATGGAGGCCAGCCTCCGCACCATAAACCATTGAAAATGGTGTTTATCCAGTGCTTGTTTTTATCGTTGTACGATAAGCCCATAATACTCCAGGTAATACCTCAGGCCAATTAGCTTTTGAATCTTGTAACCTCTTCTTCAAGTTGTTGATAATGACTTTGTTTGTGCATTCCACTTGTCCATTACCCACTGGATGGTATGGCGTAGACGTTATCCTTTTAATCTTCCAACTTCGAAGATATTCTGTGATTTGAGCTCCTATGAATTGCGGTCCATTGTCACATACGATTTCCTTTGGTGCTACAAAATGGCATATTATATTTTGCCATATGAAGTCTTTAACTTCCTTCTCTAGTACCTGTTTAAATGCTCCTGCTTCTACCCATTTAGTGAAATAATATGTAAGTACAAGTAGAAACTTCATCTGACCTTTTGCTTGTGGTAGTGGACCTACGATATCCATTGCCCATTTCATAAAGGGACACGAGGCTATAACAGGGTGTAGTAACTCAACTGGTTTATGCATATTATTGACATTTATCACATTTGGACACGAAACTATTTGCCTCCTCTTTCATCTTAGGCCAATAATACCCTACTCAAATCAATGTTTTTACCAGTTACCTTTCCCCTGCGTGATTTACACAATGTCCTTCATGTACTTGCCTCATCACATATTCTATTTGAGAAGGTCCGAGACACCTTGCTAGTGGTCCACCGAACATCTTTCGATAAAGATGTCCTTGATATAAACAATAACGAGCGGCTTTTTTTGTGAAGTGCATGTGCCTTTCTTTTGTCATCAGGCACGGTTTCGTGCTGTAAAAAAGCAACAATTTCATTTCTTCAATCCCGTATTAAATGATTAAAATTTACATCATTCTTATCAGGTTCGAGAATGGAATGAAATAAATGTACGGCTGAAGTATTTGCATCATTTGCTACGTCAGCTGCAGATGCAAGATTAGCAAAAGCATCTGCCTCCACATTATCATCTCTTGGATCTGCATTACCTTCCAAGTTTGGAATTGCTTTATTAGTTCTTGTACCTTTTCGAGATATTCTTTCATTCGAGTTTTCCTAGCTGTATAAGTCCCCAACATCTGATTGACCACGAGTTGAGAATCACTCTTGATTATAATCTGTGTTATGGCGAGTTCTCGTGTCAATTCTAAACCTGCAATTACAGCCTTGTACTCTACTTCATTGTTAGTTATAGAATGACATTTTATAGCATGTCTAATAGCTTCACCTGTAGGTGGTATGATAACTATCCCCAGACCCGATCCTTTTACATTAGATGAACCATCAGTGAATAAAATCCAAGTTGCCGGGTTTGCACCAATAAAAACTTATAATTCTTTTTCTGCTTCTAAATGCATCCCCTGACTAAAATCAACTACGAAATCAGCTAGTACTTGAGACTTTATAGCGGTCCTTGGTTGATAAATGATTTCGTATTCACTAATTTTTATATCCCAATTTGCTAATCTCCTTGACAGTTCATGTTTGTGCAAAATGTTTCGCAATGAAAAAATAGTAACTACAGCAATGGGATGACATTGAAAATAAGGTCTTAATTTCCTAGATGCCATGATCAAAGCTAATGGTAACTTTTCTAGTTGTGGGTATTGTGTTTCAGCATCTAGTAAAGAGTTGCTTGTATAATAAATAGGAGATTGTTTACATTGGTCCTCACGGACTAAAATAATACTTACCACAACTTCTGATATGGCTAGATAGATGAATAGCTTTTCTCCTTCCTTTGGTTTTGCCAATAAGCATGGGTTTGACAAGTAAGCTTTCAAATTTCTAAGGGCTTGTTGAAAAGCTTAATTCCATTCAAAATGATCTTGCCTTTTGAGTGCGGAGAAAAATTTAAACTACTTTTTTGAAGATTTGGAAATAAATCTCCCCAAGGCTGCAATTCTTCCCGTTAAACTTTGAACCTCTTTTTTACTCTTAAGGATGTCAGGTACTTCTTCTATTGCTTTAATCTGAGAATGATTTACCTCAATACCACGGTTAGAAACAAGAAAAGCCAAAAATTTGCTCGAGGCAACCCCGAATGCACATTTTACTGGGTTGAGTTTCATATTAAATTTTCGTAAAATTTCAAATGTAACAGATAAATGAGAAATATGATCATAAGAATGCTGGGGTTTGACGAGCATATTGTCTATATATACCTCTACGGTTTTTCCTATATGTTCTTGGAACATTTTGGTGACCAACCTTTGATAGGTTGCTCCAGCATTTTTTAGCCAAAGGACATTACTTTATAACGGTAAGTCCTCCGGTCTGTGATGAAAGAAGTTTTTTCTTCATCACTAGGTCCATTTTAATTTGGTTGTACCCCGAATATGCATCTAAAAACTTAAAATTTCATGTCCTACAGTTGCATCAATTAACTGATCTATACGCGGTTAAGGGAAAGAATTTTTTGGGCAGGCTTTGTTAAGATCTGTATAATCCACACAAACCCTCCACTTACCGTTTTTGTTAGGTACAACAACTGTGTTAGCTAACCAATTAGGATACTTTACCTCGCATATTTACCCAGTTTTAATAGCTTTTGGAACTCATCTTGAATCACCAGGTTTTTGAAATCCCCTTGCTTCCTTTTCTTTTGCTTTACTGGTGTAAAGGATGGGTCTTTGTTTAGTTTCTGAGTCATCACATCCGGTGGTATCCCTGTCTTGTCAGCATGGGACCAAGCAAAATAATCGACGTTAGCTTTTATAAATTCAATTAACATACCTCGCATGTCTAATTTACATTAACTCCAACATAAACTCTCCGTTTAGGCTATTGCTCACATAATATCACAACCTCGAGCTCTTCAATTTTTGTTTTGATATTTTCATTCTCCTAGGGCTCTTGAATTGTATCAGCTATTGAGTCTAAATTTGTCTTTTCTTGCTCTATTGAGGTTTGAACCGTGATACCCTCAACTGTTTTCTGTAATTGCTATTTTTCTTCATTTACGGTGCTCATGTCTGTTACAACGTTAATGCTCCTAGCTATTTTCCGATCCCCACTAATTTGGCTATTTCCCCACGGTGATGGGAATTTAATAACTTGATGTAAGGTTGATGGAACAACATCCATATCATGGATCCATGGTCTCCCCATGATCATATTGTAAGCCATCCCCATATCTACTACATGAAATTTGGTTTCTTTAACAACACCTTCAGCAAAACTGAAGAAAGAATGATACCAAAGGTGCATACCTTGTCCGTATTAGCTATTTGCTGATCCCCACTAATTTGGCTATTTCCCCAAGGTGTTGTGAATTTAATAATTCGTTTTACATTAATGTCATGAACAAGTAAAG
Organism: Nicotiana benthamiana; assembly: GCA_034376525.1. Classification (NCBI taxonomy): domain Eukaryota; kingdom Viridiplantae; phylum Streptophyta; class Magnoliopsida; order Solanales; family Solanaceae; genus Nicotiana; species Nicotiana benthamiana. The sequence goes on along the minus strand of CM067338.1, from coordinate 51,183,821 downwards.
ATATTACCAGTGCGTCGCTGTAAGGGGTGATCACTCCTTTTGTATCTGAATCATCAAAAGTGATACTTTCATCCTCTAAGGTCTGTTGCACTCGTTTTCCATGTGTGACTGTTACTTTGGAAATCTTATTTGAAGTTGTATACGTTATTCCATAAGTATCTTTACCTCCACTGATAACGTTAACGGTTCTCTTGGGTGATGGAGATTTTGGTGGCTTTTGCCTATTTTTCTTATAGGCTTGTTTACCTTTCTCACTAAGTAGCTCAATGAGATATCCTTGCTTCAATAGATGGTCCACTTCATTTTGTAGGAATCTGCATTCTGATGTTTTATGCCCATAATTGTTATGGAATTTGCACCAATGATCTGGATTGTGCCTGTTTGGGTTTGACCGTATTTCCTTCGGCTACCGTACCTTTTCTCCCATACTCCTTAGAACAGACACGAGCTCGGAGGTAGTGACATTAAAGTTGTATCCACTGAATCTTGCCTTTAGACTTCTGTCATCATCTCGTGACTCTTGTCTGTTTCGATCATTTCTGAACCTTGATAAAGAACCAGATTCCATGTTCCTCAATTTTTAATCATATTGTTGGTTATCCTATATTGAATGTGAGTCTTTCCCTACAGGTCCCATATATGGATCGTACTTGTTGTTACCTGATCTTTTTTCGGTTTCTGATCTTTTGGAATCACACCTTTCTTCATGATAAAACTTAGGTACGATATCTTTTTCAATTCGTAGCTTTGTACTTTACCTGTTGTAAAAATCATTCCACGTGGTTGCAGGGAATTCTTGAAGGCTTTCTTTGAGTCTTCTCGTGGCTTCAGAACTTTTGTCATTTAAATTGCTTGCAAAAGCTATGGCAGCCCAATTGTTAGGTCCACGGGGTAGAGTCATTCTCACGCTGGAATCTATCAACAAATCTCTAAGCAACTCTGAGTCCCCTTGTTTGATTTTGAAATATCCTCCATTCTTTTCTCAACCTTTTAAGCTCCCGATTGTGCTTTAATAAAAGAATCTGCAAGCTCAGCAAAAGAATTTATAAAATTTTCAGGTAAAAGAGAATACCAGGTTAATGCACCCTTGGTGAGTGTTTCTCCAAATTTCTTGACCAGTACTAATTCAATTTCTTGCTTGGTCAAGTCATTGCCATTTTACGCATGTTGTAAATGCGGTTACATGATCACGTGGAACTGTTGTGCCATCGTACTTTGAAATATCAGGCATTTTGATTTTTTAGCAATTGGAAGAAGAGCAGCACTTGGTTTCCAAGGTTGTTGTGAGTATTTATCCACGTCCACTCCTTTGATTACAGGGGGAACTCCAGGGAATTGCTCGATGCGCTCATTCCGTTCCTTAAGTAGTTTCTGCAAAGTTTGTACTAAGTTTTGAAATTAAGAATTATTTGAATTACCTGGTTCCCTTCCTGTGGTTCACTAGTGGTACCTCCATTTCCAAAATTAACAAGACCAGAACGAGGATTCTCCAACGTATCATTATTAGGCGTTCGTGTGGGTGGTGCAACATGTAATCGACTAACTAGGCCTGAAGAGCTTTGTTGACCTGTGCATCAATTAATTTTTTTAAAGCCTCGTCTCTCCCTTTAACATGTTCAGATTGATCATTAGGAATAAGAGTTCCTTCTCGAGATCCACGTCGAGAAAATTGAGGGGAAAGATCATCATGTTCATCTCCATCCACTTGATGGATTTGGTTTTCTTGATTGTTGTTGTCGTTATTATTTGACATGATGATAACAATGAGTAGAATGTAATTTAAAAAGAATAGATTATCAGATTCCCGGTAACGGAACCAATTTATTTAACCAAAAATATGATTCTCTGGTCAAAGCTAAAGATAAAGAGAAATTCGGGTTACTGATAATCAGGAGACGAAAATAATAATAGACTTTTGAGAATAACAATAAAGCACTAAATAAGTTTGTAATTCAGTATAATATCAATGATATTCCGTATCCTTGATAATGCTGAGACCTCCTCCTTTTATTGTTGATTCTAGAAAAAGGTGTAATGCTTTAGTCTTAATGAGGCAATTATGAGCAGTAAAATACGTTAAATAAAACGTTACATAATCATTCCTATTCAATACCAACTCTCTAATGTATTGGGTATTTAATACTGAATTTGGACTCCTTTTAATCAGATCCATATCTTTAATGCCTTCTGATCTCCTGGCCTTAAAATGACTTAAATAGATACGAAGCTTGTATTATTCGAATTGCTTCTCATGCCTATTTAGCTTTCTTCTCCCCGTATCTGTTGTTACTCATGCCTCTTAACTGATCATCATATTTTGACCATTTGACCAGTCCACGTGTGATGCCACGTTATCTTCAATATAAATTAAGTTTTTACCAATACACTTGTAGCTTTCGAACTACTTTTGTTCAAGTTCCTTGCGAAAGCCATAGCCGCCTAATTATCTGGTTTGATGGGGAGTATTATATTTTCTCTTTAAAAATAATTTATGAAGTTTCTAGAGTAATACTATGCTTTCTTGTTGGATTTTAAAATTTCCGTCATGCGTTTTTCCACCTTCTGTGTTCCGGAGTGCACGTTGATTAACATATTTGTAGATTCAACAAACAAATTAATAGAATTTTAAAATAAATAAGTACCAGATTAAAGCTTCGTTGGTTAAGGTCTCTCTATACTTTTTGACTAGCACAGATTCAGTTTATTATTTTGTGAGATTGTTCCCTTTGATTCCATGATATGGTCACGCATATCAGAAGTTCTGTTTGACTTAGGAATTCGACATATTGAACTTCTTCAGGATTCCTAATGGGGCGACACCTGGCTTCCACAGTTATCGAGAGTACTTGTTCATGTCGATTTCATTAATAATGTGTGGAACTCTTGGGATCTGTTCGATCCACTCATTCTATTCATTGACCTGTTGTTATAAGGTTAGAATCAAATTTTATAACTTATAATTTCCGGTTGTGCCTGAGCCTTTAGCTTCGGTGTAATTTCGAAGCCCCCTATCCATATATTCCTCAGTTTGAAGTTTGGGGTTTATCAAGATATACCCTCGAAGGTAGGGTTGGTGTCAGGGTTGTTGCACCACTCATGAGGACCCTTGACGCCTCTCCAATCTGATCGTTCAATTGTTGTTGTTGAGTTATAAAAATTTCATCGTCTCCTCTAACCAATGTTGTTCGTCACCCCTATTAGTGCATATTGCTAAGATATTTTCTCTTGAGCGAGATGGTCAATTTCTAGGAGATTGATCATTTGGTGTTCGTTTTCCTCTACTTTGATCCATTAGTTGTGCTTCTGGGTCCACTGGCTGGTTATTGACTCCAAACATGGAGTTTCCCTTGAATGAATAATTAACAAGTGAGTAACATAAAATTGAGAAGAATGTGAAAAAACTTTGGATCAAATACTCAATTGCTAGGGCCTCACAATTAGCGCAAAACTGTTTAACCTAAAAATTAGTTTTAGAATACATAATTAAATTTATATTATTAGGCCACTAGCAAATAGATTTATCTAAAGTGATTTGAATGAAATTACAAATAAAAATGTCAATAAAAGTTGCATTAAAGAGCTAAATATTGAGATTCTTATTAGATGTCGGCTTTTGACGGGGCTACACAAGAATATAATTAAAATAATAACTTGTGGAGTGTTGTGCATTGTTTACCCAAAAATATGATTCTTTGGTCAAAGCTTAAGATAAATAGAAATTCGGGTTACTGATAATCAGGAGACAAAGAATATGTAATAGACTTTTTGCGAATAGCAAATAAACAGTAAAAGAGTTTATATTTCAGTGTAATATCGATGATATTGTGTGTCCTACAAATGATGTGATCTCCTCCTTTTATAGTTGATTCTAGGTAAAGGGGTAATACCTTAGTCTTAATGAGATAGTTATGAGTAATAAATGACATTAATGTTGCACAATCATTCCTATTTAATGCCAATTCTCTAACGTATTGGGTATTTAATACTGAATTTGGACTCCTTTTCGTCATCAAATCCATGTCTTCAATGACTTCTAATCCGTTGGCTTTAAATAGGTACGAAATTTGTGCTATTCGAATTGCTTCTCGTGCCTATTTAGCTGTCCTTTCACCGTGTCTGTTGTCACTCGTGCCTCTTAACTAATCATCATGCCTTGCCCAATTGACCAGTCCACGTCTCATGTCACGTCACCTTCGATATAAATTAAGTTTTTTCCCAATACAGATAGTCCCCCACTTTCTATTTTTTATCGATTAAATAATTGGAAAGTGGATCTTCACAAAAAAGGAATTTTTGTCATAATGAATGCTTATGACAATATTGACGTCCCAGTTGTCTTTTCCAGTTAATATTCTATCCATGTGTCACCTTCTGATTGTTTCTGCCATTCTGCACCCTTTTTCAAGTCTTCTTCATTTCCACTATTCACGAAGTGATAGTTGCCTTTAATATTGGCTTTCCATCATTACACTTCTAAGTTTGACGGTTGCTATTATGTACATATTTAACCCTTTCTTCCTTTGTCTTCTTCTTTATAAATCCTTAACAAATACTTCATTCTTACTTTGACTTTCTCTCTGTTCACCATTATTTCAACAATGTCATCTCCAAACCCTAACCCTAAAAAAGTCACAATTCTCGACCAGTTCCCCAATGCCCCTTTAATGAGACATAGGAGAGGCAGAGGTGGTAGGCTTCGGAGTTTAAGCTTAGGATCCATGCGTGGTGATTTATCCGGTTCTGCTCCTCCTTCTTCCAGTTCTGGCATTAGAAGTTCTATCCCCAAGACTCCTTCTTCTAAAGGTAAAGAAATTTTTTATTATACCCAAGAACCTTTAGTTGAAGAAATTGTTCCCAATGATTTGTCTTTTAAGAGTGATGGAATGTTTTTTCAAAAACAAGTTAAAATTTTAGAGAAGGCTAACATCTACCCTTCTTTAATAACGGAACTTGTAATTTCCACTGTTAGAAAAGACTGTAATTGGAGGGATAATCTTCGTATGATGAATCCTGCCCCAAATGAGAGAATTTCTTCTTTAAAAATTGGGTATTCCTTTGTTTATACATACCCTTTTACTCTGGGTTTTAATCTTGTGATTGACCAGTCATTCTTGATTTTTGTTGTTTTTTCAAAATCTGTTTAGCTCAAGTTGGTCCCCTAATGTGGAGAGATGTGGCTTGTTTGAGATATTTATCTACCAAAGCCAATGTCATCTTTATTTTTTCCCACCTTATTCATTAATACCACCCCAATTTGATGTGTCATGGGGTTTTTACCTTAACTGCAAGAAGTAAGAAGGTTTTGGTAAGCCCTAAAGATGATAAGGATCGTGGATAGTATACTCGGTATGTTGCTATACGCACGGTGGATTTGTTGGGTAAATCAAACATCCCCTTCCCCGAGAAGTGGAACTTTGCACGTGAGTTTTCTTTTATTTGTCATACCTATTTATGAGAGTTTCGATTCCCTTTCTAATTTTGTCGCTTTCTGGTTTTTTGTAGCAACCATGGGAGATGTGGAACCCATTCCCAACTTTCGTGGTTGGGTAGATTCAATATTAAATATTGCTCCTAAGGAAGATAGAACTTGGAAATCAATTTCCCTTTTGCATGGATGAAAAGTGAAAACCCACGGTATACACTTTTTACACGTTTTTCACATGTTAAGCCCCTTTTTCTTAATGTTGATTGTGTATCCTTCTTTTAATCAAGATTTAGTGTTAGAGGAATGACAGTTGAGGTACCTATGGCTCTTTACATGTCTGCTAACGCTTCACTCGATTTGGATAAGGCTCGACCCTTGCTACCAAAAAGAAAAGCTGTTGGAGAAAGTTCTGAAAATGAGGAAGAAGAAGGTACCTCTTTGATAACCAGGAAAAGATCCAGGAGACGAGTTATTACTGAAGATGAAATCGAAGATTCTCCTGCTCGAACCTCTATTTCTGAGCATGTTTTAATCCCTTCTGATGAGGACACCGTACCAAGAAACATCAATGAACCTATTCAACGTCTCTTTGCTGGTAATTTTTTGAGAGTGGCGAACTCGACCCTATTCTGAATAAAATCCCCCTCTCTTCATCCGTTCCTATTTCCTCTATTCCTTTGCCAACCGTGAGTGTTTCTTTGCCTGTGTTGATTACTTATGTTCCCTTACCTGTTTCGACTGCTCCTGCTTCCACCCATTTAATGAAGTAATCAATGAGTACAAGTAGAAACTTCACCTGACCTTTTGCCTGTAGTAATGAATCTACGATGTCCATTCCCCATTTCATGAAGGTCCACGGAGTTATAACAGGGTGTAATAGTTCGGCTGGTCTATGCATATTGTTGCCGTATCTTTGACATTTATCACACTTAGACACGAAATTGTTTGCTTCCTCTTCTATCTTAGGCCAATAGTATCCTGCTCGAATCAACGTTTTTACTAGTGACATGCCTCCTGCATGATTTCCATAATGTCCCTCATGTATTTCTCTCATTACATCATCTGCCTCCGCGTTCTCATTTTGGGATTTGCATTACCTTCCAAGTTTGAAACTGCTTTATTAGTTCCTGTACCTTTTCGAGATATTCTTGCATTCGTGTTTCCCTGGCTATATAAGTCCTTAGCATTTGATTGACCACGAGTTGAGAATCACTCTTGATTACGATATGTGTTATGCCAAGTTCTCGTGCCAATTCTAAACTTGCAATTACAACCTCATACTCTGCTTCATGTTAGTTACATGGTGACATTTTATAGCTTATCTAATTGTCTCACCCGTAGGTGGTATAAGAACAATTCCTAGACCAGCTCCCTTTACATTAGATAAACCATCAGTAAATAAAATCCAAGTCCCCGGGTTTACACCATTAAAAACTTGTAATTCCTTTTCTGCTTCTAAGTGCACCCCTTGACTAAAATCAGCTACGAAATCGGTGAGTACTTGGGATTTTATAGCAGTCCTAGGTTGATAAATGATTTCATATTCACTTAGTTCGATAGCCCATTTTGCTAATCTTCCTGACAATTCATGTTTATGCAAAATGTTTCGTAATGGAAAAGCAGTAACTACAGCAATGGGATAACATTGAAAATAAGGTCTTAATTTTCTAGATGCCATGATCAAAGCTAATGCTTACTTTTCTAGTTTTGGATATCGTGTTTCAGCATCTAATAAAGATTTTCTTACATAATAGATAGGAGATTGCTTACCTTGGTCCTCTCATACCAAAACAGCACTTACCGCAACTTCTGATACTGCCAAGTAGGTGAGTAGTTTTTCACCTTCCTTTGGTTTTGCCAACAGCGAGGAATTTGACAAGTAAACTTTCAAATTCCTAAGGTCTTACTGACAATCTTCGTTCCATTCAAAATGGTCTTGCTTTTTGAGAGCAGAAATGAACTTAAAACACTTTTCCGAAGATTTAGAAATAAATCTTTCTAGGGCTGCAATTCTTCCCGTTAATCTTTGAACCTCCTTCTTATTGGTAAGGATATGAGGGATTTCTTATATCGCTTTGATCAGAGAAGGATTTACCTCAATGACACGATTAGAAACAAGAAAACCCAAAAATTTACCCGAGGCAACTCCAAAAACACACTTTTATGGGTTGAGTTTCATGTTAAATTTTCGTAAAATTTCAAAGGTAATAGATAAATGAGAAATATAATCATGAGAATGCTGGGTTTTGATGAGAATAACATCTATGTATACCTCCATAGTTTTTCCTAAATGTTCTTAAAACATTTTGGTGACCAACCTTTGATAGGTTGCTCCAGAATTTTGTTAGACCAAAGGGCATTACTTTATAACAGCTAGTCCCCCTGTCTGTAATGAAAGAAGTATTTTCCTCATCACTGGGTTCCATTTTAATTTGGTTGTACCCCGAATATGCATCTCAAAATCTTAAAAGTCCATGACCTGAAGTTGCATCAATTTAACTGATCTATATGCGGTAAAGAAAAGGGCAAGCTTTGTTTAGATCAGTATAATCCACACAAACGCGCCACTTACCATTTTTCTTAGGTACGACAACCGTGTTGGCTAAAAAATTAGGATACTTTATCTCGCGGATCGACCCAATCTTTAATAACTTTTGGACCTCATCTTGAATCACCTGGTTCTTGAAAGCCCATTGCTTTCTTTTCTTTTGCTTTATTGGTGTGAAAGATGTGTTCTCGTTAAGATTGTGAGTCATCACATCCGGTGGTATCCCTCTCATATCAGCGTTAGACCAAGCAAAGTAGTCCACGTTAGCTTTTAAAAATTCAATTAACATACCTCGCATGTCGGGATTTAGATTGGCTCCTATGTAAACCTTTCGTTCAGGCCTCGAGCTCCTCTATTATTGTTTTAATGTTTTCATTTTCTTCAGGTTCTTGAATCACATCAGGTCTCGAGTCTAAGTCTATTTTTCTTGTTCAGTTGAAGTTTGATTGTTGACACCCTCAATTGTTTCCTATAATTGCTATTTCTCTTTACTTACGGCACTCATATCTGCTACGGCGTTGATACTCCTGGCTGTATGCTGATCCCCTCGATTTTGACAAATTCCCCACGGTGACGAGAACTTAATAACATGATGCAGAGTTGATGGAACAACATCCATATCATGGATCCAACGTCTCCCCATGATCATATTGTAGTCCATTTCCATATCAACTACCTGAAATTTAATTTCTTTAACAACACATGCAGCAAAAGTTGTTAGAATTACCTCTCCTTTTGTTACCACGCTCCAATTATTGAAGCCTGACAAGGTATGCGCCTTGGGTATCATTTTTTCTTCAGCTTGCATTTCCCATAATACCCTTAGTAGTATAATATTTACATAACTCCCCGGATCAGTCAAAACTCGTTTTACGTTAGGATCATGTACAAGTAAAGATATCACCGGTGCGTCATTATATGGAGTTATCACTCCTTAGGTAACTGCATCATTTCGACACCCCATTTTTCCCTTAAAAGAGCGAAATTGGGTTATACACATTATGAGCAAAACAACTCTATTTCCCGTTAGGGAATTGGGTTATGGAATTGGAAGAGTCGCCACCTAATGATTATAGTACATTAGGACACTTAAGAGGAATTATTTTGAAAAGAAAACCAGAGTTTGGGTAAGGACTTGAGATTATCTTGAGGGGAAGGTGCTAGGCACCCTCAAGATCCACTAGTGTGGTTCTTGGCCGTGTTAATCGCAACTTTATAAAAAAATGAAAATTAAACAAGTAAGGTTCACAAATATAGCATTCATACAACTTGAAAAGCTATAAAGAAAAGGGAGGATGTAAAGTTAAAATAAAAGAGAGGATTGACTTGGAAAAACATTACTATAGAAGAACAAATAAAGCAAGCAAAAGAGAGAAGGGTCCTAGGTTTAACTACAATATGAATCATTCGATGCAATATCCCGCACATATTCCCAAAGAGGGGTCGCTTTATGATATTATCGCATCGTCATCATCTCCGTATTCTACCCTTCCCACCCCGTAGAGGTTGTTTAAGCGTGTGAATCAGTCATACATGCTTATTGCGTGCCATTACCCGTCCCATCCTATAGATCCTAGAGGGAATTTAGGATCCCTATTCTTGTGAGGTAGGAAATAGGTGAAACCTTTAAGTTTAAAGGTTAAAATATTAGGCGAAATACAAAAAATAAATAGGACTTGCATATAAAGGAATCATATAGAACATATACAAGGCTCAAACAACCCTCTATAAGAGAACACGTAATTAACACGTCTCAAACACATGTAAGTTCAAGGGAAGAGAGAGTTTTTAAAGCTGGAGTATTGACAAAATATATTTAAGACATTAGCTGAAAAAGTTTTAAAAAACAGAATTCGCATAAAAGAGTTGAATGAAAGCTTTTGGGACTTGAGAAAAGCAAATGGATGTGTGACAGTTTAGAAATCGGAGGGAAAACCTTTTAAACACACTTGAAGATACATAACACATATGATAAACCAGTTTTCAGACAGGAGATATAGAAAACAAATGTAAATATTCAGAAATGTTAAAGACTGTGAAAGCGTATTAGTATTGAACCATAGTTTTTTTAAAAATTGCAGAAGATACAATATCCAGACAAGTGTTAGAAAACAGTGACCCAGTTCGGGACTAGGAAGAAGAGTAACTTAGTAAAATATTTGAAGAGAAGTGATTGAAAACAAGGCAGAAGTTAGTATAAAAAAAATCCGCGAACTTGTAGAGAGGCAAACAAATTCAGATGATTTAAAGAGGGTGAATAGCTTAAGCATGATTTAAGGCGATTAATCAATTTTATCTAACCTAAGGTTTGCCTAGGCGTTGTTTAACCATAAGAGAAAGGTGGACATACATGTTTGTTTCCCAGTTTTAAAAGGAACAGGTTAACCAGTTTTACATTTTGTTTAGCAAAATTAGTGAGGCATTCAACATTTACAAAAGAAAGACCCTAAGTACATGATATCTAACGCATATAAAGGCCCTAAAACATGGCATCTAGATGCAATGGCAGTAACATGATTATTAACTGATTGTGATTAAAAAATAACAAGCTGAAAGTAAACGGCCTAAAAAAAGGATTTCTATATGTGAGATGCATGTCCTATACATGGTTTCTATTACGCAAATAGGTAAGTAAAGTCCTATAAACATGTTTTCTACCCATTCCCTTAATAATAATGCATAACCCTCCCCAATTTAATTATAATCCTCATTGTTCTTTACAAATTATTAGAGCCAAGTAATTTAAAAATACAACAGTGATAAAAGAAAATAAGAAGTTACTCAATAGAGAGCCTTCATCCAGGCCCAAGCATCTCCAACCTCACTCCTTCCGAGTTTCACAGTCATTGCCAAGGCTTGGGTGCGGCAAAGTTCCCTAAGGGTTCGTTTGAATCCCTGGCCAATACAAGGCACCCAAAATGTGCCAATTAGACAAGTGCAAGCATGGAAGTGCTAGCCTTGTGCATCAGAGCTCCATGGGGGCTCAAGGCTCCCAAGGCAGTGCTTACACTAAGGGGGCAGACCCTAAAGCTCTAAGAATGAGATTGTGATTAGAATTGAGATAGTTGAAAATAGTTGAGGGACAGTTTAATAAAACAGTTGAAAAACTTGAGAGAGTTAAGAAGAGAGTTGGAAATGCTGAGACAAATTAAGAAAATAGTTGAAAGAGTTAAAAAAAATTGAGACAGTTAAGAAAAATAGTTGAAAGAGTTGAAAAAAGATTGAGACGGTTTAAGAAAAATAGTTGAAAAAAGTTCTTCTGAAATCATTTGGACTGACCAATTTTTAGAACAATAGGGCATCATACAAACACGGGAGCAAAGAGAAAAAGGGGACAAATAAGTAAAGTGAACTACTCACACACAGACAACATATTGGAGGAAAAATAATCAAATATGATTGCAAGAGAGGGGTTCAGTTTTTTACTGCACCAAACCCCAATATAATACACCTCAAGGAGAGGTTTTAGGGCTGTTTAAGTAGCCAAGAAAGCCTGAATAGATGCTAATAGTGCACATGGAAGAGGAAAACATACAAGGAAAGGGGGTAGGGGATAACATGCTAAGTTAAACTAGGTAGATTAACAACTACATGCTAGTAGCAATAAGAGCAACTGAACCAATAGATAAAAGCACACAAGAAATAATATGAATTGCAAAACTAATAGGAGCATGTTGTTTTGGAGGCTATATCTCAAATAGGTGACATACCAGTTGTAGGTAATAGGATACAATAGCAATGTAATACTGCACAAAGGGAGAGCAAAGTGTGTAGAGAATGAGAGAAACGGTGTGAGTAACAGCAGTAGGAGAATAGCAGCAGCAATATGAGAATAGCAGCAGCAATAGACCCAATGTAGACAAACAATAGAAACCAGTAATGTGGAAGTTATCAACCCAGGTTACCAAATCTTGACTTTTAGCCGATTTAGTGTTCAAATAAGAGAATGAGAAAGTAGAGTAATAGCAGAGAAAGATAGAATTCAGAGAGTCTGAGATTGTGAGGGCATTGTGTGTTGGTGTGTTCAAAGAGAAAGGTGGGGAGTGTTTATAGTACTAAAAATGAGTAAACAAATAAGGTATAGTTCCTTATTTAATGAACTGAGTATCAATCATAATCAAATAAGCATAGGGACTCCCCTTTAATTAAGGAATCATAGTCAAACAGTAATAAGCAGTCATTTTAAAAAGGAAAGGAATCACAAAGTATGGCATGGTCACATAAGGAAACAAAAATATTATAAGGTATACAATAAAGACTAGGTGCATGATACTTAACCAGGGAAATATGCCAAGCAAATAAATCAGCATATTTGTGCACACATATAAGAAAACACCACTTTAATTCTGGAAAAAATTTTCGAGATTGAAAACTTAGGAGATCAGCTATTAATTGAGGAATGTATCCCACTGGTTGAGGAAGAAAATTCGAAATCAATACCAAAACTATAAGGAGAACACACGAAATCAAAATTTAAGGCCAGTACTCACAGTCTTAAAGAGATTGTAAGAATCAGTGTAAAATCACCATGTAAATTGCCAGAAATACCTTATGAGAAGAACACAGCAGCATGGGAATGAAACACTAGTAACAAAAATCAAAGTGAAGAGCACGGAACTCATAGAAGAACCCATAAGAACATGCGAACAAGAAAATACACATACAAACATGTAGGGTTAGGGGTTTTATCAGATTTTTAACAAAATGTTTAAGAGTAGTATTGAGAGTTATGGATTAATACTCAAAATCAGAAAAGTAAAGTGTTTTCAAAAGGGGTTAAGAAACCCTGGCAATAGAATTACAGTATGGAACCCAGGTTAACAAGGAAACAAACAAACAAGTGAAACACACAAACACAAATGAATATATAGTACTCAGAAAGAGTAGAAGAAACAATTTTGAAGAAGGGGTCAGAAACCCTAATTTGAAAGAGTGGTAATCATCCGAAAAATTTGAAATAATCGAAAACGATAAGTAAAAATAGAGTAGAAAACAAAAAATCAAGCTAGGAGTTGTTTTAAAATAGTAGAGATTAAAGAGGAAAAATTAGGGTTTTCAAACAAATTAGGGAAAACGAAGAACCTGGCCGTGAAACTCGTATACAATGCCATAGAAGGCATCATCGTACAAAGACCACAGGAGAAAAGCCGCGAAGGACCCAGGTGAAGCTTCAGTGGCCGTCTTTCATGGCAGAAGCTGCTGGGCTTCAAGCTTTAGAGAGAAAACAATGATACAAAGACTTTATGGCTTCAAGAGGTCGAGAGATGTGAGGGTGGAGGTGGCCGTAACGACGATGAAGACCATGAGAGAATCAGATATTTCTTTAGAGACGAAGGATTAGAGAGCATTTGGGAGCGAAAGGGTATACAAGGGCGGCGAATTTAGAAAATAACTTAGGGTAAAGGGGGTTAGAGGTTTAATTATGGTAAGGTTAATCGTGGACCGTTGATCAAAAGGATCAACGGCCACGATTAAAAATGGGGGTCCGGGTGGGTTGGTTCCAATAGGCTTGGGTCGGGTGATTTTGGTAAATGGGTCGTGATTTGGGGGTGAACTTGGGGTTGCAATGTGGCCATATTGAAAGACTAAAGGGCTATAATTTAAATGCCCAACTTTCCCGCTAATTTAATTTTATAAAATAGTAAATATCATTATAAAAATTCGATAAAAATAATGAGTTAATAAAATACACATAAGTGTTGATTAAAATTATTGTGAACGATTGTTTAGTTAAAAATACTTGCCAAATTGATAAATGAGCTAAAATTGCAATTTAATGCGATTTCAATTTAGAAATGCCTAATGCTTTTGTAAAATTTTGCAAAAATTATGTAAAAATATATTTTTATGTAAATAAGAAAATAAAATAGATTACTTATCAAAATAACGATATTTGGGACTAAATACTAGATTTTATAGTACAAAAAATAAGTCATAAATTAGTTTTAAAATACTTGAAAAAAAATGTAGAAAAATACCAAACCTTTGTGGATGCTTATATATGCATCCATATGCTATTTTGGAAGTATTTTGAGTGCAAAAAATATATAGGGAGAAATTGGGTATCAACAGCTTCCCTTCTTTACCCGAGGAGGATAAAAGAGTTGTCGGGTAAAGATAAAATGACCAATTTTGACCGGATTGGCGACTGTAAAAGAATTTCGACCATGCTCTGGCTTCTGAGCTGCCTATATATCCCTGGTTTTACAGGAATCAGGCCGTATATAGTTCAGGAGCCATTGGCGGAATATGCCAATAAATATTTTTGAAGAGGCGGACGCAACGGGGTTTGAAATTTGTCAAGTGTTCGGGATGCGGAGAACTGGAGTGGGATCGCTCCTGCTGAGGTGGCCGTGCCAGCCGGTGTATCTACAAATGAACGATGTGCGGATATTTCGTGTAATTTAAACGTGATGCAAGTTCCCATTGGACCACGAATGTTGTCTTCGGACGATTAAGATGGCGTCCTCAGACTATGGCGTCCTCAGACTATGACATCCTGGGCTATGAAGAGCATAAAAGTAAAGATTCGCATGCCATGAAATGGTGTTCTCGGGTTATGCGGATGGTGCCACTGAACTATGACGCCTTTGAATAAGTTGGCGATATTTCAGCCCATGAAAATGTGGCAATCTTTCAGCCGAATGGATGCAAGGGTGGCGATATTTCAGCCAAAGCGAGAATTTAAAATGCAAGGCGGCGATATTTCGGCCAAATGAAATAGGGTGGCGATTTTTCAGGCAAATGCAAAATAAAGGAGGTGGAGCTTAAACTTGAAAGGCGGAGAACAACCTTATGCAATGCAGGACAGAGACACAGTTTAGTCTCGGAAGGCAGAAGATAGCCTTACGTAGGATGGAGGTAGAGCTTAACCTTGGAAGGTAGAGAATAGACTTATGCAATGCGAAAATGCAGATGGAGACATAGCTTAGTCTCGTAAGGCAGAAGATAGCCTTATGCAAGAGGAGGCAGAGCTTAGCCTCGGAAGGCAGAAGATAGCTTATGCAAGATGGAGGTAGAGCTTAAACTCGGAAGGCAGAGAGTAGCCTTATGCAATGAAAAAATGCAGATGGAGACAGAGCTTAGTCTAGAAAGGCAGAGAATAGCCTTATGCAGGATGGAGGCAGAGCTTAGCCTCGAAAGGCAGAGAGTAGCCTTATGCAATGAAAAAATTCATATGGAGACAGAGCTTAGTCTCGAAAGGCAGAGAATAGCCTTATGCAGGATAGAGGCAGAGCTCAGCCTCGGAAGGCAGCAAGTAGCCTTATGCAATGCAAAAATGCAGATGGAGACAGAGCTTATTCTCGAAAGGCATAGAATAGCCTTATGCAGGATGGAGGCAAAGCTTAGCCTCGGAAGGCAGAGAGTAGCCATATGAAATGCAAAATGTAAATGGAGACAGAGCTTAGTCTTGAAAGGTAGAGAATAACCTTATGCAGGATGGAGGCAGAGCTTAGACTCGGAAGGCAGAGAGTAGCCTTATGCAATGCAAAAATGCAGATGAGACAAATCTTAGTCTCGAAAGGCAGAGATATAAAGGAAAGGATGATGGTGACTTTATTAGCTGGTAGATGATTGCTCTATCAATGACTGAGGAAGTGTTGAATGTAGATAGTAAACCTTTGTGAGGTAAGCAGTGGCTTCGGCACTTCGACTTTTGTGAATCTCCTGCATCACCTATTTGTATCCTTGATTCGTGCATCCAAAGAAAGATCGTGATTTCTGTAAGGGGGAGGTTAGTTCGCATATCTCCATTCATGGCGTCTTGTACCATTTAGGGTAGCGTTGCTGAACGATAGTGATCCAAATTATTTTATGCAAAATTTGACAAATATGATGCAAATATATGAATAAGCGAAGCAAAAGATAGTTTTTGTTTGATGATGAACCACAACTGCAACGTGGTTCAAGGCACGACAACCTCGCTGGCTCTGGAATTTTGAGGGTCCTCCTCAAAATTCTGCCCTGGTTTACTGAGTTGGCGCTGTTGACGGCGGTGCTCAATGACTGAAAGCGGATTGGCCTTAGAATTTTGAGGGTCCTCCTCAAAATTCTGCCCCAGTTTACTGGGTCGATGCTGATGCGAAAATTGACAAGCTGACTTTAGAATTTTGAGGGACCCCAGTTCCAAATGCGGGAAAAATGGAATTTAATTAGAGATGAAACCGAACCCATACGACTGCCTACGTATCCCTCTTAAACGGGAATCAGGTCAAACGTAGTTCAAATTACATCATAAAGAAAAGCATACTGATTAAATGTAATATCTCTTCAATGCATCTGAGTTGATCTGTGTTGGCCAGATTTCTCCATCCATTTCTACCAGAATAAGGGCTCCTCCAGTTAGAACCCGGTGAACCATGTACGGACCCTTCAAGCTGGGAGAGAACTTCCCTTTAGCTTTATCTTGACGTGGGAATATTTTCTTCAACACCAGTTGTCCTGGTGTGAACTTCCTTGGTTGAACTCTCTTGTTGAAGGCTTTGGACATTCTGTTTTGATATAACTGACCGTGACAGACAGCGTTCATTCTCTTTCCGTCTATATGGGCTAACTGCTCGTAGCAAACCTTGACCCACTCTGCGTCCTCTAGCTCAGCTTCTTGTATGATTCTCAGGGACGAGATTTCTATCTCGGCGGGAATTTCCGCTTCTGTGCCGTAAACCAGCATATAGGGAGTTGTCCCGGTTGATGTGTGAACTGTAGTACGATAACCCAATAAAGCGAAGGGCAACTTCTCATTCCACTGCTTATGCCTTTCAATCATTTTCCTTAGTATTTTCTTGATGTTCTTGTTGGCTGCTTCCACGGCTCCATTCATCTGAGGTCTATAAGCTGTAGAATTCTGTGCCTGATTTTGAAAGCCTCACACATCGCTTTCATCAAGTAGCATTTGATATTGGAAATTATCAGTGATGATCGATTCCGGAACACCGAACCGACAAACGATGCGATCTCGGACAAAGTCTGTCACGACTTTATTTGTTATTGCTTTGTATGATGCTGCTTCGACCCATTTAGTAAAGTAATCAATTTTCACTAAGATGAACCTGTGTCCGTTTGATGCGGCAGGCTTGATTGGTCCAATAACATCCATTCCCCAAGTGGCGAAAGGCCATAGTGAGCTTGTTGCAGTGAGCTCGTTCAGAGGTACCTTTATCATATCCGCATGTATCTAACAGCGATGACACTTCCGGACATACTGAATGCAATCTGTTTCCATAGTCATCCAGAAATGTCCTGCTCTGAGTATCTTCTTTGCTAGAACAAAACCGTTCATGTGCGGTCCACAAGTCCCTGAGTGCACTTACTCTAATAACTTGGTTGTTTCTGTCGCATCGATGCACCTTATAGTACCAAATCGGGAGTCCTCCTATACAAGATTCTTCCTCTATGAAAGAAATTGTTGGACAACCTTCGAAGCGTGCGCTTCTGAGTAGCATTATCAAGCTCTGGATATTCGCATGTTGTCATGTACTCTTTGATGTCGTGGTACCAGGGTTTCCCATCGGCTTCTTCCTCAACATGTGCACAATATGCTTGTTGGTCATGAATCTTGACCTGGATAGGGTCGATGAAACGTGTATCTGGATGCTGAATCATGGATGATAAAGTTGCTAGGGAATCAATGAACTCATTCTGTATTCTTGGAAAATGCTGGAATTCCGTTTTTCTGAACCTCTTTCTCAACTCCTGTATGTGGTGCAGATAAGGGAGTATCTTGGAATTCTTAGTTGCCCATTCTTCTCGAACCTTGTGTATGAGCAGGTCTTGAATCCCGAATCACTAGCAGCTCCTGAATGTTCATATCAATGGCCAGTTTAAGACCCAAGATGCAAGCTTCGTACTCGACCATATTATTGGTGCATAGGAACCTGAGCTTGGCGGATACCGGGTAATGCTGCCCGGTTTGTGACACCAGGAGCGCTCCTATACCAACTCTTTTGAAATTCGCGGCTCGTCGAAAAACATCCTCCAACCATCATAGAATTCTACAATATCCTCTCCTATGAAAGCTACTTCCTCGTCGGGAAAATATGTTTTCAATGGTTTGTACTCCCCTTCCACAGGATTTTCTGTGAGATGATCTGCCAAAGACTGTCCTTTAACTACCTTCTGGGTGACATAGACAATGTCGAATTCACTCAACAAAATTTGCCACTTGGCGAGCTTGCCAGTGGGCATTGGCTTCTGACAAATATACTTTAGCGGATCCATTCTTGATATAAGGTAAGTAGTGTAAGCACAGAAATAATGCCTCAACTTCTGAGCTATCCAAGTCAAAGCACAACATGTGCCTTCCAACAAAGAATACCGAGCCTCGTATGGGGTAAATTTCTTGCTGAGGTAGTAAATAACTTTCTCCTTTTTCCGTGTCTCATCATGTTGTCCAAAGACACAACCAAATGCTCCGTCCAAAACTGGGAGATAGAGCAATAAGGGCCTCCCAAGCTCAGGCAGAACCAGGACTGGAGGCGTAGAAAAGTATTCCTTGATCCTGTCAAAAGCCTTTTGACATTCATCGTTCCATTTGGTGGCGACATCCTTCTTCAGCATCTAAAAGATAGGTTCACAAATGACGATAGATTGAGCAATGAACCGGCTGATATAGTTGAGCCTCAGAAACTCATTACCTCTTGCTTGCTCTTCGGCGGTGGCCATTCCTGGATGGATTTGACCTTTGATTGATCCAGCTCTATTCCTCCGCGACTTACGATGAAATCCAATAACTTTCCCGTAGGGACCCCAAATGCACACTTGGTGGAATTCAGTTTCAAGTTATACCTCTTTAGTCTGTTGAAAAACATTCGGAGGTCCTCCATGTGATCTGCAGCCTTCTTGGAATTACTGATGACGTCGTCCACATATACCTCAATGTCTTTATGTATCATGTCATAAAAGAGGGTAGTCATGGCCCTCATGTAAGTAGCTCCCGCATTCTTCAATCCGAATGGCATTATTCTGTAGCAATACATTCCCCAAGGCGTGATAAACGTCGTTTTCTCTGCATCCTCTTTGTCCATCCATATCTGATGGTATCCCACAAAATAATCGACGAATGACTGCAATTCATGCTTGGCGTAGTAGTCGATCAGAATGTGTATGTTTGGCAAGGGGAAATTGTCATTGGGACTAGCCCAGTTGAGATCCCGGTAGTCGACACAGACTCTAACTTTCCCATCTTTCTTTGGTACCGGCACAATGTTAGCTAACCAAGTTGGATTCTCGGCCTCTCTGACAACTTCTTCTGGAATATCATCCTCCTCTGAGTCTATGTCCGTTTGTTGCATAGCCTCGTTGCAAGTTACAGGTGTTGGTTCATCATCAAGAGACGTAATAGTAATGCTGTGTGAAAATAAAGTAAATAGCAGAGAAAGTAATGAATAGCGAGATATTTGATAACTGAAAATGCTTTTGATTAAATTCATAAATGTTCAAAACATCGGAGCTCTTTTGTAAAGAAAGACAAATGCGGAAAATAAAGAAAACAACTAAAACAAAGACGCATGATGCTTGTTCAGCCTTGTTACCCCGAAGGTTTCCAGGCGATGGTGGTCCTGATTGACCAGTTGGTGAGGCACTCCCCTAAGTTCACAACCTGAATGGAAGGGCCTTCCTCCCCTTCCTCTTCAAAGATCACACAACAGTCCATGTCCTCCAGAAATAGGTTTTTCATTGCCGCAAGAGCCTCGTCTTCTTCTGACCCGTAGAGAGTGTCGGCTGGTTGAAATGTCTGCTCCAACTGAGGTATGGGGCGTTCCAATGGGTAATATTGGCAGTGCCATGGTGGTGACCAGTTTCTGAATTCTTGCCAAGTGTACTCGTACCCCACTCCGAAGGTAGTACCGTGTTTCTTCAACTGGATAGGTTTGGTGATACCTTGAAGATTCTTAACAAGTCCTTTCCCTGGTTCATACCCACTACAATTAATAATGCTCTCAACCTTGTTACTCAACCATTTTTCCTTGTCCATTGCGTTGACTCACTCAATATGATGATATGTTTCTCCTCCTATTCTTCTTCTGCCTCCGATCATTGGAATGGTCTGGCGACTGTATATGGGGTTGATACTGTCGTAGATGATTACTTCCTGACGGTTCCAGTCGAACTTCACAGCCTGATGTAAGGTTGATGCCACAGCCCTAGCGGCATGGATCCAAGGTCGTCCCAGCAGTAAGTTGTAAGATGCTGGTATGTCTATGACTTGGAAATCGACATCAAACCAAGTGGGTCCCATTTTCAAACACAGGCTAATCTCCCCGAGAGTGGACCTCTAAGAACCATCAAAAGCCTTAACCGTTAATAGCCCCATCCTTTATCTCGTGCAATTCTTTGCCTAACTTCTTGAGGGTGATCAATGGAAACAGAAGTTGAGACTAGAACCTCCGTCGACTAAGATCCTGGTGATGAAATGATCCTCATATTGCATAGTGATGTGCTGTGCTTTGTTATGACTTAGCCCTTCAGGTGGCAATTCATCCTCGTGGAAAGTGATTTTGTGACTTTCCAATACCTTCCCTATTATGTTCGCCATCTCTTCTCCTGTTATGCTGCTCGGGAAATAAGCTTCGCTCAATATCTTCATCAAGGCGTTCTTATGCGCCTCAGAACTTTACAGCAATGCTAAGATGGAAATATGCGCTGGAGTCTTGTTTAGCTATTCAACAACTGAATATTCCTTAGCCTGTATCTTTCTCCAGAGAACATTAGGTCCAGTTTCAACGGGACGTCGAGAGGCCTGCTTCGTAGACTCAGCTAGGTGCTTTGGTGTGCATACCCTGCCTGTTCTAGTCATACCTTGTGCGGCTATTGCTTCACCTATACGCATTTTTCCTTTCCTTCTTGCCTCTGCTGTGTAGTCCCAAGGTATGGCATTTGACTGAAATGGGGTTATGTTTGACATGGTGACCGGAATGGGCACCCTTGGAGGCAACATGGTAACTTTAATTGGTGCGGGCGCCTTTGGAGTCCTGAACTCCACCTCAATTGGTTTTGGCACTTTTGCAGGAGGTGCCTCAAACTCAAATGGTACAGATATATTCACCACATTGCCCTCAGATGGTTGGATTTTCACAACAATAGGATTAAGATTGAACGCCGGTTTCTTGGGCTCATCTCCTTCAGATATCAGACTGATTGACCCTTCGGGGTCCTAGTCGTCCTCAACCTCAATCATGTGGATTCCTCCACCTTTATGGTCTGGTAGAGGGTTGATACGAACATTAGGATCAGGCTCCTTAGCAACGATGATCTTGTTTTCAATTAAGGTCTGAATTTTGTCCTTCAACGAGCGGCACTCGTCGATTGTATGGCCCTTCATCCCCGAATGGTATGCGCAGGTTTTATTTGGGTTGATCCATTGGGAGGGGTTTTCTGGGGTTATTGCTGGAATGGGTATAACATATCCAACGGCTTTGAGCTTCTCATACAATTGGTCAATGGGTTCAGCAATAGCAGTGTACTATTTGGGCGGTTTGCGGTCAAAGTTTGGTCTTGGTCGTGGGAAATTTTGGCGGGTAGACGGTGATGGATAGTGAATAGGTTGGGAGTTGTAAGCTTGGTATATGGGTGCGGGTTGGGAATATCCTGGCAAGGTGGGATGATATGTTGCTGATGGAGGTATTTGGTAGACGGGGTGTGGGTTTTGATAGGTAGGTGAAGGTGCTTGGTAATTTAGAGAGGGTTGGTATGTGAGTGGAGTTGAAGGGTAGGGTTGGTATTTCATGGGAGAGTTTATTTGCGCAGCAATTACGGAGTTTACATCCTTTTTCTTCGACGTACCACCAGATTGCAAGGCTTTGTTGGTGGCCTGCAGTGCCTCAAGATTCCCTCTTCAATTCTCTCTCCTAGTTTGATGATATCAGCAAACTTCTGCCCCTCTATCGGCATCAATCTCTTGTAATACTATGGGTCCTGACCACGAACGAAAAATTTGTTGATTTATTCTTCTTCGAAAGCCGGCCTAACCTTGGCCGCTTCCGACCTCCAACGAGTAGCATACTCGCGAAATGTTTCGGTAGGCTTCTTCTTCAAATTCTATATATAGAACACATCCGGCGCGTTCTTAGTGTTGAACCTGAAACGGTCCCTGAAATCGGACGCCATGTTTACCCAACTCGTCCACTTCTTCGCATCTTGGCTGATATACCAAGATAAAGCATCACCTTTCAAGCTCCTCATAAACAGTTTCATGCGAATCTTTTCATCTCTACCAACTCCCACTAACTTGTCACAATACATCCTAAGGTGAACCCTGGGATCACCCGTACCTTCAAACATCTCGAACTTAGGAGGTTTGTACCCCTCTGGGAGTTCCACATCAGGTTGAACACAAAGGTCTTCATAATTTAGACTCTCTACACCACTGTGACCTTCCACACCTTGAACCCTGCTAGTGAGTTTCTTAAGTTCTGCAGCCAAGTTTTGAATGAGTGAGTCTGATTCTGACACATCTGATATGGGTTGTGTATAGCATGGCACAGTATCCACAAAGATAGGGGTGTCTTGATGATTTGGAGCATTTTGGGGCTCAGGGATGAGCAGTGGAGAATTGTTGCGAGCTTGGGTTGTGATCTTCTGCGGAGGTGTAGGGACCTGGTTGTTGACATCTGCAGCAATAAGAGAGATGGACAAGATTTCCAAGATCCGGACCTGGTCTAGTTCCTCTCAAAACCTTTGCAAAGTTTGCTCCAAATGAGCAGCAATTTCTTTGGTGATCGGGGTACACTGGAAGGTTCCTTCAATTTCCTTCCTTACTTCATTATCTCTCATCTTTCCTTTGTTCCTGTTTCCGGGAGCACTCGGAGGAGGAGAAGGAGGACCCTTTGATCTTGTTGAGTATGGTGATGGTTCCAAAATGCACGAAGTAACCTTTGGGGAGGGGAATAAAAAATAAAAGAAAAACAAATAGGTAAAATATTAGTGTGGATTCTGAGAAAGAAAATATTGTGGTATTTAAACACGTTATTTACAAGAATATAAGTCGTTTCCTATTTGGGTGCCTCGTTGTGCCCGAGGTAGGCCTAGCGACAAATATGATTTGGAGAACTCGTAATACCAAATGCCTCATTTTATTGATAGAAAATAGAACGATTCAAAACAAATCAAAGAAAAATTGTCACTAATGGCCAATGGCATATTTACATCAAAAAAGCAGTAAAATCCTAACTACTTGGTCCCGGAAAGACCTTTGCCTCCCTCGTACACTTTCATCAGCTCGTGCAGTCCCAACAACCAGTAATCCCAAGCCAAGTGGCCACCTTCGTTACCTTGAACTTTTTGACAGTCGTTGATCCTTTTCAGAAACTTGCCTTCCAGCTCCACTAGACCCCGTTCCAAGTACCCTAAGCGATTGTTTGCGCGGACAGCCATGTCCTTCCATTCAATAATTACCTTCTCTTGAGCCTCTAGCATTTCCTGACATTCACTTTCACACTCTCGCATCCTTTTACGTAGCTGATTATACTTGACCTTTGTAGTAGTATCAATAACCCTGTGACCATGGACAAAACCCGTTTTTTCCAAGCCGATATGATCGTATTCTAACCACCCCGGATAAAGCGGAGCATGCCCTGCCTGATACCTGTCTGGCTCCATAGATTCCTTTTCCAAAATGATTTTAGAGTGCCACATATGCTGATCCCAACACCTGTGTGGGCTATCGTCATCTTGGTAGTCAGCCTTGTAGTGACTCATCTTTTCCACCCTTGGTATAATCTGCTTCCTTCCCACTTGCCTCATGACTCGGAGTGGGGCATAAGGGTAAGTTCCTCTTAAGCCTATGAGTACAAGGAATGGTGCATCCCTAGACCGAATGATAAACTGTTCAGTTGGAAACCACTCGTACATCCATTGTACCTACTCTTCTCTCAAATTCTCTAATAGTTTTACCCATTCACTGGTGTCTTCCGGGTGAGCAAACATATCCGGCATGAAATGCATTTGATTTGGATGATGGAAAGCGATATGGTCATCCCAATCTTGTTGTATGATCTCTTGTCTATAGTCTCCCTTCTGAAGATGCTAAATGAGCCAGAGTTGTAGTAGCAAATTGCACCCTTCAAAGTGAGGTGCCCCTTGTTGATATTTTTCAAAGGCTCGGTACAGTTCGGCGAGGATCATCGGTGCTATGCTGAATGTCTACCCGTCGATACCCTCCATTACGGCTTTGGTCACCATGGCTAGACTTGTATGGATCCTATCCTTCTTCATCGGAAAAACTATCATGCCCAGGAAAAAGAACATGAACACAAAGGCTCTCCTATGTATGTGCCCCAAAGAAGTGAGGGCGAACTCGTCCATGTAAGTGCGATATGATTTGCTATGTACGAACCTTTCATACATGAAGTCGAAGGATATGTAGGAGTCCTTCAGACTGGTCAAAATTACAATTCTTCTTGAGCTCCATCATTTTCAGGAACCCTTACCTTTGCGATTTTCCGGCATAAGCAACCCCGGGCTATCCCAAGGAATTCGGCTAGACCCTCAATTTCTTCCAATAGCAGTGTCATTTCAATACCCCCAAAGCGGAAGACGGACCGTTCACTACCCCAAAACATAGTAGCAGCTTCCATAATCTTGTTATCTGGCCTAACTTCCAGGAGTGAAGGAAGATTTCCTAAGTGCTTGCGGACAAGAACCCGATCACTACCATGCAAATCATCCCACCAGCTTAGCAACTTTGGATAAATGTTTGATACCATACCAAATCTGGGGACCTCGTGCCTCATTTTCCTGCAAAATAGAGAGTTAGGCCCTTAACCAATAATTAGCCCACCGGACTCGACTATTTAATCAATAATTAGCAAAAGGCATTTAATTCTCCAAATCAATGCACATAACGTGACTGTCCATTTGGGTTTCGAGGAAACCCGATGGACTTTTGGTTTAGGCTGTCCTAATGAGTCATTATGCGGACAACATAACTGACTCGTCTAAGTTTGACCATGATGCACGAACATTTAAATAGAGTAAGGCTTCTATTTGAAATGCTAGACAAGGTACCCTTGAGCGGACAACTCAAGATGGAAAGGCACGGAACCATCGACTACACCGTTGATCGACTGGTTTTACCGCAAATATGCCGTTGCCAAATTTAGGGGGTTCGTAATAATGGAAGGGCGCGACCACTCATTATAAGCGTTGCTATAATATTTGTTTGGCACGAGTGAAAAATGATGTTGAAGGATGCAATTACAACAATGGAATAAATACATGTATTTTCACGTTCATACAATAATGATTACAATAAATTCTCGAAATAAAGACGGAATTGAAGTAAAGTGAGGTAATAAAGCAGTAAAAAAGATAAAGAAAAGAAAGACACGAATAAACAAGTTAGTAATTGTGGAGAAATGATTAAAGCAATAAAGGTAATAAAGAAAGCAATAAAGCCACGAAACACGTAATGGTAAAAGCCTAAAAAGAACTCCCTAGTAGAGTCGCCATGCTATCGACACCTCCTTTTTCCCTAAAAAGAGCGAAATCGGATTTTACGACATTATGGGAAAAACAACTCTATTTCCCGTTTGGGAATTGGGTTATGGAATTGGAAGAGTCGCCACCTAATGATTTTAGTGCATTAGGACACTTAAGAGGGATTATTTTGAAAAGAAAACCAGAGTTCGGGTAAGGGCTTGAGATTATCTCGAGGGGAAGGTGTTAGGCACCCCTCAAGATCCACTAGTGTGGTTCTCGGTCGTGTTAATCGTGACTTTATAAAAAAATGAAACAATTAAACAAGTAAGCTTCACAAATATAGCATTCGTACAACTTGAAAAGCTTTAAAGAAAAGGGAGGACGTAAAGTTAAAATAAAAGAAAGGATTGATTTGGAAAAGCATTACTATATAAGAACAAATAAATCAAGCAAAAGAGAGAAGGATCCTAGGTTTAACTACAATATGGATCATTCGATGCAATATCCCGCACATATTCCCAAAGAGGGGTCGCTTTATGATATTATTGCATCATCATCATCTCCATATTCTACCCTTCCTACCCCGTAGAGGTTATTTAAGCATGTGAATCAGTCATGAATGCTTATTGCATGCTATTACCCGCCCCATCCTATAGATCCTAGAGGGAATTTAGGATCGCTATTCTTGTGAGGTAGGAACTAGGTGAAAACTTTAAGTTTAAAGGTTAAAATACTAGGCGACATACAAAAAACAAATAGGACTTGCATATAAAGGAATCATATAGAACATATAAAAGGCTCAAACAACCCTCTATAAGAGAACACGTAATTAGCACGTCTCAAACACATGTAAGGTCTAGGGAAGAGAGAGTTTTAAAAGTTGGAGTGTTGACAAAATATATTTAAGACGGCAGCTGAAAAAGTTTTAATAAACAGAATTGGCATAAAAGAGTTGGATGAAAGCTTTTAGGACTTGAGAAAGGCAAATGGATGGGTGACAGTTTAGAAATCGGAGGGAAAACCTTTTTAACACACTTGAAGATACATAACACATATGATAAACCAGTTTTCGGATAGGAGAGGTAGAAAACAGATGTAAAACTATTCAAAAATGTTAAAGAGCGTGTAATCGTATTAGTTTTGAACCATAGTTTTTTAAAAATTGCAGAAGATACAGTATCCAGACAAGTTTTAGAAAATAGTGACCCAGTTCCGGACTAGGAAGAAGAGTAACTTAGTAAAATATTTGCACAGAACTAATTGAAAATAAGGCAGAAGTTGCAAAAGAAAGACCATAAGTACATGATATTAAATGCATATAAAGGCCCTAAAACATGGTATCTAGATGCAATGGCAGTAACTTGATTATTAACTGATTGTGATTAAAAAATAACAAGATGAAAGTAAACGGCCTAAGAAAAGGATTTCTCTATATGTGAAATGCATGTCCTATACATGGTTTCTATTAAGCAAATAGGTAAGTAAAGTCCTATAAACATGTTTTCTACCCATTCCCTTAATAATCATGCATAACTGTCCCTAATTTCACTATAATCTCTATTGTTATTTACAAAATTATTAAAGCCAAGTAATTTGAAAATACAACAGTGATAAAAGAAAATATGAAGTTACTCTATAGAGAGCCTTCAGCCAGGCCCAAGCATTCCAACCTCACTCCTTCTGAGTTTCACAGCCATTACCAAGGCTTGGGTGCGGTAAAGTTTCCTAAGGGTTCGTTTGAACCCCTGGCCAATACCAAGCACCCAAAATGTCCCAATTAGACAAGTGCAAGCATGAAAGTGACAGCCTTGTGCATCAGAGTTCCATGGGTGCTCAAGGCTCCCAAGACAGTGCTTACACTAAGGGGGCAGACCCTAAAGCTATAAGAATGAGATTGTGAATTGAGATAGTTAAAAATATTTGAGGGACAGTTTAATAAAATAGTTGAAAGATTTGAGAGAGTTAACAAGAGAGTTGGAAAAGCTGAGACGGTTTAAGAAAATAGTTGAAAGAGTTCAAAAAAATTGAGACAATTTAAGAAAAATAGTTGAAAGATTTGAAAAATGATTGAGACAGTTTAAGAAAAATAGTTGAAAGAGTTGAAAAAAGTTCTTCTGAAATCATTTGGACTGACTAGTTTTTAGAACAACAGGGCATCACACAAACAGGGGGCAAAGGGAAAAGGGGAAAAATAAGTAAAGTAAACTGCTCACACACAGACAACATACTGGAGGAAAAATAATCAGACATGATTGCAAGACAAGGGTTCAGTTTTTTACTGCACCAAAGCCCAATACAATCAACCTCAAGGAAAGGTTTTAGGGCTGTTTAAGTAGCCAAGCAAGCCTGAATACAAGCTAGTAGTTCTCATGGAAGAGGAAAAACATACAAGGAAAGGGGGTAGGGAAAACATGCTAAGTTAAATTAGGTAGATTAATAACTACATGCTAGTAGCAATAAGAGCAACTGAACCATAGGTAAAAGCACACAAGAAATAATATGAATTGCAAAACTAATAGGAGCATGTTGTTTTGGAAGCTATATCTCAAATAGGTGACATACCAGTTGCAAGTAATAGGATACAATAGCAATGCAATAATGCACAAAGGGAGAGCAAAGTGTGCAGAGAATGAGAGCAGCAGTGTGAGTAACATCAGTAGGAGAATAGCAGCAGCAATATGAGAATAGCACAGCAACAGATCCAATGTAGACAAATAATAGAAACCAGTAATGTGGAAGTTATCAATACAGGTTACTAAATCTTGGCTTTTAACCGATTGAGTATTCAAATAAGAGAATGAGAAAGTAGTGTAATAGCAAAGAAAGAGAGAATTTAGAGAGACTGAGATTGCGAGAGCAGTGTGTGTTGGTGTGTTCAAAGATAAAGGTGGGGATTGTTTATAGTACTAAAAACGAGTAAACAAATAAGGTATTATTCCTTATTTAAGGAACTGAGTATCAATCATAATCAAATAAGTATAGGGACTCCCCTTTAATTAAGGAATCATAGTCAAACGGTAATAAGCAGTCATTTTTAAAAGGAAAGGAATCACAAAGTATGGCATGGTCACATAAGGAAACAAAAATAGTATAAGGTATACAATGAAGACTAGGTGCATGATACTTAACCAGGGAAATATGTCAAGCAAATAAATCAGCATTATTGTGCACACATATAGAAAAATACCACTTTAATTCTGGAAAATAATTTTCAAGATAGAAAACTTAGGAGATCAGCTATTAATTGAGGAATGTATCCCACTGATTGAGGAAGAAAATTCGAAATCAATACCAAAACTGTAAGGAGAACACACAAAATCACAATTTAAGGTCAGTACTCATAGTCTTAAAGAGATTGCAAGAATAAGTATAAAATCACCATGTAAACTGCCAGAAAAACCTTAAGAGAAGAACACAACATGGCATGGGAATGAAGCACTAGTAACAAAAATCAAAATGAAGAGCACGGAACTCATAGAAGAACCCAAAAGAACATGCGAACAAACAAATACAGATACAAACATGTAGGGTTAGGGGTTTTATCAGATTTTTATCAAAATGTTTAAAAGTAGTACTCAGAGTTATGGATTAGTACTCAAAATCAGAAAAGTAAAGTGTTTTCGAAAGGGGTTAAGAAACCCTAGCAATAGAAATTACAGTGTGGAACCCGGGATAACAAGGAAACAAACAAACAAGCGAAACACACAAACACAAACGAATATATAGTACTCAGAAAGAGTAGAAGAAACGATTTTGAAGAAGGGGTCAGAAACCCTAATTTGAAAGAGTGGTAATCATCCGAAAAATTTGAAATAACCGGAAACGCTAAGTAAAAATAGAGTAGAAAACAAAAAATCAAACTAAGAGTTATTTTAAAAGAGTATAGATTAAAGAGGAAAAATTAGGATTTTCAAACAAATTAGGGAAAACGAAGAACCTGACCATGAAACTCGTATACAATGCCATAGAAGTCATCTTCGTACAAAGACCACCGAAGAAAAGCCGGCGAAAGACCCAGGTGAAGCTTTGGTGAACGTCTTTCATGGCGGAAGCTGCTGTGCTTCAAACTTTAGAGATAAAATAATGATACAAAGACTTCATGGCTGCTAGAGGTCGAGAGATGTGAGGGTGGAGGTGGCCGGAACGGCGATGAAGGCCATGAGAGAATCAGATGTTTCTTCAGAGACGAAGGTTTAGAGATCATTTGGGAGTGAAAGGGGATACAAGGGCGGCAGATTTAGAAAATAACTTAGGGTAGATGGGGTTAGGGGTTTAATTATGGTAAGGTTAATCGTGGACAGTTGATCAAAAAGATCAACGACCACGATTTAAAACGGGGATCCGGGTGGGTTGGTTCGAATAGGCTTAGAACGGGGATTTTTGTAATTGGGTCGTGATTTAGGGGGTGAATTTGGGGTTGAAATGTGGCCAAAATTGAAAGACTAAAGGGCTATAAATTAAATGCCAAAATTTCCCCCTAATTTAGTTTTACAAAATAGTAAATTTCATTATAAAAATATGATAAAAATACTGAGTTAATATAAACATATAAGTGTTGATTAAAATTATTGTGAACGAATTTGTAGTTAAAAATACTTGCCAAATGGATAAATGGGCTAAAATTGCAATTTAATGCAATTTCAATTTAGAAATACCTAATGCATTTGTAAAATTTTGCAAAAAATATTTAAGAAAATATTTTTATGTAAATAAGAATACAAAATAGATTACTTATCAAAATAACGAGATTTGGGACTAAATACTGGATTTTATAGTACAAAAATAAGTCGTAAATTAGTTTTAAAATACTTGAAAAAATGTAGAAAAATATAAAACCTTTGTGGATGCTTATATATATGCATCCATATGCTATTTTGGAAGTATTTTGAGTGCAAAAAAATATATAGGAAAAAATTGAGTATCAACAATCATCGAATTAAATACTTTCTTTTTTCTAAAATCCGCCGTATCTGTTTCCCTGTGTTTAGTCGTTACTTTAGAAATCTTGTTGGAAGCTTTGTAAGTTACGCCATAAATATCGTCTCCCCTACTTAACACATTTACTGTTCTCTTGGGTGAAGGGGGCTTTGGCGGCTCTTGCCTATTTTTCATATAGGCTTCTTTACCTTTGTCACTAAATAACTTAGTGAGCTACCCTTGATTCAATAGATAATCCACTTCACTCTGCCAGAATCAACATTCTGAAGTTTTGTACCCGTGATCATTGTGGAATTCACACCAATGGTCTGGATTGTGACTATTTAGATTTGACCGCATCTCTTTTGGCCATCGTACCCTATCTCCCACACTCCTTAAAATAGCTACGAGCTCAGAATTAGTTACATTGAAATTATAGCCATCGAATAGTGCCTTTATATTCCTCTCATCATCTTGTGGCTCTTGATTGCTTCGATCACCTCTGAACCTGGATGAAGACCTGGTCTCCCTGTTTCTTGGCCTTTGATCATATCGTTGGTTATCTTGTTTTGATCGTGAATCTCCTCCTGCAGGTCCCATATATGGATCATATCTATTCTTACCTGATCTTTTTTCAGCCTCTGATCTCCTGGATCCACTTCTTTCTTCACGATGGTACTGAGGTATGATATCTTCTTCAATTCTGAGCTTCATATTTTACTTGTTATAAATAACATTCCAAGTGGTTGCAGGAAATTCACGAAGACTTTCCTTTAGCCTTCTCGTGGCTTATGAACTTTGTCATTCAAATTGCTTGCAAAATCTATGGCTGCCCAATTGTCTGGTACACGGGGTAGAGTCATTCTTTCACGTTGGAATCTATCAACAAAATCTATGAGCAGTTCAGAGTCCCCTTGTTTGATTTTGAAAATATCCTCCATTCTTTTCTCAACCTTTTGAGCTTCCGAGTGTGCTTTAATAAAAGAATCTGCAAGCTCAGCAAAAGAGTTTATAGAATTTTCAGGTAAAAGAGAATACCACGTTAATGCACCCTTGGTGAGTGTTTCTCCAAATTTCGTAACAAACACTGATTCAATTTCTTGTTTGGTCAAATTGTTGCCTTTAACACCGGTTGTGAACGCAGTCACGTGGATCTGTTGTACCATCATATATTGGGAGAGGAGCAAAAGTTGACTTCCAAGGTTGTTGCGAGTACTTATCTATATCCACTCCTTTGATTATAGGAGGAACTCCAAGAATTTGCTCGATGCGCTCATTTTGTTCCTTGAGCTGTTTCTGCAGGGTTAGTACTAAACTTTGAAAATGAGAATTACTTGAGTTACCTGGTTCTCCTTCTTGCGAATCACTGGGGTTGCCCCATTACCAGAATTAACTAGCCCAGAGCGGGGATTTTCCAACGTGTTATTATTTGGCGTTGTCGGTGCAGCAGACAATCGACTAACTAAAGCTTCCAAAGCTTTGTCAATTCGTGCATCAATTATTTTTTGTAGAAGCTCATCTCTTATTTCAACTCCTCCATCAACATGTTCAGATATATCATTAGGAGTTCCTTCTTGAGATCCACGTGGAGAAGCTTGCGGAGGAGGATCATCGTGTTGATCTCCCGCCACTTGATGGATTTGATTTTCTTGATTGTTGTTGTCATTGTTATTTGACATGATGATAACAACAGGAAGAATTAATTTAAAAAGAATAGATTATCAGATTCCCGGCAATGGAACCAATTTATTTAACCAAAAAATATGATTCTTTGGTCAAAGCTTAAGATAAATAGAAATTCGGGTTACTCTTAATCACGAGACAAAGAATATGTAATAGAATTTTTGCGAATAGAAAATAAATAGTAGAAGAGTTTATATTCCAGTATAATATCGATGATATTGTGTGTCTTACGAATGATGAGAACTCCTCCTTTTATAGTTGATTCTAGGTAAATGAGTAATACCTTAGTCTTAATGAGACAATTATGAGCAATAAATGACATTAAATAAGACGTTACACAATCATTCCTATTTAATGCCAATTCTCTAACATATTGGGCATTTAATACTGAATTTGGACTCATTTTCGTCATCAAATCCATGTCTTTAGTGCCTTCAAATCCGTTGGCTTTAAATAGGTACGAAAGTTGTGCTATTCGAATTACTTCTGGTACCTATTTAGCCGTCCTTGCACAGTATCTGTTGTCACTCGTGCCTCTTAACTAATCATCATGCCTTGACCAATTGACCAGTCCATGTGTCATGTCACGTCACCTTCGATATAAATTCAGTTTTTTCCCAATACATGCATGATTTTTTAGTGTGTGTTACAAGGCATGAAGTAAAGTACGCATAGTCTCTGTAGGATGTGACTGTTACGAGTTTCAAGCCTACATGTTGTGTATATGGCTAGCTGGTGGCGAGATCCTTGGCAGTATTAACAACAATGGCATAACAGATAGGGGCCATAATCTCCTGGGAGGATCTTGGGTATAGTGGAGTTCGAACCGAAGGTGTTAAGTTGGTGAGTCCCTTCTAGTCACTCTTGTTCTGGATTTGAATTTGAATGGACAATCCCCATTGTAGTTTTTCGGGTCTCCCTGCCTTAGCTTCTATTAAGGCTGTCTAACGGGTGGGTCGTTCCGGTCCAGACCCTTTTTTGACCCGTCCGTGTCCGAGCCGGTTACGAATTATTATTTAACGGGTTTTGCGGGTTCGGGTTAATCCGGGTTAAGATTGAACCATAAGGGTTACTGGTTGAGGGGGCCGGGTTTAGTGTATTTTTTTTTTGGAATTCTGTATAACTATTGTAAGTTATGTAGACATGTGATTTTTGATCCTCCCCAAAATTTCACCCATTTTTAGCATAAAATATTTAATTTAGGCTTAATATAGTTATTTTAACTAATTTTGGCTTTTTTACATTATTTTAAGAACAACAATTGAAAATTACAAAAAATAGTTCCATATTTCTCTACTTAATTCGCGTAGTACATATTTTTAGAAGGATATATTACTTTAAGCCTATTTTTATTTTAATATAATCCTTGAAAATACCAAAAATAGTTTCAACTATAATTTTAATTTTATTCGAGTGTTAATAGTTTATTAAAATCAATTAGTAAGAATAATTTTATATCTTTTATAAGCATTCATATTATTCTTAAAAAATAAATTAAATTTTCAGCTTTCTTAGCCCAATTTTGTAAAAAATTAGAGCCCAATATTTTGAAGCCAAAATTTTGTTAGCCCATACCTCAGTATTTTATGTATCGTGTACGACACACTTTAATCATTTATGATGATCCCTCCATACAAGCGCAAGTTTATCGCCAAATGTCACTTCTATTACGAAGACCGTCCAGTCGTGAAGCTTATCTAGGAGATGCTTTTTATTTGCATTCACGCCTTTTGGAAAGAGCCGCTAAATTAAGTTCTAGTTTAGGTGAAGGAAGTATGACCACCTTACAATAGTTGAAACCCAATCGGGAGATGTTTCGGCTTGGATTCATCCTTGTAGTAATCGAATGAATTGAGTCGTCAACATGAAAGCGTAAGAACTCAACGGAATTCCCTTCTTTGTTTGTTTGATTCGAAGGGGAGGGCCCGTTGAATTCTTAAGAATTATAATTTTTTTTCGTCTAAATAATAAAATGAATTTCTTTTTCTTTTCAAAAACTCCATATTTCTCATTTTGGTGATCATGTTTTTGAAAAATTCATAAGGAGATAAAAAACCTAGACCTAGAGAAGGAGGGATCGGCCGCTGAACTCCAAGAATCCCCATCCAGCGATCCCCTCTTCGGCTTGAAACTCTTGAAGACATACCAAAAAAAGGAGAGGAATTGCTCTATTCAGTCGGCCGACAAAAATCACACCCAACAAGATATACATACTCCATCCAATACGTTATTTTGGCCACTAGTTAAATCCGTTTGTCAGTTACATTTTCATGGGGATAGAAAATTGAATCAGCTTTCATATTACAAAAGCTTCTGAACCGTCACCTTCACCGGAAAAAAAAATCAGCCCGCGCCGTTACACTCAAAGCATTTCCCCATCGCTGCTTCTTCTCCATCGCCGCCAGACCCCCACCAGCGGCTAGAACAGCGACGCTGGACAGTCGGCGTCATCACAATTCAATTTATACTTCTTTCACGTTTCACAGTTGATGTCCAAGTTTTGAATGAGGTAGGATTTGTGTTCAACACCATCACTGCTCAATCGCAATCGAAGTTCGAGCTCCGAAAAATCCGTCGAGGTTCGTTAGTCTTTCAATCCGTCGAGGTTCACTGCTCAATCGCAATAGTCCTGTTACTTTTGCGTTTCGGCCGCAGTTCAGTCCTAGTGCGATTCGATCTCACTGTTGCTCTGATAATTGGAGCGGATTATTGCTTTAATTGAGGTCCATTTCTTCCCCCCCCCCCCCCCACCCCCCCTCTTCAACTAAGTATGCTTTTACAATCATTCTGATGGAATGATGCTTTTTTGTGCCTGAACGTATGAGATTATTTATATATTTGTTTGGATTGGATTTAGGCTAATCTAATGTGAAAGTCTTGTTAGTTTAAGAAAACAAAATTGGGATTGTTCGATCATTAATTTATTGCTAAGTCCAAGTTGGCAGGAAGCACAAGCGAGGAAGAACGGAGAGCGAACATGGAGATCTACAAGGTGGCGAGGAAAGAAGCAAAGCTGGCGGTTACGGAAACTAAAAACGCCGCGTTTGGTCGCATGTACGAGGAACTAGGGGAGAGAGGCAGGGACATGAAACTATTCCGGTTAGCTAAAGCAAGGGAAAGGAAGGCACGTGATCTTGACCAAGTTAGGTGCATCAAGGGCGAGGATGATAGAGTTCTGATGGGGGAGTCTTAAGTCAAGCGGATGTGGCAGGCGTACTTTCGAGACTTACTTAATGAGGAGGGGGATCGTAACATAGAGATAGGGGAGTTGGGGCATTCAGAGCAACATAAAGACCTTGGGTACTGCAGGTGCATTGCGGAGGAGGTCATAAGGGCTTTGCGTAGGATGAGTAGGGGTCGAGCGACTGGGCCTGACGAGATCCCGGTGGAGTTCTGGAAGTGCATGGGTAGGTCAAGAGTGTAGTGGCTCTCCAGGTTGTTCAATGCGATCTTCAGGACCAAAAGGATGCCGGATGAGTGGATGGAGTACAGTGGTGCCCTTGTACAAGAACAAAGGGGATATCCAGTGCTGCAACAACTACATGGGTATCAAATTAATAAGTCACACCATGAAGGTTTGGGAGCGGTTGATCGATGCGAGGGTGAGGGAGATGATATCTATATCTGGGAACCAGTTCGGTTTCATGCCGGGTCGCTCCACTACAGAAGCTATCCACCTTGTCGGGCGGCTGGTGGAGCAGTTCAGGGATAAGAAGAAGGACCTGCACATGGTGCTTATCGACTTGGAGAAGGCGTACGACAAGGTCCCAAGAGAGGTTCTATGGAGGTGCTTGGAGGCGAAGAGCGTGCCGGAAGCCTACATCAGAGTAATTAAGGACATGTAGGGTGGAGCTAAGACTAGGGTAGGACGGTGGGTGGCGACTCAGACCATTTTCCAGTGGTTATGGGGCTCCATCAAGGATCGGCGCTTAGTCCTCTCTTGTTTGCCTTGGTGATGGATGCTCTAACCCGACATATTCAAGGCGATGTGCCTTGGTGTATGCTATTTGCTGATGACATATTCTTGATAGATGAGACGAGGGTCGGTGTTATTGAGAGATTAGAGGTATGGAGACAGACTCTCGAGTCTAAAGGTTTCAAAATAAGCAGATCTAAGACAGAATACCTGGAGTGTAAGTTTAGCGCCGAGCCGAGCGAAGTAGACAGGGACGTGATGATTGGATCTCAGGTCATCGCCAAGAGGGACAGTGTCAGATATCTTGGGTCGGTGATTCAGGGGGACGGAGAGATTGACGAGGACATCACTCATCGTATAGGAATGGGGTGGTCAAAGTGGAGGCTTGCATTAGGAGTCTTGTGTGACAAGAAAGTTCCACATAAACTCAAGGGGAGATTTTATAAAGCTGTGGTTAGACCTGCAATATTGTATGGGGCGGAGTGCTGGCCCGTGAAGAACTCTCATGTTCAGAGAATGAAGGTTGTGGAGATGAGGATGCTCAGGTGGATATGCGGGCTCACCAAGTTAGATAAGATTAAGAATGAAGTTATTTGAGAGAAGGTGGGGGTGGCCTCGGTGGATGAGAAGATGCGAAAAGCGAGGCTGAGGTGGTTCGGGCATGTGCGGAGGAGAAGTCGTGATGCCCCGGTGAGGAGTTGTGAGCGGCTGGCGATTGTCGGCGTTCGGCGAGGCAGAGGGAGGCCTAAGAAGTATTGGGGAGAGGTTATTAGACATGACATGGCTAGAATGCAGGTTTACGAGGACATGACCCTTGATAGGAAAGTCTGGAGGTCTAGTATCAGGGTTGTAGGATAGAGGCTCCTAGAGTTTTTCATACTCCTCACCGGGGGTTGTGTGAGGCTTGGCAGGGCTATCCATAGATGATTTGTGTTTTGGCTTGTGTCTCCCTTATGGTAGTTATTGTATGATATTATTGCATGCTATTTTATTTGTGTTTCTTATGTTTAGATAATTATTTACGCTATTTCTGCTGGAGTTACTAAAGCTCCTTTGTTTTTGATTTTGTTTTGTTGTTCCTTTCCTTCACTGAGTCGAGTGTCGATTGGAAATTGCCTCTCTGCCCTTTCGGGTAGGGGTAAAGGTCGTCTACATATTACCCTCCCCAAACCCCATTTTGTGGGACTATACTGGATAGTTATTATTGTTCTAATTAAGATGAAGAAGGAAAAATAATGAACTAAGGATATAGATTCAATGGATCATAGAGTGACTTTTTTTGTCTTCAGTTTTAACCGACACTAGTTATTCACAGATATTAGGCCGCTCTGCTCTTATATAGTTTATTTGTCTAAGATATTTTGTAGTTGTATTAATTGTTAGAAAGATATAGCATCACTCATAGGTAAAGGTAATTGGCATTTTTGTAGCTTTGAACGTGGGAATTTGGACACTTAGAATGGAAAAATTGAATTTATCATGTTAATTGTTTTACTTTACTTGCTCGGCTCGCTAGCAGTATGTTAGGCCGATTATACTTGGGTAGGCAAGCTTTAGGTCTTGTTATTTCTTTCAAGGTGAAGGGTCTTTCCTTTAGTTGAATATATTCGGGAATTGCCCCGCATAATTTGTATATATTTTATCCGAGGTACGCCCCGAAGTACTTGTATTTGGAGGCCCAAAGTAGAATTCGTAGTATTTTATTTGTATTTTTATATTTTCTTTTATTTGGTGGGTACGACATCGAGCCTCTTTGATTGTTTATTTATTTTGCTTTTCTGTGTTATTTTTGCCTTAATTTGAATATTTTAAAAGCCAATTAGATCGAGTATGCAACCGTACTAGTTACGGGACTTGGGGAGTGCCTAACACATTCTTCCCGAGTCAACTGAACCCCCTTACCCGAATCTCTGGTGTAGATTTAGTTGTGGAGTCTCAAGTGTTTTAAAAGGAAAAATATTTTCTAAAAAAATGGTGGTCTGGCACAATGAAATCAAATGCCAGGTGGCGACCCTGAGTTTATATCCTTTTAAAAAGAATTTTTGTCACTTTCAAAATTGAAAACCCTTTTCAAGCTTTACTTAAATCTTTTTATTTATTTAAGAGGGTTTAAGTGGAGTTTGGTTTTTTAAAAGGGGTGTGACAAGTTATTTTAATACTTTGTATTAATTAAAAGAATACAAGTAAGATGGGAAAAAATTATACTTTTTGCAAGTGCTACTTTTATTTTTTAATTTCAAGTTTCAAACTTATAAAATGAAAGGTTACATTTCTTTCAAGAAGTAAACTAGTAAAGTAGTAAGTTCATCATAATAAATATGAACCGATTGACCTTCTTCTGGATTGTTAAATTTCAAAGCATTACTTCCCAATGAATGGCGGGTGTCTCCAAATGTTTAAAAGTATCGTTACAAATTTTGCATCTAACTCTATCAGCACTTTCTATTATTTCAAAAAAATCCAAACCTTACTTCTTTTTGTACGAGTAGAAGTCGGAGCCACATGTGGTCTAGCAGGAGTGGTGCCACGACCACCATCCCTTGTAGCACTAGCAACTCTAACTCCAATACTACCAACTCGAGCACTAGTAGGTGCAGGGGGTATCTCATCTTCTATTCTTATTTCATTATCTTTTATTCCCAAATCTTCTTGTAATTATTCATAATCTATATCTACATTATCATTAGGCGATAATTCAGAGACATCTGTAAATGATAATGGTTTATTACTATTACTATCAGAAGCTGTAGGACTACCTCTTTTTTTATTTCCACCCCTATCAGTAACTTTTCTACACGCTCTTTTAGCAACACTAAACCTATTGTAAAAATTAAAGTATAAGCTAAAATTGAATATGCAATTAAATATTAAATAAGAGAAAAAGTTGGAGGCAGTGCACCGAATTCGATAATAAATTGAGCACTTGATTACACAATTTCGGTGTTACCACGAACAAACGTCAAGTAAGTATTTCAATTTTGAACTTCAAACTTCAAAATCCGAATGACAAATTCCGAGAAATTAAATTCAAGAAAAGAGAGCCAAATAAAATTAGAAGATGAAATGATGAATTGAAGACTTCAAGTCTTGAAGATTGGATAATAAGAAATGAGAGAAATTGAGATAGAGAAATGAGATTTGAGTGAGAAATGAAAAAGAGAAGGGGGGTATTTATAGT
The DNA here is from genome assembly GCA_034376525.1 of Nicotiana benthamiana. Taxonomy (NCBI): domain Eukaryota; kingdom Viridiplantae; phylum Streptophyta; class Magnoliopsida; order Solanales; family Solanaceae; genus Nicotiana; species Nicotiana benthamiana. The sequence goes on along the minus strand of CM067338.1, from coordinate 51,144,736 downwards.
TTTAGAGAATGTTATTTTTATAAAATAAAAAAGGGTTAAAAATATAAAAAAATGCTATTTTTGCAATAAATCCGTTGCCTAATGAATCAATTTAACGGTCAATGGGACCCACACATGGGCCGGTTAAATCAGTTTGGTGACTATTCATCCAGATCAGGCTTAACGGGTCTGGTTAATCGGTATTTTAAAATGAACGAAACTAACGTCTTCCCCCAACAACCCAGTCCATTATGAACCGGGCCGGTCCGATTTCGATTTTAACCGATCTAGACCGGTTCGGCTTCGGTCTGACCCGGCCCGTTAGACAGCTCTAGCTTCTAAGCTTCTAAGCACCGAACCATTCCTGCTATGTGTCACTGCAGTAACGAGTCATGTGTTAACACCGAATTTAACCGGTACAAGTTATTGAATGGTACCGAACTAGTGTTTATTCTAATAATAAGTGTCACAATTTTGTATTAACATTGTACAAGAAAATAGTATTAAATTGAGAGTAAATCCAAAAGTCTCTCGTGTAAAAATAAACTAGTATAACAACTCGCACGATCCGTAGAAATTTGATATTTTTTATTTTTTATAATTATTTTATTTTATTTTATTCTTCAATAATTGTAAAACTCCAATATGAAACTACTCCCTAATTTGAATGGGTAGTTTTTTTTATAGCTAATTATGAAATATGTATGTGTGTGTATATATATATATATATATATATAGAGAGAGAGAGAGAGAGAGAGAGAGAGAGAGAGAGGAGAGACTACTATATTAGAAAGAAACCACTCCTCAATTTAAATTGACAATTTTTATTTCTTTATTTTCATTTTTTATTTTAAAATATTTTAAAACTCCATTGAAACCATACCCCGATTCGAATTGGTAATTATTTATTTCTTTATTTAGTTTTTTATTTTAAAATTCTAAATTGAAACTATTCCGCTACTTGAATCGGTAGTTTTTTTTAATTAATAGTTTCCTTTTTTTATTGTAGTTATTTTTTAAATATTTTAAAATAACTTTAAAACACCAAGTATAAACTACTCCCTAATTTGAACGGGTAATTATTTTAGATATTTAGAAAGAGACTACTATATTAGAAAAGAACTACTCCTCAATTTAAATTGGCTATTTTTATTTTTCTATTTCCGTTTTTATTTTAAAATAATTATAAAACTACAAATTGAAAGCATACCCCAATTTGAATTGGCAAATTTTAATTTCCTTATTTTCGTTTTTTATTTTAAAATAATTTTAAAACTCCAGATTGAAACTATTCCCCAACTTGAATAAGTAGGGGTTTTTAATTAATATTTTCGTTTTTTATTTTAGCTAATTTAATTTTTTTTTATTTTAAAATAACTTTAAAACACCAACTATAAACTACTCCCCAATTTGAATGGGTAGTTATTTCTCTCTCTCTCTCTCTCTATATATATATATATATATATATATATATATATATATATATTTTAATATATCTAATTATAATATATTTATATTTATTAATTCAAAAAGAGTAACTAATTAATTCAATATTTTAAAAAGTTTTTTAGTTAAAAAGGTAGTTTATTTTGTCTTAACAATGCCACTTGACTTCTTGTGATTATGCTACTTGTCTTATTAATATGCTTTTGTCTCTCCTTTTATTATATATAGATATGGATATAGATATAGATTTGAAATGCTAGTTTTTAACTTTTAGTTTTTTTATTGTAAAATAATTTTAAAACTCTAATTCAATTAGTGTAACCAATTAATTCAAAACTCAAAATTCAAAACAAATTGGTTAGAAAAGTAGTTTATTTTGTCTTAACAAAGCCACTTGGCATTTTGTGGTTAAGACACTTGTCTTAATGTAGTGATTTTGCTTCTCCTATTCTATATAGATAGAAGATTATTGTAACCAATTAATTCAAAATTAAAAAAAAATAGTTAGAAAAGTAGTTTATTTTGTATTTACAAAGCCACTTGGCATTTTGTGGTTAAGACACTTGTCTTAATGTAGTGCTTTTGCTTCTCCTATTCTATATATATAGATATAAATTTGAAATGCTAGTTTTTAGTTTTTAGTTTATTTATTGTAAAATAATTTTAAAACTCCAACTTGAAACTACTCTCCAATTTGAATGAGTAGAATATTTTTTTTGTACTTTCGTTTTTTATAAATAATTATAAGATATCTATATTTATTAATTCAATTAGTGTAACCAATTAATTCAAAATTCAAAAAAATTGGTTAGAAAAGTAGTTTATTTTGTCTTAACAAAGCCAGTTGGCATTTTGTGGTTAAGACACTTGTCTTAATGTAGTGCTTTTGCTTCTCATATTCTATGTAAATAGATATAGATATAGATTTGAAATGCTAATTTTAACTTTTTATTTTTTTATTGTAAAATAATTTAAAACTCCAACTTGAAACTACTTTCCAATTTGAATGAGTAGAATATTTTCTTTGTATTTTCGTTTTTTATAAATAATTATATGATATCTATATTTATTAATTTAATTAGTGTAATCAATTAATTCAAAATTCAAAATAAATTAATTAGAAAAGTAGTTTATTTTGTCTTAATAAAACCACTTAATATTTTACGATTAAGACACTTATCTTAACGTACGGGTTTTGTTCTTCTATAGATATTAACGAAAACATTTATTGGCATAATAAAGTCATAAAGGGGGCATTTAATTTTGAGGGGAATGAGATAGTAATCTTGCGTACGCGCCAAAAACGGCAGTCGTGCGACTTTGGTATCTCCTCAAATCATTCGTTGGGTAATTGTCCCCAACCACCCCAAAAATGCATTCTATCCCAACATTTGATTTCTTTTGCTCTGACAAAACATATCAGACACAAGTATCTTATTTTCTCTGTTTCCCATATAGATACAATTATACATTTTTCCTTTTGGTAGAGAAGCGAAACGTTCTCACAATCCCAATAAAAGCTTCTTTGAATATGTCGGAGACTTTTTTATTTTGATATAATCACACGCTGGCAATTGATGGATGAATTTGGGTCCCCGTGGTGACAATTCTTTTTCAAGGATCAAAGAAGATGAATTCTTTACAATTATAGAGCTTTTTGGAATAATCAATTTGGAGGAGGGAAAATGTCGGGAAATGCTGATAGCAACAATGTTTCAGGTATTCTTTCTCACTTATCTTTAATTAAAAGAAAATTATGCTCGTCTACGATTAGATTATTTTGTTATATTATTCGAGGAAAGAAACAAGTAAATTTGGAATGAACGAATATACATACATACATATGCAGCTTTTAGGCAATTCTACACATGATCCTCAGTCTCAGGTTTTGCATATGGGCTTTTATCTAGCAGTGTTCACTGAATTCTTGTTTGTTTGATAAGATGATGTTGGATAATTTGTGACAAGAATGCATTTCTTTTTCTTATTTTCGCACAACTATGTTACAAATAATTTGTGACAAGGTGGGTTGCTCTGATGGTAAGCACCCTCCACTTCCAACCTAAGAGGGTGTGAGTTCGAGTCATCCCAAGAGCAAGGCCGGGAGTTCTTGGAGGGAAGGATGCCGAGGATCTATTGGAAATGGCCTCTCTACCCTAAGGTAGGGGTAAGGTCTGCATACACACTACCCCATACCCTACCCAACAAGTGGGATTATACTGGATTGTTGTTATTGTATGTTACAGTAAATAAGACCAAAAACATCATCTACTTTTTCATTCTGTTGCTATGGTTGTTGATCTTTTTCTGTCATTTGTGCTACCAAATTCCTTTTTGGTCTTTGTTAAAGGGTAAATTGTACTAACATTCTCAGATTTATTCTTCACCTGCTGTGTTGAATTGACAAGCTGTTACAATTGAATGCAGACCAGGGTTCGTATAGTTGCTCTCTCTTTCCACATGTGTAGTGTAATAATAGCTCGTCTTTATTTGTCCTAGGTTCTTGCCTCTATGAACTTCTGCAAATGGAATCGTCTTCAAATTGTAGTGGTCCTCAACCAGATAGACGAAAGTGTTCTTCCAGTATGTAATATCTTATTCTCACCATGACATGAATGCCAAATTTTACTACTTTTGAAGATTTACTTACCATCTTCCTTAACATTTTCACAGGAGGAATTTTCTTTTATTTGTTTTTCCTTTTTTCACAATATACATGATCAGTTGCCTAGGATTAGTCACTTTCATGTTTACTCTTATGTCCATTTGATCAACATGGAGATACTGTTCCTTAATTTTCTTTTCAATTATGTTGAGTTTTACTCTTTTCCTAAAAGAGCAAGGTGGGTAGTTCTTGGAGGGAAGGATGCCGGGGGTCTATTTGGAAACAGCCTCTCTACCCCAGGGTAGGAGTAAGGTCTGCGTACACACTACCCTCCCCAGACCCCACTAAGTGGGATTATACTGGGTTGTTGTTGTTGTTGTTACTCTTTTCCTAAATGAAATGTTGGATATTTGATGCTATGCTGTTAAATTGTTTGGATTAAATGCATATTTTCTCATTTTACATGATTGAATAATCTTGATTTGCAAATATAGTCACTTTCACAGCTTGTAAGTTGTAAGTGTTGTGTTATCTTTATCAGGTCCTCGACACAGACTACAGAGGCTGTTGAGTGAATCTGGCAATAGATTCTGTGCAGATTGTGGATCTTCTGATCCAAAATGGGTGTAAGTATCAGAAGTTATGACATATCAGTTTCCTATCGCAATTACAGAAAAGGGTCGATCAATCTCTTTAATTACTTTTTTGATTAATCTTGTAGCTGAACCTTTACTGTCCCATGTTATTTGACTTAGGGACCATCCATTACTGAAACCTTTTACTTCTTGTTCTGAAGTTTTCCTTGTACTTTATGTATCTCAAATGTTGTTGGAACAGTAAATTTAGTCTTTTTCACCTAGTTTTTTTGGGGTTTGCTGTTTGGAAGATTTAAAATCATCCAAACTTGAGAATATCAGTTGTTTTGCATTATTGAAAAAAATGGTTTTTTTATTTTCTCTCACTATATTGCATATCAAGAAACTTAATACCTAGCACTATCTTTTGTTTTTTGAGAAAAAGGAATCCTGCTATGAAAATTTTCCTTTAATTTAATTAGGCCTTGTATATTCCTCTTTTTTGCAATTTGGCCTTGAGTCTTGAAATAGCTTGCTATATCTATCTCATCTCGTGATATTCAGATCTTTAAGTCTTGGAGTTTTTATATGTATCAAGTGCTCCGGAGTACATCGAAGTCTTGGAGTGCACATATCGAAGGTTAGATATTCAAACTTTGTGGTTTGTCTTAACCGCCATATATATCGTTATTGTTGAATGTACTAGAATAATGTTTGATCTATTTCCTTTTTTTTCTCGTGCCGCTTCATATGAACTGAAATAGTAATTGGAAAACCTAAAACAGAGTAGATACTTGAAATGTCGAAGTATGGGTAAGAAACCTGCCACGTGGAAAATTCTATGGAAAGAAAGAACCTAACCTTCTCTATTCATCTTTGCCTGGATGAAGGAGGTTGCTCCAACTTAACTGATGTTCAGAGAAAAACTTGTATCAATATTTTATTTCATTTGGGTTGTAATAAATTTCCATCAAAGCATGCAGTTTTTCCCATCTTACTCATTTTGAAACATGATTTAGCCTTTTCTATCTAGGCTAAGCTAAAAGTTAGGAGAATTTACTGATTGACAAGCTGTTATTTTATTGTATTTCAGATGAATATTGTTGTATAGAGGGTCTGTATACTTCATGTATGTTGCAGAAGTGTGTTAAAGTTTGCAAAATATCAAGTTACATAATCTTCTATGTTTGTCATTCCAAGATCTTGCTTTTTCCTGACTGGGTAGTAGGCACCATTCCTGTACTTGATTCACTTTGATAATCTTTCCTCTTTCCAATGGGAACAAAATAAAGGTTAAAAAGGGGTGCGATGGTTAACTAGTCTGTCATTATTAACAGGTTCTGTCAGTGAAGCTCGACGACTGGACAGACGACCAAGTTGATAGTTTGATAGAGATGGGTGGAAATAATGCAGCAAACTTGAAGTATGAAGCTTCCATTCCTGATAGTTATCGGAAGCCCAGACCAGAGGCATCAATAGAAGAGCGTACTGACTTTATCAGGTAATGTCTTTTCAGTAACCATACGATATAGGTATATGTATTGTCACATTCTATTCTGAATTGAAAATTCACTTGCTGGATACTCAGGAGAAAATACGAGCTGCAGCAATTTCTAAACTCTGATGTGCAGATGATCTGCCCCTTCCCACCATCATCATCCTCACGCTGCAATTCTTTAAGCCTTTCTTGTAGTTTGGCCCTGGATAAGAGACATTATGAGAAGCAATACACTGGGCATCGCATTCATGGCATAGGGCATGCATTTCGTAATAGCTGGAGAAGGAAAGAATCCGAACACAGGAGCACCAAGAAAAGTAACTCAATGGTAATAATTTCTTCTGTAAGGAACAAAATCTTCTATATGAACCTGAGTGAATTATGCTTTTTCTTGTATCCATTCTGCTTCTCAACTTACATGGAATGCATATTGGTAAGGTCAATTATTATTTGAAAAGCGGGAATTTCTTGTTAAAGAAAGGGGAAGGGCTTCTTTTAGAGAGAGCGTGAGGTGGGGATGGGGGGTTTCTGGGGCTTTGAATCAGGGCCACTTATATTGCAAACATTTGGAGAGGGGATGGAAAGTCTTTCGTGCTCTATTGCCTTTTCGAGGGCCTCCCGAACACCATTTTCAATAGTTCTCTTTAGGGGAAGGTATGTTGCGGCTGGTGCTTTTGTTTCAAAATTGCTCGAAACCAAAACGTAGACTGTGTTTTAAGGATTGTTCCTTATGTAATTTATAGAGCAAAGAAGGTGATGGTTTCTTATGTAATTTCAAAGACAATAATGCAATTCTGTACAATCATGGATTGACTTAATATCGTAGTTAACACATGCATGATTTATCACAAAATCAGCTTTCAATTTGTAAAACAGAATCATACACCTATCTATTTTGTCTATAGGCAGGTATGGTTGAATTTATAGGATTGATAAAAGTCAATGTGGTGAGAGGGACCAACCTAGCTGTCCGTGATGTGGTAACAAGTGATCCTTATGTAATTCTCTCCTTGGGAAGCCAGGTAAATGCTAATTCTTTTTTGAGTTTTGTCATTGTTTGCATTAGTGCAGGCTAAACTTTTAAAATTTATCCAGATCTGTAGCATCCTTACTGGAAACTATTGCCACCCAAAAGAACTGGGGCTGATGGTTTATTTGGAATTTCTCTCCCTCTCCTACCACCTGTGGTTGACACATGGCATTAAAATGCTCATACTAAACCCAGCTCTGAACTTCTTTTGGTTGCAGTCAGTCAAGACGCGTGTTATCAAGAACAATCTTAACCCTGTCTGGAATGAAAAGCTAATGTTGTCAGTTCCAGAAAATGTTCCTCCTTTGAAAGTGGTATGTGTTTTTCTATCATTTAATTTTATTAGCTAGTAATATGTGAAGAGGGACAATTATATGAACAAACTAATGATAAACCTACCTCAATACCTTCTCATTTCTCTTGCCGTGTTTATTTTTTATTATGAATACTTAAAAATCGAGTCTCTTGTTACCAAGTAATAAATGGTTCAAGCCATTTTCTTTCTTTTGGTTACTTTGGGGAAGTGGAAAAATATGTGAAAGAAAGGGTTAAAATTTTAGCAATGAACAAATGAGAGAAAGGAGAAATTTTTCCTTTGCATGATTTCCCTTTCTTATTACAAACAAACAAAGAAAGAGAAAAGAGATTATCTTCTTTTCCTTTCATTTCTCTGCATTCAGACAAGCTGCTAGAGCTTGTACTAGCTACTTGGTGACGTTAGAAAATTTTTCTGCAATTTGTTACATAATTGTATAAGTATAGTGATCTTTGTAATGTTATTTAGAACATGAGGATCAATCAGAATCTTAAATCTCTACATCTTAGTTCATCATATTGAATAAGGAATGAAATTTGGATCAACCACATGCCTAAATCTTAGCTTTCATCTACTAATAACACAAATGAACCTTAAATTCGTGTTTTATGTTGCTTTCTCAATATAAATGGTTCCACATCACATTCATGTCTCCGTTCTCTTCATCTTGGTAACTAACTTAATATGATTGTCGTTTTGATTCTGTGAGGTGTTCCAAACTTGTACCAAATTCAATCACAACCAGAGATGACACTCCAGACTGAATGAAGGAAAAATATTGTTAAAACTTTCTACATAGCCTTCTAGTGACATGATTAGTCATTTTTTTTAGTATCATATGATGGATGATACATGAAAGGACCTTGAGAAAGTGCCAATTTCCATATGAATCTTCCCCTTCTGCACATTTTTATTTAATAAATTGCCTACCCTACACCCCCTTGGGGAGCGGGCCTTCCCCGGACCCTGTATCAATGCTGGATGCTTTGTGCACCTGGGGGCTGCCCCTTTTTTGTATAAAAAGTAATTATCAGCATATGTGAGAGTTGCTTCACTAAATTGTTCAAGCCACCCTAATGAACTTAGGCATTGTTTCGCAGCTTGTCTATGACAAGGATACATTCACAACTGACGACTTCATGGGGGAAGCCGAGATTGACATTCAGCCTCTTGTTACTGCTGCAAAAGCATCTGAAAACTCAACACTCGGTGAATCAATTCCGCTTGGGAAATTGAAAGCAAGCAAAGAAAACACTCTAGTTAAAGATGGCATTATCAGTCTAATAGATGGTAAGGTGAAACAGGATATCACTGTGAAGCTGCAGAATGTTGAACGGGGAGTACTAGAGATTGAGCTTGAATGTGTTCCTCTCACACAATAACAGGTGCAAAGGAAGGTTGATGAAAAACAATATTCAAGCATATACAGTGGTGTATTTAACATGGTTAATCCTTGGCTGCTGTAACGTATGAGAGGTCCTCTATCTTAGCTGCAGTGAAGCTTTTGGTTGCATTAGATTAGTCAATTGCTTCAAACATGGACGCGTAGAAGAAGGAAACGCAATAAACTGGCAAAGTGTCTGAATTTCGTTACCATTGCCAGAATCTCTACACTGGAGTAGTTGCAAAAGTGAATTATGCTTGTTAGAGGCTGCTCTCGCTGACAGGGCTGAGATTGTGAAGGGTCAACTATTTGGACGGACAAGTGTAGACTGCAGCAGAAAGGCAGGGGAATCCGGAATCACACCAGCATTCAACTTTTGATGTCATATTAGACTTTTGATATTGCTAGAGCTAGATATTTCTTTAATCAACTGTATGATGTAAGATATCTGTTCTAACCAAAACGAGCACTTTTCTCATTTTCTGGTTTTATTAATGCTAATTAGATTACACGTTGGTGTTTACGTACTCCTTTTCAAGTGACGATACAATTATCCAATACCAGGACAAAAAAACATTGATCGTCGTAAATGTTGTCAATTAAGAGTGAATCTACTAGGTGAACAGTGATAACGTCCAAATCATTCCTGAGAGTAAGTGTATACGATCGCATGCAATATAATTTATCTAATTATAAGTCGGGTTAGATCTTACACGGAATAATATGTAGGCAATTAAGCAAGTAAGAGAATTATCGCTTATTATGTTAAGCCGAACACAAATAGAGGTTTTGAGAAAATATTGTAACTAATGCGAAAAGTTAAACTAACCTAGAAAGCAAGTAAAATTATCATTGGCTACAAACATGGATACAAGGGGAATTACACTCAAGTAATGATCCAATGTGTTTCATGATTTCACAAATATGAGTGAGATTATGTTCATTAACCTTGGATAATAAATCTATGTTAGTTTCTTTCTAAGACTAACAAGACTTCCTAATTGAATTATCCTTAAAATAATTAAGAGGATTAAGTACACCCGAATTTGGCTACAAGTAGTTTAATCCTATCCCTAGGTAGAATCTATAAAATGAGGGATGACGCCTCAAATTTTTGTTAATTAATCTTTCCAACCCCGAGTTTGCCTTTTCCAAGATTAAGTCGAAGTTAATAGGCGAGTCCTAGGATTAGCTAATCCCTTTGGAAACACTAAAGAACAAGAATAATTAAAGAAATATTTAACTCACTTCATAATTAATAAAAATCATTCAATACATAAGTATAACAAAAGATTTAATCCAAACTTTCACGATGAATATTTTCATAAACAAGTTTCAAGTATTGGAATAAATACTACACACTTAAATATTCAATGTGTAACAAGGAATTAAAGAAACAAGTAAAAAGAGTAATCTCATCCAAAGTCTTCAAACCCTCAATCCCCAAGTGTCGTGCAAGAAACCCTAACTCCAAAGCTTGTATTTTCTTTCCAAATGCCAAAAATGTGTTTCAAAGTGAGCTAGGTTGATATATGTGATTTGGGATCTGAAAATGTGAAACTGCAAGTCTGCCCAGAACTAAAGATCGTCGATCGCACCTACGGAATATTGCGCCACAGGTGCAAGAGCAAAGGGGACGCAAATGCGTTAAAACCCGCGCAGATGCGAAGGGCTTGATTCCCTCCAACATCGCATATGCAGATTCTTATATCTCAGGTGTGAAGGTACGTACAAGTTCAAAAATATCATACAAACTTACCAAAATCGTCAAAACACTAATCCTAGGTCATTATTTGCAAAAAATTTTGACGGTGGTCAACTCATGTCATAGGCAAACTAATAACATTTTCTTCAAATTTCACGTAAAAACTTTCGGAAAAACAACATGGACCATGCATGCAAGTCATATAACATCTAATAAGCTATGAGAGGTCCCGAAACACGAAAATAAGGGCTAGTACTCAAAATGACCTATCGGTTCGTTACGTAATTCTATTACAATGGTGAGAATAAAGCATGTACACAACTAAAAATATAATGGTTACAAAAGGAAATGATACAATGACAAGGAAATGAAACTAAGATATGCGAAATAGGCATGCTTGCATTTGTTTAAGAAAATGAAAAGGCCCATACAACCAACAACCTCTTCTCTATAGCTATCAACTTCGCTATCTACCCTTTGCTATGATTAATAGTTCACATTATTTTACAATAAAAATAGGTTTTTTACTTTGGAGTAAGGTTTTTAGCAAATACAAAAAAGACATTTGGAGTCTTGCTCCCTATATAATCAAAAGTAATGACAGCTCAGGTGTAATGTCCCAGGATTTTTCATGATTAAATTATGCCTAAGACAAGCTTAAGAGAGTAATTAATGAAGTCTCAGGGTCATAGATACCCACTCGAGGGTAATGGAGCCATGGGAATACTTGTATATCATCATAATAAAAGCTACATGAGTTGGAGTTTGATAGACAAGTGCATGACTCATGAAAATTAGGGTAACGATGAAGTTGAAGGAGGGCAGGGGCAACCGTGTCGCCTCACGCATGCCTCACGGTTGCCCCAACCATATCGATTTTCAAAGAGGAAAGGAGAGTGCAGTTGTGGCCTTGCCTCAACTATGTTGCCAACCGTGTCGTCTACCTTATGGTTGCCTTAATCGTGTTAACAACCGTGTCGCTTTCCCCTACCAACTGTGTTTCTTGAAACTCAAGTTTTAGCTTTTGCCTATAAAATGCCCATAGGATCCCATTTATAAAGGAAAGACTCTAAAGAGAGAAGCTCTCATCCAAGGGTATTCAATACACTTCAGGTGAGTACTTATGATGCAATCATGATTATGTAACATCATTCAATGCAAGAACTAACATGATAATGGATCAAAATCCATATGGATTCCTCCGATCTTCAAGCAATTTCTTCAATTCTTCAAGCTAGGGTTTTGACTCCAAGCGGTAAAATCTCTACTCAATACTCGAGAAAAACCGTGGGATGAGCACTTGAGGTATATTATGAGATAGAAATCACCAATTGGTTAAGAAATAATACTAGTTCTTTGTATACAGCTAAAATCGGGAAGACCAATTTTATGATCGACAAGGCATTATGTAATTTCACCTCCAAGGGCTAGAGAATGGCTCGGGGTTCGAAGTCTTCGAGAATTCTTCGTGCCCGGTGTCAGGGCAGAATGAACCGGTGCTTATCACAAGTAAGCAAGAAGTTTTCTTGGAGTAGTATTTTTCTGTCAACGCCTGCACAAACAGTGACATACTGCACCAGGCTAATTGAGTGATTGTCCGAGAATCTTTGATTTCAGGTTAAAATGTCTAACTCGGTAAACGCACATGATAACAACGGTCTCGAAGACCATATAGAGAGTATGGTGCAACTGTTCCAGGTAATGGTTTACTACCACAAAACCCTGAGGTTGCACCAGAACCAATTCTTGTTGATATGTCTCACGCAACACTCAACACATTGGCATAAGTTCCCACACCAACATGAGTATACGCCGAGAAAATCAATAGACACTTGGAAAAACCTCACCCAGAAAGAAAAGAGAGGCAAACATGGGAAGCAAAGTGGGAAAATATCAGCAAATCGTTCGTGTGATTATTGAGGGGACCCACGTTCCCAGTGGGCCCGGGATCAAGCAGATAAAGGTTTCTACAACGCAAGGGAAAACTCGGGGCGGGGCATCTGAGGACATCCTCGCGTCAACGAAGAAAACTTCGAGACTCTGTCTTATCCACACAATTATGCACTGATAATCTCATTTCTCTTAAATAATATCCAAATTAAACGTGTACTTGGAGATCCAGGTAGCTGAGCCAACGTAATTAGATTGACGATGGTAGAGCAACTCAGATTATTCGATCAGGTCATACTTACCTCCCGAAACCTCAGCGGCTTCAATACGGCCGGCGAGCAACAAAAAGAGAGATCACCCTCTTAGTTAACATGTCCAATGCAATTCAAAATACCAGATTCCACGTCATTAAAGGTGACACGAGGTACAATGCCTCGCTCGGCAGGCCATGGATATATAACATGAATGTGGTACCACCGACCCTACATCAGATGACAAAGTTTCCAACAAAGGACGGAATAAAGACAGTGTATGGAGAGCAACATGCAGCAAAGGAAATGTTGACGGTCCATGAAGAGGTATCGAATTCTGCACACTCCACCTTGGAAGAGTTGGAAAGCCAACAAACCCCCAAGGATGATGAAGAGGATTTCCTCACTCCCAGAACCTTCATTGCCCCCGAAGAATCGGATGCAACATAGTCGACCATTGAAGAACTGGAGCAAGCCGTATTGATCAAGCATCTCCCAGATCAGAAGGTATACTTGGGAATGGGATTAACCCCAGAACTCAGGAAAAACTAATTCAATTCCTTATTAGCAACATCAATTACTTTGCTTGGTCCCATTTATACATGACAAGAATTTCACCGGAGATAACTACCCATAGACCAAGTGTCGACCCCAGGTACAAACCGGTGAAGCAAAAAAGGAGACCCCCGTCTGAGATAAAGCATGCATTCATCAAAGAAGATGTAACGAAGCTCCTCAAAATATGGTCTATTAGGGAAGTAAAATATCCCGAATGGCTGGAAATTGTGGTGGTAGTTCCCAAGAAGGGGAATAAACTAAGAATGTATGTAGATTATAAAGATCTAAACATGGCGTGCCCAAAAGACTCGTTCCCGCTACCCAACATCGACCCTTTGATCGACGTCATGACCAGACATGAAACCCTCACTTTTTATGCCTATTCGGGGTATAATCAAATTCAGATGAACCCCAAGGACAGAGAAAAGACTTTGTTCATCACGAAGTATAGTACGTAATGTTAAAATGTAACGCCATTCGAGCTAAAAATGCATGGGCCACATACCAACGCCTAGTTAATAAGTTGTTCGAATATCAAATAGGCAAGTCCATGAAAGTTTATATTAACAATATGCTAGTTAAGTCCTTATGCGCAGAGGAACATTTGATTCATTTGCTGGAAACATTTGACATCCTCAAAAGTTACAACGTGAAACTCAATCCCGAGAAGTGCACCTTCGGGGTATGATCGTGAAAATTCTTAGGTTTCATGATATCGAATAGAAGAATCGATATCAACCCCGATAAAATAAAGCCATCAAAGAAATTACTGTGGTAAATAATGTAAAAGTCATGCAGCGGCTGACTGGGCGGATAGCAGCCTTGGACCAGTTTATATCAAGGTCGTCGGATAGAAGTCACCATTTCTTCTCCTTGCTCAAAAAATATAAACAAATTTTAATAGACTCCAGAATGCCAACGTGCCTTGGAGGAGTTGAAGCAATACTTGACAAGACCGTCTTTGCTCCACACCCCAAAAGAGGATGAGACATTGTATATATACCAAGCCGTAACCGAGATAGCAGTAAGTGTTGTACTGGTTCGAGAAGAACAAGGTACACAATTCCTTGTTTATTATGTAAGTCAGACCCCTGGGTGATGCCAAAACCAGGTATCCGCACCTGGAAAAACTAGCTCTTGCATTAATAAGTGCATATCAAATATTAAAACCTTACTTACAATGCCATAATATTTGTGTTTTAACAACATATCCCCTTCAAAGCATATTGAATAAACCTAAATTATTGGGACGACTGGCCAAATGGGCCATCGAACTCGAGGGATATGATATCGATTACCAGCCTCGAACGTCTATCAAGTCTTAGATTTTGGTAAACTTCATAGCCTACTTCACTCCCTCCATCGTACCTAAGGCCGAGAAAGAACTTTTGCTAAAAACGGGCACATCTTCTTGGATATGAACCCTGTTCACTAACGTTGCCTCGAACATAAAAGGGTTCGGACTCGGCATAGTTCTAAGGTCACCTACGGGCAGTGTGATTATACAATCTATAAAAACCACAAGGTTAACTAACAATGAAGCCGAGTATGCGGCTATGATTATAGGTCTAGAATTGGCCAAAGGCCTAGGAGCTGAAGTCATTGATGCAAAATGCAATTCCTTCCTGGTGGTAAATCAGGTAAATTGGAGTTTTGAGTTTCAATAAGACAAGATGCAAAGATACTTAGAAAAAAATCAAATCACATTGCACAGCTTCAAAGAATGGACTCTAGTCCACATACCTCGAGAGAAGAATAGCAAAGCCAATGCCCTCATCAGTCAAGGAAGATGACATACTCCCTGGATCTATTGTTCAACTATCTAAATCAGTGATCGATGAAAGCCATATCAAGATCAACTCCACTAGCCTAACATATGATTGGAGAAATATATATATCGATTGTTTAGAGAGCAGGAAGCTACCTAAAGACCCAAAAAAGTCGAGGGCCCTGCAAACCAAACCGGACCAATTCTCTCTTGATGAAAATATAACTCTTTATAGAAGAACTTTTGATGGCCCTTAGCAGTATGTCTAGGGCCGAGAGATACAGACTATGTGCTCCGAGAGATCCACGAGGGAACCTACGGGGAATCACTCCGGTGCTAATACCTTAGTTTGAAAATTAATCAAGTCAGGCTACTATTGGGACATCATGGAGAAGGATACCAAAGCATTCGTCCGCAAGTACGACAAATGCCAAAGATTCGCCCCAATGATTCACCAACCTAGTGAACAACAACATTCTATTTTGTCGCCATGGCCATTCATGAAATGGGGGATGGACATAATCAGACGTCTACCAACGGCGCCAGGTGAAGCTATATTTATTTTATTTATGACCGACTACTTCTCAAAATGGGTTTAAGCACATGCCTTCAAAAACATAAGAGAAAAAGAAGTCATTAATTTCATCTAGGACAATATCATATGCCGATTCGAGATTCCTTTCGATATAACGTATGATAATGGGCAGCAATTCATTGGAAGAAAAGTGACTCAGTTCCTCAAGGATCACAAGATAAAAGGATCCTGTCAATGTCGTACCACCAGTGTGCAAACGGCCAAGTTGAGTCCATAACAAAAACATCATTCAAAAAGAAGCAGTTGGAAAGCGCAAAGGGAAAATGGAGAGAAATATCACCCGAAGTGCACTGGCATTTCGAACAACTCCAAAAAGATCAAGCACGGGGGAAACGCTTTTCTCCCTGGTATGTGGCACCAAGTCTTTGATACCAGTCAAGGTCGGAGAACCTACCGCTAGATTCTGACACACCACAAATAGCTCGAACAATGAGGCCATGACTATTGCTCTAGAACTATTAGATGAAAAGCAAGAAGCCTCGCTGGTCCGAATAGCCGCACAAAAATAGAGGATCAAAAGATACTACAACTGGAGAACAAATCTCCGACATTTTGGAATTAGGGACTTAGTTCTAAGAGAAGTCACCTTGAATACCCGAAATCCTAATGAAGGAAAGCTAGGTCAAAACTGGGAAGGACCGTCTCGCGTCCTCGGGGTAGTTGGAAAAGGGTCCTACAAACTCGGCGCCGTGGAAAGCAAACAGCTTCCAAGGAATTGGAATGTATCAATGCTCAAACTCTATTACTGTTAAAAGCTCTAGGGCCTTTGGTTTTGAAGGCATGCGTTGCACTCTTTTCCTTCGATCGGGGTTTACATCCCAAATAAGGGTTTATTACCAACAAGGTTTTTAACGAGGCAACATCTATATGCTACCTAAGAAGGACTCAACAAGTATCCAAGGCTTCTCTTCAATCAGCCTCAAATAATATGGGGCATCCTCTCGCCCCCAGAAGGTTACCTCCTCGGAGAAGCCAAGACGTGCTAAATAAGGTTCCGATAAGAAAATGATGTACCGGGCCATACGGTAAAACGACCTGTGCCTGCATGGAATAACCAAGCCCCTGATAGCGAGAACATATATGCTTGTGCCCAATAATCAAAGAATACTTTCCCCTCCATCAAAGCATTCTACGTTTCAAAGAAGTTTGCTATTTTTTACAAAAATGACTGCAGAGCCAAAATGTCCCCAACACTAGGGGACTGGCATCAAAAAATCAAAGTTGTATGACCTCTAAGTTGAAATCTTAGAAATCGTAAGCCCTCAACGAGGCAATATCAAGTTTACAAAAATGGCTGCAGGACCCAAAAAGTCCTGAATACTCGGGGACTGACGTTAAAAATTTGAAGCCATATGACCTCCGGGTCGGATGCTTGGAACTCATAATCCCTCAATCAGGCAACATCAAGTTTGCAAAAATGGTTCCAGAACCAAAACCATCCCGAATACTCGGGGACTGGCATTCCGAACACTCGGGGATCGGCATCTCAAACACTAAGGGACTAGCATCCCGTACACTCAGGGACTGGCATCAAGAAACCTTCAATATCTCGGGGACTATCGCCAATTGACACTTTATCAACTGATCAAAAGCCCAAAGCAATAAGACCCCATGTGGGCAACCTCGTTCTTGTCAGACCTATATAAGGCAACAACAATATCTATAAGACCTCAAGCAGGCATGAACTGTACTTGTACAATATCTGTAAGACCTCAAGCAAGGCATGGACTATACTTGTACCGTGTAACAATATCTGTAATACCTCAAAAAAAGACATGAACTATACTTGTACCAAGTAACCAAAACGTATGATCTTACAAAAGGCATTAACTCGACCTAAAAGTTAAGGTTATATACTCAAACCTGTAAGACCCCTAAAAAGGAATACCCTCGATATTGATGCTAAAACTACTCCATTCAGGAATTAAAAATGACCTCAGTCATAAGACACTGACCAAACTAAAGCGACTTGGGGACGCCCGACCATCACTACAAAATCAAAGGCCTTCAATTACTTTAAAATACTTCAAAAAGAATCAGTTAAACATGCTACCCTCGACATAGGCAAAAAAGTTTCGACTATGTCACCTCAAAACTGCAGGCTTCGAAACACTCAGCCACAGAGCAAAACCTCTCAAGGTGCTCGTTCATCACCACATAACGACTTACAATTGAGGTTTTTATCGAATCGTCAAAGAGTCAGGTATTGATACCCAATTTTTTCTTTTTTTTTAAATATGCAAAGTACTTTTAAAATAGCATGTGTATGCATATATAAGTATATTCCAAGGTAACATAATTTTTTCTTAATTTCTCAAAGATTTTTAAATCATTTTACTGCCCCATTTTATCAAGAAAAGCCCAATAACTATTCCCAAATTGTCATTTTGGTGATTCACTTATTGAATTCTCATGTTCGTACTAAAATATAGCTAATATATTTTTGACACATTTTTACAAATCTATTTGGTATTTTTAAGGATAAAATGGCATAATTACAATATTAGCTATTTTTAGGTTTAAATTCGTCTCATATTTATAAAATAGGATTTTGTATTTTTAAATTGATAATTATATATTATAAACCATTTTAGTGCTTTTAATTTGTTTTCTAAAATTTATTTATTATTTTTTATAAATTAAAGGGGAAAAAGGGGCTATTTAACTTATAGCCACATTTGGCCTTTAAATTTAGCCTAATTAAATCCAATACCTAGCCCAATTCTAATTAGATTACTTGACCCAGGCCCCAATTACCCCTACCCGACCCAAAACCAAATTAAATCATGGCCATTGATTTAGATCAACAGCCCTGATCTATTCTTACCATTTTAATTCCAACAACCCCCCAATACCCCTCTTGTTTCCTCACTCATCCCTATCTCTCTCTCTCTCTAGTTCTCTCTAGAACCTTTTCCCCTCATCTCCTCTCCGATAAGTTCCCTTCATCTTCTCCGGCCACCTTCTGACCTAAATTCATGGTGGTTTCACCACCCACAAGACTCTTATGGATCCTCACGTTTGGTTACTGAAGTTTCATGACTTGACCACGAAAGTTGGGTCCATACCTCTGTTGATTCAAGTTTTACGGCCATCTCCGGCCTTGCTCCGGCAAGCTATGTCTGTTTCAAGCCTGGCTCCGACTCCTCCTTCTTAGATCCAGGCCATTCTCTCCGTTTGGGTTCCTCTGAAACCCTAGATTTTGAGGTTTTTCTAATCTCTGTAGATCTGTTCCAAATCAATGGTTTCCCTAAGCTTTTAAATAATTTTCTGATATTTCATTCATAAAAGTTATGCTTTCAAAACCTTTATTTTCCGATCTAGGGTTTTGAGTTATGTTTCTCTGATTTTTTTCTTCTATTGTGTGTTTTTCTATTATACTT
The DNA here is from genome assembly GCA_034376525.1 of Nicotiana benthamiana. NCBI lineage: Eukaryota > Viridiplantae > Streptophyta > Magnoliopsida > Solanales > Solanaceae > Nicotiana > Nicotiana benthamiana. The sequence continues at coordinate 51,125,753 of CM067338.1, read as the reverse complement.
ATTCTACTGTGTTCTTGTTATATTTCTTCTACCATTTTCTTCTATTGTATTACTCCTACTGTGTTCTTGTTAAAATTTCTTCTAGCAGTTATTCAATTGTTGTTTCGCATGTTACTTTATACTATGTTTCTCATGAATTTTTATTACTAAAGGAATATGTTAAAAGGTTTTAGTTCCTTTATAAGACCTATGAACCTATTTCAAGTAGTATCTTTTCCCCTAATCACTTTCCCTTTCATCTCTACACTCGATTAATGGCAAGAACCCCTAAATTTGGGGGTTCATTCGAGTTTTGAGACCCCTGGCTATGTGATTTGTTAGCTCTTCATCTCTGAACTTGGCTGATTTCAAAAACCCTAATGTTTGGACCTATTTGAGTTCCTGGAATTATTTTATCTACTGCTTCATTAAGTTTCAAAATCATTTTTCAATTTTATTTCTTCATATGATTCTGACTTTTGTCAAACTCTATAAGACCTTTTACTTGATCCCATATCGTATGCCTGATACTTTTGTGCTCTTTATATGTGCTGGACTTCCCCACTAAAATGGCTTTCAAATTTTGATTAGTTTCAGACTTCCTTCGGTATAGGTTTGATTGATTTCTTTCCTCATTTGCTGATTTCCCTATGACTCGCCGAAGTACTTCGAGGGATTATATGGAAGGAACCTCTGCTAAGAATGGAATGCATTGATTTGGGGCCTATCAAATCGGATCACGTATTTTTGAATATGTCGTTACATCATGTACATGTATTCGGTTTTCCATTTTTTTTTATGTTCCTTTATCATATATATGAGATGGGCGGGCCTTTTTAAGCAAAAGGTGATCCACTATCGGTTGTAGTCTTCTTGACATATCAAGTCAAGAGGGCGAGGCTCCGAGAAGAGCAGTAAGAGTAAGCGTTCCTTAAGTTTCTTGACTTTCCTTTAACTTTTCTGACTTGGTTCATTCATGGACCAATGACTACAAAATCTCTTATCCTTGATTTACTGGCTACTAATTGATTTCTCTTACCTTATTTATGCAACCATATATTTCAAAGCTCTGCCCCTAAAATAAACTTCTATGTGTTTAACCCTAATTGCTTACTTTGCACAAAATGCTTGTTTGATTTCATTCCTTAAACAAAATTTACCGTTTGAATCTGAATTCCTTAATTAAAGAAAGTTTGTGCTGATTGATTCTTAGTTAATATTTATTTCCTTAACTGTTTTCTTACCTTATTTTTGCATGTTTTTCACGCTATAAATGCACGACTCTTTCATTAACACACCATCACTTATAGTCTTTCTGAACTTATACTTACACTCGAAAAAAATATTCTTCTTGTCTGTACTGTGGCATGTTCACAAGACCTACTGCTTTCATCTGTTTGATTCTTTGAACTGGTATGTCATGATTTAAGCTTTATCACCACAACAATGTATGTATTTACTGCTTTTGTATCTATGTCTACTTACTATTTCTGTATAGTTCAACTCTTGCTTTAGCATGCTGATTTCCTTCTGCCTGTTCTATTATGAATCCCAAACCTCTACCCCCTATGTGTTTGAGCTATGGTTTAAGGCATGACAATATGCAAATTATTGTCCATGAATTAAATTTGATCCTTTAGGATCCTAGCCTCTAATAATGTGTTCTAACATGTTTGTGGGTATGCTAGCATTCTCTATTGTTGGGTATGCCCACAGCTTGCCTTGCCTCTTTCAATTTCCTTATTCCCTCCTGAACCCCTTATGTGTACTTATTTGTGGCTATTTCCCTCTCCTCTCCCCTTTTTAGAATTATGTTTCTGCACTTACACACTCTCTTAGTCTTTAATTTCTTCCCCCTTTGTGAGCCTTGCCTTAGGACCTTTGAGCTCCCTCTGAACTTGGACACTTGAGGGTTGGCCTTTCCACACTGCACTTGTCCTAATATGACAATAGATTTGGGTGTAAGCATTGCCTGGAGCCCTTTTCGAGGCTCTTATGGAACTTTGACACACTCAAATGGAGAAAGGCTTTAGATCATGATCTCTTGGAGTTGGTTTACCTCATATTTCAAACATGAAGTCTGAATCAAGCTCTCCTTGGTTGTAATTTTAATTTCTCATGTATTCTTTTACGTTATTCTGGGTTATAATAATTTCTAATAAACTCTTGGGGATGGCTAGTGAAAAGGGCGGGTAACTATGTATGCAAAGGGTAGATATCATGCCTATAGGTATTTCTGAATTTTGCATTTCTCATATAGATTCCATGTTTATAGGTATTTCTGAATTCTGCATTTCTCACATAGATGCCATGCCTAAAGGTATTTCTGAATTATGCATTTCTCACATATATGCCATGCCTATATGTATTTCTAAATTCTGCATTTCTCGCATAGATGCCATGTCTATAGGTATTTATGAATTCTGCATTTCTCACATAGATGCCATGCCTATAGGTATTTTTGAATTCTACATTTCTCACATAGATTCCATGCAAATAGGTTTTTCTAAATTCTACATAGATTCCATGCCTATAGGTATTTTTGAATTCTACATTTCTCGCATAGATGCCATGTCTATAGGTATTTCTGAATTCTACATTTGTATATAGAAAATATGACTATTGGCCCTTCTGAATCTTGTATATCCATTTTTCATCTAGATATCATGTTCATAGGTCTTAAATAAAATTTAGCACCTAGATATCATGCCTATAAGGTTTTTGTACTTTTACCATGTCTACCAGGATTCTGACTAACTATGCATAGAAAGCATGCCTATAGTAATTATTAATCGAATCGCTTCATTCGTGTATAAAGCTAAAACCAGTAATAAGTATGTGTCTTCATTTGCAGAACTTATAATCTTCGTTAAAACTTGCCTTTCTTTAATATCTGACAATCTTTCTTAACCAGTACGTATTCCATTTATTTCATCGCTTTCTAAGTTCATTAGATACCATGCTTATAGGATCCTTGTCCAACACTTAGGCAATCCTTAGGATTATTATTAACTACAACCAGCAGGCAGACTTGATTCAGGCTTCTTATATGAATAATGTAATAAATCAGTGTTCCTCAACTGTTTAGTATATAATCAGACCCTAAATAGTATGTGCAAGCCATGCTAAATTATATGTTTCTTACTTTTAAGGAGATATATCTGAGCCTTTTTTCCTGTTATGTGCTTTCCCCCAATTTGTTATACATGTTCTTTCATGTCGCATTAGAATTTTGCCTTTGAAACCACAAATAAGTCGACATCCCTTCCCCTTTAGGATTAGTAGTCCTAAATGCCTCTGGGACTGATAGGATTGGTGCCGGTAATAGCATGCATAAGTAAACGAGACCATTTCGTACTTTAAGACCTTAACGGGGTAAGAAGGGTAGATATGGATATGATGACCACGCGATAATGCCCACGTGTAACCCCTCATTGAGGAGTGATTACCGGGCATTGTGTGGGGTGATCCATATTATTAATAAACCTAGGACCCTATTTCCTTTATTTCATATCTCTTTTAAAGAATTTCAAAACGCTTCTTTTAAGAAAAAAATTAGTTCTCTTTAGTTCTCTCAAACTTATATTTGTTTGTAAACCCTTATGTGAAAATCCCCTCTTATTTGAAGCTTTATTTGCTACATGTTATTTGCATCTAAGTTCATAACAATAGTCTGGCCAGGAACCACACTTGTGGATCCTGGGGGTGCCTAACACCTTTCCCTTGGGATAATTTCAAGACCATACCCAATCTTTAGTTGCTCAAATGAAACGCTCTTGGTGTCCTAATCATTAGGTGGTGACTCTTCCATTCAAACCCAAATTTTCAAAAGGGAATGAGTTGTTCTCCCAAATGTCATAAACCCGATTTTGCGAGAAAAATGGGGCACGACAGCATGGCGACTCTGCCTTGGATTTCTTTTAGGCTTTTACTGTTTCAGACTATTATTGTGGCTTGAAATTTCTTTATATGCCTTTATTTGTTGAATACCTTTCATCATTCAATTCCCTTTTTCAACTACAAACTGACTTGTCTTTTTTTCTTCCCCTTATTTCTTTTACTGCTTTCTCTTATTACTATTTTAAATTATGAAGAATTGTTGTAATTATTGCTTTATAACGTGAAAATACTTGATAACATGTTTTAATTATTGCATAATCATGTTTTCAATATCATATTCCACCCATGCATAACAAAATATCATAGCAACTCATATAATGAGTGGTTTCGCCCTTCCGATATTATCACCCCTAAATCCGGCAAAGGCATATTTGCGGTAAAACTAGTCGATCAATAGTGTAGTCGACGGTTCTGTGCCTTTCCCTCTTGAGTTTTCCGCTCAAGGGTACCAGTCTAAAACCCCACAGAAACCTTACTCTATTTAATTATGCATGCATCATGGTAAAACTTAGCTGAGTCAGCTATGTTGTCCGCATAATGACTCTTTAAGATAGCCTTGTCCAAAGTCCACCGGGTTTCCCCAAAACCCAAACGGGCACTACCATGTTCTGTGCATTTATTTAGAAAACTAAATGTTTTATGCCAATTATTGATATTTAATAGTTGAGTATGGTGGGGGTAAGGGACTAACCCTTTTGTTTTGTAGAAATATGAGGCACGAATTCCCCAGATTCGGCAAGGTCACCAACATCCACCCAGAATTGCTAAGGTAGTGGGAGGATGTTCATTCCATTGATCAGTCTCTTGTCCAAAAATACCTAGGAAATCTGCTTTCCCTCCTTGAGATCCAACCCAACAATAAAATCATAGAAGCTTCCACTATGTTCTAGGATGGTGATAGGTCTGTGTTCCACTTTGGGGACATCGAAATGACACCCTTTCTAGAAGAAAAATGAGGACTGGCTAGTATACCGCGGGAAACTTCAGGTTCGTTAATGCTGGAAAACCGCAAGGGTAGAGGTTTCTTGAAAATGATGGGCCTAAAGAAGAATTCGGACTTGACATGCTTGAAAGAGTTGCATATTCCCTTTGATTATTTGTACGAGAGGTATGGTCATAGAAAATCATACTGTACTTATCCTGATGAGTTTGCCCTTACATCACTGGGGCATATTCACCAAAGGGTCATTGCCTTCATGTTCTGTTTCCTGGGGATGATAGTGTTTCCAATAAAGAAAGCAAGGATCCTCACCAGGCTAGCTATGGTCACCAAAACTTTAATGGAGGGAATTGGTGGGCAACCATTTACAATAGTGCCCATGATCATTACAGAGATATATCGAGCCTTGGAGAAGTGTCAACAAGGAGCCAAACACTTTGGGGGATGTAATTTGCTACTCTAGCTCTGGCTCATGGAGTATCTCCAAAAAAGGTAAGTTCGGCAAGAAATTCAGCAAAGGGAATGGGATGATTATATAGCCTTCCATCATCCAAGGCGAATGAACTACGTGCTCAATATATTGCCCAACCAGAATACACCAGGGGTGGTTAGAACTGTTTGAAAAACTAACTGAGGATCAAGTACAGTGGAAGTTCGAGTGGTTCCCTACTGAAGAATTCATCGCCCGATCTACGGATGCACCATTTATGATATTGATCGGTTTTAGAGGAACCTACCCTTACGTCCCTCTCCGAGTTATAAGACAGGCTGGTAGGAAACATGTTATATGGGTTGACAATATGAGTCACTTCTGGGTTGAATTTCAAGATGATGATAGCCCTTACAAGTGCCAATCTTAGATATGTGGCACTGCAAAATCATCATGGGAAGGTATATCATCGATCCAGACAGATACCATGCTTGTTGTACTCCATACTATTCAGGCTAGCTGGAGGATAATCATAATGGTCTAGGTCAACCCAGGTTTGTTCGAGGTCACAGGATCATAGATGAAAAGGCTGAAGCACGGGTCAAATACAATCAACTGCGCAAGAGGATTCGAGAATGTGAAAACGAGCACCATGACAAACAAGAATCCAACCAAAATCTAATTGAAGAGTGGAAAGACATGGCTGTCAGTGCCAACAAATGACTGGATACTTGGAGCAGGGTTTAGTAGAGCTGGAAAGGAAATTTCTCAAAAGAATCGAGGATTGCCTGAATGTTGAAGGAAATAAGGATGGACACCTATCCAGGGCCTAACTATTGCTAGGACTTCACGAGTTGGTGAAGTTGTTTGATGGAGTCAATGATGCCGAGTCTGGGGAAGGTCCTTCTGGGACCAAGTAGATAGGAATTTACTTTTTCATTTTATGAATATAATAAGGCCAATGGCCACTAGTGACATTTATTTCCCGTAATTTATTGTCGTTTTGGGATTCGTCTACTTTTTATCATTAAAATAAGGCATTTAGCATTCTAAGTTTTCCAAATCAATTTGTCGCTAGGCCAACCTCGGGCACAAAGAGGATCTCCAAGTTAGGACATGATTTACATTCTTGCACTATGTGTTTAAATATCGCAACATTTTTTTCTTATAATCCTCACTAACTTGTTACCTTTTATTTTTAGTTTTTGTTTATTATTTACCCTCCCCAAAGGTTGGTTAGTGCAGTCTGGCAACATCATCTTACTCAATGAGATCCAGGGGCCCTCCACCCACTTCTCGTCTTAATCCTATAAAAAACAAGAACAAAGGAAAGATGGAAGATGCGAACAACGCCAGAAAAGAGAACTCATATGAACAGGTAGATGGTGCTCATGATCATGGTGTTTTTATTCCTAAGGAAAGTGCGTCCCAACTTGAACAGAAGTTGTTAAAATTCCAAGAAGAACTTGATCAGGTTCCGAATCTGGCGAATCTATCATTTTCCCTCACCACACCAAATGTCAATTTTCGAAATGCTCAGAACCCTACACCTCATCAAAATATCCCAAAGCCACAAAACCATCCTGATCCTCACTACCACTACAATACTTGCCACACTTCCAACAATACTCCACTGCTCATCCCAGAACCTTTAAACTCCACAAATAACCATTTCCACACACATCATAACACCCCCATCTACCGGGAGACCATGCCACACTCCACCTAACCCATCTCAAGCACACCCGAGTCTGATGATAAATACTCACTCATCAGGAACCTGGATGAAGAACTTAAGAAGCTGACTAGCCGAATTTAGGGCGTCGAAGGAAGTAAGGGTATCGAGGGGTTGAACTACAAAGATCTTTTCATACAGCCCGGCATCAAATTTCCCGAGGGGTACAAACCTCCAAAGTTCGAGATGTTTGATGGTATAGGGGATCCGAGAGTTCACTTGAGAACATATTGCGACAAACTGGTCGGAGTAGGGAAAGATGAAAGAATCTGCCTGAAACTTTTCATGAGGAGTCTGAAGGGAGATGCTTTTTCTTGGTACATTAGCTAAGACACGAAGAAATAGTCAAACTGGGTAAGTATGATGTCTGATTTCATAGACAGGTTCAGGTTCAACACAGAAAATGCACCAGACGTATTCTATATCTAGAACCTAAAGAAGAAGCCCACGGAGACATTCCGCACTATGCTACTCATTGGAGATCAGAAGCTGCTAAGGTTAGACCCGCCTTATAGGAAGAACAAATGAACAATTTTTTTGTTCGAGCTCAGGTCGCGCAATACTATGAAAGGCTGATGCTGATTGAAAGCCATAAATATTCTGACATCATCAAGCTAGGTGAGAGGATCGAAGAAGGCATCAAAAGCGGTATGGTTACAAACTTTGATGCCTTGAAAGCTACCAATAAGGCCTTACAGTCTGGTGGTACATCCAATTAAAGGGCTAATGGTTGCATAAAGAACCAAAATCCCCTATCAAGTACCAAACTTATCCAATTCCTTCACTCACATATTATCCTACTCAAAAATACCAAGCACCCTCACCCTCCTACCAAACTCCACCACTCGCCTATCAGTCATCTCCACCTCTCACATATCAGCCCACCTCACCAAGATACTCCCAGCGCTCACATATTTAACAAGCCTACAGTGCTCAACCATCGCCACTATCTATCACCTCCCGCACGCTAAAACTTTTCTAGTTCTCGACCAAATTTTGACCGCATACCTCCCAAACAATATACTGCCATTGTGAACCCATTGACCAAGTGTATAAGACGCTTAAAGCTGCTGGTTATGTCACCCCTATCCCTGCTATAACCCCTGAAAGCCCTTCTCAATTGGTCAATCGAAATAAATGCTGTGCATACCATTTTGGCATGAAATGACATACCATTTATGAATGCTGCTCTATGAAATATAATATCCAGACATTGATTGGTAACAAGATTATTGTGGCAAAAGAACCCGCCTTGAATGTCCGCAATAATCCTCTACCTAACCACAAGGGTGGAGGCGTTCACATGATTGAAATAGAGGAAGGGTAGATCGGTTTGATCACATAAGGCAACGAACCAAAGAAGCCAATAGTCACCTTCAATCCAATCGTAGTCCATATTCACCCTTCTGGGGAAGTTGAGGTAAACATATCTGTACCACTTGAGTTTGAAGTACTATCCTCGGCAAATACACCAGGGCAATTTGAGGTTGAGTTTAGGTCTCCAGCAAACGCACTCGTACCATTTGAAGTTGCAGTTTTACCTTCCAAAAAACATGGTCCATTCGGAGTAAAGGTGACCTTTCCAGTAGCAATGTCGCCTGTAACACCATTCCATACAATTGCCATACCATGGGACTATACAACAGAGGCAAGAAGCAAAGGGAGTTCAAGTTCGGGGAAGTCGTTGTGGTGTAAGGTATAACAAGAACCGGTAGGGTTTATACCCTGAAATATTTGGCTAAGTCAAGCAAGTAGGCCTCTGGACGGCCAACCATCACTGAAAGCGGGCCCGATGATATCTGGAGAAAGATACAAGCCAAGGAATACTCGATCGTTGATCAGCTAAAAAACCCACCGGCACAAATTTCTATCCTAGCTTTGCTACAAATTGTGATGCACACAGAATGCCTTATTAAAGGTGCTAAGTGAGGCATATGTACCAAGCAACAGCACCAGAGGAGAGATGGAAAACATGGTAGGGCAGGTATTAGAAAGTCACAAGATCACTTTTCATGAAGTTGAGCTACCACGAGAAGGGTTGAGTCACAACAAGGCATTGCACATCACTGTGCGATGCGAAGATTATTTTATCACCAGAATCCTGATTGATGGAGGGTCCACCCTCAATATTTGTCCGTTGGTAACACTCAGGACATTGGGAAAGTGGTTGCATGAGATCAAGGACGGGGCCATCAATATCAAAGCTTTCAACGGTTCCCAAAGGTCCACCATAGGGGAAATTAGCCTGTGTTTGCAAATAGGGACTACTTGGTTCGATATTGATTTTCAAGTGATAGACGTGTCGGCATCTTACAATTTATTGTTGGGAAGACCGTGGAGTCATGTTGTTGGGGCCATAGCGTCAACACTACATCAATCGGTAAAGTTTGAGTGGAACCATCAAGAGATGATCATTCACGGCGATGGTAGCAATCCTATATACACTTGCCATACCATCCCATCAATCGGAGGAAGAAGAAATCTAGGCGGGGAAACCTATCACCACATCGAGCGAGTCAACAACGTTGATAAGGACAAATGATGGGACAACAAAATTGAAAGTATACTGAACTGAAGCAGATATGAACCTGGAAAGAGACTTGGCAAGAACCTTAAAGGAATCGCTAAGCCTATCAAACTAAAGAAACATGGCACCACTTTTGGTCTGGGATATGAGTACACTTGGGAGGAATTTAACAACTGGTCGCCACCATGGTGTGGTCCTTACTATCCCCTGGAGCAGCCAATACCACACTTGGAGCAGACTTTCCAGCTAGCCGATGTTATCTATGGGTCAGAAGAAGAGGAAGCACTGGCAGAAATAAGGAATTTGTTCCTAGAAAACGATGATATTGATTGCTATGTCATTTTCGAGGAGGGGGGGAGGAAGGTCCTTCCATATAGGCAGTACGCCGAGGAGCATGCCCCAACAACTGGACTATCAGAACCACTAGTGCCCGATAAGCCTCGGGGTAGCAAGGTTGAACAAGCATCATGCACTATCTTTTATTTTTACTAGTTGACTTTCCTTTCACATTTTTAAATATCTTCAATGTTCAAAAATAATTACGGAATTTATCAAAGCATTTCAGTTTTCCTTATAAATCTTACTCTTATTATTTCTCTCATTACTTTATTTATACAGCATTACTATTACTTATCTTGATGAACCAATGACTGTGACATACAACTAGACAACAGAAGAAACAAACATAGATTTAGAGGAATATGATATATTGGAAGAGATTGTTAAAGAAGTTGAGAATTTTGAGAACAGACCTAAGTCCAACCCAGACGAGATCGAGATTGTTAACCTGGGAGATGCAGAAAATCTCAAAGAAACATGAATCGGCGTTCATTTGTCACCGTTAGAAAATGAAGGGGACATAGAATTTTTAAGGGAGTATGAGGACATATTCGCTTGGTCATATGATGACATGACTGGTCTAAGTACGTCCATTATGGCTAATAAGCCGCCAACCTATACTTATCTTGATGAACTAATGATCGTGACATACAACTAGACAACGCAACAAACAGACATAGATTTAGAGGAAGATGATATACCGAAAGATATTGTTGAAGAAGTTGAGAATTTTGAGAACAGACCTAAATCCAACCCGGACGAGATCGAAATTGTTAACGTGGAGATGCAGAAAATGTCAAAAAACAAAAATTGGCGTTCATTTGTCACCGTTAGAAAAGGAAGGGGACATATAATTTCTAAGGGAGTATGAGGACATATTCGCTTGGTCGTATGATGACATGACTGGTCTAAGTACGTCCATTATGGCTCATAAGCCTCCAACCTATCCAACATGCCCCCGCAGTAAAGCAGAAGCTCGGAAAGTTTAAGCCTGATATGAGTTTGAAAATCAAGGAAGAAGTCACTAAGCATCTCCAAGCTAAGGTTCTCAGGATAGTAGAATATCCGACATGGTTAGCCAATATTGTGCCAGTGCCAAAGAAGGACGGCAATGTTAGAGCCTGTGTCGACTACCGGGATCTCAACCGATCCAGTCCAAAAGATGACTTCCCCTTGCCGAACATACACATCCCGGTTGACACTTGCGACAAACATGATTCGCAGTTATTTGTAGATTGTTTTGTTGGGTATCATCAGATCTGGATGGATGAAGAAGATATGAGAAAATAGCTTTCATTACACCGTGGGGAATGTACTACTACAAGATGATGTCATTCAGGTTAAAGAATCCAAGGGCCACCTACATGAGGGCCATGAATACCATTTTCCAATATATGATACATAAGGAGATTGAAGTATATTTATATGATATCATCATCAAGTCCAAGAAATCCACTGATCACATGGAATTTTTGAGAAAGTTCTTCAACAGACTGAGAAGATACAACTTGAAATTGAATCCCGCAAAATGTGCATTTGAGGTTCCTGCTGGAAAACTACTTGGGTTTATTGTGAGTCACCGAGGGATAGAGCTGGATGCATCAAAGGTCAAAGCTATTTAAGAGTTTCCACCACCCAAAAATAAGTAAGATGTAATGAGTTTCTTGGGGAGACTTAACTACATCAGCTGGTTCATAGCACAATCCACTATTATCTGTGAGCTAATCTTTAAGATGTTGAAGAAGGACGTCGATACCAAATGGACCGATGACTGCCAAAAGGCCTTCGATAGAATCAAGTACATATCAACACCACCAGTTTTGGTCATGCCTAAGCCAAGTAGACATCTATTACTCTACCTCGCAGTATTAGATGGAGCTTTTAGTTGTGTCCTGGGGGTAGCATGACAAGACTGGGAGGAAAGAACATGCCATATATTACCTTAGTAAGAAGTTCACCCCGTACGAGGCCCGGTATTCTCTATTAAGGCGCACCTATTGTGCTTTGACTTGGATAACTCAGAAGTTGAAGCACTACTTCAGTGCCTATATTACATATCTCATATGAAGGATGGATCCTTTGAAGTACATCTTTCAGAAGCCCATTTCCAGTGGCAAGCTAGCCAAGTGGAAAATCCTGTTGAGTGAATTTGATATTATCTACGTGACTCAGAAGGCAATCAAGAGACATGCACTAGCAGATCACCTTGTTAAAAACCCCGTGGATGGAGAATATAAACCCCTAAAAATATATTTTCCTAACGAAGAAGTATCATTCATAGGAGAAGATATTGCAGAATCCTATGATGGTTGGAGAATATTTTTCGATGGAGCAACAAATTTTAAAGGAGTTGGTATAGGAGCAGTCCTAGTATCAAAAATTGGTCAATAGTATCCGATGTCTGCAAAACTTAGGTTTCCTTGCACCAACATGTCCAAGTATGAAGCCTGCATCTTAGGGCTCAAGATGGCCATTGACATGAACATTCAAGATTCGCCAGTAATCGAGGGTTCAGACTTGCTTATACATAAGGTCTGAGAAGAATGGGCAACCAAGAATTTCAAGATACTCCCTTATCCACATCATGTACATGAGTTGAGGAAGGGGTTCACAAAGACAGAGTTTCAACATATTCCCAGAGTCCAGATTGAGTTTGCTGATGCACTGGCTACCTTATCATCCATGATACAACATCCAAACAAGAATTTCATTGATCGCATTCCGATAAAAATCCATGATCGGCCAGCTTACTGTGCTCATGTAGAATAAGAAGTAGGTGAAAAACCGTGGTTTCATGATAATCAAAGAATACTTGGCAAAAGGAGAATACCCGGAGCTCGCAAATCCCACTCAGAAGCACACACTTCGGAGGTTATCTAACAATTTCTTTCAGAGTGGAGGAATTCTGTTTAGGAGGACTTCGGATTTGGGATTACAAAGGTGTGTCATCGCAAAGGAAGCAGGTTACTAGAAGAAATCCATGCTGGGACCTACGGTCCACATATATGGTTTTGTCTTAGCCAAAAAGGTACTCTAGGAAGGTTATCTTTTGATGACTATGGAAGGGACTGCATTCAGTATGTACAAAAGTTCCATCGTTGTCAGATACATGCAGACAAGATAAAGGTGCCTCCAAACAAGCTCAATGCAACAAGCTCGCCAAGGCCGTTCGCCGCTTGGGGAATGGATGTTATCGGACCAATCAAACCTGCCGCATCAAATGGGCACAGGTTCATACTAGTGTCAATTGATTATTTCACCAAATGGGTTGAAGCAACATCATACAAAGTAGTGACTAAGAAAAGTGTGGTATATTTTGTCCTCGACCGTATCATTTGTCGGTTCGGCATCCCAGAGTCAATCATCACTAATAATTGTTCCAAACTCAACAGTGATTTGATGAAATCCACATGCGAAACCTTCGAGATCAAGCACAAGAATTATACAACCTATAGACCTCAGATGAAAGGAGCCGTAAAAGCCACCAATAAGAATGTCAAGAAGATACTTAGGAAAATGATAGAAAAGCATAAGTAATGGCATGGAAAGCTATCATTTACTTTATTAGGGTACTATTAATGGGGGAAAATTCCTATTTGCTGGTTTATGTTACAGAGCGGTCATTCCCGTCGAAGTAGAAATTCCTTCCCTGAGGATCATACATGAAGCAGAACTCGACGATGCAGAATGGGTGAAGAGTCACTACAGACAACTAGCTCTTATAGACAGAAATAGAATAAATGCAGTTTGCCACGGTCATCTTTTTCAGAATAGAATGTCCAGAGCCTTCAACAAAAGATTCAAGACAAGACAGTTTACACCGACTGAGATGGTGTTAAAGAAGATTTTTCCACATCAAGATGAATCCAAAGGGAAGTTCTCTCCCAACTGGCAGGGTCCGTACACGGTTCACTCGGGTTCTGACAAGAAGAGCCCACATACTTGCAGAAATGGACGGAGATGTTTTGTTGAAGACGATCAATTCAGATGCAGTCAAACGATACTATGTGTAACATTTATGCTTCCTTTTATGATATAATTTGAATACGCTTGACATGATTTCCGTTTAAGAGGGGATACATAGGAAGCCCTATCGGTTCAGTCACAATTCAATAAAATTTTCATTTCCCCCCCCCCCTCCCTATTGGAAACTGGGGCAAAATTTAAAGGAGGACCCTCAAAATTCCGAAGTTGATTTTAGCCACTTATCATTAGCAGCTATCAGAAACAACTGCCCAATAAAATGGGGCAAAATTTTGTGAAGGAGCCTCAAAATTCCTAAATGAGAAAGGGGGTAATATTTTGGACCACGTCCCAGTCATTGGTTCATCTAAAGAAAACTAATATTAATTATGTATTTATACTATTTTTACCAAATCATGCATGTCGACTACCAAATATTTTTTGCTTAGTGATGCTACCCAATGATACGCACAATATCACCAAATTCTGGCCGAGCAAAGTCCACGGGGATACGAACTAACCTTCCCCCTTTACAAAAACTCACGATTTTTCATTGGAAGCAGGCGCCCAAGTCGCAAAACTCATAAAATATATTATACATTCATAGTGAGAGAGATACAACTCTCAGAACCATCATCAAATGTATTATACATTCATATTGTTTAGAGATACAACTCTCAGAACCATCACACCTATTTGCAGTCACTACCCGCACGACATATCCCCAGCAGCCACAATATCGCTATCAACTATCATCCATCAGCTAAGAAATTTTATTACTATTCACCTTTTATTTATTACATTGCATAAGGCTACCATTCTGCCTTTCGAGGTTAAGCTTTACCTCCATATGCATTTTTTGCATTGCATAAGGCTACCATTCTGCCTTCCGAGGTTAAGCTCTACCTCCATCGGCATTTTCGCATTGCATAAGTCTACCATTCTGCCTTCCAGGGTTAAGATCTACCTCCATCTGCATTCTCTGCATTGCATAAGGCTACCATTTTGCCTTCTGAGGTTAAGCTCTACCTCCATATGCATTCTCTGCATTGCATAAGGCTACCATTTTGCCTTCTGAGGTTAAGCTCTACCTGTATCTGCATTCTCTATATTGCATAAGGCTATCATTCTACCTTCCGAGGTTAAGCTCAACCTACATCTGCATTATCTGCATTGCATATGTCTACCATTATGCCTTCCGAGTTTAAGCTCTACCTCCATCTGCATGCCTGAAATATCGCCACTTTATTCTACATTCCTGCATGGCTGAAATATCGCCGCCTTTATTTACATTCCTGGATGGCTGAAATATCATCTCCTTTTATTTTGCGTCTCGCATCGACTAAAAAATCTCAATATATCGCATTGCATGGGTTGAAAGATCTCCACCTTCTACATATCATGGGCTGAAAGATCGCCAAATTGTCCAAAGGCGTCATTTTTCAGAGGCACCATTTTCATAGCCCGAGAACGCCATGCCATGGCTTGAGGATCCCTTTTCATCTTTTGCATATCATTATTCAAAGGCATCATAGTTTGGAGGCATCATTCTCATAGCCCGAGAACATCATTTCATAGCATGTGAATCCTTATTATACACTGCATGGCCCACGACGTCATGGTCTGAGGACGTCATCTTAAGTGTCCGAAGACAACATTCATGGTCCAACGGAAAATTTTATCATGTTTAATTTTCGCACAATATATGCTTGTATTACTTATTTGCATGTAAATCAGCAAACAATCGCCGTCGTAGCAGGAGTGATCCCGTTCCAGTTCCTGCAGCAGTATTAGACTTTAACCATCCATCCCAACCTAAATATCGCGTCCGTCCTTGAAGAAATTTCCATCGGCATGCTCCACCGACGAATCCTGAACTGTATATGGCTCGATTCCTGTAACACCATAGATATGTAGGTAGCTTAGGAACCAGAGCACGGTCAAATTCGTCAAACCATTTCGTTCGGTCAAATTGGCTATCATATCTTTACCCGAAAACTTTTCATCCTACCCGGGTAAAGAGGGGCAGCTGTTGTTACCAATATTTTCCTATGTATTTTTACATGCAAATACTTTCAAAAAATAGCATATATATGCATAAGTATGTCCAAGTTCTTCAATAATTTGCTTAATTTTTAAAAGATTCTTAAATAATTTATTGCCTATTTTAGCACTACAAAAACCAATAATTATTCTCAAAATTATCATTTTAGTGAATAACTTATTTTTATTCTCATGTTTATACCAAATATAGCTAGGGTAATTTATATACATTTTATCAAATTTAATTGGTATTTTAAAAGCTAAATTGCATATAATTATAATTTTAGCCTATTTTAAGAATTAATAGCATTTTATAATTATAAAATTGGTCCTAATATTTTTAAACTAATATTTATATATATTATTAACTGATCCAATACTTTTAATTTGTTTTCAAAATTATTTTTACTATTTTTATGCAATAAAAGGAAAAACTGGATTTTTAAAATTTGGCCCTATTTCATTTGAATTATAGCCCAATTAACCCCTCCCCCCCCCCCCAATTAATGCAATTTCAAATCCCAAATGGACCGGCCTAATTTCAATATAACCTGACCCCTGACCCGTTTATCCAACCCATCCGGCTCTCCTTTTAATCCAGGTCGTCGATCAATCTGATCAACGGTCACGATTTCCCCTTTCCTTTTTTAATCTGCCCACACCCCTAATACTAACTCATTCTCTTCTATCAGCCGCCTCTGAAATCCCTCTCATCTCAAACTCTCTCGAAACCTAGCCTCTCTCACCATCTTCAACCTCAATCTCACAAGAATCCATGGCCTAAACTCATCTCCATCTGCTCTTAAACACTTGGTATTCAAAGGTTCGAGGTCTAACCTCGATGGTGTCCATTAATATCTTTGTCGATTTAAGGTTCTATGGCCCTCTTCGGCCTTGCTCCGGCGTATCCAGGCATTATGAGCCTATCTCTGACTTGTCCAGCTCAGATCAGACCTTTTCAAAGCCTTTCTCGTTTTACGGTTCCTCTTAAACCCTAGCTATTCAAGGTTTTCTCTGATTCTTTCTTATATTTGTTATATATATGTGCTCAACTTGAGTTTGAAACGTTTTCCCAATTTTATTCTTTCAAAAATTACTTCTTTCCTATTTAGGGTTTTCTGAAAAGCTTAAAATGTTTTTCGGCCTTTTCTTTTTCTTTTCTTTTTGTGTATTTGTCCATACTATGTTTTTATGTTTTCCGTTCTACCACACATGTTCTTCTACTGTGTCCTTATGATTTTATTTATCAGGCATGTTCTTCTACTGTGCTCCGTTCTTTCTTCTACTATGTTTCTATATCATGCTCTCACATGTTTATCTCACTGTGCCTTTCCTATATGTTCTTTGATATATTGTTCCGGTGTTCTTGTGTTCTTCTACTTTATTTTTCTACCACGTTCATAAGTGTTTACTGTTTCACT
Source organism: Nicotiana benthamiana (assembly GCA_034376525.1). NCBI lineage: Eukaryota > Viridiplantae > Streptophyta > Magnoliopsida > Solanales > Solanaceae > Nicotiana > Nicotiana benthamiana. The sequence goes on along the minus strand of CM067338.1, from coordinate 51,108,476 downwards.
TCTGCTTTACCGTGTTTTAAGACCCATTTAAGCACATTTTCCTCTACTATTTCTTATACTCTCATTATGCTTTGAACTTTCTATTGTATTTGCTTGTCTTCTCATGAGATTCTGAAAAGAAATCTCTGAGCTTGTGCTTCCTCATCCTTGTGCTTGACTCAAGTTGGAAACCCTAGAATTTGGGGGTTCTACTAAGGTTTGGTTATGTTTTTGAACTAGGATTCTATTTTGGAACCCTTGACTCTTTCATACTCATTCCGAGTCTATGAACTAAGTTTGAATTTCTTTGTTTACGATTTTGAACTTTTAAGTTCTTCTATGCTAGACTCTTCTACTTATTAGCATGATAGTTCTTCGTGCTTAAGTGTAGCTATATGCTTTTATATGTATGATGACTTCTTTCTTCTGAAAAGGTTTCCAACTTATGATTGATTCAGAACCTTTTTTTAGGTTTGATAGATTGTTACTGATTTTCCTTTAGTGAAACCTTTCTTCACCTTTTTTGACTAGATTCATTCATACCAAAACTCAAACCTAGTGATTTATTGGCTGTTAATTGATTTCCTTTCCTTATTTGCACAAACTGTGTGCTATCAAGACCTTGTCCTTAAATAGACCTTTATGTATTTACCCTTATTATACTACCTTACACAAAGTGTTTAATTAATTTAGTTCCTTAATTAGTTTTACCATTAAAAATCTGAATCCCTTACTAAAAGGGAAAAACTTGTGCAATTGATTGATAATATATTTTCAAACTATTCTCCTACCTTATTCTGCTTACCTTCTACGCAATAAAAGGGCACGACTCCTTTCTCACCAACACTTTCAATTCAACACTTTACACTTTCAATTCAACACTTTACACACTTGAGACACCTACAATCTCATAGTTCTCTTCTAAAATCATAGTATTCTGAATACTTGCTTGCACTTTGGCTTTACAAGACTACTACTTCCTTTTTCTTGTTTCCTTGAGACTGGTATGTTCTAGTTTAGTTTCAGCCTCATCCCAATGTGTTTATTTACAGCCTTTACACTCCAGTCTACATTACTGCCTATGTTCAATGTTATTTAGTATGTCACTTTCTTTGTATACGTTTCTGCTCTGAATCCCTGCACCCATGTTCCCCTCTATGTACTTTGAGTTGCAGTTCAGAATATGGTAACATGCAAGTTATTGCTCATGTTTGGACTTGATCCCTTAGAGGATACTGACTCACAAAAAATGTGGCCTAACAGACTAGCGGGGTGTGCCAGCACTACCAATTGCTAGGTATGACCACTAGCATGTCCTTGCGTCTTACCAGAATCCCCTCTCTGCACTTACACTTTCTTTTAGCTTCTAAGTTCTACCACCCTTCTATGAGCCTTACCTTGGGACCTTGAGTTCCCTCTCAACTTGGACATCTGAGTGTTGTCCCTCCACATTGCACTATGACTAAATTCTGTAATATATTTGTGTGCGAGCACTGCCTGGAGTCTATTTGAGACTCTTAGGGAACTCTAACACATCCCAAATAAGAGAAAGGCTTTCGAAATTTGATCTTTAGCGTTGGTTTACTTCATTCTTCAGATAGGAAGTCTGAATCAGGTTCTCTTTGGCTGGAATTTTTAGTTTTCTGATGTAATTTTGCTTTTTCTTATTCATTTTGGGATGTATAAACTTATGGGGTTTTAATGAAAAGAGGAGGGTAAATCATGCAGGCAAAAGGGTAGATATCATGTTCTTATGAAATTATTATGCTTCTGCAATCATATCCTTCTTTCAGCTTTCACTTCTGCATTTCATATAGATACTCTGTCTATAGGTTATGCATTTCATATAGAAACCATGTATATAGGTTCTGCATTTCATGTAAAACTATGTCTATAGGTTATGCATTTCATATAGAAACCACATCTATAAGTTTCTGCATTATATAGAGAACATGTCTATAGGTTCTGAATTTCCAAACAATGCATATTATATTGATAACATGTCTATAGGACTTCCTGAATTATTCATATGCATCTATCACTACGAAAATGTGTTTGTAGGGTTAAATAACAAATAGCATTTTAGATACCATGACAATAGAACCTCTGCACTTTTATTTCGACTGTAAACGTCTTAAAAACAATAACGCCTAGAAAGCATTGGGGCAATCAGCCAAATCTGAATCATTCATGCTCTTGTAAGTCTAAAATCAATAGCAATGCTTAACATCCGTAGAACTTATGTTCCTGTAATTGACAGACTCTCTTCTCTAAAATCATTATACTTCTTTTTTACATTTCGTATAGATATCATGCCTATAGGTATCATCCAACACTTAGTCAAGCCATAAGGTAAACTAGTTAATTGAATCATACTTCGTTAAATTACAACCAGCATGCAGGTCTGATTCAGATTTCTTATCTGAAAAATGTAATAAATTAGTATACCTCCCCTTGAAGTTTAATTAGACCATAATCAGTACGTGCAAGACATGCTAAGCTATCTTTCCTTAAGCTAAGGAGGCTTGGTTGAGCCTTTAACTGTTTATGTATTTTCCCATACTTGCTCTACGTGTTTTTGATTGTCGCCTTATATTTGTCCTTTTAAACCCAAAATGCCCAAATCTCCCTTCCCTTTAAGACTAGTAGTCCCAAATGCCTCCGAGGATGATAGGATCAGGGCGGGTAATATCATGCAATAAATAACGAAACCACTCCATGCTTTAATACCTTAACGGGATGGGAAATGGTAAATGTGGATATGATGACCAGTACACTAATACCATGTGTAACCCCTCTTTTGAGAAGTGATTATCGAGTATTGCATTGATGTGATCCATATTGTTTGTAAACCTAGGACCCCCCTTCCATTTTACTTGTTTGTTTTTTAGAATTTAAAACTACTTCAATTTCAGCTTTTTTTATTTTCTTTCAACTTCAAATAGTTGCAATCACTATGTGAAAACCCTTTTTGTATTGGAAACCCTTACGTGTCTATTTTTAATTTAAATTCAAAGTCACAATCGTAGTATGACCGGGAACCACACTAGTGGATCTCGAGGGGTGCCTAACACCTTCCCCCGAGATAATTTCTAGCCCATACCCATTTTCTGGTTTCTAAATCAAAACTCCTCTCAGTGTCCTAATGCATTCTAATCATTAAGTAGCGACTTTTTAAATACAAACCTAATTCCTAAAAGGGAACGAGTTATCCTCCCAGATGTCATAAACCCTATTTCGCGAGAAAAAAGGGGCGACAATAGACAAAAGGCTATCAGATATTTAGGATGGTTACTTTTCTTTCTAATCAAGATTGTGCGATAGATCTGAGTCATAAGTATCCACTTATCTTTACCTTATTTATGTTTTTGGCAATGGCAGTTACTACTATACAATAGGTGCAACCCGCTAGCACGGGTGAAATGGCTACGAAAGTGTTAGAAAGAGATATAAGTTACACTATGGAGTCAGACCCATCAGAGATCATGGCTTCTATTGAGGAGGATCCATCCACGGGTCATATGAGTCACTTGTTCGAACTGTTTCAACCATTTCGGCAGCAGATGGGGTGAGAGGAGTTTTGACCACACCAAGGCCCTTAGTTTCAATATTACAGCCCATTGATCAGGTTATGAGAGGAGTAGAGCATGGATTAGCACAGCCGAGTTTCCCCTCAGGTACAAAATTATGTTAGGGTATTTGCAGACACCAGCTCCTCTGAAGTTCCAGATAGTCCACAGTCTTGAGAATCCATCATTCAAGGCTCATCTGTGTATGTAATAGGATACACAGAAGAAGAGTATAGTAGTAGGGCCAATAGGGAGGAAGGAAATTGATAAAGATATGAAGGTTCCGCTTCGAAGTGTGTCTGATCGAGGCTCTCATATAGGACAAGGCAATGACCCTCTACTGTAGACTTCCTCCATATGTCAGCTTTTGGTTGGTGAGTTCCACCTCTTCTTGGAGAACTATCAAGTCATGATTATGATTGTGTTAGGCTTTTTTATAAGGACATAAGGAGCCCCATCACGACATGCATATATTGTCGTTATGCCTACTTAGAGGTTTTGTAGATAGTATCATGTATATAGTTTTGGGTATGATATGTCTATGGCCTTGCCAAACCCTATGTATATAAACCTTTTTCTAAATTAGTTATGCGAGTTAATTTTTAATTTTTATACATATGGATGTCGCCTGATCACGCCCAACTATCCCTTATAAAAAGGACAAAGCGGCCCGTTGCAAATATAATCCGGTTTACAAGTCCGGAGTCGAATCTCACAGAGAACTAATGCTTAGCTACAATTGTTTACTATCACCAAGAATACGAGCTTGAACAATTCCTAACTTATAGATATTAATATTCTTGTGTTTAACTAACTAACTAACTAATTAAAATAATAAATTAACACTAAAGATACTAAAAGTTGGAGAAAAGATTAAGGAGGTCTAGAGTTATGATATTCCCAATTGTCAGAATCCTTCCCGCTTTGTCTTCTATAATTTTGCCTAAGTATTCTGTATCGATCATGAGCGCTCTACGTGTTATAATTCTCTCCCAAGTAATTACGTCAATTTACTTGACATACTCTCCTGAGTTATGCTAGCTGGCTTTAATTACAACTCACTTAGATCGCAACCAAGGTTTCGTTATCTCTAATGTTCATGCCTAAGAGCTCCTTATCAAGAAGCTTACACATCTTAGTACACACATAATCTGCTGCGTACGTCACATTTACTCAGCATACTCATGATGCAAAATTGAGTTCCTCTTCCACAACCATATTCAATCTCTTACCAACTGTCTTTCTAGATGTAGGTACCATTGTATTACAAATAAAATAGAATTTAGGAGTTTGGATACTTACATCTAAGCTCTCACACACGATCTAGAGTAAGAAAAAAGATTAACAATACTAAATTCCCTGTAGACTCCTACTTATATGTGTGGTGCATAACACACCCATAAACAAGACTCTACTATACATGGCTTGTAAACTCAATATGATAGAAATGCTCTGATATAAATTTTGTCATGATCCAAATTAGAGGGCCGCCACAGGCACCCGGTGGCTTACTCAATGAGTACCAATGTAATGTGGCTTTCATATCATTCCATCAAGGGTAAATGGGCCAGAAGGTTTGTCATGAGATAACCATAATAAAACATAAGGGAACACTTGACATAGGATGACCTAACATGATATACAAACTTATACATGTGACATATGGGCCTATGAGACCTACATGATCATTTGAATACTCAAAACATACGCCAGCAAGGCCATAGAAGTATCCATATACATGACATATATGTACAAGCCTCTAAGAGTACATAAATGTTATAAAGGTTGGGACAGGGCCTTGTCATACCAATAAATACATGTCCAAATCATACTGACCAGATAGGAAACTTAGGAGCAAATTGAGTGTACCAACACCTTTCGCTAAGCTGATAGCCTACTAGTAGGAATGTCTACTTGTCTATCAAGACCTGCAAGCATGAAACACAATGTCCCCAAGCAAAAAGGACGTCATCATAAATAAAGTACTGAGTATGTAAGATGGAAAAACATAAATAAAAACAATAATGCAAGAAGATATAGAGAAGATACAACCTATAATATTTGAGTGCCTCTAAGGGCTACTAACATGAAATGCATATATATATATATATATATATATATATATATATATATATATATACATACATACATACATACATACACACACATACCTCTGTGGACATTATTATCATCATATCGTACCCAACCATAATAGGCTCGGTAAAAACGTACTCAGCCATCACAAGGCTAGGTAGAATCATACCTAGCCACGTGGAGCTTAGTAAAACCCAATTGATCAGTGGTTTCAAAATAGATGTCATACCCAACCGACTATAGTGTCGGTCAGTAGAGTAAAATAGATACATATATATAATGCATGTTTGACTCATGGAATCACGTTCTAAACCTTTCAGAGTGATATAATGTCATCGCATTAACATTATGGACACCCATACCATAAATATGAACCTCAATAGGATTCAAGGACCATACGTACTTGCTTAGAATAACTTTATAAGAAAAGAACAACATGGATAACCTTCGATGCTAGGAGTAGATCCATTATAAAATTGCGTACCATTTACGTTCATTTCACTTTAGATCATGGCAAATAAAAGAAGTAAGAACCTTAATAAACCTTTTTAATCTTCTCTCTGATCGTCAACCAAGCTCAATATGATCTTCTCACGTCTCCAATGAGTAACCAACTTTGTCGTCATCACATAAGCATTGTAACTCTCATATGTCAAATCCAATATTATAAAAGAAAACGGAAAGCACCTCCTTTGTTTTTACCACATTCCATAAGTTACTAAAAGTTACCAAATATCCCAAACAAAAACTAGTAGCTATATAGAATACAACCAACACAATAACAGATCGAGCGGCAAGCTCGGTTCATGTCTAATAACACTATATTTTGAATCATTCCCCTCTTATTTATATTCAGGAAAATGTTGATAATAACAACAACAATATACTCAGGTTATTCCATTAACTTTCCAGTGATAAAAAGTTGCAAGAACACCTCCCAAATAGTCCAACAATCAACAACAATACTAACAAGCCTTTCGATCGATATCTCAGAAGTTCTAGCATCAACGATTTAGCCGTAACTTGGATAAGCTTAAATACATGTTGTGTTAAAGGGTTCCTTAACTTTAATAAGATATAAAAACTCCAATTTTATCTTAATTCACCACTAAATATCCTTCCAACGTAGCCACAAGAACAAGTAAGTGAAACTAGCAATCAATTTGGGTTTCTCGGCACTAGAATCACTTTGGAAGACTTGAAATCACCTAGGGTTGATATTTAAACATTGGGAGTGTAGTTTAAAAAACATAAACCACTTTAATAACACCCCACACGAGCTGTAACCACACCAAAATTAGCAACCACAACAAGAAACTCACTAGCGCTACGGGACTCCCAACACTTGATCTGTGTCGTTTTCCCTTGGTTTGGGTATAGTATCATGAGAGAACTTTGAGAGAAAGTTTTTAGCTGTGTAGGGTATAAAGATATTGAAAAATAATGAGTTAAAATGTGTTTGAAGATATCTCAACCGCCTAAGTGGGTCTCATTGGGAGTTGCTTGTGCAGTCTTGCAAAAATATGAATATCTCTCTACTCTAAAGTCGTATCGACAAACGGTTTAGTGTGTTAGAAACTAGACTCTGAGTGTTAAATTTGATATGTGTTTCATCGCATAATTCCAAGTACATAGGGATAAAAGCTCATCCACATGTGACCTAATGTTTAGCACATTTATGAATGTAACTTGTGATGACCTTTCCCAACTTTTGTTCCACAAATCACTTGACTTAAAAACCTAGCACACGAATATAATATGACTAAAATAGCTAATATAATAACATCCTTATGATGTTGAGCACCCTAGTCTCTCAAAAGTATATGTTATAACATTCCCAACTTGTCGACTTTCGACAAAATTTATTTTCTTCAATTCAGTTAGCTTCTAAGCCTCCCAACCCTATTAGAACTTGTTATTCATGATATTATATATTTGTAACCCCTAAGGTAATATGATTAACTTACTTTATATGCTTTCAAATAAGTTCTCATTTCTGATATTACATCAATTGACTTTTAACGTACTCTCAAGTACAAAAACATGGGGTGTAACATCATTCCCCTCTTTGGAGCATTTGTCCGCTAATGTTGACAGATGCGCTTATCAATCTCATAACCTATAGCTCTTATGAAACTTTATATTGTCCTTCACATCTAGTAAACTATTATGTGAGTAAATCCAAAGGCCAGGCCATTCCCCCATTTAGTCCTTTATCTTACAGCACGACCTGCGGTAGGAATTCTTATATTCTCATAATTGTTGCTACCTTCTGCCATGTAGCCTGTATGACTTTGTCCTTGTGCACCTATGTGAATCTTCTCTACTTGTTCTTCCAGCTTTTAGCCTATCTCGAGGCCTTACTTTGTGAACATATACAAAACTATGACAACTTGTCCGTCTGGGCATCTATAGGTGTACTGAAGTTCTTCCCTCGGTACGTTGTCGAACTTACGACTATTGCTATATTTTGTTTTATAGACTTGGTTATCCATACTTATGGCTTTACTCTATCTAGGTAGGTTATAATATACTATAGCACTTACTTTGGTTTATTATTACCGAGTTCTGTTACCCAACTCCAGGTTACTTTCTCATAGCTTATCCTATATGTATAAATCTAAGTTCTTTATGTTTCCTCACTACTTTTCATCTTAGTCATTATAGCCTAATCTCATACTTTGTGACTTTTATCCATATATTAATGATTCGCCTTAATGTTGATCTATAATTTACCACTAATAACTAGACCTCTTATGTAATACATTGTCACTAGGGCTCACGTCTCATCGAAGAACATTTGAAGTGATTTGCCTTATCCACCTAGCGATTATACCACACTTCAACAACCATATTTCATGGCATCCCAACATGATTTGTATTATGGGGTATATTCTAATCCTGTGCAATTCATGAAATCTCTTTTCTTTAAATTATTACTCAGTTGAAGGCCTAAACAAACACAATTACACCCTTACTTTACTGCCAGGGGAGCATTCCATATATTCTAAATGCTCCTACTTCTAATCTCTTTTGAGTTCATTCAAGCTATACTAAGCTTTCTATAACTTATGAAAACCATCAGCTCTCTTGTTTTGTTAGGCTTAATTCCGGACCTAATTCTTGCCACCTTCTCACTCACCATTTCTTATCCAAACTCCTATCATCCTAAGCCTTGTTGCCCTACCATACTTTATCTGCGACATACACATATCTATTTATACTATTCTCAATCTTCCTTAAAATTACTGGAGCCACAAATTTCTTTTTGTGCCTTTTTTGTTGTCTTTAAATATAAGAAATTACTTTTTCTAGTTGTTCTGCCACTTATTGCATGAATACTTGGATTATCGTAGTGCCACACAAATTTGAATTCTATGCAACCTATATAATCTCGAATAATAATTTTGATTTTTTACCTCTCGTTCATTAGTCATGATAGATGCCACTTTCTTATAGAGTGCATAAGATATTATAGTGATACTGTTTACAAGATCATTTCTTCTTTAGGTCACTATGCTTAGGTCAAAGCCTTCTTCCTTATTGGAGGGTGATTTGTGATTTTAGAAATTTTTGATGTGATTTGAGGGCTTAACTAAGTTTGTATGATGTATTAGGACTTGTTGATATATTTAGTTCAGGTCTCAAGGAGCTCGGGTGAGTTTCGGGTGCTTAAAAGATCGAAATTGGAGTTGAGTGAATTGCTAAAGCTTTCAAGCTTCTGGTGTAATCGCACCTGCGGTGGGGTGACCACAGGTGTGGATACACATGTGTATGAGGTCAATCACATAAGCGAGATTGGAATGGAAGGCCAAAGGTCACAAGTGCAAGGGAAATGCAGCATCTACAAGCCCGCACATGTGCTAAGGGATCCACATATGCAGAGAGTGAACTGGAAGAGGAAGTGAATAGAAGCGGACAATTATCCACAAGTGCACACATACAAGTGTGGCCACTTGATCGTAGAAGCGGGCCCTGGTATCTTAAGTCAATTCCGCACTTGTATGGAATTAGGTTGAGAAATTTGGGGAAAAAGTTGGAAAGTTCTTTAACTAATTTTGATATCAGATTTAGATAATTTTGGTACGAACTCGTGAGTGAATAAGTCTTCATCTTTGTGACTTTTACCCGATTTCGAGACGTGGTCCGGGTCGACTTTTTTGGGGCGAGTTTCTAAATTCTTACTGAAGCCTTGATTTCATTAATTATATTAGCTTCTTATAATTTTATTTATGGTGTGTAATTGCTTTTGGATAGATTTGGGCCATTCAGAGTCGGAAACTCATGGAAAAGGCATTCTTACTAATTGATTGAGCTTGGTTCGAGGTAAGTGGCTTGCTTAACCTTGTGTGGGGATGTCTCCTTAGGATTTAGTACTGTTGTGACACTTTTTTGCTATGTGAGAGCCGTGTACGTGAGGTGACGAGTGCGTACAAGGGCTATTTGTTGTAAAATTTGATCCTTATCAAGTAATAACATTTTTCATCTTAATTGAGTTGTACCAGCGTGTGTAGTTATCCTATTAAGCCAAATATCGCATGTCTTCATGCGTAAATGCTTATTTGAACTATGTGCAGCATGCTTAGTTGATTTCTCTTTTATCCTTTACCTCTATCAGTCTTAACTGCATGATTCTTTCTATTAATTGTTGTATTTATCGATTTCAAGATACATATTTACGTTGGGACTACGAGGCGGTACCTGTGGAGATCCCCCTGTATATTTACTTTTGGGACTACGAGGTGGTACCTCGGGAGATCCCTCTGCACCTTTACTTTTTAGACTACAAGGGGGTACCCCCAAAAATCTCCTTGCATATTTACTATTAGGACTACGAGATGGTATCTTGGCAGATCCCCTGCTATTGTTTATCCATATGTGTTGTGCTGCTTTTTTTCTGTGGTTTTCTCTTTTATTAAATTTTGAGTCTCTTATTACACTGCTATATTCTTCTGCTTTATTTATTATATACTAGTAGGGCTATGACATGACTTCCTCACTAGTCGACTGAGGTTAGACTTGGCATTTACTGGGTACCATTATGGTGTACTCATGTTAATCTTCTGCACGTGTTTTGTGTGCAGATCCATGCATTTCTTATCAGCCTTGATATTAGAAAGCAGCGAGATTTTGAAGACTTTAAGGTATATCTATCGCGTCCGCAGACCTTTGACTCTCCATCTATTCCCTCATATGTCATTTACCTTTCTGTATTTTTTCTTAGACTCTAGTCTATAGAGATACTAAATTTTTTCTATAGCTTGTGACTTATGATTTTTTGAGTTTTGGGATTACTGTGTATACTCAAGTGTTGGGTTACTTGTACATCCTGAGCAGCATTTTAACATTTTATAATTATATGTTGTAGTCTTGTTGTTCAATTTTGTTTTCATTTATGTTATTTTGCAATTTGTTGGACTTACCTAGTCGTAGAGACTAGGTACCATCATGACATCATATAGAGGGAGATTTAGGCCATGATACATTAGTATTATAGCTCTAGGTTCATAGGTGTCGTGAGTCACGAGTCGGTTTAGTAGAGTCTTGTTGATCGGTATGAAGACCTTTGTACACAGGAGCCACCAGTAGTTCCAGTCGGAGAGCATGTACCTGATATGACTAATATTATACCAAGTTATCACTAGCAGAGTTTCTGAGAGTGTTCACTACTCTAGCTCAGGCAGGGTTAATTCCCTTACTCTTGACACATCTCAGGCCGAGGGAGGAGCACAGACTCCCCCTGCCCACACCCTAGAGCAGCGGGTGTAGGTCGATCATGTTCCAAAGGTCATACCAGTACAACAGTAGCCCCAGTTCGGCCCGAGGGTAGGGCACCAACTTCATAGGATAAACAACTCAGTCTCAAGATACAAAAAGTACCACCCTCCTAATTTGAGTGGCTTGGAGGCAGAGAACGCCTAGGGTTTTATTGAGAAGTGTCACCATATCCTCCATACTATGGGTGTAGCAGAGTCGATTGGGGTTTCTTTCACTGTATTCTAGCTTAACGGAGTGACCTATTTTGGTGGTGTGCTTATTAGTTGGGTAGTTCATTAGAGGTATCTGCACTGACTTGGACTCAATTCTCAGATATGTTCTTGAGGGTGTATTTTCCCTAGAGTCTTAGAGATGCGTGGCACGCTGAGTTTTAGTGATTTAGCTAGGCATGCACCAGCCTTGGTTGCTACAGTTCGAGAGAGGGTCAGTTGGCTTATCGAGGGCTTCATCCCAGGATAAGCATGGCCCGGAAGTTGGAGATGGATATTTCGTACCAGCAGCATGTAAGTATTTCTTGGAGAGTAGAGGGCATTCTTGCACGGGAAAGAGAGGAGAGGGAGGCCAAGAGATCTCGAGAATCTAGCACTTACAGTGGTACTCGTGCCACAACTGCAGTTCATCATGGTAAGGGCTATGTGAGTCACCTTGTTCATTTAGCACTTCCACTTCCAGTGGTATTCCGGCTACTCATATGCCCCACGGGCCTTATTATGCATCCCCAGTATCTAATATACCTCATGCACGGGGAGGTTTTAGCGGTCAGTCCAGCAGACCTGGCCCGAGTCAGCCACAGTAGCCCCGCCCTCCGAGAGCTTGTTTTGAGTGTGGTGACATTAGCCATATGGTGAGGGATTGACCCAGACTTAGTAGGGGTACACCTCCATAGACTTCTCAGACACCATGTGCTTTATCGGGTCCTCCGGCTATGATTACAACACCAATTAGCACTCCACCTACTCAGCCAGCTCGAGGTAGAGGTCGCCCTAGAAGGGCATGCCAGGCCAGATATTATACTATTTCTGCTCGTACAGAGGTAGTTGCTACCGACTCTGTCATTACATTTATTGTTCCAGTCTGACTTAGAGATGCGTCAGCTTTATTTGATTTAGGCTCCACTTATTCCTATGTGTCCTCTTATTTTGACCCATATTTGGGCGTACCTCATGATTCAATGAGTTCTCATGTTTATGCGTCTACACCTATGGGAGATTCTATTGTTGTTCATCGTGTGTATCAGTCGTGTTTGGTTGTTCTTAGTGGTTTTGAGACAAAAGTCGATTTATTATTGCTCAGTATGGTAGACTTTGATATTATTTTGGGCATGGATTAGTTGTCGCCTCGCCCCATTATGCTATTCTTGATTGTCATGCTTAATTCGCGATGCTGTTATGCTACGATTACCGTAGTTTGAGTGGAGAGGTCCTTAGATTACACTTCAAGTAGAGTTATTTCATTTCTTAAAGCTCAATGAATGGTTGAGAAGGGTTGTGACGCGTATTTGGCTTATGTGACAGATGTCAGTGTTGGTACCCCTATAGTTGAGTCAATTCCAGTAGTGAGGGATTATCCCAAAGTATTTCTAGTTGATCTTCTAAGCATGCCACTCGAAAGAGATATCGACTTTGGTATTGATTTATTGTCGGGAACTTAGCTCGTCTCTATTCCTCCATATCGTATTGCTCCTCCTGAGTTGAAGGAATTGAAAGAACAATTATGGGAATTGCTTGATAAGGGCTTTATTCTACCTAGTGTGTCACCTTGGGGTGCCCCAGTCTTGTTTGTGAAGAATAAGGATGGTTCTATGTGTATGTGCATTGATTATCGCTAGTCGAACTAAGTTACAATGAAGAACATGTATCCATTTCCTCGTGTTCATGACCGATTTGATCAGTTATAAAGTACTAGCATGTTTTCTAAGATTGACTTGCATTCAGGCTATCATTAGTTGAAGATTCGGGAGCTAGATATCTCAAAGACTGCTTTTAGGACTCGGTATGGTCACTACAAGTTCCTTGTGATGTCATTTGGGTTGACCAATGCCCCAACAACATTTATGCATTTGATGCACAGTGTATTTCGGCCCTATCTTGACTCATTCATCATTGTGTTTATTGATGACATTCTGGTGTAGTCCTAGAGTCAGGAGGATCATGCGCAACACCTGAGGACTGTGCTTCAGACCTGAAGACTCTTGCCGTTTGCGGAGTTTGCCTACAATAATAGATATCAGTCGAGCATTCAGATAGCACCATATGATGATTTGTATAGTAGATGGTATCGATATCTAGTGGGTTGGTTCGAGCCGGGTGAGGCTAGGAGTATAGACCTAGTTCAGGATGCCTTGGAAAAGGCTAACGTGATTAAGGATCGACTTAGCACAACCCAGTCCAAATAGAAGAGTTATGCAGATGGAAAGGTCCACGATATTGCATTCAAGGTTGGGGAGCGGGTCTTGCTATGGGTTTCGAATGGGTGCTGTGAGGTTCGGGAAGAAGGGCAAGTTGAGCCTAAGATTTATTGTTCCATTCGATGTGTTGCAGTGAGTTGGGGAGGTTGCTTATGAGCTTGTCTTGCCTCACAGTCCAGCAGGAGTTCATCTAGTATATCGTGTTTCAATGCTCCGGAAGTATCATGGTGATCCATCTCATGTGTTGGATTTTAACTTAGTCCAGTTGGACAAGGATCTATCTTATGTTGAGGATCCGGTAGCTATTTTGGATAGGCAGGTTCAAAAGCTAAGGCCAAAGAACATCGCTTCGGTGAATGTTTAGTAGAGGGGTCATCCGGTCGAGGAGGCGACTTAGGAGATCGAGCATGATATGTGCAGCCATTATCCTTATCGTTTCACCACTTAATATATGTCTCTATAGTCGTGAGAGTATTAGCCTCGATTCCCTATTTACTGCATTTCCCTTATCTTTTTCTACTTATGTGATTTATCGAGAAATTCTGCTTTTGTGAATCTTAACAAGAGTTCAACTTATCTTTTTCTACATATGTGATTTACCGAGAAATTCTGCTTTTGTGAATCTTAACAAGAGTTCAACTTTCTCCTTTAAAGACATGAATAATATTGTTTCAAATTCATTGGAAAATAATTTCCTATACGTTTTCATTTTGCAATAATGATAAAAAAAATAGGGTCAAACAATCTCCCATATCGAATAATCTTTATCACAATATGCTTTCTTACAAGACCAACTGTGTTGCAGTTTTAAGAGGGATAGTGTCATGACCCCAAACCCCGGTCGTGATGGCGCCCAACACAATGCTAGGAAAGCCCAACCAATTCATCACTCTCAATCCCTTATGTAAAATTTGTTTCCAATTAACGGGAATTAATGCCAAATTAACATGATTATAACCCTGAAACAGTAGTTAAAACAGTGCGGAAAACCATAAAATATTAATACAAATCCCACTGATCTGGTGTCATAACTCACGAGCCTCTAATACAAGTCTGAGTATCACCCTATACATAGAGTTGTCTAGAATGCGGGGAAATAAAAAGGATAAGGGGAGAAATCGGGTCATGCAGATGCCATGCAACTACCTTGATGACTCCGGTAATAATCTGGATAGCAGCTGAAACTCATCAATGCCTCCGGGATACTTGTATCTGCACACATGGTGCAGGGAGTAAATTGAGTACTCCGACTCAATAAGTAATAGCAATAAATAATGACTGACGAAAACAAACTCATAAAAACACTACACAGTTCTATATTATATCAGTAGGAACATTTAAACAAAAACTGAATGAGGAAAGTCAGTTAAAACCCTTTAAGCCATAATTCAACTCATTCACTTCTCACAATGACCGAATTCGTCACTTTACTATTGCGGCGTGTAGCCCGATCCACATAGAATACTGCTGCAGCGTACAGTCCGATCCATATATATATATATATATATATATATATATAGAGCCCGATCCAATAATAATAGTCGACTGCGTTTACTGGAGGTGTGCAGACTTCGGAGGGGCTCCTTCAGCCCAAGCGCTATGCTACTGCAGCGTGCAGTCCGATCCATATAATATACTACTACGGGGTGCAGTCCGATCCGTATAAATATATATACTACTGCAACGTGCAGCCTGATCCTTATAAATATATATACTGCTACGACGTGCAACCCGATCCGTAGAATATCAAATACCCTCACAATGCGGTTCTCGATCCCTCTCAATCAACATAGACTTGGCCTCACGGACACACTAAGATAAGACGGGGTTCCCAACCCACACACTATTCTCATTAGATTTACCAATTTTTAAAGCCGGTACATATTATGTTTATCAGTTTAGAACATGACTGAGGGTATGACTTCGGTAAGTAAAGTAAGGTCAACCAGTACAAATGACCTGTAAGGGTTCTACAGATCGGCACAAGGCCTCAAACATGGCAACTAGCCCAGAATGTAATGATATTAATTAGGTCTCATCCAAAATTAAAGTAGATACATCAATCGGGAGGGACCAAGTCCGAGTCCCCAACAATATCATACCCCACGCTCATAATGTAACGTGTGTCTCATCCCAACCTAGCACTACATTGTGCGAATTCGGGGTCTCAAACCTTCAGGACATCATTTATAACCATTACTCACCTCAAGCAGGCCAAAATCCTAGCTCGTTATTCCCTTGCCTCGCAAATCAACCTCCTCGAGCGCCGAATCTAATCAAAACCACAAGGAATACATTACAATAGACCCAATCGAAAAGACTCGAAAAATATCGAAAATCACGAATTTGGAAAATCTCGAGCCCTCAGCCCACTTCTTGAAACTCAGAAAGTTTTATACTTAAATGTTTCTTATCTCGCCACGAGTCTATACATGTCAAAATCCCCAAAATCCTAGCTCAAATTCTCCCTCAAATCCCAAACTCTCATTCAAAACCCCAAGCCCTAGTTTATCAATTTCTAGGCTTAATTCCCATAGATTTCGAGATATATTACATAATAATGACGAGTTTTGAGCAAAGAATTCTGACCTCCAATTTATTCTCCTTTGAATCCCGCTTAAATCTTCAAAAGCTTTCAAAAATACCAACAATGGGGTAAATGAACCCCAAACTCGCGGATAAAATATTTTTAAACATTCTGCCCCAGGTGCCGCTTCCTTTTACGCGAACGCGATGGCCTTCTCGCGTTCACAATGGCCAAAAATTCCACTGGTCCAACTTCCTCTTCGTGAATGTGGAGCCCCTCCCGTGAATGCAAAGCTTCATCTAGCTCCCCTACACGAACACGTCCCCCAGACAGTGAACGCAATGCTCCTGCTGCTGCTCTTACGCGAATGCAGACCCCTTGCTCGTGAACGCGAAGCACAAGGCCAGGGACCCCTAAATCCTTCTCTACGCGAACGCGGGGTCCCTTACGCGAATGTGATGAACCTAAACCTCAATTATACACGAAAGCAGCCAAGCCCTGCGAACGCGAAGATCAAATTGGTCTACAACTGCTGTGCAATTTCTGCAGCTCCTCAACTTCCCAAAACTCTCCGTTAGCTATCCGAATTCACCCCAAGGCCCCAGGACCTCAATAAAAAGTTCCAACCCATACTAAAACATCATACGAGCTTGTTCCAATCATAAAAACACATCCAAAAACACAAAAGTCACCAATTCTCAATGGATTCAAGCATAAGTCCAACTCAAATTTCCGAAACTTGCATTCGATCAAAAACCCGACCTAAACACCTTTGAATCAACTAAAATTTTGTGCACACATCCCAAATCACCTAACAAAGCTACTGCAACTCTCGGAATTCTATTCCGAACCTGGGATCAAAATCTCACCTAACAATCGGTTTTTGCCAAAATCCTAACTTCACCAAAAAGGCTAACTTCTACACCAAACCTCCAAAATTACTTCCGATCACGATTCTAAACCTCAAATGGTCCCCTGAAGCTAACTGAATCATCGAAAATCACATCCGAGTCCTCTAACTCACAAGTCAACTTCCGGTTGACTTTTCCTAACTAACCTTTCCTTAAAGAGACTATATGTCTCATTTCCTACCAAACTCAATCCGAATCAACCCAAACTCACCAAACACAGATAATGAAACATGAAGAAGCATAAAATGGGGAAAATAGGATAAAAACACATGAGACGACGGGTCATGTCGTCACATCCGCCCCAACTAAAGCAAATGCACATCCTCGAGCGAGTCAAGAAACATACCTGAAGTCTCAAATAGGTGAGGGTATCTGCTCCGTATCTCTTGTTCGGTCTCCCAAGTGGCCTCCTCCACGGGCCGACCTCTCCAATGTACCTTCACCGAAGCTATATCATTTGATCTCAATTTTTGAACCTGACAACCCAAAATAGCCACTGGCTCCATATCATAAGTCAAATCATCATCCAACTGAACCGTGCTGAAGTCAAAAACATGAGACGGGTCCCTAACATACTTCTGAAGCATAGAGACATGAAATATCGGATGCACACTCGATAAGCTGGCTGGCAAAGCAAGCTTGTAAGCCACCTCTTCTATCCTCCTAAGCACCTCAAAAGGTCCGATGAATCGCAGACACAGCTTCCCTTTCTTCCCAAGCCTCATATCACCCTTTATGGGCGAAACCTTCAGCAAAACCTTCTCACCCTCTATGTAAAACACATCTCGGACCTTTAGGTCCGCATAACTCTTCTGACACGACTGAGTTGTACAAAGTCTCTCCTGAATCATCTTCACTTTTTTAAGGCATCTTGGACCAAATCTATCCCCAACAACCTAGCCTCTTCGGGCTCAAACCAACCGACTGGAGATCTACCCTCCCATATAAGACCTCATATGGTGTCATCTCAATATTAGACTGAAAGTTGTTGTTGTAGGCAAACTCTGCAAGTGGCAAAAACGCATCCGAAGAACCTCCAATGCCAATCACACAGGCACGCAACATATCCTCTATATCTGAATGGTACGTTGGATTGTCCGTGCGTCTAAGGATGAATAGTTGTGCTCAGCTCCACCTGAGTACCCAACTCTCGCTTAAAAGTCCTCCAAAACTATGAAGTGAACTGAGTACCTCTATCCGAGATAATAGAAACTAGAACCCCATGCAACCAAAAAATCTCCTGAATAAAGATCCCTGCCAACCGCTCCGAAGAATATGTAGTACGCACCAGAATGAAATGCGTGAACTTGGTCAGCCGATCCACAATCACCCAAATCGAATCGAACTTCTTCAAAGTCCAAGGAAGACCTCTCACAAAATCCATAGTAACTCTCTCCCACTTCCACTAAGGAATAACCATCTGCTAAAGCAAACCGCCCGGTCTCTGATGCTCATATTTCACCTACTGACAGTTGAGATACCGAGCCACAAATTCCATGATGTCTTTCTTCATTCTTCTCCACCAGTAGTGTTGTCTCAAGTCCTGATACATCCTCGTGGCACCCGTATAGATGGAATATTGAGAACTGTGGGCCTCTTCAAGAATCAAATCTCTAAGCCCATCCACTTCGGCACACAAATCCAATCCTGCATCCTCAATACACCATAATCATTGATAGTCACATCTCTAGCATCTCTGCAACACTACTCGCATATGATGAGCGTGCTCCTCCTGGCTACGCGAGTACACCAGAATATCATTAATAAAAACAATAACAAATGAATCCTAATACGACCGAAATACACTGTTCATCAAATGCATGAACACTGCGGGGGCACTAGTCAACCCGAAAGACATGACAAGAAACTCATAGTGCCCATATCTAGTCCTAAAAGTAGTCTTCATAATATTTGATTCCCTATACTTCAACTGATGATACTGAAGCTATTCAAATAAATCATCAATACGAGGTAGATGATAGTTGTTATTCAATATTATTTTGTTCAACTGCCTGTAATCAATGCACATCCTTATTGTGCCATCTTTCTTCTTCACAAATAGGACAGGTGCACCCCATGGTGACACACTAAGCCAAATGAACCCTTATTTAGGAGTTCCTGAAGCTGCTCCTTCAACTCTTTCAGCTCCACTGGTGCCATACGATACGACAGAATGGAAATGGGCTGAGTGCCCAGCACCATATTAATACCAAAATCAATATCCCTGTCCGGGGGCATGCCTAGCAAGTCTGCAGGAAAAACATCGGGAAATTCCCTCACAACTGGAACAGAATTAATAATAGGAATCTCGGCTCTGACATCCCGCACAAAGGCTAAATATGATAGGCTATCCTTCCCAACCATACGCTGGGCTTTCAGGAAAGAAATCACTATACTAGGGACATAATCAGACACACCACGCCACTCGATCCTTGGAGCACCCAACATCGCCAAAGTGAATGTCTTAGCATGACAATCTAGAATAGCTTGACACTGAAATAGCCAATCCATGCCCGGAATAATATCAAAGTCCACCATGCTCAATATCAATAAATCAACTCAGGTCTCCAGACCCCCAATAGTCGCCAAGCACGACTGATATACGTGGTCTACAACAATAGTATCACTCACCAGTGTGGACACATGAAAAGGTAAGGCAAGTCACCCTCGGGTTGTACCCAATTAATGAGTAAAATATGAAGACACATAGTAATAGGTGGAACCAGGATCAAATAAGACCGAGTCATCCCAATGACAGACTGAAATAATACATGTGATAACAGCATTTGAGGCAATAGCATATGTCCTGCCCTGAAGAGCATAAAAGCGAGCATGTCCTCCGCCCGATCAGCCTCCCCTTCTGGGGCAGCCCTTGACTGCCTGTCCCTCAACCCTAGCCGGCGGGGCGGGTGCCGAAGCAACTAGGCCAGAAGATGAGGACTGACCCCTCTGCTGAGATGAGCTAACAGTACGGGAAGGACACTCCCTCCTTATATGACCAAACTCTCCACACTCATAGCAACTCCTGGGTGCTGGGAACATGTACTGAAGGGAACCATTCGCACCAGAGTGGCTAGCTAATGCACTCAGCCTGGAAGAACCTTGTGGAAATGGAGCACGAGATGAACTCTTTTGCTAGAAGAGCACTGAGAGATGGCTAACTCTGCTGAGAACCCTTATAATCTCGACTAGAAGATCCACCTCTGCACTCAGGTCGAGCTGACTGAGTGGGCCTGAAAGAACGACCTCTGCTCTGCTGAGAGTGGCCCCAAAACAGAGCACCACTAAAACTACCGAACCTCGACGCCTATTGGCCTCCCTCTCCTCTCTCTCTCTAATGGCGAGCCGTCTTATTATCATGAGCAATATCAACTGCATCCTTGAAGGTATGACTCAAAATCCTCTCTCGAGTCATCAGAATACGGATGGGATAGACAAGTCTGTCCACAAACTTCCTAATCCTCTCCCAATCAGTCGGGACCATCCAGGGAGCATAGCAAGCCAACTCTAAAAATCTCACCTCATACTGACACATAGTCATATCTCCCTGATGAAGCCACTCAAACTATCTACGCGGCTCTTCTCTCTGAGATTGCGGTATCCATTTCTCCAAGAAGAGAGTGGAGAACTCCTGCCAAGTCAAAGGTGATGCACCTGCCGGCCTACGCTGCTCATACGCCTCCCACCAAGTGAAGGCCGCTCCAGAGAACTGAAAGGTAGTAAAAGCCTTGCCGGTGGACACAAGAATCCCCGCTATCCGAAGCATACACTGACACTTGTCAAGAAAACCCTTTGCGCGCCACTGAAATAAGGAGGCCGAAGCCTACTAAACCTCTCAAGATGGCGATGCTCATCATCTGGCATAATTGGAACCACAAAATTCTAAATTAGTACAACCGACTGAACTGGTGCAACCTGCTGAGCTTGTAGTGCCTCTGGCGTCTGCAAACCCTGCACTACCTGCTCAGGTGTACGAGCAGCGGGGGTCTGATTGCCTCTTCCGTCCTGCAAAGTAGCTGCTGCAGTAGTGGCTGAGACTGCCTGAGCCAGGCCAGTGCAAACTGACAAAATCTGAGTTAGAGCCTCCTGAAGACCTGGAATCACAATAGGCACAGTTGGTGCCTGCACTGGTGCTGCTGGAGCCTGGTCCTAAACTGGGGCAACTAAAGGATCTACAGGTGTTCCCCTTGATGCTTTGGCTCTACCACGACCACGACCGCATCCACGGCCTCTGGTGGCCTCAGTAGGTGGTATTGGTGGTCGTCCGGCACATCCAGTAGCTCGAGTCCTCACCATCTGTGAGAGAATAGAATGAAGAGATATTTAGTATTCAGATCAATAAATTTGCACGACAAGAATTTCAAGAATGGGAATTTTCCTAACAGGTTCTGCAGCCTCCCGAGGATAAGCACACACGTCTCTCTACCGATCTGCGAGACCTAGTAACCTAGGCTCTAATACCAACTTGTCACGACCCCAAACACCGGTCGTGATGGAGCCTAACACAATGCTAGGCAAGCCCGACCAATTCATCACTCTCAATCCCTTATGTAAAATTTGTTTCACATTTACGGGAAGTAATGACAAATTAACATGATTATAACCCTGAAACAGTAGTTAAAATAGTGCAGAAAACCATAAAATTTTAATACAAATCGCACCGATCTAGTGTCACGAGTCACGAGCCTCTAATAGAAGTCTGAGTATCACCCTATACATATAGTTGTCTACAATGCGGGGAAATAAAGAGGATAAGGGAGAAATCGGGTCCTGCAGACGCCATGCAACAACCTCGATGGCTCCTGTGATAATCTGGATAGCAGCTGAAACTCAACTATGCCTCCGGAATACCTCTATCTGCACACATAGTGCAGTGAGTAAAGTAAGTACTCCGACTCAGTGAGTAATAGTAATAAATAATGACTAACGGAAAGAAAACAAGTAAAAACACTACATAGTTCTATAATAAATCAGTAGGAACATTTAAACAACAACTGAATGAGGAAAATCAGTTAAAACCCTTTAAGCCAGAATTCAACTCATTCAGTTCTCACGATAATCGAATTCGTCACTTTACTATTGCGTCGTGCAGCCTGATCCACATAGAATACTGCTACGGCGTACATCCCAATCCATATATATATATATATATATATATATATGCTACTGCGACGTGCAGTCCGATCATACTACTACAGTGTGTAGTCCGATCCATATAAATATATATATTGCTGCAGTGTGCAGCCCGATCTGTATAAATATATATACTACTACGGCATGCAGCCCGATTAGCAGCATATCAAATACCCTCACAATGGGGTTCTCCACCTCTCTCAGTCAATATAGACTTGGCCTCATGGCCACACTAAGATAAGACGGGGTTCCCAACCCACACATTATTCTCATTAGGATTTACCAATTTCTAAAGCCGGTTCATATTATGTTTATCAGCTAAGAACATGACTGAGTGTATGATCTCGGTAAGCAAAGTAAGGTCAACCAGTACAAAGTCCCCCTAAGGGTTCTACATATCGGCATAAGGCCCCAAATATGGCAACTAGCTCAGAATGTAATGATATTAATTAGGTCTCATCCAAAAATACAGTAGATTCATCAATCAGGATAGACAAGTCCGAATCCCCAACAATATCAGATCACACACTCATAATGCTACGTGTGTCTCATCCCAACCTAACAAATTCGGGGTTTGAACCCCTCAAGATATCATTTATAACCATTACTCACATCAAGCAGACCAAAATCCTAGCTCGCTATTCCCTTGCCTCGCAAATCAACCTCCTCGAGCACTGAATCTGATCAAAACCATAAGGAATACGTTACAATAGACTAAGGGAATACAACCCAAACGAAAAGAGTCGAAAAATATCGAAAATCATGAAGTTGGCAAAACCCGAGCCCCGAGCCCACTTCTCGAAACTAAAAATTTTTATACTAAAATGTTCCTTATCTCGCCACGAGTCTATACATGTCAAAATCCGAGCTCAAATTCTCCCTCAAATTCAAAATTCTCATTCAAAAACCCAAGCCCTAGTTTATCAATTTCTAGGCTTAATTCCTATAGATTTCGATATAGATTACATAATAATGACGATTTTTGGGCTAATAATACTTACTCCAATTTATTGTCCTTGAATCCCTCTTAAATTCCCTTCAAAAACTCTCAAAAAAACCAACAATGGGGTAAATGAACCCCAAACTCGCGGATGAAATGTTTTTAAACATTCTGCCCCAGGTGTCGCTTCATTCTACACAAAAGCGATGGCTTTCTCACATTTGCAATGGCCAAAAATTCCACTGGGCCAACCTCCTCTTCTCAAACGCAGAACCCCTCCCGCGAACGTGAAGCTTCATCTGGCTCCCCTATGCGAACGCGTTGCCCGGATCGCGAATGCGATGCTCCTGCTGCTCCTACACGAACGCGGACCCCTTGGATGCGAACGCGAAGCACAAGGACCACGGACCCCCAAATCCTCCTCTATGTGAATGTGGGGTCCCTTGTGCGAACACAATGAACCTGAACCTCAATTCTATGAGAACGCGGCCAAGCCTTGCAAATGCGAAGACCAAATTGGTCTACAACTGCTGTGCAATTTCTGCAACTCCTAAACTTCCCAAAACTCTCCGTTAGCTATCAGAATTCACCCCGAGGCCCCCGGGACCTCAATCAAAAGTTCCCAAAACTCTCCGTTAGTCAAAAGATTTTTTAATAATATTGATATTATTTTACAAATCACATATTACATGATACAACATAAGGAGCAACTAGTATAGTATAATTTCAAAGACATTACATCATATATCATTTGGGTCATACAACCCATTCGAAAATTGCCCACATTTGAAACCCTTACATGGTTTAGCCCAAGTTGTATATGTTTTGAAATTTTGTTTTCATTCAATAGCCCACAAATATTATTAATGATTTTCGTTTTTAAATTTCTTTTTCTCTCTCTTCTTCTCATGCTTTTCTCATAGAAGAAGGCAATCGTCCTCCATTATTGGGTCTCAAGTAATTTTTCGAGCTTTCAATCTTATTTTCAGGTCATTTTCATTTCATTTATGCTTCTACCACAGTTTTTGGTTTTAAATTTTGTTTTATTTTTAATTTTTTTGCTTTTCTCATTTTGAATATTTTCTTTACAATGTTGTTGTGTTTTTCGTTCGATTTTGTGTTCCTTCTGTCTTTGTTCTGGGCCTAAACTTGATGTTCAGTTTGTATGCTTTATTATTTCGACTTTTAGGGTAAAATTTATTTTTTGAATTTTGTTACAATTTGGAAAAGTTGGCCTCTGCTTTGTATTCATGGCCTCTGTTTTTGGTTTGTTTTTTGTGTTTTACTTCACTTGTCTTGACTTGTTAAAGCTTTATTTGTTTTATTATAGAAAATGCATTCAAAAATACATGCTTCTAAAATTCGTGTGAAGGTTGCTGGAAAAGGTGTTATGTTCGATTTTGTGAAAAGATCGAGGGACTTGCCCTCAAGCCCTGATTCTGAAGCTAATGTGCATGTTCAAGCCCTAGATGATGATGATTTTGAATCTCCTGCTCCTCAAAAAAAGTCTCAACAAGAGAGTAGTCGAATGGCTCGTTCACAAATGAAGAAAACTCCTACTCCAATTAAATCATTGAGGGACTTGCTCTCAACCCCTGATTCTGAAGCAAATGAGCATGTCTAGGCTCCCGATGATGATGATTTTGAGTCTCCTGCTCCTACAAAAAAAGTCGCAATAAGAGAGCAGTTGAATGACATATTCGCAAATGAGTAATACTCCTAATTCAGTTAACATTATTAGAATAAGGAGTAAGAAATGTGGGTGACATGAAAAATCCAAAGAAAAGCTCAAAGTTGATTTGGTTACTGAAGATTATGTAGGCCTCAGTGTCAAACCGAAAAAGAGAATCAAGGATGATGGTGAGAGTGGTCTTGATTGCATATCCAAAGAATAAAGGATTGTTATTCGCTGAAAATTGAATGAGAGAAAATCTAAGCTGAAGGTATTCCCTGTGTTGCTATTAATTTTATATATGCTTATACAATTTCATACAAAGTTATACAATTGTTTATACATGTTTATACAAGTAATGCTATATTGATTTATACATGTTTATACAATATTTTATATAGTTTTTGTTCTTGATTTCTTTCTTGTTATTTTTTCATATGCAAGGTTGGAGACTTCTATATATAATTAGTTGATAATTTCCAAAACACGATTAGTTCCTATACCGAGACTGATATCGTCAGCATTTTGAAGCAATATTTGACTGACACGTAGCTTCTAATGTTCCTTGCTAGTTGTTTAGGGTACTTTTTGGAACTGCCTCAATTTAAAATTCAAAATCAACTTATTCATTGTACACCATTGAGGGGAGTCGTCCAAGGGCGGGAAAGAGAGTGGTGGATTAAAATTAATGGTTGTTTGCTGCGTTTTGGCATTGGAGAGTTTGTTGTTATCATTGGTTTGGCTTGTGTATAAGAACACGCCACTTTCTATGACAAACTAGATGTCAATAGGTTTCTAAAAGAGTATTTTCCAGGAGATGGAAAAAAGGGTATAACGAGGGGACAACTTCTTGATTGCTTCAAGAAAAAGGACTGGAAGTCGAACGAAGATGCGTTCAAGATGGCCTTGATGGTGTTTGTCCATCATTTCATATTCTCAGATGACAATAATCATGGTATTAACAAAGATGAATTTAATATCATTGGAAGTGGTCAATATCAGATGTATGCTTGGGGAAAAAAGTCATTTGAAGATATTTTAAAGACAATGAGGGATAGACAGTATGGCTATTTGACAATGTATAGGCTCGGAGGTTTGCCACTTGCGTTTCAAATATGGCTTTTTGAATGTTGCTCTATGGTTTACAAGCATCTAGCTATTCGCATTGGTACAAATATGCCACGCATTCTTCATTAGAAAGTTACTGAAACTCCAACATATGTGGATTTGACTGGCGGGGTGATCATGTCTAGTATCGACAAGGTAAATAGTTTTTACCATAATACTTCTTCAGATATGATTTCAGTTTCTCTGTAAGTATGTATACTTGTGAATATATCACAATTTCCTTTTTCTACTATTTTGACCTAGTTTTACTTATTGTAGTTGAACTATAGGAACATTTACCCTACTCGTGAAGAGATGTCAACTCTGAACATCGCCATGCTTTT
The DNA here is from genome assembly GCA_034376525.1 of Nicotiana benthamiana. Lineage (NCBI taxonomy): Eukaryota > Viridiplantae > Streptophyta > Magnoliopsida > Solanales > Solanaceae > Nicotiana > Nicotiana benthamiana. Next base: position 51,082,015 of record CM067338.1, on the reverse strand, counting down.
TGAAGTTAATGATGATGATATTTCATCAGGAGAAGTGCGTGCCTTTCACACTGATAATTCTATGTCCTCAGAATATGGAGCAACAGTCTAAACGACCTTATCCTCAGAATACGGAGCAACAATCTAAACGACCTTATCCTTAAAATACGTTGTGCCAACCTAATCCGATTTATGATCCTTCGGTGCGCCTTGATCCGTTGAATGTTGAAGTTGAGAAGTTGAGGGGTGTTGTTGGAAAGGTACTGGAGCTTCTAGTTTTTCTATAGTTTATCTATACTTTTTGTATATACATGATTTTTTTGGTTATAAACATTGTTGTTGATTTACTTTTGTTGTTTTTGTTACCTTTTTATTTTAATTGACTGATACAATTACGGCACTCAACAATTATGTAGTTTCTTCCTTTAAAAAAGTATTCGATTTTCTGAATAAGAAGGAAACTCAAGCAAATGAGAGAAGAGGTTCCTGATTCCAAGGTAATGTTTTACTGATAAAACCAAATCATTCAACACCTATGCCTTCTCTTTCTATTATTTTTTATTAGATTCATCAGTGCATGTTTGATGACAATACATCTGTTCTCAGCAAATTTGATGGCTATCAATATGATGGTGTTCCTAACTTTGTCGATCAAGTGAATCAAGATAACACACTAGCTGACCAAACAGATTTAGGTGTCAAAGCAAACGAGGGAGTTACTTGTGGTGTTGATCATGGTATTTATTCTGCATTTTATCTTCTTCTTTTTTTGTCTGATTTTTTTTTTCTTCATTTTGAAAGTTTTTTATTATTGATTTCTCTGTCTAAGAGCAGCAGGTGATGTCAAGGGTAATATATTTTGGGATGTTTAGCGATGAAGATTTAGCTGCGCTACTGATGTCCCAAATTGTGCTTCACATACCACTCATCATAGACGTAGAAGAGGATTACATTTCTCCTGAACAACCGGTTCGATAGAAAATACCAGGAAAATATGCCAAATCTCCGTATTTTCCAGTTACTGATTCAGGGGCATCATGATCGGCGCACAAGCTCATTTTTTATAACAAGAATCCTTTCACGATCGAAATTGATGATTTTGATCCCTTGTCTCCATTGACAAAAGAGTTTTGTGCGTTTGTTGATAATGGGATGGATACGAGGTCAAGGTATCTTAACTTTATTTAAGCTTTCATGTTCTGATTTTATACTTGTCAATGAAGGTACTTCTGATTTTTTTTATTTTTTGTGATTTGAAGTGCCAAATTTTTTTATATCGATGAAGTAAATAAGCTTGTGGAAGCTTTTACTTTTGGCTCGTAACCATGAAGTATTGATTCCACTCATTCGCATATTATGGTCGACCTTTGATTGACACGGTATTTAATAACTTATTTGTCCTAATGCCATTTTTATTTGTTGCGTATCTTTACTGTTTGAGACACTCATAGTGTATACATAACTTTGTATAATCACGGTATAAGATTGTATAACCTTGTATAAATTTGTATAACTCTATATAATAGCATATAAATTTGTATATTTGAAAAATCTAGTAGTGATGGTTATTTTGTTTTATTTCTTGTCTTAGCACTTGAATGTCCTCTTTTATTATTTGAGAAAGAGGGGAAAATATGGGTTGAATGTTGCCATGCGGTTTACTACAACCGACTTTGCCTTTGGTAACAAAACCAACTCCCTGTATAAGGACTTCAAAGTGAATCAAGATCCTTCAGTGATTTCTAAAGGGCATGAGATAGAAGAGTACGTTAGAGAGTATTATTGTGATCCAAATGTAGCGTGGCACACTGTTGACCGCGTATTATTCCCTATCTATGTGAAGCGTGGAAGAGCAAAATTGGTCCATTGGATATTGGGGTTGTTTACGTTCATAGATAGGTGCATCCACATCTATGACTCTAACAGTGGAGCTATTAATGATAGACTTGCTTTGGTTGTTGCATTACCTTATGGAACTTTGATACCTTACTTCTTGAAGAATTCTAATTTTTATGTCGAGAAGAGGGGCATTGATTGGAACAATGGTGCATATACTGATAAATCCCATTCTGATGCTTTACAGATTAATCTGGTTAATAATATGCCACAACAGATCAAATGGTAGGTTAATCTCAATTGTTTTACTATTTTACTATTAGTGTACCTATTTACAGTAAAGTATAGAGAATCTGATTTTTTACAATTATTGTGATATTTTTGTTGCTGGCTTTGCTAAGTATTTCATCCTGGGTAAGGAAATTGGAAAAGATAATTTTGACATTGAGACACTTTGCACCAGGTGGGGATCTCTGTTGTGGGATTATGGAAGGAAAAATAATAGTCCGGTCAACTAGTAGTGTTGAAATCACAAGGAGACTTTTCAGTAAGAGGGGATAACCTTAAAGGATATTATAGATATTTTTATTTTTGTATAATTTTTGGTAATCTCTACACATTGTGGCTGTGAATAAATTACATTTTAATGAATATTTCAGTTGCTTTTGTCCTTTAACAAAGTATGTATTTTCATTATTGTTGCAGTTTTGTTAATGTTTCAAGGTTTATACATATGTATACAATAATATACATAGCTATACAATTTTATACAAACTTATACTCTCATTTATACATGTGTATACATATAATAACATTGATTGTTTGCAGTTCTGATTTGTATTTGTACAATCTATCAATATATTTAGCACCATTAAAAATGACAACACAATATTATTGGATAATCAAAACATGTTAACGAAACACATTTAACACAATTGCAATATTAAATTGTAATTCTTTATTGACATATGTACCTCAATTGCTTGTGAAACTTAATTACTCAATATTTGTAACTCTATTGTTTGTCAAACTTAAGTACTCAACATGACAAAATATATAATATGTTTTCAACTATTTATTTTGGTCGATTCCTATATTTTTTTTATTGTGACCACTTTGTCCACACACAGAGTATGAAAACGCTCTCTTAGACTCGCTCTTTGAAGCATGATTGAATCTTTCCTATTTTGGCCTTCCTGCATTCCTTCTCCCTTTAGGTGATAGGACCACATCTTCCAGTACATCCGTTGGTATTTCCCATAAACTCTCATCTGACATCAGATTCCCTAGAAATTCATAAGTTTTATGGAGGTATCCTTCTTAAAGTAAAAAGAACAATACTAACCAGGTTTCAGCTGATGGTTCTTCAAAATCGCCCAAGCATGCGGATATGGAAGTTTATCCATTTGAAATTTGACTTCAAGGCACATTATGTTTCGCCTTACCCCTTCAAGCATAGTATATAACTGCTCTGCAGCAGGCCTTACTTGCAATATTTTTTTTGAAAAAGAAGTTAAATCACATTATACATTATTATACAGAGTTATACATCCGTATACAAGCAGTAAAATGCAAGTCAGTAGTGCCATGCATTATTATACTTGATTCCTTTTATCGTCATTTGCTCCGATGCAATCAAATTTTCCCGAAGAAGTTTGTCGTACTTTTTCCCAAGCTCTGTTGATATCTCCATTGAACTTTCTCTATTTTTGTTATTCCATTGTTGTAGCAAATTTGTCATATACTCTAGCAATCGCATTACTGGTAACTCTCTAGCATCTTTGTTTGTTGCATTAATTTGACTCTTCAATATTAGAAGTCATTACCATCGACCTTTTCACTTTGGAGTATGCCCTAAAACATATTTGTAACTAATTTCGAACAAGTAAGGCTGCACCATCGGATCAATTTTGCACATCTCTATCATATGGTAGTCAAACTTCTCTATCGTGTATGCTCTAGCCAAAACGAAGAAGATATCCTTCAATTGTTTGTGATGTTTCTTGAATCGCTTGACATTCTACCACAAGTGAAATATGCAAATACAATGTGGTACTTCTGGGTACACAACTTTTATGGCATTGAAGATGCTTTCGTTTCTATCTGAAACTATACACATCGCTTCCCTAACACAAAAAGTACCATTCTGACGAAGAACCACTCTCAAGATTTATTATTCTCTAAATCTACAATTACATATACAAGTGGAAGGATTTTTTCTATTTATACAAAATAGATATTAGGATTCAGACAATCATACAAATATTATACACGATTATACAACTTTATACATACTGCAAATTTTATAAAAATAGCAGCTCTAAATCCTATTCACGTTTATACATGAAACTACAACATTATACACACTGCAGAAATAAGGTAGATATAGTCAGCTCACCAGGGACATCCTGTGTGCAAGCGGTCAATATGGTGCCCTTATATGCTGCTTTAAGGAAACTTCCATCAACAACCATTATCGGTCTGCAATACTCCCAACCCTTGGTAGATGCATATAGGGAAACATATGCATAAAGAAAGCATCCATCTTCTGATTTGTGCAACTTTTTAACTGTTCCTGGATTTGTGTGCTCCAACATATACAAATACCTCAGCAACTCCTTATATGAATCACTCGGATTCCCTCTTATCATTACCATTGCTATCTCTTTAGCTCTTTATGCTTTCATGTAGCTCACTTCAATCATGTGCTTCTTTTGTATGTCCTCTATTATATCATTTACGATGTAAACTTTTTTTAGATTAACATACTTGTCCTTGACTGTAAAAGCAATTACACTCGAAGTAGCTTGCCGTTGTGTTAACTATCTTTTACCATAGCCGCATGTGTGATAATTATTGTAACTTCTCACCCGAATATGTTTTCCTTGTAAACAGTAGAAGATTTGAAACTCCAACCACAGTTGTCATCCACACACATAAGGTGATACCTAGGATTAAAGATCATTCAACTTCTAAATACACTTGTATACAAAATTATAACTAGATATATACTAATTTAATACCTACAAACAAATATATACTACTTTATACATATATATAACAAAATATACAACTATTACCATACCTTATTGCGCTTGATCTCTTCACCGTGAATTGGAACCTCTCGCGTACAGCCAAGTTCTTCATCACATTCATAACTGTCTCTTTATCTTTATTAACTTGATCCCCCTCCACAAATTCGTTCAACATATTATCTATTATACCCATATTTTTACTAAATTTCGTGTTTTCAATGAATTCGATATCATGCATAATCTCAGTGTTATCAATTGTGGATCGTCTATAGAATTGGAACTTGTGGAAACCAAATTGCTGGAACTTGTAGCAACCAAACGATTATCATAAATCTCTTTCACAGTCACAAACAATAGGTATTCAGTGAAATTTAAATTTTTCTTCTTTAATTCGATATACACCTTAACACCCATATCGTTATAAACCAGGATCGGTGGCAGACCATCGTTTGAGAGAAGTTAATCTCTATTGAGTTTAATTCACAATCGATCCTAATATGTTCCGAAATAGTTGCAACTAAATTATTGTAGCTGAATGTCGACTCGATTATTACGCAATAACTGACGAAATTGATAAACTTGTTTCCTTTCCATTCACCACTATGAAGAACGTAAACTAGAAAAAGCTCCATAAAAAATGTTGAAATCAAAATTGCAGCAAAAATGAAAATTACACTGATTGTGGCAAAAAAAAATCAGCTTTCGTGTTTGATTTACTGTTAATTCGAGATGAAGAAGAACTTCTAGGTTTTTTGGAGTTTCATTGACTGCGAGATCGTATATTTGTAGATTTAGGGAAGAATAATTGAAAGAATGAGAGAGAATCCTATTGAAAGATACAAATCCCGCTTATGAGTCCCGAAAAATGGGAATAACCCCCCTTCCGGATATGGGCCTATTACTTTTGGGCTACTCAATTGTAAATTGAAATAGAGAAATTTTTATAAAGCATTATCTTTTAGTAGTAACTAGCTATTTATAGATATCATTCGTTATATTACGGGTTATAGATACCTTTTATGTGGTTATATGATGTATTTGATGTATTTAAGCTATTGTATTCATGAATACAGTAGCAAAAATATGAGTGAATGAGGGAAGTCCAACTAATCATTTGTTGTATTCGAGTGTATTCGACTGTATTCATGTCATGAAACATGGGATTACAACAGGATAAATTACTGTATTTGATTGTATTCACGGTGTAAAACTACGAATTACACTGTTTAAAACGGAAAGTGTATCAATTATCACAATAGACTACTAATATAACTCAACAAATTCAATTATAACACACAAAATTTGTCTTTCTGCTTATAAAAAAGATTTTCAACTGGAAAAACCCTAAAAACATAACAATCTTCAGAGAAAATTATATAATATATCTGAATACATAAATTATAGTAACTGAAAAAATTTATGAATACATAGAATGCAACGGGATACATTGAAATATAATAAAAAAAGACAATGAATATAATGAAATACACGAAATATAATGAAATACATTAAAATACAACGAGATACAATGAAATATAATGAAAAAAACAATAAATATAATGAAATACACTTAAAAAGGGAAACAAAATCTTCAAGTTGTTTAGCCCCAAACTTCGTCATCTTTGTTAAAGAATAACCCTAATATCGTCTCGTCGAGTTGCAACCCTAACCAAACATCTTTTGCAGCAGAAATACTGTTTCATCGTTTTCAAATAACCAAAGCCCAAACTAAATAAAACTTGATCCCAATTTTTGGCAATAACTTGATTCCAATGTTTAGCCACATCATGAGGAAACGGAATCAATAAGAAAGGCCCGTTTCGGGTGCTGCATCAGTCAACTTATGACTACAGATTGAAATGGAAAGAGGAAATAGTAGGCAGAAAGAGCAAGAGTAAAGAATTTGGGAAGGCAAAACAAAACCGATATCAAAGTTTTGTCATTTGTATCTACGAAGCATAATTTCCTCATTAGGAGAAAGTTAAGATAAAAAATGTATGTTTGTTGAATCTTCTTTTTATTTTCCTTCTCTCCTTGGATTGAAGATTCTGATTAGTGATAATAGAAGTATGTGTAATTATACATGTCCTTTTGTGGCTATATTTAGATATATGCCGGAGACCTAACAAATTTGGGTGGTAGAAGAGGTATGAATCGTGTATTTGTAGGAGAAGAGAGTAAAGTGTATGCAAAGAGAGAGAGAAAATGTGGTTAGTAAGATTTAGGATGATTATGTAAGGGAAAAGACTAAAAAGAAGATAAAAAAAATATTATTTAACATATATGATACCTTAAATATAGTATATAACTATAATTAGATATTTTGCTATAAAGTATAAAATGTATTTATAGAATATAATATTTTAAAATAATATTTATTTAAAATAAATAAGGTACGAGAGTAAAATTTTCATTGGAATATGAGTTATAAAGTGAAAAGTAGGTTCCAAATTGTTTTAATATGAAAATTTACCTATAATTTTACTAATTAAATATATTTTTTAAATAAATCATACTCAGATAGGATCCAGCTGCATCGCGCTTACCTTAATACTAGTCAAAGGAAAGATGGAAAGCTATTAATGCCGAGCGGAAGAGGGCACGCACAAACAAACACAGATGGAGGTGGAATGGCTTCTTGTAATCCACGGCGCCGTGACACTCCTAGTATTGGTTTCCTTCCTCTGCGGCCAATGGCCCATCTTTGATGGCACTTTCATTCAAAAAATCCACTTCTTCCTCACTTTTGGTGTCTGCGATTATTTCCGGTATTTATTTTATTCATATAATATAATTCTTGCTTGTTTCGGTCCCGATACTTTGTAATTTATAGTAATGGGATTTAGCCCTAATTTTGAATTTTCAGCCGGTTTGTGGGTGCTGTTTTTGGTCAAAGAGGCTCACATGCACTCTTCTGCGTCGAGCACTATTGTTGTGATCGTCCTAATCCCATCCTCCAGGTTTTTCCTTCTTCTTAATTCATCTTATTTCAAACCCAAATCAGTTGTTTGATTTATCGTAAAAGTCAATTGCTTTATCAGAATATATAGTGTACAATAATGTTGAAACTGACCGCTTCACGATGACAAGGTTTTACATAGTGCAATGTTTAGCTTGTGACAGTGTAAGCAACTTTGAATGTTTGGAAGTAGCTCTAATAATGTCTTTCTTATGTGAATTCTTTTGATAAATCAAATAATCAGTTTATTGTGATTGCACTAAAAGGTAACGAAATTTACAAGTAATTTAACTAGTAGCTTCCAAATAATCTAACTATATGTGCAAAGAGGAATAGACCCATATTACACAATTACAATAATAACAGCAGTAACAATAATAATAATAACATAATAATTAGCACTAGTAGTTCAGATAGGATTGAAAGACTCCTAGAAAACATAAAACCTAAAGTAGATGTACTAACATGACTATAATATCCCAACTAATAGGTATCACCTATAGATCTTTTTCTTCCATTGGACCTTTCTTGGTTCACCATGGGACATCATGTTGTGTTGTATGAGTTAGATTATTCTTAACTAAGGTAAACAAGGGCTCAATGTTGATCCCTTTGTATCTCCTACTACTGTTTTTAGTAATGACTCTTTCATGCTTACCCTTTATGATATTTATATACGTGTATGGATTTGTTTTTTCTTCATCACCCACCAAAGGACCTTTCTTGGTGCTCTATCATATGCTTTCTCTAAGTCAATGGATACTATGTGTATAGATCTTTCTTTTACACCAACAGTACAATTAGAATAAACGGTAACTCTTATACTTTACCTTATCAATAAGAGCTAACACCAGCTTACGACAATGTGTTCCCTCTCTCTCAAATTATGCGCCATAAATATAGCATAGCAATTGGCACACCATGCAAAAATGCTTCTATTTTAGATGCTCATGTTTTCCATGTCTAACTTCTGGTTTCTGAACCTATTATCCAGGAATTCTGGTATGATTTTAGTGATAATTCTTTGCTCCTGGTCCTCCACACGACATTTTATCTTGCCCTTCCAACATGTCCATGCTACATATTGAAGATTTTGAAAAGAAGAAAAGGCTTCTTGTGTATTTCTTACATCCCTAAGCAAATGTGTTTATACACTGGGTCTTATAACTATTTTGGGAAGGAAAATAAATTACATTCAATCAGAATAAAATCAAATCTCAATCAGAAGTGAAATCTTTCCTAATAATCAAGCCAATCAACACTCCCCTCCCGTTGGTGCAAAAATGTCCCACATGCCCAACTTGCAAACCATTATATGAAAAGTACGTTTGTTGAACCCTCAAGAAAAGATCGGAGAACTTGGATCACCTAAGTGGTGCTGTGCCAGCTGACCTACTCGCACCATAAGTATGTCACCATCTGTATGCGGCCCTGTCAATTGGAAAGTGGTAAAGTCGACCCCGTTCGACTCCACCAACCAAAGTACACAGAATCCAATGTCACTGATCTAAGAAACCTTGTGCATCCTCAGAAGCCCCTTCACCGAAATAGGAAAGGCGAAGTCTCTAAATCCTCTTCTACTCGTCAAGAGACACGACACGACTGGCCTTACCTCGGGCTGTACTGCAACTGTTGGTTGTACCCCCACAACAATCGGTGTCTGATAAACATGAGCCAGTTGCTTTGATGTACGTGCGGCAGGAGTCTGGGCTCCTCTCCCAGCTTGTGAAGTAGTTAGTGCAATCAGATCAACATTACCTGGCCAAGCTCTCGAACTTACTAATAAAATGAGCCAAAGTCTCTTGAAGTCAAGGTGTAATAGTAGGCCCCTCAGTTGCTTGAGCGAGTCCCACCTGTTCAACATGATCGGGCTCCTACTCCTCAACTGGATCTACCAGTGGCTCCATAACTGCTACTTTAGCGAGGGCTCTAGTTGCGGTCCGTGCCCTACCTTGGCCGCATCCTCTCGCGACTTTAACACGGGGCATAACTGCCTGCTTCGCTGATGCCGTAAATCGTGTCCTCACCATATGTGAGGAAATAAAAACGTAAAGGTTCAAACTTTGGAATATACAAATCCGCATGATGCTATCTTGTTCATTTGTGTCACCAAACAAGAAAATTTGAATAAGCGAATAAGAGGAAAAAAAATAGTCAATCACGTTTTTGAAGCTAATGCTCAAATAAACTAATCACCAATATTTATTTTCAGTATATCGAACTCTTTAAATAAGCTTTACAATGAGTAAAATTGATTAGGTTAAGGAAAACTAATCCTAATTAAATTAGAATAAGAATAAAGTTAAGAAAAGCATATTCTAACTAAAATAAGAAAAGAAATTTTAGTAGGAAAGAAATACCAACTAACAATCCTAGTTTGACTAGAACTACAAATATAATTCACTAAAAGAGGGAATAAGAAATCCTAATCTTTATGGAAAAGAAATCCTAATCTTAAGTGAATTCTTGGACTTCTTGAATTCTAGGAAGTTCGCTAACAGTCTGGTAGACTTTGGAAGATAAGTACAAACATCTCCGTATCGATCTCTGTATCGATTCACAGACTCTACTAAAGTTGCTCATGACTCGCAGAACTTATGAACCTAGCGATCTTATACCAACTTGTAACTATCCAAATCTCACTTCCCACTAAAGTGTCGTGATGACACCTAACCTTCAAGCCTAGGTAAGCCTATCACATTAACAACATTAAACTTTCAAGACATGATATAATAAGTTTGATTTATCATAAACAACAGAAATAGTTATAAACATAAGACTGAACAACAATACATAATACAATACAATTCCCAAAATAAGGTAATACAAAGTCATAAGCTCTAAATTGAGTACATAAGGAATCTCAAAATTACAATATTGTATGCAAGTAATAGTATACAAATGTGGGAAGGGGACTCCAAAGGTCTGCGGCGTCCAGGTAGTACTACCTTGAATCCTCTCGAACAGACACAAGCTCGCTCTCGAAGCCCATTACCTCCCAACACCCGGATCTGCACAAAAAACGTGTAAAAGTGTAGTATGAATACGGGACAACATGTACTCAGTAAGTATCAAGACTAACTTCGGTGTAGTAGTGACGAGGTTCAAGTCATTTGATACTCACTAATCATTTGATATACACGTTGTTTACACGTAACACAATTAGGCAAATAAGGCTAAATCCTAAGGGTTATCCCCTCACACAAAGTTAAGCAAGATACTTATCTCAATAAGTCCAAATCAACCCGAAAAATAGTCTTTCTCTTAAAAATCACCTATCTTCGGCTCAATTCTAGCCAAAAACAACTCAATAGCATGAACCATTGCTATATGAATCAATTTTAAAAATAAAGTTTCAATCTTTACCTAATTTCCAAAAAGTCAACAAAAGTGAACCCCGGGCCTACACAATTAAATTTCGAGTCAAAGGATAGATCCCGACTAGCCATATTTAACCACACGTGTCCAAATATGTAATTAGGTTTCAAAACCGAGTCCAAATCGTCTATCAAATTCCCAATTTTCATTGTTGTAAAACATAGTCAAGACTCCCCAATATTCTCTTCCAAATCCCATAATCTAGGTGTAATTATCTATAGGAAAACAAGATATAATATCAAAATTAAGTAGAAATCACTTGCCCCAACGCCTTGTGTGGAAATTCTCTTCAAAAATCAGCCATCTCCAAGTCTAGGGTTCAAAACATGAGATAATGGGTCTAAGTCCCGAAATTACTCCAATATAGTCAGCTGCGGAAGTTGTAAATGCGACCAGGGGTTCGCAATTGCGAGGAGAAATGGCACGCAAATGCAAACTGGCTCCCTCAGCTTCAATTCTCGCAAATGTGACCAAGTGTCACAAATGCTATACTCCCTTCCCAAATGCAGATGTTGCAATTGCGATACCAATTTCGCAAATACGAACTGGCCTTCTCAGGTGCGATCAAGACTTCGCAATTGTGGACCTTCGCGATTGCAATGTCTGCAGCACCTGCATACCTAAGCTTTCCCGAAACCAAAACCGAAATCAATACGAACTCACTCATGAGCTAAAAACATCAAAATAACATCCATAACCAAGAATCAAACACCAAAACACACCATGCAAACCTTCAAGTTCAAGAACATCAAATTTCACAACCAATCGTCTGATTTATATGAAACCAACTCGAAATGAAACTAAACACAAGTTCCAAGTGACGAAATTGACCTATTCCAAGTCTTGGAATAACAATTTGAACCTGATAACCACAAAGTCAACTCAAGATCAAACTTGTGAACTTTCTAAACCTTCAAAGTTGCCAACAACTTTTCCGGGAGGCAGGGCACCTATTTCTGTCCAAATTTCAGTATTTTCTTACCTATTTAGCTTATTGTGATAACTACCAAACTCCTCGTATAAATCCTAATCTGAGCAGCTGGTTTTAGTTTCAAAATGGGAGACAACAGGATATACTTCAACGCAGGATTCAAATCTTTTGACATCACCAGATGGAATTCCAACAAAGACATATGGTTCGAATGAGTGGAGAGAAGCAGCAACATGATGAGACATTCATCCATGGGTAGAAAGGCAATGGAATGGGTTTGCTTTGTGCTTAAAGAAGCGTCGACAGATCAAATGAATTTAGTGAAGCGATGGAAGTACAAGGACCAAATGGCAGAATATTTCTGTACTAGGAAATTCAACATACATGGAAGATACATGAGTAATCCATCACTAAAGGGAGAAGGGAGGTCAGTTATTATATTCTCAGCGTTAGCTGTGAATGCAGGTTGGAAAGACATAGCAACTAAGATAGAAAGATTCATATATCAGACTCCCAAAATGAATCCCACAGTCCCACCCAATCACTGTGGATAACTATCCTTATGTCAAAGCAATTAAGGAGAGAATGACAATCCAATACCCTTCGAGAGGCAAAGGTTGGTATCAACAATGGAGATATTTCTGTTGTGGAACCGACAGGAAGCGAGTACGCTGGTCTACTAAAAAGATGAATTATCGGGTTTTTCGAAAAAGAAATCAATGAGAGACCCACTTTAGCAGACATAAGGCTATGTGCTTGTGCTTCATGGAACAAAGCATATGGAGTCAATATGTATGAAATGGCTGGCAACATATTTCTTTTTGAATTTCCGAACAGATACATAGTGGAGCAGATTTTGAGACTAGAGATGGAAAAAGTTCAAGCTTCATCTGGAATGGTGGAATCATACTGCTGGATGCATTCCAAACTCACAAATGGTGGAAACATGTTGGTTTAGAGCCATGGGGATTCCTTTACATCTATGACCACAAAAGATCTTCAAAGAAATAGGAGATCTCCATGGGGGATGGATAACTACTGAAGAAGAAACCGATCTCAAAAATCATCTTAAGTGGGCTTGAATTAGAATTGTTGGTGATGGCAAAAAGATTCCTAATGAGGTTGGGATTGAAAGAGACGAGATCAAAATTTTCATCCCAATCTGGGCTGAAAGACAAGGCAAGATTTGAGCTGAATATGCTAGAAAACGAACAATGCTTTGAACTAGAGAGATACTTGAACAATCAAGTGGGATGCACCATATTGCAAAACACTGATAAAGGAAAGGCATGTGTGCAACTTATACATGGTTCGAGTTCGATAAATCGGAGCATTAAAGTGACAAACAACAAGTTGAAATCCTATGACTACGATTTGGCTGCACACGTCATTTATATTGATCTATCGTGTGAGTTCTCTGATGAAATTATGGTGAAGCCTTATATTGAGGAAATGGGAGGCCTTCTACTTGAAGGCAAAAGAGTCCAGTACATGGGATTTAATCTCCAATGCAAACCTTGAAAGTATGCTAAAGGAAACACCTGGCAGTTGCAGTCAGCAAGAAGGTGGAGCAGAGACAACAAGAATGGAACAGAATGCAGGGGAGCAGATCAACAACAACAACAACAACTACCCAGTATACTCCCACCCGGTGGGGTCTGGGGAGCAGATCATAAACACAAATATGGGGGAAGATCAAGTTGGAAGTGCTTTGGAGCAACAAGAACAACTAAAGCATTTCAGCTCTATCCAAGATTAGGAAATCGAGGAGGTGACTCCTATAGAAGTTAACACAACCCATTAATGGATAAAGACATGGATGCAACACTATAGGTCCATCAAAATATGATCAAATTGGAGAAAATGTTTGGAGTAGATTTTCAAGGCCATGAAGAAGAAGCATTGGAGTTGTTAGCGCAAATTGACAGTTGTAGACAGGTTAGAAGGGTAGAGACAGAGTTGGAGGTGAAGAAACAAAGGTTCAAAGGATCACTGAAATTAAAAGGATTAACTTCGTTTTATGTCAAATTCAAGAGTGACGGGAAAATGAGCAGGGGAAGGGATGTATCAATCATTCCAATATGAAGATCAAAGTAATTTCCTGGAATGTAAGGGGATTAAACGACAAGAAGAAAAGGGAGATCATAAAAAATCAAGTGCAGAACTGGAGGGCAGACATTATATGCATGCAAGAGACAAAAGTGGAGGGGGATGTCAGGGAAACAATCAATCAAATATGGGGTGGAAGATGGGTGAGGTATGCAAGTTTAGAAGCTAGAGGCACGAGAGGGGGATTTTGTTATTATGGGATTGCAGAGTATGGAAAGGGGAGGTGTTATAGACTGGTGCATACACTTTGACTTGCAAGTTCGAGGCTCTTTTACAGAATTTTCAATGTCACATAATAGGAGTGTATGCCCCAAATTGCAGAATAGAAAGGAAAACAATATGGAGAGAAATTGGTGTAGTGAGGGGATTGATGGAAGGTCCTTGGGCGGTTTGTGGTGATTTTAACGTTACAAGGTACCATTATGAAAAACGGGAATGTTCAAGGAGGTCCAGAGCGATGTGGGATTCTCAGATTTTAGAGTTGATAGATCTTCGACTTGAACGGGGCTATTATACTTTGTTCAAAGGGAACAATCATACAACCGCTTCAAGAATTGATAGATTTCTCATTTCAGAAGAATGAGTTGAAAGCTTCAGAAACATCAAGCAAACTATCCAACAAATGCTGATTTCTGACCATTCACCTGTGGTTCTATACTGTGGTGCTTGGGAACAAGCTAAATCATACTTTAAGTTTGAAAATTGGTGGGTGAATGTGGAAGGTTTTGATGATAGAATTAGAGAATGGTGGACATCTTTTGAATTCACAAGAAGACCAGATTACATTTTAGCTTGCAAGTTAAAAGCTCTTAAGGGCAAGCTAAAAGAATGTAGCAGAAATTGTGAAGGTAATTTGGGATTGCAAAAATCAAAATTGCTGAGTCAACTCGCAGGTTTTGAGGCCAGTGGTGAAGCCAGAAATTTCATTTAGGGTGTTCAAACTTGAAATAAGTAAAAAAATTCCAGATAAAAGGTGTTCAATATATGTTATATACGATTAAAATTTAATAATTTACCTATATATACAGTGTAATTTTTCGATGAAGGATGGTCAGTTGACCACCCTTAGTTCTATGTACCTTCGCCACTGTTTGAGGCAACATAACAACTAAGAGCGTTAACAGAGGAGGAATTAGTGAGGAAGGTAGCTACTCTAATGGAGATTGAGGAACAACTCAAGAACGAAAAAAGAGCATGGAGACAGAAATCAAGAGCTTCCTGGCTCAAAAAAGGGGATAGGAATACAAAATTTTTCCATCGCACTGCCAATGCACACAAGAGAAACAACAACATTGATCAACTATTGATTCGACATGAAGTAGCCGAGGAGCCAGATAGAATAGAGAACGAGATCATTGAATTCTACAAGGGGTTATACACTGAACCTGGAGAGTGGAGATCAACGGTCAATTTCAAAAATAGTCTAAGAATTTCTGAATCAGAGCGGGAGTCTTTACAGAGTAACTTTGAGGAACAAGAAATTCTGAGCTGTCTGAAGATGTGTGCAAGTGACAAGGCCCCAGGTCCGGATGGATACACAATGGGTTTTTTCATCAAGTGTTGGGACATTTTGAAGTAAGACATCATGGAGGCTTTCAATAACTTCCATTCTCAAGAGATGTTTGAAAAATGTTTCAATGCAACGTATATAGCTTTGATTCCAAAGAAGACAGGTGCGAAAGAATTGAGAGATTTCAGACCTATTAGTCTGATAGGGAGCTTATGCAAACTGCTCTCAAAAGTCTTGACTGAAAGACTTAAGAGGGTGGTAGGAAAAATTGTTGATGCTCAACAAATAGCTTTCATCAAAGGAAGACAAATAATAGATGCAATGTTGATTGCCAACGAAGTTGTGGATTCAAGAATAAAAAATAAAGAACCTGGAATATTATGCAAATTAGATATTGAGAAAGCTTATGATCATGTAAATTGGAGTTTCCTACTCAGAATGTTAGAACAAATGGGTTTTGGCAGAAATGGATTAGATGGATGAAATTTTGCATATCTACTGTAACATTCTCCATTCTTATAAATTGATCTCCAAAAGGTTTTTTCCTCTCACACAGAGGTCTAAGATAAGGTAATCCTTTATCTCCCTTTCTATTCAGTATAGCCATGGAAGGACCGAACAACATGATCAATACGACTAAAGTCAGTGGATAGGTGAAAGGTTTTGAGGTAAACATGAGTGGGGCAAACAATATAGAGATCACACATTTCCAATATGTTAGATGATACTCTAGTCTTTTGTAACGCTAAAAAGGAACAACTTAGATTCCTTAGGATCATTTTGGTCTTATTTGAGGGAGTCTCGAGATTACACATCAACCGGAGAAAGAGCAATATTTTCCCCATTAATGAAGTTAACAACATAGAGCAACTGACACAGATATTGGGAGGAGAAGTTGGATCCCTACCAACTGTTTACCTTGGGATGCCTCTTGGTGCAAGATCCAAATCAAAAGAGATAAAAAAGTGTGAGAAGAAGTTGTCAAGATGGAAATCGCAATACCGATCATTGGGGGGTAGGCTAGTACTAATCAGCTCAGTATTAGACTCACTTCCTACTTATATGATGTCTCTTTTCTCAATTCCTGCCGGCATTTTACAGTGATTGGACAAACTACAAAGATTATTCCTTTGGCAAGACAATAAGAAGAAAAAGGTCTTCCGTTTAGTTAAATGGAAGACACTCACACTAGCTAAAATACAAGGTGGTTTAGGAATAAGGAATTTGAAGAATCAAAGCAAGGCTCTTAAAATGAAATGGTTATAGAAGTACTCTCAAGAACCACAATCTTTATGGGGCAAAGTGATCAAAGCTAAGTATGATGAGGAAACTAACCGAGTGTCAAAAAAAGTTAGAACTTCATATGGTGTAAGTGTGGAAATCCATCAGAGAACTTTGACCTATAATGAAGAATCACTCTTCCATAATGAAAAACGGAAGGAAAACATCATTCTGGAATGATAACTGGTTAGGGCAAGGAAGCTTAAATGAAAGATACCCCGATATGTTTTGTTTAGCACAAAACCAGCATATGACAGTTGCCGATATGATGAGTCATCATGGATGGGAAATCGCTCTCAGAAGACAGTTGAATGACTGGGAGATAACAAGATTAGTTGAACTTTACAAAGAGCTGGAAGAATTTAAAGGATTACAGGAAGGGTCTGATTCACTTTGGTGGCAGAGGCACAACAGAGGGGTTTATCAGGTAAGGTAGACGCATGGCCTTGGAAACATGTATGGAGAACAAAGATTCCATACAAGGTAACATGCTTCACTTGGCTACTAGCAAAGGAGGCAGTATTAACCCAGGATAATCTCATAAAAAGAGGAATTTCTCTATGTCCAAGATGTTTTCTATGTGGGGTAAATGCTGAAACTGTCAGCCATTTATTTCTACATTGCAAAATTACAGACCAACTGTGGAAAATCTTTATTAGTCTTAGGGGTATTTCATGGTCAATGTCATACATGCTTAAAGATGTTCTTTTTAGCTGGGAAGAAGCTGGAGCTGAACCAACTAGTAGAGATAGATGGAGGACTGTCCCGACTTGTATCTGGTGGACAGTTTGGAGGGAAAAGAACGCTAGATGTTTTGAAGACAAAAGCAATCCAGTACAGAAGATCAAACTCAATTGTATTCTTCTTTTTTGTTTTTGGTATAAATATATTTACATTTATACCAATAGTTACAATAGTTATACCAATAGTTACAATAGTTATACCAATAGTTACAATAGTTACAATAGTTATACTAAAAAGATTGGCGAAAGCCTGGGAATCTGAAAGCTTTTTAATCTATTTCAAGACTCAGGGCTTACAAGGCCGGAAAGAGCCGCTGCCCCTCATACTCTTCTTTCCGTTTTTGGGTCGCTCTTCTTATCTGCCGTACCCCCAATCCTCCTTCATACGAAGGCATCGTAACATATACATCAAATCAAGATCAAATAAAAGATTCTCCATCCCTTCTTTATACTCGTCTATCCCTCGATCAACTAGATGGGCCCAGGATAAGGCATTAAAAAACCGTCGATATGGCAAAGAAAGTGGAATGCCATAGCCTAATGCTTTACTGCTATAAACCTTGCTTTGACTTCGATCTGCCTATGAACTCTTCCTTTAGACTTATAGCCTTTACTCCTATAAGGTAAGCCCCTAAACTCAAAAAGTCTATTTCCCCTCGAAGAACTTCAACTCCCTCTCGATCGGATCTACTCGGGCCGGGGCTCTGCGCTCTTTCTTTCTGTGTGGGACGATACCGGGGAGAGAAGGGAATGCGTCGAGGCGGCGAACAAGACAACTACATTTTGGCTTTTCCCTCCATAAGATGAGCCCAGTGCATTGGACCGATGGGAAGGATGGATGGGAGGCAATTTTATTATTCGCTAACCTTTGCGAAAGCTCTCTCTTTGCGCTCTTTAGAATCTCTGCTCTCTTCGTCCTCGGCCGTTAACTGCGGCGACAATACGTTCTTGTACCCGATTCTCAGAGGAATCTCGTCGTCGTCTTACCTTTGGAATGCCGTCGATCTCCGCCTCATTCCTGATCTCCTCGCTAAGCTTTTCTTCTGTCTTGCCGTATCTAAAATGACTTCGAGCATCCAGCTTCACCACTGCTGCCTGCTCTCTCCTTCTTCGGCACTTCCCAGTCCACAACAGACCTGGTCTTCTCTTGATCCATCTGAATCACACCCTTGCTGATCCAATGGCCAAGAAATAGCACTTTCGTCTCTTTCTCACCCTCACCCGTCATCCAACATGGTTCGCACCAGCGTTATTTGACTCGCTTAGTCCATCGCTGCTTGGCTCTACTGCAACCACTACAACCTGACGGTTCCCTTGCAGCTAAAAGAATGAGATAGAACACCTTTTCTGACATCAGGAGATGAAAGCAGTCAAGCAGGCAACAAAGTCGACTATTTTTGGCATCTTTTTCTTTGCTTTGACCGCGACTTTGTTTGGTCTTCCTCTTTCCTTCGGCCCATCTTTCAAAGCTAGCAAAAAGTTCGGGGTGGGTAAGCAGGAGGGGATCCCTGTGGTTAGACTAACTGGCCGAGAAGGCCCATACAGACTAAGACCTTATTCACACAGCGAAGAAAGGCCGAGTGGAAGGGGGCAGGCAGCTGGCTGGAACTAAAGAAGCTTCGCGGTCTTGATTTCCATTCTATTCTTCATATGGAATTAGAACCGGGCAACCCCATGATCGTGATTTGATCATCATTAGGTGGTGAGAAAGCACGCCTTATGACGAAGGGGGAGCATTACGCTCGATCAAGACAGCAGTCTGCCCTCTAATAGAGGGTGCTATGGAAGAAATTAGGCACTGAACTGAGGTTTAGCATTTACATTTATACCAATAGTTACATTTAAATGTATTCTTCTTTACGCTAGATGTTACTAATATATACAATAGTTACCAATTCAAAAAAAAATTGCCAACTTCGGCAATTAGAGCTAAATCATTCTAGGTACCTCCAAATGCAATCTGCACATACGCCTAAGTCCAAATCACTGCACTAACCTATTGGAACCAACAAAATGCGAATCCGAGGTCGTTTACACAAAAGTCAAACTTTGGTCAACTTTTATAACTTAAGCTTCCAAAAAGGAAGTGTTCCAATTCACTTCGAAACCTTCCCGGAACCAAACCAACCATCCATGCAAGTCACAAAACAACAACCTAACGGGAAGCATCAAATGCGGAAACGAGTGGCCGGATCGTTGCAAATCGTTCCACCGGACAAGCATCCAGAAAGTGCTTCTTACACCAGAACTTTATGCACTGAAGTGAGAAAACTGTTTTATATTTCTAGGAATTACATTCACTATCCAAACATAGAATTGACAACATTTGATCAAGATTTATTGTTTGACGAATTAATTTACATTCTTGTCTCTGTAGAAATAGGCTTAAGTTACTCTATAGACTGAAAACACTAACTTATACAATAACAACAACAAACTTAGTTTAATCTCGTAAGTGGGGTCTGGGGGAGGGTAGTGTGTACGAACACCTTACCAGTTACCCCATCCTATAAAGGTAGAGAGACTTTTTTCGAGATACCCGCTGTTCAAGTAAGAGTAAAAATAAAGTAACAAACAATAGCAACAACAATGTAATAGGGTAATGAAAGCAAATGACACATCAAATAATAAAGAACCAGGAATAACCTATAATGATAGAAAATCCTAGCTTTTCCTGTAAGAAGTTTGACGTTGGTCTTGTAAGGTAGCTAGACTTCTAGAGAGGAGGAGAGCTCTCTTTTCACACTTTGTCCATCTCCGTCTTCTGTAAAGTAGATGCCTATAATCTTTTTGCTGATAGGTTCTTAAGGCATGTTAAATACTGTTGCCATTCTAATTAGAGATGTCTTGCCTGTATTTCTATTGAACAAAAAAGAGTTTAGCACCATGATTCATGATATCTAGGCATGTACTCCGAATACATATTCTTATTTCTAAGTTTAGTAGACAAGATGTGGAGTCAGAGCTATTTACTTGCACTAGATTGGATAATGTAAAATTGCTCGTAGAGGTGTAAAAGTAGATCTCATAGTGTATCATTAATATTCACAAATTTTCTGTATGCTTTTCAAATGTTGAAATACTAAATGATGGCAAATAATTAAACTTCCATTCCAAAGAGGATCATTTGAAATGACAATAACAGCATTCAGTAGTACTTGCGTTGGAAATGGGGCTAGTTTTTGAGAGACTCAATGAGAGTTGCCTTGTTTTTAAGTTTCTTTTGTTTCCGTGTTGTTTGTTTTTTTGTGAATATGGAGAAATTTTATTTGCAATTGTCTGTTACTAAACGCAGCTCATTTATTTGGGGATAATTGGGGCCAGTTACTACTTTATTGTGCAGTCAGCCTTTAAGTACATTCCTGGGTATTACTTAGGTGAAGTGCACAGGTACTGTTGAATCTTTGTGTTTTACGTTGCTCTCATATGCATCAGTTTGTTTGTAACTTGACTATCTTTGCAGACATTTACCATTATCCAAAAAAGGAAAAAAAAACTTGAATAGTTTGGTGGATAATCGAGATATATGTACTTGAATTCCACAGAGATACATAAAATTGCAGGTACACGAGCTTGTTGGCAGTTGGAGGGGGTATTCTACTATTTCTGTTGACTAGCTTTTCTGACCCAGGAACTGTAAATATTGAGAATGTTTCCCAGTATCTATCTGCTTATCCCTATGACAATATTATATTCTCAGAAAAGGAATGTCCAACCTGCAAGATTCCAAAGTGAGTGTGTTTCTTCTGTTTAAATCTCCGATGCTCTAGTTTGCGGCTCTAGCTAATTAAATATTATTTCCTCTCCTAGTACAGACCTGCTAGGTCAAAGCACTGCAGCATTTGTGATCGTTGTGTCGCTCGATTTGATCATCATTGTGGATGGATGGTTTGTTATTTTCTCCCATTCTTTTTCCATCTTTCAGATATATACAAGTTAACTCTATATCAACACTATGTTCACCGTATATGTTCTTATGGTTTTTGTGAGAAAGCACGGGAGAAGAATATAACTGAGATTAAACATAATACAATGAGCCCTATATATAATACTAATAACCTAGAGTTCTACTATAACTAGAGTTCTACTATATTTACATATCTAACACTCCCCCTCAAGCTGGTGCATATAAATCATATGTACCGAGCTTGTTACATATGTAGTTTAACATCGAACCCAGGTTTCTAGACCCGAAAGCATCGATTTCCAAAGACATCGTTGAAAATTTGCTGAAACAGATGAAGGAAAACTGTTTTTTTTTTTTTTTTTTTTTTTTTTGCCGGAAAATCACTGTAGATGCCGGAAAAACTTCAAAGTTGTCGGAATTGAAAAGTAAAAACATGAGTAGGCTCGGAATTTGAGGGCGATGATACTGTCCTGAAGAAACTTTTTGAAATTCTGGCCGGAAAGTCTCTGTAGCTGCCGGAAAAGTCGCCGGAAAAATTGAAAGTTGTCGGAATCGAACGGAACAAGGATGGGTAGGGTCGGAAATTAAGGCCGACCAAACTGTCCTTCTGGAGCGAAGCCTAAAACTGGCCGGAAGCAGCCCCACGCGCCGGCGCGTGGTCTGACGCGCCGACAGCTGTGGCGGCGCGTGGCGGCGCGTGACGGGGAGTCTGCCGGAGAAATTTCTGGGGTTTGGTCGGAATTCTATTCCGAGTCTTGTGGTGGTGTTGGTTTTTGCACAACACTGATAATTAGTGACTTTGACGTAATTAGTCACTTAGGTCACCGGAAAATTGCACGGTGACCGAGTTATTTCTTCCCGGATGTCGTTGGAATGACGCACAACGATAATTATCTCACCAAAGCTCTGATACCATGTGAGAAAGCACGGGAGAAGAATATAACTGAGATTAAACATAATACAATGAGCCCTATATATAATACTAATAACCTAGAGTTCTACTATAACTAGAGTTCTACTATATTTACATATCTAACAGTTTTCATACTGTTTCTCAATATCACTGCAGAACAATTGCATAGGCGAGAGAAACACCAGATACTTTATGGCTTTTCTTCTCTGGTGAGCAAATGATACTGATTGGTCTTTCTGTTTAAGGTCTGATCGCATACACGAATTGCTCACACTACTGCTGCCTGACGGGGCCTGGGACAGGCAGTGGGGTGTATCATGCTCAGTTACAATTTTTTTATAAAATTAAAATAAAAAATCTTCCCATTGTTTACTAGTCTTCTGTGTTAATTTAATCTTGTGTCAACTTGGTAGTAATAGAAAGATGCTGGGAACGGGTAGAGTGAGTTGGGTTCAGAAAAAAGCATGAGAAATAGTTTGAGAAATGCAATTCATAAAATGATTTCTGAAATACGGACGGGAGATGTGATTCTCATAGGAATTTATCATCTGGAGAAATAAGGCTGTAGGAAAACAGGCTTCTGTAACTGCAGTTAGCACCATGAGAAGAATGTGTGGTCATCCTGCATTCTTTCAAAATCTGAAATGGTTTTTGTTGCAGTCAACTTCAGATGTTACACAGTGCTTTTGATTGTAGAATAGCGGTTAGAATAGCGGTATCTCTTGAGCCGAGGGTCTCCTAGAAACAGCTTTCCTGCCCCTTGGGGTAGGGTAAGGTCTGCGCATATTACCCTCCCCAGACCCCACTTGTGGGATTATACTGGGTTTTGTTGTTGTTGTCTCAATTTTAAAAAAGAAAAAATACCATTTAGGTCATTGTAATGGTCTTTTTCATCAAAGGCGTGATATGAAACATCTTTTTATCCATGGTAGCAACCCTTCAATGCACTGTGAAGAATTACCCTTTTTGATAGGGGATATTTGCTGTTTACTCTCCCTTTTCACAATGGAAGTTTCTTGTTAATTTTTGCATAACCTTGGAAGGGGATAGGGGATAATCACGTTTCCTCCTTCCCCACCCCCCACCACAGCAAATGAGACCCCATCACGAGCATATATTATTGGCTAACCTTTATGGAAAGGAGGGGTTGCTCTAATGGTAAGCAACCCCCACTTCCAACCGAGAAGTTGTGAGTTCGAGTCTCCCCAAGAGCAAGGTGGGAAGTTCTTGGAGGGAAGGATGTCGGGGGTCTATTTGGAAACAACCTCTCTACCCCTAGGATTGAGTTAGGTCTGCGTACACACTACCCTCCCCAGACCCCACTAAGTGTGATTATACTGGGTGGTGGTTGTTGTTGTTTGTGGAACTTGATCACTTTTATTGCTACTCCTACGGAGAAATACTCATGCAATTGTTGCCATCGTTTGAACTTATTACATATCAGGAAAAAAAAAACCAACAACAACGGCCCAGTATAATCCCATAAGTGGGATCTGGGGAGGATAATATGTATCAGGAAAAAACAGAAGACGTAAATAGCTGTTTCTTCTACAAAAGAGCTGTTTAAGAAACTGAGAAACACAGAGCAAAAGAGAGAGAGATAAAACTTTAGTGGAGGAATGATTCTTTAAACTTGGCTTCTTGAGAGCATTTACTTAAGCTAAACTAGATAAAAATTTCAACAGATTGTCCTAATTCCAGAACTCATGTGATCTTAATTCTTGTTTCAGGAAGTACTTTTTAGTCGTAAGTCATTGTGAAAAGGTTCTGCCAAATAAGAACTTACTAGAGAGAGTTCTTTTTTTCTTTGTATGTTTAATCTTGACACTGCCTTTACTCTTCACTTCACATGCTCGTGAAAAACATGTATGTGAGTAACATTAGATTCAACTTTCATTATGAAGGATTTTGTATTAACACTGTTGACCAAGTTGATGAGACTTTTACATTGACTATCCTGTAATTTTCAACACGTATCTGCAGGCATTTTCTTCTCTGCTTATATGGGACAGTTGCTATTGGACTAGTGCTAGCTGGCCGACTGAAAGAACTACGGGTTATAGATATTCTTACTGGTACATAGACTACTCCTTTAAATTTTAATGCTGCTCAATTGCATGTT
The DNA here is from genome assembly GCA_034376525.1 of Nicotiana benthamiana. Taxonomy (NCBI): domain Eukaryota; kingdom Viridiplantae; phylum Streptophyta; class Magnoliopsida; order Solanales; family Solanaceae; genus Nicotiana; species Nicotiana benthamiana. Next base: position 51,057,312 of record CM067338.1, on the reverse strand, counting down.
ATATTCAAAATGAAAGTTGAATTTCTCTGTTATTGCAGTTTATTATGGCTTCGAGAACTCATTTAGTAGTTTAGCTCCACATGTTGTAGCGGTAAGTGGAATACCTTTTTCGATTCAGCATCTCCCCCTTCCTCCCCTTGATGCTTGCGTGTATTGTGTGTGCTTTGATGGATAGTTTAGACTAATGAGAACTCTTACCAAATACTAATTCTGTTTTGGGAACTTTTAAGAAAGAGTTAATGTACGAGTCCTTGATAAAGGCAATGCTATCAAGCATTCTTACCTGCTATACATCCTTATCCTCCAAGAGTAGGGCAGATTATAAGGATCAACTTCGTCGCAACTTGCAATGAATCATCACAAGACTCCGCTCTATTTCAAAACCACTGCCACAATTATACCTCATGCCCACAAAAGATTTCGTTAGCACTCTTAATGCACTTGAAAAGAGACATTCATCTTCAATTCTTTGACTAACTAAATAAACAATTCTACATGTTTCATTTTGCATCTACTCAAGACTATCATGTAAAAAAAGGACTACCATCACAAGAGGATACTTTTGAAAAAATTAGGCTCGATAAATTTAGGTTCATTCTCTAATGACAACTCGTCAACAATTGCAACTCTATGAGTAAGAAAATATATATGATCAATAGAATTACAAGCACTTTAAGATACAGTTTGGCTATTTGCATTCTGATAGTCACGCACCATAATATATGCAAATGTGCAATCAACTCTATGTGCATCCCCACTCCTATTAGGCTCAAATACAACAGCATCACTACTTTGTGACATTTCAAGCTCATAAGAAATAGAAACATTGGATGCAAACTAAAGACTCATTAAGTTCATAAGAAGGATGATTAACACCTAAACTCTCTACACATTCAATCTCACTAAACAAAAATGAAGAGTTAGATTTATTTGTTTTACCTTAAATTACTCAAATTCAATTTACCTCTGTTAGCCTCACTTAAGGCTGACTCCTTGGTGTTGCAACCTCTAGTTTCCTATAACTACAAGTGACTTCAGGTGAAGAATCTTTATGAGAAGCTTCACATTTAATTCCTCCTAGGCATATCACCAACAAGTCTGTTGTTATTCTTTCTCATTTGTTTCCATTTAGTGCAAGAAAATGTAATGCAGTCTTCTTTGCGACACTTAAAGCATTTACGCACTTTCTAATGAAATCGAAGAGAAGATAGCCATGCTACCTTGAACCTGAATTTCAAGTTTCCGCTGTGGTATACAATCATTACCGTGAACATGGCGGGCTGACAGCTTGAGGTAACTTCACCTTTCTCTTCCTTTGCATGTTGCCTTTGCCTTATGTCAAGTAGGACAATCTCTAGTATTACCACTTGCATAGGTTTTTCATTGAGAGTGAAGAAAGCCTTAGAATTTGGAACACAGCAACCCCCCCCCCCCCCCCCCCCCCCCTTCTCTCTTTCTTTTTCGTGATATGCAACTTGAAGCATTAAAGCCTTACCTCATCATCCTCTGTGGTCATGGTTCTTTAGCTTGTATGGAGTTCCAAGCTCCTTCAGATGGTCTTTCAAAAGTTTTTCATGTATGAGTTTCCCTTTTCAATATTGCATCCCTCTTTAGCAAGCTTCCTATTTTTCTTGAGGCACTCTTCCAACTCATCTACATCTAGATGAAACATGTTTCCAGAAAAGAAAAAAACAATTAAAGTTATAAGGGCCTCGCGTTCACACCTCAAGTGTATCTCTCAAGAATGGTCACACAAACGCTCGTGTACCACTCTAAGATTGGCTTTTGTCACTCTTTTGGTCTCACCGCTCAAGCCTTTACTGCGGTTGGTGTATACTAAAAGTTTTAAACAAACTCAACAAGTAGCTCACCAGTTATCTTTTTACTTCGGGATGGGAATAGAGTTTATGTTCAACAAAGAAGTACAACTAAAGCAAACTGACTGGAACCAACAAATTCACAATGAAATTAAAGATAGGCTAAATTAAGAGGCAGAAAATTAGAAAGTGCTCATAGCAGCACTAGCAACATTGTTAAGATCTTATTACTATATGAAAGTAGTGAGAACTATGAATGTTGATGATTTAGAATGGTATGAAATTAAAGAAAAGCAAGTTACATTAAAACACACTTCAGCTTCACAAAAAAAAAAGTTTAGAGCAGTAATAGCTATGCTTCGTTCTTAGCCCAAAGGGTGCGGTCGCAACATTAAAGGCAGCTGAAAGACGGATGAACTGGAACTCAGACTCAAGATATGTTGCGTTCGCAGCTTGGTCACTGCGATTGGAATGTTAGCAATCTTACTAATGTTGCAATCTATGAACACAAACTGCAATCACGGTTGTATGCTTGATGAACTTCTGAATCGGCAGGACAAATTTTGCTAGAAGGGGTGCGGTTACTTAAGGAAGGTGTGTAGCTGTCCAAAAGGGTTGTTGGGGAATTTCTATAATGCGGCAACCACGGTTAGGAGGCTGTAACCACAGCTGTTCTTTGGATGGAATTCTGAAGCTTTCCCGACAAAACTAACTGAATGGTATAACTGATTTCTGCCAAGAACTTTCAGACTTCGAAATTTTGATCAAATCCCCAATTCCAAATAGACTCGAACATATCCCACATGAGGCGAAACATGAAATATAAGGCTAAACACAGAATCTAAGAGTACACCCTCATAATTCCATCATTTTTTTGATATTTCCTTTTTTTTTTGTGTATGTGTGTGAATCAAATGGATTCAAATGAATGGAGCTGGTGTATAAAGGATACGTACCCTCACCAAAGCTCTGGTATGAAGTGATGGCAGAAAGAGTATGTAGATAACAAACAAACAATGGAAAGCAATAAAGAGATAGAAGCTAGACCCAACTGAAATTCAAATAGGCAATGCACAGTTTGGGGAGGTGGACGGTATGATTTGGAGAAGAATGCTTTTGAAGTTCATAATTCATATTAAGTCTTTCTATTGCCACCTCATCTTGCACGCGAGTTCATAACCCGTTGTTGGAAACATTGCGGAAATTGAGGAACCCAAAAGAGGCGGTATTCTTCACATGGTGTGTGACATGTGGGGGTGGGGGGGTCATTTAGGCAGCAGACAACCTTAGAGGAGGAAATCCGTCGTGGTTAGATGGTATTGAATGTGCCACAGAAATGGGGAGGACACCAACTGCCCTCTACTTCATTATTAATGCACGTTGAAATTGTGGGTGTGTGTGTGTGTACATATAACATATACATGGTCTTCAAGGCGCAATTGGTGCTTTCAAGCATAGATGTGAAATATTGTCTAGCTGGATATTGCACAACTAGAGAGTAGTAGGAAGAGGCTATGGAGATTTGCACCTTTTTACATTTTTTGGTTATCATGGGGAAATGAAGAGGAGATATTTGAAGGTGTAGAGAGATCCTTGTCAAGAGTGATGTGTTCCCTTTCGTTTCTGTTATACTTTTGGTGCAAAGGGGACAGGTAAAATTTGAGTGTTATCAGTAAATTTATGATTTATACATTTTGTTCCTATCATACATCTGGAGGTGTGTATCAATAAATTACTTTGATTTGTAAAAATAAGAAGTAACAGACAAATGCATTGTCTGAAAACGTTACTGAATAAACCTTGCAAAATGCTGATAATCGTAGGGGGATCTTTCTGCTGTAGTATGGAAGTTCTGGAATTAGCTTATCCTTTCAGTGCATTGATGATCTAATTAAGGATGCTTTCTTCCTTCTCTTCATTTTTATAAGTTCTTTTTCCCTTTCACCAGCTTTCTTAGCATGTTGTGTCTGTACTTATGCTTGTGTTTGTTTCTTAATGATAATCTTCTACTTTGTATCAGTGGTTGTTGGATTCATACAACACTCAAATACTTATCATGGTGTTTCTGGCTATAGTGTCTATGCTACTTGCCGGTTTCCTTGCATACCACACTAAACTGTGTATCAAAAACACTACAACAAATGAGGTATTCCTTTTTTGTATTTAATTCAGTACAGTACATATGGTTTCTCCAGTAGCTTAGGATGATTTTGTGGTTTGCTGTGCAGTCTGACTTTTCTTCTCCTTCATAGTACCTGCATTGTCGTTAGAAGTAAGCTTTTGGAACTATATGTGTCTGCTAACAATAAACTTATTGTCTTATTACTCATTTTTCTTTTTTTGATTACTGAGAAATCCCTGAGAGCCAGTGGGGGCACAGTTCGAAACTCGGCGGAGAATTGGCCCGCCCCTCTACCCTTCTCCACTTAAATACCAGGCTTTTGTTTTTAGCAGGGTTCGAATCCATAACGTGTGTCTAACCCACACATCACTAGTTACGTTCTTACCACTAGCCCGAATCCTTGGGGGTTGTAATACTATTTTACTATTACATGGGCATTTTCACCTAAAAGCAGATATGGCTTCTGATCTATCACTGAACAAAGTTCAGGCCAGTTGGAGACCTTGAAATCCAATATATTTCGGCAAACAAGAAATAAGAAGTCTGCCTCTTATAAGGGGGATCAAGTAAGTAGCACAATTTTGACTGACCAACCTAAAAATAACAAGTTTAAGGACCAGAGGAGCATTATCTCTTAGCCTGATAGCAATCTCTTCTTTTAGTCTTAATTTTGACTAGGCACGAGAAAAAACGAAAAGTAAAGAGAAGAAAGGGAGTAAGAAGGGGCAACAGAAAAAGAAAAAAAAAAGCATTGGGACATTCTAAATCCTAATGATATACCCTATTGATTCAGCATACCTCCAAGATTTTAGGAGTCGAAACAGCAGCAGAAGCTGTTCTTAGCTCTCATCTAAAGCAAAATTTTGCTCGTGTGGACTGCAGACTTTCAAATGGCAAGAATATTTAAACTGGAAGAGGAAAGTCAATGAAGCAAAGGCAAGTGCAGCAGCTCTCAAAGCAAGTTTAGGTGAATTGAACCAGGAAATGACGCACCCTGTGAGCAAATGGAAGGCCCTCTTTTGGAGGTCCCATCTGGAAGAGGTGGAGGTGGTTAAGAATAACATTTACGATAAAGGACTACTCCAGAATGTCTCTGAGATTGTAATTCCTCTTTCAACAAGACGTTCATTCATACAGAGGAAATCAAAATCAGGTTAGAATTGTCAGTTGGTGACCCATATTCCATTGGGGCTTAATAGCTTTTCTTGGTCCAAGTCTTTAGTCTAATGGTCGTAAACACCGAGGAGAATGCTCTAAATGTGAAGATTCTATCAGAACCTATTGCAAGTATTGACAAGTCATCTACCTTTATTCTTGGATGGCCACGGTTAATGCAGTTTAACTGCACATGGTGAAAGGATTGGACGGGTTCTGAGAAAGGGGTTTAAGTGCCAGTAGTGGTGTTTGCTTCCTTTTATTTGCCGCTGTTGAAGGGAAGTGCTTACTGTTCTTTTTGGTGCATTTCTGATTCCTACTGGTGCAGCCTGGGTTTCTTCTCATTTCTAGTGATAAATTTTTGTTTAACTTTATATAGCTCTTCGCTGCTTAGCAGCAAATTTTTAGTTGTACAATGTAATACGACGAGAATGAGTGCCTGGTATATGTTGCAATCCAATGTCTCGTGTGTCCTCCAGCTGTGGAACTGGAACTCCGTCGAATTCAAATAAATTTTGTGCTCATGTAGCGGAAAAGGAGAGAATGTTATCCAGCAGCTTTATATATATATATATATATATATATATATATATATATATATATATATATATATATATATTATAATGTAAATTTCATTGATTCCTGGAGGAACTCTTGTATACCAGAAGCAGGGAACTTACATTAAAATGTGGTTCTCTTAAAGGCTCCCAATCTTCTATCCAAACTGAAACAAGGACTGCATGGATGTACTACCCCCCCTCCCCCCCCCAATAAAAGGCAAAATTAAGGCTGTTTAATGGGTGGGCTGGGCCGGGCCTTCTTTGACCCGTCCGGTTCCGGGTTGGTAACATGTTATTTTTAGCGGGTTTCGCAGGTTCGGGTTAATCCTGGTTAAAATTGAACCATAAGTGTTACGGGTTGAGGGGGCCGGGCTGGGCCGGGTTTAGTGTATTTTTAATTTTTTTTTTGGAATTTTATATAACTATTGTAAGTTGTATTAATACTTTGTATTAATTAAAAGAATACAAGTAAGATGGGGAAAAATTGCATTTATTGCTTTATTGCAAGTGCTACTGTTATTTTTTAATTTCAAGTTTCAAACTTACAAAAAGAAAGATATACATTTTTTTCAACAAGTAAACTAGTAAAGTAGTAACTTCAAATGTTTTGCATCGCCTTAGTAAGTTCATCATAATTAATATGAACAGATTGACCTTCTCGAGTGTTAAATTCGGATGAGTTTTCATGTGTTAATATCTCTCTAAGTTCCTCGTCTTCTGGGTTATCAACATCTTTCTTTCCTTGATTTTTTCGTTCCGATCTAATCCAATCTATGAAGCATGCTAAAACTTCCAAAGCATTGCTTACCAATAAGTGGCGGATGTGTCTAAGTTGTTGTCTTGCTTGGCTAAATGCACTCTCCGATGCAACAGTAGAAATCGGCAAATTTAGCACGTCCCGAGCCATAGCGAAAAGAACAGGAAATTGCTTTTCATTTTCATGCCATCATCTCAACGATAAAAATTCCTTTGTGCGAGGCTCTTTTTGCTTCTGCAAGTAGAATTGAAGTTCATCAATATTCCTGCTACTGGTTTGAGTGTTAGAAAATGTAAACAAAATATTAAAACTATCACGGCCTTCTTCATCATCCACAGTAGCTGAAGTGCTATATTGCATAGTAGGATTAACATTGCCTACAACATGAGTAGCATCATCATATTCATTTGCATAATAATTATATAGTTGTTGTAAATATTCATTTAGCTCGTTCATAGAAACATATAAAGTTGGGGTTTCAGTTTCTCCAATCTCTGTATAAGTATAAATGCATTCATTAATTGGTGACAATCACACATTTTAATAGAAGGATTTAAAAGTGCACCAATTAAATAAAACGAAGGAATTGGAAAGAAATATTATTTGAATTTTGCTTGTATTTTTTCAACATCCTTATATTTTTCTTTCTTCTTAAATTCAGATAGTAGAAAAGAAATTTCAACTATATGTACTAAAGTCATAGCAACAGTGAGGTAATATGCTCCAGAAAACTCAACAGTAGATGTATAAAATTTATGTAAAAATTTTACAACATCATTAATGACCTCCCAAGTATCACTTGTTAACATACGCCTTGGATCAGTACAATGTGCATTAGCAACTTCAGTTCAATGTGGATTAGCAACTTCAGTTATTGGGAATCTATATTTGTATCAACATTTTAAAAATATGTATGTATAAATCTAGTAACAATTTCGTCTGACATGAATCTAGGTTTAATGTTATACTGGATACACTTATTCTTAAAATTTTTTATTCTGGATTGTCTATTATTTCCTTGAATAACACCAACTGCTCTTCTAACATGAGTAATCTCAACTGAAAATAAATCAAGGCCGCTTTTAACAATTAGATTATAGGGATTTTTACATATACATCCCATATAACAAACCTTATAACCACTCATGTTTAAGGTTAGTATTTATTACATTTAAGCATACCATGTTTCAATATATGTACCAAAATTGACTTTGAAGGTTTAATTACCAATAATTTATTAGGGGCTTTAATTGTGGAATAAAATATTTCCATATTTTCTTTCCCCACTTTTTTCTCTTTCTTCCACCAGATTTTTACCCCGGAAAACAAAAAAAGAAAGAAGAAGAAATATAACGTATAGTACATTATAATGTAATCTACAGAGAGATTTTGTGAGGAAAAGGTAAATCAGATTTTGTAAATCTCTTAGTGATTATGCAACATGACAAGAGAGATAGAGAAGATTGGGGAATCAAGAACTTGATTTGGTTTATCTAAATACAGAAAAAAGAAAAGGTACTCAGTAAGCATGTGAATGAATAAACAGATGAGCAGATTCATGAATCTTACAACAGACAAACACCAAGTCGTATAAAGCATTTATTCTATGCCTATCTTCTTGTTTCTTTACTTATCAATATTTAGTTCTTATTCTATAATAAAACTTTTTTAAGGCAATTAATAGTAGTAACTCTTTATTGCTACTTCGTTGATCCTCCTACAACCTGCTTCATCTCTGAGTTCCTAAATTAATGATCTAGACCTGTCAAAGGGTCTCTAAACACTAGGTTTTGAATAAATCTCAATGGCGGAGCTAGAATGGTTCGGCTGAATTTAACATTTTTGGTCCAAATTTTATATTTATTTTAAAGAAATTTATTAAATATATCCAAATCATTAATCTAGAATTTAATAATTTAATAGAACTAAAACTTTGATTTTCATAGTCATCACCTTTATTCTTGGTTCCGCCTTCTTGAATACTAGTAGTATTCAATATATTTCCTGCAACAAGTTTGAATTAGAGTTCCAACGCCTGACAGTTCAAACAAGTATAAAACCATAGTTGCTTATGTCAATATCAACAATTGTTACCACTGTGCGTTTTAATTGTCCTTTATCCTTTTTAACGAGTCTTTGACCTATTCAAGATGGTCATCTCCAAGTAATAGTTGTATAGTGTATATAGTGGCGGAGCTAAAATTATATATACGGGAAACCAAAATTCTTTTCATCAAAAATACTTTTTGAAAATTGTTTCATCAAAAATACAAATTGTAGTTAATTGTAGTTTTTTGGAGGTAATTTGTAGTTAATTGGCAAAATGTACTGTTGAATCAAATTTATAGTTAATTCTACTAATGTAGTGACTACAATTACCTACAATTGCATATAACTACACATCTATACTACATATAACTACAATTGCATAACTACAGATTGTTGGAAGTCCAATGCTACATGTACTGTTGCAGTACATTTTGCGCTGTTGTGTTTTCGGATTAAACTTCTTGTCTTGAACAATGAAGAATAATGAATTGACGTTGCATAGAAATGCCATTTGTAGTTTTCAGCAACTCATACCATCCAGTAGATACAAAAAAATACGTTATTCAGACATATTTTTCAACTGACTACGATTAACTACAAGTAACTACAATTAACTACAAAGTTCATATAACTACAAAAATTTGACTACATTTTAAAAACACACTGGAAACACTGCATATAACCTTAACTACATTTACCTACATTTGACTACATTTAAAAAACTCACTGGAAACACTTCATATAACCTTAACTACATTTACCTACATTTGATTACATTTTAAAAACACACTGGAAACAGTGCATATAACCTTAACTACATTTGACTACATTTTGCTTCATTACAGGCTTCATTTGCTTGTCCTCTTCCAACGCGATCATTCCCAAGTGTGAAGGATCCTCCAGCAACATCTTTGCTACAAGATATCCTGCGATTGACCACGTCTGATACTTTCTTGCTTGTTTACCAATATATCTTCCGACTTTTCCATCATAATATTCAGGCCACACGTCCTTAGATAAGCGGCTCTCAGCAAGATCGATTGCCCGTCTTGCAATTTGTGGTCGTCCCGTCTTAATACAGGCAGCGGTTAGCAACCACAAAAGCACTGCATTGGAATTAGACATTTGGTACAAAAGCCTACCATTATCAAAAATTGTATTACAATTAGTGACTGCATTGGATAATAGTGACTGCATTGGAATTATCCAATGCAGTGCCGTCTGCATTGGAATACAAATTGTAGTTCATCAAAAATACAAATTAAAGGATGTTGGTGATGATGACGATATCAGTTTAGAGGAGATTAGACATTCCAAATGTTTCTCTCTGCATTTGATTGTTTCACCTTTTGCCCTGCATTTGAGACTCACAAATCTTGATTTCCAATTCCAAATATTTCTCTCTTCATTTCTGTCTGCACAAGTAGACATCAATCTAATAACGAATTTAATTGATTGTTTCACCTTGCCCTGCATATATCACCACCTACAAAAGGGGGAGGGGTGTTGGGGGGGGGGGTGATAGATATGCAGGTTCAAGGTTCAACTATGGCGTGATTTGTTATACATACACTACTTTCATCTGACTTGTGAACATGAAAAAAGAAAAGGATTTACTAATATGGGATTCAGTAGTAACTTAATATCGAAACGCCAAACAAGCCACCTCCAACACTTTTAAATGCTGCAACTTGGGCAATACATATGGGATTCAGTAGTAACTTAAGATATCAAACACTTAATGGTATTGAGTTTGTGCTAGCCAAAGGTCTTCCTCCATTAGTATTTAAGTCCTCGGTTGTGGTTTTGAGATGTGTGAATAACCTTCTTGGGGGAGCGACATTCGTCATCTTGGCGAAGATGACAGGTTCGCAGAAAGCAAATGAAGTAAAGGTAGTTGGCGTTGAGGACGGATTAGTTGCAGAGAAAGAGAGGTTGTTCAACCAGAATGACAATATGCATACTGCTGATTCTGCTTCTGATTTGGCATTTATTTGGTAGAAAATCAAAGATTAATTAGAAGCCATAAAGATAGACGTTATTTTAGGCTACACTTTATTAAGAATCTTTTTTAGCCTTAATTATCTAGCGTTAATTTAGGATGGAAAATCAGCAAATATTCCGTTTGGTATATATTATGTAACAAAAACATGGGATATGAGGGTAATAAACAAACAATGCACAATAATGGTAGTAAGGTTTGTTATATGGGATGTATAGGTAAAAATCCCTAGATTATAAACATGAAAAATATCATTAAGAGGTGATTTCAAATGCATTTTTAATATTGAAATTGCGACATTATTGTTAGAAACATTATCAAAAGACATACACAATACTTTTTTGTTTAGATTATAAACTTCAGCAACTTCAACAACAGTACTACTTATAAACGCATCGGTATGACTCTGATCTTCATCATATTTAAGAGATAATACGTTTTTGCATACAAGTACTATCATTTATTTAATGACATGTAATTGTCAGATAATCATTTCCATTAATAGCATGGACAATATTAGAAGTTAGACAAACTCTACAAGGAAGGTGGCTAAACAAATAATGTAAATATGTTTGATATTGTCCATGAAGCCTAAAGGTATCAGCTATACAAGTACTTCTAGGGATACCTTTAAATAAAAGGATTGTAAATCCTTTGAATAACATAATAAGATATGATGAAGAAACAAAAGAAAAATGTAGACAACCCAAAACAATCATTTTTGCTAACTCCTCACGATCCCTCATTTTATCATATTTTAGTAGACCTCCAGTAGTAGGGTTAATAGTTATTTGATTTCCATCCCCATCAGTGTCCCATTCTATGGGATGGTCAATTCTCATATGTCTACTAAGCGTCTTAGTCCCCCCCCCCCCCTAAATTTTCTCCAGTCAAATGTTTAAAAGTATTGTTATAAATTTTGCATCTAACTCTATCAATACCTTTTATTATTTAAAAAAAATTCCAAACCTTACTTCTTTTTCTACGAGTAAAAGTCGGAGCATATGTGGTGTACCAGGAGTGGTGCCACGACCACCACCCCTTGTAGCACTAGAAAAGTCTTCTCCAGGAGTGGACTGATCCGTTAACTTTTTCTAAAACTATAAATACCCCCTTTCTCTCTTCATTTCTCACTCAAATCTCATTTCTCTATCTCAATTTCTCTCATTCTCTTATTCTCCAATTTTCAAGACTTAGTCTTCAATTCATCCTTTCATCTTCGAATTTTTCATTCGGAATTTGAAGTTTGAAGTTCAAAATTGAAATACTTGCTTGACGTTTGTTCGTGGTAACATCGGAATTGCGTAATCAAGTGCTCGATTTATTATCGAATTCGGTGCACTCCCTCCAACTCTTTCTCTTATTTAATATTTTAGTTGCATATTTAATTTTAGCGAATACTTTAATTTTTATAATATGTTTAGTGCTGCTAAAAGAGCGTGTAGAAAAGTTACTGGTAGGGGTGGAAATAAAAAAGGTAGTCCTGGAGCTTCTGGTAATAATAATAATGACACATTATCAATTACACATGTTTCTGAATCATCGCCTAATGATAATGTAGATATAGATTATGAACAATTACAAAAAATATTTAGAATAGAAGATAATAAGAATATAAGATGAGATACCACTTACACCTACTTTAGCACGTCCCGAGCCATAGCGAGAAGAACAGGAAATTGCTTTTCATTTTCATGCCATCATCTCAACGATGAAAATTCCTTTGTGCGAGGCTCTTTTTGCTTCTGCAAGTAGAATTGAAGTTCATCAATATTCCTGCTACTGATTTGAGTGTTAGAAAATGTAAACAAAATATTAAAACTATCACGGCCTTCTTCATCATCCACAGCAGCTGAAGTGTTATATTGCACAGTAGGATTAACATTGCCTGCAACATGAGTAGCATCATCATATTCATTTGCATAATAATTATATAGTTGTTGTAAATATTCATTTAGCTTGTTCATAGAAACATATAAAGTTGGGGTTTCAGTTTCTCCAATCTCCATATAATTATATAGTGCATTCATTAATTGGTGACAATCAGATATTTTAATAGAAGGATTTAAAACTGCACCAATTAAATAAAGCGGAGGAATTGGAAAAAAATATTTTTTGAATTTTGCTTGTATTTTTTCAACATCCTTATTTTTCTTTCTTCTTAAATTCAGATAGTAGAAAAGAAATTTCAGCTATATGTACTAAAGCCATAGTAGCAGTGAGGTAATATGCTCCACAAAACTCAACAGTAGCTGTATAAAATTTATGTAAAAATTTTACAACATCATTAATGATCTCCCAAGTATCACTTGTTAACATACGCCTTGGATCAGTACAACGTGCATTAGCAACTTCAGTTCAATGTGCATTAGCAATTTCAGTTATTGGGAATCTATATTTGTAGCAACATTTTTAAAATATGTATGTATAAATCTAGTAACAATTTCGTCTGACATGAATCTAGGTTTAATGTTATACTGGATACACTTATTCTTAAATTCTTTTATTCTAGATTGTCTATTATTTCCTTGAATAACACCAACTGCTCTTCTAACATGAGTAATCTACTGAAAATAAATCAATGTTGCTTTTAACAATTAGATTATAAACATGACAAATATCATTAAGAGGTGATTTCAAATGCATTTTTAATATTGAAATTGCGACATTACTGTTAGAAACATTATCAAAAGACATACACAATACTTTTTTGTTTAGATTATAAAATTCAGCAATTTCAACAACAGTACTACTTATAAACGCATCAGTATGACTCTGATCTTCATCATATTTAAAAGAGTTAATACGTTTTTGCATACAAGTACTATCATCTATCTAATGGCATGTAATTGTCAGATAATCATTTCCATTAATAGCATGGGCAATATTAGAAGTTAGACAAACTCTACAAGGAAGGTGGTTAAACAAATAACGTAAGTATGTTTGATATTGTGCATGAAGCCTAAAGATATCAGCTCTACAAGTTCTTCTAGGGATACCTTTAAATAAAAGGATTGTAAATCCTTTGAATAACATAATAAGATATGATGAAGAAACAAAAGAAAAATGTAGACAACCCAAAACAATCATTTTTACTAACTCCTCACGATCCCTCATTTTATCATATTTTAGTAGACCTCTAGTAGTCAGGTTAATAATTGTTTGATTTCCATCCCCATCAATGTCCCATTCTATGGGATGGTCAATTCTCATATGTCTACTAAGCGCCTTAGTCCCCCCTTAAATTTTCTCCAGTCAAATGTTTAAAAGTATCGTTACAAATTTTGCATCTAACTCTATCAGTACCTTTTATTATTTCAAAAAAATTCCAAACCTTACTTCTTTTTCTACAAATAGAAGTCGGAGCATATGTGGTGTACCAGGAGTGGTGCCACGACCACCACCCCTTGTAGCACTAAAAACCCCAACTCCAGCACTAGTAGGTGTAAGTGGTATCTCATCTTATATTCTTATTATCTTCTATTCTAAAATCTTTTTGTAATTGTTCATAATCTATATCTACATTATCATTAGGCGATGATTCATAAACATGTGTAAATTATAATGTGTCATTGCTATTACTACCAGAAGCTCCAGGACTACCTTTTTATTTCCACCCCTACCAGTAACTTTTCTCCACGCTCTTTTAGCAGCACTAAACATATTATAAAAATTAAAGTATAAGCTAAAATTAAATATGCAACTAAAATATTTAATAAGAGAAAGAGTTGGAGGGAGTGCACCGAATTCGATAATAAATCGAGCACTTGATTATGCAATTTCGATGTTACCACGAACAAACGTCAAGCAAGTATTTCAATTTTGAACTTCAAACTTCAAATTCCGAATGACAAATTCGAAGATGAAAGGATGAATTGAAGACTAAGTCTTGAAAATTGGAGAATAAGAGAATGAGAGAAATTGAGATAGAGAAATGAAATTTGAGTGAGAAATGAAAAAGAGAAAGGGGGTATTTATAGTTTTAGAGAAAGTTAACGGATCAGTCCACTCCTGGAGAAAACTCCAGCACGACCATTTTAACACTTCTTCTCCAGGAGTGAGCACGACCACCACCCCTTATCATTTTAACATTTCTTCTCCACTAAAATACTATCTCGTGAACTCTTCACGCTGACATGACAAAAATGTGTGCTTTATACTTAATTCTATGCGCGTGAAACTCTCAAAATTAAGATTTTTTCTTTTCTTTTAAATTTTTATTTTATGTGGGTCCTATTATATTTTATTTTTCACACATTAATTTCATTTTCTTCCCAAAATATTCCATTTCCGCCAAATTAGTAGTGCCTATTCCTTCCGCCATTAATCCACCCATTTGCTCGTTGAGAACAACTTAAAAGAGGCCGATAATGTATTTTGCCAAAAAAAGGAAAAAACAAAACAAGAAAAAGAGGATATTCTTCTACTTACACATCACCGTTTCAACACTTATTTCTTTCATCTTATATATAATCCACATGGGGGCTAGAAAAGTAACATCTCATGCTTTAGAATTAGGTCTTCTCTTCCTCTTAATAAAGGTCCAACAACGAAATGCCTTAGTTAAAATTGAAAAAAGAAAAGAAAAAGAGAGCTGCAGCGCCTCATTCATTGTGCACGACGTCATTGTTCTCGAATTCATTTGAGAACACGGACACAAGCACAAGCTGCCACATGACAACGCATAAAGACGTGATATACATATTGTTTGTGTATTTTTCTCTTATATAAGAAGCGAGAGATTAGCTCCTTAAGGAGTCTCTATCATCAACGAGCATGGTTGTCCCTTTTAGGGCATTTTGCCCAACAACCTAGCAGTGCCCAACAACCTAGCCTCTCCCCCGTCAAACCAGCTAATGGGAGAACGACAACGACAAGGTCACATATATAAGGAGTCATCTGAATACTCGATTGGTGTTGATAGCGGTAAGAACTGATCTCATAAAGAGAGTTCTATGACTTGTTGATGTGATGGGTGGTTATGAGTTTCTGCAAGTTTCTTTCATCAAATTGGAACAAGATTTTTGTTAATAGGAGGTTAGATACCGGTACCAGGTTTGCTATTTGAGAAGCTATTATGTCGGGAGCTATTGCTATGTGTATCTCGGTTATGTGGAATATCATGTGATTATACTTAAGATATGGTTATGGCTTGATGCATCTTGATTCAGAGTTATATAGTGTATAGATGCGAGAATCGGGTATTATAATGAATTTTAGAAGTAAGAGATTGTGTTATAAGGGTTTTGAGCTAATGTTGATGTAAAGATCCCCTGTTATATTGTATTGCCGGACTTATATAGGTTTATATAATGTGGGATCACTCATGGGTATCTTTTCAGACTTATACAGTGTATATATGCGAGAATCGGGTATTATAATGAATTTTAGAAGTAGGAAATTGGGTTATAAGGGTTGTGAGTTAATGTTGAGGTAAAGATCCCCGGTTATATTGTGTTGCCGGACTTATATATGTTGAGATAATGTGGGATCACTCATTGGTATGTGTATGGCAAGTTTATATAATGATTTGATGGCATTGGAATGGCTATTGGCACGTCCAAGGACAAACATGCGTTTAAATGGGGGGAGAATGTAACGACCCGACCGATCGTTTTGAGCTTTAGTGTTCCATCAGGTGGTTTGAGACTTTGAGTAGCTTCATATTATGTAATATGACTTGCGTGTATAGTTGGTATCGATTTTCGAGTGGTTCGAGTTGATTTGGAAGAATGATTCTCGTTTTAGAAACTTTAAGTTTGAAGAATTGACCAAGGTTTGACTTTTGAGTAAACAGATTCGAAATCAAGTTTTGATTGTTCAGATAGGTTTGTACGATAATTTTTTACTAGTAAGTATGCTTGAATTTGGTTTAGAATATTCCTAGAATTCGACACTATTTGTCAAAAGTTGGCAATTTGAATAACTTAGGAGTCCATAAATTTGACCAAGAGTTGACTTTGATGTTATTGGACTCTATTTATTGTTCCGAGATTTATAAATAGGTCTATATAGTTTAATTGCACTTTTTTATTTGCCTCGGGTGTCCGAGTCTCTTCGATCCCCTCGACTAATCCCGGGGGTGCACAGGCCCTCGGCAAGGAGTTTTCCGCAAGTGCACCACGGTTAATTCAGGTTTACCCAGTTCGATGGTCCTCATAAATTGTTTTCACCCAGTGGGTTTCGAACTTGAGACCTTGAAAGGGAGCAAACCCCAAGGCTCAAGTCAATTTCTACCAGGCCAACCCCTGAGGGTTGTGTGCAAAATTTGAAAGTAATCCGAATTGTTTAAGTATAATTCGGATACTCTTTTGAAAGAATGAAGATTTAACAACTTAAGAGAAATTCTATTCGGTTTAAGCCTTTATTCTTTGTTGTGATGTTCCCGAAGGTGTTTTGAGGCTTTGGATAAGTTTGGATGTTGTATTTGTACTTGTTGGTATGATTAGATGGGGTCCCAAGTGGCTCGGGTGTATTTTGGATTATTGGTTGAGAAACTAGTTAAGTTAAGGATTTGAAGTTTGACCATAGTCAATATCGAGTCAAGATGACCTCTTTTCGGTGTTTTAAATGCGGAGCAGGTTCATTGCGTGTTTTATGATTGAAATGCATATATGGTTTGTGTCCAAGAAATTCCGAATGAGTTTTGGGTGCTAAAATGAAGATTTTCCTGTTGCTGGTTTTTTCTCTTCTGGTGTAAGTAATTACAAAAATGTCATTTATCTCCCTGAAATTTTCAGATTTCTTTTAAATATTCAAAACATCATATCTTCCTCATTTTAAGGTAAAATTGGGTGATTCAAGAGGCTATCTTGGGTGTAATATCATAAGAATCATGTTGAGCATATCAAACATGAGTTTCGGGATCATATAGGACCTGATTAAAGCTGGGACAGTTGTTGTATTTTTTTCTTGTTTCGGAATTTAGCTACTTTTTCTCACAAGGTCTTGGAGCTTGGTTTTCAGTGATGTTGTAACGACCTGACCCGTCGTCTCGTGTATCTATGCCACGGTTTTCCCTTTTTAGAAATGAGACAATTAGTATCTTTAAAAGGAAGTTAGTTTGGAAAAGTCAGTGAACGTTGACTTATAAGTTAGAGGGATCGGAATGGATTTTCGATGATTTGACTAGTTTCGTATGGTGATTTGTGACTTAGGAGCGAAATCAGAACGGAATTTGGAGGTCCGGTGTAGAATTAGGCTTGAATTGGCTAAGTTAGAAATTTGGCGAAATCCGGTTGATAGGTGAGATTTTGATCCGGGAGTCAGAACGGAATTTCGACAGTTGCAGTAGCTCTGTCAGATGATTTTAGATATGTGTGAAAATTTTCAGATTATTCGGAGGTGTTTAGGTCGGGTTTTGGAGCAAGTGTAAGTTTCAGAAGTTTTAGTTTAACTTAAGCTTGAATCCGTGGTAATTTGAGGATTTTAATGTTTATGATAGTGCTTTTATGTTATGAGAGAGTTTGAATGAAATAATAGAGCATATCTGTGCTTTTGTTTGAGGTCCCGAGGGCCTCAGGGTGATTTCGGATGGCTAACGGGGTTTGAAGTGAGAAAATGTAGCAGAAATTGCAGAGGAGAAATTGCTCTCTGCGATCGCGAGCCAGGGGCTGCGATCGCATAGACGGATCGGAAGGGGATTCTAAATTGGTCTTTGCGATCGTGTAGTTTTCTCTGGTTGGTCAATGCGATGGCGTAGGAGTGCGTGCAATCGCGTAGGGTCATTGGGCAGTGTTCTGCGATCGCGTGGTCTCACCTCCGATTGCGGAATAGGTATATTGAGGTTCTGGAATTTGTTCTCCGTGATCGCGTGCTTTGGGTTGCGATCGCATAGAGTAAATAACTGGGCATTAGAAGGGCTTTTATATGATATTTCATCCGTGATTTAAACATATTTTCCATTATTGTAAAGCAACCAAGAGCGCTTTTTGAGTGATTTGAAGTGGGCTTTCAGTGGGTATCGATTGGAGGTAAGTCTCTTGGCTTAAAAACATCATTTTTGTGTTAAATTTCTCACAAGCCGCTCAAAATAGTTCACCACAAGAGAGGTAAAAGTTTTATTAAATTTTTGTGAATTGTACGTATTATTTCAATAGCCGGTATATCACCTTCTACTCATAATATTATTGCTCTATATTAACTATATTTTATCTCCTTTCAGAAAGTGTGAGTTCAAATAAATTACTTTCAATAGTAATCGAAGAAGATACATAAGGAGTTGCTAATATTTTTCTTGTGTGTGTGGAATATCAAGTGTTTTAAGAAGTGCAAGATATGAGGGAGCATCGCTGTTTCTAAAAGCTGCTTTATTCTTGGAGCGTTGACCTTTCTTTAGTCTTTCTGGTTCTTTAAATTATATCTATAAAATTATTGATGAACTTCGATTCATGACGAATAAGTCATGACGAATAAAATTCTTCGTTGTTTCACATTCTCTGGCAAAGTTATGACTAGGAATAAGTTTTCCAATACATTGTATTATCGTGCATTAATTTATGCTATATGTGAGCATTCATACAATTTTAACCGTGCTGACAAACCCTTTTGGATTAGGATTAATGCACTAAAAAAGAATATTATTTCTACCAGATGGCCAAATAATATTCTTATCAACAATTGTAGTGGCTTAGTTTTTAGAAACGACTTTTTGGGATTTGAAGGGTCAAACGGATTCCGTTTTGGTGAACTTTAAATGTGCGGACTCGTGGCGAGACGAGGAATACAAAGATGTAATTTTCAAAATTTTTTGAGAAGTGGGCCCGGGGCTCGGGTTTTACCAACTTCGTGATTTTTAAGGTTTTTCGAATAATTTAAATTGAGTTATGCTTATTTAGCCTATAATAACCTATTCATTGTAGTTTTGAATAGATTCAACGCTCGTAGGAGAAGATTAGAAGGGAAAAGGCATTGCAGACCAGACTACGCCCGGTTAGAGGTGAGTAATTTGTATAAATGATGGTCTGAGGGTTTGAAACCCCGGTTTATCACATCGTGACGCTATTTTAGGGCGTGACTCGCACCCCATGGCAGGTGCGGGGTTGTAAATGATTGGGTATTGTGACTTGGTCAATCCCGAGAGATGAATAAATTATTGGCATTTGATACGCACATTATGTTGTTGATAATTGGGCTTAATGCCATGTTTGAGGCCTTGTGTCGATCTGTAGTACCCGTCTAGGGTGAATATCTGTGTGATAATATGATTTGAATAATCATTGATCTCAGTCCTGTGTTTAATCACCAAAATGAAATGCTAAGTCACTTTTCCTGGGATTAAATAATTATATTATATTTACCTTACTAATCGGAAAAATGAAAAATTAGATTGAATCTGTTATGTGATTCATATGCATATTGTGGACTTAGCATGGGTCGGGCTGCACGCTGCCACGGTGATATGATAATACTGTGCTTGGGCTGAAGGAGCCCCTCCGGAGTCTGTACACACCCCCAGTGAGCGTCGTGGACGTTAAACGGATCGGCTGCACGCCGCAGCATATTCATGTGCATTGCATTGCATCTTTATCTGATACTTGGTTGTTGTTGTGATACTGTTATGCTGTTAGCATGTAGCTAAGTTATAGGATTGTTAGTTATAGGTTTGCGTTGTCGTCTTTCGTGGATTTCTTACTTTCAGTTATTTTCTATACTTATTATTCACTGAGTCGGTAGTATTCACCCCTACTCCCTGCACCTTGTGTGGAGATTCAGGTACACCGGAGGCTTAGCTGATTCTCGTAGTCTCCAGAGATATTTCAGAGTTGAGGTAGCTGCATGACGTTCGAAGGCCCTGGATGCTCTTCATTATTTCTTTATTTTATTATTATTATATATACTTTCCCAGATTTTTGGTTTTGGTATTCAGATACTGCTATTATTACTCAGTTATGTTTAAAGACTCTAGACTTGTGACCCCCAGATCATATGGGCGTGTTTTTTATTCTCGTATTTTACCTATATCATATTATTAATATTCTTGGATTATTATTTTGTTAAGTTCTCGGTTTGAGACTTAAATATTACGTTAGAAGCGATTGTTGGTCAGGATTACATAGATTTAGTGCTGGGTGCCATCACGATCGGGTTTGGGTCGTGACAAGTTGGTATCAGAGCCTAGGTTACTAGGCCTCACGAGTCATGATCCGGTTTAGTATGGTCTTGTTTATGGGTGTGTCGTGCATTGCACTTATAAGCAGGAGGCTACGGAACTTTTAGGAAACATATCACTTTCTTGAAATCCATATCGTACTGTTTGATAACGTGAAAACTAAATCTCTGTATTCTATTCTCTCGCAGATGGAGAGACACCGTCCTAATGGACGTGGTAGACGACCACCAGTACCACCCACTAGAGGCCCTGGACGCGGTCGTGGTGCTAGACGAGGCGAACCAGCAGGGGTAGCACCTGCAGACCCACCAGCTGCCGAGGTCCAGGATCAGCCTCCAGGTGTTGATGCTCCAGCAGCACCTATTCAGGCACCGTCAGTGCCCATCGTGATTCCTCGTCTTCAGGAGGCTTTGGCTCAGATTGTTTCCGTCTGCACTGGCCTGGCTTAGGCGGTTTCAGCCCCTACAGCAGCGGCTACTTCTCAGACCGGGGGTGGTCATCAGACCCCCGATGCTCGCACTCCTGAGCAGGGTGTTCAGGGCTTACATACACATGAGGTAGCTCCAGTTCTGCCAGTTCAGCCAGTTCCGCCAATTCAGCCAGATGCACCGGTTGTTCCATTTGCGCCAGTCGCACCTGTTCCGGCTCATGTCGTCCCAGCTATGCCGGATGATGAGCAGCGGCGGTTGGAGAGGTTCGGTAGGCTCCAGCCTCTCAAATTTAGTGGTGCTGAGGGTGAAGATTCCTAGGGTTTTCTAGATAAATGCCAATGTATGCTTCGTACGACTAGTATTCTGGAGTCTAATGGAGTGGCTTTTACCATTTTCCAGTTCACAGGAACTGCATTTAGTTGGTGGGAAGAGTTCGAGAGGCGTAGGTCTATTGGGGTAGCGCCCCTCACTTAGCAGCAGTTCTCCACGGTATTTTTGGAGAAGTATGTGCCCCAATCTCGCAGGGAGGAGCTGCATCGACAGTTCGAGTGGTTGACTCAGTATGAGTTATGGTTTACTCAGTTGGCTAGGCATGCTATGTGGATGATCCCGACAGATAGAGAGAGGATCAGGAAGTTTATAGATGGCCTCAACTATCTCATCCGTATATTGATGACTAGAGAGAGAGAGAGCTACATCAGCTACTTTTGAGGAGGTTGTTGATGCGGCTTGTCTGATTGAGACAGATCGCCGCCGGGAGCGTGTAGAGAGAGAGGCCAAGAGGCCTTGAGGTTCAGGTAATTTCAGCGGCGCTCCGTCTAGGGTCCATTTCCAACAGGGTAGAGGTTGTTCCTTCAGGCCTCCTCAGTCCGAACTCACAGAGTCTAGTGGAGCCTCTTCAGGTCGAGGCCATCAGGGTCATCAGCAGAGTGAGCCTGCATTGGGTGCTCTTCCAGCTCAAAGCTCTGCTCCTGATCCTTCAGCTTAGGGTTCGTCTGTAGCGAGGGGTTCTCATCAGTCCCCTTCTCTGACTTCAGTTCGTTGCTATGATGTTGGTGAGTGGGGTCCTATAAGTAGGTAGTGTCCTCGACCCCGCAGTAGGCAGAGGGATCAGCCATCATCTTCTGCACAGGTTTCTTCAGCTTCCACTCAGACAGCTAGGGGTGGAGGCCAGGCAGCCAGAGGTCGTCCCAGGGGTGAGGACCGCACTGGCGGTTGACAGGCCTATTTCTATGCCCTTCTAGATCGTAGGGACTCTATTGCCTCGGATATATTTATCACAGGTATTATCTCAGTCTGCCATAGGAATGCTTCTATTTTATTTGATCACGGATCTACTATTCATATGTATCATCTTATTTTTCTCATCATTTGGGTACGACACGTGGTTGTCTTACCTTGCCCATGCATGTATCTACCCCGGTGGGTGATACCATTATTGTGGATCATGTCTATCGATCCTGTCGGGTAGCTATTGGGGGTCTGGAGACCCGAGTTGATTTTGTTACTATTGGGCATGGTGGATTTCGATGTAATTTTGGGCATGGATTGGCTATCTCCGTGCCATGCTATTCTGGAGTGTCATGCTAAGACAAATACACTAGCTATTCTGGGTATTCCGAGGATCGAGTGGTGAGGCGTGACTGACTATATACCTAGCAGGGTGATTTCTTTTTTAAAAGCCCAAAGGATGGTTAGCAAGGGGTGTTTATCATATTTGGCTTTTGTGAGAGATGTGGAAGTCAAGGCTCCTAGCCTTGATTCGGTTCACGTTGTTAGGGATTTCCCTAACGTATTTCCAGCGGACTTTCCAGGCATGTTGTCGGACAGGGACATTGACTTCGGTATTGATCTGGTGCCGGGCACTCATCCCATCTCTAGTCCTCCCTATCGTATAGCACCAGCAGAGTGAAAGGAGTTGAAAGAACAACTTCAGGAACTCCTGGATAAGGGGTTCATTCGCCTGAGTGTGTCACCTTGGGGTGCACCGGTGTTAGTTGTAAAGAAGAAAGATGGCACAGTGAGAATGTGCGTTGACTACAGGCAACTGAATAAGGTGACAGTGAAGAACAAGTACCCACTACCCCGTATTGAGGATTTATTTGATCAGCTCCGAGGAGCGAGGGTATTCTCTAAGATTGACCTTCCATCAGGCTATCACCAGCTAAAGATTAGAGAGTCAAACATTATGAAGACGGCTTTCAGGATAAGATATAGGCACTACGAGTTTCTAGTGATGTCTTTCGGGCTGACTAATGCCCTAGCCGCGTTCATGCACTTGATAAATAGTGTATTTCGGCCTTATCTGGATTCTTTCGTGATTGTGTTTATTGATGATATTCTGGTGTATTCGCGTAGTTAGGAGGAGGACACACAACATTTGAGGGTGGTCTTGCAGCGATTGAGAGAGGAGAAGCTTTATGGAAAATTCTCTAAATGTGAATTGTGGCTTAATACCGTGAATTTTCTGGGACACGTGGTGTCCAATGATGGTATTCAGGTTGACCCAAAGAAGATTGAGGCGGTGCAGAGTTGGCCCAGACCATCCTCAGCTACCGAGATTCGGAGTTTACTCTGTTTGGAGGGTTTTTACCGCAGATTCGTTCAGGGGTTCTCATCTATTGCTTCGCCTTTGACGAAGTTGACTCAAAATAATGCTCCATTTGTGTGGTTTGATGAATGCGAGGAGAGCTTGCAGAAGCTCAAGTCGGCTTTGACCACCATTCTGGTATTAGTATTACCATTAGCTTCAGGCACTTACACGGTGTATTGTGATGTTTCGAGAGTTGGGATCGGTTGTATGTTGATGCAAGAGGGTAGAGTTATTGAGTATGCTTCTCGTCAGCTAAAGGCCCATGAGAAGAACTATCACGTTCATGACTTAGAGTTAGCTGCAATTGTGCAAGCCTTAAAAATTTGGAGGTATTATCTTTATGGTGTATCTTGTGAGGTATATACAGACTATCGCAGTCTTCATCACTTGTTTAAACAGAAAGATCTTAATTTGAGATAGCAGAGATGGCTGGAGTTACTCAAAGACTATGATATCACCATTTTGTATCATCCCGGGAAGGCCAATGTGGTGGCCGATGCTTTGAGCCAGAAGGCTATCAGCATGGGTAGTCTGGCGTACATTCTAGTTTGGGAGAGACCCCTTGTGGTTGATGTTCAGGCCTTGGCCAATCAGATGGTGAGGTTAGATATTTCCGAGCCCAGTCGGGTGTTGGCAAGTGTGGTTTCCCGGTCTTCTTTGTATGACCGCATCAGAGAAGCAGTATGATGACCTGCATTTCCTTGTCCTGAAAGACAGGGTCCAGCATGATGATGATAGAGATGTGACCATTGGAGATGATGGCGTATTGCGGATGCAGGCCGGATTTGTATGCCCAATGTGGATGGTCTCTGGGAGTTGATTTTAGAGGAGGCTCATAGCTCGTGGTATTCGATTCATCCGGGTGCCGCGAAGATGTACCACGATTTGAGACATCATTACTGATGGAGGAGAATGAAAAAGGACATTGTGAATTACGTAGCTCGGTGTCTCAACTGTCAGCAAGTCAAATACGAGCACCAGAGACCCGGTGGTGTACTCCAGCGGATGGATATCCCCGAGTGGGAATGGGAAAACATTACTATAGATTTTGTGATTGGTCTTCCTTGTACCTCGAAGAAGTTTGATTCGGTTTGGGTGATTGTGGATAGGGTGACTAAGTCCACGCACTTCATTCTAGTGTGTACTACTTATTCGATGGAGAAGTTAGCAGAGATTTTCATTCGAGAGATTGTACGGTTACATGGGGTCCCGGTTTCCATTGTATCAGATAGGGGTACCGTGTTTACTTCCCAGTTCTGGAGGACTTTTCATCGGGAGTTGGGAACGCATGTAGAGTTGAGCACAGTATTTCATCCACAGACGGACATACAGTCCGAGTGTACGATCCAGATATTGGAAGACATGTTACGTGCCTGTGCTATTGACTTTAGAGGTTCTTGGGCTGAATTCTTGCCACTTGCGGAGTTTGCGTATTCTAATTGCTATCAATACATCATTTAGATGGCACCATATGAGGCCTTATATGGGAGACGGTGTAGATCTCCAGTTGGTTGGTTTGAGTCCCGCGAGGCTAGATTATTGGGGACAGAGTTAGTTTGGGATGCCATAGAGAAGGTGAAAGTAATCCTGGAGAGACTTCGTACGGCTCTGTCACGTCAGAAGAGTTATGCGGACCGAAAGGTTCGAGATGTATCATATGCCGTGGGCGGGAAGGTCTTGTTGAAGGTTTCGCCTATCAAAAGGCGTTATGAGGATTGGGAAGAAAGGGAAGCTGAGTCCAAGGTTCATTGGGCCTTTTGAAATACTTAGGAGAATTGGGGATATTGCCTATATGCTTGCCTTGCCACCTAGCTTGTCGGGATTTCATCCGGTGTTCCATGTTTCTATGCTCCAAAAGTATGTTAGGGACCCGTCTCATGTGTAAGACTTCAGCACGATCCAGTTAGATGAAGATTTGACATATGATGTGGGGCCGGTGGCTATTTTGGGTCGTCAAGTTTGAAAGTTGAGTTCAAAGGACATAGCTTCGGTGAAGGTGCAGTGGAGAGGTCGGCCCATGGAGGAAGTCACTTGGGAGACCGAGCAAGAGATACAAAGCAAATATCCTCACTTATTTGATACTCCAGGTATGTTTCTTGACCCGCTCGAGGACGAGCGTTTGTTTAAGTTGGGGAGGATGTAACGTCCTGACCCGTCATCCCGTGCATTTCCTCCCCGTTTTCCCTTTTTATGATGTTATATGTTTCAATATATGTATTTGGAGAGATTGGAGTAATTCGGATGTAGTTTGGATAGAAATCGGACAATTAGTTTCTTTAAGAGGAAGTTAGTTTGGAAAAGTCAACCGAATGTTGACTTATGAGTTAGAGGGCTCTGAATGGATTTCCGATGATTCGACTAGTTTTGGATGGTGATTTGTGACTTAGGAGCAAAATTAGAACTGAATTTTGAGGTCCGGTGTAGAATTAGGCTTGAATTGGCTAAGTTAGAAATTTGGCGAAGTCCGGTTGATAGGTGAGATTTTGATCCAGGGGTCGAAATGGAATTTCGAGAGTTGCAGTAGCTCCGTCATATGATTTTCGATATGTGTGCAAATTTTCAGATCATTCGGAGGTGTTTAGGTCAGGTTTGGAGCAAGTGTAAGTTTCGGAAGTTTTAGTTTTACTTAAGCTTGAATCCGTAGTAATTTGAGAATTTTGATGTTTATGATAGTGTTTTTATGTTACGAGAAAGTTTGAATGAAGTAATAGAGCATATCTGTACTTTTGGTTGAGGTCCCGAGGGCCTCGGAGTGATTTCGGATGGCTAACGGGGATTTTTGAAGTGAGAAAGTGTAGCAGAAATTGCAGAGCAGAAATTGCTCTCTACGATCACAAGCCAGGGGCTGCGATCGCATAGAAGGATCGGAAGGGGGTGCTAAATTGGTCTCTGTGATCGCGTAGGCTAGAGTGGTTTGTCAATGTGATCCCGTAGGAGTGCGTGCGATCACGTAGGGTCATTGGGCAGTGTTCTGCGATCGCGTGGTCTCACCTGCGATCGTGTAAGAGGAAACTTGAGGTTCTGGAATTTGTTCTCCGCGATCACGTGCTCTGGGTTGAGATTGCATAGAGTAAATAACAAGGTGTCAGAAAGGCTTTTATATGATATTTCATCCGCAACTTAAACATATTTTCCACCATTGTTAAGCAACCAAGAGGGCTTTTTGAGCGATTTGAAGTGGGCTTTCAGCGGGTATCGATTGGAGGTAAGTCTCTTGGCTTAAAAACATCATTTTTAGAAACGAATTTTGGGGATTTGAAGGGTCAAACAGAATCCATTTTTGGTGAACTTTACGTGCAGACTCGTGGAGAGACGAGGAATCCAAAGATGCAATTTTCAAAATTTTTCGAGAATTGGGCCGGGGCTCGAGTATTACCAACTTCGTGATATTTAATATTTTTTGATCTATTTCAACTGGGTTATGTTTATTTAGCCTATAATAACCTATTCGTTGTGGTTTTTTATAGATTCAATGCTCGTAGGAGAAGATTTGAAGAAAAAGGGCATTGCAGACCAGGCTACGACCGGTTAGAGGTGAGTAGTTTATATAGATGATTGCCTGAGGGTTTGAAACCCCGGTTTATCACATCGTGACGCTATGTTAGGGCATGACTCGCATCTCATGGCAGGTGTGGGGTTGTAAATGATTGGGGATTGTGACTTGGTCAATCCCGAGAGCTGAATAAATTATTGGCGTCTGATACGCACTTTGTGTTGTTGATAATTGGGCTTAATGCCATATTTGGGGCCTTGTGCCGATCTGTAGTACCCGTCTAGGGTGAATATCTGTGTGATAACATGATTTGCATAATCATTGATCTCAGTCCTGTGTTTAATCACCAAAATGAAATGCTAAGTCACTTTTCTTAGAATTAAATAATTAAATTATATTTACCTTAATAATCGGAAAAATTGGAAATTAGATTGAATCTGCTATGTGACTCATACGCATATTGTGGACTGAGCATGGTTCGGGCTATACGCAGCAGCGGTGATATGATAATATTGCGCTTGGGCTGAAGGAGCCCCTCCGGAGTCTGTATACAACCCCTGTGAGCGTCGTCGACGTTAAACGGATCGGGCTGCACCCACAGCGTATTCATGTGCATTGCATTGCATCTTTATTTGATACTTGGTTGTTGTTGTGATATTGTTATGCTGTTATCATGTAGCTAAGTTATAAGATTGTTAGTTATAGCTTTGCGTTGTGGTCTTTCGTGGATTTATTACTTTTTAGTTATTTGCTATACTTATTATTCACCGAGTCGTTAGTACTCAACCCTACTCCCTGCACCTTGTGTGCAGATTCAGGTACACCGGAGGCTTAGCTGATTCTCGTAGTCTCCAGAGATATTTCAGAGTCATTGAGGTAGCTGCATGACGTTCGCAGGACCTGGCTGCTCTTCATTATTTCTTCATTTTATTATTATTATTATATATACTTTCCCAAATTTTTGGTTTTGGTATTTAGATACTATTATTATTACTCAGTTATGTTTAGAGGCTCTAGACTCGTGACCCCCTGATCATATGGGTGTGTTTGTTATTCTCGTATTTTACCTATATCACATTATTAATATTCTTGGATTATTATTTTGTTAAATTCTCGGTTTGAGACTTAAATGTTACGTTAGAAGCGATTCTTGGTCAGGCTTACCTAGCTTTAGGGCTGGGTGCCATCACGATCGCGTTTGGGTCGTGACAGATTTTGGAGGGTATTTCTACTGCTTGTATTGGGTAAGTATCTTTAACTCGGATTCGTTATTATTTCATGATTCCAACCTCAATTTTAGAGTTTGATTAATGATTTGAATTGGAGAAATTAGGAATTTCAGTTAAAAAATTTAAAACATAAATTGATGGTTTGAATGTCGATTTGAGGTCAAAATTGAATGATTTTGTATGGTTGGACTCATATAAGAATGAGTGCTCGAAATATGTGAGTTTTTTCGGGTTCCAATGTGAGAGCTCGAGGTTGACGTTTTGGGTTGACTTTTTATTTTTTATTAAACATTGAAGCTTTTAGTATCCAAAATTGTTTCCTATTACTTTTATTTATGATATTAAGTTATTTTGGCTAGATTCGAGTCGTCCGGAGGTCGTTTCACAAGGGAAGAGCTTCTTAGAATATTGATTTAGGTTCTTTGAGGTAAGTATCTTGCTTAACTTTGTGAGGGGAACTACCTCTTAGGACTGGGTTTGATTGTACTATTTGAATTATGTGGAAAGCGTATGTATGAGGTGATGAGTGTGTCCACGGGCTTATATGTGACCAATTTACTGGTATGGACACTTAGGTTATTTGTAAGCATTTAATTGAAGTTGTTATTATTTGTTTTATCTTTTGTTGTCAAGTATACTCATACATGCTTTAATTGAAGTTGTTAATACAAATCCTTATTTCCATTGTCGAGGTTTCTCTTAGATGCATTTGTTTGTAGTTGTTCTTACATGCTATTATTTCAATTGTTGAGATATTCTCATGCATTTAGTTGTAGCTGTTGTTTCATGATATCTCTTTTATTGTTAAATTTATATTAGGTACCTTAATTGGAAGTTGTCATTTCATGGGAATACCTTTATTGTTGTGACGACCCAACCCGTTGTCTCATGCGTTACTGCTCTGTTTTTCCCATTTTATGCTTATTCATGTTTCATTATCATTATGTGGTGTATTAGAGTTGATTTGGATTGGTATTGGCGGAAAATGAGACACTTAGTCTCTTTAAGGAAGGCTTGTTTTGGAAAAGTCAATCGGATGTTGACTTATGAGATACATGGATCAGATGGGATTTTTAGTAATTTGGTTAGCTTTGGGAAGTGATTTGTGACTTAGTAACGCGATCGGAATTGTTTTATGAGCTTGATGTAGAATTAGGCTTGAATTGGCAAAGTTAGTATTTTGGCGAATTCCGGTTGATTGGTGAGAATTTGATACGAGGGTCAGAATGGAATTTCGAGAGTTGTTGTAGTTTTGTTAGATGATTATAGATACGTCTGTAAATATTCAGTTCATTCGGACATCGTTTGGTCTGGATTTTGATCGAAAGTGCATTTCGGAAGTTCTTGAAGAACTTAGGCTTTGATTTGGTTAACTTTGATGATTTTGGTGTTAACGGTAATGTTTTGATGGTTAGAGAAAGTTTGAATAAGGTAATGGATCATATATGTGCTTTTGATTGAGGTCCCGGGGGCTCGGGGTGAGTTCGGGTGGTTGAACGGAGAGTTTTGGAGTTTGTTGCATGTTTAAGTCTGCTGGTTCTAGTATTTCCGCAGATGCGGTGGGAAGGTCGCATGTATGATTTTTTAAGGGCTTGGAATTGTCGTAGAAGCGGATGAGGTTTAGCAAAAGTGATCACCGCAGAAGCAGTTATGGATCGTAGAAACGATCGTGGCTCTCAAGTGAAATTCCGCATAAGCGGAAAAGGGCCGCAGAAGCGGTTATGTTATCGCAGATGCGAAAAGGGATGGACAGGAAAGGGTTTTAACGTGTCATTTTGTCCGCGAGTTAAGACATTTTTCCTCCATTATTGAACATCTTGGGAGCTTTTTGGGAGAAATTTAAGCGGGTTTCGAAGGGGATTGAATGGAGGTAAGTTCTATGAACTGAAAACATGATTATATCGTGAAATTTATCTAGAAATTCATGGAAATTGAGCCAAAACTTTATGAACTAGGGCTTGAGTTTTTGATATTCCAAATTGGAATTTGATAGGTCATTTTAGCTCAGATTTGGGAATTCTTGGTATATATGGACTCGTGGCGAGACGAGGAATCCGATAATGTGAGTTTTTAATTTTTCGAGAAGTGCGCTCGGGGCTCGGGTTTTGCTAGTTTCGAGATTTTAGCTATTTCTCGATTGTTTTCAATTGGGTATTGTCCCCTTAGCATATTGTGATTTATTCTCTATTATTTTGGTTAGATTCGACATGTGTAGAGGTCGGTTTGAGCGGCAAAGGAGTCACGGGCTAGGGATTTCACCGATTCGAGGTGAGTAATACTTGTAAATGATATCCTGGGGGTTTGAAACCTCGGATTTGCAAGTCATACTGATGTATTGAGGTGACTTGCACGCCAGATATGAGTGTGGGGTTGGAGATTATGACTTGGTCCGTCCCGATTGTTGCTTTCTACCGCGTATTTGACTGAAATTATTTGTTATCATCATAATTTGGGCCGATTGCCATGTTCGAGGCTTCGTGAAAACTATGTGAACCTTTGGGGGATTGATATCACTGTTTTTAATATTACTTACATATTATTTGATCTCGGTCCTAGGTTTTAATACTATTTTTCAAACTTGTCCATTTTTCTAATATTTGAAAACTTAAACAATATTTTATTGATGTATTGAGGTGAGGACTATCATGTTAATATTGCCCAAGTGGCATATGTGCATTTCTGGACTGAGCATTGATCGGGCTGTGCACCGCAGCAGTGTTATAGTGATATTTGACTATATAGATGGCTCGGGCTGCACGCCGCAGCGATGATATATTGATATTGAGGTTGAGAGCCTGTTTGATGCCACGGTATGGATGATATTGCGCTTGGACTGTAGGAGCCCCTCCGGAGTCTGTACACACCCCAGTGAGAGTCTTTGACGTTAAATGGATCGGACTGCACGCCGTAGTGGGTACCGGAGTGTACCGGCATATGCATTGCATTCATATAATTGATCACTATTCGTTGTTTGTGTTATTTCTTGAGATATTAATTTGTTGCTCTGATATTGTCTGATCAATCTTAAAGAGGATAAATTTTAGACCATGGTAACAGTGACACTTTATGAGGTAAACGGGTCAGGTAACAATGGCTGACCAGGAACAAGAATATTGCCTGAGGGACGAGTTTTATGAGCACATTTTTACATACTTGTTTATGCTCGAGGGGCTGACTTTTGTACTGACTTGCACTACCTCTTTCACATTCATTTTCTTAACTGTTGGAAAATATATTTTTAAAAGAAGTCTCAAACTGAGTCAAGATATTTTCTAAAAGATCTTCACGTTTTCCCTGTTTTCTCAAAGGGTTACACTGTACTATATAGCATGTTTATTTGCTTTATGTGGTTTATTGCTGCTCAGCTATTATTTACCCTTATTACTCACTGAGTTGGAGTACTCACTTTACTCCATTCACCTCGTGTGCAGATGCAGATAATTGTTCACCCGGTAGCGGGTTTTAAGCCAATTGGAGATCTTGTTATCGTAGTTGTGCCAGGTTACCGTCAGCGTTCGCGGAACCGTATTTCCTTCGTTGTTATTTATTTTTGATCTGTATATTACTGGTCTTGTAAGTATTAGGATTATTTATATGCTCGTGACTTGTGACACCCAAATTTCGGGCTGAAATGGATGGTTCCGTATTATATCATTTTCTTTTGCACTTATGTTAAAGATATCTAGTGTTTTGACTCATTTATGCTAAGAATTGCTAAAAGAAGTATTGTTAGTCTGTTATCTGGCCTTATCTTTACGAGAGGAGTCATGATCGGGTCGGGAGTTGGGTCGTGACAAGTTGGTATCAAAGCCTAGGTTACGAGGTCTCACGAGTCATGAGCAGTTTAGTAGAGTCTCGCAGATCGGTACGGAGATGTCTGTATTTATCCTCAAGAGGCTGCAGAACCTTTAGGGAAACTTCACATTCTTGAGTTCTTATCATGCGTCATTGATTCACCTTGCAGAGAAAACTCTTGAATTCCTTCCACGCAATTGTATGCGCACAAGAGCGCTCAGTATCAGATTTGCCTGAGTGGCTGGTGATCCCCCAATCGAGGGGCGAGATCTGATTTCTATGAGTTGATGTTGGGCTAGTCTAGAGGACTTGAGGCCGAATCTTTGCCTATGCCTTGAGCACCAAGGTGCTGATTTTGCGAACTGGTGCTATGAACTTATATGTTCAGTATTTACCCTAATGGTGGTAGTGGCGGCTGGATAGCTACGTAATGAGTATGTTGGTACTTTGTTATATTTCTATATAACTTGGTAATGACGAACAAGTCTGCAGGGCAGTAGATGGACTGTTAAGTGATTCGATTCCTATTGTGGCTTGATGTGTAGCCGAATTATGGGCACGTGAAGAATATTTTCGTATCTCCTACTTGAGAAGTGAAGTACATTACATGTGGCGGTATGAGTTCTGACTCAGGAAGACTAAATTGATTGTGTAACGCATACGATGGTGGAAGGTATGCCGAAGTACTAAATTGAGGCAAAGCAGGTGGGTTATCTCTTGCGGGTTGTTCTTAAGTGGTATGATCCTTATGCGTATTCTAGAAGGTCTCATGTGTAATTGAAGGGTACTTGTTGAAATTAAGAATCCAGGGTCACTTAAGAGAGTGGACTCAATTGATGTAGATATGGATGCGAGAAGTATAAAGGATTACAGTACGAGATGATATGTGTTTTTGCAAACTGGTAGATGATTTGAGATTAATCTCGCTATGATATTGTGGCATAATTAGAGTAAGAGTGGTATGAGATGTTGAGTGTGTACTGATATATGGCTTAAAGCCAAGTTGGGAAGGTTACTGTTGATTGGCTGATTGCACGGTCAAGTGATATGTTGGTTCGGTTTCGAGATATGCTAGCAGATCAGTTCTGTTTGCAGAAATTGAGCTCAGGATCGTGAAGCAAAATTTTGACAAAGGTTATATGATACTTTGTAGATATGTTGAAGTAATAGGATGTTTGGAGATGTTATGGATAAAGAATGCTCAGTGTACTGAGAAGAAAGATGGTTGTTGGTATTTGAATGAGATCATATCCCGTGGTGTTAGAGGGCTAATAAGGCACGAGTGGTTCTGTTCGATAAGTCAGATAAATTGCAGATCGAATATGAAGTAAATGACTCTCAAGAATGGTCTTTTTGTGTTCAAGGTTCTACACGTAACAATCAAGTGCCTTAAGGTTGTGTATGCGCTTATAGAATGTGTTTCATTGGAAAAGTCAAGGCTTGTGGTATTTTTATGATGATTATGGGATTGTATGTATCCGTATCTAGAAGATAATGGCAACAGATTCAGACTCGCAGTAAGTTCTTCAAGTAGAGCATGTGGGAGTGTGGTATATTTGGGAACATTGAGAGGGTATTCAGCAGCCTATGGGTCTTAGATAATGTAGTCTTATGTTCGAGTCTCGTGTGGCAAACCTAGGTTGAGAAATTGTGGTGCTACAGCAAGAGGGGATACCAAGTCGATGATGAATCAGAAAGGAAACTAAATAGATAGAATAGCTTGATAGTAGACTAGATCTGTGTGGTAAGAACATGATTAATTCTTTGTATGCGTGCGAGGCTGTGAGCCCTTACAGGTACTGTGCAGCAAAGCTCTTGAGTTCTGACATCTTGCTTAGCTTGGTTTGGGTAGCTGGATTGAGTCCTGGCAGTGTAGCTTGTACAAATAGAATTTAGAGAGAGCTCTTGTTGGGTTTATCATGGGTTGGAGATGTATATATCTTTCTATAGGTATGCAAATCATGGAATGTCTAATGATTCTTCTTACTAATGGGATCAACGGAAGTTCTTGGTTAGATGAGTTACAATTCAGTTCTGAAAAGGAGTTCATAAAATCCTTAGGCAACGGGTAGCCTCAGGTAATCAAGGAAATGGTACTGCTGATTTGAAGTGATTGGACGAGAGTATATGTCTTGGAAGAAGGGTAATGTCATCGGACTGATGATACGTCAGTAGTATTATGGTGCTTTCTAGCTAGATCGACTGCTGATATTTGAGTGTGTTTGATGGAATATGGGAGTTTTAGAATATCTTTTGTGGAATGGCTGGATACTGGAGGTGTAAAATGTATTTATACTGTGGAATTTGGGATCAGGTATAGTAATTTGTGTGCTATATGGAGTTGGAGATTGAGATTTCTCAGGTACAGACTATGTAGTGGTTGTGGATCGTGTGTATTGGTATCGTTAGCGGCTATTGGGGTTTGGAAGGCCGAGTAGGTCTTTCTTTGCTTGGTATATTAGATTTTGGATATGACATTGTGGTGTAGACTGGTTTTCCCAGTGTTGAGGTTCCTCATATTGGTTCAGTTCTAGCGTTAAGGGACTTTTCGGATGTGTGTTCCAGTGTGAGTTGTTTTTTGCGTTGCGAGACGTTATGATTTGCGGGCTATGGGCACATATGGTGCGGTACTATCGGGATTATAGTGGAAGTTAAGGGGGGAACCTCAGTTGTGCATGAGTTTTGTAGCTTATAATGCTATCTGTAGATATTGTTATGCACTCAGTGTGCTTACGATTGATACTCGGTATTTTGTTGTAATGAGAAAATTTTGCTCGATGTACATCTCCTTATGTGAGATATATGTGTGGATCGGGTGGCACGTCACCATATGTATATTATCTGGGTCGGGTTGCACACCGCAATAGTATGATGTTGAGAATAGTTCTCCACATGCTATTTTGTGTGCCTTATTTCCAGGTTTAAGGAAAGTCCGTATTGGGTGTTGCTCGCGAATGTAGCCTCGGTTGTGTCCTTTCAGGATCATATGGTGTATATTACTTGCTTCACCATGGGTATAATGATTCTTTTGGGTTCTAGATATCAATCGTGCGTGGTTGTCAGTTTCGAGTATAGAGACTTGAGGTGCTTCAAGTGTAACAATGTTTGGATAAGATCGCGCATTACAGTGAGGCTACGTGGAGATTAGACCCTTCGAGGTAGATTCAGGTATTCTATTTCTATGATATGGGACGAGGTCCCAGCCTTGTGTTGTGATGGTACTGAGTAGTTTGAGTTACAGCACTTTTGTTTGAGTCATTTGTCATAATTTGAGTATGTTCAGATCGCCCTTCATTAGTGCGTGGATTATGCCAGTTGTGGCTTAGGCATGTGTTGAGGTGTCATATCACCAGAGTGGTGTGTTGGATTCAAGGTGATCGTAGGAGTCATTAATGAATATGAACGGATTTAATTTCTGCTTGTTGGGAGGATAATATCGAGGTTCAGCTCGGAAATTTGCCATGGTAATTGTCGGAGGAGAAGTGGCTTCATAGATGGTTGATCTTAGAAATGGTTTCAGTTTATTACGCATTTCAGTATCGTTGACAGCATAAGAAAGTGTTGGAAAAGGATTCTAGTCGATAAGAGTTTCTACCGGTATTCGGGTGTTGTGGGCAACTGTTATGAATAGAAGTTATCATTTCAAGTGTTTGGGTTATGGGGTATATCACATGATTTCACCTGAGGTTGCAGTAATGAGCTATTACAACTGGTTCGGACTTATTCTGAGTGTAGATGTGAGGTTCTGATCCTGTGTATGATTTCGAAATGTGCTATGTGGTTCTTCGGTTTATGGTCTAGATGGATTGTGAGATTTCAGCTATGTTGTGTTATCGGACCGATGCGAGATAGGGTGATGTGGGATCGCCCCAGGTAGATACTTGGTAAACTCATTCAGCCATTGGGTTGCTCCTAGTACAACTCTGGGTACTCTCTAGGACGAGCATTTGTTTAAGTTGGGGAGGATGTGATGACCCGACCAGTCGTCTCATGCATTGCTGCTCTATTTTTCCCCGTTTTATGCTTTTTCGTATTTCATTATCAGCATGTGGTGTGTTAGAGTTGATTTGGATTGGTATTGGTGGAAAATGAGACACTTAGTCTCTTTAAGGAAGACTTGTTTCGTAAAAGTCAACCAGATGTTGACTTATGAGTTAGAGGGCTCGGATGGGATTTCCGATAATTTGGTTAGCTTTGGGAAGTGATTTTTGACTTAGGAGGATATCTGAATTGATTTTGGAGGCCCGGCGTAGAATTAGGCTTGAATAGGCGAAGTTAGTATTTTGACAAATTTCAGTTGATGGGTGAGATTTTGATCCGAGGGTTGGAATGGAATTCCACGAGTTGTTTTAGTTTTTTTTAGGTGATTTTGGATATGTGTACAAATTTTTCAGGTCATTCGGACATCGTTTGGTCGGGTTTTTGATAGAAAGTGCATTTCGGAAGTTCTTGAAGAACATAGGCTTTGATTTGGTGAAATTTGATGATTTTAGTGTTAACGGTAATGTTTTGATGGTTCGAGCAAGTTTGAATAAGGTAATAGATCATATTTTTGCTTTTTGGTTGAGGCCCGGGTCCTCGGGGTGAGTTCGGGTGGTTGAACGGAGAGTTTTGCAGTTTCTTGCATGTTTAAGTCTGCCGGTTTTGGTATTTTCGCATCTACGGAAAAGGGACCACATAAGAGGTTCTGCAGATGCTATGGGGAGGTCGCAGGTGCGATTTTTGAAGGGCTTGGAATTTCCGCAGAAGCGGACGGGTTTCTGCAAAAGCGGTCACTGCAAAAGCAGTTATGGACCGCAGAAGCGGTCGTTGCTCTCAAGTGAAAGTCTGCAGAAGCAAAAATGGGCCGCAGAAGCGGCAACCACAGAAGAGGTTATGTTATCGCAGATGCGAAAAGGGCTGGACGGGAAAGTGTTTTAAAGTGTTATTTTGTCCGCGAGTTAAGACATTTTTCCTCCATTACAGAACATCTTTGGAGCTTTTTAGGAGAAATTGAAGAGGGTTTCGAAGGGGATTGACTGGAAGTAAGTTCTATGATCTGAAATGTCATTACCCAACCCGGTCATGATGGCACCCGACACTAAAACTAGGCAAGCCTGACCATCACTCGCTCTCAATTCGATAATAAATCTCAAACCGACAATTTAAGGAAAAATGTAATAATTTCTGAATAATAATCCAATAATATTAATAGAATAATTACGAATATAATACGAAATCTAAATAACCACTCCAAAAAAATCTGGGTCACGAGTCTAGAGCCTCTAAACAAAACTGGATAATAATATCTGAATGAAAATATAAAAGTCTGGAAATGCATATAATAATAATAATAAACTAAAATATGAAGAGCAGCCAGGTCCTTCGAACGTCAAGCAGCTACCTCAACGACTCTGAAAATATTTGGAGACTACGACTGTCAACTAAGCCTCCCGTGTACCTGAATCTGCACACAAGGTGCAGGGAGTAGGGGAGAGTACTACCGACTCAGTGAATAATATGTATAGAAAAATGTCTAAAGATAAGAAATCCACGAAATACCACAAAGAAAAGCTAAAACTAACAGTCGTAGATCTTAACTACGAACTAATAGCAAAACAATATAAAATATAATAGCCAAGTAATCATGCAAAGATAAAATGCAATGCATATGAATTCACTGCGGCGTACAGCCGATCCTTTTAACGTCGAAGGCGCTCACTGGGGGTGTGTACACACTCCGGAGGGGCTCCTTCAGCCCAAGCGCAATATCATCATATCACTTCTGCGGCATGCAGCCCGACCCATACTCAGTCCACAGTTTGCATATGAGTCACATAACACATTCAATTTATTTTCCAATTTCCAATAATTAAGGTGAACAATTTAGTTATTTAATTTCAGGACAAAGGTGACTTAGCATTCAATAACAATGATTAAGCACAGGACTGAGATCAATGATTATGCAAATCATGTTATCACAAATATATTCATCCTAGACGCATAGTACAGATCGGCACAATGCCCCAAACATGGCAATAAGCCCAATTATCAATAATACAATATGCGTATCAGCCGCCAATAATTATATTTTAGCTCTCCGGACGGACCAAGTCACAATCCCTAATCATATACAATCATGCACCTGCCATGGGGTGAGAGTCACGCCCTAACATAGCGCCACGATGTGATAAACCGGGGTTTTCAACCCTTAGGCCATCATATATACAAACTACTCACCTCTAACCAGTCGTAGACTGGTCCGCAAGGCCTTTTCCTTTTGAATCTCCCTCTACGCGCGTCGAATCTAGTCAAAATCACAATGAATACGTTATTATAGGTTAAAGAAACATAACCAAATTGAAATTGTTCGAAAAATGCTAAGAATCACGAAGTTGGTATAACCTGAGCCCCGGGCCTACTTCTCAAAAATTTCTGAAAATTACATCATCGGATTCCTCATATCGCCACGAGTCCGTACATATAAAGTCTACCAGAAACGGAGTTCAAATGGCCTTTCAAATCCCCAAAATTCGTTTCTAAAAATAAAGCCCTAGTTCTTCATAATTTCTACAAAATTTCAAGGAATTGAGGATTGATTCTTCCTAAAAGTGGTGTTTTTAAGTCAAGAGACTTACCTCAAATCACTTTCTGTTGAAAACCTGTTGAAACACGTTCTCAAGTCGCTAAACTAAACGTGTGTTCATATTTGTAGGTTTTGATAAATGACAAACCGACGTGAACGGAAGATTGACATATGCCGAAGTCCAAGTACAAGAGAAACAAAGATCAAGATTTAGTAAAGCAACAAAGTTAAACATGAGTCGTTCTATTATTGTGATCTTGATCCGACAATTGATTCAAGACTTGGCTTCTCTCGTAAAATCATTTTTATCAAACCATGCATCTTTAATTTAAAGCAAAATGATTTTCAAACATTTCATTTTAACCAAAATGAATTTTAAACATGTCTTTCAAATCTGGACAAACAAAATCGATTATGTACTTTATGATAATCGATTATGTTAAAGCAGTGTACACAAGTTTTTACAAAGCTGTAAGATAATCGATTATGTACCTTATGATAATCGATTATGTTAAAGCAGTGTACACCAGATTTTACAAAGCTGAAAGATAATCGATTATGTACCTTATGATAGTCGATTATCTTAAGGCAGTGTTCACCAGATTTTTCAACGCTACAAGATAATCGATTATGTACCTTATGATAATCGAATATGTTAAGGCAGTGTTCACCAGATTTTTCAAAGCTACAAGATAATCGATTATGTGCCTTAGACTAATCGACTATGTTGAGACAGTGAGCATCAGATTTTACAAAGTAGCAAAATAATCGATTATGGCTTTTCTAGTAATCGATTATATTAAAGACCGTTGCCAAAGTATTTTCAAACACTGAAAGATAATCGATTATGTACAATCAGATAATCGATTATGTTAAGCATAAAATCGGGGATTGATTTTTGAACGTTGTCAGGTAATCGATTATACGATTTGGATAATCGATTATTCTGCTTAAAATCTGGGATTGATTTTTGAACGTTGGCAGATAATCGATTACGCAGAATCAGATAATCGATTATCCTAGCACAAAATTAGCAATTTGCAATTGGCAATTAAGCAACGGTCTTGGGTGTTTTGAGCACTATAAATACAACTCAAAATCACTTTTCTAAGCATAACAACTGATTACATTCTTGCTAAAGCTTACATACTCTCTTTGCAATCATTTTATATTCATTTCATAAGTTTTTGAGAGCCAAACTCTTGACGAAATTGTTGTGTTCTTGAGCGTATTGTTTTTACTCATATCTACTCTATTAAGAGAGTCTTGTCTTGAGTGCTAAGTGTTTGTATACACTTGAAGGGATATGCTAATCCCTTGTTGTAAGAAGGAAAAGTAGTTCCTTGGTTTGAAGTCTTGAGGTGCGGTATCCTCGAGCAGGTTGAAGTCTTGTAGAGTGTATATCTACGAGCAAGTGTAACGGTTTGTTAGGCACCCGTAAGCTTAACGAAGTTAGTGTAAAACTCGAGAGAGTCTCTCGGGGACTGGACTAACCACGTGTTGTGGTGAACCAGGATAAAATTCGGTGTGTTCTCTCCTTATCTTTTTATTTACTGCACTTACGTTATTCCTGCAATTTTTAATTCCACAAATTTACATTGTTTTTTATTATAACGCTATTCACCCCCCCTCTAGCGTTAAGCGTATATTCTAACAATTGGTATCAGAGCCTAACTCTCTGAAAGACTTAACAGTTTGAGAGAAACTTTCCATGGCTTCTACTCGTAGTGTTTATGCAGGACTAGGTGAAGGACAATGCTTCACAAGGCCACCACTTTTCGATGGCACCAACTACACTTACTGGAAGGAGAGAATGAGGATTTTTATACAATCAAACAACTTCCAACTGTGGAAAATTATCAAAAATGGAGAACTACAACCTACCAAAAAGGTTGGAGAAGAACTCGTTCCAAAAACGGAAGACGAATACGACGCCGATGATATCAGAAAAATAGAGAACAACGCAAAGGCAATCAACATGATATATTGTGCAGTGAACCCCGATGACTATCGAAAAATATCATGTTGCACCACTACCAAGCAAATGTGGGACAAATTAGAAATCACCTACGAAGGTACAGACCAGGTAAGGGAAGCTAAAATTGATTTCCGAACCCACGAATATGAACTGTTTCGCATGAAGGAAAACGAGAGGATAGATGACATGTTCGAACGATTCTCAAAAATCGTTAATGACCTACACGCCCTCAAAAAGACATTCACGGATAAGGAGCTTGTCTGGAAAATTCTACGAAGCCTCACTCCGGAATGGCGTTCCAAAGCCGATGCTATCCAAGAATCAATCGGCATCACAAACGTCACCATCGACGGACTACGAGGTAATCTTAAAACTTATGAATCAACTATTCTTAACTCTCCTTTGGATGATCAAAGGAAAAGAAAGATTGCGCTCAAAGCATCAACTACTCAACCTCAAAACGATGAGGAGTCAAGTGATGAAGATGTCGAGCTTGGACTCGTTATTAAGAAATTTCACAAGTTCATGCAAAAGAAGTATGAACGAAAAGGTAAGCAACAAGGCGACCAATTGAAGTGCTATGGATGCGGAGAAATCGGGCATGTCAAATCAAATTGTCCAAACATCAAAAAGGAGAAGAAACCATTCAAGAAACAAAGAGCATACATCTCTTGGGGAGGCGACGCCGGAGACGAATCAAGTGATGGAGAAGGAAACGAGACCGCAAACCTGTGTCTTATGGCACACGAAGAAAATCAAAATGAGGTATGTACTTCTTCTAAGAACTATTTCACTTTAGAAGAAATGCAAGATGCATTTGATGAGTTGTATAAAGAGTTTATTAGCGTTTCTAAATCTATAAAAGATTTAGGAAAACAATTTTCTTCAAAAGAAAAGGATTTTGAAAAACTCACTCTTGAGAATGAGAAATGAAAAGAGGAAAACAAGTTTTATGGCAAAAGAAGCGCCGATAAACCCAAAAGCTCAAATAAGGATTGTACTTCTTGCAAATCTCTAAAGGAAGAAGTAGAAAGTCTTAGAAGCACTTTGCACAAATTCAATTCTTCACACAAAAATCTCAATGAAGTGCTTGTAAATTTTAAATCCACTAAGCACGGTATAGGCTTTAAACACGAGACAAAAGAAAAAGTTGAGTCCATTCTAAACCACCTAAGACTCAACTTAGGCAAAACAAAATAAATGTCAACACTCAACCTAGAAATTTTAATCCTAGAATTGCGTCTCATCCTAGAACAAATGCTAGGAGAAATATTGGAATGTATAGAGCACCTAGACAAGATTTTCGAAAACCACATCAAAAACTATATTTCTAAAAATGTAGTGAACACTAGAAGAAACGTTGGCATGTATAGACCACCTAGACAAGATTTTTGAAAACTACATCAAAACTATGTTCCTAAAAATAAAGTGAATAAATGTAGACCCCCAAATTATTATCATCCTAGAAGAATGCACAATCCGAATGTCATTTGTCATTATTGCAATAAAATTGGACATATTGCTCCCGCATGCTTCACTAGACATAGACATTTCACTGCAGGGCATCACACCAATATGTTGCACCTAACGCACAAGGACCCAAAATGGCTTGGGTACCAAAATCACATTAATTTGTTTTGTAGGTGTGTTTGAAGGGATCAAATGTACTTTGGTACCTTGATAGTTGATGCTCCAAACATATGACCGGGGATGCATCAAAATTCCTTCAACTAAAACCCAAGGAAGGAGGAAATGTCATTTTTGGAGACAATAACAAAGGAAAGATTATCGGCATTGGATCGGTCGGTAAGGACGAATCCTCCTCCATTAAGCATATTTTGCTTGTTAAAGGTCTTAACATAATCTCTTGAGCATAAGTTAATTATGTGACAAGGGAAATCTTGTATTGTTTGACTCCGAAGAATGCTTAGTTATTCGTCGTAGTGATTTTAAAATTATTCTTCGTGGTATTAGAATGGATAATATCTATATGGTTGATCTTGAAAATTCTTCATCAAGTTATGTGAATTGTCTTTTGAGTAAAGAAGAAGACATGTGGTTATGGCATCGTAGAGTAGCTCATGTAAATATGAATCTTTTAAACAAACTAGTTTCACAAGAATTAGTGATTGGTCTTCCAAACATGAAATTTGAAAAAGACTCTATTTGCGATTCATGTCAAAAAGGGAAACAAACAAAGGCCTCTTTTAAACCCAAAAATGTTGTTTCAACCACTAGACCTTTACAACTTCTACACATGGACCTTTTCGGACCTTCTAGAATTAAAAGTCATGGTGGTAATCTTTATGCTTTTGTTATTGTTGATGACTATTCTAGATTTACATGGACGTTATTTCTTGCTCATAAAAGTAATGCCTTTCATGCTTTCAATAGTTTTCTTAAACGTGTTCAAAATGAAAAGAACACAACCATCACTTCCATAAGAAGTGATCATGGGGGGGAGTTCGATCACAATCTCTTCGCGGAGTTTTGTGTCGAACTCGGTATTGAACATACCTTTTCGGCTCCACGTACACTACAACAAAATGGAGTGGTAGAACGTAAAAATCGATGTCTCGAAGAGATGGCTAGAACCATGCTCGAAGAGGCCGATATTCCCAAATATTTTTGGGCGGATGCCGTGAGTACCGCAAGCTATGTTTTAAACAGAGCTATCATTAGACCGATACTCATGAAAACTCCCTATGAACTCTATAAGGGAAGGAAACCAAATCTTTCCCATCTTAGAGTCTTCGGTTGTAAATGTTTTATTCACAACAACGGAAAAGATAACTTGGGAAAATTTGATGCGAAATCTGATGAAGGAATTTTTCTTGGTTACTCATCACGTAGCAAAGCATATAGAGTGTTTAATAATTGAACCAAAACTGTTGAGGAATCTCCTCATGTAGTATTTTGTGAAAATGATGCTCGCTTGGCGAGAAAGGATTCTTGTGTTGATCTTGCAGATGCTTTAAAGAAAATCAATCTTCAAGACGAGGTACAAAAGGAGGATCCAAAGGAAGTTCAAGATGAAGTCATGGAACAACCTTCGGAGGAAGTACCACCACAAGAAGAAGAATCGATGATGCCTAAGGCTTGGAGGACGTCTAAAGACCATCCTCTTGACAAGGTAATTGGCAACATCGAGAAAGGGGTAAGTACACGAAACCTTCTTAAAGATACTGTAGGACATATGGCTTTTGTTTCACAAATAGAACCTAATACCATTTCTGAAGCAATTGGGGATGAGCATTGGACCTTGGCAATGCAAGAGGAGCTTAACCAATTCAAACGTAATGATGTTTGGGAATTGGTGCCAAGACCCGATAATCACACCATAATTGGCACGAAATGGGTTTTTCGGAATAAATTAGATGAAAATGGTATAATCACTAGAAACAAAGCTAGGCTAGTTGCTAAGGGATATAATAAAGAAGAAGACATTGACTATGAAGAAATCTATGCACCCGTTGCACGCCTAGAAGCCATTCGTTTATTACTTGCTTTTTCATCATCTATGAATTTCAAATTATTTCAAATGGATGTCAAAAGTGCCTTCCTCAATGGGTTTATTCAAGAGGAAGTGTATGTTGAACAACCCCCGGGTTTTGAAGATTTTACTTCTCCCGACCATGTCTTCAAGCTTAAGAAAGCTTTATATGGTCTTAAACAAGCTCCTCGAGCTTGGTATGAACGTCTAAGTAAATTTCTCTTAGACAATGAGTTTGAAAGGGGGAAAGTTGACACCACACTTTTTATCAAAAATAAAAACAATGACATTCTATTAGTTCAAATTTATGTCGATGATATTATTTTTGGTGCTACTAATGATTTTCTATGCGAGGATTTCTCTAAGTTAATGACTAGAAAATTTGAAATGTCA
The DNA here is from genome assembly GCA_034376525.1 of Nicotiana benthamiana. Taxonomy (NCBI): domain Eukaryota; kingdom Viridiplantae; phylum Streptophyta; class Magnoliopsida; order Solanales; family Solanaceae; genus Nicotiana; species Nicotiana benthamiana. The sequence continues at coordinate 51,012,769 of CM067338.1, read as the reverse complement.
ATGATGGGTGAGCTAAACTTCTTCTTGGGGCTACAAGTGAAACAAATGAAAGAGGCAACTTTCATTTGCCAATCCAAATATTGCAAGGAGTTGCTAAATCGTTTTGAAATGAGCAACGCCAAAGCAATGGCCACCCCAATTAGTACATCTGACCATCTTGACAAAGATGAGAAAGGTAAGGAAGTAGACACCAAAAAGTATCGAGGTATGATCGGATCTCTTCTCTATCTTACTGCTAGTAAACCAGACATCATGTTTAGCGTGTGTTTATGCGCTCGATATCAATCATGTCCGAAGGATTCACACTTAACTGCGGTAAAACGGATTATGAAGTATCTTGTTGGGACAATAAATGTGGGACTATGGTATCCCAAAGATTCTTCATGCCAACTTGTTGGCTATTCCGATTCCGATTTTCCGGGTTGCAAATTGGACCGCAAGAGCACTAGTGGCACTTGCCATTTGCTCGGTAGCTCCTTAGTTTCTTGGTTTAGCAAGAAACAAGTTAGTGTTGCGTTATCCACAACCGAGGCTGAATATATAGACGCGGGGAGTTGTTGTGCTCAAATCCTTTGGATGAAGCAACAACTCTCGGATTATGGTCTTAGTATTGATCATGTTCCTCTTCGATGTGACAATACTAGCGCCACAAGCTTGACGAAGAATCCTATTCTTCACTCAAGAACGAAACACATAGAAATTAGACATCACTTTATAAGAGATCACGTTCTCAAGGGCGATGTCGAAATTGAATTTGTTGAAACCAAAAATCAATTGGCGGACTTCTTTACAAAGCCTTTAGAGAAAGATTCCTTCCGAATTCGTAGTGAACTCGGGATTCTTGACTCCACGTTGATCTAATTCATGCATTGCATTTTTATGTTTTAACGATTACTAACTTGAGCGTCGGAGGCGCCTAATTCTTTTTTTGCAGGTATCGCCCCAAAGACAGGGGGAATTATCAGACACTGGTGCAGAATAATCGATTTCTCTAAAGTCAATAATCGATTATTCCCCATTTACGTTTTATGTTTATTATGCTGGAAAATTGACATAATCGATTATACAACACTACAATCGATTATCTAACAGTTCTGGCTTTGCAGGATTTTAGCTGTTAAATATGAAAATCGATTATCACATATCCCTAATCGATTATGTTGACATTTATGTTCAGGTGTTAAGTCACTGTGTGAAAATAATCGATTATTTAAAACAGTGTAATCGATTTTTCTATTACCGTCTCGGATGTCCGTTACTACATTTCCTGAAATAATCGGTATTCTCAAAGGCACAATCGATTATTCCCCGAGATAATGAATAATGTCTTGTCTCTTTGTTTTTCTAGTTTGCATAATATTCTGTCTTTTACTTTTATGTATTTGCAATATTGTTCAATCAATAAAGAGTTAGTTATTTTTTTTGCTAATGTCAAAAGGGGGAAGATATGGGCTAGGCACATTGGCATAAATTGAGGGGGAATTCATAACTTGAGGGGGAACTTGTTGCATATCTATATACTTGTCTTGGATCGTCATTATGAATTAATTAATATGCATATCCTGATATTGGTTTGCCATTATCAAAAAGGGGAAAATTGTTGAAACACGTTCTCTAGTCGCTAAACTAAACGTTTGTTCATATTTGTAGGTTTTGATAAATGACAAACCGACGTGAACGGAACATTGACATATGCCGAAGTCCAAGTACAAGAGAAACAAATATCAAGATTTAGTAAAGCAACAAAGTTATACATGAGTCGTTCTATAATTGTGATCTTGATCCGACAATTGATTCAAGACTTGGCTTCTCTCGTAAATCATTTTTATCAAACCATGCATCTTTAATTTAAAGCAAAATGATTTTCAAACATTTCATTTTAACCAAAATGAATTTTAAACATGTCTTTCAAATCTGAACAAACAAAATCGATTATGCACTTTATGATAATCGATTATGTTAAAGCAGTGTACACCAGTTTTTACAAAGCTGTAAGATAATCGATTATGTACCTTATGAAAATCGATTATGTTAAAGCAGTGTACACCAGATTTTACAAAGCTGAAAGATAATCGATTATGTACCTTATGGTAATCGATTATGTAAAGGCAGTGTTCACCAGATTTTTCAACGCTACAAGATAATCGATTATGTACCTTATGATAATCGATTATGTTAAGGCAGTGTTCACCAGATTTTTCAAAGCTACAAGATAATTGATTATGTGCCTTAGACTAATCGATTATCTTGAGACAGTGAGCATCAGATTTTACAAAGTAGCAAAATAATCGATTATGGCTTTTCTAGTAATCGATTATATTGAAGACCGTTGCCAAAGTATTTTCAAACACTGAAAGATAATCGATTATGTACAATCAGATAATCATTATGTTAAGCATAAAATCGGGGATTGATTTTTGAACGTTGTCAGGTAATCGATTATACGATTTGGATAATCGATTATTCTGCTTAAAATCTGGGATTGATTTTTGAACGTTGGCAGATGATCGATTATGCAGAATCAGATAATCGATTATCCTAGCACAAAATTAGCAATTTGTGATTGGCAATTAAGCAACGGTCTTGGGTGTTTTGAGCACTATAAATACAACTCAAAATCACTCTTCTAATCACAACAACTGATTACATTCTTGCTAAAGCTTACATACTCTCTTTGCAATCATTTTATATTCATTTCATAAGTTTTTGAGAGCCAAACTCTTGACGAAATTGTTGTGTTCTTGAGCGTATTGTTTTCACTCATATCTACTCTATTAAGAGAGTCTTGTCTTGAGTGCTAAGTGTTTGTACACACTTGAAGGGATATTCTAATCCCTTGTTGTAAGAAGGAAAAGTAGTTCCTTGGTTTGAAGTCTTGAGGTGCGGTATCCTCGAGCAGGTTGAAGTCTTGTAGAGTGTATATCTACGAGCAAGTGTAACGGTTTGTTAGGCACCCGTAAGCTTAACGAAGTTAGTGTAAAACTCGAGAGAGTCTCTCGGGGACTGGACTAACCACGTGTTGTGGTGAACCAGGATAAAATTCGGTGTGTTCTCTCCTTATCTTTTTATTTACTGCACTTACGTTATTCCTGCAATTTTTAATTCCGCAAATTTACATTATTTTTTATTATAACGCTATTCAACCCCCCTCTAGTGTTAAGCGTATATTCTAACAATTGGTATCAGAGCCTAACTCTCTGAAAGACTTAACAGTTTGAGAGAAACTTTCCATGGCTTCTACTCGTAGTGTTTATGCAGGACTAGGTGAAGGACAATGCTTCACAAGGCCACCACTTTTCGATGGCACCAACTACACTTACTGGAAGGAGAGAATGAGGATTTTTATACAATCAAACAACTTCCAACTGTGGAAAATTATCAAAAATGGAGAACTACAACCTACCAAAAAGGTTGGAGAAGAACTCGTTCCAAAAACGGAAGACGAATACGACGCCGATGATATCAGAAAAATAGAGAACAACGCAAAGGCAATCATTATGATATATTGTGCACTTACATTATTCCTGCAATTTTTAATTTCGCAAATTTACATTGTTTTTTATTATAACGCTATTCACCCCCCCTCTAGCGTTAAGCGTATATTCTAACAAAACCCTCCTCAAATCACTCAAAAAGCTCTCTTGGTGGAGTAAAAATGGTGGAAAAAGTGTTGGGTTCGCGACTAAAGAAGCCCTTAAAATCATTCTGTCCAGCTGAACGATCCTTCTTCGCGAACGCGAAACCCTTTCGCATTCGCGATGACCAAAATCCACTGGGCCAATTTTCCTTCTACGTGAACGTGGTGCCCAACCGCGAACATGAAGGCCACTTTTCCCTTCCTCATCGTGATCATGTGACAGTGACGCGAACACGAAGCACAACTTAGGACCCCCCCAGCATTCCCTCTTTGTGAATACGTGGAGTCAGACACGAACGCGAAGGCAAACAAGCCCCGACTTACGCGAACGCGACCACCCTTCGCGAACGTATAGGCCAAATTCGTTGGCTTTCCATTTCCTTCTATGCGTTCATGACATACCACTACAAACGCGAAGAACAAAGTTCTGAAACACCAATACCAGAATACCAGCAATCCTCTTAGTCCAAAAATAGCCCGATTGACCATCCGAAATTGCCCCGAGGCCCTCCGGACCTCATCCAAAAGAACATATAGGCTCTAATACCTCATTCAAACTTGCCCGAGCCATAAAATCACTATCATTAACATCAAAATCATCAAATTACCATGGATTCAAGCGTAAGTTAAACTAAAACTTCCGAAACTTGTATTTGATCCAAAACACGGCCTAATTACCTCCGAATGACCTGATAATTTGCACGTATATCTAAAATCACCTAACAGAGCTACTGGAATTATCGGAATTCCATTCTGACCCCGGATTAAAATCTCACCTATCAACCGGACTTCGCCAAAATTCAAATTAGCCAATTCAAGCCTAATTCTACACTGGACATCCAAATTCAATTCCAACTACGCTCCTAAGTCATAAATCACCACCCGAAACTTTTCGAATCATCGGAAATCCATTCCTAGCCCTCTAACTCATAAGTCAACATTCGGTTGACCTTTTCAAAATAACCTTCTCATAAAGAGACTAATTGTCTCATTTCTAACCAAACTCTATCCAAATTACTTCAAATTCTCCAAAAACATATAATGAGACATATAAAAGTATAAAATGGGGAAAACGGGGCGATAACCCACGTGATGACGGTTCAGGTCGTTACATGAAAACATGATTATATTGTTAAATTGGTCTAGAAATTCATAGAAAAATAAGCCAAAAATTTATGAACTAGGGCTTGAGTTTTGATATTCCAAATTAGGATTTGATAGGTCATTTGAGCTTGGATTTTGCAGTTCTTGGTATGTATGGGCTCGTGGCGAGATGAGAAATCCGGTAATGTGAGTTTTGTAATTTTTTGAGAAGATGCCTGGGGCTCGGCCTTTGCTAGTTTCGAGATTTTTGCTATTTCTCGACTGTTTTCAATTAGGTATTGTCTCCTAAGAATATTGTGATGTATTCTCTATAATTTTGGTAAGATTCCATGCGCGTGGAGGTCGGTTTGAGGGTCAAAGGAATTGCGGGCTAGAGATTTCACCGATTCAAGGTGAGTAATACTTGTAAATGATATCCTGAGGGTTTAAAACCCCGGATTTGCACCATCATTGTGTTGTTGAGGTGACTTGCACGCCGGATATGAGCGTGGGGTAGAGCACTATTGGGGACTGTGACTTGGCCCGTCCCGATTGTTGATTTCTACCGCATATTTGACTGAAATTATATGTTATCATCATAATTTGGGTTGATTGCCATGTTTGGAGTTTTGTGCCAACTATGTGAACCCTTCGAGGATTGATATCACTATTTTTGCATTACTTTCCTATTACTTGATCTCGGTCTAAGGTTTTAATACTGTTTTGCAAACTCAGCCATTTTTCTAAGATTTGAAAACTTAAACAATATTTTTTTGATGTTTTGAGGTGAGGACAATCATGTTAATATTGCCCAAGTGGCTTATGTGCATTTCTGGATTGAGCATGGATCGGGCTCCACACCGCAGCAGTGTTATAGTGATTTCTGAATATATGGATGGCTCGGGTTGCACGCCTCAGTGATGATATATTGATATTGAGGTCGAGAGCCTGTTTGATACCACGATATGGCTGATATTGCGCTTGGACTGTGGGAGCCCCTCCGTAGTTTGTACACACCCCAGTGAGCGTCGTCGACGTTAAATGGATCGGACTACACGCCGCAGTGGGTACCGGAGTGTACCGTCATATGCATTGCATTCATATATTCATTCACTATTCGTTGTTTGTGTTATTTCTTGAGATATTTATTTGTTGCTCTGATATTTTTTTATCACTCTTAAATATGATAAATTTTAGATAATGGTAACAGTGACACTGTGTAAGGTAAACGGGTCAGGTAACAATGGCTGACCAGGAACAAGAATATTGCCTCAGGGACGAGTTGTATGAGCAGATATTTACCTACTTCTTTGTGCTCGAGGGGCTGACTTGCACTGCATGTTCAGCATTCATTTGCTTAACTGTTGGAAATTATATTTTTAAAAGAGGTTTCGAACTGAGTCAAGATATTTTCTAAAAAAATTTCACGTTTTCCCTGTTTTCACAAAGGGTTACACTATACTATATAGTATGTTGATTTGCTTTACGTGATTTATTGCTGCTCAGCTATTATTTACCCATTATTACTCACTGAGTTGGAGTACTCACTTTACTTCCTGCACCTCGTGTGCAGATACAGGTAATTGTTCACCCAATAGCGGGTTTTTAGCCAATTGGAGATCTTGTTATCGTAGTTGTGCCAGGTGACTGTCAGCGTTTGTGGCACCGTATTTCTTCCGTTGTTATTTAAATTCAATATGTATATCATTGGTCTTGTAATAGTATTAGGATTCTTTATATGTTCATGACTTGTGACACCCCGATTTCGGGCTGAGCTGGGATGGTTTCATGTTATATCATTTTCTTCCACACTTATGTTAAAGATATTTAGTGTTTGACTCATTTATGCTAAGCAATTTCTAAAAGAAGTATTGTTAGTCTGTTGGTTGGCCTTGTCTTCACGAGAGGCGCCATCACGATCGGGTTCGAAATTGGGTCGTGACAATTGTTGAGTTATTGAGGTTATAGATATGAAAGCTATTAATATTTTGTGGTTGAAGTTGTTGATCATTAGAATATCTTTACTTGTTGAGTTGCTTATCATTCATTTTGTATGAGATTCTTGTACATATTGTGGTTGAACCGTGGGCTAGTAATATGGGTAATGTTGATTTTGAAAATGTTGTGGCATATGAGCACGTATGGTGCGAGTTGATTATTATGATGTGATATTGATGCGAATGCAGTGGTATATGGATAGGGGTTGATATGCAATGTGATGACATATTGTAGGATTTATATGCATGTTTCTAGTAAGGGAGTTACTTGAAGTCACGCGGTGAGATAAGGGGGCTAAAGCGCGTGTGCTATTTCGGAAAAAAAATTTTAAAAATACAAGACTCATGCAGTAATATAAGGAAGACTGTGAAATGTGAATATGAGGTGTGGTACCTCAATGTGATTCTCGTTGTATATTCTATGTTGGAAAGGCTTGTTGATTTGAACTATTATTTTTTTGTTTTCTCCTCATTCCTATTCTTAATTTTGATTGTGCTTGATTATATGTTGTTACTCTTGTGTTGGAATGGTTGTGATTTCTTAGGTGAGTCAAGTATTCTACGTAATTTGTTGTGTTGTTGTCACGCTACCTTTTTGCTCGCCTACCCCGAGGGATAGATGCACAAGAGAGTTTTTTTAATTTAAGTGACAATATTCGGATCGGGATTATTTATTTATTTGAAGTCTCCACTTGTGAAAGGTTTGGATTTTGGCGTCCCAAGTCACCGGTTTATCTTGAATCCCAATTCGAGAAAAGTATTACTTTCCAAATAAAGTCTGCGAACCTGAAATTCTAAGTATGGAATTTTGTTGACCCGATGGAAGGTGTTAGGCACCTCCGGATACCGTGGTTCGAGCACGGTCGCTTAAATTGTTGTAAATGGCTAAATACATGTTATAACTTATGTGCTTTATTTAACTTTAAACCGTTATTATTATTATTTTTAAAAGAATAGCAACGTCGTAAAAATGCATCTCGAACCACGTCACAATCAATGCACCCGTGGTTGTCAATACATTCCGACCCCGTTGAGATTTGAATTTGGGTCACATAAATGTGCACCCGAGTTTAAGAAGGTAAGATTATTAAATACGCCCCTAAAGAGACTCACGTTATTATTTTGGGGAAAATTCATTAAATTCACTAAGCGGTTGATCCCAAAGTCTATCCGATTATAATATACATTTATTGAGGGCTTCGCGATTTGGTATTTATTTGGCGAGTCACGCTTCATTTTATTTTAAAGGATCATCCTATAATGACGTATATTTTTCTATTTTCTGTCTGTCTCTAAAATGAAAGGTCCAAATTTAATTACATGCTTCAAACTTGTTATAGTTGGGTTCCGGATGTGATTTGCTAAATCAAAAAGTAAACGCAGTCCGTTTGCCAAGGTGGGCTCAGGTCCAGCGCATATAGTATTAAATGGGACCTGGGCCATTTTATTCTAATGTTGAGCCTAGCTAAATTATCCTATACATGTTTAGAAATTTAAGAGGCAGAAATGTAAAGTAATGCTATCTAATGAAGAAATATGCTACAAGTTTTAAAAATGCTACTATTTAAAGGAGGCAACTTAACTTGTTTGCATTTAAGAACAGTCTAACGGTCCAGACATTGCATTTGGACATATTACTACTTAACAATCAAACTAAGATAAAGCATTGTTGGACTACATTTCATAGAACTATCCATTTACACAAAAATAATGGAAAATGTTTATACAACAAAGTATACAACATGCTCATAACTATAACCAGTAAAAAGAAAGAAACTATGTTGAGTATACAACTTCAACTCTTCATAATTTATATTGAATGCTTCTATGTTTCGGCATACAATAATATGTACCAATTGTGTACCTGATATTAGAAGCTAAAGAAGAAGAGGAATGATTAGCAGAACAGCAATAGCATACACAGCAACAACCAGCAATAAGCAACAGAGCAATAACATATCAAAAATCAGTAGAATCCCATAAATGCCAACAGTAATAAACCAGAAACCAAGCAAAATCAAACCAGAAAATAACGACAAAAATGGACCTTAACACACATCAATATCAACACAAGCCAAAAGAACTCAAAGATGCACTAGAATTACTTAATGATCGGTCTTAATGTATTGAATCAAGAAAAATGAAATCAATGAAGCAAAAAAGAGAAGCTTCAAATAAACAGTGAGATTTTCAGCTCTCTAATTTTTTAACTCTCAATTCTTTCTTTTATTCTCCGTTTAAGTCCCCCTTAATGACTCTCTTAATCTCTATAATTAAACCCAAATTCTTTTTTCTTTTCAGCCCTCCTTTTTTCTTCTACAGTTGTAAAGGGAAAACCTTTTACTATTATCCCTCCTCCTTTTACTTTCCATCTTTTAAATATTTCTACTATGTGAATACTTTAACTTTTCATTATTGTTTCCCTCTTTTTACTTTTCAGCATTTAAATAGGCAATTCCGGTTAATGCATCCTCCATTATCAAATTATCTTTTCATTTTTAAACTTCCACTAAGCTAGTGCTATTATTTAAATTAAGTAGTGCAATTTCTACCCTACCAATACTTATTACATTAGTAATACAACCCATTAATAACTACATAATATATTTAATAGAATAACAATAATTAAAATGATGAGATGTAAAATATAAAAAAATAAAAATAAAGGAAATAACATACATAACGAGAATAAAAATGCGAAAAATATAAATGCATAAATAAATTAAGGAATGTGGAAATTAAATATAAAATTACATGGGTCTAACTGTGAAAAAATCCTCAAATTAATACTCTCGTCTTGGATCTAAGATCCTTGATGGGAGATCTTGACAAGAGGATTTTTTAACGGTTAGGAAAATTCACACAAAAAAGGTAGATCTTGGGTTTTGGCTTTTTTTTTAGATCTAAGATCTACGAATTTTGGTTGGGCTTTGGGGAGTTTGGTTGATAAGATGAGGTAGAGGAGGAAAATAGGAGAATATTGTGTGAATTTAAGGGAATTTAGAGGTAGGCCGCCACCGGGAAAGAGTTTCGATGGGCGGCGGTGGCGGCGGTGGACGAAGAAGAGGGAGGTTGAGAGGTTTTAAGTTTAGAGAGATGTGAGAGAAGTGGAAGAATGAGGAGTTTAGAAATGAGGGGTGGGTTTTGAATAGCTTTTATATTTAAAAAAATGGGTGAGTTCCGGACCGTTGGATCTACTATAGATCAATGATCAAGATTGAGAGGGGAGATAGGGTGGATCAGATTTTATAAGGGTTTGGGCTTGGTTTGTGGATATATTGTTGGGTATAAGGGTGTTTTGGTTTGGGCTTGGGTGAATTGAATTGGAATTGGCCCAAATCCGATTTTCTTCTTCTTATTTTCCATTTTGCTTCTTTTTTCGTTTTCTTAAAATAAAAATTAAAATTCTAAAAATCCTAAATTAACTTATAGAACTATGTTAATATATAAAAATACTAATTAACTTTTAATAATAATTATCATACATAATTAAATACCAATTAAAAATAAAATCATACAATTGGACATTAAATGCTAAAAATACAAAATACTTTATTTTTGTGATTTTGCCATTTTTGTAAAACGAACTTAATTAATCCTAATTAAAAAATTAAATTTTAAATGCAAATGCAATATATTTTTATATTTTATAGTAAAACAACAATTATAAGAACAACATTGGAAAGAAGTGCAAGAGAGAGAAGCTCTCCCTTCTCTCTAAACCCATCAATTCATCCCAACTCTAAACCCATCAGAAAACTACCAAAATCAGCATCAAACAAGGCTTCATCCGACTCCATAATTAGCTGCGAGTCTGAATTTGGCGGTCACTTTCATCAGAAATCCAAAGGCACAAGGCTTCATCAATAAATTTCTGTTTAGGGTTTCCGTGAATAGTGATTCCGTCACTATTCATCCGGCATTTTTACCGGAATCCGGCGTTTGATTGTAGCAATTTTGGTGTCAAAAGAAGCGTCTTTTCTTTGCACACAATCCCCATTTGTTTTTGCTCTCAAACCCATAATCAATTTTTCCAAATCTTAGATTTGGTGCGTCGGGTACTGTAGCAAAACACAACTGGGCAGATTTGTTTCAGTTTTTTATTCTTTTTTGCTTTCATCTTGATGGAGTTTTCAAGAACCATGGATGCATCGTCTTCTCCCCAGCCTTTGGCTGTGGGAGAGCCATTAACAAAACTCACATATGCTCAGCAAATCGAAACAAAAACAGATCCCATAAATCGCACAACTACAAAACTCAAACCGATCCAGTTCATTCATGGTGAGCCTATTGCAATTTTTACCATAGAGGAACGAAAACAATTTGCTGTGGAGGAAGGCTTGCATCAATAAGTAGTGATGAATCTATCTACAGGTGCTCCAGAACTGAATGAGCTACGAGATCTGCTGCCCAAACATTTAGGTGTTAAAGGTCGATGCATCATCGGTTTACTCGCACCAAGACAATTACTCATAAGGTTTGATCGTTATGATGATTATGTAATTGCCTTATCTCGATCAGTTAATTATATGTTGTATAAGGGTATGAAGCATCAATATCGTGTATTCCCATGGATGATTGGTTATAATCCAAAGGAGAAAACAACAAAAGCAGTGGTTTGGATATCGATGCCGAATCTTTCACCAGATTTGTTCACGATGCCTTCTTTGTTGTCTATCGCATCAGCTTTAGGAAAACCAATTGCCATAGATAAGGCAACACAAACTAAGTCGAGACCTAGCAAAGCTAAGGTAAGAGTGATTTTAGACTTAATGGACAAGCACCCTACTCGTGTGAGAGTCATTGATAAAAATTCTGGAAGTGTTTTGGAATTTTTCCAGCAAATCGTCTATGATAAATTACCTTTGTATTGTAATGGTTGTAAGCGCCAGGGTCATGATGAGACTACCTGCAGATTACTTTTGAAACAAAATAATGGTGATGCTCATATTGAGGAACATCAAATCCCTGGTGATAAATACAGAGGAAATTTAAGATAACTATTGAATGAGATTGATGAAAGGGTTACTGCTAAAAGTTCTCAAAATATAACTGGGCAGAGTAACTCACACCCAGCATCTTTGGCTCCTGGCCTAACAAAGAAAAAGTAGTTCATACAATTAAAACTACATGGAAAAATATTGTAATGGCTGCTTCTGGTGCATCTGCTGTAGCAGCATCACTTGGTGTAATGCAGGCCGATCATGCTCTTGCTAGAGGGCCCCAGTTGAATGAAGGAGGTTGTGAAATGGCTACTGTGAATCCTGAGCAGGAGGGGGTAGTTTCACAGGCTGGAAATCTAATTTTGGATAATGCAAATTCTTTGCATATAGCTGCTGCAAATGCTTCAGTTGATGGTGTTTTTATTCATCAAACTGTTGCATCTGTGGAACAAATTACTGCTGCAGCAGTCCACACTGGTGACGTCAAGAAGAGTTTTGGTGAGAATCTACACTCAACTCAACTGATAAAGGATGCTAACATGCATTTTGCAAATAGTACAACTGTTGCATCATCTGCAGTAGACTTACAAGAGGCTGTTGATCGACCTGAGAAACCTATGCAAATTAACTCTAATTATCGAGCAAGTTTGGGACAGTGCTCAGGGGATAAGGCCTCAAACATTGTACCTATAGTTGAGGTCCAAAATATGGGCAGTAACACAACTGGACAGAGTAAAAGAGATGGTTGGAAAGTGGTAAACAACAGAAAATCTCCCACAAAGAAAGGATCATCTCCAAATATGCAAAACAAATGTCCTCAAACAAATGACTTATTTTGGTGAGAATCTACACTCAACTCAACTGATAAAGGATGCTAACATGCATTTTGCAAATAGTACAACTGTTGCATCATCTGCAGTAGACTTACAAGAGGCTGTTGATCGACCTGAGAAACCTATGCAAATTAACTCTAATTATCGAGCAAGTTTGGGACAGTGCTCAGGGGATAAGGCCTCAAACATTGTACCTATAGTTGAGGTCCAAAATATGGGCAGTAACACAACTGGAAAGAGTAAAAGAGATGGTTGGAAAGTGGTAAACAACAGAAAATCTCCCACAAAGAAAGGATCATCTCCAAATATGCAAAACAAATGTCCTCAAACAAATGACTTATTTTGGTGAGAATCTACACTCAACTCAACTGATAAAGGATGCTAACATGCATTTTGCAAATAGTACAACTGTTGCATCATCTGCAGTAGACTTACAAGAGGCTGTTGATCGACTTGAGGAACCTATGCAAATTAACTCTAATTATCGAGCAAGTTTGGGACAGTGCTCAGGGGATAAGGCCTCAAACATTGTACCTATAGTTGAGGTCCAAAATATGGGCAGTAACACAACTGGACAGAGTAAAAGAGATGGTTGGAAAGTGGTAAACAACAAAAAATCTCCCACAAAGAAAGGATCATCTCCAAATATGCAAAGCAAATGTCCTCGAACAAATGACTTCAACTTGGCTCCACTCCAAATTTTTTTGAGCCCCTTGATACACATTTGGGCAGTGAATTTAAAGGAGCATCTGGACAGCTCATGATCTCATCTGGAAACATGAGGGACAGAGTTGCTAAATCAAAATTTTGGAAAGAACACCGGGAAGAGGATGATGAAGAGGACTGGGGCGAATTTGATGGTTACTCTTCTGAAGAAAGTGACCAGGAGGTTGATCAAGATAGCGCAGGGGAGGACTTGGATGCTGTCAAACCGCAAGGTACATCAATAAACTACAAATTAAACCTTAATGCTCATGCATTCATCCCAAGATATTCACCTCCTGCTGGTACTACAACTGCAGGATCAGGAAGGGTTGTACAAGCTGCAGAATCATCTCTCAAACAGTCGACTAAAGGTGCTACTACAAGTCAAATACAACTGCTAACAAACACTCAATCTGCTGCCTTTAATAATGCATTCGCAAAAATTAAATGTGAGCAGCAGCAACAGCAGAATGCAAGGAGATTAGGAGCTGCTGTGACATCTTCAACCTTTGAACAACACAAATTATTACAACTAGATACGACAAGTATGCAACAACACCACAACAGTCCCAATAATTTGGTTACCAGTTCAGACGATCCAAAGGCTCCAACAACTTCAAACTTTGGGCAGCAGATAACGTTGGAAGAAAGAATGCCACTAGATGCATTGGAAAAGACAATATTAACAAAACTACAGGATGCAAATACTGTGATGGCCCAAGGCACAATCCAAATGTTGCCAAAACCAGTAAATGTGGGAAGGGACACATATGAAGAAAGAGAAGAGGATACAGTTTTGCAAGAATGCCGTGCTAATGCAGCAAAGCAGGGAGACTTATCACCCATGCACAATGGACGTAACAAGAAGCATCACACAAGAAAGAATAGTTGGGACGACAAGGTGAGCGATGAAGAAATTGGTAGGAGACTTCCAATGAGAGCTTCGAAACAAAAGCAGGCTGCACCAACTACATCCACAACGTCCAACCGGTCAAAAAATAAATCATGAATTTTAAAATCCTTCTGAAGAATTGTGACACTGATGACAAAGAATTACAATTTCAAAATTTCACAAGTTTGGCCAAGAAGGGACAACATTTTAATTCTATCCTCATTTTAGTCTTCCATTTATTTAGTATTATCATATGTAATATCATCACAAAATATGTTATAAATTCTGTGATGATCATACAATATTTGGTCCATGCAAGTTCTTTTTTCTCGCACGCTTGCTAGTAGATGAGGCTATTTTGGCCTCAATAGGATTTTTCAGGTAAGGTTTAGCGCGGTTTTGTTATATGGGTAACAAGACCGATGCTATTGTCCCCCTTATTTTACTTTTCTAATTGTTGTATTTTTTTTCTTTATTAATATAAAACCAACCCTAGGCGCATGCCTAGCGGAGCCAAAAAAATATTTTTATATTTTATTTTTTAAAACAAAATAAACATGCACAGACAAATACAAATAATACAAGAAAAATAACACAAAATTCACAACAATTGCAAACAAACAAATGTTATTTTATTTTGAATTTTTTGGGAGTAATTATATATAGGGCAAAAATTATGTGCTCACTGCTGCCCCTCTTTGTCCGAAAACACGAAGAGTTTTCGTGCAAAGATAAAGTGAGCGGATACGAGGGATTTTTGCTCGTTTCAGTACTCTGTGAAGCATTTTTGAAATATTTGACCGAACCTCTACTACTAAGATTTCCTACATATCCCTGGCTAAAAGGGAATCAAGTCAATGTAGTTCGAGAAGTTTTGGTAGCTGGGACTACCATGGGACTGTAATTCTGCTGTTACTGCTGCTGCATGCTTACTGACCTCCTGATTTTGATCTTTATTTTGCTCGTCAGCTATTACCGCTGGTGTATTCTTCAGCTTTAAATCGAGGCGGGACATGCGAAGCTTGTGACTTCAATCATATTTTGAGCAGTCCGCGTCCTTCTCTACTTCAGCACTTTAAGTTCACTTCTTCTTCTTTTTTTGTTCTGTTCTTCTTTTCTTTTTTTTGGATTGAGACTCATTCTATCAGTCATCTTGTACCTTGTGGTTTGAGGTCAAACCTGCTCATACACCAAAACAAACAAACGAACAAAATTTTTCTGCCTCAGTTTTCAGTAGGAAACTTTCGTGAGTTAGTTGTGGCATATATTTAAGCGATAAAATTAAGATTGTTTATCCTAGGGAAATGAAGCCAGATTAGCAAGGAAATGGACGGGTTATGCCGGAAAATAAAGAAGGGTCCTCGGGTTATGCGAGGGAGGTCCACGGGATATGCCAGGAATATCATCGGGTTATGCCAGAAAGGTCCACGGGTTATGCCGGAAAGGGTTCACGGGTTATGCCGGGAGAATCATCAGGTTATGTAGGAAAGGTTCCACGGGTTATGTCGGAAAAATTATCGGGTTATGCCGGAAAGGTCCACGAGCTATGCCGGAAAAATCATCGGGTTATGCCGGAAAGGTCCACGGGTTATGCCGGGAGAATCATTGGGTTATGCCGGAATAGTCCACGGGTTATGCCGGGAAAGTCATCGGGTTATACCGAAAAAGTCCACGGGTTATACTGGGAAAGTCATCGAGTTATGCCGGAAAAGTCCACGGGTCATGTCAGGATTTGGAAAGAAAAACCCCTTGGGTTATGCCAGGGAGATCCACAGGTTATGCCAGGATTTGGAAAGAAAAAGCTCCTTGAGTTATGCCAGGGAGATCCATGAGTTATACCGGGATTGGAAAGAAAAAAGCTCCTTGGGTTGTGCCAAGGAGATCCGCAGGTTATGCCGGGATAACTAGGGAATGGAGGCCCTATGTCTAAAAAGGCTAAACTCAGGGACTGGAGCTCTAATATTGGCTAAGGAAAAACACGCAACTCAGGGATTGGAGCCCTATTATTGGCTAAAGAAAAAACGCTCAACTCAGGGATTGGATCCCTAATGTTGGCTAAGGGTAAAACTCTCAACTCAGGGATTGGAGCCCTAATGTTGGCTAAGGGTAAAAAACTCAACTCGGGGATTGGAGCCCTAATGTTGGCTAAGGGTAAACTGCTCAACTCAGAGATTGGAGCCCTAATGTCGGCTAAAGGAAAAAACGCTCAACTCAGGTTTGAGCCCTAATGTCGGCTATGGAAAATCGCTCAACTTGGGGATTAGAGCCCTAATGTCGGCTAAGAAAATGCTCAACTTTGGGATTGAAGCCCTAATGTCGGCTAAGGAAAATCGCTCAACTTAGGGATTAGAGCCCTAATGTCGGCTAAGAAAATGCTCAACTCATGGTTTGGAGCCCTAATGTCGGCTAACAAAAAAATGCTTAGCTCAGGGATTGGAGCCCTAATGTCAGCTAATGGAAAAAACACTCAACTCAAGGATTGGAGCCCTAATGTTGGCTAAGGAAAAACCGCTGAACTCAGGGATTGGAGCCCTAATGTTGGCTGAAAGAAAACCGTTCAACTCAGGGATAGGAGCCCTAATGTTGGCTAAAGGAAAAATCTCAACTCAGGGATTGGAGCTCTAATGTTGGTTAAAGGTAAAAATGCTCAACTCAGGGATTGGAGCCCTAATGTTGGTTAAAGGGAAACACGCTCCACTCAGGAATTGGAGCCCTAATGCTGGCTAAAGAAACATGCAACTCAAGGATTGGAGCCCTAATGTTGGCTAAAAAATGCTCAACTCAGGGATTGAAGCCCTAATGTCGGCTAGGATGACTTCAGAATGGAGGCCCTATGTCCAAAATTTAAACTTAGGGATTGGAAAATTAGTAAAGGCAACTAGGGAATGGAGGCCCTATGTCTAAAAATCTTAAATTAGGGATTGAAGCCCTAATATTGGTGAAGGCGACTAGGGAATGGAGGCCCTATGTCTAAAAATCTCCAACTTAGGGATTGGAGCCCTAATGTTGGTAAAGACAACTAGGGAATAGAGGCCCTATATCTCAAATTTCAACTTATGGATTGGAGCCCTAATGTTGTCATAGGCGGCTAGGGAATGGAGGCCCTATGTCTAAAAATCTCAACATAGGAATTGGAATCCTAATATTGGTAAAGGTTGATATTGGGGATTCTAAACGAACTTTTATTTTTTAGAATTTTCTTCTTATTTCTCTTTTCATTTTTTCCATTTTCTTTTGTTTAGTAAAAATGAAGAAAAGAATTTGGAGGAAACTTCCCTTTTGGGTTGATTCCTTGCTACAAGGTTGTTTCTTGCACTTGCGCACCTGCTTTTTGGTTGGTTTTCTGGCCTTGATTAGTTTCGATCACTCGTTCCCAGCCCAACTTCTTTGATGA
The DNA here is from genome assembly GCA_034376525.1 of Nicotiana benthamiana. NCBI lineage: Eukaryota > Viridiplantae > Streptophyta > Magnoliopsida > Solanales > Solanaceae > Nicotiana > Nicotiana benthamiana. The sequence goes on along the minus strand of CM067338.1, from coordinate 50,995,285 downwards.
AGATCGATTCATTTCAGGACCTGGAGAGCCTCTGATTATTCCAGACTTCGCTATGATGGTCGGTCGGTGGAACTTAACCTCCAACTTTATTTCACCTTCGTAGGCCTTTCCTTCTGACTTCCTTTTCTTTCTTTTTTCCTTTTTTTTTCTTTTTCAGAGCTTTCGGGGACGTTTTGGCTCATCAAACTTGCTGCAATGGCTAGTCGCGTGGGACTTAACATTTTCCATCTTTATTTTGCCCTTGTAGGCCTTTCATTTCTGGCTTCTTTCTTCCAACTTTGATTTCGAGTATTTGGGGAACCTTAGCTTTTAAACCTTTGCCGAGATGGTTAGCCACATGGGACTCAACTTCATTTTCCTTTATAGGCACTTCAATTTGATTTTCTCCTTCCAAGAGTTTTGATTGAGGCATCGATTTCCATGGCCAGTCGAGGTCGACTTGCTGCACCTGCTGAGGCCGGGTATCTTTTTCACATTAGCCCGCACCAAATGAGAACCCTGTAAATAGGTCTTGTCGTTGTTTCTTTGTCTTAGTTTCGAAAGAGTGTTAGACTGAAAGGGATTCAAAGAAAACAAACAATATAATGGAGAATGAGTTTAAAACAAAAAGTGTCCCTTCCGGGGAAAAGAAAGAAGGACTTATCTGGAGTGCATGCGGACTTCAATGAACATGGCATACCTTTTGGACCGGATACCTGTTCTGTGTAAACTGTCCAACTCTCAAAAATTCATCACAACTTTTCCTTGAAACCGAGGAACCTTGCGAGGACTCTGTTGATGCTGATGGCTGTGAGGATCTTATTTTCGATCATGGGCACCTTTTGTGGGTTTTCACGAGCTGACCCACCTCACTTCTCTTCTCATCATCGTCTTATAGTGCTCTTTGCTAGTTTTCACTGTCAAGACTCTCATTTTTCATTTCTCTGCTTACCATCGCCTCATGGTGCCCATGTGGATTTTCATCAATAATACTATCTCATTTTATTTCTCTTATTTTGACTGTATCAGATCCAAGTAGCTGTATTCTCTGATCCTTGAACACTCTCACCAATTGATCTCGGAAGGACTTTAACAAGGTATGGGTGACTTTGGAACCTTTCTGATGAAACCGTCGCCGAACCAATATAACTTCTGCCCCAGTTTCACTTTTTTTTTGGACTTTGGATTTTTATTTTGGTGTGACTGAACCTGAGAGAGAGGCTGCCTATGTATCCTTTCGAAATCAAGTCAAAGCGTAGTTCAAGAAAACATTTTGTTTTTTTTCTTTTGTTTTTCTATTTTGCTTTATTTTTCTCTTTCTTTTTGTTTTTTCCTTTCATTTTTTTCTTTATTTCTTTATTTATTTCTTTTTCTTTTTCTTTTCTTCAATTTTTTTTCATCTTTCTTTTTGTATCTTTATTTTCTTTTAATTCAATCAAACCTTTTTCAGTAACACCTTCAAGTTCCAAAGAGGGTAATCAAAGAAAGGTAACCGGCTCAAAGGGTTTGCGAAGGATTGATGGTGTTTGGATAGCCGGAATGAAAGCCTTCATCATCTCAACTGTGCAAAGACATTGCCGGAGCGATCTTAGACATAGTACCTTTTACTTCATCTGTATTCACAACTACTTCAGGGTCATTTATTCCGATATCAGCTAGATACAATGCTTCTCTTGGAAATATTTTCCAATGATATATGGACCTTTCCGATTAGGAGCAAACTTTCCTTTTGCTTCCTGGTGATGAGAAAGAATACGCTTTAACACCAGGTACCCTACTTCAGATTTTATAGGCGTGAGCCATTCTTTATTGGTACAACTGCCTGTGACAAAACTCCAGTCATCCATTTCATTAAAGGTCAGTGTTCCATACAAGTCTAGACCCACTTGATGTCCTCAAACTCTACTTTAGTGACTGGCCTTTCCCAAACCATGAACCAATTTTCTTCGATTGTCCCGATTCTATTCTTTTAATTTTCTCAAACTTAATTTCTTTGTATTTTAATTTTTTGATTCTTTATTTCAAAGTCTGACAGAGTTCTTGTCTGCAAGCATGTCATGTTATTTAAAGCTGCATTATTACAATTAAAGATAAATAAAAGAGAAAATATAGTGAAACTCTAAAAAATGAATGATGAAATATTGATTTCACTTCTTGAATTAGGAAGATAAAAGGGTTTTTAGGAATTTAAAGACAGGAACCAAAAGAAAACATCAGAGTTATACCTGGGATAACTCACGATGGAGAAAAAGGCAGCAAGACAAGTCTACTAGGACTCCCGCTTGATCAGGAATGGAGTAGCCTTCCAATTTTGAATTTTGGCGCTTGGTCCCATGTATGATAGCTCAGCGGTGCTGGTGCCCTCTCCTGGCTGGACCATGTAGGTTTCGCATAGCATTTTCCTCATTTCCCCACGTATCTCCTCACTCTCTTCAGGCGTGAAAACCTCATCATCTTCCTCTTTACTGTACTTAGGCTTCTGTGGTATGCGTCTAATAACCATTTTCTCATTCACCCAAGGTGGTTTGATTGTCCCTCTTACCACATAGGCTTGCTTGGGTACATCATTATCTTTTTCCGGTTCTGTCTCGGTGATTTTACTCTTCTTTTCCCCTTATTCTTGTTTCAGGGTTGCCTTGTGATTCCTTTCCGTATCAGCAATAGCAATTATGGCTTTAAGTGCCAGATCAAATTCTTTGTCTTTACAGATCATCCCGATTATTGGCCCGTTATTGTGGGCTGGCAATGGATTATTGGTCACATTTGGGGACATCCTCATCCCTCAACACTATTTTACCTTGCTCTATCAAGTTCTCCATATCTTGTTTCAACGTCCAACAGTTGTTTGTATCATGCCTTTCTAACCCTGAATAATAGGCACATCTAACATCTCGTTGATATGATGGTGATTCTGGATTTTGCCCGTTTGGGGGTATGGGTTATAGCAAATTCATCTAGACAAGCTTAGGGAACAGGGTGGAGTAGGGTTCACCGATTGGTGTATATTAGGGTCTCCTGGGTGGTTTCCGAGGATGGAAGTTATTCTGGGGAGGTCGACAATTATAGTGGTTCTGGTGAGGAGACTGGTTTCTTTGGAATGGAGGTTGATTTATATTAGCCTGTGGTTGTGGTCGGCGAAAAGGTTGAGCATTCATAACCACATAAGGTGGTGGAGCATAGACCGTATCGTAATGAGGATAGTAGTGTTGAGGGGTTTTTTCGGAGAATATAGATCTTGGGGCTTGGTATCTTCTTCCCTCTGATGCTGCCATGGCTGTTTCTTCTCTTGCTCTATTCGTCGCCGTTCCTCCAGACCCGCCTTGGATGGCTTGGTAGGTTGCTCTGATGGCTGACTGACTCAAAATTCTGCCCGTTTTTAAACCATGTTCTACCATGTCACCAATTTTGATGGCCTCTGCAAAAGGCTTTCCCATTGCCGACATCATGTTTTGGAAGTAATCTGGTTCCTGGGCCTGGAGGAAGATAGTGACCATCTCCATTTCATCCATGGGAGGTTTTACCCTTGATGCTTTCTCACACCATTTAATAGTGTATTCTCTGAAGCTTTCCGAGGTTTTCTTCTTCAAGTTTGACAAAGAATTCATGTCTGCGCGATATCTATGTTGTATTGAAACTGTCGGACAAAGTCTCGGGCAATATCATAGAAGATATGCCAATGTGAGATGTCTTGATCCGTAAACCACTCTTAAGCGATGCCGATTAAGCTTTCCCCGAAATATTCCATCGATAATTCCTCTTTGCCACCGGCTCCCCGTAACTGATTGTAATACTTCTTCAAATGAGCAATGGGGTATCTTTTCCCATCATACTTTTCAAATTTTTGTGTTTTGAACCCTGACGGAAAGTGGACATGTGGGAACAAACACAAATCTGCATAGGAGACACTCTTTTACCCGCTCAATCTTTGCATGTTCTTTAAGCTCTGTTCAAGTCTTCTTATTCTCTTGGTCATCTCATCCTGCTCTGGGGCCTTAGGGGGTTTTCTTGCTCCTGTGTAAACTCATACAGTGGTGGCTGAGGGTAAGCATTGGCGGTAATCCGGGTAGGTTCCAACGAGAAAGATGCTGCTTGAAATGTGAACGAAGATGAGTCGAAGTAGGCCTGGGCAAAGCAGGTTGTGCCGTAGCTGAACAGGGCGGTGCAGTGAATATTTTTGAAGCCGCACCTATCGCTGACATCTGGGGGTAAAACTCAGAATGTGATCCAGCGAAGTGAGCTGAAATGGTAGGATACCCCATTGGGGTATTTGGATAACTTATGGGGATGTTGGAAATCCCACTTACCCTAGGAACAACTCATGGAACCCATGGATCGCACTTGGTGGTTCTTTTCCATTGCCCCAGGCATCCAATATTTCCATCATGCGAAGACGCAGAGTTCTATTTTCCTCAGCCGTTGCTGACTCAGAAGTCGGGATGGCTGAAATTTAAATTTCCTCCGAAATAGGAATTGTTGGCAGAGGAATTTCTGAAGACATTTCAACACTTCCTTTCGACCTCGTGAAGTATGTATGAACACTTCCTTTTAACCTTGTGAATGATGTTGAACACTTCCTTTTGACCTCGTGAAGTATGAATGTGAGGTCAGATTACCACAAAACCAACCACCTTTCTATAGAACCTGGTTTTAGCAGCAAGCAAATTGTTAGTTTGAAACAAATAATAGATAGGTAATATCACGTTGGGTGTGATGCACCTATACAGTTAAGTGGGTTTCTACATGTTTGCATTGGTTACATGCATCATTCCAGCCTTAACTAACTCTTTCAATATGGATCTTTTTTCATCTTTGTTACTCTCCAATCACTCTTGATTTTTGTTTTGTTTTTGCCACTCTTTTATATTTTGGAACTCTTTTTTTTCTTTTTATTATTATTATTATTATTGTTATTATTATTTTCACTCTCTTTTCATTTTCACTCCTTTTTTTTCACTTAATTTTCTTTCTTCTTTTTTTCAGTTTATTTTCCACTCAGTTTATTTTGGGGCTATGATCGAATTCGATAGTTCGGGGGATCGGGAATGGAGAAAGTAAACTAACTCTTTTTTTGGAATTGTTTTTTAAAAAAGAAAACTTTCAAAGAATAAAGAAAATTTGTTTTTGCTTTTTCCTTTACTTGGATTTTTCTAAAAAAATGCTTTAAAAGAAGGACATTGTTTTTTGGATTTTTGAATTTGATTCTATTTTTATTTTTGAAAGAAAAACTTCTAAAAAAAATTTCTTTTGATTGGAACTTTGGAAATTTTAGAAGTAAAAAGAAGATATTTGTTGTCTGAACTATCGTTTGTTTTATTTTTTTCTAAGGAGGAAAGAAAATGTTTTAGAATTTTGGATGTTACCTTTTAAATTCGAAAGAAGGGCTTTTTTAGAAAATATTTTGGATTTGTGAGTCTTTATTTATTTACAAAATTATTTCATAAAGAAAAGCAAAAATATTTTGACTTTTCAAAAATTTTATGGTCATTTACAAAAGAAAGACTTCTAAAGAGTATTTTTGTTTTGTTTTTTCTGATTTGTTTTTTTGAAAAATACTTCAAAATGAAGGAAACACGTATTTCAGATTTTGATTTTTATTGACTTTTCTTTTTTTTTTTCTCATGAAAGAGATTAGAAATAAGGAAACCTTTTTTTTTAATTTAAAAACTACTTTTTGTTTTTGAATTTTCTATGGAAAGATTTTCAAAGAAGGAACTAAAGAAAAATATTTTTGGATTTTTTGAAAATTGAGGTCGAAACTGATAAGGTTTACCTCCGTATATCACATCTGGTGAGAATCAGAGCCGCGTAGTTCGGTCAAATATGACAAAACAAAACCAACTATTTTATAAAAAATTGAATTTTCTTTTTTTTTTTCAAAATTTCGGCACAGTTTCGGGATTTTCTAAGTACCTGCCTTTCACTTTTGTTTCTTTTTTCTTCTTCTTTCTCTTTTTTTTATGATTTTCTGTTTTTTTTTTCTTTTTTTTTAATTTTCTTTCCATATTCTAGAAGCCAGACAAGATACAAGCCGAAACAGACAGATACGCAAGTAGCACGTAAGATGAAACAAGATGATCTTTTCATTTCAGATACACCTGTCCTAGACATACCCAACCCCTGTGTTGAGTCTCCTAAGTCAAATACAACATGATGAAAATAAGCGTTCCTACTAGGGATTCGTCATGAAATCACGTCATTCTTGGTAAAAACCTGGGCTTATTGTTCTAGACCTGGCTTACCCGAGCGAACAGCTCGAGCCGGGGGGCAGCGTGCCGAGGATATAGAAGCTCAACCCGGCTTTACAACTTATCCGAACCTCATTCTAAAAATGGGACCGACTCTAAATAGATAAGAAGTCACACGAAATCCACCCTTCTTCATGATTTAGAATACTCAGAGAGAAAATGGGTCTCGACACAGTTTAGATACATTTCCATAATATGAAAGCGGTAAACATTTACCACATTAAGCATGAAATATATAGGAATATCACATATAACCAAATACAATAAATTTATCTAAGCTCGAATTCTGAATCCTGAACAAAACGTTCTGGGTTCTTGTTCCCCAGCGGAGTCGCCAGAGCTGTCACACATCCCTTTTGCGCGCCTACCTCGAGGGATAGATGCACAAGGGAGTTTTTAAATTTAAGTGAAAATATTCGGATCGGGATTATTTATTTATTTGGAGTCGCCACTTGGGAAAGGTTTGACTTATATTTTTCTACTTTTCGTCCGTCTCTATAATGAAAGGTCCTAATTTAATTACATGCTTCAAACTTGTTATAGCGAGGTTCCGGACGCGATTTGCTAAATTAGAAAGTAAACGCAGTTCGTTTGCTAACGTGGGCCCAGGTCCAGCACATATAGTATTAAATGGGATCTGGGCCATTTTATTCTAATGTTGAGCCCAGCTAAATTATCCTATACATGGTCAGAACTTTAAGAGGCAGAAATGTAAAGTAATGATATCTAATTAAGCAATATACTACAAGTTTTAAAACATGATACTATTTAAATGAGGCAACTTAACTTGTATGGCATTTAAGAACAGTCTAACGGGCCAGACATGCATTTGGACATATTACTACTTAATGATCAAACTAATATTACTACTTAATGATCAAACTAAGATAAAATATTGTTGGACAACATTTCACAGAATTGTCCATTTACACAAAAATAATGGCAGAAGTTTATACAACAAAGTATATAGCATGCTCTTAACTATAACCATAAAACGAAAGAAACTATGTTGAGTTTACAACTGCAACTCTTCATAATTTATATTTCATGCTTCCATGTTTCGGCTTATAATAATGTGTACCAGTTATGTACCTGATATTAGAAATAAAAGTAGAAGAGGAATGATAAGCAGAATAGCAGTAGCATACACAGCAGCAACCAACAGTAAGCAGCAGAACAGTAACAGATCAAAAATCAATAGAATCCTAGAAATGCCAACAGCAATAGACCAGAAACCCAGCAAATCAAACAAGAAAATACCGACAAAAATGGACCTTATCCCACAGCAATATCAACACAGGCCAAATGAACTCAAAGATACACTAGAATTACTTAAGATCGGTCTTAATATATTTGAATCAAGAGAAATGAAATCAATGAAGCAAAAAGAGAAACTTCAAATAAATAGTGGGATCTTCAGCTCTCTAATTTCTCAACAATAATTCTTTCTCCTATTCTCTGTTTAAGTATCCCTTAATGACTCTCTTAATCTCTATATTTAAACCCAAACTCTTCTTTTTAGCCCTCCTTTTTTCTTTTACAGTTATAAAGGGAAAAACTTTTACTATTACCCCTCCTCCTTTTACTTTCCAGCTTTTAAATATTCTTCTACTATGTGAAGATTTTTAACTATTCACTATTGTTCCCCCTCTTTTTACTTTTCAGCATTTAATAGGCAATTCCGGTTAATGCATCCTCCATTATCAAATTATCTTTCCATTTTTAAATCTTCCACTAAGCTAGTGCTATTATTTAAATTAAGTATTGCAATTTCTACCCTACCACAACGTATTATATTAGTAATACAACCCACTAATAACTACATAATATATTTAATAGAATAACAGTAATTAAAATGATGAGATGTAAAATAAAAAATAAAAACGGAATCTAAATACTACATTTTTAATAATATTTTAATCATTTTTATCTAATTAAAATCTATATACACATATTTTTTTCATACTTTAGTTAACTATGACTTAAGCAATTAATTAATTATAATAGAGGTAAAACAAATGCGTTAAACAGAAAAAATAAATAAATAAAAATCGGACAAAATAAATATTTAAAATAATTGCGCAGAATATAAATAATAATAAATAAAAAACATTAAATAAATAGAAATAAAAAAATAGAAAATAACATACATAACGAGAATAAAAATGCAAAAAATATAAATGCATAAATAAATTAAGGAAGGTGGAAACTAAATACAAAATTACATGGATCTAACCGTGAAAAGATCCTCAAAAATCTCGTCTTGGATCTAAGATCCTTGATGGGAGATCTTGACCGGAGGATTTTTTAATGGCGAGGAAAATGCACACAAAAAAAGGTAGATCTAGGGTTTTGCTTTTTTTTAGATCTACGAATTTTGGTTAGTCTTTGAGGAGTTTGGTTGATAAGATGAGGTAGAGGAGGAAAAGAGGAAAAGATTGTGTGAATTTAAGGGAATTTAAAGGTAGGCTGCCGTCGGGAAACTATTTCGATGGGCCACGGTGACAGTGGCGGCGGCGGTGGAGGAAGAAGAGGGAGGTAGAGAGATTTTAAGTTTAGAGAGGTGTAGAGAAGTGGAAGAATGAGGAGTTTAGAAATTATGGGTGGGTTTTTTTGAATAGTTTTACATTTTAAAAATGGGTGAGTTCCAGACCGTTGGATCTACAATAGATCAACGGTCAAGATTGAGTGAGGAGATGGGGTGGATCAAATTTTTTAAGGGCTTGGGCTTAGTTTGTGGGTATTTAGGTTGGGTATAAGGGTCTTTTGGTTTGGGCTTGGGTGAATTAAATAGGAATTGGCCCAATTCGGATTTTCCTTTTCTTATTTTTCATTTTGCTTCTTTTTTTTTTCTTAAAATTAAAATTAAAATTTTAAAAATCCTAAATTAACTTATGGAACTAAATTAATTTATAAAAATACTAATTAACTTTAAATAACAATTACCACACATAATTAAATACTAATTAAAAATAAAATCATACAATTGGACATTAAATGCTAAAAATGCAAAATACATTATTTTTCTAATTTTTTCATTTTTTGTAAAACGAACTTAATTAACCCTAATTGCAAAATTAAATCCTAAATGCGAATGCAATATATTTTTGTATTTTTATTTATTTAAACGAATAAACATGCACAGACTAATATAAATAATACAAGAAAAATAACACAAAATTCACAACAATTGCAAACAAACAAAAGTTATTTTATTTTGAATTTTTGGGAGTAATTTATATATAGGGAAAAAATCACGTGCTCGCAGTTGCTTTAATGTGCGAATATGTGCCTCCGTTATTACTTGGTGAATAGATTGATTGATAACATGTTTTTACTATATTTGACTCTTAAAATAAAACTCGTCATCTCACTCGGTGATTTACTATATTTAAATTGCTATCACGCTTTACTTTAAATGATTCTACATTTAATTCGTTAGTTTTTCCAATATTTTAGTTTATTTAAAAATATTGTTTTACTTTACCTTAATTGATTTCTAAACTAAACTCATTTTTCCCATTTGATACCCTATTTTGTATAAATTGTACTTTATTTTACTTCTAAAATAAATTCATTATCTCATTTGACACCTTACTTTATTCGAAATTATTATTTTGCCTTATTTTATTTAAATAAATCTTTCGAACATTTTTATTTGAAAATTGACACGAATTCAATGTACATGGTAGCAAGTGAACTTTTTCGTGCGGAGGTGATTGATAATGTCGGTACGATGTCCTATGTGTATAAGATTTGGGGTTGTGGTTTATGATTTGTGATTTCGAGGTGTGATGCCTTGAGAAAATTCTTGTTGTAAGTCATGAGTTGGGAACGATTTGATTACTTGAATTATAATTTGTTCCTTAAATGATTCCATTCATACCTTATCGAGAAAATTCAAGTTTTTATGCTTAGTGGATGTCTTGACCTGACCTCGTCACCACTCTACCGATGTTAGGCTTGATATTTACTAGGTACCGTTGTGGTGTACTCATGCTACGCTTCTGCATATTTTTTGCAGATCCAGGTACTCCGGATCGTATTGGATTTAAAAGATGTCTCTGCGTGGCTGGAGACTTTATGGTATACCTGTTTGACGCTCGTAGGCCTCGGAGTCACCTCCTAATATTATCTTTGCTACTAGGAGTGTTCATGGTTCGATTTGGATCGACTTTTCCCTAAAAAGAAACAAAACCAAGTAAATCGATTTTCCAAATATTAGAACCAAACCAAACCATTACATTGCAATTTTAGCCTATTTCCCGATTTAATAAGTATTTCAAGTACAAAATCGTTCCTAATATTTTTTTTAGTTGCTTCATAAATATATTTTATTAACTCAGTAATTTTATTGGATTTTTACAAAATTGTTTACTATTTTTATAAAATCAAATTGGGAAAAATGGCTATTTAAAATGTAGCCCTTTAAACCCCAAATTGAAACCCAAAATCAACCCCAATTTAACCCCCCAATTGACCTGACCGAATTTGAAACACCCGACCCAAACCCACTAAACTTAACCCACCCAGTTCTTCTTCTAATCCTGTCCGTTGATCTCATAGATCAACGGCCCACATTTAACTTACAAAAATTAAATCCCCTAACACCCATAATCTCTAATCAGTCTCTCAAACCCGCCGCCTTTGAATCCCTAAAGCTCTCAAAGCCCTCTCAAACCCTAAACCGTCTCCGACGGTCTCACCGGCGTTCATGGCCTTCTAAGACCTAAAACTCCTTCATTTGTTCACTCTTCACCTCTCCTGGTCATTGGGTTCGAAGATCGAAGCTTTATTTCAAGGATGATCGGACTAAATGCCCTCCAATGGGGGTTTTTTGCAGTTGTGTCCGGTCTTTCTCCGGCAAGTCTTAAGGCCCTGAGTCCTTTGCCGACTTCGACGAGTCCGTTCCAAGCTTTTATCGCCATTTCGAGACTTTGTATTGAAAACCCTAACTTCTCGAGGTTCTTCTTTGTGTTTACTTTTTATGATTCTCTCTGAGTCCTAGTGATTTTCTGAAAGTTTCAAAGTTTTCTCCTCTCTTCTTCGCCTATTTGTGTTTTCAAGTTGTTCGTCCTTGTAATCCTAGGGTTTTATATGACTTTCCATGATTTCTCTGGTTTCATCGCTCTATTTGCTACTGTGTATTATTTTCTATGTCTTTGCTACGATTTTTAAGCATTTTCTACCATGACTCTAAGGTGTTTTGCTTTACTGTTTACTTTCTAGGGTTTTCAGTTCATGTATTCTATGCTTTCTTTGTCTTGTTCTCCTTTCCTTCATCTTCATCTGTTATATTCTTACTCTCCGATATGCAGTGGAAACCCTAGCTCAGAAGGGTCCTTTCCATTATCTCTTTGTCAAACCCTAGCCGCATCTGGTTGCTTCCTTTGTGTTTTGCCACATGTTGTTCTAATTGCTTCCAGTTTTGTATGTTCAAATATACGCCTCTTTTATATTGTCACACTTCTCCTTCTCAGAAACCCTAGTTGATTTCGTATAGTTGTTTGATTCTTTAGTTGATCCCTATTTTCTGACTAAGTGCAAATGGCTGGTATCTTGACTCCTTGATTTCCTGGGTGATTACTTGCCTTGTGTGTTTTACCCATGTGATTTTCAAATTCTTTATATGAATTTACCCTATATTCTGTGATTAATACTCAATTTTCTTTCTAAAATTAGACTAAGGTTTATTTATTTCCATTTGGTTCCTTAATTAAAGGGAGCCTTCTCCTTGATTGTTTAGGATTGGTACTGCTGAATATTTTCTTGCCTTAAGTGTTGAATCTCTTTCATACTATAAATAGGCCTTCTCTTTTTCTCACCGAACACAACAATACACGAGTTTCCTCTACTCTTACTCACTAAAAACTCTCTGCTTTTCTCTTCTTTTCTCTGTTACTACCTCTCTTTAGCTAAGGATTAGCCGGCTGAAAGCCAAGGCTAATTATTAGGTTTCTCTTTGCTTTGTTACTCAAGTTTGCACCGGTAGGCTTCTAATTTCAATTATTAACCTTCAACTATCTGTTTGTTTTCCCCTTTTCTTTGTCCGTTAGGTTATTTAAACTTAAGCTCTTGCATGTTAATCTCTTCCCCTTGCCCCTTGTCTGTTTGTTTGTTTCAGTATATCATTTGAGTGCCAGGATGTTTAATTCCCTCTCCCTTTCCCTAGGCTGTTATGCTGTTTCACTTTAAGCTCTAACATGTTTATCCCCTTTTCCCTGGTTACCTCACTTTTTGTATATCTCAGTAAAGCTATATGATAGTTCCCTTCCCTTTGTTCCCTTGTCTGTTTGTGCTTAAATTCAACAGGATAATCCTTAACCCTGCTCCTTGTCTGCTTATAATTTTAGTTTAAACTGTAGCATGTTAATCCCTATTCCCTTTCCCTTTGGTTGCTTACATTCAGTATTTTATTTAAGTCCAGCATGTTAAATACTTTTCCTTCGCTTGTGTATTGTTCATTATTGTGCTTTCCTCCTCCTGAATCCCTTCAATCTAATCCTGTCTATTAAGTGCTTTTATATGATTCCCCTCTCCCTTTGGTCCTTGTTTGTATGTGAGTTTGTTGTTGATAAGGGTGGCACTTCATTGCCACTTCTAGTCTAGAACGAAGGATATTAACAGCCTCTACTCATAGAAATCCTACCCCACATCCCCTATCTTATGTGTTTGAGCCTTTACAAAGGCCTATTGGTGTCCTAATCATCATTCAGACCCTCGTCTTACTTGTTTACAAGTATGCTCTTGTTTGTTAACCCTTGTAAGAGTCCGGTGTGTGCCAGTCTCACTCAATAGGCTGGGTATGACCACTTTATATGTTGGTTTACTTCTAATCCTCACTTTTGCACTTATTCTTAGTTATTTAAGTTCCTACCCTCCTTTGGTAAGCCATACTTAGGGACCCTGGAGTCTCCTCTGAACTTGGATGTCTTTGTGTTGGTAATTCCACACTTACACTATTCCAATTAGAGTGTAAGCAATGCCTGGCTTTCTTTGAAAGCCCTTGGAACTTTGTAACACTCTAAAAAGAGAAAAGACTCGGATCTTGGGTGCTCGAATTTGGTAAAAGGAATATTGTTGGACATTAAGGTTGCTTCGAGATTCCTCGGGCCTGTTATATCTGCTGGTGTATTTTAACTTTTATTTCTTTTAATGTTCTTTTTCCTTTTGTGCACAGATTTGTAATATTTTGTAATAAAAGAACTCGGGGTATAGTGAAAAGGGACATGAGAGAGATTTACTTTCTTGCATTAATTAGAAATCACGCCTATAGGTTTGCATCAATTATTAGTAAAGATACCATGTCTACAGGCTTCTCATTATCATATAGAAAGCATGCCTATAAGGATTTACTTTTCTTGCATCATTGAAATCATGACTACAGGTTTATTTTTTTTCTTTCATCAATTAGAAACCATGTTTTAGGACCTTACTTTGTTACATCTATGCCATACCGTTACCATGTGTATTTTGCGCTACTGCATCGACACCATATGGATGTCATGGTTATAGGTTCTTGTTATTACATCAACTTCATAGAGAAATCATGCTTATAGTTTCGCATTTTTAATCTCGCCTAGAAAAAATGCCTATAGGTACTATATAAACGCTAGGCAAAACAGTAGGTCGTCTAAAAGCAGTAACTAAAGGGTTGATAAGAATGTTATAAGTCCAGACTCGCCTAATGTTTCAAACGTTTGGGTTCAACTCGTCATAAATCTGTTTACTCTGAAATGGGCCCAGGTCTGCCCCCCTTCGTAATGCTCTGAAATAATAAACCGTTTTAAATACTGAATCTGTGTTTCCAATTATTTTGTCTGCTTGAGTTTAAATGCTCCAAGATCCTTTAAACTTCTTTTCTCACATCTCCCTTTTTTACTCAAATCAGTGCGACTAACTTATAAGGCCTTTTCTATACTTGTCTGCAACTTCAAATCTTTTATAACAGGCCTTTGTATGAAGCTTCATTTTCTTTTAAATCAACTGATTTTCTAAATCCTGTCAACTCCTAAAACGGGCCCGGGGAGCTCAAAGCATATTTTCTATCCAACTCTTATGTGTTAAACTAATATGCACACTCTTCTAACCTCTTTTAAAAGACCAAATCAGTAATTGAAGTCATGATAAACTATTTGTTGTACGTTACGGGGTTTAATTGTGCCTTTAACCGTTTATTTGCATACTTATTATATGCTACTTGTTTTTGGTTGTCGCTCTAGTGTTTTTACCTTTGAAAACTCCATATATATACCCTATCTCTCTCTTCACCCTTCTTAGGATTAGAAGTCCTAATACCCCAGGACTGACAGGTTGGGACGGGTATTAGCATGCAATAAGTAAACGATACCAACGCATTTAAATACCTTAACGGGGTGGGAAGGGTAGAATATGGAGATATGACAATACGATAATATCATAAAGCGGCCCCTCTTTGGGAATATGTGCGAGATATTGCATCGAATGATCCATATTACAGTTAAACTTAGGACCCTTCTTTTCATTTGCTTTATGTAAATGCTTTCTTCTAGTAATGCTTTTCAAACTAGTCCTCTCTTATTTCAAACTTATGTCCTTCCCTTTTTTTAGCTTTCAAGTTATGTGAATGTTATACATGTGCACCTTATTTGTCTACTTGCTTCATCTTCTACTAGTCACAATTAGCATGGCCGGGAACCTCATTTATGGATCTTGAGGGATGCCTAACACCTTCCCCCTGAGATAATCTCAAGCCCTTACCCGGACTCTGGTTTTCTTTTCAAAATAATCTCTCTCAAGTGTCCTAATGCACTATAATCATGAGGTGGCGACTCTTCCAATCCCATAACCCAATTCCCAAACGGGAAATAGATTTGTTTTGCCCATAATGTCGTAAACCTGATTTTTCTTCTTTCCAGTAGTTGAAAAAGGGGGCATCGACAGCATTGCGACTCCGCTGGGGAATTTCTTTTAGGCTTCTACCACTACGCGTTTTGTGACTTTATTGCTTTCTTTATTTATTGCTTCAATTATTTTTTCACATTACTAACTTGTTTCTTCGTGTCTTTCTTTTTCTTTAACTTTTTTACTGCTTTATTGTCTTTACTTTATTTCAATTTCGTCTTTGATTTCGAGCATTCATTGTAACCATTATTGTATGAACGTGAAAATACATGTACTTATTTCCTTATTGTAATTTCATCCTTCAACATCACTTTCCACTCGTGCCAAAAAAATCCTATCGCAACGCTTATAATGAGTGGTTGCGCTCTTCCATATTATAAACCCCTTAAATCTGGCAAAGGCATATTTGCGGTAAAACCAATCGATCAACGGTGTAGTTGACGGTTCCGTGCCTCTCCCTCTTGAGTTGTCCTCTCAAGGGTACCTTGTCTAGCACTTCAAAAGTAGAAACCATACTCTATTTAATTGTTCATGCATCATGGTCAAACTTAGCCGAGTCAGTTATGTTGTCCGCATAATGACTCATTAGGATAGCCTAAACCATAGTCCATCGGGTTTCCTCGAAACCTAAACGGACATTCACGTTATGTGCATTGGTATGGAGAACTAAATTCCTTTTGCTAATTATTGATTTAAATAGTCGAGTCTGGTGGGTTTAAGGGCTTAACCCTCTATTTTGCAGGAAATGAGGCACAAGGTCCCCCAGGTTCGGTATGGTATCAAACATTCATCCAAAGTTGCTAAGCTGGTGGGATGATTTGCATGGTAGTGATCGGTTTTTGTCGCAAGCACTTAGTAAATCTTCCTTCTCTTCTGGAAGTTAGGCGAGATAACAAGATTGTGGAAGATTCTACTATGTTTTGGGATAGTGAACAGTCCGTGTTCCGCTTTGGGGGTATTGAAATGACGCTGCTGTTAGAAGAAATTGGGGGTATAGCCGGAATTCCTTGGGATAGCCCGGGGCTGCTTATGCCAGAAAACCACAAAGGTAGAGGGTTCTTGAAAATGATGGGGCTCAAGAAGAATCCTAATCTGACTAGTTTGAAGGACTCCTACATATCTTTCAACTTCATGTATGAAAGGTTCGGACATAGCAAGTCATATCGCACTCACATGGACAAATTCGCCCTCACCCCTTTGGGCCACATACATAGGAGAGCCTTTGTATTCATGTTTTGTTTTCTGGGCATGATAGTTTTTCCGATGAAGAAGGCTAGAATCCATACAAGAATAGCCATGGTAACCAAAGTTGTAATGGAAGGTATCGACGGGCAGACATTCAACATAACACCCATGATCCTCGCCAAACTATACCGAACCTTAGAAAAATGTCAACAAGGAGCACCGCACTTTGAAGGGTGCAATTTGCTACTACAATTTTGTCTCATCGAGCATCTTCAGAAAGGAGACTATAGACAAGAGAAATGACCATATTTCTTTCTATTATCCAAAGCGGATGCATTTCATGCCCAACATGTTTGCTCACCCGAAAGATGCCAACATATGGGTGGAACTATTAAGGAATCTGAGAGAAGAGCAGGTACAATGGATGTGCGAGTGGTTTCCAACTGGAGAGTTTATCATTCGGTCTAGGATGCACCATTCCTTGTACTCATCGGCTTAAGGGAACTTACCCTTACGTCCCTCTTCGAGTCATGAGGCAAGCGGGAAGGAAGAAAATTATACCAAGGGTGAAAAATATGAGTCACTACATGGTTGATTTCCAAGATGACGATAGCCCACACAGGTGTCGGGCTCAGCATATGTGGCACTCCAAAATCATGTTGGAAAAGGGATCTATGGAGCCATACATGTATCAGGCGGGGAATGTTGACGCTTTATCTGGGGTGGTTAGAAGATGATCACATTGGCTTGGGAAAAACGAGTTTCGTCCATGGTCACAGGGTTATTGATGAGGAGGTTGCAGCAAAAGTCAAGTATAATCTATTGCGCAAGCGGATGCGAGAGTGTGAAAGTGAACATCGAGAAATGCTAGAGGCTAAGAGAAAGTAATCAATGAATGGAAGGACATGGTTGTCCATGCAAGCAACCGTTTAGGGTACTTGGAGCAGGGTTTAGTAGAGCTGGAAGGCAAGTTTTTGAAAAGGATCAACAACTGTCAAGAAGCTGAAGGTAATGAAGGTGGGCACCTGGCTTGAGCTTACTTGTTGCTGGGACTGCGCGAGCTGATGAAACGGTACGAGGGGCACAAAGATACCGAATTTGGAGAAGGTCCTTCTGGGACCAAGTATTTAGGATTTTACTGTTTTCTTGATGTAATAAGTCCCTTGGACATTGGTGACAATTTTCTTTATTTCAGTATGTTTTGACTCGTTCCATTTTCTATTGATAAAATAAGGCATTTGGTACTACAAGTTCTCCAAATCGTATTTGTCGCTAGGCCTACCTCGGGCACAATGGGGCACCCAAATAGGAAGCGACTTATATTTTGCACCAACATGTTTAAATACCGCAGTGTTTTCTTTCTTATAATCCGCACTAACTTTCTTGCTTTTTATTTTTCTTTTATTTTTTGTTCCCCTCCCCAAAGGTTAGTTCGTGCATTCTGGCACAATCAACATACCCAACAAGATCAAAGGGTCCTCCTCCTCCTCCTCCTCCGAGTCCTCCTAGAAACAGGAACAAAGGAAAGATGGGAGATAACGAAGCAAGGAAGGAAGTTGAAGGAACTTCTCAGGGTACCACGATCACCAAAGAAACTGCTGCTCGTTTAGAGCAAACTTTGCTAAGGTTTCGAGAGGAATTGGACCAGGTCCGAAGTTTGGCAAACTTGTCCATCTCCCTTGGTGTTGCAGATTTCAACAACCAGGTCCCGGCACCTCCGCCGAAGATCACAACCCAAGCTCGCAAAAATGCTCCACCGCTCATCAGAGAGCCCCATAATGCTCCAAATCATCAGGATACCCCTATCTTTGTGGATGTTGTGCCGTACTATACACATCCCATACCAGATGTGTCATAATCAGGCTCACTCATTCAGAACTTGGCTGCTGAAATCAAGAAACTCACCAGCATGGTTCAAGGCATGGAAGGAAAAAAAAGGTGTGGAAGGTCTGAATTATGAAGACGTGTGTGTTCATCCTGATGTCGAGCTCCCCGGAGGGGTACAAACCACCTAAGTTAGAAATTTTTGATGGTACGGGTAATCCCAGGGTTCACCTCAGGATGTATTGTGACAAGTTAGAGGGAGTTGGTAGAGATGAAAAGATCCACAAGAAACTGTTCATGAGGAGCTTGAAAGGTGATGCATTATCTTGGAATATCATCCAAGATGCGAAGAAGTGGATTAGTTGGGTAAACATGACATCCGATTTCATGGACCATTTCAGTGTCAACACTGAGAACGCGTCGGACGTGTTCTATATCCAGAATTCAAAGAAGAAGCCCACTGAAACCTTCCGCGAGTATGCTACTTGTTGGAGGTTGGAAGCTCCCAAAGTTAGACCAGCTTTGGAAGAAGAACAAATGAACAGATTTTTCGTTCGTGCTAAGGACCCACAGTATTACGTGAGATTGATGTTGATAGAGGGGCAGAAGTTCGCTGATATCATCAAACTAGGAGAAAGAATTGAAGAGGGAATAAAAAATTGTATGGTTGCTAACCATGAGGCACTGCAGGCCACCAACAAAGCCTTGCAATCTAGTGGTTCGTCAAAGAAAAAGGATGTAAACTCCATAATGGCTGCGCAAAGAAACCACTCTCCCATGAAATACCAACCTTACCCTCCAACTCCACTCACATACCAACCCTCTCTAAATTAACAAGCACCTTCACCTACCTATCAAAATCCACATCCCCTCTACCAAACGACTCCATCACCAACATATCAGCCCACATTGCCAGTATATTCCCAACCAGCACCCGTATACCAAGCTTAAAACTCCCAACCTCCTCACTATCCATCACCGCCTACCCGCCAAAACTTCCCAGAACCAAGACCAAACTTTGGCCGCAAACCACCCAGACAGTACACCTCTATTGCTGAACCCATTGACCAACTTTATGAGAAGCTCAAAGCCGTTGGTTATTTAAACCCATACCAGCCGTAACCCCAAAAAATCCCTCCCAATGGATCAACCCAAATAAGACCTGCGCATACCATTCGGGGATGAAGGGCCATACCATTGACGAGTGTCGCTCATTGAAGTACAAAATCCAGACCTTAATTGAAAACAAGGTCATCGTAGCTAAGGAGCCTACTCTTAATGTTTATAACAACCCTCTGCCAGACCATAAAGGCGGAGGCATCCACATGATTGAGATAGAAGACGACTGGGAACCCGAAGGGTCGATTGGTTTGATATTTGAGGGAGATGAGCCCAAGAAATCGACGATCACTCTTAATCCTATTGTTGTGCAAATCTAGCCATCTGAGGACAACATGGTGAATATATCTGTACCATTTGAGTTTGAGGCACCTCGTGCAAAGGTTCCAAGACCAATTGAGGTGGAGTTCGGGGCTTCAAAGACACCCGCACCAATTGAAGTTTCTATGTTACCTCCAAAGGTGCCCATTCCGGTTACCATGTCGGACATAACCCCATTTCAGTCAAATGCCATACCATGGGACTACACCACCGAGGCAAGAAGGAAAACAAAAGTGCGCACAGGTGAAGCAGTCGTCGCGCAAGGTATGACTAGAACAGGCAGGGATACACACCAGAGCACTTAGCTGAGTCCAGAAAGCAGGCCTCTGGACGTCCCATTGAAATTGGACCTGACGATATCTGGAGAAAGATACATGCTAAGGAATATTCAGTTGTTGAACAGCTAAACAAGACTCCGGCGCAGATTTCCATCTTAGCATTTCTGCAGAATTCCGAGGCGCATAAGAACGCCTTGATCAAGATATTGAGCGAGGCTTATGTCCCTAGCAACATAACAGGAGGAGAAATGACAAACATGATAGGGCAGGTATTGGAAAGTCACAAAACCACTTTCCACGAGGATAAATTGCCGCCTGAAGGGCTCATCCATAGCAAAGCACTACACATCACCGTGCAAATTTAAGATCATTTCATTACCAGGATCCTAGTCGACGGAGGTTCTAGTCTCAACATTTGTCCATTGATCACCCTCAAAAAGTTGGGCAAAGGATTGCACGAGATAAAGGATGTGGCTATTAATTTTAAGGATTTTGATGGTTCTCAAAGGTCCACTCTCGGAGAGATTAGCCAGTGTTTGCAAATGGGACCCACTTGGTTTGATGTCGACTTCCAAGTTATCGACATACCAACATCATACAACTTACTAGTGGGACGACCCTGGATCCACGCCGCTGGGGCTGTGGCATCAACCTTACATCAGGCTGTGAAGTTCAAATGGAACCATCAAGAAGTAATCATCCATGGCGACGGTAGCAACCCCATACACAGTCGCCAGACCATTCCAATGATCGGAGGCAGAAGAAGAATAGGCGGAGAAACATATCATCATATTGAGCGAGTCAACGCAGTGGACAAGGACAAATGGTGGAGCAACAAGGTCGAGAGCATTCTAAATTGGATTGGGTACGAACCAGAGAAAGGGCTTGGTAAGAATCTTCAAGGTATCACCAAAACTATCCAGCTGAAGAAACATGGTACTACCTTTGGACTGGGGTACGAGTACACTTGGCAGGAATTCAAGAACTGGTCACCACCATGGCGCGGCCCATATTACCCACTGGAGTGCCCCATACCGCAGTTGGAGCAGACATTTCAGCCAGCCGACACTCTCTACGGGTCAGAAGAAGACAAGGCTCTTGCGGCAATGAAGTTCTGGAGGACATCGATTGTTGTATGATCATTAAAGAGGAAGGGGAGGAAGGACCTATTCACGCTCTGAACCGAGGGGAGCGCCTCACCAACTGGTCAATTAGGACCGCCATTGCCCGGAAACCTTCAGGGTAGCAAGGCTGAACAAGCATCATGCATCTTTGTTTTAGTTATTTTCTTTATTTTTCGCTTTTGTCTTTACTTTCCAAAAGAGCTTCGGCGTTTGGACATTCATGAATTCAATCAAAAGCATTTTTCGATTTTATCAAATATCTCGCTATTCATTACTTTTTCTCTACTGTTTATTTTATTTTCACACAGTGTTACTATTACGTATCTTGATGATGAACCAACAACTGTAACATGCAACGAGGCTATGCAACAAACGGACATAGACTCAGAGGAGGATGATATACCAGAAGAGGTTGTCAGAGAGGGCGAGAATTTTGAAAATAGACCTAAGTCTAACCTAGATGAAACCGAAGTCGTCAATTTGGGAGATACAGAGAATGTCAAAGAAACGCGCATCAGTGTGCACTTATCACTTATGGAAAAAGAGGAACATACAGAGTTCTTAAAGGAATATGAGGATATCTTTACATGGTATTACGATGACATTACTGGCCTTAGCACATCCATCGTCACTCACAAATTGCCTACAGATCCTACATGTCCGCCGGTAAAGCAGAATCTCAGAAAATTCAAGACAGATATGAGTTTAAAATCAAAGAAAAGGTCACCAAGCAGGTCAAAGCCAGAGTTCTTCAAGTGGTAGAGTATCCAACTTGGTTAGCTAAGATTGTGCCAGTACCGAAGAAGGATGGGAAAGTAAGAGTCTATGGCGACTACTTGGATCTCAATCGGGCCGGTCCCAAAGACGATTTCCCCTTGCCAAACATACACTTTCTGATCGACAACTGTGCCAAGCATGAGTTGTAGTCATTCATCGATTGCTTCACGGGGTACAATTAGATATGGATGGATAAGGAAGATGTAGAGAAAATGGCGTTTATCACGCCTTGGGGAATGTATTGCTATAGAATTATGCCGTTCGGATTGAAGAACGCGGGAGCTACTTACATGAGGGCCATGACTACCCTTTTGCATGACATGATACATAAGGAGATTGAGGTATATGTGGACGACGTCATCATTAAGTCCAAGAAGGCTGCAGATCACATAGAGGACCTCTGAAAGTTTTTCAACAGACCGAGGAGGTATAACTCTAAATCCCGCCAAGTGTGCATTAGGGGTCCCAGCGGGAAAGTTATTGAGTTTCATCGTGAGTCGCCGAGGAATAGAGCTGGATCCATCTAAGGTCAAATCTATTCAGGAGTTGCCACCGCCGAAGAGCAAGAAAGAGGTAATGAGTTTCCTGGAGAGACTCAACTATGTCAGCCAGTTCATAGCTCAGTCTACCGTCATCTGCGAACCTATCTTCAAGATGCTGAAAAAGGATGCCGCCACCAAATAGACCGATGAATGTCAAAAGGCTTTCGACGGGATTAAGGAATACTTGTCTACGCCTCTAGTCCTGGTTCCACTAGAGCCTGGGAAACCCTTGTTGCTCTATCTCGCAGTTTTGGACGGAGCATTTGGTTGTGTCTTGGGACAACATGATGAGACGGGGAGAAAGGAGCAAGTTATTTACTACCTCAGCAAGAAATTTACCTCGTACGAGGCTCGGTATTCTTTGCTAAAACGCACCTGTTGTGCTTTGACTTGGATAGATCAGAAGTTGAGGCATTATTTCTATGCTTACACTACCTACCTTATATCAAGAATGGATCCACTAAAGTATATTTTTCAGAAGCCCATGCCCACTTTCAAGCTCGCCAAGTGGAAAATATTGTTGAGTGAATTCGACATTGTCTAATTCACCCAGAAGGCAGTTAAAGGACATTCTCTGGCAGATCATCTCGCTAAAAATCCTGTGAAGGGGAGTATGAACCATTGAAGACGTATTTTCCCAATGAGGAGGTAGCTTTCATAGGAGAGGATATTGCAGAATCCTATGACGGTTGGAGGATATTTTTCGATGGAGCCGCAAATTTCAAAGGAGTTCGGAGCAGTCCCGATAGTAGAAACCGGTTAGCATTACCCTATATCCGCCAAGCTCAGGTTCTCATGCACCAATAATATGGCTGACTATGAAGCTTGCATCTTAGGGCTTAAACTGGCTATTGATATGAACATCCAGGAGCTGCTAGTGATTGGGGATTCAGACATACTCATACACCAGGTTCGAGAAGAATGTGCAACTAAGAATTCCAAGATACTCCCTTATCTGCACCAAATACATGAATTGAGAAAAAGGTTCAGAAAAACGGAATTCCAGCATGTTCCAAGGATACAGAATGAGTTCGCAGATGCGTTTGACACTTTATCATCCATGATTCAGCATCCAGATACAAACTTCATCGGCCCTATCCAGGTCAAGATTCAGGATCAACCGGCTTATTGTGCACATGTTGAGGAAGAAGCCGACGGAAAACCCTGGTACCACGACATCAAAGAGTACTTGACAACAGGAGAATATCCAGAGCTTGCTAATGCTACTCAAAAGCCCATGCTTTGAAGGTTGTCCAATAATTTCTTTCACAGCGGAGGAATCCTGTATATGAGGACTCCCGATTTGGGAATATTTAGGTGTCTCGATGCGACAGAAGCAACCAAGTTACTGGAAGAAGTGCACTCAGGGACTTGTGGACCGCACATGAACGGTTTTGTTCTAGCAAAGAAGATACTCAGGGCAGGATTTTTTTGGATGATTATGAAAAAAGACTGCATTTAGTATGTCCTGAAGTGTCATCGCTGTCAGATACATGCGGATATGATAAGGGTACCTCCGAACGAGCTCACTGCAACGAGCTCACCATGGCCGTTTGCCGCTTGGGGAATGGATGTCATTAGACCAATCGAGCATGCCGTATCAAAGAGACACAGGTTTATCCTAGTGGCAATGGATTACTTTACTAAATGGGTTGAAACAACATCATACAAAGTAGTAACCAAGAAATTCATGGCAGACTTTGTTTGAGATCGTGTTGTCTGTCGGTTTGGTGTTCCAGATTCGATCATCACTGATAATGGTTCCAATCTCAACAACGACTTGATGAAAGCGATGTGTGAAACTTTCAATATCATACATAGAAACTCTACAGCTTATAGACCTTAGATGAATGGAGCCGTGGAAACAGCAAACAAGAACATCAAAAAAATACTAAGGAAAATGATATCTGTAGCATGAGAAGTTGTCATTCGCTTTATTGGATTAATGTACTACAGTTCACATATCAACCGGGGAAACTCCCTACATGCTGGTTTACGGTACAGAAGCGGTAATTCTCGCCGAGGTAGAAATTCCGTCTTTGAGAATCATACAAGAAGCTGAGCTAGAGGGCGCATAGTGGGTCAAGATTTGCTACGAGCAGTTAGCCCTTATAGATGGAAAGAGAATGAACGTTTTCTGTCACGGTCAGTTAAATCAGAACAGAATGTCCAAAGCCTTCAACAAGAGAGTTCGGTCAAGGAAGTTTGCACCAGGGCAGCTGGTGTTGAAGAAGATATTTCCACATCAAGATGAAGTCAAAGGGGAATTCTCTCCCAACTGGAAGGGTCCGTACATGGTTCACCGGGTTCTAACTGGAGGAGCCCTTATTCTTGCAGAAATCTAGCCAAAATCGATCAACGCAGATGCAATGAAGAGATATTACATTTAATCAGTATGCTTTTCTTTATGATACAATTTGAACTACGTCTGACCTGATTCCCGTTTAAGAGGGGATACGTAGGCAGAACTATGGGATCGGTCACATCATTAATAAAATTCCATTTTCCCCCACATTTGGAACTAGGGCAGAATCTTGCCCATTTTTGCATCAGCATCGACCCAGTAAACTTGGGCAGAATTTCGAGGAGGACCCTCAAAATTCCAAGGTCAATCCGCTTTCACTCATTTAGCACTGCCATCAACAGCTCCAGCCCAGTAAACTGGGGCAGACTTTTGAGAAGGACCCTCAAAATTCTGGAGCCACTGAGGTTGCAATGCCTTGAACCACTTTGTAGTTGTGGTTCATCATAAAACAAAATTATCTTTTCTCGGTATATATATATATATTTGCATTATGTGTGCCAAAATTTGCATAAAATCATTTGGATCACTGTCGTTCAGCAACGCTACCCCAAATGGTACAAAATGCCACGAGCCGAAAGATACGAACTAACCCCCCCCCCATTTACAGAACTCACGATTTTTCTATTGATGCAGGACAAGCCAACAACACAACTATTCCGCAGAGTCAAACTTCCCAAAACAAACCCTGCTTCGCAGAAGTTTACTATCCACATGCAGACATTTCCCCAGCAGTCACAATATCACAATCATCTACTAGCTAAGAATCACCACCATCCTCTCCTTTATATTTCTACGTTCTTCGTGGCTAAGCTCTTCCTCCATCCTGTATTTTTACATTGCATAAGGCTACTCTCTGCCTTCCGAGGTTAAGCTCTACCTCCATCCTGCATTGCATAAGGCTAGTTTCTGCCTTTGGAGGTTAAGCTCTACCTCCATCTTGCATAAGGCTATATGCTGCCTTTCGAGACTAAGCTTTGTCTCCATCCTGCATTGCATAAGGCTATCTTCTGCCTTTCGAGACTAAGATCTTTCTCCATCCTGAGTTGCATAAGGCTATTCTCTGCCTTCCGGGGCTAAACTCTGCCTCCATCGTGCATTTTTACATTGCATAAGGCTATTCTCTGCCTTCCGGGGCTAATCTCTGCCTCCATCCTGTATAAGGCTATCTTCTGCCTTTTGAGACTAAGCTATGTTTCCATCTTGCATTGCATAAGGCTATTCTATGCCTTCCGGGGCTAAGCTCTGCCTCCATCCTTGCATAAGGCTATCTTCTGTCTTTCGAGACTAAGCTCTGTCTCCATCTCGCATTGCATAAGGCTATTCTCTGTCTTTCGGGGCTAACCTCTGCCTCCATCCTGCATAAGGCTATTCTCTGCCTTCCAAGGTTAAGCTCTACCTCCATCCTTGCACAAGGATATCTTCTGCCTTTCGAGACTAAGCTCTGTCTCCATCTTGCATTGCATAAGGCTATTCTCTGCCTTCTAGGGCTAAGCTCTACCTCCATCCTGCATAAGGCTATCTTCTGCCCTTTGAGACTAAGCTCTATCTCCATCTTGCATTGCATAAGGCTACTCTCTGCCACCCGGGGCTAAGCTCTACCTCCATCCTTGCATAAGGCTATCTTCTGCCTTTCGATACTAAGCTCTGTCTCTATTTTGCATTGCATAAGGCTATCTTTTGCCTTTCTAGGTTAAGCTCTACCTCCTTTATTATGTATTTTGGTTGAAATGTCGCCACCCTATTTCATTTTGGCTGAAATATCGCCACCCTGCATTTTAAATTCCGGCTCGGCTGAAAGATCGCCACCCTCTGCATTCGTTTGGCTAAAATATTGCCACCTTTTCATGGGCTGAAATATCGCCAACTTATTCAAAGGCGTCATAATTTAGAGGCACCATTTGCATAGCCCGAGAACACCATTTCATGGCCTTCGAATATTTACTTTCATGCTCTTCATAGCCCAGGACGTCATAGTTTAGGGACGCCATCCTAATCGTCCGAAGACAACATTCATGGTCCAATGGGAACTTGCATCACGTTTAAATTATGCAATATACATGCACATCGTTCACTTGAAGGTATACCAGCTGGCACGTTTGTCTCAGCAGGAGTGCTCCCGCTCCAGTTCTCTGCGACTCGTCTGATCCCCGAACCTTGCTAAATCTCAAACCCTCGTTGCGTCCGCTTTTTCAAATTTTCATTGGCAAATTCCGTCAATGGATCCTGAACTACATACGGCCTGATTCCTGTAAAACCAGGGATATGTAGGCAGCTCAGAAGCCAGAGTGCGGTCGAAATTCTCGTACAATTGTCATTTCCGTTCAAAATTGGTTATCTTATCTTTACCCGACAACTCTTTCATCTTCCTTGGATAAAGAGGGGCAACTGTTGATACCTAATTTTTCTCTATGTATTTTTGTACCCAAAATACTTTCAAAATAGCTTCTAAATGCATATATAAGCATCCACAGAAGGTTTGGTATTTTCCTATAATTTTTCTATTATTTTAAAATCAATTTACAACTTATTTTTTACTAGAAATCCAAAATTTAGTATCAATTCTTTTTATTTAATAAATAATATATTTTATTCTCTCATTTACATAAAAAGTATAATTTATGTAATTTTTACATAATTTTTCAAAGCCATTAGGTATTTTTAAACTAATTGCATTAAATTTTAATTTTAGCTTATTTCCCGATCTAATAAGTATTTCAAGTACAAAATCGTTTCTGATAATTTTTTTAGTTGCTTCCTAAATATATTTTATTAACTTAGTAATTTTATTGGATTTAAAAAACTTTTTACTAGTTTTATAAAATCAAATTGGGAAAAATGGCTATTTAAAACGTAGCCCACTAAACTTAACCCCCACACATCTTCTTCTAATCCTGGCTGTTGATCTCATAGATCAACGACCCACATTTAACTTACCAAAATTAAATCCCCTAACACCCCTAAGCCCTAATTAGTCTCTCAAACCCGCCGCCTCTGAATCCTAAAGCTCTCAAAGCCCTCGCAAACCCTAAATCGTCTCCGGCTATCTCACCGGCATTAGTGGCCATCCAAGACCTGAAACTCCTTCATCTGTTCACTCTTCACTACTCCTGGTCCTTGGGTTCGATGATCGGAGCTTTATTTCAAGGATGATTGGACCAGAGGCCCTCAATGGGGTTTTTGCAGCTGTGTCCGGTCTTTTTTCGGCAAGTCATAAGGCCATGAGTCATTTGCCGACTCCGACGAGTCCGTTCCAAGCTTTTCTCACCATTTTGAGACTTTTCTGTGAAAACCCTAACTTCTCGAGGTTCTTCTCTGTGTTTACTTTTTATGATTCTCTCTGAGTCCTAGTGATTTTCTGAAAGTTTCAAAGTTTTCTCCTCTTTTCTTCGCCTATTTGTGTTTTCAAGTTGTTCGTCCTTTTAAACCTAGGGGTTTTTATGACTTTCCATCATTTCTCTGGTTTCCTTGCTCTATTTTTTACTGTGTGTTATTTTCTGTGTCTTTGCTATGATTTATAAGCATTTTCTACCATGACTCTAAGGTGTTTTGCTTTACTGTTTACTTTCTAGGATTTTCAGCTCATGTATTCTATGCTTTCTTCGTGTTGTTCTGATTTCGTTCATTTTCATCTGTTATATTCTTACTCTCCGATATGCATTGGAAACCCTAGCTCAAAAGGGTCCTTTCCATTGTCTCTTTGTGAAACCCCAGCCGCCTCTGGTTGCTTCCCTGTGTGTTTTGCCACATGTTCTAATTGCTTCCAGTTTTGTGTTCAAATCTATGCCTCTTTTATATTGTCACACTTCCCCTTCTCAGAAACCCTAATTGATTTCGTATAGCTCTTTGATTCTTTAATTGATCCCTATTTTCTGACTAAGTGCAAATGGCTTGTATCTTGACTCCTTGATTTCCTGAGTGATTACTTGCCTTGTGTGTTTTACCCGTGTGGTTTTCAAATTCTTTATATGAATTCACCCTATATTCTATGATTAATACTCAATTTTCTTTCCAAATTTAGAGTAAGGTTTATTTATTTCCATCCGGTTCCTTAATTAAAAGGAGCCTTCTCCTTGATTGCTTAGGATTGGTACTGCTGAATATATTCTTTCCTTAAGTGTTGCATCTCTTTCAAACTATAAATAGGCCTTCTCTTTTTCTCACCGAACACAACAATACACGCGTTTACTCTACTCTTACTCACTAAAAACTCTCTGTTTTTCTCTTCTCTTCTCTGTTACTCGCTCTCTTTAGCTAAGGATTAGCCGGCTGAAAGCCAAGGCTTATTATAAGGTTTCTCTTTGCTTTGTTACTCAAGTTTGCACTGGTAGGCTCCTAATTTCAATTATTAACCATCAACTATCTGTTTGTTTTCCCCTTTTCTTTGTCTGTTAGGTTATTTCAACTTAAGCTCTTGCATGTTAATCTCTTCCCCGTGCCCCTTGTCTGTTTGTTTGTTTCAGTATTTCATTTGAGTGCTAGCATGTTTAATTCCCTCTTCCTTTCCCTAGGCTGTTATGTTGTTTCAGTTTAAGCTCAAACATGTTTATCCCCTTTTTCCTTGGTTACCTCACTTATTTTGTGTATCTCAGTTAAGCTTTATGACAGTTCCCTTCCCTTTCTTCCCTTGTCTGTTTGTGCTTAAATTCAGCAGGATAATCCTTAACCCTTCTCCTTGTATGCTTTATACTTTTAGTTTAAAATTGCAGCATGTTAATCCCTATTACATTCCCTTTGGTTGCTTACATTCAGTATTTTATTTAAGTTCAGCATCTTAAATACTTTTCCTTTGCTTGTGTATTGTTCATTATTGTGCTTTCCTCCTCCTGAATCCCTTCAATCTAATCTTGTCTGCTAAGTGCTTGTATATGATTCCCCTCTCCCTTTGGTCCTTGTTTGTATGTGAGTTTGTTGTGGATAAGGGTGGCACTTCATTGCCACTTCTAGTCTAGAACTAAGGCTGTCAACAGCCTCTACTCAAAGCAATCCCACCCCCCTCTCCTACCATATGTGTTTGAGCCTTGACAAAGGCCTGTTGGTGTCCTAATAACCATTCAGACCCTTGTCTGACTTGTTTACAAGTCCGCTCTTGTTTGTTAACCCTTGTAAGAAGTCTGGGGTGTGCCGGTCTCACTCAATAGGCTGGGTATGACCACTTCATACATTGGTTTCCTTCTAATACTCACTTTCGCACTTATTCTTAGTCCTTTAAGTTCCTACCCTCCTTTGGTAAGCCATGCTTAGGGACCCTAGAGAACTTGGATGTGTTAGGGTTGGTAATTCCACACTCACTATTCCAATTAGAGCGTAAGCAATGCCTGGGTTTCTTTGAAAGCCCTTGGAACTTTTTAACACTCTAAAAAGAGAAAAGCCTCGGATCTTGGGAGCTCGGATTTGGTAAAAGGCATATTGTTGGACATTAAGGTTGCTTCGAGATTCCTCGAGCCTGTTATAGCTGTTGATGTATTTTAACTTTTATTTCTTTTAATGTTTTTTTTCCTTTTTTGCTCAGATTTGTAATAATTTGTAATAAAAGAACTCAGGGTTTAGTGAAAAGGGACATGTGAGGGATTTACTTTCTTGCATTAATTAGAAACCATGCCTATAGGTTTGCATCACCTGTTTGTACAGATACCATGTCTACAGACTTCTCATTATTATATACAAAGCATGCCTATAAGTATTTACTTTTCTTGCATCATAGAAATCATGACTACAGGTTTATTTTTTTTCTTGCATCAGTTAGAAACCATGTTTTAGGACCTTACTTTGTTACATCCATGCCATACCATTACCATGTCTATTTTGCACTACTGCATCGACACCATATAGATGTCATGGCTATAGGTTCTTGTTATTACATCAACTTCATATAGAAATCATGCTTATAGTTTCGCATTTTTAATATCGCCTAGAAAGCATGCCTATAGGAACTATATAAACGCTAGGCAAAATAGTAGGTCGTCTAAAAGCAGTAACTAAAGGGTTAATAAGAATTTTATAAGTCCATACTCGCCTAATGTTTCAAACGTTTTGGTTCAACTCGTCATAAATCTATTTACTCTGAAATGGGCCCAGGTCTGCCCCCTTTCATAATGCTCTGAACCTATAAGCTGTTTTAAATACTGAATCTGTGTTTCCAATTATTTTGTCTGCTTGAGTTTAAATGCTCCAAAATCTTTTAAACTTCTTTTCTCACATCTCCCTTTTTTACTCAAATCAGTGCGGCTAACTTATAAGGCCTTTTCTAAACTTGTCTGCAACTTCAAATCTTTTAAAACAGACCTTTGTCTGAAGCTTCGTTTTCTTTTAAATCAACTGATTTTCCAAATCTTGTCAACTCCTAAAACGGGCTCGGGGAGCTCGAAGCAGATTTTCTATCCAACTCTTATGTGTTAAACTAATCTGCCCGCTTTCTAACCTATTATAAAAGACCAAGTCATTAATTGAAGTCATACTAAACTATTTGTTGTATGTTACGGGGTTTAATTGTGCCTTTAACCGTTTATTTGCATACCTCTTATATGCTACTTGTTTTTGGCTGTCGCTATAGAGTTTTTACCTTTGAAAAATCCATATATATAATATACCCTATCTCTCTCTTCCCCTTTCTTAGGATTAGAAGTCCTAATACCTCAGGACTGACAGGTTGATACGGGTATTAGCATGTAATAAGTAAACGATACCAACACGTTTAAATACCTTAACGGGGTGGGAAGGGTAGAATATAGAGATGATGACGATGCGATAATATCATAAAGCGACCTCTCTTTGGGAATATGTGCGGGATATTGCATCGAGTTATCCATATTACAGTTAAACCTAGGACCCTTCTTTTCATTTGCTTTATGTAAATGCTTTCTTCTAGTAATTCTTTTCAAACTAGTCGTCTCTTATTTCAAACTTATTTCCTTCCCTTTTTTTTTAGCTTTTAAGTTATGTGAATGTTATACACGTGCACCTTATTTGTCTACTTGCTTCATCTTCTATTAAAGTCATAATTAGCACGGCCGGAAACCACATTTGTTTATCTTGAGGGATGCCTAACACCTTCCCCTCGAGATAATCTCAAGCCCTTACCCAGACTCTGGTTTTCTTTTCAAAATAATCTCTCTCAAGTGTCCTAATGCAATATAATCATCAGGTGGCGACTCTTCCAATCCCATAACCCAATTCCCAAACGGAAAATAGAGTTTTTTTGCCCATAATATCGTAAACCCGATTTCGCTTCTTTCCAGTAGTTGAAAAAAGGGTCGTCGACAATTGTCTTTCGACTTTGTTTTGCAGGAAAAAGTTACCACAACCAACCAACTTTCTGATTTGAACACAATAAAGTGAAGCCATCACGTTAGTGTCAGGGCATTTGACAGATAGGTAAACATATATCATGTATGCAATGCACCTAAGCAGTTAAACCATTCTATCATGCATTCACTTCAATTACGTGCGTCATTCCGGCTTCTTGTAATTGTGCCCTTTCGAAAATCTCCCAAACTTTCCTTTATTTCTTATTCTCTTTTTGTTTTTCTATGATTCCCTTTTTTATTTCTTTTCTAGTGGTGGTCGAATCTTAGGAGATTGCCTTATATCATGACCCCGCATGAATCAGACCTTACGTAGTTCGGACCATAAAGGTAAAGAACAATAAAATACTTTTTGGAATTTTCAATTTTTATGATAAAACAAACTGGGTTTCAAAGGTTTAAATACGACCTACAAACTCAAAAATCAAACATGCCACATCCTTTAATCAAAAGAATTACAAACTCAAAACAAACAGACATATTTTTTTCCCTATATGCCACTTTTAACTAAATGGCTATTTTCGTAAATGTGGCCCCTTCTCAATTTCACATGAATTTTAAGGCCGGGGAGGATCATTTTATGACACTTCACAAACTTGTTCGTTCTTGTATGAAAATAGCCTCTCGACAACTAAAAGATACTCTAAGGCTATCTCGGCAAGAACGGTTTAAGACACCGCCGAAACTGGACCGACTTATTTTGACCAAAAATCCAAACAACATTTACTTGCCTTCTGACTCTTTTTTTTCTTATATTTTCAAATTAAAATAAAATACCCGGTATTACAAATACAGCCTTTCAACGCATCGAGGACGAAGAATTTTAAGGTTGTGTGGGTCAACCGATCAAACATCCAAAAATGACCAAAAGTGGTTGTTTATGCGAAGTCAGCCTTCCGGCGTCC
This sequence comes from Nicotiana benthamiana, assembly GCA_034376525.1. Taxonomy (NCBI): domain Eukaryota; kingdom Viridiplantae; phylum Streptophyta; class Magnoliopsida; order Solanales; family Solanaceae; genus Nicotiana; species Nicotiana benthamiana. The sequence continues at coordinate 50,962,497 of CM067338.1, read as the reverse complement.
CTTTCGGGAACATTCGGCTATTTTTGACAAAAAAATAGCATCACCCAACTTATTTGTGACTTTTTTTCTTGTTTTTCAAAAATATAAAACCGGATATTGCAAACACGACCTTTCAGCGCCTCGAGGACAAAGCTTTTAAGGTTGTGTGGGTCAACCGACCAAACTCTAAAAATGACCAAAAGTGCATATTTATGCAAAGTCAACCATTCGGCGTCCCTTTCAGGAACATTTGGCTATATTTGACGAAAACGGCATTACCGAACTCATTTATGACGAAAGTTATAATTTTGACATTTTTTGGCTTTTTTTTTTTGCAAAAGGGGAGGTTGGACCCGATGAGGGTTGCCTACGCATCCCACACCTTGTGAGAATCAAACCAGCGTAGTTCGCCAAATATACTAACTAATTTTTGGAAACAAACACATTTTTTCCTTTTTCGTTTATAGCAAACAAACTATTTTTCCTTTTCATTTTTTGAAGACAAAGCAAACTAAACTAAAAGACTCTTTTCTACATACTTTTTGCTTTTTTGGGTAAACAAACAATTTTAAAAGTAAAATATATTTTTTTTCAAAATTTTGGCAGAGTTCCGACAGTACTTGGACATTGATTTTTTTCTAATTTAATCATCTAATCTCCACTTGCTATTTTTTCTTTTTCTCAATTTTTCAAAATTTTTCTAACATTTCCTTAGTAGGAGCCATCGGGATCTGTTTCAGGTTGCTATTCCTAGACGGACCCAACCCATGCGTTGAGTCCCCTAGGTCAAAAAATTCACATGATGCATATAACCCTTCCTACTAGGGATCCGGCATGAAGTTGAGTTATTCTAGGTTCAGAACCTGGGTGTCTGTTTTAGATCTGGCTTACCCGAGCGGACAGCTTGAGCCGAGGGGGGTAGCGTACCGGGGATACAGAAGCTCAACCCGACTCTAAACGGGATCGACTCTAAAAACGGGATCGACTCTAAACAGAAAAGAAGTCACACAAAGTGCACCCTTCTTCATGATTTAGAAGACTCAGAGAGGACATGGGTTTCGGCACACTTTATATACAGTTCACGAAATATCAAAGCGGTAAAAGCTGTCAATTAGCACATTAAGCACATATCATGTAACAAAATCAGATAAAGCTAAACACAACAATTTATTCTAAGCTCGATTTCTAACCCTGAACCAGTGGTTCTGGGTCTATTCCCCAGCAGAGTCGCCAGAACTGTCATACCTCCTTTTTACGTCCCGCGAGGGGTACAGAGGAGTTTTTCTAATTAAAGGACTTAAAAATGGGATTTGTTTATTTAATTCAGAGTCGCCACTTGGGAGATTTATGGTGTCGAGAAAAAGATTGACTCTGTTAAACAGTCCGCGAACCAGAAATTCGGATAAGAAATTCTGTTAACTCGGGAGAAGGTGGTAGGATTTCCCGAGTTCCGTGGTTCTAGCACGGTCGCTCAACTGTTATATTCGGCTTTTTATCTGATTTTTAAACATGCCGTAAATTATGCAAAAATTCTATCTTTTAGCCGTTTTTATCATTATTATTATTATTATTTTACAGAGAATTGCGACGTTGTAAAAATGTATCTCGAACCACATTACAACCAGTGTACATGCGGTCGTCGGTATATTTCGACTCCATTGAGATTTGGATTTGGGTTATATAAATGCACACCCGAGTTTAGGAAGGTAAGATTAATTAAGGTGCATCCTAAAGAGACTAATGTATCGTTATTTTGGGAAGAGGCTGTGAAATTCACTAAGCGGCCAACTCGAAGTCTATCTAATTATTAAGTATATTTATTGAGGGCCCTGCAATTTGTAATTTACTATGGCGAGGCATGCCTCCTTTATTTTAAGGATATGCTAAAGTGACTACATTTCTATTCAAATTCGTTTCTAAAATAAAGAAAGAAAAATTCTAATTAATTACGAGCTAAAAAATAAAAATAAAAACATAACACACTAATTTCTAGATTAAGGCAAATATTAATGGAAAGGAATTTTACTAAAAAAAGGGGGGAAATCGAAATTATAAATAAACTAAAAAATGGAAATTATAAATAAAAACTAAATTCGAATACTAATATTCAAAAGAAATCAACTATAGATAGGTCTAAACTCGCATTGTTATATAAAAACTATTGGAATTAATTATTTACAACCGTTTGAAACTAGATCTAACCATAATTACTAAAGCTTATTAGAAGTTTATTAAACTTAAACCTTAGCTCATATTTCTCCAACTCGTGCCTATCGATTAATGTTCTTAGCCTTGCTACGTGGAATCATACTTCAAATACGTCAAATCTACTGATTCTATTATTAACCAAATATGTTTCTCTGAAACTTGCGGATCTTCGTTACTAACAAGATTCAAAGATCACCCACCTCAAGTTGTTTCTATTCCAATTTTTGCAAATTCAAATTCTGATTTTTACCTATCAATTAAATTAATTTGAAAAGAAAGAGATCACGAATTACTTTATTTTAAACATGAGAACTAGTAAAGTTGAAGCTATTAGTTATGCGATTCTTGCAACCATACGTCCTATAATTCAATAATCTAACAATTTGCTAAAATATAGCAAGAATACCGTATTGACTAATTTTCACGCCATTTCAAGGATCTTAGTTTCGTAATCTAATAGGAAACAGTCTTAATTATGTCTACCTCTATCATTCGTAAAGCAAAAAAATATATAATTAATGTTTAACTAAAATACAAATATACTATAACTAACTACATAAATTTCTGTCATTTCATTTCATCTTCAAGGCGTACATCAAAGGTATTCAAAGTGGTGTACTTGGTATTGGAATACAAAGAAGATGAAGATCAGTAGGAAACAATAGCAGCACACACACAGCAACAGCAATTCAACAACACATGAGTAACCCAGTAACATCGGGAATAGCAGAAAACCCAGGAGATTGCAACCAAGCAAGAACCAAGAACTTCCAAATTGTAAAACTAACCAAGAATAAACCCAATCAACTATATTTGAATACCAGTAATACTAGAAAACGAACCATACCAACAAAAAAGTATCCAGTTGCCAAAAAATAACTTCTTTTTTATCACTCAAGAAAAAGAGGCTTGAAGCTTTAATGAACAATAGCAGTTGATGCCAATTGTTAACAGTGAAGAAGAACATATTTTTTTCTCTTTAATTTGTAAATGTCAAACACTCAAAAATTCTTAAGATTCAAAAGTCTTTTTCTTTCTTCCCTATAGTATTGAAAATATTTTTCTATCTAAATTCCCCCCCCCCCCCTAGGTGTCAAATGAGACTTATTATATATCCAAAGGCAAGACTCTTTCTTCTACCTTTTAACTATTAACTTTTTTTTAAAACTATTATTACTAACCCTTTTACCTCTCTTTTTTCAGCCCATATTCTTCTAAGTATGTGACTTTTAACCTTTTATTACTACATATAGTATTTCTCATTTTAATTAAGTAAAAAGTAGCCAACACAGATCCCACAGTCCCCTTTTTCAGTGGTCAAAGAAGACCACATTATTAACCCCGTCTTTACTTTACATAATTATGTCTTGTCCCCTACTATATTATTTTAATAATACTTTAATCTAGTGGACAAAGTACTTAAATTAAATAATTTTCCAAATTTTAAATTCCCAAAATTACTACTCTACCCCTATCAACTATAACCAATTCACCTAAATCAATTAACCAAAATATAGCAGCTAGAACCAACTCTTAATCAAATTCAATCACCAAATTCAAACTAAATAATGAGCCAAGAACCAACTGAAATTATTTTGAATAACATTCTTAACAAACATACTTTCAGATTCAACAACAATAACAAAATTGAACATAACAAACAAGTAGACTCCAATCGCTATACTCAGATTCAAATTAAACCTAACAAATCAGACAAACAAATTCAGATCTCTAACTCATATCCAAATTTAGACTAAACACAACAATAAAACATATTCAAATCACTAAACTCAATAATCAATTGAACTTCAAATTAAATCTAACAACATTACAATCAAGATAAGGGATTCAAGTGATTAAACTAAAATATTTCTATATTAAAAATAAACAAGAATAAACGAATAAATCAAACTGAAGAAATAATCAAGAAAGGAACAAGAAAAAATAAATTGATTTTAGATCCGAGAATATTAAACAAAATACGGAAAGAAATGAAACATAAACCAACTAACCGGATCGAAACAACGACGAATTCGAATGGAAACAAATCTGCCCGGAAAACTTTAACACCAAAAACAACTCGAAATCTGCCCGGAAATTTGTATATTTTCCGGTTGATTTTAGGCGATGAAGCGAGACGATGAAAATGACCATGAACTGGACGATGAAGACGACCACAGACTGGACGATGAAGACGACCTGAAGTTCGCCGGACTGCTGCTGGTTTTTCAGGTGGTTATTTGGACATGAGGGGGTTGTTTCGGTCGTTTGAGCGGTTAGCGACATGGGTGGTCATTTGGAACAAGGGGTGAAGCAGACTGGTTCGTCGCTGGTCATGGGTGACGATGCTGAGCAGTAAAGTGGTCGACTGGAATGCTTGAGGCGTTGGGCTGGACGTGAGGAGCAGAAGCGAAGCAGCGCGTTCGACGGGTGAAGGGCTGCTGCTTAGCGCGACTGGAGAGAGGCATCACTGGTAGCAGTGGTGGTCTGGATGTTGCTGCGTTCTTGTGGAAGTTGGTTTCTCGTGGAGGTCGACGGAGCAGCAGTTGCGTCGCTGGGGTCTGCTGGTCGACGGGATGTCACTGCAACATAAGGCATTTATAACTACGAAATTGCAGTAAAAAATTTAAAAATCTTGGCTAATACCTAACAATAGCTATAAAAATTAGAATTTCCTGGCTATTTACGAATTCATGAAATTTTCTAGCCACAAAAAATAAATTGGTATAGCTAATTTCTTATTTTTGCTATAATTGTTAACAATCGTAGCAATAATTTCCTAAATAGCTATAAATTTAGTGCCACAATAAAATTGCGTAGCTAATTCATGCGTTTTAGCCACGCATTAAAAGTTAATGTAGCAATAATTACCTTTTAGCCTGTTAGCCATCATAAATTACTTGAAATAAAATATTATAGCTAAAGAAATACATTTGCTTCAAGTTATAAAAAACCATGGCAATAGATAAATGATATAACCGCAGATTTATTCTTATAATAGAATATTGTAGCTAATTGTTAATTTTTGATACAAACTGAAAGCTATTATAGCAAAAATAACATTTTAACCACCATAAATTATTTATATATATATATATATATATATATATATATATATGCTTAATAGCTATAATTATTTTTCATTACAGACTTATTTAGCCATAGATCTGTTGCTCCGATAAAATTTCGTAGCTAATTATTAGCATTTTGCCACAAGTTGAAACTTGCTATAGCAATAATAACCTTTAAGGCCTATGAAATTAGTCAATACAAAATCTTGTAGCTAATGAGTATTTTTGCTTCAAACTAGAAACAAAATGAACATAGTTTGCTTAAAAAAATAAAAAATATTTGCCATGACAAAAATGATTTGAATATTTTTGCTTGATTATGAAAATAATGAGAAAAGTTGTCTAACACTATTAGGTAATAAAATATTAATGTCAAATGTAACCGTTCTATATTTCTTATAAGATAGAAAAATAGTAATTGTATATGATTAAGGAAGAAAATAGTAACGATATATGAGATTAAATAATTGATTAAAATGCAAAATTAATCTTCATTCTAAAATAATATATCCTTTGTTTACCTGTTTATAGCAGCAAAACTTATTAATTGACTTTTTAGATTTATCAAACTCTTATTTTATTTTATTGCAGTTGTTGTTAATTATATATTTTATATGCAAAATTTAAATTATTATTAATAGTTGTAGATATTTGTGTATATCATATATTCTATTACTTTTAAATAAGTGTATTTATTTATTTCAAAAGAGCATTCATATTGAAAATTTTAATTGTTGTAGTGATATTTGTGTATAATAATTTTTAAATCACTTAATCATATATGTTAAGAATTTATTTTTAAATAAGTGCTCATATAATGAAGAGATTTGTTGGAACTTGGGGGAAGGGTTGGTACATTTATTTTTAATAAGTGATCAAAGGCTCCAATTAAATACCAGAAACATATTTTGTACTACAAGAAAATATTAATAATATTAATAGAATTGATATTTCGCAGCTACATAATCACAGATTTATAATTAATTTATGGTTTCATCATTTATTTTTTTATTTTTTTAAATAAACTTCATTTCATGTAATAATATAACATTTTACAAATAGAGTAGCTGCTGACCAGCTACTGTTTCTCACTCAATCTATAAGGGATTCACTCCCATAATTTATATATACAGCAATATCTAAGGGTAGCGATCCAGTCTTAGCAATTCATCCTTCCAATGTTTAATGGAGTTTCCTTGTATATGTATATGGATTGCTATTTCTTTGCATATAGCATTTATATCCATTCTTCTGCCTTGGAATCTAATATTGTTTCCCTCTCTCCATAGACAGTATACTAGCATCCCAAAAATACTAGTAGTAATTTCAGCACGCCCGTTTCTCCTTTTAGCAATGTTGCTGATCCATCTTACTTCGCTGTTCCAATCATTTATGGCCCTCTGGTAGCCCAGCCAGACTAGCAGTCTATTCCATAGCTCCCAAGCTGTCGGGCAAGTAAAAAAGAGATGGTCAAAGGATTCATCTACTTGCCTGCACATTACACATTGTTGTGGGATCTGTATCCCAAAAGTCATTAGCCTCACCACTATTGCTAGTCTTCTATGCAAAGCTAGCCAGACAATAAATTTGAATCGTGGGTGGAGTTCTGTCTGCAGTACAATGCTTTTCGAGTGTACTTTTGAGTATTGAGGGATTTGCAAAAAATAGAGTTTTTTAATGCTAAAATCGTTCACCTATTTGTAGCATTTGCAATCTACATTCCAGATCCCCTTGAATTCCTTGTAGATTTGTGATCAATGATCGAGTCTCAAAAAACTTCCTTACTGCCCAGGCAGCATTTTTTGGAGTTGGTACTTCCGCCACAACCAACTTTTTAATGTAGTATGTGTGCACCCATTTGACCAACAGGCTGTCCTTCTTCATTGTTAGTGCCCAGAGATGTTTTGCGATGGCCGCCTTATTCCATGTTGGCAGGTTCAACACATTTAGGCCCCCCGCACTAAATGGTAGACAGATAGTGTTCCATGCTACTAACGCCTTCTTTGACACATTTGCTACTCCAGTCCACAAGAAAGATCTGCAGGTTGCCTCGATCATCTTCATTACCTTTTTGGGTAGGAGGAAAATTTGCGACCAGTACGATTGCATCCCGAATAATACTGACTTGATCAACTGGATTCTGCCTGCGTAAGATAGTAGTTTTGATGTCCAGCAGTTTATCTTCTGTGTTATCTTTTCTACTATTGGCCAGCATTGTGTAACTGATAATTTCTTGGAGTCCAGTGGAACTCCAAGATATTTGAACGGTAGAGATCCTTCAGCGAAATCTAGTTCTTGAAAGATTTCCTCTTTCAGCCAGTTTGACACTCATGCTACATATACGGCACTTTTATATGCATTTGCTTGAAGTCCTGAGGTGTCCGCAAAAAGTTAAAGTGTTTGTTTTATCAGTCTTACCGATTGGGAATCAGCCTTGCAGAATAGTAATAGATCATCGGTAAAACAGATATTCGCCACTCCTAGTTTCTTGCATCTAGGATGAAATTTGAATCCCTTTCTGCCCATCATATGCTGGAGATCCCTATGCAAGTATTCCATGACAATGACAAAAAGGTATGGGGACATAGGATCTCTCTGCTTTATCCCTCTCTTTCCTTTAAACGGATTGGTCAGCCCTTCATTAAGATTTAATGCATACGTGACAGTCGAGATGCATTCTATTATTCATTTTGTGAATTTGTAGGGAAATCCCATGTCCAGAAATAGTCTCTCAATAAAACACCACTCCACTGTGTCATATGCCTTCCTGAGGTCAACTTTTAGCACACACCGGGGGGATACTCCTTTCCTATTGTACCCTTTATACAATTCCTGGATAAATAGTATGTTGTCTGTTATATTTCTGCCTTCAATAAATGCTGTTTGTGAATTACTAATCAAGCCCCCTATGACCGTTTTGATTCTTGCTGTGAGCACCTTTGTGATAATTTTATATATGGTCGTGCAGCAAGCAATTGATCAGTAGTCTTTGGCTGTAGAAGGATTTTGTACTCTTGGTATCAAGGTGACTGCAGTACTACTGACACCTTTATGCATTTTCCCTGTTGCAAAATAAAATTATATTTAAATAATAAGTTTTTCATTGAAAAATAAAATTTATTGCTAATTTTGCCCTAATATATGATGCCAAATTAAATTTACAAAAATTATCTTTATCGATAACATTAGTATTTATAAAAGTTATATATTTTTTTATATCTAGTTGCAGTAAGATATCTAACTCAATACAAAAAATTAATTATAATGTTATTCTGGTTAAATCAGTATTAGTTGTAAGTTCTAATTTCATTAAAAATATTGAATTATATCTAATTAAGGCGTGAATAACTAACTACTGAGAATAAACAAATTTTATATATTTTTTCTAGACGGTAAAATCCACTTAAAATCAATAAATTTAATGGGTGAAAATGGGAATTTTGGTAGAACTTACATTTCTTTAAATTGGGGGTTTGAACCTCAATTTTGAGGTCCGATTTCAAAACTAATCATAGGTGTGGACGCGTGGGGGAATGTGTAACCGGGTTTTGATTCGAACCTTGGGTTTTGACCACGTGAACCTGGGGGCATTTTGAAAAATTTTGAGTAAAACTTTGGGAAATTTATTTTTATGCATTCAAATTGATTCAATTAGCATTTGTTGATACATTCACGTAAATTGTGACTAGATTCAAACGGTTTGTGGTAGAATCTAGGTGTAAAGCTATACTTGAGGCTTGAATTGAGTTTGAAGCATCGAGGTAAGTGTTCGGCCTAACTTTGGCTTGAATTGAGTTTGAAGCATCGGGTATTGTGACTCAGACCGGCGATGGTGCGACTATGTCCGCCAATGCTTTATGGAGATTGGATCGATTCACCAAGCTCTTCACTACCACATTCAGCGGTGCTTCTTCAGAGGATCCCCAAGATTTCTTATATAGTTGTCATGAGGTTCTTCGGAACATGGGTGTTGTGCAGACCAATGGGGTCGATTTTGCTTCATCTATCTGGATCCGCCAAGACTTGGTGAAGAGACTATTGCTTAGCCAGACCAGCAGGGTAACCGTCTTTGACTTGGGCAAAGTTTTCAGAGTTGTTTATGAAGAAGTTTCTCCTAGTTACTCAGCGAGAGGCTTTTCAGCTTTCAGAGTTCTACGGACCTTTCGAGACCGCCAAATCACGGATCCGGGCCTGTTTACCAAAAATATTGATCAAAGTTAACTTTAATAATATTAATATCAAATGCTTCATATATTTCATATATTTCAACATAAAAAAATTTCGGCTTCGCGTCCGAACTGTGCACACAAATCAAAACAGCTAATAGTGAGATTTTCAAGGCCTCGGAAGCTCGAAATGGTTAAGAAAATAAGTGATGACCCTTAGGATCGTCATAGCGGAGGTTTGTTGATGGGTTGATCCAGCTGATTCGTCTCCAGATGGCTCTGGGAGCCGGGAGTGAGATCACTTTTCAGGAGGGGGCCAAGGCGGCCCGCAGGATAGAGATGGGATCTTGCAAGAGGAGGTGGTCATGGTCAGATAGAAATTCTTATGGTAGAGGTCATCCTCCTAGGCCCTTTCTGTGAGCTTTCCAGGTCTCTCATGTTACTTCATGCGGTAGTAGTTCTCAACCGCATTATTCTGATCAACAGTCTTATAGTGCACCACCAGCTTCGATCAGTGACCACCACTTTAGAGCTTTTGAGAAGGTCATTCACGTCGACAAGGTCAGCAGTCTTAGCAGCCGAGAGCTTGTTACAGTTGTGGTGACTCGAGTCACATTTTCAGATTTCACCCTCGAGCTTCGGGCAGTTCCCAGCAGCAGGGTCCTTGTCCTATAATCCAAGCATCAGGTGTTCCTCAACCTGCCCAGCCAGCTAAAGGTGGTGGCAGGGATGTTAAAGGTGGAGGTAGAGGTCATAGAAGTGGAGCTCAAGCCAGGGGTGGTGGCCAGCCTGCAGTAGGTCATCTAGAGAGGCAGTTCAGGGAGATGGGGCCCAACCCCGATGTTATGCTCTTCCAAGCCAGAGCTGAGTCATCAGATGCAGTCATTACAGGTACTATTCTGCTCTATTATAAAATTTATTTTTTGTAACCAAGGTATATAATATTCGTTCATATTGACTCAGAACCTTCCCAACTTTATATCAAAATTAAAAGACAACATAATTCAATTATCTTGTCTTAAATGATATGTCGTTATAAATAGAATATGATTATATGACATTGATAAATAGAATATGGTACTTGGATATATTTCTATTGGACAATTAAATCAACGTATAATAGTTAATTTAAATTCTTTAAAATATTAATTAATTTAAAGGTCCTAAATCGAAGGGAGATAAGTAAATAATATTTTGGTTTAGTGTGAGCTCTAATTTTAAAAGGATAAAAAAGATGAACACATTTTACAGGAGATTTTTTACTTTTAATATAGTACACAATTTTAAATGTAAAATTTACTTGCAGTAAACTCTTAATATTTTTAAAGGTTTTGGAATTTTTACATAATTTAAATAAGAAATAATTTAATAAGTAAAATTTTACTTATAAACTCCTAAAATTAGATTTGTATAAAGTAAACTTTTAACAGTTTTAAAGTTTTAAATGGTAGGACTTTCTACATAATTCAAATAAGAAAGATTTTAATGCATACAATTTTAATTCATTTAAACTGTAAAATATTTAAAATAATTAGTTGGCTATTCAATAAATTATTTCTTATAGTAATTGACACATATTCCAAGGACGAAAGTGTTTGTATATGAATACATGAGACAAAACACCGTTAATTTTACAATCTTCTATTCTAGGAAAATATTAATTCATTAATAATGTATTTAATTACTACTGTAGAATTAAAAATATATATATAATAGGTAATGTCTGTTGTTAATGAAAAGATATGACAGAAAACGTGGTAAAAGTATAGGTGACCAACGGGTGGGCCGGGCCGGGTCCGGGTCCAATTTTTCTGACCCGTCCGGGTCCGGGCCGGTCCGGTCTGGGTTCAATTAGAGGTGGGTTGTTAACGGGCTGGGTTGATCCGGGTTGGGCCGAGCTGGGCCGGATTTTTTTTTTTTTTGGAATTACGTATAGTATAAATATTAAGTTATATTAATACTTTGTAATAATTGAATGAACACAACAAAAGATGGGGAAAAAATTGCACTTATTGCAAGTGCTACTTTATTTCTTAAATTCAAAATTTCAAAACTAAAATGTATCATAATTAGTTTACAATTTACATCAAATGGTTTGCATTGCAATAGAAAGTTCTTCAAAATTAATATGAACTGAATGACCTTCTTCTGGAGAGTTAAATTCGGATGGGTTTCCGTGCGTTAATATATCTCCAAGTTCTTCGTCTTCCGGGCTATCAAGATCTTCCTTTCCTTGATTTCTTCGTTCAGATCTTATCCAATCTCTTAGACACACTAAGACTTCCAAAGCATTGCTTCCCAATGAGTGCCGTGTGTCTCCAAGTTGTTGTCTTGCTTGGCTAAATGCACTCTCGGATGCAACAGTGGAAATTGGGACATTCAGGACATCCCGCGCCATAGCGAAAAGAACGGGAAATTGCTTTGAATTTTCATGCCACCAGCCTAACGGTGAAAATTCCTTGGTGCGAGGCTCCTTTTGCTTCTGCAAGTAAAATTGAAGTTCATCTATATTCCTGCTACTACTTTGAGTGTTAGAAAAAGTTGAAAAAATATTAAAACTATCAATGCCTTCATCATCATCTTCGACTACATTAGAAGTGCTACATTGCATAGTGGGATTTGCAGCAGTTGAAGCACGAGCATTATCACATTGAGTTGCATAATAAGTATATAGATATTGTAAATGTTCATTTAGTTGGTTCATAGATTCATACAAATTTGGGCTTTCAGTGGGCCCAATCTCCATATAAGTGTATAAAGCATCCATTAATTGTTGACAATCAGACATTTTAATTGAAGGATTTAAAACTGCACCAATTAAGTAAACAGGAGGAATTGGAAAGAAATATTTTTTGAATTTTGCTTGCATACTTGCAACAGCATCCGTATATCTATCTTTCTTCTTAAATTCATATAGTAGCAAAGAAATTTCAGCTATATGTACTAAAGCCAAAGTAATAGTTGGGTAATATGCCCCAGAAAACACAACAGTAGCAGTATAAAATTTATGTAAAAATTTAATCACATCACTAATGACCTCCCAGGTATCAGTTGTTAACATACGCCTAGGATCAGTACAATGTGCATTAGCAACTTCTGTTATTGGAAATCTATATTTGTAGCAACATTTTAAAAATATATACGTATAATTCCATCTAGTAACTACTTCGTCGGGCATGAATCTAGGTGTAAGGTTATATTGCATACACTTGTTCTTAAATTCTCTTATTCTAGATTGTCTATTATTTCCCTGAATTACTCCAACTGCTCTTCTAACTAGAGTAATCTCATGTAAAAATAAATCGAGCCCACTTTTAACAATTAAATTGTAAACATGACATGCACATCTAACATGAAAAATATCATCAAGAGGTGGATGTAAATTCAATTTTAAAATTGAAACTGCAGCATTGTTGTTTGAAGCATTATCAAAAGACATACACAAAACTTTTTGGTTTAGATTATAAAATTCGACAACTTCAACAATTGTACTACTAATAAATGCAGCAGTATGACTCTGATCTTCATCATATTTAAAAGCAATAATACGTTTTTGCATACAAGTATTGTCATCTATCCAATGACATGTAATTGTTAAATAATCATTTCCATTTACAGCATGGCCAATATCAGAAGTTAGACATACTCTAGAAGGAAGGTGACTAAACAAATAACGTATGTATGTTTGATATTGGCTGTGAAGTCTAAAGATGTCTGATCTATAGGTACTTCTAGGGATACCTTTAAACATAGGATTGTATATCCTTTGAATATACGTAACAAGATAAGAGGAAGAAGCAAATGAAAAAGGTAGACAACCCAAAGCAATCATTTTCGCTAATTCCTCTCGATCCCTCATTTTATCATATTTTAGGAGACCTGCAGTAGTAGGGTTAAGTGTTGTTGCACTTCCATCCCCATTATTTCCCCATTCTATAGGATGATAATTTTTCATATGTCTAATAAGTGTGCCAGTCCCCCCTAAATTACCTCCGGTCAAATGTTTAAACGTTTCATTACAAAATCTACACTTAACTCTATCACTATCTTCTATCTCATCAAAAAATTGCCAAACAGGACTTCTTTTTCTACGATTAGATTTAGAAGTTTGAGCGACTGGTGGTCTTCTACCCCTTGTTGCACTAGCAACTCCAACTCCAATACTACCAACATTTCCACTAGTAGGTGTAGGTGGTATCTCATCTTCTATTCCAATTTCGTTATCTTCTATTCCGAAATCTTGGTGTAATTGTTCATAATCAATATTTACATCTTGCAAATTAGGCGATGATTCAGAAACATGTGTTATTGGTTCATTATTACTATTACTACCAGAAGCTATAGGACTTTTTTTACTACTTCCACTTCCACTTCCACTCCTACCAGTAACTTTTCTACACGCTCTTTTAGCAGCATTCAACATATTGGAAAAATTAATATATAAGCTAAAATCAAATATGCAATTAAAATATTAAATAAGAGAAAGAGTTGGAGAGAGTGCACCGAATTCGACAATAAATTGAGCACTTGATTACGCAAATCCGGTGTTACCACGAACAAACGTCAAGCAAGTATTTCAATGTTGAACACTTGAACTTCAAGAATCAAGCTTCGAATGCCAACGGTCAAGTGGGCCCCATGTTTTCAGAAAAAATTTTTTAAAAAAAAAAAAAAAAAATTTTACCGTTGGGGACCGGTCCGGGCCGGTCCGGGTTGACCGGTTCGCCCGGAATTTTCCTTCCCGGGCCGGTCCGGTCTGAGTCAATTGGACAGAATCGCCTAACGTCCTAACCCCTTTCCTCCCCCTAACCCAGCCCGGCCCCCCCGCTATAAACCGGTCCGGTCTGGGCCGGGTTTGACCGGGCCGGTCCGTGCCGGTCCCGGGTCAACCCGGCCCGGTTGACACCTCTAGGTAAAAGTATGTTACGTTGGTAGTTTCTTTCTTTTTTTTAAGTGATTGATATAGGGTAAATGTTTAATTGGTTTTAAGTTACTAAATATTAAGATTTTCTACCTAGTTTAAATAAGGAAGAAGTAATATATTTATTTTTGTTATAAATAGAGTTCTATTTAAGGTGAATGTCCATAATTAGAGAGATTCTAGGGTTTACTTCTTGATGGCTAAGTCACCACCTCCCTATAAATAAAAGGGTTCTCTTCATTGTAAATCATCCCAAAAGTATCAATAAGAATACTCCTCTCTCTACTTTTCTCTCTATTGTTCTTGTTCTTGTATTATTGTTCTTGTTCTTATATTATTTCATAACACGTTATCAGCACGAGACTCTACCGTCTCAAGAATCGTTCTCAAGAAAAACTAAGGTATTTCTCTCTTCCTAATTTGATTCTCGATTATGTCTGACATTATGAAAAGACAGTTCGTTGCCCTTGAAATTTCGGGCAAGAACTATATGACATGGGTGTTGGATGCTGAAATCCACTTAGATGCTATGGGTCTTGGAGACACCATTAAAGATAGAGATAAAGCATCCACCCAAGATTGTGCTAAGGCCTTGATTTTCTTGCGCCATCACCTTGATGAAGGTTTGAAGATTGAATATCTCATTGTCAAGGATCCACTCATCTTGTGGAAAGGCTTAAAGGAGAGATATGACAACCTGAAGTTGGTCACTCTGCCACAAGCACGATATGATTGGGCTCATCTGAGGCTCCGAGACTTTAAGTCTGTTTCTGAATATAATTCTGCAATGTTCAGAATTACTTCTAAATTGAAGCTATGTGGAGATAAAATCCTCCGATTATGATATGCTTGAGAAAACGTTTACAACGTTTCATGCCTCCAATATGGTACTGCAACAACAATACAGAGAGAAAGACTTCACAAAGTACTCTGAACTGATTTCTCTTCTACTTGTGGCTGAGCGAAATAATGACCTGCTCATGAGAAATCACGAAAGTCGACCCACTGGGTCTACACCACTGCCTGTAGCAGATAAGGTGTATTCTCATTATGCCAATCATGAAAAGGGCCATGGATCTAACCATGGTCGTGGTCGTAATCGGGGTCATAGCCGTGGACGTAGACAAGGAAGAAATATCCATGATGTCCGTCACCCCCCGAGGAGAGATAACCGCCAAAAGCAGAAACGGGATTATGAGGATCCTAAGGCAAAAAGTTCAGAAACTATATGTTATCGTTGCGGTGGAAAAGGGCACTGGTCAAAAGCTTGCCGTGTACCAAGACATTTGGTTGATCTTTATCAAGCTTCTCTAAAGAATAAAGGCCCTGAAACAAATTTTGTCTCTGACGACAATTTTGACATCACCCACCTGGATGTGGCAGACTTCTTTGAGCAACCCGATGGGAAAATAGACCACCTAATCGGTGATGGATCTGTGATGAAAGAAGATGGAGTTGTTTGATTTTATTTCACTTATTTGTAATAGTTAGTGAATAAACTAATAGTCATTAGTATCAGCTCGTATTAGTTAGTTTATGATATAGTGTTAGTATTAGTTCTTTAGAATGTTTCAATATGCTCAAATTTCAATAATATTTTTATTTTTAAGTAGAGGTAATCGACTAACCTAACAGTTAGTCGATTATCTAATATTTCACATTAAAACTGCAAAACAATCGATTGTCAATGTTCAACAATCGATTGTCAATGTTCAACAATCGATTGTTTTAACAATCGATTATCGTAAGACAGTGTGATCTGGAATTTTTTCAAAGTAGCAAATAATCGATTGTCTATGTTTAACAATCGATTGTCATAAGACAGTGTGATCTGGAATTTTTTCAAAATAGCAAATAATCGATTGTCTATGTTTAACAATCGATTGTCTTAAGACAGTGTAATCTGGAATTTTTTCAAAATAGCAAATAATCGATTGTCTATGTTTAACAATCGATTGTCGTAAGACAGTGTGATCTGAAGTTTTTCAAAATAGTCAACATTCGACTGTCTATGTTTAACAATCGATTGTCTTAAGACAGTGTGATCTGAAGTTTTTCAAAATAGCAAATAATCGATTGTGTGTGTTTAACAATCGATTGTCAATGTTCAACAATCGATTGTGTGTGTTTAACAATCGATTGTTTTAAGAAAATACTTAAACTGAAATTTTCAAACTGCAAAGTAATCGATTATGGAAAACATATAATCAACTATCTGATTTAGTTAGTCGAATAACCTCAGCAGATTTCGA
Organism: Nicotiana benthamiana; assembly: GCA_034376525.1. Classification (NCBI taxonomy): domain Eukaryota; kingdom Viridiplantae; phylum Streptophyta; class Magnoliopsida; order Solanales; family Solanaceae; genus Nicotiana; species Nicotiana benthamiana. The sequence goes on along the minus strand of CM067338.1, from coordinate 50,945,900 downwards.
AAATATTGTTTAAGTATGAAACAAACGGATTGAATTTGTTTATTCTCATGTTCGTGTATTTTCTTTTGTATGGCAAACCATGGGAATTAAATTGATTGAAGGCTCCTGAAGAGCAACTATAACTCTGCCTAAAGGAACGATATTTTAGAGAATGCAATGTTCTCCTCCAAGTCTAAGAAGAACTTGTTGAGTTTTAATGATATCAGTCAAATGTTCTCCTCCAAGTCTAAAAGGAACTTGTTGAGTTTTAAAGATATCATACAAAATGGATATCAGATTGAGACAATACATGAGTATAATCTTGAATACCTCATTTACTCATGAAAACAAGGCTGCCCACTTCGGCTTGGGGTCACGCCATTTGGCATGCAGCAATGCTAGTTCGTCTCTGACTGACGAATTGACACAAATATTCCCCGTTGCAATTGGTTTTGGGTCATGAACCTAATATATCCCATTTAAGAATCTTTGGATGCGCAGTATATGTGCCTATAGCACCGCCATCCCGCACCAAATGGATCCGCAAAGAAGGTTAGGAATATATGTTGAGTTTGAATCGTCCTCCATTATTCGCTACCTCGAAACATTGACAGGGGATTTGTACACTGCACGATTTGCAGACTGTCAATTTGATGAGACACTTTTCCCAAAATTAGGGGGAGAAGTTGGTGAAACCAAACGGGAAATTTTGTGGAAAAATGCATCATTATCTCATCTTGATCCATATACCTCTATTTGTGAAAATGAGGTGCAAATGATTATCCATTTGCAAAGAATAGCAAATCAAATGCCTGACGCATTTACGGACTTGATGTCCCTGTTGGACAATCATCTAGTGTCATATCCAATGGGTCGAATGCACGCCTGAAGCGTGGCAGGCCATTAGGATCCAATGATTACTATGTTGGAGAAACACAATTGATTACCAATAAGGTATTGTGCTGTAGTAAGTCTCAAAGAAACTTATTCAGTTTCCAAAGTACACGCGAAAGCGCTGATTATATTGAGACTATAAATAAAGGAAAGATTTGATATCTTCTATTACTACAACTTGTAGCGGGATAATTTGTATATGAAAAGCTACCCGCTTTATTCTCCAGTTTGTACTACACAAACAAAAGAATGCCACAATAAAGTGGATATCTATTGGTATAAAAACCCATGTCATAATAAACCTGAAGTTTATTGATAAGTGCACATGTCATGGTGTAAATTTGAAGTTTACCAATATTGATAATTTATTCAGTTGGCATTCGGGTTAGCCATCTCATTTTAAGTATGATGTGCAATAATAGAGAATTCACATGGGTGAATATTAAAGAACAAGAAAGTTCTTTACGAATTCTCTTGTATCACTTGTTCTCATTAATGAACTGACCAACTAAAGAATTCGGGTTGAAGCCCATAAATTCTGAAAATATCAAAGGTGAATATGGGCACATTCACCTGCCATGTATACCACATATGATGCATCTATGATATGGTTACATGTACGATCGTTATTGACCCGCAGCCTGGCCGGTGCTTGCGAGGTAAATTGCTAAGTAATATAACTTCGAGCATAATTTCCAGATTTTCTATTCAAGATAATTCATCTTGATAAGTTGGTTTATATCATAGTTGGTTTAGCAAGATAATTTTTGAGTGCCTACACTTAATAGCTAAACTGTTTCTTATGAGAACAAAGTTATATATATCAGTTTGATATACGGTGTATACGAGAGTATATTCTCCCCTCACAAGTGGTTCAGGGTCAGGAACCAAATAATTTCATCTTATTATTAATGTGCTGTGTATATTGACATGATAATGCACAAAGATGATTTCTCAAAGTTGAGGAAACAAGTTAGCTTTTCTAACATGAGGGGGAGACATGATAAACAATTGAGAAAATGTTACATGGGATGAATTATCATTTGTATATGTAGATCCCCGAATATCATAATATGAACCTGAAGTTCATAAAAAGAATAATTCAATTGCAACATATTGCAAAGCATGCTATACGCATTTGCTGACCCAAAGAATGTAACTATATTCTCACTGCAAATGCTCATATTAAGTCCTAGAAGGACAAAGTCTTGGATACGCTTGAAGCGTATAGACAAATCGGTTTCAAAAGGAACTTCTTAATAAAGTAGATGAGCAAAGGATCAAAGTGATCATAATAAGGAGGCAAGTGATCCAGAAGATCACATGACATAACACTTCATAAAATCTCATGAGAGATTTAGGTACCTGATATATGGATGAAGAGATCTCCATGTTATGTCTTTATGAAAATTGACTGAAACCGATATAAAATGATTGTCGACGACATCTATAATAGCGCCAAATATCGATGAGGATCTTGTGTTTGTCGAATACAAACAAAATATTGGCCAAATGGAAGAGATACAATTCAAGAAGAATTGATTCCATATGAAAGACATGTAGTTTTGGACATGTAGTTCAAATACTTGAAAGTATAAAGTCAATGATTGAAGTTGCTTGAAGCATATACAATTCTTGGTCCTGAAGTACCACATCCTAAGTGCAACTTGTGTACATATGTATCTTGCTATAACTATAAGCATGATGGCATCGAGAATACCCCTATGGAGATATTGAAGAGTCATTCCACGACATTATATGAAGATGTTCATATCTATCAAGAATGATAATTTCAAGGTGCGGAATATTTATTCAAGTCAATATGGTTGATTTATTTATCAAATCTCTACAAAAGATCGTTTTGAAGATGGTGCACAAGATTGGAATTCAAATGCTCAAGGATGTGAATTGATGCTCTATTCAGGGGGAGTTAATGCGCGTTGCACTCTTTTTCCCTTACAAGGTTTTGTCCCACTGGGTTTTCCTTGCAAGGTTTTTACGAGGCAACCAATAGGCGCATATTCAAACATGTGTACTCTTTTTCCTTTTCTATAATTTTTTCCCATTGGGTTTTGTTTTAGTTAAGGTTTTAACAAGGCACATTATTGAATAGACATTCAAGGGGGAGTGTTATAAATAGAGTTCTATTTAAGGTGAATGTCCATAATTAGAGAGATTCTAGGGTTTACTTCTTGGTGGCTAAGTCACCACCTCCCTATAAATAAAAGGGTTCTCTTCATTGTAAATCATCCCAAAAGTATCAATAAGAATACTCATCTCTCTACTTTTTTCTCTATTGTTCTTGTTCTTGTATTATTGTTCTTGTTCTTTTATTATTTCATAACAACTTTATTGTTTTCTTACTTTTATTTGACCTTATGGTATTGGATTTTGTTCTTGTATTTATGGTATTTGTGTTAAGAAATAAATAAGGCAAAATATATAATAAAAGGGACGACTAAAACCTAAGCCTCCAAACCAAAACCTAAACTTCTCCTCTACCTCATACGCCACTCGCCCTCTCCTTTCGTATTAAGAAGTAAACCGTTTTCTTATTCCGTTCTTTCACAGTAGGCTTTTTAATTTAAAGCTGCAAGAAAGACAAAGAGAAGTAAGAGGGAATCCCCACTGCTTTTCATTTATGGACAAAAATTTTAATTTATTGGTTTGTCTCTTCTATATGTAGGGTTTTTTAATCTTCTTACACCTACTTGGGTTTGGGGTTTTTAAGTTTAATTTATGAGTTATTCCAGTAATTTGATATATATTATGTTTTATTTTTTATATGTAATGATTTTTTTTTTGGTAATTAAATTTGTTGTATTAATCACCAAAGGTATTTCTTTACAAAGTCATAGTTCAGTTATACACAGCTGACTATCATCTATAAAAACTAGCTAGCATCTACATTTACTGTACCTATGTTTATAATTACAGGAGATAATGCAGAAGGTGTAGACTAACTTTAGGGGGACTCCTAACATGACATGTATAAGCAATGCTTCTAAGTAGATGATCACTGGAACAGGATGTGTGATTGAACAATCTTGAGTTTCTCTCTAACCAAATACTATATAGCATTTCAGCAAAGACCATTTTAATCATTTGAGCTCGACCAGATTTCCCTTTAGACTTGGTTATGATCCACTATATGTATTGCTCCCAATTCTGGTAATTGTCTTGAGTTACTCCAATCCACTGCAACGTGTGGTGTCTCAGCAAGGAAGTGAATGAACATGAGAAGAACAGATGATCCCTAGTCTCCTTATCTTGTTGGCAAAGTGTACATGTGTTGTCCACATTGAGTTTCCACTGTTCCAGTCTATCCATTGTAGGCAGCCTATTCTGTAATATCAGCCAGAGATTGAAGACTGCCTTAGGTCTAACATAGTTTTGGATAGTGAGGTTCTTCCACACTACTCTTGGCAATTGTCCAATCTGTTGTAAGTAAAGTTACTTGATAGAGCAAGCTGGTTGTTGTAGCATCTGTGACTGCTGCAATGTAACAGTAGCAGCAATGATCTTCCTAAGCATCCAACTGGCTTGGCTAGGAATGGTTAGGGACTGAAATTGTTGTTGTTTTATGTACACAGAGTGTATCCATTTTATCCTTAGAACATCTTTCTTATTGGCCAGATCAAATCCAAGTTTCATGATTGCAGCTTTGTTCCATAATAACAGATTCATAATATTTAAACCCCGAGCAGACTTAGGCAGGCAGACCTTGTCCCAGGCTACATATGATTTTTGGATATGATGGTTGAACCTGTCCAAACATAGGATCTACAAACTGCATCCAGCATCTTTAGTATTTTTGAAGGAATAAGAAAAAGCTGAGCCTAGTATACTTGTATACTAAAAATGACTGACTGCACCAGCTGAACTCTCCCTGCATAGGATAATTTCCTAGCAGTCCAGGATGTGATCCTGGCAGTAACCCTATCCACCAATGATTGCCATTATAGTAATGACATTTTCTTGGCAGTTAGAGGAACTCCCAAATACTTGAAAGGTAACTCTCCATATAGTGAGTGAGCTTTGGACCATTATCCATGTATGACCTATTAATTGCTGGAAGGGAGGGAGCTGATGACCCCACTAAAGACTTATAGAAGTTCCTGATTTCATCTCTAATGTCATCTGGCTGGGTAAGTTTGATGCCTCCTGCAGTAACCAGTTCAGTAATGCTTTTGTACTGATTCCTTTCTTTTAATACAGCATGAAAGTACTTATTGTTTGAATCTCCCAGTTGTATCCATTTGGCTCTGGATTTCTGTTGGAGGATACTTTCTTCAATCAGTGACCACTTCTCCAGCTTCAATAACAGATCCTTTTCTTTAGCCTGCAAATCATCAGCAAATTGTGAGCTCATCTGGTGCTGGATGACTTTTAGTTCCTCCCTGCTAGATTCAATTTTCTGTGTGATATTCTTAAATTCTCTAACATTTAGAGATTTTAGAACAGGTTTAAGTGCCTTGAGGTTATTCCATATCATCTTAAGAGTGCACTGATCAGAACTCCTCCAATGTGCCTTCATGATGTGTTGAAAATCCTTGTGATTAGCCCATGCATTGTAGAATTTGAAGGGTGCCTTCCTGACAGTAATATCTTCCTTCAAAGTAAGCACCATTGGATTATGATCAGAGATTAAAGGAGGGTCATACACAGTCTGTACATGACTCCATTTAATCATCCAGTCATAATTACCAAATATTTTGTCCAATCTACTACAAACTCTCTCATTACCAGTTTGTTTATTAGTCCAAGTGAAGAAGTCCCCTTTCCAAGGAAGCTCTGATAATTCAGCCAGTTGAATGCATTGAATGAAATCCAGAGTCTCAGCTTGCTTAACTTGACTACATGACTGTCTGTCATTGACAGATAACACAGCATTGAAGTCACCTGCAACCAGCCAAGGATCAGTAATACCAGTAGCAAGATTTTGTATGTGTTGCCACATTGTTCTTCTTTGGTCCAGACCATTAGAACCATACACCACAATGAGAAGGCAGATCAGATCCCCTACAGGATTGTGAATACTGCAATGAAGAGATTGGCCATCCTCCTGAATTCCTGTGACACTGATCTTCTGAGGGTCCCATAAAATCCAGATTCTACCTCTTGGAGAATCCCTATAGTTAGCTATCATACCCCAACCTGGAAGCACCAGATTAGAAATTCTCCATGCATTATTCTCCTTGACCTTTGTTTCTACCAAACTAACAAGACTAAATTTATTCTGTCTAAAGTATTCTTTAGCTTCTTTCTGTTTATATCTCTTATTGATCCCTCTAATATTCCAAACTACCAGCTTCATTTGGTAAAACTACGACCCCCTTCATCAGGGGGTGACCTGTTCTGCTAGCTGACACAGCTTGAAATCTGTTACTCAATACCATAGGGGATAATGGGGGAAAATTTGTAAGATTGAAAACTGGAGATTGCACCTGCTTGCCCTTATCTACCAGAGTGAACCCTTATGTGCCATCCAAAGGACCTGCATCTTTAGGAGGTAGTGCACTCTACCTTGCAACTTCCTGTTGGCCGGGGTTCTCCTTAGGTTGTGTATCATTCTGAACTGGCCCTTTAGCTCTCCACTCCTGGGTAATTTTTGGTTTTTGTATAGGTTGAGGGGGTTTAGGAATGGTCAGGCAGTTATGACCTACCATGAGGCACTTCTCACAGTATGTTGGCTTCCAGTCATATCTCACTTCCTGTACAAATTTCTTGCCATTAGGATCAATAATCTCAATCTCACTTGGCAAAGGCTTAGACACATTAACCTCAATAAGCATACGTGCAAAGGAGATCCTAGTCTGATTGGTAGTACATTCATCAGCAAAAATAGGTTTGCCAAGAACACTGGCAATCCTACTCAAAGACCTACTACCCCAACATGACATAGGAAGCCTAGGGAACTTTACCCATAGAGGAATGTTATTAGGAAAAGCAACAGTGAAGTCGAAATCAGAAGACCATTGTTTCAAGACCATAGGTCTGTTAGCAATGGTATATGGACCAGCACATATGACCTCTTTAGCATCTTCCATGGTTTGAAATTTAGCTACATAATAACCCTCCTCATGGTAGTATAGATCTGGCTCTGGAACATGAGACCAGTGTAGACTAATGAAACGTTTCATAGCATTATAACCTGGACCAGTCCCCAACACAAAAATCACAAGAGAACATTTTCATTTCTGCTCTTCCTCCTCTACTTCCTCTTTCAGTAGCTGGCCTACAGGTTTGCCATCAAGGATAGTAGGTGGTATATACTCCAGTGTCATACCATTAGAGGCAAATCTGTTCTTCTGAAACAGATTTGCCCACACTTTGGTTCCTTCATTGGTCACCTTCACTGTTTCAGGGTCAGGTGGTTGGGCTGATGTCTGCATGTGGGTATTACCCCCATCACCTTGTATAATCTGAGGTTGAGGAAGCTCCTTAGCTTCAGGAACCTCCTCTGGTTGCTTCAATGGAACAGGAATCAATGGAACAGTAACCGGACCTTCTTCACTGGGAACAGTTTGTGGTTGATTTATTTTTGAGATGATGCGATCTATTGTTGTAATTGGAATTTTACGTGGCCTACCCCTACCGCGACCTCTTCCTCTTGCCATGAAAACCAGCTCGGCGACGTTAACTATCGTGCGCCGAGGCAGGCGGAAAAGATGAGGCAATGAAACAGTAAAGGTAGAGAGAAGGGAAAGCTTCTCTCTTAGAGTTTTATCCTCTAATGCAAAAAGAAAGTTTATTATAAGTAATGATTGCGATTTTGAAGATTGACGTTTTGTCCCTTACACCCAATTGACTTGTTTCTGCTTCAATTGTTTGTTTTTTGTTTAAAGGATGTTCAAGAAAAAAGTGCCTTTGAGAAATTTCAATCTCTTCTAATGCCAAATTGTGAGTTTTACTTCTTTTTTTTTAATCTCCTTAAGTTTTATGATGTTTATTTAAATGCTTTTTCTTTTGTCTTCTGTGACTTACATCTTTTTTCACTTGATTCATGGCTAAGTTTTTTCTTATTTCACAATTTATTGACCTTTTTTATAATTACTAACTGTAAATACATTTAAATTGGTGGATATTTTTGACAATTCAAATTAAAGTTTCTCACAAGAATATGTCATTTCATTATTCTAGTATAGTGGTGATTACGGATGGTGCTTCATTATTCTTGGCTAAGTTTTTTCTTATTTAAATGCATCTGAATCGGCATATGTTTTGATAATTCAAATATAAATTTCTCATAAGGTCATGTTATTTTATTATTTCAGTATAATGATTACGGAGAATGCTTCAAGCATGAAGATCAAGGGTGCGATGAGGGTGGCTACATGAATCATCAAGCAAATACTTATGTTTACTTAATGTGAAATTTTGTATATTATTTATGATCTCTATTGCAATCAATCCTCGTATGGGCTATTTCTTTTTCTTCAAATTTTAGTATTGTAGAAGACTTCTGTACTGTAGATGCTATGAATTTATTAGTACAAATGTTTATTTTGAAATTTATTTTGTGAAAATTTTCAAATACCAATTTGTGTACAATAATTTATTTCTCAAGCTTAACATGTTATTATTTTTAATATATTATGCACGACCACAAAATAATTGAAAATTTTAGAAAAAAATCAAATAGCCAAAAAATAGGGGATTTGTGAGAGAAACTTTTGTCACTATAATAAATTAATTTTTTTTGTAAAGTAATCGAAATATCATAAAATAATCTAACCACGAATATTTTGTATGATTTGTAGCTATGGAACTTTTAGTCTGTAGCTAAACAAAAATATCTTTGCCATAGGCTACCATATGAAATCAGTTGCATATGTAACTTTCCGTGGCAAATAAATTTAAATCTTTTGCCATGCTATAATACTTTGTGGATACCATATAAAGATAGCTACAGATTTTTTTTGTCGTGGCAAAAGTATAAAATTATTTGCTATAAATGTATTTGTCATGGAAAAAGTATAAATTCATTTGCTATAAATATATTTGTCGTGGAAAAAGTATAAAATCATTTGCTATAAATGTGTTTGTCATGGCAAAAGTATAAAATTATTGCTATATATAGCTATAATACAAAAATTTCGTAGCAATTATTAATCCTTAGCCACGGGCAATGTAAAGTCCGTAGCTAACTTTTAGCTACGCTACGTTTTGCTATGAATGCTACGGAAAAAAATATTGTACCTAAAGTGTTTAGCCACGAAATTTTTTATAATTAGCTACGTTGTATTTTGTCGCTATAAATGCATTATGTTGTAGTGTGTGCGATGGTGAGAAGTTGGTTGGGTGGTTTTCCGGCGAACTGTGGGTGATGGGGTGGTGAGGAAGATGAGGACGAACGGAGGGGGTGGCAGCGTGGTGGTCGGAAATGGTGGGTTTCCAATGTGGGGGTGGTTTTCAGCTAGGGTTTTGAGGGTGTGTTAGGAGAAGATGAAGAGAGGGGGTGGATGCTTAAGTGTGACGGCTAGAGTGAGTTTAGGGTGTGTTTAGGGTTTGGTTATTTGGTTAATTGAAAGAGTGGGAAAAAATCTAAAAAAATGAGGGGGAGGGGGGGTGTGGAAATGGACCGGGTCAAGGGGTTTTGGGTTGGGTAGAGGTGTTTTGGGCATAAGTTTAAAATTTAGGAAGAGGCTCAATTCCCAATTTGTTCTTCTATTTTTTTGTTCTCTTTTCTTTTACTTTCTAATTAATAAAACTAAAATGCTAAGATTAAATTATAAAAATCAAAATTATCTTAAAATACTAATTAACTCCTAATAACAATTATCATCTAAATTAAATAACATTTAAATCAAGAAATTGCATGATTTGACATTGAATGCTAAAAATGCAAACGATGCATATTTTTTATGATTTTTTATTTTCGCAAAATAAACTTAATACTCCTAATTGTAAACTTGAATTTTATATGCAAATGCAGCATATTTTTGTATTTTTATTTATTTAAACAATAAACATCCATAGACAAATACAAATAATACAAGAGAAATAACACCAAATTCACAACAATCGCAAACAAACAAAAATTGTTTTATTTTGAATTTTTTGGAAGTAATGCATATATAGGAAAAAAACCACGTGCTCACATTAAGTTGGTGGAAAACACATGCTCCTAGGTTTTTTATTCTTTCGGAGTTGGCTCGTGATGTGTTGGCCATTCCAATTTCTAGTGTGGCATCGGAGTACGTGTTTAGCGCTGGTGGCCATATTCTTGATTCATTTAGGAGTTCATTGACTCCTAAAATGTGTGCAAGCTCTTATTTGTATTCAAGATTGGCTTAGAGAAGATAAGAATCCTATTAGTGTTGAAGAAGACTTGAAGTATCTTGAGAAACTCGAGTTTGGTAAGTTTTAATTTCTTTTTGTGTATTTTAGTTCAAAATAATATATCATACTTATTTATTTGTATGGAAAATAATGGAAGCATTACTAGCATTATTTGATGTATAGTTGCAACTTGCAACTTGAGTGGTAAGTTAATACTCTATTGTTTGATGATATACTTTTGCAGTTTTATATTTTTGTCATCAGAAAATAATATTCTAACTTATGATTTATATTTTTTTAAAGTTCAAGTGCAATCATGTTAAGTGCTCCTAAAGTACGCTCTGATATTTGGGATCACTTTGAGGTGAAAGAAGATAACAGAGAAGTTTGCAAAGTAGAGTGCAAGCATTATGGTCAAGTCTATAATGTTCATCCAAAGAGGAATGAAACATCTGATTTGAGGAAGCATATTAGGCGTTGTCTTGAGCGTCTTCCTGGTATTTAAGAATTAAAGTCTGCTGCTACTGTTAATTTTGTTGTTTTTGTTGCACTGCTAGTACTTTTATAAGTTAGAACACTAATTCTGCATTTTTGCTACTGTTAATTTTGCTTAGTTTTGTTGCTAGAGCTACTGTTATTGCACTATTTAATTCGGTTGTTAATGCTGCTACAATGCTGTTAGAATACTAAAATTTGCAACCTGTTAAACTGTAGGCTACTGTGAAAATGTTTAGGTTCAGCCGTTCAGTTGTACACTGCTACTGTTATTGCACAGTTGAACTTCTTTTATGTGAAAATGTTGTTAATGACTTAAAGGTTTTCAATTTTGTCATTGATTGTTTTTGTGTAGGTTCTGTCGTTCAGATAGTTAATGGTTACAGATCATAGGCATGTCTTTAAAGACATTCTGATCATGTTACCCGAAGTTGGGAACACTCATAGCAACACTCATATTCAGATCAGTGATAGGTCATAGGCATGTCTTTAATACACTCCCCAACGTTTTGAACTAATGGTTGACAACATTTCGTTATTATGAATGGCGGCATTAAACCAAAATTGTATCGAAATGGTCTCGAACCAAAATAATAAATATTGAACTGTACCGAAATAATTTGATATACACACTTGGTAAACTAAACACCAAAATACCGAGTCGAACTTCTTAAATACCAAATCAAAATATTGAATTTCCACCTCTAACTCAAAGTGAAGAAAGAGAAAGAAATTAATTAAAAAAAGATAAAGTAAATAAGAAAAATTTAAAGGCCTAATGACTTTCTGGCCACTTAAACTTGTAGGGTTTTTAAAAGGTGATACATGAACTTTAAATATTTCCATTTGAATACTTAAACTCATGATTCCCGACCATTGAGCATACGCGCATGTATTACACATATACAAACGTGTCCATCCAGTCAGTAAATGGCCAATAAATGTGTTACACATATGACGAAGAGTAGGCATTTTGTACCATTAATTAGTCAAACTTCACTAAAAATATTTTTGAACCTATTTTAGAAGCTTAAACAAAGAGGCTATAAGAAGCTCCATTAATTAATAACATATCAAGTAAGCAACGAAATGATGAAGAATCTCCACTCAACCATTAGTGTTGTCGTTTTATCACTTGTACTCATCTCCACTGAATCATCTTCGACTGTTTGCATTATCGGCAGTTCCTGCGGAGCTATTCAAACTTTGAAATCGGCCAATCAGAATCTTTAAAGTGGCAAGATGATGTCGGAGGGCGCATGGCAACAATGACTATTTTCGACAAGACATTCGAGGCTGTTGCCTCCATTATTCAGCCCAAGAACCGCGACGCTTTGAATTATACAAAATATCTAAATCTCTCTATTCGACCTTCTGAATCTAATTCCTCATTTGGCATTTGAGATGGATGCGAGTTTGTTTTCAAAACCTTCACTTCCCAATCGAAGCTCCCTATATTTCAAACCCTTGTGTCTTTCGCCAATTCCATCTTATTTTTCTTTCGCTATGGCATAGCTTCTCTCTGTTACGCACGAACACCTTCGTTGAGGTATTCCAGCTTCACTAGCAAGTGTGGAACATGCCAATAACTCCTTTATTTTCCTTTTCTTATTAAAAAAAAGTTTATGGAAATATAACAAAAAAATAAGATTTTTTTATGGAAACTTAGAGTGCAAGTTTAGCGCCGAGCCTAGTGAAGTAGGCAGGGACGTGATGATTGGATCTCAGGTCATCGCCAAGAGGGACAGTGTTAGATATCTTGGGTCGGTGATTCAGGGGGGATAGAGAGATTGACGGGGACGTCACTCATCGTATCGGAGCGGGGTGGTCAAAGTGGAGGCTTGCATCAGGAGTCCTGTATGATAAGAAAGTTCCACAGAAACTCAAGAGGAAATTTTATAGAGCTGTGGTTAGACCTGCCATGTTGTATGGGGCGGAGTTCTGGCCAGTGAAGAACTCTCATGTTCAGAGAATGAAGGTTGTAGAGATGAGGATGCTCAGGTGGATGTGCAGGCTCACCAAGTTAGATAAGATTAAGAATAAAGTTATTCGAGAGAAGGTGGGGGTGGTCCCGGTGGATGAGAAGATGCGAGAAACGAGGCTGAGATGGTTCGGACATGTGCGCAGGAGAAGTCCTGATGCCCCGGTGAGGAGTTGTGAGCGGTTCACGATGATCGCCGTACGGCGAGGCAGGGGGAGGCCTAAGAGGTATTGGAAAGAGGTGATTAGGTATGACATGGCTAGAACGCGGATTTCCGAGGACATGGCCCTTGATAGGAAAGTCTGGAGGTCTAGTATCAGGGTTGTAGAACAGGGGCTCCTAGAGTTTTTCGTACTCCTCACCCGGGGTTGGGTGGGGCTTGGCAGGGCTATTCATAGATGATTTGTGTATTGGATTGTGTCTCCCTTATGGTAGTTATTTATGGTAGTTACTGTCTGATATTATTGCATGCTATTTTATTTATGGTTCTTATGTTTAGATAATTATTTACGCTATTTCTGTTGGAGTTACTAATGCTATTTTGTTTTGTTTTTTTTTCTTTCCTTCACTGAGCCGAGGGTCGATTGGAAACAGCCTCTCTGCCCTTTCGGGTAGGGGTAAGGCCCGTATATATATTACCTTTCCCAAACCCCACTTTGTAGAATTATACTGGGTAGTTTTTGTTGTTGTTGTTGTTGTTGCTGTAGTAAAAATTGGGGCGGTGGGCAAAAGATTAGGAGAATATAGTTAATATTAGTGGGATCTAAGGAGCAACTTACGATGTAGGTATTTAAGAACAAACAAGGTAGTTAATTAAAGGGACCAATGCTTTCTTAGTTGGTGCAGATTTCTATGCATATACAACCTATTTTGGGTTGTTTTGGTGTTGGGAAGAAGGCTTTCATGCTTTTGTGCGTCGTGTTCATCATGCAGAAAGCTGATTAGGACCAATTGATGCTGCATGAGCATAATCAACGTTCAAATATGCTTATTAGTTAAGGGAATTATGAGTTCGAGTATTCAAATGAGAAAGTTTAAAGTTCACGTATCGGTTTTTAAGTTTCCATGAAGCCATTACGCCAAAATTAAATATTATTACTCTTTTTGTTTCAAGTTGAATGACATACTTTCCTTATTAGTCTGTTCCAAAAGGAAAGAAATAATTCTAAATTAGGAGGAAAAAATAATTCTAAATTAGGAGGAAAAAAATTAACTTTAAATTTTTTTGTTATCCATTTTACTCTTAATAATAAGTTTTTATAATCATAAAATGTCATGGCCCCACAAAGCTTTACTCCTTAAGCTTTTAGGATCACATGTTCTAAAAATCTTATTTTTTTCTTAAACTTTGGGCCAAGTCAAACTATATCATCTAAATTATAGCGGAGGAATGAGTGGACTAGTTACCGGTTGAAAGGTAACACATGAACAATTTATTAACTTTTCATGGACTTCTTTTCCACTCACGCGCTTTTAAGGAAGTGTAGATGATTCTATGTCAGCTCATCATTCAAGGAGAAATTAAGCTAGCGTTTGGTCATAAATTTCAATTTTATTTCGAAAAATCTGATTTTTGGGTGAAGTTTGATTTGAAGAAAAAAATGTGTTTAGACACAAGTTTTCAAAATATATTTTTCAACTTTATTTTGAAAAAAATATGTATATAATTCTCAAGTTTTGGAATTTTGGCCAAAAATCAACAAATGGGGTGATTTTGAAATTTGGGGTTTGGGATTCTCAAAATGTGGGCAAAATTTATGGCCAAACATGAATTTTGAAATTAAATCCCAAATTTATTTTGACAAAACTCATAGTTAAACAGGGCTTAAATTCATTCTAAACAAAAATAACAAGGTACTTGTACACCCATAAAGTTTCAGTATGCAATTGATTTTTAGATAAGATTATTGTGCAACTTAATACTTATGTATTTTACCTAACTTATAGCACGTTTGGCTAAGCTGGAAAAATTAGCTTATTTTGATATGTGCTTTTTCTCAAAGGTACTTTTGGCGAGATGCATTTTTCAATTTTTCTAATTAATTTAAAAAATACTTCTGAGAAGCAATTATTGTTTTTCCAAACTTTTAAAAACTGCTTTTAGGTGTATTTTTCTCAAAAATACTTTTCAAAAAAGTACTTTAGGAGAGAAGCTATTTTTTTGTGCTTCTTCGAAACTACTTCTACTTCTATTTAAAAACACTTTTTTCTTTCTAAAAACTTGGAAAACATTTCAATTTTGAAAAAAGCACTTTTTTAGGGAGAAATTTAATAATCGGAATATTTACAACTGGTCATTTAAAAATAGTCCGGTTTCAAAAGTAATCGAAATTTAGCCATTTTTCATGTAAAGATAAATCTGAGCGAAAACACTGTTCAAAATCCGAAAAATACGCCTGCATATTATACGGGAGTTCCAGCATAAGTATGCTTGAACTCCCGCATATTATACGGGAGTTCCAGCATAAGTATGCTGGAACTCGCGTATAATATGCGGGAGTTCGAGTATAATTATGCTGGAACCTCTGCATAATATACTTGAGTTCCAGCAAGTATAAATATCCAGTATAATATACTGGAGTTTTGAGCACCGGTGCTCCAATCTCTCGTATATTATACAAGAGTCAGCAAAGTATAACGGTCCAGCATAATATGCTGGAGTTCGTACACAAATGCATCGAACTCCCATATATTATACGGGACCGGTCTCTGTTGTAGCAAAATAGTAGCTATTTTTCATTGACTTTGTAAATACCGACTATTTTTAATTGATCATAAAGAAAACTGGCTATACTGTGCTATTTTGACCTTTTTTTATGTTGGGGAAACAAGCTATTAACATGTTGGGCCAGTGCAATCCCTCTAACTTTTTTACCACCTATAGAATATGTTAATACCTATTTATATTAAATAAATATCATTTTAAAATATTACATCCTATAAATTCCTTTTTATAGTTTATAGCAAAAAATCTAAATATAGTTTCATCCTACAATTAAGGCACCATATATGTTACAAAATATTTTATCTCTCATTTTTTATATTTTCTCTCGCCTAATTAGCGTATATCCCCTCTTACCAGCTTCTCTCTCTCTCTCTTCTTCCATACACTTTACTCTCTTCTCCCATAAACCCACGTTTCATAAATCTTCTCCCACCCTAGTTCTCTATTTCTCCGCCATTATCACCTCTACTCTCTTCTCCCACATACCAACGTTACTCCAATTCTTTGTTCTCTCTGTATTTTCACAGCATAATCAATCTTTATTGTTATTTGGCATATAAAACAGATCTATAAAACAACAAATTTCAGCAAGAAAAAGGGAAGAAATATAGAGATTAGGAAAGTAGAGGAGAAAGAGATCTAACCGTCCATCTCAATGATAGGGTTTTCAACCTTTATTTTGTCGAAAGCCATGTTTACAGATGAAAGATATGCCAAATCCAATATTCACAAGTAGACATATATATGAAGAAGGGGAGGAAGGGGATATCTTAAAGAAATGCCGGGCCAACGCTTCAAGAAATGGTGATTTGTCACCAATGCATAGTGAAAGAAATAACAAGTCGCGTGCAAGGAATAGAAGGTGGGACGACAGGGTGATTGAAGACGCATTCATAAGGAGACCCCCAATGAGAAATGCAAAACAAAAATAGCTCAACCAATTAATATCTTCAAAGGCCAATCGCTTGATAAAAAAACCATGAATTTTGAAGTATTTTTGGAAGAAGTTGTGGAGGAAGACAACAATATACAAATGGAAGTATTCACAAATCTAGAAAAAAGAGAGCACCATGGTGGTTTTTTCGTCTCTTTATTTTACCATCTCGCTAGTCTCGTAGTTTATAATATCATTACAGAGTACGTTATAAACTCTGTGATGATCAATAAATTCTTAGTTCTTGCTTCTTCTTTCTTTTTACATGCTTTCTAGTAGGTGAGGCTTTTATTTGCCTCAATAGGATTAATAGGATAAGGTTTACACTGGTTGTATTGTATGGGTAACAACACCGGTGCTACCCCTTATTGTACTTTTCCTAATTGTTTTAATTTTCTTTTTGAATATTAATAAATTCGAGCCCTACGCGCTTGCCTAGTGGATTGCCAAAAAAAAAAACAGATGAAAGATGTGAGACTGTATTCACATGTATTCAGCAATATTCATTTATATATTTTAGATGTATTAAAAAGTTGTGATTATTCTCTTGTATTCAGTTTTAATCAGTTGTAATTAACTATTTTATTTAGCAGTAGTATTCAAGTGTTTTATACAACTGTATTCAGTTGTAGTTAGTTATGTTCAACTATTTTATTCAGCAAAAGTTAGTTGTATTTTATTTCATTCAAGAGTTCTATTCAGGTGTATTCAATTGTATTTTGTTGTATTCAATAGAAAAAAAAAAAGAAGAGAATTGAGAAGTTCGATCAGATTTGTTGCTCTGGTTTTTCCTTCTTTTCACGTTTTTGAGTAGCTTTCTTTGAGAAAAATATAAATTAATGTGTACTCGTTTTAGTTTTTTGAGTTAAATTAGGAGACTATCATGTGATTTGATTTCCTTCTGTTTTTAACAAGTTTAAGTTCCCAGAATTTGTGCAAAAAAGTTACTGTATTTCACTGAAATTTTTCTTGAATATAGTTAAATACAGCTAAAATTTCGCTTGAATACAGTTAAATACAGATAACACTTAGTTGAATTGCCTTTTTTACGCCTATTTTTTTCTTGTATTAATAAATACAACCATTTAAATACATGAAATACATTGTATAAAAACATAAAAGGTATCTATAGATGTAATATAGCAAAGGGTATCTATAAATGGCTAATTAGGACTAAAAAATGATGCTTTGTGAAAAATAATCTTTTTTCTTCTCGTTTAAACGCGAGAATTTTAAAAATAGCCAGATTTACCACTGGTCGTTGAAAATAGCCAAGTTTCAAAAGTCATCGAAATTTAGCCACTTTAAGTCTGAGAAAAAACATTTTCCAAAATCCAGAAAAATACACCCGTAAATTTTACGGGAGTTCCAGGATAACTATGCTGGAACTCTAGTAAATTTTGCTGGAGATCAAGCATAATTATGATGGATCTCCCACAAATTTTACTGGAGTTCCAGCAAGTATAACTGTCCAGTATAATATACTGGAGTTTGGAGCACTGGTGCTCTAGTCTCCCGCAAATTTTACAAGAGTTAGCAAAATGTACCGGTCCAAAATAATTGTGACGACCCGACCCATCGTCTTTTGTATTTCAGCCCCGCTATCCCCGTATTATGCTTCCCCGCATGTTGACGTATGTGTTTGGTGAGTTTGAGATGTGTTGGATTAAGATTGGTTAGAAATGAGACCAATAGTCTCTTTAAGAAAAGCTTAAGTTGAAAAAGTCAATCTGATGTTGACTATGAGTTAGAGGGATCGGAACGGATTTTCGACGATTCGACCAGCTTTGGATGGTGATTTATGACTTGGGAGCGAAGTCAGAAATTAATTTGGAGGTCTGGTGTAGAATTAGGCTTGAATTGGCTAAGTTAGAATTTTGGCAAATTCATGTTGATAGGTGCGATTTTTGATCCAGGGGTTGGAGTGAAATTCCGAGAGTTGCAGTAGCTTCCTTAGGTGATTTTGGATATGTATGCAAATTATCAGGTCAACCGGACATCTTTTGGTTGGATTTTGGATCGAATGCGAATTTGAAAAAGTTCTAGTTTGACTTAGGCTTGAAATTGAAGAATTTGGTGATTTTTGATGTTAATGTTGGTGTTTTATGGCTCGAGCAAGTTTGTATTATGTTTCGGGATATGTTGGTGTCTTTGGTTGAGGTCCCGGGGACCTCGATATGAACTCGGGTGGTCAAACGGACTCATTTTGGCTAGTATGGAGATCAATTTTTGCTGCTATAAAAGTTGCAGGTTTTTGTTCATCGCGTTCGCGTGGTGATGGACATGAACATGTAGAGTAATTTGAGGGTTCCACAATTTTGTGCATCCCGTTCGTGACAGGGGCTTTGCGATCGCGTAGGGTAAGCTGATCAGTCAACGCAACCGCGTGAAAGCGGAACATGTTCGCGTAAGAGGAAGAGCAAGGGCATCGCATTCGCATACCAGGGGCCGCGTTCGCGTAAGGTTAAACCTGGCGGATCAGAAGAGGTTTTTAAAGAATTTCAGTCGCGAACCCTTCATATTTTCCTCCATTTTTGCACACCTTGAGAGTTCATTGACGGATTTTGAGGGGGTTTCAACGAGAAGTGATTGGAGATAAGTCTCGTGGTCTAAATACGTCATTTTATTGAAGATTCAACCATTAATTCTCTGAAATTGGGTGTGAAAGTTAATGAACTAGGGCTTGAAATTTCAAATGAAAATCTGGGATTTGGAGGAGAAATTGGACTCCAATTTTGATGAATTTTATATGTACGGACTCTTGGCGAGACGAGGATTCTGAAAATTTGAATTTCATAATTTTTCGAGAAGGGGGCCCGAGGCTCGGGTTTTGCCAACTTCGTATATTTGGGTGTTTTTCGAGTCCTTTCTATTGGGTTATGTCCCATGAGCCTCTTATAACATATTACTTGTGGTTTTGACTCGATTCTAGACTCGAGGTGGTCGATACGCGAGGAAAACGCAAGACGAGCTAGGATTTTGGCCGGTTTGAGGTGAGTAATGGTTATGAATGATATAATGTGGGTTTGAAATCCCGTATTTGCACTATGTTGTGCTATGTTGAGATGAGATACGCGTCTCGTGATGAGAGTGGTGATAGACATGCTGGGGATTTGGACTTGGTCCATCCCGATTGATGATTTACTGTCTTTCTTGACTAAGACTGGGTTTGGGCTCGATTATTTCGGGCTAGTTGCCATGTTTGTGGCCTTGTGCCGATCTGTAGAACTCCTAGGGAGCATGTTGAGCTGTTGACCTCAGTTTACCTATTGGACACATACTGTCTGTCCTGATTTTGATTATAAATCATGAAATGAACCGAACTTTGTAAATTGCACTCTAAATGAGCAGCACCTACGGTTGGATACCCTATCTTAACTGAGTGGGCTCGAGAGGCCAAGTCTATGATGACTAAGAGGGGTCAAGGACCCCGTAGTGAGGCTATTATATATATATATATATATATATATATATATATATATATATATATATATATATATATATATATATATATATATATATATATATATATATATATATATATATATATATATATATATATATACACACACATATATATACACACACACACACACATTTATCGGATCGGGCTGCTTGTTGCAACAGTATATACATATACATATATTGGATCGGACTGCACGCCACAGTACTATATTATATGGATCGGACTGCATGCCGCAGTGCTATATTATATGGATCGAACTACACGCCGCAATACTATATTATATGGATCGAACTGCACGCTGCAGTACTATATTATATGGATCGGACTACTCGCCGCAGTAGTATATTATTTGGATCGGACTGCACGCCGCAATGATATATGGATCGGACTTCACGGCGCAGTATATTTGCGCTTGGGCTGAAGGAGCCCTTCCGGAGTCTATACACACCCCCAGTGAGCACAGCCGGCTATATCTATTGGATCGGGCTGCGTGCCGCAGCATATTATATATAACATATTGGATCGGGCTGCGCGCCGCAGTAGCATATTTATATATATACCTGGTGTTGGATCGGGTTGCGCGCCGCAACAGTGTTAGTGACTGGTCAGACGGAAAGGAAAATATTTTATCAGATTTATTCCTCTGTTTGGTACTTATTTACTGTTCTTGCTGTCACTATTAGAACTATGTAGTACTTTTACCGGTTTTCTTACATTCAATTATTATTTATTGCTCTTACTCATTCAGTTGGTAGACTCACCCATTACTCTATGCACCTTGTGTGCAGATACAGGGATCCCAGAGGTGTAGCTATGCTTATTACTGTGGTATAGATCCGCTCTGGAGTTATCAAGGTAGTTGCCGGCGTTCGCAGAACCTGTTGTCTCCTCTCATCTATATTTTGCTTCTATGCCTAGACTTTACTGTGTTTTTAGTCACTACTCAGTGTATTTAATGGCTCAGACTTGTGACACCGGATCTTTTGGGATGTATAACTGTTGGCTATGTTTTCCGCAATATTCCATATGGTTATTTAACTGAGACTTTATCTTAAATTTGGAAATTTAGTCAATTTTTTGGCTGGGATTGATTATATGGTCGGGCTTGGCTTACAAGGTGTTTGGTGCTATCACGATTGGGGTTTGGATCGTGACAAGTTGGTATCAGAGCCTAGGTTACCAGGTCTCGCGAGTCATGAGCAGGTTCAGTAAAGTCTCGCGGATCGGTATGGAGACGTCTGTACTTATCCTCGGGAGGCTGCAGAACCTTTAGGAAAACTTCATATTCTTCGAATTCTTGTCGTGCGACTTTGTTGATTCGAGAATTAACTTCTGTATTCTATTCTCTTGCAGATGGCGAGAACGCGTGCTACCGGACGTGGCGGTTGACCACCATTGACACCAACTAGAGGCCGTGGATACGGTCGTGGCCATGGTCGTGGTAGAGCAGCAGGGGCAGTACCAGTTGATCCATATGTTGCTCCTGTTCAGGATCATCCCCTAGTTCACAGAGGGAGGAGTTAGGAGGCAGTTTGAGATGCTTCGCCAGGGGGATATGTCTGTGACGCAGTATGAGGTGAGATTTGTCGAGTTGGACTGTTATGCTCCGTGGATGGTCAGACGGATCAGGAGAGGATTATATGATTTATGGATGGACTCATTTACCCTATTTGTATTCTGATGACTCGAGAGAGAGTCTTGAGTCAAACTTTTGAGGAGGCAGTGGATATAGCCCGCGATATTGAGACGGCTCGCCGTTAGGAGAGACAGGAGAGGGAGGCCAAGAGTCCTCGAGGATCAGGTGGCTCCAGTGGTGCTCCGTCTAGGAGCCAGTTTCAGCAGAGCAGGGGTCGTTCTTTTAGGGCTCCACATCCAGCGCGGTCAGAATATCGTGGTTCATCTTCTAGTCGGGGTTATCATGGCTCTCAGCAGAGTCAGCCATCTCTGAGCGCACTACCAGTGTAGGTTTCATCTCATGCCCCATATGTTCAGGGTTCATCTCGGCCTAGTACTTCGGCCAGCTACTCTAGTGCGAGGGGTTCCCTTCAGTTCCAGCCCCAAGCTTCAGGGAGTTTCTATGAGTGTGGCGGGTTTGGGCATATGCGGAGGGAGTGTCCCTGTCGTTCTTCCAGTTCATCTCAGTAGAGGGGTCAACCCTCATCTTCTGGCCCAGTGTTTTCAGCACCCGCCCATTCACCTAGGGGTGAGGGTCAGGCAGCTAGGGGTCGCTCCAGAGGGGGAGGCCGATCCGGTGGTGGTCAGGCCCGTTGCTATGCTCTTCAGGGAAGGTTAGATGCTGTTGCTTCGGATGCTGTTATCACATGTATTATTTCAGTCTGCCACAGGGATGCCTCAGTTTTGTTTGATCTCGGTTCCACGTATTCTTATGTATCTGCTTACTTTTCTCATCATTTGCGGACTACCCAAGGGTGTATCGCATTACCTGTGCATGTATCTACCCCGGTGGGTAATACTATTATTGTGGGCCACGTATATCGGTCCTGTCTTGTGACTATTGGGGGTCTGGAGACCTGAGCGGATTTGCTGCTATTGAGCATGGTAGACTTTGATGTTATTCTAGGCATGGATTGACTATCACCTTGCCATGCTATTCTGGACTGTCATGCCGCTATGCCGGGTATCCCGATGGTTGTGTGGCATGGTACGACTGATTATGTAACTAGCAGGGTAATCTTGTTCTTAAAGGCCCAGCGAATGGTTGGGAAGGGATGTTTATCATAATTTGCTTTTGTGAGGGATGTCGGAGCTGAGGCTCCTAGTCTTGATTTAGTTCCCGTGGTGAGGGAGTTCCCTGATGTATTTCCAGCAGACTTGCCGGGCATGCCGCCGGACAGGGATATTGACTTCGGTATTGATTTGGTGACTGGCACTCAACCCATCTCTATTCCTCCCTATCGTATGGCACCGGCAAAATTAAAAAAGCTGAAGGAGCAGCTACAGGAACTCCTAGATAAGGGGTTCATTCGTCCGAGTGTGTCGCCGTAGGGCGCTCCTGTGTTATTTGTTAGGAAGAAGGATGGCACAATGAGAATATGCATTGATTATAGATAGTTGAACAAAGTGACAGTGAAGAACAAGTACCCATTGCCTCGTATTGAGGATTTGTTTGACCAGCTTCAGGGAGCAAAGGTATTCTCGAAGATTGATCTCCGTTCAGGATATCACCAGTTGAAGATTAGAGATTCTGACATCATGAAGACAGCTTTCAGGACGAGATATGGGCATTATGAGTTTCTGGCTATGTCATTTGGGCTGACTAATTCCCCAACATCATTCATGCACTTGATGAACAGTGTATTTCGGCCGTATCTGGATTCTTTTGTGATTGTGTTTATTGACGATATTCTTGTTTACTCGCGTATCCAGGAGGAGCACGCGCATCGTTTAAAGGTAGTATTGCAGAGATTGAGAGAGGAGAAGTTGTATGCAAAGTTCTCCAAGTGTGAGTTCTGACTCAGTTCCGTGGCTTTTCTAGGACACGTGGTGTCCAGTGATGGTATTCAGGTTGACCCAAAGAAGATCGAGGCGGTGCAGAGTTGGCCCAGACCGTCCTACGCTACTGAGATTCGGAGTTTCCTCGGTTTGGCAGGTTATTGCTGCAGGTTCGTCCAGCGTTTTTCATCTATTTCTTCGCCTTTTACGAAGTTGACGCAGAAGAATTCCCCATTTGTGTGGTCTGATGAGTGTGAGGAGAGCTTTCAAAAGCTCAAGTCATTGTTGACTACAGCTCCAGTGCTAGTACTGCCTTCAGCTTCAGGCTCTTATTCGGTATATTGTGATGCTTCGAGAGTTGGGATTTGATGTGTATTGATGCAGGAGGGTAGAGTTATCGCGTATGCTTCGTGTCAGCTTAAGCCCCATAAGAAGAACTACCCTGTTCCTGATTTGGAGTTGGCTGCTATAGTTCATTTTGAAAATTTGATGGCACTATCTTTATGGAGTATCATGTGAGGTGTATATGGATCATCGCAGCCTTCAGCACCTGTTCAAACAAAAAGACCTCAATTTGAGGGAGTCGGTGGTGGCTTGAGTTACTCAAGAACTATGATATCACCATATTGTATCATCCGGGAAGGCCAATGTAGTGACCGATGATTTAAGCCGGAAGGCGGTGAGTATGGGTAGCTTGGCATATATTCCAGTTGGGGAGAGGCCCCTTGCAGTTGATGTTCAGGCTTCGGCCATGAGGTTGGATATTTCTAAGCCCAATCGGGTGTTGGCTTGTGTGGTTTCCCGGTCTTCTTTATATGATTGCATCAGGGAGCGCCAATATGATGACCCGCATTTGTGTGTCCTGAAGGATATGGTCAGTATCATGATGCCAGAGATGTGACTATTGGTAGCGATGGTGTGTTGCGGATGCAGGGCCGGATTTGCGTGCCCAATGTGGATGGGCTCCGAGAGTTGCTATTAGAGGAGGCCCACAGCTCGCGGTATTCTATTCATCCCGGTGCCGCGCAGATGTACCAGGACTTGAGGCAGCGTTATTGGTAGAGGAGAATGAAAAAGGACATTGTGAGTTATGTGGCTAGGTGTCTCAATTGTTAGCAGGTCAAATATGAGCATCAGAGACCTGGTGGTTTGCTTCAGTAGATGGTTATTCGTGAGTGGAAATGGGAGAGGATCACGATGGATTTTGTGACTGGACTCCCTCGGACAGCGATGAAGTTTAATCTATATGGGTGATTGTGGATCGGCTGACCAAGTCCGCACACTTCATCCTAGTTTGTACTACCTATTCTTCAGACCGGTTGGTGGTGATTTTTATTCATGAGATTGTCCGATTGCATGGTGTCCCGGTTTCTATTGTATCAGATAGAGGTGCTCAGTTCACTTCTCAGTTTTGGAGAGCTTTTCATCGGGAGATGGGTACCCAGGTTGAGTTGAGTTCAGCCTTTCATCCTCAGACGGACGGATAGTCCGAGCGCACGGTTCAGATATTGGAGGATATGTTGCGTGATTGTGTGATGGAGTTCGGTGGTTCTTGGGAGGAGTTCTTTCCCCTTGCAGAGTTTTCTTACAACAACAACTACCAATCCAGTATTCAGATGGCGCCATATGAGGCTTTATATAGGAGACGGTATAGATCTCCGATCGGTTGGTTCGAGCCCGGGGAGGCTAGATTATTGGGTACGAAGGTGGTTCAGGATGCCTTAGAGAAGGTGAAGGTAATTCAGGAGCAACTCGTACAACTTAGTCGCGTCAGAAGTGTTACGCGGATCGGGGAGTTCAAGATCTATCCTTCATGGTGGGCGAGAATGTTTTGCTGAAGGTTTCGCCTATGAAAGGCGTTATGAGGTTCGGGAAGAAAGGGAAGTTGAGTCCACGATTTATAGGTCCTTTTGAGATACTTGGTAGGATTGGGTAGGTGGCCTACAAGCTTGCTTTGCCACCCAGACTGTCGAGAGTTCATCCGGTGCTTCATGTTTCTATGCTTCGGAAGTTGTGGAGGACCCGTCCCATGTTTTGGACTTTAGTTCGATTCAGTTAGATGATGATTTGACATGATGTGGAGCCAGTAGCCATTTTGGGTCGTCAGGTTCGCAAGTTGAGACCTAAGGATATAGCATCGGTGAAGGTCCAGTTGAGAGGTCGTCCCGTGGAGGAGGCTACTTGGGATATCGAGCAGGAGATGCAGAGCAGATATCCTCACTTGTTTGAGACTCCAGGTATGTTTCTTGACCCGCTCGAGGACGAGCGTTTGTTATAGTTGGGGAGGATGTGACGACCCCACCCTTCTCCTTTTGTATTTCAGCCACGTTATCCACGTATTATGCTTACCCGTATGTTGATGTATGTGTTTGGCGAGTATGAGATGTGTTGGATTGAGATTGGTTAGAAATGAGACCAATAGTCTCTTTAAGAAAAGCTTAAGTTGAAAAAGTCAACCCGACGTTGACTATGAGTTAGAGGGCTCGGAACGGATTTCTGAAGATTCGACCAGTTTCGGATGGTGATTTATGACTTGGGAGCGACGTCGGAAATTAATTTGGAGGTCCGGTGTAGAATTAGGCTTGAATAGGCTAAGTTCGAATTTTGGCGAATTCCGGTTGATAGGTGTGATTTTGATCCAGGGGTCGAAATAGAATTCTGAGAGTTGCAGTAGCTTCGTTAGGTGATTTTGGATATGTCTGCAAAATTTCAGGTCAATCGGACGTTGTTTGGTTGGATTTTGGATCGAATGCGAATTTGGAAAAGTTCTAGTTTAACTTAGGCTTGAATTTGAAGAATTTGGTGATTTTTGATGTTAATGTTGGTGTTTTATGGCTCGAGCAAGTTTGTATGATGTTTCGAGATATGTTGGTGTCTTTGGTTGAGGTCCCGGGGGCCTCCGGATTAATTCGGTTGGTCAAACTGACTCATTTTTGGCTTGTATGGAGATCAATTTTTGCTGCTATAAAAGTTGCAGGTTTTTGTTCATCGCGTTCGCGTGGTGATGGACGCGAACGTGTAGAGTAATTTGAATGTTCCGCAATTTTGTGCATCGCGTTCGCGGCAGGGGCTTCGCGATCGCGTAGGGTAAGCTGATTAGTCAACGCGACCCCGTGAGAGCGGAATGCGTTCGCGTAAGAGGAAGAGCAAGGGCATCGCGTTCGCGGACTAGGGGCCGCGTTCGCATAAGGTTAAACTTGGCGGATCAGAAGGGGTTTTTAAAAGAATTTCAGTCGCGAACCCTTCATTTTTCCTCCATTTTTTCACAACTTGAGAGCTCATTGACGGATTTTGAGGGGGGTTTCAACGAGAAGTGATTGGAGGTAAGTCGCGTGGTCTAAATACGTCATTTTATTGAAGATTCAACCATTAATTCTCTGACATTGGGTGTGAAAGTTGATGAACTAGGGCTTGAAATTTCAAATGAAAATTGGGGATTTGGAGGAGCAATTGGACTCCGATTTTGATGAATTTTATATATACGGACTCGTGGCGAGACGAGGATCTGAAAATGTGAATTTCATAATTTTTTGAGAAGTGGGCACGAGGCTCGGGTTTTGTCAACTTCGTGTTTTTGGGTGTTTTTCGAGTCCTTCTATTGGGTTATGTCCCATGAGCCTCTTATAACATATTACTTGTGGTTTTGACCAGATTCTACACTCGAGGTGGTCGATACAGAGGAAAACGCAACACGAGCTAGGATTTTGGCCGGTTTGAGGTGAGTAATGGCTATGAATGATATAATAAGGGTTTGAAATCCCGTATTTGCATTATGCGGTGCTATGTTGAGATGAGATACATGTCTCGTGATGAACTTGGTGATAGACATGCTTGGGATTTGGACTTGGTCCATCCCGATTGATGGTTTACTGTATTTCTTGATTGAGACTGAGTTTGGGCTCGATTATTTTGGGCTAGTTGGCATGTTTGTGGCCTTGTGCCGATCCGTAGAACTCCTAGGGAGCATGTTGAGCTGTTGACCTCACTTTACCTATTGGACATATATTGTCTATGCTGATTTTGATTATAAATCATGAAATTAACCGAACTTTGTAAATGCACTCTAAATGAGCAATACGTAGGGTTGGATACCCTGTCTTAACTGAGTGAGCCCGAGAGGCCAAGTCTATGTTGACTGAGAGGGGTCAAGGACCCCGTAGTGAGGCTATTGATATATATACACATATATCGGATCGGGCTGCACGCCGCAACAGTATATACATATACATGTATTGGATCGGACTACATGCCACAGTACTATATTATATGGATCGGACTACATGCCGCAGTACTATATTATATGGATCGGACTGCACGCTGCAGTACTATATTATATGGATCATACTGCACGCCGCAATAGTATATTATTTGGATCGGACTGCACGCCGCAGTATATTAGCGCTTGGGCTGAGGAGCCCCTCCGGAGTCTGTACACGCCCCCAGTGAGCGTAGCCGGCTATATCTATTGGATCGGGGTGCGTGCCGCAACATTTTGTATATAACATATTGGATCAGCCTGTGCGCCGCAGCAGTATATTTATATATATATACCTGGTGTTGGATCGGGCTGCGCGCCGCAACAGTGTTAGTGAATGGTCAGACGGAAAGGGAAATATTTTATCAGATTTATTCCTCTATTTGGTACTTATTTACTGTTCTTGCTGTCACTATTAGAACTGTGTAGTACTTTTATCGGTTTTCTTACATTCAGTTATTGTTTATTGCTCTTACTCACTGAGTTGGTAGACGCACCCATTCTTCCTTGCACCTTGTGTGCAGATACATGGATCCCGGAGGAGCTGTGCTTATTGCTGTGGTCTAGATCCGCTCCGGAGTTATCGAGGTAGCTGCTGCCGTCCGCAGAACCTAATGTCTCCTCTCATCTATCTTTTGCTTCTACGCTTAGACTTTACTGTGTTTTTAGACACTACTCAGTGTATTTAGAGGTTCAGACTTGTGACACTAGATCTTTTGGGCTGTATAACTGTTGGCTATGTTTTCCGCGATATTCCTATGGTTATTTAACTGAGATTTTGTCTTAAATTTGGCAACTTAGTCATTTTTTTGGCTGGGATTGATTACATGGTCGGGCTTGCCTTACAAGGTGTTTGGCGCCATCACGATCGGAGTTTGGGTCGTGACAATAATATTCTGGAATTCGTACACAAATGCACCAGAACTCTCGTATATTATACTGGACCAGTCCCAGTTGTAATAAAATACTGATAAATGCTGACTATTTTTCATTAATTTGGTAAACGCTGACTATTTTTCATTGACCAGTGTAAAAATTTGGTGTACCATGATATTTTAACCGTTTAAACAGGTCGGGACCTTAGGCATCCATGGCCCACATTTGAATGGACCTCCAAATTTGATCCATTATATAAACCCACTCGAAAAAAACCCTAATCTCCTCGTAGGCGCAGCTGAACACATCTATTCAGGTCAGTTAACTCTTCTTTTTCTTTTAAGTGATAACCATACGTTGAAAAGCAGGTCGAAGATGTGTAAAGGAAGCAGTGGAGGAGGAGCCATGAAAAGTGGAAAGAGGAAGGGAGCAACATTCGTGATTGATTGTTCAAAGCCAGTGGAGGATAAGATCATGGAAATTGCTTCACTTGAGAAATTCTTGCAGGAACGCATCAAAGTTGGAGGAAAAGCTGGTGCTCTCGGTGACTCTGTCGCTGTCGCCCGTGACAAGACCAAAATTACCGTCACCTCCGACACCACTTTCTCCAAGAGGTAAATATCCTCTATTTTCTCAACATATGATAATCTCTATGAATGTTAAAATGTTTTTTCTGTTTATCAGGTATGAATTTTGAAAACTTGAAATTTATCGAGCATTGAAAATTCGAAAATAAATTAAGTGTCATCACATATGGAGTACCAAATTAAAAATAATTTAATTGGCGGACAAATGACTTGATTGATATTAAGAAACAAAGATCTAAATTTACTGGACCAGAACGATATCCTTAGAAGTTTAATTTGCTGAACACTTAATTGGTTGAGTATTATGCCCATGAAGTATAAGAAAATTGGAAACATTTTTTATTTCATTTTATTTTCTGGTTGTCATTTTGTAAAACAAAGTTCAGTTCTAGAATGGGTAAGGCCAATATAGAAGTATATTCATGGGTTCAGAGAAAACTGATTGCAAACTGAAGTTTTGAGTCTGGCACGGGTTGAGTTTGGACACTTAATGGGTTGCATTTGGGCTAATTTAATTTTACGGGACAATATGGGTTCTGCCCATCAGGAAAATCTTTCCTGCCCAACCCATTAAATGCTGGGCGGGTTGATGGGTCTTGGGCCAATTCTGCCAGCCCTAAAGGCACTTCTGAATTTTCTTTTTCGACTGGATACCATTAAATTCCCAATATCCTGCCATGTTTATTTTCTCTAGAAGTCTCCTTAGTGTGATTCTAGTTATATTAGTGTTTGTTGTAATGAAGTTAAGGAGTCTAGTATTGTGAAAATAACTTTCAGTCTATGTTTCTCGGATCCTCCTAAACGTTGTCGTACAGGTATCCAAAAGTAAATAAATTTGAAGGATCCAATACCACTTTTTGAAGGATTCAAGCAACATAGCTTTCACTTGTGTCTTGTGTCTCGCTTATATTTCTCTTTTAATATGTTTCGAAAATCAACAACAACAACAACAACTACCCAGTATAGTCCCACTAAGTGGGGTATGGGGAGGGTAATATATAGACTAGCCTTACCCCTACCCGAAAGGGCAGAGAGGCTGTTTCCAATCGACCCTCGGCTCAGTGAAAGAAAGTAAAATCAAAAACAAAAACAAAAGAGCATTAGTAACTCCAGCAGAAATACGTAAATAATTATCTGAACATAAGAACCATAAATAAATATCATGAAATAATATCATACAGTAATTACCATAAATAACTACCATAAGTGAGACATAATCCAAAACACAAATCATCTATGGATAGCCCTGCCAAGCCTCACCCAACCCTGGGTGAGGATTACGAAAAACTCTAGGAACCCCTATCCTACAACCCTAATGCTAGACCTCCAGACTTTCCTATCGAGAGTCATGTCCTCGGAAACCCGCATTCTAGCCATGTCGTGCCTAATCACCTCTCCCCAATACCTCTTAGGCCTCCCTCTGCCTCGTCGAACGCCGACAATCGCCAGCCGCTCACAACTCCTCATCGGGGCATCAGGACTTCTCCTCCGCACATGTCCGAACCACCTCAGCCTCGCTTCTCGCATCTTCTCATCCACCGGGGCCACCCCTACCTTCTCCCGAATAACTACATTCCTAATCTTATCTAACCTGGTGAGGAGTACGAAAAACTCTAGGAACCCCTATCCTACAACCCTAATGCTAGACCTCCAGACTTTCCTATCGAGAGTCATGTCCTCGGAAACCCGCATTCTAGCCATGTCGTGCCTAATCACCTCTCCCCAATACCTCTTAGGCCTCCCTCTGCCTCGTCGAACGCCGACAATCGCCAGCCGCTCACAACTCCTCATCGGGGCATCAGGACTTCTCCTCCGCACATGTCCGAACCACCTCAGCCTCGCTTCTCGCATCTTCTCATCCACCGGGGCCACCTCTACCTTCTCCCGAATAACTACATTCCTAATCTTATCTAACCTGGTGAGCCCGCACATCCACCTGAGCATCCTCATCTCCACAACCTTCATTCTCTGAACATGAGAGTTCTTCACTGGCCAGCACTCCGCGCCATACAACATTGCAGGTCTAACCACAGCTCTATAAAATTTTCCCTTGAGTTTCTGTGGAACTTTCTTGTCACACAGGACTCCTGATGCAAGCCTCCACTTTAACCACCCCGCTCCTATGCGATGAGTAACTTCCCCGTCAATCTCTCCGTCCCCCTGAATCACCGACACAAGATATCTGATACTGTCTCTCTTGGCGATGACCTGGGATCCAATCATCACGTCTCTGCCTACTTCGCTCGGCTCGGCACTAAACTTGCACTCCAGGTATTCTGTTTTAGATCTGCTTATTTTGAAACCCTTAAACTCAAGAGTCTGTCTCCATACCTCTAACCTCTCAGTAACACCAACCCTCGTCTCGTCTATCAAGACTATGTCATCAGCAAATAGCATACACCAAGGCACATCCGCTTGAATATGTCGGGTTAGAGCATCCATCTCCAAGGCAAACAAGAGAGGGCTAAGCGCCGATCCTTGATGGAGCCCCATAACCACTGGAGAATGGTCTGAGTCGCCACCCGCCGTCCTAACCCTAGTCTTAGCTCTATCGTACATGTCCTTGATTACTCTGATGTAGGCTTCCGGCACGCTCTTCGCCTCCAAGCACCTCCATAGCACCTCCCTTGGGACCTTGTCATACGTCTTCTCCAAGTCGATAAGCACCATGTGCAGGTCCTTCTTCTTATCCCTGAACTGCTCCACCAACCGCCTGACAAGGTGGATAGCTTCTGTAGTGGAGCGACCCGTCATGAAAGCGAATTGGTTCACAGATATAGATGTCATATCCCTCACCCTCGCCTCGATCACCCGCTCCCAGACCTTCATGGTGTGACTTATTAATTTGATACCCATATAGTTGTTGTAGCACTGGATATCCCCTTTGTTCTTGTACAAGGGCATCACTGTACTCCAGCTCCACTCATCCGGCATCCTTTTGGTCCTGAAGATCGCATTGAACTTGGAGAGCCACTCCACTACCGACCTACCCATGCACTTCCAGAACTTTACCGGGATCTCGTCAGGCCCGGTCGCTCGGCCCCTACTCATCCTATGCAATGCCCCCATGACCTCCTCCGCCCTAATGCGCCTGCAGTACCCAAGGTCTCTATGTTGATCTGAATTCCCCAAAGCCCCTAGCTCTATGTTACGATCCCCCTCCTCGTTAAATAAGTCTCACAAGTATGCCTGCCACCTCTGCTTGACTTGAGACTCCCCCATCAAAACTCTACCATCCTCGCCCTTGATGCACCTAACTTGGTCAAGATCGCGTGCCTTCCTTTCCCTTGCTTTAGCTAACAACGGTATAACTTCTTGTCCCCGCCTCTCTCCCCTAGTTCCTCGTACATGCAGCCAAACGCCGCGTTTTTAGCTTCCGTAACCGTCAGCTTTGCTTCTTTCCTCGCCACCTTGTAGATCTCCATGTTCGCTCTCCGTTCTTCCTCGCTTGTGCTCCCTACCAACTTAGCAAACGCCGCCTTCTTCACCTCCACTTTTCCTTCGACTACATCGTTCCACCACCAGTCACCTGATGTCTGCCTGAATAGCCCTTGGCTACCCCGAGCACGTCTCGTGCTACCTCCCTAACCAAGTTCGCTGTCTCTGACCACATAACGTCCGCTTCCCCAGAACTTCTCCAAGCTCCGCCCTCAGCTAACCTCCTCTCCAACTCCTGTGCTTTCTCCTTAGTCGAAACACCCCATCTAATCCGCGGTTGTCCCCGAGCACCCCTCCTTTTGCTCTTCACCCAGAGGCTAATATCCATCACTAGGAGTCTATGAAGAGTCGAAAGGGACTCTCACGGAATAACCTTGCAGTCCTTGCATATACCCCTATCGCTCCTTCTGAGGAGGAGGTAATCAATCTGTTTCGAAACTAGGAATCCTTAATTTATGTTGAAACTAGATAAGGCATTTGCAGTAGATACTTGCATTATGCCTACGCTTATAAAAATTAAGCGATTTGCGTTGTTTTATTGTGCTATTCTTAAACCAGGTTCCTGTAACTTATTCTTAAGACGTGGAACTATGTCCTCTCCCACCTTTGTTGTTTCTCAAGGTTTTATTTTCCGGACCCAGAGCCTCTATAAACACTCTTAACCTAAATTTTATGTCCTGAGAGTATTCTTTATTATCTCAGTTAATTGTATTTTTGAGTTTGAGAGCTGTTGTAATTCACCAGCTGGTTGCAGATGCATTTCGTCTTGAGATGTTCCCAACCATTTGTTTTCTAAGTAATGATGTTATATTCTTTAACCAGGTATTTGAAATACTTGACGAAGAAATATCTGAAGAAGAATAACGTGCGCGATTGGCTTCGAGTTATTTCTTCAAACAAGGATCGCAATGTGTACGAGTTAAGGTACTTCAACATTGCTGAGAATGAGGCTGAAGAGGAAGATTGAGAACTAGAAGCAGTAGATTGGAGTAGTTCTCTCTTCATCAAAAAGATTGTAGTAGTTCTCTCTTTCTTAACATAATTTACACTTATTGTCTGGAATCAAATCTTTTCCATTTTTGCCCTGTTTTAAGGGAGAAATGAGATTGTGTTACTGGAGTTGGTTTATTTCTTCTATAACTTGGCTTTTAACTTCTTGGGTTCGTTTTGTGCCAATTGCATTTGAGGAGAATACAGGTAAATATTACTTGTCATCTCAAAATCAGGGTGGATCACAACACCTATTTATTCTGATTTTCGGTCCAAAACCCCTTCATTCAAAGTTACAACTTATCTTAGAATTCATGTTTAGATTTTGTTTTATAGGGCCAACTTAAAGTTTGATTATGCTCAAATTAAATTTGACGATGCTGGAGTTGATCCAATAATTAGGAAAAAGTATATCAACAGAAAGAAAATTTTATGCAGATGGCGCGTAACGATGTGAAAATAATCGCATAATGCACAGTTGATTTTTTAAGTAAAAGAAAACCTTCACTTTTCTTTTCCCTCTAGAACTCCTTTTACTTTTGCGACCATATGCTAGATTAAATGCTAGTATCTCAAAAATCAAAATTAATTTAATTTATATGGCTAATTATTTGACTGTAAATCACAAAAGGAAGATAATTATATAACTTCGAAGATAGAGGCAAATCCAGAAATCAAAATAAGTCATTCGTGGACGTTTGTCGTAGGATTTCTTCCTTTTCTTTACCTAGCTACAAACGATCAATATTCATTATTTTTAGAAATTAATATATTTTTTAATTATTTTTAGAACTTTATATTATTTTTTAAACTTTTACCTTATAACTTAAACATGTTGGTTAATACTCCCTTCGTTCTAATTTATGTGACCATGTTTGACTGGGCACGAAATTTAAGAAAAAATGAAGATTTTTGAATTTGTGGTCCTAAACAAGTTAAAAAGGGGCGCAACGTATTTGTGTGGTTGTAATAACTTCTCATTAAGGGTAGAATTATAGTTTAAGCTAAATTATTTTTAAATTTAGAAATGGGTCATTCTATTTTGAACAGACCAAAAAGGAAATATGTTCATATAAACTGAAACGGAGATGTATTACTATGTATTCTTTTAAAATTATATAATTACTGATATGGTATACACGTGCAAAGTGCGTTGCAAAAGAATGGTACAAAAACATAAAAATTTTATATATTTTTTTGACTATTATTTTAAAGCAGCTATACATTATCATTTCCTTTATAGATCGACATGGCCTGTATCCATCAAATCAAAAAAAAATTGTGGGCCAATCCCCTTTTCTTTTATCCTGGACAAAGTATTTCAAAATTTAAAAAGTATCAATTTTTGTAAAAGAAATGAATAAGATTATAAAGTATATATCCATGGATGGAAGATTAATATATGTTAGAGCAGAACGCAACAGAAATAAAGATCGGACATACCTCCAGCCATTGTTACGGTATCGTCGGCAACAGAAGTTCTCCTCCATTGAATCTTTTAAGCACTTCAGAAATCCTCACTAGATAGGTGTGGTAATTGTTTCGCTCAAAGTTTTTATTTATTTTAAAAGAATAAAACAATTGAAATAAATGGAGGGTCAATTATAACAGATCATAATAAATCAAAAGACCAATGGAATAAACGACAAAAGACAACAATTATAGATTAAAATGAGGAGGATGAAGATCTTTTATTAATGATGTTGGTTCGGTCTGCCTCTCCATGAAGAGGTTCAGAGCCTTACAATGATATATTCTCTCTTCTTTTTGAAGGAGATGTAAGGAAGAAGAAGAAGCCACCCACTTTAGGGTTCTTTCTCTTAGTATTTATAGCTAGGAAATCTGTCAGCTGGCGCCAAGAGGTTGGGACCACATAGAGAGGACGCCCTCGCAAGGACGACCAAGCCATGACCTTAGTTGTCGAATTGGATAACTACCCGATAATCTTGTTAATAAATGATCATACCATTTATTAGTCATAAATAGGCTTTAATAAATGCGTAGATCTCATTCATTATCATGAGGTCGAGTTTTGACCCATACAGATAGTCCCTCCGCTTATTGAGGTCGGGCTCACGTCGAGCTCGATGAGCGGATTCTGCCAATAGCCGTAGCCGTTTATGCGTTGGGGATGATCATAGTCCTTTATTCTTCGGAGAAGGCCGTAGCCGTTCATATTCTTTGAGACGACCGTAGCCTTTTGTTCTTTGTAGAGGGCCGCAACCACTTTCACTTTAGAGATGACCGTAGCCATTTTTACTTTAGAGATGGCCGTAGCCATTTTTACTTTGGAGATGGCCGTAGCCATTTTTACCTTGGAGGTGGCCATAGCTATTTTTACTTTGGAGGTGGCCGTAGCCATTTTTCCTTTGGAGATGGCCGTAGCCATTTTTACTTTGAAGATGGCCGTAGCCGTTTTTACTTTGGAGATGGCGGTAGCGATTTTTACTTTGGAGACGGCCGTAGCCATTTTTACGCGTGCCCGGAGAGGTTACGATCACGCTTGCCACATATAAGAGGGGACATCATGTGCATGGTGACGCATAGGGCGTGCCCATGGTATCCTGGGTCGTCACGACAGTTTCATGAGGGACGTGCCGATTGACGGTTGAATGACCGTTCGATGGTATCTGTCATAATGGTGCCCGTTACTGTAGGCCTGAGCTGTTTTGCGGTTGGTCAAGTAGTTAATAGTGGCCTTTGGGATTCGTGACGGTCATTTATGTTTCGTCTATACATAAGGGATTGTATCGTTCAACTCTCACTTTCCCGATATTTGTCTAAGTGGAGTTCTAAGAGAGATAGCCTTTCTTGTTTCCAGATTATCTAGTCTTTTACTCCTCGTTAACTCATTTTCCGTCACTTTCGTCAGATCTTCGTATTCTCTTGTTTTTGCTGGTGAATTTTGCCATCTTTCTCTCGTTACACTGATAATGGCGAGCAGTTCTCGTTCTGATATAGCTCCGATGGCAGTTGCGGCGGCTGAGGGCCCATCTACGGCGGTGGGAACCACCGATTCGCCGAATGTTGATCGGTTCCCGCCGGTGACTGACATTCTTTCCCTGCTCGGCGGTCCGGACACCGATTTTACCGACCCCGAGGAAGAAGATCAAGTGGACTAGGCTCCACTTCAGGTGGAAGTCGGCATTGCTCAGCTGAAGGAGCAATTGATATTCCTCGCTTCGCTGACATCGTCCTGGCTAGGAGCGCTGACAGGGTGCACGTCGACCATCGAGGTTAATGTGTCTTTTATGCCTACCCTTTCAAGCTGGGATTTTGGCTTCCTCTCCCCATGCTGGTGGTGGACTTTTGTCGCTACTACAGGGTGTGCCCTGGTCAGCTCGTCCCTTCTTGTTACAAATTATTGGCGATGCTGATCAAATATGCGGAGTTGGCATGGAGGGAAATTACGCTTGGGCACGTGTTGACCCTGTACACCCCTCAGAGGGTGCGCGGCACCATGATTCTGTTGGTCCCTCGTGGGACTGACGGCTTAACTGCGGAGCTCGACGACGAGGTCGCTGCTCGTCCTTACGAGCATTTCTTCTACATCAGGACCTGGCACCTTGTGTCCTGCGCTATTGACTTCCCGGAGGAGTGGAACCATGCACGTTAGTTTCTTTTACGATGGCCTTGATTTCCTTTGGTCAAATGCTCTGCTCTATTTTCGTACATACCGATATTCTTTTTGTGCCGTAGAGGGAGGTACGCCACCGGCGCCGTTCTCTGGCATCCGCGAGTGGGTTGAGGACGTGCTCCCTGTCACGACGGAGATTCGTATGTGGGCGTCTTTCCGGGAGGTCCATGGCCGTAGGCCAGCTGATGGTGAGAATCTGATTTGCAGTTATTAATCTTCTTTCGTAGTCCTTAGTTTCTTTGGCTTACCCTTCTTCTTTGGTTGGTCAGGACGACCACGGCACAAGAGGGCTCCTCAGCTTGCTTTCCGCAGGCCGGGGGCGACTGCCTGATTGATTACAATATCGGTGCCTCGCCCGGTTCTGAGGGAGACTTCAGTGGAATCCTCGGCTACACACTCTCCGGTACAGCCCGTGCCCCGAGTTGAGGAGTCTCCAAGGGTCGTGCATTCCAAAGCGGAGCGATCACCGAATGAATTTGAAGAAGAAGATGGGAGGCCGCTGGCTCGGCGCAGGGTGGCGTTCACCCTGGCTCTTCCGGTGGTGATTAGTTTAGACTCTTCTCCATCAGTGAGGAGGGGGCGCAGCGGACCTTGCTCCAGAGGGCGAGCGCTCAGTGGGGGTTGCCCCAGTTGGCTCAGACCAAGGTGACACAATCCCTTCGGCAATTCAAGTTTCTGTTCTTGTTGCTGAGAGGGAAGGTAGTTCCTCGGCAACTGTTTTGGTGGAGGTTGCAGGCACCGACGCTATAGCGAATGAGGACGCTTCAACGTCTCGGGCGGCGAAGGCCTCGACTTCTAGGGCGGCGGAAGGAAAGGGCGTCTCAAGAGAGGGGGACGATTCAGAGTCTGATATGGATCCCGAGGACGTCTGTCTTTTTCAGGAGGGTTATACTCGCTTAGAGGCGCAGGTCGAAGGGGATTACCGTTATTTGGAGATCCCTAATGACCTGAACCTACTGCTCGAGGAGGAGAACCTGGTGACGATGTTTGGGGTCCTGTGCTCGGAAGCGAAGAGCACGTCCCTGAGGGGCATCTTGGACGTCGGGTTGATGGGCGAGGTGGCCGCCCTGAGTATAAAGGTATGTATAAAACTTTGGTTTGGTTTCTTTCTTAGCATGTCTTCTTGTATTAACTGTCGCTCTGTTTGTTGTAGACATTTTTGGTGGAGGTGGAGGGCATCCGGCGGGCTAACATCCACTCGGCAGTTTTTGTGCGGCTGTTGGAGAAGTACCGCCGCTACCGTGACCGGTGCCGCGGCTTGCATGAACGCATAAGGAACGACCTGCGGAAGTGGGAGCTGGTAGAAGAGCTAGCGCGGAGGGAGCATCATATGCAACAGACCCTCAGCAGGGTAACAGCCCTTGAGGGGCAGCTCCGCCAAGCGAACGAAGGGGTGGATGCTGAGAGAAGGGCAGCTGCTGAGAGGGAGCGCCAAAATCTGGCTGCGGCAGCAGAGTCCACTGAGGCTTTTACTAGGCAAGTATCTGCCCTAGAGACTGAGGTCGCCACTTCAAGGAAGCAGGCAAAGGACGCCCTGGCGAGGGTTGAAACACTGCAGGCGACCAACCGTACCTAGGAAAGGGAGCATGGATTAGAGAAGGCCGCCGCTGCCTTTCGAGAGTGGTCGTTAGAGGGGCGCATTGCCATCTGTGAGCGAGACGCCCTTGCTGCAGCGGATCGGATTGCGGCCTTGGAGGCCGAGAATCAGCGCCTGAGGGACCAGGCCGCTTCTTTCGATCCTGCTCGTGAGCTTTGGACGTATGTCGAGGCCCAGCTCAACGTGTACAGACGGTTGTGGGAATCAGGCATCGTGTTTGAGGCCACTTATGAGGAGGCACACCAAAAGGCTCGTGAAGCCCGCCTCGACTGTGGTTTTGACCCGTCTACACCCGGGGGTGATGATGGCGCCGAGGGCGCTGATAATACTGAAGGAGGCGCTGGGGGCGCCGAGTGAACAATTTGTAATGTTTGTTTAGTTTTTTTTTCTCTTTTTTTCTTTTTTTCTTTGCCGGCTTTGGGCCAATGTAATTGGGGGTAACCCCGTGTAAATATCGTAAATATATGTGGTTTTCTTCTTTTCTGTTTATTTTGTGTTGAATACATTATATTTTTTCTGTGCCCGTCTGCAAGGGCTTTGCTTTGGAGTTTCCCCCATGGGCATGTTAATAGTCCCGACTGGTTAGGTGTTTTTGACCATTGTATAATCGACCCTTCGCCTTAGGAGGCGATTGATGCAAATGGCCTTGGCCATAGATAGACGCTCTTGGTCATCACCTTCCTCCACTTGGGGGAGTGCGTTGTAGTCGTGTCTGGGTAGTGGCGGCATATGGCCTTAGTACCAGTTCGGGCTTAGTCGAAATACTGGTCGTGGTAGCAAAAAATGCGGCCCTGTAGTTTCGACTTGGGCCGAACTTTACACGGGCTAATACTTTAGTTTCTAGTTAGTCGTACTTACTTGAATGGCGAGAGAGCTAGGCTCGACCCGGAGTTCGCTTATGGTTGGGCATTTGGAGGCATCCTTGCCTGATCACGGCCCGGCTCATGGCCTCATTTTCGTGTGTCCTTGGCTTTGATTCGTCCGTAGTTGAGTTTGTGGCTTTTGTGACGGAGGCGTGTAGCCTGAGTCCTGGTTCAACTCATATTGAATTCTTTTGTGATTCGTAATGGCGGGGGAACTTGGCCTGAGTTATGATCCAATTCGTAGTTGAACCTTTATAATATTTGAAGGAGCATAGCCTATGTTGTCGTTCAACCGTAGTTGAACTTTTGTAATTTTTGATGGCGCGTAGCCTGAGTCGAAGACACGTAGCCTGAATTGACGTTCAACCGTAGTTGAACCTTTGTAATATATGAAGGCGCATAGCCTGAGTCCCAGTTCTACCTTAGTTGAACTTTTTTGGTAAAGGCGCGTAGCCTGAATTGAAGGCACATAGCATGAGTCCCGGTTCAACCGTAGTTGAACTTTTTGAAGGCGTGTAGCCTGAATTGAAGGAACATAGCCTGAGTCCCGTTCAACCGTAGTTGAACCTTTGTAATATTTGAAGGCGCGTAGCCTGAATTGCTGTTCAAGCATAGTTGAACTTTTTGTGATTTTTGAAGGCGCGTAGCCTGAATTGAAGGCACATAGCCTGAGTCCCAGTTCAACCGTAGTTGAAACTTTGTAATATTTGAAGGCGCGTAGCCTGAATTGCCGTTCAATCGTAGTTGAACTTTTTGTGATTTTTGAAGGCGCGTAGCCCGAATTGAAGGCACATAGCATGAGTCCCGGTTCAACCGTAGTTGAACCTTTGTAATATTTGAAGGCGCGTAGCCTGAATTGCCGTTCAACTGTAGTTGAAATTTTTGTGATTTTAGAAGGCGCGTAGCCTGAATCGAAGGCACATAGCCTGCGTCCCGGTTCAACCGTAGTTAAACCTTTGTAATATTTGAAGTCGAGTAACCTGAATTGACCGTAGTTGAACCTTTTGTGATTTTTGAAGACGCGTAGCCTAAATTGAAGGCACAAAGCCTGAGTCCTTCATAATCCCCTTCGTGCTGGGGGTTGAGATTTGCTTCTGGTTTTAGACCTTGCCTAATTTGAGCTAGTGGTCTTTTCGACTGGCTTATTCGGGTCACCCCGTTACAGATCTCGGTTAGGGAGATGTTTTCATGTTGTCCTCCCTCTTGGCGAGGTCTCGTGTGGAAAGGGGGTGAAGTACCTTAGGCCTATTTTTCCCATAGGGATGGGGGATTTGTTTCTTCTTCTTCTTCCTCCTCTTCTTTTTCTTCCTTTTGCTCTGAGACGTGGGGATTGTTTCGTTCAAAGTTTTCATTTACTTTAAAAGAATAAAATAATTGAAATAAATAGAGGGCCAATCATAACAGATCGTAATAAATCAAAAGACCAAAGGAATAAAAGACAAGAGACAACAATTATAGATTAAAATGAGGAGGATGAAGATCTTTTATTAATGATGTTGGTTCGGTCTGCCTCTCCATGGAGAGGTTCAGAGCCTTACAATGATGTATTCTCTCTTCGTTTTGAAGGAGATGTAAGGAAGAAGAAGCAACCTCCCCTCCTCTAGGATTCTTTCTCTTAGTATTTATAGCTAGGAAATCTTCCAGCTGGCGCCAAGGGGTTGGTACCACATAGAGAGGACGCCCTCGCAAGGACGGCCAAGCCATGACCTTAGTTGTCGAATTTAGTAACTACCCGATAATCTTGCTAATAAATGGACATACCATTTATTAGTCATAAATAGGCTTGAATAAATGCGTAGATCTCATTCATTATCATGAGGTCGAGTTTTGACCCATACAGTAATTAAGAAGATTTTTTCTGTGCTTAGGGACCTCAACCAGATTTACTATATTAATATTGTTCTTCTATCAAGAATACTTACTAGATCAAATGTATAAACGAGCATCAATTTCTTGCTTATGAACAGTTACAAAAATTGAAGAAGAGAAATTAAAGAAAAAGGTTTCAACTAGTCCATTCAAGGACCACCTTTCTGAAATGTTCAAACAAAACATTATCAACATTCTCCCACTTGATCCGTATACAAAATGCCCAAGTCATAGTGCTAATGCTTTAAAGAGAATCATAATACATGAATCATGGCAATTGTTCCTTTAAGAACGAGTAGTATCTTCCATGTATCACTATGCATTATGCCTCTAAACTTTAGCCATATTTCTTAGTGAATAAACACAATGTTTATTCTTGGTCCATACTTTGGTGATATCTTTCAAAATAATTGAATGTGTACACAATAACAATTTGAAAAATTTCATCCGATAATAGAGTTTATTAATATTTGTTATAATAAAATTTACACAGGGGAACCAACTCACATTGTAATTACATGATCCTTAAATTTTTGTGGTGGCATGCCTTTAGTTAAAGGATCATCTAACATCAATTCAATTCTAATCCGCTCAGTAACCATTTTTTTGTCTTTAACGCGTTCTCTTATGGCTAGATACTTGATGTCGATATGCTTACTTCGACTCCCTTATTTTTAATTCATAGCCATAAAGACAACAGCTGAATTATCACAACATATACTTAATTTCCTAGAGATCGAATCGATAATTCTAAGCCCCGAAATAAAACTCTTCAACCGTACACTATGTGAGGCAGCCTCAAAACAATAAACAAACTCAACCTTCATAGTGAAAGCAGTAGTTAGAGTCTATTTGGAACTCCTCCAAGATATAGCTCCACCGGCCAACATACAAAAGTATCCTGATGTTGATTTGCATGAATCAACACATCCAGCAAAATCTGAATCAGAGTAGCCAATTACCTCCCAAATATCTGATAGTTTGTACATAAGCATGTAATCTTTTGTCAATTGAAGGTATCTTAAGACTTTCTTTGCATCTCTCCAGTGGTCAAGACATGGATTACTCTAATATCTTCCCAACCAACAACAAATGAAATATCAGGTCAAGTGCAAAACTGAGCATGCATTAAGCTTCCAACAACAAAAGCATATGGAATATTTTTCATTTGTTCTCTCTCAAGGTTGTTCTTTGGGCAGTAGTTCAAATTGAACTTGTCACCCTTTACTATGGGAGTTGCACTCGGTGAACAATCCTTCATCTGAAACCCCTCTAAAGCTGTGTTGATATAGGTTTCTTGATATAAACCTAAAATACCTTGATGTCTATCTCTATGAATCTTAGTGCCAATGACATAATATGCATCGCCCATATCTTTCATATCAAAATTTTGAGAGAGAAATTATTTCACCTCATATAGTTGTAACAATTCGACTGGTCGTTCTGAGCAATTGTACATTGCTAGATAATTTTCGGGCGTGAGTAGCTCCATATGGTGATTTTGGACTCATGAGTGTGTTCGGAAAATTATTTGAAAGTCTGTAGTTTAGTTAGGCTTGAAATGGAAAAATAGGAAATTTAAGCTTGGAGGTTTGATCGGGGAGTTGACTTTTCGATATCGGGATCGAATTCCAATTTTGGAAATTGGAATAACTCCATTATATCATTTATGATTCATGTGCAATGATTTGATAGGTTTCGACATTGGTT
Organism: Nicotiana benthamiana; assembly: GCA_034376525.1. Taxonomy (NCBI): domain Eukaryota; kingdom Viridiplantae; phylum Streptophyta; class Magnoliopsida; order Solanales; family Solanaceae; genus Nicotiana; species Nicotiana benthamiana. Next base: position 50,902,866 of record CM067338.1, on the reverse strand, counting down.
GTAGAAGTCTGAAGTTTCAAGTTCATTAAGCTTGAATTGGTGTGTGATTCATCCTTTTGTTATTGTTTGATGTGATTTGAGGGCTTGAATCACTTTGTATGGTATTTCTACGACTTGATGGTAACTTTACTTGAGGTCTTGGGGCCTCAGGTGTTTTTGGAGGTGAGTTTTGAGCGAGTCCAAGCATTTCGGCACTCTGATATTGTTCCGGTACTTTCGAAAGTGCGGACATCACATTTTGGAGTGATGAGAAGGGGAGGCACGTACTACACATATAAGTGTGGATCAGAACATAAATATGCATACCTCAGAGGAGGAGTGCGGACCGCACAATTTTATGTGTGGCCGCACATTAGGAAGTTATGTAGATTTGATGGTCCGAGTTCGGAAGCTTATATCTTTTGATCCACAAGGAATTTGGAGATGATTCAAAATTAAAAGTTATCGCACTTCGTGTCTAGTTCCAAAAAAAGTAAATAAATCATCATTTGAACATATGTAAAGAAAGTTATGGACAATTTACTGGAGCCTGGTAGTAGAGAAGTTGTGAAGTGCGGTCGCACATTTTTATGCGACCGCAGGACTTGGAAAAGTGCTACCGCACTTGGAAATGTGCAGACAGCACATTGAAAGGTCAGGGGTTATACTATATAAATTAGGCTTAGGGTCTTATTTCACACTTTGGACCTTGGGAGCTCCGTTTGTGATGATATTTTGTGAATTTTTTAAGAAGTTTCATCATTTAATTAGTATTTTGAGATGAAAATTGGGGGTTCTGGCCTAAAGTTTTATAATATAAATTTTTTGAGTTTGAACACCAATTTGGAGTCGTATTTGAGTGAAACTAGTATGGTTGGACTCATAATTGAACGGTTTGTCATATTTTGTGAGTTTTGTTGGGTTCCGAGTTGCGGGCCTATCATTTTTGGCAAGATTTGGAATTTGATTTAGAATTCGATCTTTATCAATTGTAATTGATTCCTTGGGCCTCATTTGATGTAGTTGAGTTGTGCTTGTCTAGTTTTAAGCCGTTCAGAGGTTGCTACGCGTGGGATGACATTTTTGGAACATTGCTTGGCTTGCACGATAGTGGAATTGGCTTGTTCAAGATAAGTAACTCCTCTAAACTTAGTGTTGATGGTATGAAATTCCGAATTACGTGTTGTGTGATTGGTATTAACTACTTAGGTGATGCACATACTAGGTGACATGTGTGAGGGCGTTCACCATTTAAATTGTGACTCTGTTGTTTCCATGGCATAGTATAGTGGCTCTACTTTATTGATATCTGTGGTTTCACCATGTGACAGAGTAATTGAGCTGTCAATTAGGGGACCCATAGTGGTCGTTTCTTGTTGTTATTTCACTGATTTTATTGTTATTTCGTACTTAGTCATATTAATGAATTCATATCATATCTCAATCTCAATTGTTATTTATTGATGCATCATATCTTTGTTGTCGGGCTAGCTTCATGCCATTGAGAGCCCGTGAGTGAGACTGGAGATTGATAACTGAGTGAGGCCAAGGGCCTAGCTGTGAGGTTATTGATACTATAGCAGGTTTGTTTTCTGTGCGGATTCCAATATTGATACAATAGCACGTGAGTTGTCCGTGCTGTATGTGAGTTATCAGTGCGGATTCTGATATTGATACTATAACACGTGAGTTTTCCGTGTAACATGTGAGTTTTCCGTGCGGATTCTGATATTGATACTATAGCACGTGAGTTATCCATGCAGATTATAGCGCTTCGTCTGAATGAGCTCCTTCGGAGTCTGCACACCCCCAGTTAGTGCAATCGACTATGTATGTGTGTGTGTGTGTGTGTATATATATATATAGATCGGGTTGTACGCTTTAATGAGTACTATACAGTGTTGAGTGATTGAGTGTGTTGACTATTGAGCATGGTAAGAGATAATGCGAGACATTGAGGTTGAGTACCCTGAGAGTGTGAGTACATGATTTCATCACTGAGAGACATTGCATTTGACATACGTACTTGAGATACATGCATAGAGATGCATTTTCTTTTTACTGTCCGATTTTTACGTCATTCATGATTTTTACCGGTATCTTGATATGTAGGCATAGATATGTACTTTCCTCATGCTATTTGAAAATAAAACATTTACCTGATGAAGTGTTTTTGGAAAAAACTTACAGTTTTCAAACTTACTCATATTTTTGACGATTTCGGTAAAGGATTTAGATTTTCAATGATATACTTGAAAAGTGGAACTATTTTGAAAAACAATAAAAAGGTTGAGCATTTTATCTCTGAGTTACTTCTTTATTTACTTGCTTTACACTGTTATAAAATATTATGGTTATCGGTGTTGGACCCGACCTATGTTCCAGCTCGTAACTACTTACAACCTAAGGTTAGGCTTGTTACTTATTGAGTACATGGGACCAGTTGTACTAATACTGCACTTCATGCGCATTGCGCGTAGATTTTGGATGCCGATATTGTTGTGCGTTGCGGGAGCTAGATTCGAAGGTGGACCTGTGTCCCTATTGTAGCTGCCTCTTGTTCATGGTAGCCTTAGATTATAAAACTCTGTTTTGTACTTTTCATACAGAATATGTATTTGCTTCATATCATCTTTGTAGATTCTATTCTTAGAAACTCATGATTTGTACTACCAATCGTTGGGAAATGCATAAGATTCAAATAACTTCTTTGTTTAATTGACTTATTAATATTATTAAGCTTGAATAGTTAGTAGTTGCTTACTATCGGGTTGGGTTAGGTGATATCACGACTAATGGATTTCGGGTCGTGAGATATAGTATTCCCTTATTAATGGTTGCAAGAAGGACATCATCCACACACAGAATTAGAAAATAAATTTTACTCCCACTGACCTTTAGGTATATACTTTGATCCATAATGTTCTCAACTAAGCCAAATGAAGAGATAACATTACGAAATTTTAAATACCATTGACGGGAGGCATGTTTCAATCCATATATGAATTTATTTAGCTTGCATACCAAGTGTTCACCATTATTAGAAGAGATTCCTTCAAGTTGTTTCATATAAACCTATTCCTCTATATCACCATTTTCACATCCATTTGTTGTAATTCTAAGTCAAAATGGGTTGTTAATACTAACATGATGTGCAAGGAATCTTTCTCAGATACAGGAGAAAAAGTCTCCGTATAATCGATTCCTTCTTTTTGAGTGAATCCTTTAGAAATGAGTCTTGCCTTATGTCTCTCTATGTTGCTTAATGAGTTTCTTTTAGTCTTAAAGACCCATTTACATCCAATGACTTTTACACTATCAGGCAACGCGACAAGATCTCATACCTCGTTACTCTTCATAGAATTCATCCCTTATATCATGGCATTGTACCACAGTTCTGATTCTTTATAAGTCATAGCTTGTGAAAAAGACTCGGGATCATTTTCAGCTCCAATGTCGTATTCTTATAGATACACAATGTAGTCATTAGAAATTGCTGATTTTCTTTCTCCACCAGATCTTCTTAATGTTGTTTTAAAATTTTCCTGAGGATTATGTTGATCAACTGGTTGTTCAATAGTTTCATGAATTTCTTGAACAGCTTGATCTACTAGAATATTCTCATCAGCTTGCAGAACCACAATGAATGACTGGTTGCTCAACACCTATTTGTACTTGAAGAGTGTTGTGCATAATAACCAGTCTTTCACTTGAAGTGGAAGGTTGATTGTTTACATATACTATATTCTGAAATTGATCACTCCCACTTATCAGGTCATTCTCAAGAAATTTAGCATTTATTGATTCCGCAATTCTAGTGTTGAGAGATGGACAATAAAATCTGTATCCTTTAAACCTTTCGGCATATCCAATAAAATGCCCACTAATGGTCCTTGGATCCAGTTTCTTTTCTTGAGGGTTGTGTACTCTAAATTCAGACTGTCGCAAACTCGATTTCCAACCTTTAAATAACTCAAAAGGTATCTTTTGGACAGCCTTAGTTGGACTCGATTTAATAATACACTGCCATTTTAAGAGATTCAATCCACAAGGACTTAGGTAGCTTAGATCTACTCAACATACTCGCACCATGTTTATTATAGTTCGGCTTCTTCTTTCCGCTATGCTATTTTGTTCTGGAGAACCATGCATAGTATCATGACATGGTACTTGTCACGATACCGACGATACTTAAATACCATATTCTTGAAAACAACCTTCCGCTTCTCCTCTCGGTGGGTGCTCTCGATCTCCAACAAAAGTGTCTAAAGAGAAAAAGAGCCGAAAAGAGTCAGTAAGAATAAAAAGAAGAAAAAACAAGGATACCAAATCACCCGCAAAGCCATTCCAGATATGCTTAATGATTGATCAACTTCCTTAAACGACTATAGGGTCCTGTTCTTGGTGCCAGAGCGAAGAAGGACCAAAGAATGCACCACACTCTCCGTTTGGTCAACAGGTTGCAGTATAAATGGATGACTATCCAATGAGAAGATCCATGCGTTCTCACCTTGATCTGAGTATCCACCTTATCGAACATCCTCCCCTCTTGGGGGTCAACATCAGAGCTGGATTCATAATCATATAAGGCCACACCTTTTTTCTTCTCTTTGGCATAGGAAAGAACGCCAACCCGCTCTGATGTCAACGTTTCGCTCCTCGGAATGAACTCCGTCGCTTCTGTTCACCCTTCTCCCTCCACTGATACCTCTGATAAAGAAGCAACCGCTATATTTGAAGGGGACGCAGTATTCGTGTCCAAAATTATACCGCCTTTGGGCACAATAGTGGCCATCTTGAGATCACCCACTGTGGGCCCTCGTTCTCGGTCGTTTCACCATCAACCTCTAATCTCTGCCGTTTTAATGAAGCCTCTTTCCCCTTTCCCTTCGATGACTCATCCACTAAATGAAACATGGAAGAAGCCAGAATCTCCGCCAATGGTGGAGCGGTCTGACGGCTAGGTCTACGCAAGGCCAGGGTTCGAGAAGGAACAACAATTAGAACAAACTTGCCTGCAGTCGCGACAAGTAGAGGCCTAGTCGAGGCACCTGATTGATGAAAAGCAGGAGTAGGAGCACTCCGACCTATCAGCAAAGGAATACATAAACAAAAGATGATATGAAGGTCGAAGCAACTAAGATCGAAACAAGATGACTTACCAGTCGAAGAAGGCTTAACACCGAACTTCTTATTAAAATGTGACCACTCACGAATCTCCACCGTGTGAGGTAAAACCTTGTTTACCGAGTCGCGAATATCGGAGACCAACAAAGGAGGAGACTTCTCAGTTGAATATAAGGAAAATGAAAATGGGAAGATCGATTAAGTCATCGAAGAGAAACAACAAATAGCCGGTTCACAAAAATACTTACGAGCAAAGTTCCACTCCTCAGGAAATTCGTTAGAGTTCGACACCACGTACTCTATCTTGACATAGAAGAAGTTAACTCAAAAATAATGATTTGTTTTATCGTCCATCTTCACCAATAGTCCTTTGGTCCCTCGACAATGAAGGTGTATCATCTTTCCCTTGTGAAAACTTGGGGTGAAGAGATAAAGCAGATGGCGGAGAGAGATCTTATGGTTAGATCTGAGTACTTTATAAGCATAATAACTTATAGATGTACGAGGAGAGTTGGGCCGAACAAATGCCATAATAGCGAAAAACGTCCTCCGTCAAGGAAGGAAGACGAAGCGTATAGCCGGTGACGAATGGATACGCATAGAATGCGCAGTATCCATGCGATGAATTTGTACCACATTGTCACCATCCAAGATGAGGTCAATATGGTCTGGGATTCTCCATTTGGCCATAAATTCAACAAGGAACTTCGTATCCATCTCAGGGGTAATAGGTTCAGGATCGTCTTCAGGGCACTTTGAGAAGTCCGACCTGGCCCTTTTTGAGCGTGGACTTATCTCATCCATAGTAGGGAAATTCTCATCTTTCGCATCCATGGATCCTCCTTCATCAAGAGAAAATCAATAGAATCTAATCAGAAGCTCCCTCAAGGTTAGAAGATGCATTAGCCATTTCCTGTCACGTAAATGGGAAGAAATTGCAGATAAGCAAGGGGTGCTAATGGCAAAAATTGCTAAACTGGGGAGAAATAAAGATGCAAGAACTTTGAGGAAAGGGAGATAAGTCTTAAAAATGCAGATACTTAGAAGTGCAACAAATTAAGTGGGGGGTTCCCATCCCTATTTATAAGAATACTGACACCCTGAAGCCAAGTGCCTCCACACTTATTTTGAAACGGAAGAGGCGCGGAAAAGATGTAACGTATCGGGAACAAGCGCCATAATGATGCATGACAAAAATAATGTCACTTAAAGATGACGTAACAGCCAGATGTAGCTCTCGAAGTGCCACATCGTCACCGTGCCATAAAAAATATTTCTACTCGACCGCCATGCCAGATTTGTCAAGTTGCAAACAGCAAAGTCCGCCCACCGATATCGTCCAAAAAAACCTCAGTAGATAGAATGTGGCTCATTTTATAGCAAGATATTTCATGATAGGAAGGTTTGGTGGTTAAGCATTAGGGTTGTAGGTTAGGGGTAGTAGAGCTTTCCTTTCTTCATACCGGGGGTGAGGCGGGGTTGGATTAGGATTGATCTTAGATGGCTTGCAGTTTATGGTGTACCCACACTATCATTGTTGTTTATCTTAGCCCCGGGCCTTAAACTCTTGTAACTGTTATTGCATGATATTCATCTTTTGGTTGTTCTGCTTATGTTACTATTACAGTTTCTACTGGAGTTACTAATGAATTTTCTTTTCTTGTTTTCTTGTTTTTTATTTTCGTATTTCTAAGTCGAGGGTCTGTCAGAAACAACCTCTCTACCTATTAGGCCAGAGGTTAGGTCTGCGTATACATTGCTCTCCCCAAACCCCACTTTGTAGGATTTTACTAGGTAGTTGTTATTGTATATTTCATGTTAAGTAAGCGATATACCCCATATAAAAGCAAAGAGAAGAAAGGAGCATGTAATATTCTATATGATAAGAACTCTCATGACAAGTAACTCTCAAGTAAATTACAAACATTGCCTTTCCATAAAGGTTCGATTTGTTGTTTGTCCCAGACTTTTTTGCATCAGATCCGAGAAAGCTCTCTATATTCCCACATTCATTTGTCTTACATTACTGTCAGAGAGAAGAATCATCCACCTCATTCAATATTTGGGTGAATCATTCTCTCTATTTACATTTGTTGCCATTTAATATATTTATTGCATATCATTGTTCCCCCACTCACTCATAACAGTATCATTTAATATGCAACAAGGGTGCAAACGGGCCGGGCCTGAACCGGGACCGGACCGGGACAGCGGTCCTGGCAGGCCGGTCCTACCGGTTCATTAAGCCCGTGACGGGCCGGTCCATTTGCTGCGAACCGTCAGGCCCGGGACCGCCAGGCGGGCCTGGCGGGCTCAGGCGGGCCCAACGGCTCTTTTTACTTTTTTAAAAAAAATTTCAGTAACGGCTCTTTGCAAAAAGTAGCCGTTTGGAACTTTGTAAAATAGTCATTTGGCCCCCAAACTTTATATAATTATATTTTTCCCCATATCTCAATTATAAATACCCCCTCATTCCTTCATTTTTATTCACCAATTCATCAATATCTCTCAATATCTCTCAATCTCTCTTTCAATCTTTCTACTACAATTGCTTAATTTATTGTTGAAAATTCGTGAAAAATTGTGAAGTTGTTGAATTGAAGTTTTCAAGTGTTCAACAATTTTCAATTTTCAAGAAGTTGTTCGGCAATCCGGTATACTCGTTTCAACTCTTACGTTTTAATAATATATTTTGTGTTGTTTAGTTTGCGTAATTCTAATTAGTATGGCATTTTCTTTGAAAAAAATGTTCGGTAAAGGAAAAGGTAAAACCGGTGAAAGTAGTGGCCATAATACTACCCTTCCCCCGGCTCCCCGGCCTACAAAAGATAAGCAAGTTGAAAGTAGTCGCCAACCTAGACGTCGTATTCTGCCTCCCGTAAATGAGCTTCAACTTGTCTCAGGGACTTGAAAAGGAGAATCCAGACGGCTCTTTCGATCTTTTGGAATGGTGGAAGTCAAGGGAAAAATATTTTCCGGTTCTTGCAAGGATGGCTCGGGATGTTTTATCAATTCAAGCTTCAAGTGTTGCATCGGAGAGCCCTTTCAGTCAAGCAAGACTACAAATCGGTGATCATAGAGCGACGATGAGGGAGAGCTCGGAAAAATTGGTGCTTTTTAGAGACTGGATCCGCGCGGAAAGAAGAAACTTTGGAAATGCAGAATCACAACCGACGATAGATGAAGCATATGAAGAAATGATAGCGGAACTTTCGGAGGATTCGGCTTCGCCCGAAATTGGTGATGAACAAGCTTCGTTTCCACCACCACCAACACAACCTCCTCCCAACCTTGACGGATTTGTGAGATTTGTTAGAGATACAATGTAGAATTGTAGATTATGATGTAACTTGTACATTGGCACATCTTCTTTTAGTTTTTTTTCTTTTAATGGTGGTATTAGTACCTTGTTGTGCTCATTCCATTGGGGGAATGAAGACTAAGAAAGATATGCGATTTTGGTCAATAAAAATTATAAGACATATCCTTGAATATTTTTTTTCTCAATATTTTTTTGTCTTTACTTCGATATCAATCCTTGAATATATATATAACATACAATATATAACATACAATATATACTACAATAAAATATATACGAAAATATATATACATAACGTACAACCTAAAGTACAAGAAAATATATAAGTAATAACATATATACATAAGATACAATATATATATAAGAGAATATATATACATTATACATAAGATATATAATATATACTAATTAGTACAACACAATATACTAATTACTACAACACAATATATACATTATATACAATATATACTAATTATTACAACACAATATATACATAATATATATCAATATATACATAATATACAATACATACTAATTACTACAATACACTATATACATAATATACAGTATATACTAATTACTACAACACAATATACAATGAAATATATATTATATATACTATACTAATATCTTAGTACACCATATAAACTATATTCTACACTATACTAATAACTACTATACAAGATATTGCCTTAAAAAAACATGTCAGGCCCAGGACCACTATGGGCTTAGGCCCGTCACGGGTCGGTCTCAACCACCAGGACCGCCAGGCCCGAGACCGCCAGGCCCGAGACCGCCAGGCCCGGCACACGAAGCCCGGAACCGTGAAGCCCGACCCGTCAGGCCCGTTTAGGCCCGGGCCCGGGCCAGAACACACCCTTAATATGCAATTCCAGGTTATTTGTATGAAAGTGTTTCGGATCTATAATTTATTATGTTTCATTAAGATTTACCCATTATTCTCTTATTTAATTATTAGTTTAACAAAAATTTTTATACTTTTTGGTCAAACAAATAAGTAGTCGTATTCCGATGTGCCGCAATATAACCCAACAGTGTCACTCTAATACTCGCTTTCTTACATATACATGGGAAAAAAATAAGACAGTTTAAAAATGACAGATAAAAAAACAGTATTATTATATTAACTCCGGTAGTATGATCGTCATATCTCTTTTGCTCCTATTACCATTTGTGACCTGTATTCTGCCAGCGGATGTCAGACATCCTATCACATCTACAATGGAAAACATACTAAAACATTAGCAAATAAGTTTAAACAATTTAGTAAGGCACAAATAATTTACACACTTATAAGTAATGGATTATCACTAATTTGAGTCTCAATAGTTGGGATGTCAACAAATTGATGGGATTTCATAGTTTTTCATCAATTTTATTGAATGTAGTTGATCACGCCCGATTATGCCTTATAAAAAGGACTATGCAGACGTTGCAAATATAATCTGAATATTATGCCCAGACTCGAATCCACAGAGAATTAGCCTATCAATCACTTTCGTTAGACCTACTAAACTCTTTTGAATCAACTTCCCCGAACGTTTTGAATAACAATTGATGGTGTATTTAATAGCTACGATTGACAGTAAATAAACAACTGTAAACTAAAAATGTTAAAGTTGTAAACAATAATGAGAAAGTGCTAAGGTAATGATTTCCCCTATTGATGGAATTCCTTCTGTTTATGTTTCATTTAGATTTACCAACACTTCTCTATCAATAATTAACACTCTTCTTACCGTAAATTTCTCTCGATTAATCACAATAATTTACTAGACGCACTCTCCCGAGATACAAGCTAGCTTTGTTTGTCACATTTAACTTTAAATTGCATCCAAGGCTTTGTTATCCTTAATCCCGCCTTTAAACCCGCAGTTATAGATCCTTCTAATACTTTAGGAGTGGTGTTGTTCAACAATTACCTAAATATGCACTCTCTCCCGAGTTACGCACACTAAATAGGCACAACTAATTGAGGATCATGTCAATTAACTACAACAAACACGTAGTTAAACAAATAGAGATTAAATCTGGAAAAATATATTCACATAATCAAGAAGTTCATCCCTCAATAGGTTCCATCTAAGCGCCAGACAAAAGATTTAGCTACTCATAACAATGGGTAAATAAACTATAATGATATTCATAATCATAATTGCAAGAAAAATAAAGAAGAAGAAGATATGATATTTTTGGTGATCTCTCACACTTGTTTTTCTTGCCAAAGTACTCTCTAAAATATTACATTCCTCCCTTAGGCGAGTTCTCTTGTTTAAAATAAGGTTTTGGGCTAAAAATACCGTATTTTGCACTTCAGTCCCTCAACTTTATGTCGCCTGCCGCGGTTCTACCGCGGCCACGCAAATCCACGCCAAACACCCTCTCTGTATCTACAGCTGCCTTCTCCCGCGGTCCGATCGCGGTTATGCTAGGACCGCGGCAGTCTATCTTCATTTCTAGTTCGAGCTGCTTTCGCATGCTGCACTTGGCGTACATTGTATGATTGGCCTCTTTTTCTTCGTAATTGATCGCAAAAGTACTCCATAGCTTTCTTTCATCCTATGTTACCTGAAAATCATAAAAAGAACTAATTAGAGCATTTTGTTATCACTTTTACCATAAAAACTACACAAGAAAGTGGTTCTTTAGGGCCTAATTATAGTTCAATTCACCTATTATTAAAATCCCACACTTAAATCTTTGCTCGTCCTCGAACAAGTTGAACCACACTTCTAGGCCTAATCATTCGATGTCTTTCCCAGTTTGATGTCACACCGCCATTATGAAAGAATAACCTAAGAAATGCAACAGCCACATCTCAGCTGAGGACTCTAATGCCATGCCACAGTCGTGCTTACTCTAGTTACTCTAAACAGAGGTGAAAACTTGCTTTTTCTTCCTGAGTCACATGCCATCACATCACTTTTTTTTAGGAAAAGTTCCACACATATAAAATCAAGCACAAGGAACAATAGATCAAAAATATTCACTCACTCTCTGTTGGAAACACGTTTCAAATGCAATATACTAAACGTGTGTTCTTTTGTAGGTTTTGATGAATGTCAAACAAAGCAAAAAGCGATATATAGCAATGCTCAAGGACAAGCACAAAATGGATGCATTACAAGAAGCTCAAGACAAAGTTTAGAAATGTTATAATTGAGTCAATATTAATTGTGATCTTGATTCCTCAACTTGGCTCATAACATGGCTTCTCTACTAAAATTATTTTTCCAAAATCATGCATATTTAAATTAAGTGTCAAATGATTTTAAACTATGCATATTTACATTTGTTAAAATGTTTTCCAAACATGCCTCAAAAATCTGGGCTAAGATAATCGATTATGTTCTTATGATAATCGAGTATCTCTAAGCCAAGACTGCATGACAATCGATTGTGAATTAATGATAATCGATTGTGAGTAAGTCAGTTAACATCAGGTTTTTGCAAACTGCATAACAATCGATTATGTACTTATGATAATCGATTGTTAACTGAGGCAAAGTTTTCAAAACTCATAAAAATCGATTATGAACTAATGGTAATCGATTAGAATGAGAAAAATGTCTCCCAGTGATTTTAAATAAAATGATAATCGATTGTGGCTTTTGATAATCGATTATATATGAGACAGAGAGTTTTGAAATTAATTAATTATCGATTATTCCATTTGATAATCGATTGTTGAAGCTGACCGTTGTCATATATTTTCAATTACCGTCAGGTAATCGATTGTTGATATTTAACAATCGATGTTTTGCGTAAAATCTGGAAAAGATTTTCTGAACGTTGTTAAAATAATCGATTGTTGATTTCCGGACAATCGATGTTTTATGCCAAAAATTGGAAAGGATTTCTTAACGTTATAAATAATCGATTATTGATTTGAAGTAATCGATTGTTGACGTAAAATCTGGGATTGAATTTTTGATCTGATAGGCAAACAATCGATTGTTTAGTCTTGACAATCGATTGTCACTGAGTAATTTCAGCAATCCTTAATTGGCAATTAGACAACGGTAAGACTGAGTTTTTCACCTATAAATACAGCTTCAACTCAGTGTTTTCACAACAACAACATATACACTTTGAGTATTTTCATTGCTAAAAGCTTTCTTACATTGATCATCATTTTCCATTCATCCATAAAGCTTTTTGAAGAGCCATTCTATTGAGCTAAGTTGTTGTGATCTTGAGCGTACTATTTCTACTCATATCTACTCATTAAGGAGTGCTTTGTAAAGTGAGTGTGTTTTGTATTTGTAAGAGAATTGCGATTCTCGTTTGTTGAGGAACTTGTGATTCCTCGGTTGAAGTCTTTGGGATTGTTATCCCCGAGCAGTTGAAGTCTTTGGGATTGTTATCCCCGAGCAGTTGAAGTCTTTGGGATTGTTATCCCCGAGCAATTGAAGTCTTTGGGATTGTTATCCCCGAGCAGTTGAAGTCTTTGGGATTGTTATCCCCGAGCAATTGAAGTCTTTGGGATTGGTATCCCCGAGCAATTGAAGTCTTTGGGATTGTGATCCCCGAGCACCTAGGTGAGGCTTGTGTCCTCAGCTGTAACAGTTTGTTAAGCACCCGTAAGCTTGACAAGTTTAGTGGAAATCTCGAGAGAGTCTCTCGGGGACTGGACTAACCACGTTTGTGGCCAACCAGGATACATCATTGTGTAAGTTTATTCTACTGCACTTGTTTTAATTTCTGCAAAGTTTTTAAATTCCGCACTAAAACGCTTAATATTTTTAAAACGCTATTCACCCCCCCTCTAGCGTAAAGCGTATTGTCCAACAATTGGTATCAGAGCCATACTCTCTGAAAGACTTAACCGTTTGAGAGAATCTTTCCATGGCTTCTACTCTAGACTCTTTTGCAGGTATTGATGAAGGACAGTGCCCCACAAGACCTCCTTTGTTTAACGGGACTAATTATTCATATTGGAAAGAAAGGATGCAGATATTCGTCAGATCAAACAGCCGTTACTTGTGGAAGGTGTACACCAAAGGAAATGAGGTTCCTGTCAAAAAGGTGGAAGAAGAATGGGTGCCAAAATCAGAAGAGGAATTCAACGCCGAGGATAATCGAATGGTCCAAAATAACTTTAAAGCTATTAATTTATTACTTTGTGCTGTTAATGCTAATGATTACAGGAAAATCTCCTGCTGCAAAACAGCGAAAGAAATGTGGGACAAGCTTGAGGTCACTTACGAAGGGACTGACCAGGTAAGAGAAGCTAAAATTGACTTTTTAACTCATGCTTACGAATTGTTCCATATGAAGGAAGGCGAAAAGGTAGACGAGATGTTCGAGCGGTTCTCATCAATAGTGAATGATCTCCACGCGCTCAAGAAGACGTTCACAGACAAAGAACTAGTTCGAAAAATCCTTAGGAGTCTAACACCGGCATAGGCGATCAAAGGCCGATGCGATTCAAGAGTCAATTGGAATCACGAACGTCACCATAGACGCTCTTAGAGGTAATCTTAAGACTTATGAATCCACTATTCTTAACCCTGTTATTGATGAACAAAGAAGGCAAAAGATTGCTCTAAAGGCGAGCACAAGTCAATCACCAATTGAAGAGGATGGAGATAGCGAAGTCGGACTCATCATCAAAAAGTTCCAAAAATTCATGCGAAAAGAATATGACCGCAAAGGGAAAAAGCAAGGTGAGCAAGTTAAATGTTATGAATGTGGTGAAACAGGGCATATCAAAACAAACTGCCCAAATCTTAAAAAGGAGAAGAAACCCTTCAAGAAGCAACGAGCATACATATCTTGGGGAGGAGATTCCGGAGACGAATCTAGTGAAGAAGAAAATGAAGAAGCGGCAAATCTCTGCCTCATGGCACAGGAAGAAAATCAAAGTGAGGTAAGTCAAATCTCTTCTCAAAATTTTTATACTCTTGATGACATGAGAAATGCCTTTGATGAATTGTATGCTGAATTTCTCAAAGTTACAAAAACCGTCACTAGCTTAAGAGAAAGTGCTTCTCTAAAAGAACAAGATTTTCAAAAACAGTTTTCATTAAAAGAAAAAGAATTAGAAAAATTGGTTTTGGAAAATGAGAAGCTACTAGAACAAAACAAGTTTTATGGGAAAAGAAGTTCTGACAAGCCCGAGAGTTCTACAAAAAATTGTGCTTCTTGTGTAGACCTTAAGAATGAAGTAGGTAGATTAAAAGGCACACTAGATAAATTCAACTCCTCTCATAAAAACTTGAATGTGGTGCTTGATAACTTGAAATCAACCAAGCATGGAATAGGCTTCATAAATGAAGAAGAGGTTGATGCAAAAACCCAACCACCTAGAGCTCAATCTAGGATTAATAACAAAAATGCCTTTCCTAAAACAAACATGCATGCTAGACAAAATATTAGGAGACCTAGACATGACCTTCCGCCTAGCAATCGTCACCATAGACATGATGCATATTTTAGGCACAACAGTGATCATGCTAGAAGATCCAGAAATGTTCAACCTAGAAATGATTATGGTGCTCAAATTAGGAGAAATGAAAATAGAGTAAACAATGTGCATTATTCTAGCTACTATGAGCCTAGACGCATGCATAATCCAAATGTGACATGTCATTATTGTAGACGAATTGGTCATATTGCTCCCGCATGCTTTACTAGACATAGACATGCCACTCAAACATATCATTATAGTATGCATAACCCTCAAGGACCCAAAATGGCATGGGTACCAAAAGAGCATTGATTTGTTTTGCAGGTGTGCTTGAAGGAATCAAGTGTAGTGGATGCTCCAAACACTTGACGGGAGACGAATTCAAAATTCCTTCAATTAAAGCACAAAGAAGGAGGAAGAGACGGAAAAGTCGATTTAGGCATTTTTTTTCAAAATCGGAAGTATTTTCGAAAAATTTAAAAGACAAAATACAAGGAAGACAAAGGCAAAATTGTGGAAGAAGCTTCTTAAATTGAAGAATGAGCCAAAAGACCAAAATGAACGGAGGATGTTCAAAATCAGGTAATAGGCGACGTTGGAGGGAAGGTAAGTACCCGGAGCTCCCTTAGAAATACCTTAGATCTTACTGCTTTTGTTTCTCAAATTGAACCCAAAACCATCTCTGAAGCAATTGGGGATGAATTTTGGACCTTGGAAATGCAAGAGGAGCTTAACCAATTCAAACATAACAACGTTTGGGATTTGGTGCCAAGACCCGAAGGTCATACCATAATTGGTACGAAATGGGTTTTTCGAAATAAATTAGATGAAAATGGCATAATCACTAGAAACAAAGCTAGGCTTGTGGCTCAAGGCTATAATCAAGAAGAAGGGATTGATTATGATGAGACATATGCTCCGGTAGCTAGATTAGAGGCCATCCGTTTGTTGCTTGCTTTTGCATCTTCTATGAATTTCATTTTATATCAAATGGATGTGAAAAGTGCCTTTTTAAATGGTTTTATCCAAGAAGAAGTTTATGTAAAGCAACCCCCCGGTTTTGAAGACTTTAATTTTCCTAATCATGTTTTCAAACTCAAAAAGGCCCTTTATGGTTTAAAACAAGCTCCTCGAGCTTGGTATGAAAGGTTGAGTAAATTTCTTTTAGAAAATAATTTTATTCGTGGAAAAGTTGACACAACTTTATTTGTCAAGCATGAAAATAATGATATCTTGCTAGTTCAAATATATGTAGATGATATCATTTTTGGTGCTACTAACAATGCTCTATGCAAGGAATTTTCAAACTTAATGACTAGCGAATTTGAGATGTCCATGATGGGTGAGTTACAATTCTTTTTGGGATTACAAGTAAAACAAATGAAGGAAGGTACATTCATTTGTCAAAGCAAGTATTGCAAAGAACTGCTTAAACGTTTTGATATGAACAATGCAAAGGAAATGGCAACTCCCATGAGCACATCCGATCATCTCGACAAAGATGAAAAAGGTAAGGAAGTCGACATCAAAAAGTACCGAGGTATGATTGGCTCTCTTCTTTATCTTACTGCTAGTCGTCCAGACATCATGTTTAGCGTGTGCGTCTGTGCCCGTTATCAATCATGTCCGAAAGAGTCTCACCTTACTGCGGTAAAGCGGATTCTAAGGTATCTTGTCGGTACTACCAATATGGGTCTATGGTACCCCAAAGGTTCTTCATGCCAACTTATTGGCTATTCCGACTCCGATTTTGCTGGATGCAAATTGGACCGCAAGAGCACTAGCGGCACTTGCCACTTGCTCGGTAGCGCTTTAGTTTCTTGGTTTAGTAAGAAGCAAGTTAGTGTTGCGTTGTCCACAACCGAGGCTGAATATGTAGCCGCGGGGAGTTGTTGCGCTCAAATCCTATGGATGAAACAACAACTCTTGGACTATGGCCTACGTCTTGACCACATTCCTCTTAGATGTGACAACACTAGTGCCGTATGCTTGACGAAGAACCCCATTCTTCACTCGCGAACAAAACACATTGAAATTAGACATCATTTTATTAGAGATCACATTCTAAAAGGCGATGTCGAAATTGAATTTGTTGAAACAAAAAGCCAATTGGCAGACATCTTTACAAAGCCCTTAGATAAAGAGTCCTTCTTCCGAATTCGTAGTGAACTCGGGATCCTTGACTCCACGTTGATCTAAGTCATGCATTGCATTTTATTTCTTACATAATTTCTAACTTGAGCGTCGGAGGCGTCTAACACTTTTTTGCAGGTATCACCCTAAAGAAAAGGGGATCATAAAAGCATGACGCAAAATACTCAAGTATTCTACAGGAAAATCGCCGTCAAACAATCGATTACTGTATCAATAATCGATTACTTTTGTTATCTTTATTTTCCAATAAATAAACTTTTGTTTATTTCATATTTTTTTGCATATTCTTCTCTTGTATATATTTTTGCTAATGGCAAAAGAGGGGAAGAAACGGGATATCAAGAAGTATGCTATATCACTCTCAACTTCATTCATGCTTAAAGTGAGGGGGAACATGAATTGAGGGGGAACATCAAATTGCATACTTTACACTTGTCTTGGATCATCAAAATAATTATTGCATATATCCCGCTTATGTTTGCCATTATCAAAAAGGGGGAAATTGTTGGAAACACGTTTCAAATGCAATATACTAAACGTGTGTTCTTTTGTAGGTTTTGATGAATGTCAAACAAAGCAAAAAGCGATATATAGCAATGCTCAAGGACAAGCACAAAATGGATGCATTACAAGAAGCTCAAGACAAAGTTTAGAAATGTTATAATTGAGTCAATATTAATTGTGATCTTGATTCCTCAACTTGGCTCATAACATGGCTTCTCTACTAAAATTATTTTTCCAAAATCATGCATATTTAAATTAAGTGTCAAATGATTTTAAACTATGCATATTTACATTTGTTAAAATGTTTTCCAAACATGCCTCAAAAATCTGGGCTAAGATAATCGATTATGTTCTTATGATAATCGAGTATCTCTAAGCCAAGACTGCATGACAATCGATTGTGAATTAATGATAATCGATTGTGAGTAAGTCAGTTAACATCAGGTTTTTGCAAACTGCATAACAATCGATTGTGTACTTATGATAATCGATTGTTAACTGAGGCAAAGTTTTCAAAACTCATAAAAATCGATTATGAACTAATGGTAATCGATTAGAATGAGAAAAATGTCTCCCAGTGATTTTAAATAAAATGATAATCGATTGTGGCTTTTGATAATCGATTATATATGAGACAGAGAGTTTTGAAATTAATTAATAATCGATTATTCCATTTGATAATCGATTGTTGAAGCTGACCGTTGTCATATATTTTCAATTACCGTCAGGTAATCGATTGTTGATATTTAACAATCGATGTTTTGCGTAAAATCTGGAAAAGATTTTCTGAACGTTGTTAAAATAATCGATTGTTGATTTCCGGACAATCGATGTTTTATGCCAAAAATTGGAAAGGATTTCTTAACGTTATAAATAATCGATTATTGATTTGAAGTAATCGATTGTTGACGTAAAATCTGGGATTGAATTTTTGATCTGATAGGCAAACAATCGATTGTTTAGTCTTGACAATCGATTGTCACTGAGTAATTTCAGCAATCCTTAATTGGCAATTAGACAACGGTAAGACTGAGTTTTTCACCTATAAATACAGCTTCAACTCAGTGTTTTCACAACAACAACATATACACTTTGAGTATTTTCATTGCTAAAAGCTTTCTTACATTGATCATCATTTTCCATTCATCCATAAAGCTTTTTGAAGAGCCATTCTATTGAGCTAAGTTGTTGTGATCTTGAGCGTACTATTTCTACTCATATCTACTCATTAAGGAGTGCTTTGTAAAGTGAGTGTGTTTTGTATTTGTAAGAGAATTGCGATTCTCGTTTGTTGAGGAACTTGTGATTCCTCGGTTGAAGTCTTTGGGATTGTTATCCCCGAGCAGTTGAAGTCTTTGGGATTGTTATCCCCGAGCAGTTGAAGTCTTTGGGATTGTTATCCCCGAGCAATTGAAGTCTTTGGGATTGTTATCCCCGAGCAGTTGAAGTCTTTGGGATTGTTATCCCCGAGCAATTGAAGTCTTTGGGATTGGTATCCCCGAGCAATTGAAGTCTTTGGGATTGTGATCCCCGAGCACCTAGGTGAGGCTTGTGTCCTCAGCTGTAACGGTTTGTTAAGCACCCGTAAGCTTGACAAGTTTAGTGGAAATCTCGAGAGAGTCTCTCGGGGACTGGACTAACCACGTTTGTGGCCAACCAGGATACATCATTGTGTAAGTTTATTCTACTGCACTTGTTTTAATTTCTGCAAAGTTTTTAAATTCCGCACTAAAACGTTAATATTTTTAAAACGCTATTCACCCCCCCCCCTCTAGCGTAAAGCGTATTGTCCAACACTCTCAGCAAAGGACAATCATATGCCACACAGATACACCATAAGCTTGCCCGTAGAGTAATACTCTACTAATCGAGTTGTTTTAGTTTTAAATCAAGAGGTCTTTATTTGGTTGCAATTTAGACTAAGGGACGGGTAGGATATATGTAAGAACTGTGAAAATCTATGCTCAAATCCTAGCGTTCCACCTGCATGTTCCACCTACGTGTTGTGCTAAGGGACGAGTAGAATCAAGTTCCACCTACGTGTTGTGCTCACCGCGGGTCAGACCCTTTTTACTGATTTTGCACTTAAAATCTACAGTCAAAGTTTTTCAATAAAGTGTCATTTTTCTATCCAGAATGCGGTCGCAGATCAGGCATACGGCTGCATTTTTGTCGCAGAGTTAATCAGAGAGTTGGTCGAAATTGGTGTTAGAAGTGCGGTACATTATGCGATCGCATAATCAATATGCGGACCGCATAGTCGTTGCATAATTACCTCAAGGATTGGTGAAGGTCAGTTATGCAGTGCATTACGTGACCGTAGAACAGGAATGTGGACCGCATTCCTGTCGCACACCCAGGCAGAGATGTTCAGTGATTGGGATGCGCATTTCAACTCTGTGATCGCATAGTGCGACCACAGATCCTGCTCGGGCTTCTAATTTTCTAAAATTTTAAACCCAACCCCTTTCTAATAAAACACCCCAACCCCTCATTTTAACATACTTTCTGAGCAAAATAAGAGAGAGGGAAGAGAGGGTCCTTGATAGAGAAAGTTCATCTTCATCAAATTGATATTTTAAAGTCACCAAAGCACGGGAAATTTCAAGTATTGTGTTCATTTCTATTCTTGCAGGTAAAATCCCCAACTCCTTTTCCATTAATTTTCCTATTTAAACAAAAAGAGGGATTCCCATGCATTGATTCTTCAAAACCAAAGGTGGGATTGTGCATGTATGTCTTTAAAAACCTAAAATCTTGTAAGAGTAATTGGGTAGGAGTAATCTTAATGAATTTTCAAAGAGGGGTAGATAACCTAGATAAGCTCGGGTAGTGATTGTGAACTTAAATTCTAAGGCATTGTCAACTTGTGAACTAGATTGACGTTGCTAGATTGCTCGGTGAGCTGAAAATAGAAGTTAACAAGGGAATTCGACTACATGTATGTATGACTAACTTTGATCCTTGTAAAATCGCCTTGTTCAAGTGTATGTATACTCGGTAGGTGATATGTACATGAATTATTTATGAATTTCTTGTGATTGGTATGTTGTGATTGTGTTATGTGGTAAGAGTTATGACTAAAGAAAATCATAAATAATGTAACTGGAATAATTGTGGTAACAATAACTATGGATTGTTGTGGGCAATTACCAATGTGACGTGTAACGTATATGAGTTGTTGAATGCGATGGAAATAGTATTGATGGTCATGGAAACACTTGCAACATTATTGTTGTTGTTATTTCTTGAGAAGTATAGATGTTGGTCTTGTGAATTGTTGATCTGTTGTTGTGTTGGATGTGAATTGTAACTGTACGATGGGATCGGGTTGCGCACCGTAACACAAAGTAATAAGGTGTGGATTGTGGTGATAAGGGTGGCCGAGGTAATAAGGGTGGAAAGTGATTAAAATCACTATTGAAACATAATATAAGCTAATTGTGAAACTATTGAAGTGGAATTGTGGAAGGGGAAAACATGAGAGTTTGTAAACTTGTTTGGCTTGATTGTTCCTTTTATGTGTGTTTGGTTGCTGCATCCGTTATTATTTCCTACTTATGTGTGGTTTGAGTTTACTTGGAGAAAGTGTTGATACCCAATTTTTCCCCACATATTTCTATACTTAAACTATTCCCAAAATAGCACGTAGCTGCATATATAAGCATCCACAAAGGTTTTGGCATTTTTTCTACATTTTTCAAGATTTTTAAAATCAATTTATGACTTAATTTTGCACTATAAAATCCAATATTTAGTCCCAAAGCTTGTTATTTTTGTGAGTAATGTATTTTATTCTCTCATTTACATAAAAATATAATTTACATAGTTTTTACATAATTTTACAAGTTCATTAGGTATTTCTAAACTAGAATTGCATGAGATTGCAATTTTAGCCTATTTCTCGATTTAATAAGTATTTAATCTATAAAATCGTTCCTACCATTTTTAAATTAATACTTATACATTATTTATTAACGCAGTATTTTAATTTGATTTTACAGTATCATTTACTATTTTGTAAAATTTAAATTGGGAAAAATGGCTATTTAAATTGTAGCCCCTTTTCATTTCAATTATAACCCAATTTCCACCCCAATTTCAGCCCTCAATTTAACCCCCAATTACATTACCCAATTTTTAAATTACCCAACCCAAACCCGTTTAAATTAACCCGCCCCGTTCCCACTATAAATCGTGGCCGTTGATCATTAAGATCAACGGTCCATAATGATCCCTTCCATAATTAACTCCAACACATCCTAACCCTAATCACTTTTCACATTCAACCGCCCTTGTATCCCCCTCCTATCTCAAACTCTCCCAAGCCCATATGAAACCGTAGCCACCTCCGATCACTTTCCGACCTCCTTCCACCGGAAACTATAACTATCCAGGCTTCACGCTACCTGCACTCACTCCTCAATCCCTTCTACGACTATGTTGTTCGAGGATTGAAACCATATTGTGAAGACCACTATTCAGAGGTCCATTGACTTGAGTTTTACGACCATGTCCGGTCTTTCTCCGGCAAGCCTTGATGTTGTGAGTCCTTTATCAACTCAGAAACAGTCCGTTCCATGCCTTTCTCGTGGCTCTATGTTTCTCTCTCTGAAACCCTAACTTTCAAGGTTTTCTCTGTGTTTATCCTTACGATCTTCTCTATATCCTCGTTATTTTCTAAAAGTTTCAAAGTATTTCTGACATTTCTTCGCAGACTTTGTTTTCAAACTGTTCGTCTTCCTAAAAATTTAGGTTTTTTTTATTTCTTTGCTTCATTTTCTCTGTCGTGACTTCTTCTAATTATACTGTGATTTCTGAGTATTTTCTATTATGGCTCCTACGTATTTTCTTTACTTTGGTATTTCGAGGGTTCCCGAGTTATATGTTTATTGTGCTCTCTGTTTTTCCTTATGCTGATCTTCCTAAATTCACCGTCATCTATGCTTCTTCTTTACACTCGATATATGATGAAAACCCTAAGTTTTAAAGGGTTTTCCATTTCTCTCTGTGAAATTTCTTGCTACATGTTTAAACCCTAACTGCTTTTGATTTCTTACTCGCGTGCTTCTGCTATTTGATTACATGATTGTTCTACCAATTTCAGTACTGCATGTTCGATTGGTGCACTTCTTTATATAGTCATATTTTCCCCCCTTTTCTGAATAACCCTAATTTTGGGAAAATTTATTTCTTACAAACTTATGAGATTCTTTAATTTGGACCTACTCCTTGACTAAGTTCAGTATCAATTTGTATCTCAAATTCCTTGAATCTCAATGTGATTGACCTGCCTTATGTGTTAAACCGTGTGAATTTCAAAACCCTTACAGGTATTTACCCTATATTTTATAATTTATTCTTGTTTTTCTTCCCAAAAATAAACTTGGGTTTATTACCTCAAGTCTGGTTCCTTAATTAGAGGGAACCCTTTCCCTAATTGATTATGATTGATACTAAGATTATTTTCCTGCCTTCTTTACTACTTACTTTCAAGCTATCAAAACCCGCCAGCTCTTTTCTTTCAAGGACACGAACAATTTCATAAGTTCATAATATACATTCTCTTTTTTCTTCTCTGCTCTTCTATTTTACTATGTTCTCTGTTACTAGGTGTGCTGCTTGTGTTAGCCGGTTGAAAGCCAAGGCTAAGTATAAGATCCTACTTGTTCTGTTTGCACTGCTGTTTGGAACTTGCAACTGGTAGGTTCCTGATTTATATATTAACTCCAAACTACATGTTTACTTACCCCTTCCCCCATGTTTGTTTATGTTCAGTGTGTAGTTAAATTTCAGCATGCACATCCCTACCCCATATTCCCATGTGTTTAATTCTGTTATGTTTGTTATAACTATCTTCCTGCACATCCCTTTCCCCAAAAGCCCTATAGTTTAACTATGTTATGTTTTGTGCAAATTTTTTCATATTTGATCACTTTACCCGACCACTTTTGTATGTGAGTGTTCTTTTAGACTAGAGTGGTACCCTATTGCCACCTATAGTTTAGAACCAGGTTGTTCTCAACCTATACTCAAGGTAATCCCACTCCTTTAACCCCCTCCCCCATTTATGTGTTGAGCCTGACCCAGGCCTGGTGGTGCCCTAATCACCATCCAGACCTGAGTTTGACTTTCTCAAGTCTGCTCTCTATGTGTTTGAGCCAGTAAAGGGTTAGGGGTGTGCCAGTCTTACCCATGGCTGGGTATGACCACCCCTTACTTGGATTTTTCCCTCAAATCTCCTTCACCTTTACACCCATTCTTAGTCTCTCTTAAGTTCCAACCCCTTTGGTAAGCCATTCCTTGGGACCCTTGAGCTCCTTCTGATCTCGGATGCCTTTGGGCTGGTACTTCCACACTGCATTACTCTATTACTCTAAGCTATTTAGGGTGTTAAGCACTGCCGGTAGTCCCTGAGATTCCTTGGAACTTTGAAAACACCTTGAGTACGAGAAGGACTTGGAATCTGGAATCCGGATTTTGTAAAATGCATGGGTTGGACAACAAGGTTTCTTGGAGACTCCCTGGGCCTATTGTAGTTCTGATGTATTTATCTTATTTTCTTTATTCCTTTCTTTCAAGTTCTGTAATAATTTGTGTAAAAGATTTGGGGATATTAGTGGAAGGGTGTGTGAAGGGCTTTACTATTTCTGCACAAGTCAAATGATAGAAACCATGTTCATAGGGTTATATGCTTAAATCACTTAGAAAGCATGCCTATAAGACTTGCATATTTTGTAATGAAATGCGTATAGAAATTCTGCCTATAGGACTTGCATATTTTTTAATCAAATGCATATAGAAATCCTGCCTATAGGACTTGCATATTTTTGTAATCAAATGCATATAGAAATCCTATCTATAAGACTTGCATACGCGATAGGCAAGCTGCAGGGTTAAACACTCAATTATTCATCAATTCCTTAACGGCTCTTAAAATCAAAAGCATAGACATCATGCCTATAGGGTTAACCGGCAACTCGCGTTATTCGCTTAATCAATAACAGTCATCCATCTGAGCTTTAATATCTTTCTCAAAAATAGTGTTTTTCGAAACTGCTAGTTGTGCATGCCTGTTAACATCTCAAGTATGTGTTTTTCTGAATTTCAAAAATAAATTCTGCCCAAATTATTTTCATTCTTTGAAACAGTCTTTGAAATGAAGTTCTGCCCAAAGTATTTTCTCTGAAACAGTCTTTTAAACTAATCTGCCTGCTCAAATGCTTTTGTTTTACTTCTGCATAAACCATTCTGCCTCGACATTTATTCAGTTTTACTGCTTTTTCAAATCTCTTATTTCCTCTACTGCTTATTTTTAGAAGACTCCCCTCCCTTTTTTTTTAAAATACAACAAACTCTTGATAACATGCCTGGGGAGCACCATTCCTTGTACTAGGGATGCCAACGGATGGGTAGAACTATTGGATAATCTAAAACAAGAGCAGGTACAGTGGATGTACGAGTGGTTTCCAACCGGAGAGTTTATCCTTCAATCTAGGGATGCACCATTCCTTGTACTCATCGGCTTGAGGAACTTACCCTTATGTCCCTCTCCGAGTCATGAGACAAGCGGGAAGAAAGCAGATTATACCAAGGGTCGAAAAGATGAGTCAGTGCAGGGCTGACTTAAAGATGACGATAGCCCACGAAGGTGTCAGGCTCAGCATATGTGGCATTCCAAACTTATCTTGGAAAAGGAATCTATGGAACCAGACAGGTATCAGGCGGGGCATGCGCCGCTTTATCCAGGGTGGTTAGAAGATGACCATATCGGCTTAGGAAAGCCAGGTTTCATCCATGGTCACAGGGTTATTGATGAGAAGAGTGCATCAAAAGTCAAGTACAATCAGCTACACAAATGGATGCGAGAGTGTGAAAGTGAGCATTGAGAAATACTAGAGGCCCGAGAGAAGCTAATGGTTATCCGCGCAAACAACCGTTTAGGGTACTTAGAGCGGGGCCTAGTGGATCTGGAAGGCAAATTTCTGAAAAGGATCAACAACTGTCAGGATGCTGAAGGTAACAAAGTAGGGCACTTGACTTAAGCTAACTTGTAGCTGGGACTGCGCGAGTTGATGCAACTGTACGAGGGAGGCAAAGATACCAAATCTGGGGAAGGTCCTTCTGAGACCAATTAGTTAGGATTTTTACTGCTTTTCTGATGTAATAAGGCCACTGGCCATTAGTAACAATTTCTCTTTATTTCAGTTTGTTTTGACTCTTTCTATTTTCTATCAATAAAATGAGGCACTTGGTGTTATAAGTTCTCCAAATTCTATCTGTCGCTAGGTTTACCTCAGGCACAACGAGGCACCCAAATAGGAAACGACTTATATTCTTGCAATAATGTGTTTAAATATCGCAATGTTTTCTTTCTCAGAATTCGCACTAACTTTTTACCTTTTTTGTTTTTCTTTTATTTTTATTCCCCTCGCCAAAGTTAAGTTCATGCATTCTGGCACCATCAGCATACTCCACAAGATCAAAGGGTCCTTCACCTCCTCCTCCTCCTCCAAGTCCTCCCAGAAACAGGAACAAGAACAAAATGGAAGATACTAATGCTAGAAAGGAAGTCGGAGAGGCTTCAATCTCCAAAGAAACTGCTGCTCACCTTGAGCAAACTTTGCTAAGGTTTCGAGAAGAGTTGGAATAAGTCCGAAACTTGGAAAGTCTGCCGATCACTCTTACAGCTACCAACAAATCACCACTACCGATGCCAACCCAGCCTGCTCAGACCCAAGTCCGCAACACAGGCAACAATGCTCCGATGCTTACCCTAGAGCCCTAATACACCACAGATAACTAGAATGCTCCTGTTTTAGTGGATTGTGTACCACATTATGGTCATCCAGTCACCAATGTAGTCGAGTCGGACTACAAAAGCTCCCTCATTCCGTATCCGGCTGCTGAGATTAAGAAGTTGACTAATTGGGTTCAGGGTTTTGAAGGTAACAAGGGTGTTGAAGGGTTGAATTACGAAGATCTCTGTGTTCAACTTGATGTTGAGCTCCCGGAGGGGTACAAACCTCCCAAGTTCTAACTGTTCGATGGTACCGAGGATCCCAGGATTCACTTGAGGATATATTGTGATAAGCTAGTAGAAGCTGGTAGGGACGAAAAGAACTGTATGAAGCTATTTATGAGGAGTTTGAAGGGTGATGCCTTATCTTGGTGTATTAGCTAGGATGTAAAGAAATGGATGAGTTGGGTGAACATGGCGTCCGATTATATGGACCATTTCAGGTTCAACACTAAGAATGCGCCAAACGTCTTCTATATCTAGAATCTTAAGAAGAAGGCTACAGAGACCTTTCGTGAGTATGCTACTTGTTGGAGGTCGAAAGCTGCTAAGGTCAGACCGGCCTTGGGTGAAGAACAAATGAATAGATTCTTTGTCCGTACTCAAGACCCACAGTACTATGAAATATTGATGCTAATTGAGGGTCAAAAGTTCTTCGATATCATCAAATTGGAAGAAAGGATCGAAGAAGGCATTAAAACAGTATGGTCACTGACCTAGAGGCATTACAAGCACCCAACAAGGCTCTACAGTCTGGTGCTCGACAAAGAAGAAAGAGGTAAATTCTGTAATGGATGCGCAAAGAAACAACTCTCCCATGAAGTACCAAACCTATCCCTCAGCTCCACTCACATACCAGCCTACCCCAAATTACCCAACACCACCACCTACTTACCAAATTCCCCCACCTGCTTACCAATCACCTCCACTACCCACATACCAACCCACTTCACCCCGATATTCCAACCTGCACCCATATACCAAGCATATAACTCCCAAACTTCTCACTACCCATCACCACCTACTCGCCAAAATTTCCCTCGACCTAGACCAAATTTCGACTGCAAACCCCCTAGACAATACACCGCCATAGCCGAGCTAATTGACCAATTGTATGAAAAACTCAAAGCAGCAGGTTATGTCACCCCTATCCCAGCCGTAACTCTAGAAAACCCTTCCCAATCGATTAACCCAAACAAGACTTGCACATACCATTCCGGGATGAAGGGCCATACCATTGACGAGTGTCACTCGTTAAAATACAAAATTCAGAACCTGATTGACAACAAGATTAATATAGAAAAGGAGCCCACTCCTAATGTCCACAACAACCCTCTGCCTAATCACAAAGGTGGAGGTATCCACATGATTGAGATCGAAGATGATTGGGACCCCAAAGGGTCAATTGGTCTAATAGCTGAAGGAGATTATCCCAAGAAGCTGGTGGTTACTCTCAATCCTATTATTGTACAAATCCAGTCGTCTTAGGGTGACAATGTAAATGTATCCATGCCACTCAAATTTGAAGTACCTTCCACAAAGACACCAAAACAGATTGAGGTTGAGTTCAGAGCTCCGAAACAACCTACACCGTTTGAAGTTGTTGTGTTGTCTCCTAAGGGACCTATTCCAGTCTCCATGACATACATGACCCCCTTCGAAACAAATGCTATACCTTAGGACTACATAGCCGAGGCGAGATGGAAAGGAAAGACACATATTGGAGAAGCAACTGCCGCATAGAGCATGACTAGAACAGGCAGGGTATACACGCTAGAACACCTAGCTGAGTCCAGCATGCAAGCCTCTAGACGTCGCGTTGAAACCAGACCTGATGATCTCTGGAGAAAGATACAAGCTAAGGAATATTTAGTCATTGAGCAGCTGAATAAGACTCCAGCACAGATCTCCATCTTGGCACTTATACAGAGTTCTGACGCACATAAAAATGCCTTGATGAAGATACTAAGTGAAGCTTATGTCCCCAGCAACATAACATGAGGCGAAATGGCAAACATGGTGGGATAGATACTGGAAAGCCATAAGATCACCTTCCATGAAGATGAATTTCCGCCGGAAGGTCTTGGCCACAACAAAGCATTGCACATCACTGCGCAATGTGAGGATCATTTTATCACCAGGATTCTAGTCAACGGGGGATCCAACCTCAACATTTGTTCGTTGGTGACTCTCAGGACATTGGGCAAAGGGTTGCACGAGGTCAAAGATGGGGCTTTCAATGTCAAAGCTTTCGATGGATCTCACAGGTCCACCATTGGAGAAATCAGTTTGTGCCTGCAGATGGGGCCCACCTGGTTCGATGTTGAGTTCCAAGTCATTGACGTACCAATATCCTACAACTTATTGCTAGGACGTCCTTGGATCAACGCCGCTGGGGATATGGCATCAACATTACATCAAGTCGTGAAATTTGTGTGGAATCATCAAGAAATAATCATTCATGGTGACGGTAGCAACCCCATATACAGTCGCCAGGCTATCCCGATGATCGGTGGGACAAGGAGAATAGGTGGGGAAACATACCATCACATCGAACGAGTCAATGCCATAGACAAGGATAAGTGGCGGGATAGAAAAATCGAGAGCATTCTAAATTGGAGCGGGTACGGGCCTGGAAAGGGGCTTGGCAAGAATCTCCAGGGTATCACCAAGCCCATCCATTTGAAGAAGCATGGGACCACTTTTGGTCTGGGTTATTAATACACTTTGGAGGAGTTCCAGCAATGGTCGCCTCTATGGCGCAGTCCCTACTACCCATTAGAGCACCCTTTACCTCAATTAGAGCAAACCTTGCAGCCTGCTAATGCCGTATCAGAGGAAGATGAGACGCTAGCAGCCATGAAGAACCTGTTTCTAGAGGATAATATGGATTGTTGTGTTACCTTCGAGGAGGAAGGGGAGGAAGGCCCTTCTATTCAAGCTATGAATCGAGGGGAGCGCCTCACCAATTGGTCAATCAGGACCACCAGTTCCCGTAGAGCCTCGGGGTAGCAAGGCTAAATGACACATATACATCGCACTTTACTTTTAGTTGATTTTTACTTTTCAGCATTATCTTTACTTTTGAAAAAAGAGCTCTGATGTTTCAGACAATTATGAATTTAATTAAAGCATTTTCCAAGTTTATCTTTATATTTCGCTCTCATTTATTTTCTCTACTATTTACTTTATTTTACACAGCATTACTATTACATATCTTGATGATGAACCCACGACTGTAACTTGCAATGAGACAATGCAACAAACGGTCATATATTCAGAAGAGGATGAAATATGAGAAGAGGTTGTTAAAGAGGTCGAAAATTTTGAGAACAGACCCAAGTACAATTGAGATGAAATCGAGGTCATTAATCTAGGAGATGCAGAAAACACCAAGGAAACACGAATCAGTGCGCACTTGTCACCATCACAAAAGGAATGATACACATAATTTTTGAAAGAGTATGAGGACATATTCGCCTGGTCGTATGATTGTATGACCGGCCTCAGCACGTCCATTGTGGCTCACAAGTTGCCGACATATCCGACATGCCCACCGATCAAGCAGAAACTCAAGCCAGACATGAGTTTGAAAAACAAAGAAGAAGTCACAAAGCAACTCAAAGCCAAGGTTCTCAGAGTAATGGAGTATCTAAAATTGTTAGCCAACGTTGTGACTGTGCCAAAAAAGGACGGGAAGGTTAGAGTCTGTGTCGACTACAGGGATATCAACCGGGCCATCCCTAACCATGACTTTCCTTTGCCAAATGTACACATACTCATCGGCAATTGCGCCAAACATGAGCTGCAGTTGTTCGTCGGTTGTTTTGTTGGGTACCATCAGATATGGATGGATGAAGAGGATTCATAGAAAATGACATTCATCACACCATGGGGAATGTATTGTTACCGAATGATGCCTTTCGGCTTGAAGATGCCGCTGCTACTTACATGAGAACCATGACCACAATATTTCATGATATGATACATAAGGAGATCAAGGTATATATGGATGACATCATCATTAAGTACAGAAACGTTGCGGATCACATGGAAGATTTAGAAAATTCGTTAACAGACTGAGGAGATACAACCTGAAATTGAACCCCGCCAAGTGTGCGTTCGGGGTCCCGGCCGGAAAATTATTGTGTTTCATTGTGAGTCGCCGAGGAATAGAACTTGATCCATCAAAGGTCAGAGCCATTCAAGAGTTTCCGCCGCCAAAGAACAAGAAAGAGGTAATGAGCTTTCTAGGGAGGCTCAACTACATCAGCCTATTCATCGCTCAATCCACTGTTATTTGTGAGCCCATCTTCAGAATGCTAAAGAAAGACGCCGCCACTAAATGGACCGATAATCCCAAAGGCATTTGACAGGATCAAGGAATACTTGTCTATGCCTCCAGTCCTGGTTTCACCTGAGCCCGGGAGACCTTTATTGCTTTATCTCGTTGTCTTGGATGGGCCATTCGGTTGCATTTTAGGGCAACATGAAGAAACATGAAGGAAGGAGCAGGCCATCTACTACCTCAGCAAGAAGTTTACCCCGTACGAGGCTCGGTATTCCTTATTAGAGTGCACTTGTTGTACTTTAACCTAGGTAGCTCAGAAATTGAGGCACTATTTGTGCACTTACACCACTCATCTCATATCCAGGATGGATCCATTGAAGTATATTCTCCAGAAGCCCATGCCCACTGGCAAGCTCGCCAAGTGGAAAATCTTGTTGGGTGAATTCAACATTGTCTATGTCACCCAAAAGGCAGTTAAAGGACAGGCTTTGACAGATCACCTCGCCGAAAATCTAGTAGGAAGAGAATATGAACACTAAAAACGTATTTTCCTGAGGAAGAGATAGCCTTCATAGGAGAAGACATTGCAGAATCCTATGATGGTTGGAAAATGTTTTTCTATGGAGCCGCAAACTTAAGGAGTTGGCATTGGAGAAGTTTTGGTATCACAAACTGGTCAAGATTACCCGGTATCCGCCAAGCTCAGATTCCCCTGCACCAACAATATGGCCGAGTACGAAGCCTGCATCTTAGGGCTCAAGCTGGCCATTGACATGAATGTTCAGGAACTACTAGTGATCGGAGATTCAGACTTACTCATACATCAGGTCCGAGAAGAATGGGCAACCAAAAATTCCAAGATACTCCCCTATCTACACCATGTGCAGGAGTTAAGGAAGAGATTCAGAAAGATGGAGTTCCAGCATGTCCCCAGAACACAGAACGAGTTTGCCGATGCTTTAGCCACTTTATCATCCACGATCCAAAATCCGAATACAAATTTTATTGATCCCATTCCGGTCAAGATTCACGACAAGCCAGCTTATTGTGCTCACGTCGAGGAAGAAGCCGACGGGAAACCTTGGTTCCACGATATCAGGGAATACTTGACAACGGGAGGGTACCCAGAGTTTGCCAATGCCACTCAGAAACGAACAATTCGGAGGTTGTCCAATAATTTTTTTACAGCGGAGAAATCCTATATAGGAGGACTCCTGATTTGGGATTATTAAGGTGTGTCGAGGCAAAAGAAGCAACCAGACTTTTGGAGGAAGTGCACGCGGGGACTTGTGGACCGCATATGAATGGTTTCGTTTTGGCGAAGAAGATACTTGGGGCAGGTTATTTTTGATGACTATGGAGACGGACTGCATTAAATATGTCCGAAAATGCCAACAATGTCAAGTAAATGCAGATATGATAAAGGTGCCTCCAAATGAGCTTACTGCAACAAGCTCACCATGGCCATTTGCCGCTTGGGGAATGGACGTCATTGGACCAATTGATCCAGCCCCGTCAAATGGGCACAGGTGCATCCTAGTGGAAATCGATTACTTTACCAAATGGGTTGAAGCATCATCATACAAGGCAGTCACTAAGAATGTAATTGCAGATTTTGTCCGAGATTGTATGGTTTGTCGGTTCGGGGTTCCAGAGTCAATCATCACCGACAATGGCGCTAACCTTCAACAGTGACCTAATGAATGCAATGTGTGAAACATTCAAAATCAGACATAAGAACTCTACGGCTTACAGACCTCAGATGAACGGAGCTGTAGAAGCAGCCAATAAGAACATCAAGAAGATACTAACGAAAATGATTTAAAAGCACAAGCAATGGCATGAGAAATTGTCGTCGCTTTATTGGGTTGCCGCACAATGGTCTGCACATCAACCGGGGCCACTCCGTACATGCTAGTTTATGGAACAGAGGCAGTCATTCCCGATGAGGTAGAAATCCCATTCTTAAGGGTCATACAAGAAGCTAGATTAGATGATGCAGAATGGGTCAAGAGTCACTACGAGCAGTTAGCCCTTATAGACGAAAAGAGAATGAATGTCGTCTGTCATAGTCAATTATATCAGAACAGAATGTCCAGAGCCTTCAAAAAAAGAGTTAAGCCAAGGAAGTTCACGCCAGGACAACTGGTATTGAAGAAAATATTCTCGCATAAGGATGAAGCCAAAGGGAAATTCTCTCCCAATTGGCAGGGCTCGTACATGGTCCATCGGGTTCTAACTGGAGGAGCCCTTATTCTCGTAGAGATGGACGGAAAGTCTGGCCAAAACCAATGAACTCAGATGCCGCAAAAAGATACTACATTTAATCATTATTCTTTTCCCTGATGTAATTTGAACTACACCTGGCCTGATTCCCCTTTAAGAGGGGATACGTAGGAAGCCCTATGGGTTCGGTCACATTTTTAATAATATTACATCCCCCCCCCCCAATGAACTTAGATTCCGAGGACTCTATTTTCAGTCGTTCAACACCGCCGTTAACAGCGCTAGCCCAGTAAACTGGGGCAGAATTTTGAGGAGGACCCTCAAAATTCGGAGCAAGCAAGGCTGCCGTGTCTTGAACCATATTGCAGTTGTTGGTTCATCATAAAACAAAAATTGTTCTTTTCTTTATTTATATATACATTTGCATCATGTTTGCCAAATCTTTTGCGTAAAACCATTTGGATCAATATCGTTCAGTAACGCTACCCCAAATGGCACTGGACGTCACGAGCCAAGGGATACGAACTAACCTCCCCCTTTGCAGAACTCACGATTTTTCTTTGGACGCAGGAATTCAGGACACAAATGGGTGACGCATGTGCTTTACAGGACCGAAACTCCCGAAACTACTTATTTCACAAAAGTTTACTACTTACATCCAACATTTCCCCAGCAGTTATGATATTGCAGTCATCTACCAGCTAAGAAAATCATTACTATCTTCTCCTTTACATTTTCGCATTGCATAAGGCTATTCTCTACCTTCCGAGGTTAAGCTCTACCTCCATCCTGCATAAGGCTATTCGCGGCCTTTCGAGACTAAGCTCTGTCTCCATCTTACATTTTTGCATAAGGCTATTCTCTGCCTTCCGAGGTTAAGCTCTACCTCCATCCTGAATAAGGCTATTCGCTACCTTTCGAGACTAAGCTCTGTCTCCATCTTGCATTTTTGCATAAGGCTATTTTCTACCTTCCGAGGTTAAGCTCTACCTCCATCCTGCATGAGGCTATTCGCCGCCTTTCGAAACTAAGCCCTATCTCCATTTTGCTTTTTTGCATAAGGCAATTCTCTGCCTTCCGAGGTTAAGCTCTATCTCCATTCTGCATAAGGCTATTCGCTGTCTTTCGAGACTAAGCTCTGTCTCTATCCTGCATTGCATAAGGCTATTCTCTACCTTCCGAGGTTAAGCCCTACCTCCATTCTACATAAGGTTATTCACTGCCTTTCGAGACAAAGTTCTGTCTCCTTCTGAGGTTAAGCTCTACCTTCTTTATTTTGCATTTGGCTGAAAAAATCACCACCCTATTTCATTTGGCTGAAATATCACCACCCTGCATTTTAAATTCTTGCTCGGCTGAAACATCGCCACCCTTGCATTCATTCGGTTGAAATATTGCCACCTTCTCATAGGCTGAAATATCGCCAACTTATTGAAACGCCTCATAGTTCGGAGGCAACATATGCATAGCCCAAGAACACCATTTCACGACATGCAAATCTTTACTTTTATGCTCATCATAGCCCAGGACGTCATAGTCTGAGGACGCCATCTTATCGTCTGAAGACAGCATTCATAGTCCAGTGGGAATTTGCATCACATTTAAATTACACATATATACGCACATCGTTCATTTACATTTACACCAGCTGGCTCACGGTCGTCTCAGCAAGAGCGATCCCACTCCAGTTTTTTGCAACCATCCGACCTTCGAATCATTGTCAAATCTCTAACCCCGTTGCATCCGTCTTTTCCGAACTTCCATCGGCATATCTCACCAATGCTTCTTGAACTACATACGGCCTGATTCCTGTAAAACCAGGGATATGTAGGCAGCTTAGAAGTCATAGCACGATCATAACTCTCTTACAGTCGCCATCTCCAGTCAAAATTGGCCATCTTGTCTTTATCTGACAACTCTTCATCCTCCTCGGGTAAAGAGGGGCAGCTGTTGATACCCAATTTTTTCCCACATATTTATATACTCAAATATTCTCAAAATAGGACGTATATTCATATATAAGCATCCACAAAGCTTTTGGCATTTTTCCTGCATTTTTCAAGATTTTTAAAATCAATTTATGACTTATTTTTGCACTATAAAATCCAATATTTAGTCCCAAAGCTTGTTATTTTTATGAGTAATCTATTTTATTCTCTATTTTACATAAAAATATAATTTACATAGTTTTTACATAATTTTACAAGTTCATTAGATATTTGTAACTAGAATTGCATGAAATTGTAATTTTAGCCTATTTCTCGATTTAATAAGCATTTTATCTACAAACTTATTCCTAATATTTTCAAATTAGTACTTATACATTATTTATTAACCAGTATTTTAATTTGACTTTTACAGTGTCATTTACTATTTTGTAAAATTCAAATTGGGGAAAATCGCTATTTAAATTGTAGCCCCTTTTCATTTCAATTGTAATCCAATTCCACCCCAATTTCAGCCCTCAATTTAACCTCCAATTACATTACCCAATTTTGGAATTACCCAACCCAAACCCATCCAAATTAACCTGCCCTGTTCCCACTTTAAATCGTGGCTGTTGATCATTAAGATCAACGGGCCACAATGATCCCTTCCATAATTAAACCCAACACACCCCCTAACCCTATTAACTTTTCACCTTCAGCTGCCCTTGTATCCCCCTCCTCTCTAAAATGCTTCCAACCCCATCTGAAACCCAAGCCACCTCTGTCACTTTTCAACCTCCTTCCACCAGAAACTATGACTATCTAGGCTTCACGCTACCTGCACTCATTCCTCAATCCCTTCTATGACCCAATTGTTCGAGGATTGAAACCTTATTGTGAAGACCACTGTTCAAAGGTCCATAGATTTGAGTTTTACGACCATGCCCGATCATTATCCGGCAAGCCTTGATGCTGTGAGTCCTTAGTCGACTCAAAAACAGTCTGTTCCAGGCCTTTCTCGTGTCTGTATGGTTCTCTACCCTAATTTTCAAGGTTTTCTCTATGTTTATCTATACGATCTTCTCTAGATCCTCGTTAATTTCTAAAAGTTTCAAAGTATTTCTCGCATTTTTTTACCGACTTTGTTTTCAAATTGTTCGTCTTCCAAAAATTTAGTGTTTCTTAGATTTCTTTGCTTCATTTGCTCTGTCGTG
Source organism: Nicotiana benthamiana (assembly GCA_034376525.1). Lineage (NCBI taxonomy): Eukaryota > Viridiplantae > Streptophyta > Magnoliopsida > Solanales > Solanaceae > Nicotiana > Nicotiana benthamiana. The sequence continues at coordinate 50,866,888 of CM067338.1, read as the reverse complement.
ACTTCTTCTAATTTTACTGTGATTTCTGAGTATATTCTACTATGGCTCCTACGTGTTTTCTTTACTTTGGTATTTCTAGGGTTTCCGAGTTATATGTTTATTGTGCTCTCTGTTTTTCCTTATGCTGATCTTCCTAAATTCACCTTCATCTATGCTTCTTCTTTACACTCGATATATGATAAAAACCCTAAGTTTTAAGGGGTTTTCCGTTTCTCTCTGTGAAATTTCTTGCTACATGTTTAAACCCTAACTGCTTCTGATTTCTTACTCGCGTGCTTCAGCTCTTTGATTACATGATTGTTCTACCAATTTTAGTACTGTATGTTTAAATTGGTGCACTTCTTTATATAGTCATATTTTCCCCCATTTCTGAATAACCCTAATTTTGGGAAAACTGATATCTTACAAACTTATATGATTCTTTAATTTGGACCTACTCCTTGACTAAGTTCAGTATCAATTTGTATCTCAAATTCCTTGATTCTCTATGTGATTGACCTGCCTTATGTGTTAAACCGTGTGAATTTCAAAACCTTACACGTATTTACCATGTATTTTATAACTTATTCTTGATTCTCTTCCCAAAAATAAACTTGGGTCTATTACCTCAAGTCTGGTTCCTTAATTAGAGGGAACCCTTTCCCTAATTGATTATGATTGATACTAAGATTATTTTCCTGCCTTCTTTACTACTTATTTCAAGCTATAAAAACCCGCCACCTCTTTTATTTCAAGGACACGAACAATTTCATAAGTTCATAATATACATTCTCTCTTTTCTTCTCTGCTCTTCTCTGTTACTAAGTTCTCTGTTACTAGGTGTGTTACTTGTGTTAGCCGGCTGAAAGCCAAGGCTAACTATAGGATCCTACTTGTTCTGTTTGTACTGCTGTTTGGAACTTGCAACTGGTAGGTTCCTGATTTACATATTAACTCCAAACTACATGTTTACTTACCCCTTCCCCAATGTCTGTTTATGTTTAGTATGTAGTTAAATTTCAGCATGCACACCCCTACCCCATATTCCCATGTGTTTAATTCTGTTATGTTTGTTATAACTATCTTCCTGCACATCCCTTTCCCCAAAACCCCTATTGTTTAACTGTGTTCTGTTTTGTGCAAATGCTTTCATATTTTATCCCTTTCCCCGACCCCTTTTGTATGTGAGTGTTGTTTTGGACTAGAGTGGTACCCTATTGCCACCTCTAGTTTAGAACCAGGTTGTTCTCAACTTATACTCAAGGTAATCCCACTCCTTTAACCCCCCTCCCCATTTTATGTGTTGAGCCTGACCCAGGCCTGGTGGTGCCCTAATCACCATCCAAACCTGAGTCTGACTTTCTCAAGTCTGCTCTCTATGTGTTTGAGCCATTAAAGGGTCAGGGGTGTGACAGTCTTACCCATGGCTGGGTATGACCACCCCTTACTTGGCTTTTTCCCTCAAATTAACTTCACCTTTACACCCATTCTTAGTCTCTCTTAAGTTCTGGCCCCCTTTGGTAAGCCATGCCTTGGGACCCTTGAGCTCCCTCTGACCTCAGATGCCTTAGGGTTGGTACTTCCACACTACATTATTCTGTTACTCTAAGATATTCAGGGTGTTGTGCATTTCCGGGAGTCCCTGAGATTCCTTGGAACTTTGAAAACACCTTGAGTACGAGAAGGTCTTGGAATATGGAATTCGGATTTGGTAAAATGCATGTGTTGGACACTAAGATTTCTTCGAGACAACCAAGGCCTGTTGTAGTTCTGATGTATTTATCTTATTTTCTTTGATCCTTTTTTTTTTCAAGTTTTGTAATAATTGTGTTAACGATTTGGGGATATTAGTGAAAGGGTGTGGGAAGGGCTTTACTATTTCTGCACAAGTCAAATGATAGAAACCATGTTCATAGGGTTCTATGCTTAAATCACTTAGAAAACATGCCTATAGGACTTGCATATTTTGTAATCAAATGCATATAAAAATCCCGCTTATAGGACTTGCATATTTTTGTAATCAAATGCATATAGAAATCCTGCCTGTAAGACTTGCCTACGCGATAGGCAAGCTGTAGGGATAACGATCAATTATTCATCAATTCCTTAACGGCTCTTAAAATTAGAAGCATAGACATCATGCCTATAGGGTTAACTGCCAACTCGCCTTATTCGCTTAATCAATAACAGTCAATTATCCGATCTTTAATGTCTTTCTCAAAAATAGCATTTTTCACAAACTTCTAGCTATGCATGCCTGTTAACATCTCAAGTATGTGTTTTTCTGCCTTTCAAAAACAAATTCTGCCCAAAGGAATTTTCATTCTTTGAAATAGTCTTTGAAATGAAGTTCTGCCCAAAGTATTTTCTCTGAAACATTCTTTTTAAATAATCTGCCTGCTTAAATGCTTTTGTTTTACTTCTGCATAAACCTTCTGCCTCGACATTTATTCAGTTTTCAAGACAGTCGTGCAACTCGCTTTTTTCTCAAATCTGCTCCTCTTTCTGAACTTTTTTCCTACATATTTTACTTATACTGTCCACTGCTTTTTCAAATCTTTTATTTCCTCTACTGCTTATTTATAAAAGACTCCCCTGACTTTTTTTTTAAAATACAACAACTCCTGATAACATGCACTGGGAGCTCGAAGCAGATTTTCTATCAAGCTTTATGTGTTTAACTAATCCATTCACGATCAGCTTTAATATTAAGACCAAATCAGTATTTGTAAGTCATGCTAGACTAATTGCTGTTATGGCTTACGGGGTTTATATGAGCCTTTGAATGTCTAATTTGTATACCTTTATGTGCTATCTGTTTTGATTGATGCTTAGTATTTTTACCTTTGAAAACTCCATATATGTCCTATCTCTCTCTCTCTCTTAAGATTAGAAGTCCTAAACCCGGGACAAATAGGTTGGGAAGGGTACTAGCATGCAATTAGTAAATGAGATCAAACGCGTTTAATACCTTAACGGGGTGGGAATGGTAGAATATGGAGATGATGACGATGTGATAATATCATATAGCGACCCCTCTTTGGGAATAAGTGCAGGATATTGTATTCAATGATCCATATGATAGTCGAAACTGGGACCTCTTTCTCCTTTGTTTGCTCTATTTAAACGTTTTCCTAAAGTAATGATTTTCAAACTAATTCCCTCTTCTACTTGACTTATACTCTTCCCCTTTTCGAAAATTTCTTTAATGCTTTATATACGAGCCTTATTTGTTTATTTGCTTTATTAAAGTCACAATTAACGGCCAGGACCACACTAGTGGATCTTGAGGGGTGTCTAACACCTTCCCCTCGAGATAATTTCAAGCCCGTACCCGAACTCTAGTTTTCTTTAAAAAATACTCTCTCCTTTCTTAAAAGTGACCTAATGCACTATAATCATTAGGTGGAGACTCTTAAACTTCCGATACCCAATTCCAAAACGGGAACAAGAGTTGTTTTGTCCATAATGCCGTAAGCCCGATTTCGCTTCTTTTAGTAGGGAAAAGGGGGACGTCCCTTTAGCCGGGGGTTCTATATTCGTGTTATGATTGTAGGTGGATCAATAGCAGGTACTCTAGTCCATCGGCTGTAGCTCTTTATCACTTCCTGTCAGCTGAATTGGTGAGTCCCTTCTCTTTTCGGGGCCCTGCATGGCTCATGCCGCTCCTGTTCTTGTCTTTTGGGATCTTGCTTTGGTATTTGTAAAAAGTTGTAGCCGGAGCCTTGTTACAGGCAAGTATTGTATAATCCTTTTTCATCTTTAGAGGCTTCGTAGATAGAAAATGTGGGTCAGAAACTTTGGTTATATGTACTTTGTATGCTGGGCAATGTAATTTGTAAACCACGCTAAAGATTATCTATGTTATGTATGCTTTTGTAAGAAGGTGTTCCAATTATAATTAGTTGTTTCACTTGGTTAATAAGTGATGAAAAATGTGGGATAACATTTGGGATTGGAAAGGCACCCAGGTCCACCTTACTGGGGATACCCGGTAGAGCGCCGATCATGTCCCTCAAATTAGGGGCATGGAAAACTTGGTATCAGAGCCTCAGATTTTAAAAGAGTCCTAGGATATCTCGAAACCGTGCCAAGTAGAGCCCTTTCAATGTGTTGTCGACCACATCTATAAGTAGGGTCTACACGAGCATTTATGAAACTATCCTCTTCTTTGTTACTCCATATCGTGCGGTGAAGTGGAAAGTGGAAGTATTTACGTCTAACTCGTGCTTTGTTCCAACATTTTCAAAAATGGAACCTAAAAAGAAAGCTAGACTTGGCCTTGGGACTGACGCCATCCCAAGTATGGCCATGCATCATGTACTTGATGCAAATGGTGAGTGTGACTCCCCAGCCTTGAATCTACCCGGTCCATCTATTCCAGATCCAAGCATTCTTGTTTCAGCTGCTGTAGAGGGTGCCACCATCTCTCCCGTCGATATTCCAAATCCTGACCCTTTTCCAGCTTCCAGTCTTGGGGTTTCTGACGGGGACCTTAGGGGAGCCATCCGTATGTTGACCCAGGTAGAGGCTGCCCAGGCCCAAAGATCTCATGATGCCCCTCTGTCCTCCAGCGGACAGGGGGATTCTGCCAGCTCTAGAGTCCACCACTTTCTGCGATTGGCCCCTCCAGAATTCTCAGGCAAAGATTCAAAGGCCGATCCGCAGGATTTCCATGATGAGATGTACAAGACCCTCCAAGTGATGAAGTCTACAAAGATAGAGGGAGTTGATTTGGTTTTATAAAGTTTGAGGGGAGAAGCGCGTTCGTGGTTCAAGATGTAGGAGGATTGCTGTGAGGAGGGAAGACCTACGGCTAGATGGGATGAGTTTGTAGATGCCTTTATGGACTACTTCTTGCTTGCTTAGACAATGGCAGCTCGTGCCACTGATTTCGAGGTTCTCAAGCAGGGCAGTATGAGTGTTTAGGAGTGCCACACGCTATTTATGACTTTGTCCAAATATGCTCCTCAGTTAGTGTAGACCATGGATGCTCGGGTTTGGTATTTCGTTCAAGTCTTAGTCCTTTGGTGGTTAACGAGGCTGCTAAACTGGCCTTGGACTCAGATATAAATTATGGAAAGATTGTAGGATTCGCTCAGGCCACAGAGGCTAGGAAGTTGAAGATACGAGAATAAAGGGAGAGTAGCAATAGGGCCTGATCAATGGGTCACTCAGGGAGGTTAGCTCAGGGGAGAGGGTCATCAGGGTCATCTTGGTCATATGCTCAGTCCTCAGCTAGTGCATTGCCGTCTGTACACATCTATCAGTAGAGTAGTCACTCAAGAGCGAGTTCAGACAGCAGGAGGTTCTGTCAGTCTGGTCGTCCAAAAATGAGGTCTCAGCAACATGTGGGAGATTCATGCCCCAAGTGTGGAAGGTTCCATATAGAGACTTGCTATTTGGATATCCCGATGTGCAATGGGTGTGGGGTGAAAGGTGATATCCAGCGGGACTGCCATGCGCCCAGTCAGGGTTTGAGTAAGGGATCTGCCCAGTCATCTAAGTCTCCCGTTGCTACATCATATGTGCGTCCTCCAGCTCCAGCAGGGCATGGTACAGTTAGGGGTAGAGCTCGGGGTAGAGTTAGACCTAGCCGATTCTATTCTTTGAGTGGTCGCTAGAGTGCCGATGCTTCTCCAGATGTTGTTATTGGTATCTTTTCAGTTCACGCCATTGATTTCTATGCTCTTATTGATCCAGGGTCCTCTTTGTCTTATGTCACCCATTCGTTGCTTCAAGTTTTTGGATAGAACTGAACACCTTCTTGAGCCGTTCTCTGTATCGACTCTGGTTGGTGATTCTATTACAGCCTTGCGAGTTTATAGGAATTGTGTTGTCTCGGTGTGTGATCGTGTTACGATGGCCGATCTTATTGAGCTGGGAATGGTAGATTTTGATGTGATTATGGGAATGGACTGGCTTTATTCATGCTTTGCTAAACCTTAATGCCGAACGAGATTCATAAGGCTTGAGTTCCCCAATGAGCCAGTTATTGAATAGAAAAGAAATGGTGTGGTGCCAAAGGGTAGGTTTATTTCATGACTTAAGGCTTCAAAGATGATTAAGAAGGGGTGTATCTATCATTTGGTCTGGGTGGCGGACACCACATCAGAAGTGTTTGTCCCCAAGTCCGTGCCAGTTGTGAAAGAGTTTCTTAAAGTGTTTCCAGATGAGCTTCCAGGAATTCCGCCAGGTAGGGAGATTGATTTCGGGATTGATGTATTGCCAGATACTTAGCCAATATCTATTACACCATAAAGAATGGTGCCAGCGGAGTTAAAAGAGTTAACGGAGCAGTTGAAGGATTTATTAGAGAGGGGGTTCATACGACCGGGTGTGTCACTGTGGGGTGCTCCAGTTCTTTTCGTCAGAAAGAATGATGGGTCGCTTCAGATGTGCATTGATTATAGGAAGATTAACAAAGTCACCATCAACAATAAATATCCTTTGCCTTGGATAGATGATTTGTTCGACCAATTGCAAGGTGCAAAGTTCTTCTCCAAAATTGATTTGCAATTCGGGTATCACCAATTAAAGATCAGAGAGTAGGATATTCCTAAAACCGCCTTCAGAACTCGCTATGGTCACTTCAAATTCTTGGTCATGTCTTTTGGGTAACCAACGCCCGGCAGCTTTCATGGACCTCATGAATCAAGTTTTCAAGCCGTTTCTAGACTACTTCATGATTGTTTTCATTGACGGCATGCTCGTTTATTCACGCAACAGGGAGGATCATGCCGATCACCTCAGAGCAGTTTTGCAAACTCTTCATCAGCACCGGTTGCATGCTAAATTCTCAAAATGTGAATTTTGGTTGGAGTCTATCACTTTTTTAGGTCATGTTATTTCCAGTGAAGGGATTCAGGTGGATCCCTAGAAGATTGCAGCGGTATAATATTGGCCTAGACCTACAACCCCAACGAAGGTCCATAGCTTCTTGGGTTTAGCCGGGTACTATCGGAGGTTTGTGGAGGGATTATCTACCCCTCACCTTCCCATTAAGTAAGTTGACGCAGAAAGATGTTAAGTTCCAATGTTCTGATGCTTGTGAGAGAAGTTTCCAGGAATTGAAGTCAAGGTTGACCTCGACACCGATATTGGCCTTGTCGGAAGGCACAAAAGGATTTGTAGTCTATTACGATGCTTCCAGGGTGGACTTAGGGTGTGTATTGATGCATCATGGGAAAGGTATAGCGTATGACTCAAGGCAACTCAGGAATCACGAGAATAATTACCCGATGCATGATTTGGAGCTTGCTACTATTGTGTTTTCCTTGAAAATATGGCGACATTATCATTATGGGGTCCATGTGGATGTGTTCTCGGACCACAAGAGTCTCCAATATTTGTTCAAGCAGAAGGAGTTAAATTTGAGGTAGCGACGGTGGTTAGAATTGCGTAAAGATTATGATATGAACATCTTGTACCATCCGGGTAAGGCGAATGTGGTGGCCGACGCTCTCAGCCGGAAATGCATGGGTAGTTTGGCTCACTTGGAAGCGGATCAGAGGCTCCTAGCTCGGGAGTTATATCACTTGGTCAGTCTTGGGGTTTGCATCTCAAACCCCAAATGAGGAAGACATTATGGTGTGTAATAGAGCAGAATCATCGCTTATAGCGGAAGTCAAGGAAAAGCAATTCATCGATCCAGCATTAGCCCAGATGAAGGACGCAGTTCTGAATAACAAGATTTCAGCATTTTCACTCGGTAGCAATGATGGTATGTCATGATGTCAAGGTAGGCTATGTTTTCCAGATGTGGATAACCTTCGAGAGAGAGTAATGGCGGAGGCTCATCATTCCAGGTATTCGGTGCACCCAGGTTCTACGAAAATGTATCACGATCTCAAGGAAATTTATTGGTGGGGTAGTATGAAGAGGGGTGTGGCAAACTTTGTATCTAAATGTCCAAATTTTCAGCAAGTAAATGCTTAGCATTAGCGGCCCAGTGGGTTAACCCAACTTATGGAGATACCAATGTGGAAATGGGATATGATCAACATGGATTTAGTGGTAGGACTACCTCTCCCTCAGTGGAAGCTCGATTCAATTTGGGTGATAGTGGATCGACTCACTAAGTTAACTCACTTCTTGCCAGTCAAGTACATCGATACTGTAGAATAGTATGCTCGATTGTATATCAAGGAAACAGTAAGGCTTCATGGTATTCCGCTCTCTATTATTTCAGATCGAGGGGCTCAGTTCAAAGATAATTTTTGGAAGAAAGTTCAGCAAGGTTGGGTACCTAGGTGAATCTCAGCACGACTTTCCATCCGCACACCGATGGTCAAGTAGAGCGGACCATTCAGATGCTTGAAGATATGTTGCGGGCTTGTGTCTTGGATTTCAAAGGTAATTGGGATGATCATTTGCCCCTTATAGAATTTGCTTACAACAACAACTTTCATGCTAGCATCCAGATGGCCCCATTTGAGGCATTGCACAGAAGGAGATGTAGGTCTTTGATCGGATGGTTTGAAGTAGGTGAGGCAGAAATTATAGGGCCGGACCTCGTGCACCAGGATATGGAAAAAGATAAAGTCATCCAGGAAAGGATGAAGAGTGCTCAGAGTCGCCAGAAGTCCTATGCGGTTGCACGTCGAAGAGAATTGAAGTTCCAAGTAGATGAATGGGTATTCTTGAGGGTATCTCCTATGAAGGGAGTCATGCGATTTGGGAAGAAAGGGAAGCCCCTAGATTTGTCGGGCCTTATCGAATCATTCAAAGGATCAGGCAATAAGCTGGAGTTGCCCCTTGAAATGTCCTTAGTGCACCCGGTGTTCCATGTGTCCATGTTAAAGAAAGTGGTTGGAGGTCCGTCCACCATCGTGTCAGTTGAAGACATCAAGGTTACTGAAGAGTTATCGTATGAAGAAATTCCGGTTGCCATTCTTGATAGACAAATCCATAAATTGCGAAATAAGGAAATTGCTTCAGCTAAAGTGTCGTGGCAAAATAAACATGCCGAGGAGGACACTTGGGAAGTGGAAGGTGAGATAAAAGAAAAATATCCCCATTTGTTTGAACAACTCTAGTGGTGATCGTACGAACTCCTATCTCTAAGAAAACGGGCATTGTGTCCCATTTGGTGCAAAGACACCCCATTTTCCCCCTAAATGCTTTACTATAGTAATTCTTCAAGTTGTGCCAAAATCGTATGTCTTGCTTTTATTTGAGTCATATGAAAACCCTTCTTGATAAATGAACGTTCTTGTAAAAACTCGTGATGAGTAACTGGCTTATGATAATACAGATTGGTAATGATGAATTTGCATGTATATAGATAATTGTAGTGGTTGAACTCTATCGGACTCATTGGAGTAATCAAACTATGTGCAAAAGTGTGTTAAGCGATTGAATATGTATATGTGTAAGGGTGATGAGTTGTGTGTCAGAATAGGGGTAACAAAATTGGCATAATGGGTTTGGGGGCTCTCTGACAAGTAGATATTTCCAAATTACAAAGGAAACTCTGGCGAATTTTTTCTAAAATATGTGAGTTAGTTAAAATTTAGGAGCTTGCATATCTTGTTTCCAAACCATCTGATTTTGAAAATCCTCATTCGAGGACAAATGATTTTAAGTGGGGGAGGATGTAAGACCCTGTACAAATGTATGCTCAAATCCTAGCAACTCATAGAGTCAAGTTCCACCTACGTGTTGTGCTCGCCGCGGGTGGAACCCTTTTTACTGATTTGAACTTAAAAATCTAGAGTCAAAGTCTTCTAGAAAAGTGTCATTTTGCGGTCCAGAATGTGGTCGCAGATCAGGCATGTAGACCGCATTTCTGTCACAGAATTAATCAGAGAGTTGGTCGAAATTGGTGTTAGAATTGCGGGACATTATGCGATCGCATAATCAATATGTGGACCACATAGTCGTCGTACAATTCCCTCAAGGATTGGTGGTCAGTTCTACTATGCATTATGCGATCGTAGAACAGGAATACGGATCGCATTCCTGTCGCATACCCACGAAGAGATGTTTGGCGATTGGGACACTTCTGCGGTCCAATCTGTGGACCACATTACAACTCTGCGATTGCATAGTGCGACCGCAGATCCTGTTCAGGCTTCTAATTTTCTAATATTTTAAACCTGACCCCTTTATAATAAACACCCCAACTCCTCATTTTAACAAAGTTTCTGAGCAAAATAAGAGAGAGGGAGGAGAGGGTCATTGAGAGAGAAAGTCCATCTTCATCAAATTCATTATTCAAAGTCACCAAAGACCGGGAAATTTCAAGTATTGTCTTCACTTCTATTCTTGCAGGTAAAATCTCCAACTCTTTTTCCATTGATTTTCCTATTTAAACAAAATGGAGATTCCCTTGCATTGATTCTTGAAAACCAAAGGTGGGATTGTGCATGCGTGTCTTTAGAAACCTAAAATATGTAAGAGGAATTAGGTAGGAGTAATAGATAACCTAGATAAGCTCGGGTAGTAGTTGTGAACTTAAATTCTGAGGCATATGTGTCAACTTGTGAACTAGATTGACGTTGCTAGACTGACTGATGAGCTGAAAATAGAAGTTAAAAGGGGAATTCGACTCCAGGTATGTATGGCTAACTTTGATCCTTGTAAAATTTCCTTGTTCAAGTGTACGTATGCTTGTAGCTGATATGTAAGTGAATTATTTTGAATTTCTTGTGATTGGAATGTTTTGAATGTGTTATGAGGTAAGAGTTGAGGAATAAATGACTAAAGGGAATCGTAAATAATGTAACCGGAATAACTACGGTAACAATATCTACGTATTGTTGTGGGCAATTACAAATGTGACGTAAAACGTATATGAGCTGTTGAATGTGATAGAAATATATTGATGTTCATGGAAACACTTGTAACATTGTTGTTGTTGTTGTATTTCTTGAGAAGTATGGTTGTTGGTGTTGTGAATTGTTGATCTGTTATTGTGTTGGTTGTGAATTGTAACTGTACGGTGGGATTGGGTTGTGCGCCGTAACAAAAAGTAATAAGGTGTGTGTTGTGGTGATAAGGGCGGCCGAGGTAATAAGGGTGGAAAGTAATCGAAATCACTATTGAAACAAAATATGAGCAAATTGTGAAACTATTGAAGTGGAATTGTGGAAGGGAAAAATAGGAGAGTTTGTAAACTTTTTTGGATTGATTGTTCCTTTTATGTATGTTTGGTTGTTGCATCCATTATTTTTTCCTACATATGTGTAGTTTGAGTTTACTTGGAGCAATTTATTCATACATACCAGTAAAATTCAAATGTACTGACGTCCCTTTTGCTGGGGGCGCTACATTCGTGTTATGATTGTAGGTGGATCTATAGCAGGTACTCTAGTCCACCGACTGTAGCTCCTCATCACTTCCTGTCAGCTGAATTGTGAGTCCCTTTTCTTTTCGGGGCCCTTCATGGCTCATGCCGCTCCTGTTCTTGTCTTTTGGGATCTTGCTTTGGTATTTGTAAAAAGTTATAGTCGAAGCCTTGTTACCTGCAAGTATTGTATAATCCTTTTCCATCTTTAGAGGCTTCGTAGATATAAAATGTGGGTCAGGAACTTTGGTGATATGCACTTTGTATGCTGCGCAATGTAAGTTGTAAACCACGCTAAAGATTATCTATGTTATGTATGCTTTTGTAAGAAGGTGTTCAAATTATAATTAGTTCTTTCACTTGGTTAATAAGTGATGAAAAATGTAGGGTAACAAGTGGGATAGGAAAGGCACCCAGGTCCACTTGACTGGGGATATTCGGTCGAGCACCGATCATGTCCCTCGAATTAGGGGACTTGTGGCATCATCTTCATCATCAAGTTCAATGGTTGTGGGTGCATCTCTGTCCACTGTGATGTTGGAAGCTCCAAATGCAGTCTTTTGGGGCAAAGCTTTGTATTAGCCTATTTTAGGCAATTTTCTCTTGTAATTAACATGGATTCAAGTAGAATAAGCTTGTAGTTAATGATTATGTAATTTCTTCTAGTATTTCTTCTATTTCTACTTCTTCCATGTCTAGATAAACCCATTAGCTAGGGTTGTGGCTCAACCCTAGTGTGGGTAATTAATGAGTGTTTTTGCTTAATGCTTGAATGATGTTGGATGTTTGGTATTTGGGTTGATTGTATGTTTTCACTTAGATTTGCCGGTTGCAAACACTAAGTCTAGCTTAGTGGGTCTTGACTCTTCTTGAGAAAGAGAGTCTATGATCTCACAATTAACCCAAGAAGCATTTGGGATGGACCCATGATAATGGTAGTCCCAAGTAACAAGTTGAACCTCGAGAGAGTAATTACCCCACTTGAACCTTAAAGTTGCTTGGGCGAATTATCCAACCCAATTGGTCTCGAGAGAGTCAATTGGGAAATCACTCTCTCTATCGTGAGGTGTGAGAGTGAGTACTAAAGTGCAACGGTTATCCATATTCCCTTAAAGTATCATCCTTGTGTTAGAATTTTATACCCGTTAATTAGCCACCTAGGTGATTGTCATAACCCTAGTGCCTTTCTCTTATTGCATACAACTAGCATTATTACAAACAGAAGATTGTTCAGGCAAGGGAAAGACTTGGCATTGTCCAGGGACAGATGCAAAGCAACCCTCTCTCACAGGAACTGATAAATGAGGAAAGAGATGCAATAGAAGAAATTGAGAAATGGAACAGTGTGGAGGAACAAATAATGAGGCAGAAATCCAAAGCTCTCTGAATTGAATGTGGTGATGCTAATATTAAGTATTTTCATGCACAATGGAGGATCAGGACAGGGCAAAATAACATCACTTCAATTTATACTGACACAGGTATAAAACTAATAGATCCTCTAGCTGTGGAACAGGAATTCTTGAAGGTGTTTCAATCATTAATGGGGGAATGTGCTCCTGAACTTCCCTGTGTAGATACTAGCATTATGAAGGAAGGCAAATGTCTTACACTTGATCAGCAGAGATCACTTATTAGATCAGTTACTATGGAGGAGATCACTGCAGCTGTTAATGAAATGCCCAAGGACAAGGCTCCAGGAGTAGATGGCTTTCCTATTGAGTTCTTTACTAAGAACTGGGAGGTGGTGCAAGAAGATATACTAACTGCTGCTAAGGAGTTCTTTGCTACATGCCAAATGCCACATATGATTAATACCACTGCCATAGCCCTTGTGCCTAAACTTAAAACTCCTACCACTGTGAAGGACTTTAGACCTATTGCCTGCTGCACTACTCTTTACAAAATCATATCTAAAGTCATTACCAGAAGGATGAAGGCTGTGGTTGGGGAACTGGTTGGACCTGCCCAATCTGCATTTATTGAAGGAAGGGGTATTATGGATAACATCCTACTTAGTTATGAAATTTTCAAAGGGTATTCTAGGAAAGGTGTTTCTCCTAGATGTGTTCTTAAAGTGGACTTAAGGAAAGCATATGATACACTGGAATGGGGTTTTCTGAGACAGATTCTAATTGACCTGGGGTTTCCAGCTAAGTTCACTGCATGGATCATGGCTTGTGTCTCATCTGTCTCATACTCATTAGTAATGAATAGTGGCTTAACTAAACCTTTCATGGCTAAGAGAGGCATAAGACAGGGTGATCCTATGTCACCTTACCTCTTTGTGTTGGCTATGGAGTATCTTAACAGATTACTCCAGCGGTTGCATAAAGATGGGAACTTCAATTTCCATCCAAAGTGCAGGAAACTCAATATATCTCATGTCTGGTTTGCTGATGACCTGCTCATGTTCTGTAGAGCTGACTTAATATCCATCCAGATATTGCACAGGGCTTTTCTTCAATTCTCAGCAGCTTCTGGTCTTCAGGCTAATTTAAGTAAAAGTGCAATCTATTTGGCTGAGGTTCAATAGGACATCAGAGAAAAAATTATTGCAGTTTTGGGATTCACTGAAGGACATCTCCCTTTCAGATATTTAGGTGTTCCACTGGATTCAAAGAAGTTGGCTATTTATCACTATTTGCCTCTTATTGAGAAGATAACAGCAAGAGTCACTTGTTGGTCAGCTAAAATGCTATCTTATGCTGGCAGAACTCAATTGATTAAGTCTGTGGTTTTTGGCATTCAAACTTATTGGGCTTAGGTGTTTATTATACCCAAGAAAGTACTGAAGACTTTAGAAGCAATATGTAGAACTTACCTCTGGACTGGTAAAGCCACACTATCCAGAAGAGCATTAGTTGCCTGGGACAAGGTATGCCAACCTTTATCTTCTGGTGGACTTAATATTCTAAGGTTGTCTGTATGGAACAAAGCAGCCATAATCAAATTGTTATAGGACTTGGCTAGGAAGAAAGACTGCTTATGGGTCAGATGGGTTCATGCCTATTACATCAAGAAGGGGAACATTGACACAGTTGTTGTACCAACTACAACTTCTTGGGTGATCAAAAATATTTTTGATAGTAGATCCATGGTGATAGAAAATGCTCAGTTACAGGGTAATCTTATATGCAGGTTGCAAAGTGTATGCAGGATGAACAAGTTCCATATTCACAAACTGTATATTACTATGCTGCCTATTTTCACCAAGGTTGCATGGAAGAACTTAATGCTTATTGCTAATGTACTTCCTAAGCATAAGTTTACTGTTTGGCTGACTGCTCAGCATAAGCTCCCCACATTTGATAGATTACAGATCATGGGCACACAAGTTCCAGCAATGTGTGCATTCTGTAAGCAGTATGTTGAAGATTTCAAGCATCTCTTTTTTGAATGCTACATCACCAACAGGTTGTGGTCGAGAATTTGTGTGTGGCTGGGACATTCCAGGACCATTGACTGCTGGGATAATGAGGTACACTGGATTTGTAGCAAGGCTGGAAGCAAGCAGTGGCAGAATGCTATCACAGCTGCTGCTTTTGTAACCACTACTTCAATTATTTGGAGGGAAAGGAACCATATTCGATTTGAAGGAGCAGACTTTGTAGAGGATTTGACACGCAGAGAAATTGCACTACTCCTACACCTTAGAGGCAGAAACTGCAAGAACTGGCAGAGTGGATTGAGCAAGTTAAATTGTTACCCTTAGGCAGCTTACTTAATTTTCATATGCTTACTTGTTTATAGATAGTCAAGAATATAGATTACTGAAACAGTGTAGTAGTTAGTCCATACTACTGCCAGGTTTGATACAAGATGTAAATATTTTGATATAAAGAAGATGCGTATAAAACTTAATAAAAAAAATACTCAACTCCAATTTGAATCTCTCTGTGGAATTTTCGACCCCGATACCACTATTGGGTTTTAAGTAATCGTGCCCACTCTTTGTTAGGATTGATTTCGCACTGATCACTTTTTGGTGCCGTTGTTGGGGAGCTTTACAGTGTCTGACTATTTGTTGACTAGTCTTATGTTTTTGCTTCTTTTTCCTCTTTTTTACTTACTTTGTTTGTTCGATTGACTCAGGTACCAATGGATTTAAATGCACATGATCCTATTAATGTGGGAGTGGAGGAGGTGGAAGATGTGGAAAAGGATGAGATTTTATCCAAACCACAAAGACGGGCTAGAAATGCTAATGCTAATGCTAATGACAACATACCAGACCCTCCTCCACCTCCACCAATAGTAGCTCCACGAGTTCTACCCAATCAAGGGTACGCAAGTGCAATAGTTCCTCCCGGAATCCGGGCGGGGAACTTCCAAATCACCAATGTCATGCTGACTTTGCTCGAACAATGAGGGTATTTCACATGCACCTCGGACCAAAATGCCTACAAGAACTTGAAACGGTTTTTGGATACTTGTTGGGGGAGCAAGCAGACAAATGTTTCGAAAGATGCACTGAGGTTAAGGCTTTTCCCCTTCTCATTTCGGGAAGGCCCTGGATTGGTTGGAGAGATTACCAAATCATTCCATCACTACTTGAGATGAGTTGGTGGATAAATTCATTGCGATCTTCTTCTCGCCTAGTCATATGACGGCTCTTAGAGATGAGATCCTAGCTTTTAAGCAAGAGCCGACGGAACCTTTACATGAGATATGGGAGAGATTTAGGACGATGATAAAAGAGTTCCCCAAAAATGATATGAATGATGTTATGATCAAAAAAATGTTCTATCGGGGTATAAACACAACAAACCAGTGCATTGTCAATCAGTTGGCCGGTGGTAATTTTATGAAGCTTCCATACAACGAATCTTGTGATGTTCTTGATAAAATGGCCGATACTTCTTCGGCATGTCAAAGTCAGCTAATGTTCCTCAAGGTGACCCCAATGTTATACACTTTCATAAGGAGTTTCATGATCACGAACAAGCCATCGCTGAACTCACAACAACAATGAACCAATTGGTTAAGGCGCAACTTCAACAAGTTCAAAATCCGTACCAAGTCAATGCTATGGAGGGAGAAAGTATTATGAAAAGAAGGTAAAGAGGGCAATAACAACCTCCAGAAAATTTTGACAACTTTGATGATGGGAATGGTGGTTATTTGAATTAATGTTATGAGGACCAAAGTGAGGAGGTCCAATATGTAAATAACTACTAAGGTAATAAAGGAAATCAAGGGAATTAATAGTGGCTTTCTTAAGGCAATTGGGGGAACCAAAAACATAGTGGAAATTGGAACAATAATTGGGGTAGTCAAGGCAACAATTGAGGTAATCAAGGCAATCAAGGCAATTGGGACGGAAACAACAATAATTGGAATAACAACAACAATGGTGGATGGAACAATAATCGTGGAGGTAATCAAGGTAATGGGGGGCAAGGCTTTCAAAGGCCCCCGATGTACCAACAACCCACCCTCATTCCAATCTCAAGGGTCGAGTTCTTTGGGTCAAGACATGGGTAAAATTGAGAACATGCTCGAACAAATGATGAAGAAGAATCAAGACTCGGATGCCCAATTAGCCTCCCACAACACTTCGATCCGTAACATAGAAGTGCAACTTGGACAAATATCACAATCTCTCAACACTCACCCAAAGGGTGCGCTACCAAGTGATATGGTGGTGAACCCCAAGGGTGGGCACAATAACCATATCATGGCAGTGAAAACGCATAGCAGGAGAGGGGTGATGTGCAAGAAATTTAAGCTAGGGTAGATGATGAGGAGTTGCGGAAAGATGATGTCCTATTAGTGGTTGAAGATATTGTTGAACCAAGTGTGAGGAATGAAGTGAGAATAGATATTGAGGAGACCCAAGAGGCCGTGAACCCGTCAAGGGAATACGTCATTGACATGCCGGAACCTATGGTGCCAAAATCCAAGGCACCCTTACCTAGGCCTCCTCCGCCATATCCTTAAAGATTGGCCAAGCAAAAAGGTGATAATCAGTTTGAAAAGTTTATTGAGATGATGAAGAGTTTGACCATCAATGTGCCATTGGTGGAGGCACTTCAATAAATGCTCGGATATGCAAAGTTCATGAAGGAGTTGGTTACTAAAAAGATATCTATGGATTGCGAGACCATAAAAATGGCGCATCAAGTGGGTTCCATTGTGCACTCCATGGCTTCGAAGCTAGAGGATCCTGGTGCATTAACAATAACATGCACCATTTGAAGCGCAGATTTTGCAAAGGCCCTATGTGACTTAGGGGCATGTATCAACCTCATGCCTTATTCAGTGTTCAAAACTTTAGGGACCGGGCAACCTCGCCCGACTTCCATGAGGCTTCAAATGGCAGACCGATCCATGAAGTGAACATTAGGAATTATTGATGATGTCCTTATTCGTGTTGACAAGTTCATATTGCCGACCGATTTCGTGATCTTAGCTATTATTCTTGGAAGGCCTTTCCTAGCTACGGGAAGGCCTTGGTTGATGTAGAGGCGGGAGAATTGACCTACCATGCTGGTGATGAAAAAGTGGTTTTCCATGTATGCAAGTCCATGCGCCAACCAAATAGCACCAAAGTGTGCTCGTTTGTTGACATTGTCACGGCGGTGATAATGGATGACATAAGCACAATGGCGAATGTTGAGGACCCACTCGAGGCCGTGATCTTGAACATGGAGGTTGATGATATTCCTTAAAGGGTGGAGTGTGTGAATGCATTCATGGCATGGGCTCATATTTCTATGAGCTGAGGAAGCTATCTATTGATCTTGAAAATCGCAAAACTCCACCCACCAAACCATCCCCATTGACGAGCCACCGGTGTTGGAGTGGAAACCACTTCCTCCTCACCTCAGGTATGAGTTTCTTGGTCCTAATTTCACTTTGCCGGTTATTTTGCTTCTTTCTTAAATAACGTGCAGGTGGATGCCACTTTGGCAGTTCTTCAAAAGCGCAAGCGAGCGATTGGATGGACCTTGGTGGATATTCGGGGTTTTAGACCCGCATTTTGCATGCACAAGATAATATTGGAGGAGGATGCGAGATCGTCTCTTGAACATCAAAGGAGACCCAACGAGGCCATGCAAGAGATGGTTAAAAAGGAAATCATCAAGTGGCTTGACGCCGGTGTGGTATATCCAATTTTTGATAGTTCATTGACCTCTCTAGTACAGTGTGTGACAAAGAAGGGAGGAATGACGGTAGTGACCAATGATAATAATGAGTTGATTCAGACTCGTACTGTGATAGGTTGTAGAGTATACATGGACTACCAAAAGCTGAACAAGGTTACAATAAAGAACCACTTCCCATTGCCATTTTTGGATCAGATGCTTGATCGTCTTGCGGGAAGAGCGTTCTATTGTTTTCTATATGGTATCCTGGCTATAATCAGATTCTTATTGCCCCAGAGAACCACGAAAAGACAACCTTCACATGTCCTTATGGCACATTCACCTTCTCGCGAATGCCATTTAGACTATGTAATGCTCCAGCGACCTTCCAAAGATGTATGATGGCAATCTTCAGCGACATGGAGGAAGACATATTGGAGGTTTTCATGGATGACTTTAGTGTTGTCGAGGATTCATTTGGTGAATGTTTGAAAAATCTTGATCATGTGTTGGCCCGCTATAAAGACACAAATTTGATGCTCAATTGGGAGAAATGCCACTTTATGGTGGAAGAAGGAATTGTGTTGGGTCATAAAATTTCAAAAAAGGGGATCTAGGTTTACAAAGAAAAATTTGAGGTGATCTCAAGTCTTCCTCCCCCTAACTCTATCAAAGGGGTGAGGAGTATTCTTGGACACGCGGGTTTCTACCGGAGATTCATTAAGGATTTTTCTAAGGTAGTGGACCCGTTGTGTAAGTTATTGGAAAAAGATGCAAGATATGTGTTTGATGGCAAGTGTATGGAGGCTTTCAAGCTTCTAAGGCAAAAGTTGACGACTATCCCCATCATAACTGCACTCAATTGGAGGTTGCCCTTTGAGCTCATGTGCGACGCTAGCGATATTGCGGTGGGGGCGGTCTTGGGCCAGAAAATCAATAAATTGTTCCATTCAGTGTATTATGCTAGCAAGACAATGAATGAGGCGCAAAGAAACTACACGGTCACCGAGAAGGAATTGCTTGCCATTATATTTGCCATGGAGAAGTTTCGCCTGTACCTTATAAGGGCCAAAGTGATTATCCATACCGATCACGCCGCCCTTCGGTACTTGATGACTAAAAAAGATTAAAAAGCAAGATTGATGAGATGGGTGCTTCTTCTACAAGAATTTGATTTGGAGATTGTCGATCGAAAGTGAGAACAAAGTGGCGGACCACTTGTTTAGATTGGAGGAGGAAGGGAGGCCTTCGGATGGCCTTGAGATAAATGATTCTTTTCCGGATGAACATCTCCTCTCAGTTTCTATGCTCGACATGTTGTGGTTTGCTGACATTGCAAATTATTTGGTTACCGGTGTGGTGCTGTATGAGCTCTCTTCCAACTAAAGGAAGAAGCTTAAGCGAGATGCTTGGACATCTATTGGGATGAGCCATACCTTTTTAAAATTTTCACCAATGGTGTAATTCGCCGGTGCGTTCCAGAAGAAGAGCAATTGATTATTGTGGAAGCTTTTCACTCTTTTCCCTATGGTGGCCATCATGGCGGGGCGAAGACGGCTTTTAAAGTGTTGACTTGTGGGTTATATTGGCCTTCATTGTTCAAGGATACCGGTGACTTCTTGAAAAGATGTGATGAGTGTCAACATGCCGGAGGGATTTCAAAAGAATGAGATGCCCCTTAAAACAATTCTTGAGGTCGATATTTTTTATGTTTGAGGGATTGACTTTATGGGGCCATTCATGAGTTCTTGTGGCAACACTTCTATTTTGGTAGTGGTTGACTATGTGTCGAAATGGGTTGAGGCCATCGCCTTACCCAACAATGAAGCTCGTAGTATGGTGGATTCATAAAGAAGAGCATTTTCACTAGGTTTGGCACATCCCTTGACATAATTAGTGATAGTGGCTCTCATTTTAGCAACCGGGCTTTCAATTCTTTGCTTACCAAGTATGGGGTAAACCACAAAGTGACCACTCCTTATCATCCTCAAGCGAGTGGCCAAGTTGAGGTCTCAAACTGGGAAATCAAGAGCATTCTGTCCAATATTGTCAATGCAAATAGGACTGATTGGTCAAAAAAATTGGGTGATGCTCTTTGGGCTTATCATACAGCGTTCAAGTCTTCTATTGGTATGTCTCCATATCGGATTATTTCTGGGAAAGCATGTCATATCCTGGTGGAATTAGAGCATAAGACGATGTGGGCCTTGAAAAAGTTGAATTTAGAGTGGGATGTTGCAGTCAATCTCCGGGTTGAACAATTGTATGAACTTGATGAGTTTCGGTTTCATGCATACTCTAGCTCGTCCTTGTACAAGGATAAGATGAAGTATCTCCATGACAAATATGCCCGATGGAAAGAATTCAAGGTTGGTGATATGGTTCTTCTCTTCAGTTCCCGGTTAAGATTGTTTTCAGGAAAGCTAAAGTCCAAGTGGAGCGGACCTTTTGAAGTGGTTGGTGTTATTCCTTTCGGTGCCATTGATCTCAAAAACAAAAATGGTGAGATATTCCGGGTCAATGGGCATCGATTTAAGTATTATTTGGGCAAGTTTGATGACAGCCACATGGTGGCGCTGATTTTTGAAATTACTATGATGGTAACATGTGTCGTTCCGCGACATTAAATTAGGCGCTTCTTGGGAGGCAACCCCATGTCTTTTGAATTTAGTTGTTTTTTCTGTTGTAGAGTAGGTTTTTTGAGCTGATGGTTTGTGAATTGTTGCAGGGACAATGTTGAATCAGTGCAGGGCAAAATGAAAAATGAACAGTCTCTGAACAGTGCCCACGCGGCCGCATGTCAAAACGGTGCGGTCCGCATGGGCTTGAGCAAATGAAAGAGTTCATCTCAGAAGACCCATCACGGCCGCATGACATTTTTGTGCGGTCCGCGCTGGTAAAACAAAAATGGGAATCTCTATGATGTTTTCCACGAGGACGCGCACCAAAACAGTGTGGTCCACGTGGAAATTGCCGAAATTGATAAGTCTCTGAAGTTTCCCACGCGACCGTGCACCAAAACAGTGCGTTCCGCATGGGATTGTGCCAATAATATGAGGATTAAAATCTTGCACGGTCCGCATGACATTTCTGTGCGGTCTCGCAGGTAGATAAGCAATGGGTCCCACGGTTTTCTATAAATAGGAGCCTTGGGCCTCCTTTAAATCTTTTCACAAAATTTTCATCTGAGTGCTCCTCTTCACTGTTTACCCGCGACTTTGTGCACATATTTGCATTACCATTAATCCCTGGTAACATCTCATCTTCATTTCAACTTTGTAGTTACATTTGTGTTTACATTACTTGATTTCTGCTAGTACAGCTTCTTAATTTCTTTATTGTTTATCCTAGTTAAATGTTGGAATAGTTTTTTGAATTTATGGTTGACCTTGGGCATATAATCTTGTTAAAAAAACTAAGTAGGGACTCCTAGGACTCGTAATGTTACAAATTGGACTGAAAAGAACAAAAATAGGACCTACCTAGTTACATTTTCCCTACGCGGCCGCACAATATTTGTGTGCAATCCGCGTGCCTTTTCTTGGTAATTGAACAACCCTTGTACACGGCCCACATGACCATTTCTGTGCGGTCTACGTGGACCTAATGCGGTCTGCGTGACCATTTATGTGCGGTCCGCATGAACTCAGCGCGGCCGCGATCCAAATCAGTGTGGACCGCGTGGCCAGAGTTCAGAGAGGTTGCATTTTGCTAGTCTAAGCTATGCGAACCGTGTCCATTCTTCTACTGTCCGCGTCTGTCCTACACGGACGCAATCCAAATCAGTGTGATCCACGTAGAATCTGTCAGAGAGTTGATGTGTGCAAAGCTTAGCCTATGCGGACCACGTGACCTTGTTTTGTGGTTTGCGTTCCCCCTATCTGCAATATTGTTCCTTCGTTTGTGAATTGAACTTTAAACTGTCTACTCCTTCAGTGCTTCTACTGACAACGTTAGACTATTTTCTTTTGCAGAAAATGGTACGTGGAGGAAAACAAATGCAACGTGGGGGCAAGGAAAAGCAAATTGGGAGGGGTGGTTCTTCACAAGGAAAAACAATAAAAAGAGTCGTGAAACTCATTGCCAAAGATAAGGAATCTATAAAAAAGAATAGGAAGATCATTCGGGAGGCTGACAGGGCTTCCTCCCACTCAACTGGCAGTGAGTACACACCCTCCCGGAGTGTGACTTCATCACTAGACTCCTCTTCCTCTAAGCAGGAGAATATGGCCACTTCCAAGAAGCCGGTAAATATAGTCTCACACTCGTCTGATGAGTCCCGGGCTGACAAAGGAATGGATAAGCAATACTCCACTTCTCGCACATCATCACTATCAGAGGAGAGTGAGGGTGGTGAACCTAATATTGGGGGTTTGGGGAGAACCGGGAAGAAAGAAGGATGGGAAGACAGATTCGTAAGCAAAGTCGCCTTCCACCATTCAGGGATTGGTGGCCCAAGTGGAAGCTAATTCCGGAGAGGCCTTTCATTGATGCTGACTTAGTCCCCTCACAACCCTCCGTACAAGAACAGTTACATATAAGAGAGGGTTGGGGATTCGTCAAAGAACATGTGGGACTTGCAAATGAGCACAAGAGTTTTACAGTAATGTCCACCACGTAGTCCGGGTCTCCACTGCTACAAAAGTGAGGGACAAAATTGTGTTGTTTGATGGGAAGTCACTCAGTGACTTCTTGGGATTTGCGAAGGAGGATGAGTCTCTATACTTGGAGAAACTTGCTATGAAAGAAGAAGCTCACCCGTGGTTAGACGGGATTTTAGCAGCTCTAGATACAGTCCCTGTGTGGCTGAAAGCACAGGAGAAGATATTACGGAACACCCTCAACTTTGAAGCAAAGGGGTGGTTGACATTCGTGTGCAATCGGATTCCTCCGTCCACATATGATAACTTCGTCCCCATTGATCATGATGCCTTAGTTGCTTCCATCATGCCCAGGTTTCCATTGAATGTGGGCAACATTATGCATAAGGTGATTTCTACTGTGGGTAATAAGACAAAGACAAACTACCCCTTGCCCAATACTCTTTCCCTGTACTTCAAGGATTTGGCGGTGAAAAAGAAGAAATACGGCGTTATGGTACTCCGGTGAGCCCCTACTCATGGTATGATCAGAAGGGTCCTGACAACCCTAAGAATACCAAGAAGAGTCAGGCTTCCACTTCCTCCATAGCTAGCCAGTCTGATGAGCCAGCTGCCACTGAGCAGCTCATGGAGCCCACTACATTGCCTCCTGGACCTTCCACAACACCTCATTCTTCCTCACCTGATCTGGTGATCCCGGTATCGAAGACTCACAGATTCACCACCAACCAGCTTACACACTCACTTACCAGTTTGAACAACTGGATGTCGACTGCAACATCCAAGTTGTCCGCATTGACCACAGCCGTTCAGGTACAGGGAGCCCCGGTGACTATTGAGATCCCTGCTTCTATTGATGAGACTTTGAAAAAAATCCTGGCCAACCAAGAAACGATGCTAGCAGAGTAGGGTAGATTGGCAAAGGCTGTTGGGGATCACAGCAAAGCTCTAAAGGATCTGGCCAAGGAGCATCGGAAGCTGAGAAAAACAAAGGCGTCGAAGGAGTCAGTATAGGCACTGAAGGTGCAGGTAGACAAACAAGTAGCAGTTCAGCTGTCGCTAGACTTGTTATTTGAGGAACTGGCCATAGAGCCACCAATTGGGCAGCCACAAGAGGAGGATCACAAGCATCAGAAGAAGAGAAAACTCCCTAGAACCGAGGGAGTTGTGATAGTAGTGCTTGTAGAGCTCGAGGGTCCTCCAGTACCCCTTCAATTTATGAGCCGATCCAGGCGCAGGCACCTGTCCCAGTAGCAAAGCAACAGCAAGTTGGGGACCAGTCTGAGGTCCCTGCCAGTACACAGGAAACTGGATCCATTGACCAGCACAGAGCAACTGATGAGGCATGAGGGGCCGTTCCATATCCTTTGCTATTTTTGATGCTTTATTTGGTAGTTAGCATTGGGGACAATGCTAGCTCTTATTTGTGGGGGTGTGGCCCTACTTTTTGATTAATTGGATGATTGTACATTTTTTTTACTTTCAGTACATTAGTAGATATAGATGATGTGTATATAAATCATTATGCTGAACTCCC
Organism: Nicotiana benthamiana; assembly: GCA_034376525.1. Classification (NCBI taxonomy): domain Eukaryota; kingdom Viridiplantae; phylum Streptophyta; class Magnoliopsida; order Solanales; family Solanaceae; genus Nicotiana; species Nicotiana benthamiana. The sequence goes on along the minus strand of CM067338.1, from coordinate 50,842,390 downwards.
TTAGTTGTATATTCTACTCCCCTTGTGTAGATATTCATTTGGTTTTCAGTTGGTTTTTATTGGTGTTTTCTACTTTCGTGAAAATTTTTCGTTTTCGTTTTAGTTGAAAAGTTAGGCTCATAGCCTTTTTGATCTTTCTCTGTTTTGGAGTTGGCAATAAGCCTTTGGTTTTCTTAATGCCACGGTTCTTTCCAAGAGTATAATGTTGTGCGAACCGGGTGGCTCTTCCCAATGATAGATGGCGTGACAACTTTCTTAAGGGTTGAGTCAGTTTTTGATTTTTTTTTCAATTTTCAAGTTTTTGTAGTTAAGGTTACCCCAGGCAAAGCTTCACTTGGGCCTAGCACATTTTCCTTTGATCTTATGGTCAAAGACATTAAGTTGTGTTTAGGATGGTGAAATTAGTGACCTTGAGACTCTTGTGTTGACCAAAATATCATCATATGGTCATGTTGGGCCATTGTGCACTTGAATCGTATCTAAGGTCGTTGTGGTCCCTCGACTCCACTTTTGGCAATCCTTGAGTGCATGTAGTGAGATTTCGAATTATTGAACCCAAGTACCGTGCCGTTGGTCTAGAACTTGCCCCGAATATTTGTTGAGGCAAAATCATAGGTGGAACTTGACTTAAAAATTGATTTTAGGCTCTTTTTGATCCAAAAGTACCAAATTTAACAATTTCATGACCTACCAATCAAATGATCCCCGGTTCACCCCTTTTTAGCCTTGAACCTTATTCTTTCATGAACCAAATTACAAGCATATACCCATTCTCAATTAGACCGTCTCTTGGCACCCAAATGTTCCCTTGAGTAGTGTCAAATGATTAAGTTTGGGGGGGAGAAAATAAAGGAATCAATGTGGTATAAAGGCACAAAAGCAAAAGAAAAGGAAGGAAATGAAAAAGAGAAAAAGTCAAAAAGAAAGGCAAAAAGAGAATAAGAATCAAAAAGGGAATCAAAAGGAAAAGTATACAAGAAGTAAAAAAGGTGTGGAAAAGTATACAAAAGGAGAAAGGTTTTGAATTGCAAAAGCAAGAGTGATATTGTATCCCTTTAGCCCCATGAAATAAGTGAACTACTCAATTGAATCAAGAAAGTGTGCCAAAATGAATCAGAAGAAGTGATTAGGGGAAGATTGAAAATTGGAATAACATCATATCCTACCTTCACCTAAAAGCCTTCACAATGACTCCTCAAAAGCCCTATTTAATCTTGAGTTGAGGGAAGCCTACATTAGTAGATACTTACATGAAGGGCAAGCATATGGTGCTTAGCGCCGGGCTTAGGGACCTTTTTTGTGAGAGATGAGAGAGATTTCATTCACCTTGATTTGTGTGCAACTATTCCAAAAGATGAGGTCTACTTAGGGAAAGTCGAGGATGCGTGACTCTAGGTTCCACAATGACCAAAGTGCCTGAGAAAGGTTCCTTGATGAGTGTATCAACCCTTGATGCTCTTGTGTCACACTTGATCCACAAGTGTTCAAAGTTTTAAATTTGTTAATGATACATATGAATTTAGGGCAGTTGTTAGTCCCAACTGAGGCTCGTTGAGGATACCATAGGAAGAACGGGAATTACTCGGGTGTTTTTCATTGAGGGATAGGTCTCATTTTATTTTCTTGAGGACAAACAAAGGTTTAAGTTTGGGGGAGTTGATAACTGTGAAGTATACATGTTTTATACCCCTTCTTACTAGAGCTTTGTGCATAAATTGCTTTAAATTAATCCTAAATTTCTTACAAGGTGCGTTTGGTTGCAGGTTTGAGTGACTAGATGATACATATCACAAATCGGCTCAAAAGAGGAGTGAAACCCGCCAAGCGCCAAAAGAAATTGAAAATGGGAAAAAGGTGACCTACGCAGACCTCACTGTTTTACTGTGCGGTCGCGCAGAAGAGTTCTGCAAGCTACCTAGTCAAGCCTGACCTGTGCGGTCCGCCCTGTTTTGCCATGCGGTCACGCAGGATAGTTTAGAGAGTGGCCCAAAAGTGAAGAAATCCCACGCGAACCGCATCTATTTCCACGCAGTCTTCACTGAAAAGAGATCAGAGGCTCAGCCATTCAACGCACAATCCCATGCTGCCGCACACATAAGCAGTGCATTCCGTGTGGGTAAAGGTTCAGAGATTCATCATTGGACAAGTTCTATAGCGCGGCCGCACATCATTTCTACGTGGTCCGCATAAGTCTACAATGCGGCCGCAGACCATTTTCACACGCTCCGCCTCATTCAACCTACGCGGCCGCGTGGCATTTCTATGTGGTCCGCATATCTCAGTCCAGAAGCACAAATCTGAAGACCTTATGCCCCAAACAGCCGCATGTCTATTTCTATGCGGTCCGCGCCGGAGCTTCTGGGGCATTTTTGTCCGGTTTTTCCTATGTAGTATAAATAGAACACTTTACTTTTTTAGGTCGAGTTTTGAACCTGTTTTAGCAGATGAGCACGAGATACTCAATGTATGCCTATTTTAGGCAATTTTCTCTTGTAATAATGTGGATTCAAATAGATTAAGCTTGTATTTAATGATTATGTTAATTTATTCTGTTTCTACTTCTTCCATGTCAAGCTAAACCAATTAGCTAGGGTTATGGCTCAACCCTAGTGTGGGTAACTAATGGGTGTTTTTTATTAATACTTGAATGATATTGGGTGTTTGGTATTTGGGTTGATTGTATGTTTTCACTTAGATTTGGTGGTTGCAAACATTAAGTCTAGCTTAGTGGGTCTTGACTCTTCTTGAGAAAGAGAGTCTATGACCTCACAATTAACCCAACAAGGATTTGGGATGGACCCATGAGAATGGTAGTCCCAAGTAATGAGTTGAACCTCGAGAGTATAATTACCCCACTTGAACCTTAAAGTTGCTTTGAAAATTTAGCCTACCCAATTGGTCTCGAGAGAGTCAATTGGGCAAAATCACTCTCTCTACCGAGAGGTATGAGAGTGAGTACTAAAGTTCAACGGTTATCCATATTCCCCTTAATTATCATCCTTGTGTTAGAATTTTATACCCGTTAAATAGCCACCTAGATGAGTATCATGACCCTAGTGTATTTCTCTTATTGCATACAACTAGCATTATTACTTAGCATAATTTAGTTTACTAGTAGTTGATAAATTTAGTTGTTAAATACAATAAAAACCAAAAATGATAGAAGATCAAATAGAAGATCAAATAGAAGCTAAAACACACTTCTAGGCTTAGCAAATACTCAACTCCAATTTGAAGCTCTCTGTGGAATTTTCAACCTCGATACCACTATTGGGTTTTAAGTAGTCGCGCCCACTCTTTCTTAGGATTGAGTCTGTACCGATCAGTCGTTGGCAGTAACTGGCTGCAAATGATGGTGAACCAGTACTTGGACTCATGAGTGAATGACTTGGAGTGCAGGGTAATGTTTTCGTGTATCTAGATTGGTTGACTCCCTTCGCAGATTATCTCAATCATAGTGTCCCAAGTGACCTACTGGGCGTCGTGGTAACAGTCAATGTCACCAGTGAATTGGGGCAACCGCAAAACCTAGCGAATCTTGTAAATCAAGGAATCTACCACTCTGCCCTGCAAAATCACATCCCGGCCCGTATGTTCCGGGAAGTTCGCATAGAACTCCCAGACTATCATTGGGTTTGCCGACCTGCAAGTTCTATACAGAGGGTAGCCCTGTCACCAGGAATCTCCGGGACAAAGTTGTTGGTGGCCTTAGCATGAAATGAGTCCTCAGCCCCAGGTGACTGCAACCTGGTGGCATCATATGTTGGCACTTGGGAAATGCTTGCTGAGCTCTTTCGCCTTTTTCGCGTTGTGTTACCTGCAAACAATTCTGGGCAACAATCAACTGCATCCTAACATGTGCCATTCGGATGGGTACTCAGACTTCACCACCCGACGGCACCAAACAGTTTTCTTTCGTCAATCAATGCTAGTATGCCCAATTATCAAGTTGCCCAAAGTTTCCAACCTCTACTATTGCCCCATGCCACTCTCAAGTTTTCAACTCCTCCATACAACACCCCACACAATCTCCCTCACGTGATTCATGTCAAATACTACCACCACACTAAGAGGGGTACAAAGTGCTCCAAAATATCACAACACACCCCCAATTTTCGGCCAAATAGGCCTCTCCACCAAGCTTCACCACAAAAATTATGTTTAGGCCTTCACACATTCTAAAAATTCCCCACAAGTAAGCACAAGTACAACCCCACCATTTAAGCATCAATTATGTCCAAAAGAATCACATAAAAAGAGAAAAAACAGAAAAGAAAGAAAAAAATAAAAAATTTAACACTACAATGCTACCTAGGGTTTAAATAAACTAAATTAGACTACATTATACTAAGTCAGATGAAGAAATAGAAAGACAAAAAGAAAAATTCACCTTGATGAAGAATGGAAGGGTGGGTAGGGGAGAGGGGGAGGTGGAGAAGACAACAATGGAGGTCTTGAAGGAGAAGGGGTGTTTGAAAGAGAGAAGAGATGAGAGGGTTCGGGAGGGGGCTGCGTTGGGTCTGATGGGAATGAAAGGGTTTGAGGGTAGGTGGGTTTTTAGGTTAATTAAAAAAGGGTAAAAAAAATAATAAAAAAAATTGAAAAATTATGCGCGTACCCGGGCCGAGCTGGTATGCCGCGGTCCTATCGCGGTTATGCTGGGATCGTGGTAGACCCATTTCATAGAGGGTACCTCATCGCGGTCCTGCCCCAGTTACGTTGGGAAAGCGGTAGACCACTTTTAGAGAGGGTCTTTTACCGCTGTCCGACCGGGGTAGTCTGTTTTTAGAGGGGGTATCTGACCGCGGTCCTGCCGCGGTTATGCTAGGTCCCAGTCTGGGTAAGTTTCTAATTCTTCTTCAGTTTTTTTTGTACTTTAGTTATGTGTTACACTTACAACAATTTTTTGTTTGCCTCCCATGCAGTGCCAGATTTAACATCGCGGCACGATGCAGATGAGCACATTTAAGGCTCGCTCGACCTCTGTAGTTCAGTCAGGTGTAGCTCAGACATTTCCTTTGGTTCGGTCATGCTCACGTATAGTTTCAATCTCGGCCCATTGACTCTAAATTTACGAGTCTTTCTCTGTGGCAATCTTGACAGCTCCTAAAGGGAAGACTTCAACCACTCAAAACGGTCGAAACCATCATGACTTAATTTTACCTAGGAACAACCCTAGTCTTGAGTTATAGAGCAATACCATGTCCCTAGCTTTGAAATTATGCTCAACAATGTTCTGGTCGTACATCCTCTTAATTATCTCCTTGTACAACTTTGTGCTCTCGAAAGCAAGATATCTGAACTCGTCGAGGTCACACAATTCAGTGATTCTTGTTGTGCCCACATCTTCCATATATAAGTTCAGATGTTTCAACGCACACCACGCTTTATGTTCAGGTTCCACTGGCAGGTGGCAAGCCATTCCAAAAACCAACTTGTATGGTAACATACCAATTGGTGTTTTGAAGGCAGTTCTGCAAGCCAAGAGTGCATCATCTAGCTTCCTCGCCAATCAGTTCTTGTGGCGTTCACAGTTTTGGATAACACACTCTTGATTTCTATGTTAGACACTTCAACTTGCCCACTAGTCTACAGGTGGTAAGGAGTATCCACCTTGTGGCGCACATCATACTTAGCAAGCAGCTTTTCAAAGGCTCTATTACAGAAATGAGTGCCTCTATCACTGATAGTCGCTCTTGGTGTCCCGAAGCGGGTGAATATATTCTTCTTCAAAAAACCCACCACCACTTTTGCATCATTGGTGGGCAACGCCACAGGTTCTACCCATTTGGACACATAGTTCACAGCAACAAGAATGTACTTATTGCCATAGGAGCTTACGAAGGGAGCCATGAAGTCAATCCCCCAGACGTCGAACACTTCCACCTCTTGAATCGGGTTCATGGGCATCTCATGGCGACGGGAAATGTTCCCAGTCTGCTGACATTCATTGCAGCCCTTTACCCATAGGTGTGCATCTTTAAACACTGTTGGCCAAAAGAATCCGGTCTGTAGCACTTAAGCAATTTTCCTGACCCTTCCAAAATCTCCTCCATACACCGATGCATGACAAGCCTGCGTAACAGAAAATTGTTCTATCACGGGGACGCATCTCTGGATCATATAATCAATGCATATTCTAAACATATAAGGCTCGTCCCGGTAATATAAGCGGCTATCACGATAAAAAAATTTCCTTTAGACCGATAAAAGGTTGTGAGGAACAATACCACTGGCCAAGTAATTAGCAAAGTCTGCATACCATGTCGCTTCCTGAAGAGTGGTGGCGAGCAGCTGCTCATCTGGAAAAGTTTCCAAAATTTTCTCAACCTTAACCGCATTTTCAACTCCCTCAAGTTGTGATAGATGATCAATGACTTAATTCTCTGTGCCTTTACGGTCATGAATTTCAAGGTGAATTCTTGTAGTAGCAATACCCAACAAATCAGGCATGGCTTAGACTCCTTCTTTTCGATTAGGTACCTGAGAGCTTCATGGTCAGTATATACAGTTACCTTGGACCCAATCAGGTAGGATCGGAACTTGTCAAAAGAAAACACTACAGCCAACATTTCTTTCTCAGTTACAATGTAGTTCATCTGGGCTCCACTCAGCGTTCTACTAGCATAGTAGATTAGGTGCATCAGCTTGTCTTTTCGCTGTTCCAGCACTGCCCTCACTGCGTAGTCCCTAGCATCACACATGAGTTCAAACGATTGCTCCCAGTTGGGGGCAAAAATGATAGGTGTTGTGACCAGTCTCTTTTTCAACTCCTCGAATGCTCCCTGCAATCATCAGAAAACAAGAACGGGTGATATCAGAAAACAAGAACGGGTGATCTCTTTCTAACAACTTATAGAGAAGGTTGGCAACTTTGGAGAAGTCTTTGATGAATCTTCGCTAGACACCGGCATGCCCAAGGAAGCTTCTGATTGCTTTGACTGAAGTTGGGGAAGGTAGCGTTGCTATTACATCCACTTTAGCATGATCCACCTATATTCCCTTGCTTGACACCCAGTGCCCCAATACTATGCCTTCTTGTACCATAAAATGGCACTTCTCCCAGTTCAGAACCAAGTCAGTCTCGATGCACCGTTTTAGCACACGCGTCAGATTTATCAGGCACTCATCAAATGAATTTCCCACCACTGAGAAGTAATCCATGAACACGTCCATTATGTCCTCTACTATGTTAGTGAATATGGTCATCATGCACCGTTAAAATGTGGCAAGTGCATTGCATAGGCCAAAGGGCATCCTTCTAAAGGCATAAACGCAATATGGGCAGGTGAAAGAGGTCTTCTCTCTGTCCTCCAGTGCAATGGAGATCTAATTGTACCCTGAGCACCCATTTAGAAAATAGAAGTGTGACCTTCCTGCCAATCTGTCTAACATCTGATCAATGAAAGGAAGTGGGAAGTGGCTTTCCAGGTTTCTAGATTTAACTTCGGATAGTCCATGAAAATTCTCCAGCCTGTGACGGTTCTCTTAGAGATCAATTCATTGTTATCATTCTTTACAACTGTCACGCCTCCCTTTTTAGAAACACATTGAATTGGACTCACCCAGCTGCTGTCAGAGATCGGGAAAATAATTCCCGCATCTAACTAATTTATTACCTCCTTCTTCACCACTTTCTTCATGTTGGGGTTCGGCCTTCTCTGGTGTTCCCTGGAAGGTTTGTATCCCTATTCTAGTAGAATTTTGTGCATACAGTAGGCGGGTTGATCCCCTTAATGTTTTTCATGGTCCACCCAATGGCAGTTTTACACTCCTTTAGTACCTGCAGGAGTTGTTGAGCCTGCACATCTAATAAACTAGATGAGATAATAACAGGTAATGTCGAGTCAGGTCCCAGAAATTCATACCTGAGGTAGGCGGGCAACGACTTTAACTCCTGCTTTGGTGGTTCTTCGATGGATGGCTTGGCTGGAGGAGTTTCTCTCTTTTCCAAGTGCAAGGGTTCAAATTCTTGATTTCTATCCCAGAACCCTCTACCTTCTAACGCCAACACCCATTCCGCCATATCCTCTCCATTCACCTCATCCAAATTCATCAAACATACAGAGAGGATCATCAGTTTCTAAAATTACTTCCACGACATCAATAAGAGAACAATTGGAGAATTCACTTGGTCGCCTCATAGATTTCTGCAAATTGAATGTTATTTCTCCAATAGTGCATGGATTGTAAAGCTCCCCGGGTCAGACAACTTTTCCGCAATTTGTCTAGTCACCAGTGCACTACAGGTCTGAGTAAGAGTAACTGTGGCCAAGTCTTGAAAATCAAAATTTTGGGACATCAAGTCCTTCATCATTTTTGCATACCCAGGCATCTCCTTTAAAGCTTCAATTAATGGTATATTTACCTGGATTTGTTTAAGCATTTCAAAGAACTTATTGTATTGCTCCTCCTTTTGATGCTTAGTTAGCCTATGCGTAAAGGGGGCAGGAGGTATCTTCTACCCAATCACTTAGGACTAATTTTTATCAGCTGCTATCTCAACTACTGGCTTATGGGCTAGCTCAGCTACTTTCTTGGTCTCCTACTGAATGCTCTTTTCTTCCTCAGTAAGTTGGACTGTCACCTCTGTCAGTTTCGTTGACTCATCCAGCTCAAAGGGTACTATTATAAGTGTCTCAGCCTATCTAATTTCTTGAGCCCTCTATTGCTCTACATCCAGATCTCTGCCATGGCGTAGACTCACCACCATCAGCTGCTTCGGTCCCTGATCTTTTGGATTTATCTGGGTGTCTGCATGTAATGTCCCCTGAGGATGATTGTTTAGAGACATTGAAATTTGGCCCATTTGCACCTCAATATTCTTGATTGCTGCATCATGCACATCTACTCTCTCATTAATTTTTGCATTGGACCCAATAACCTGCTGAATCATTGCTTCAAGTCGAGCAAACCCATCTTTCTGCCTTCCACCATGCTGCTGCTGAGGAGGGTGATACCTTTGCTGTTGATTGTGATTATTGTATCCTTGTGGCGTTGGGTAAGGTGCCATATTGTTAGGGGGTCTCATACCTCCCATGTTCCCAGTGTTAAACTGTGGTTGAACCGGTCTGTATTGCTGTTGATTCTGACCCCAATTCTGACTACCCTATCTCTGGCCTCCATACTTCAACACATAGTTCATATCTTCAGGGTGTTGATGATAATCATGTTCCGTATTCCAAGGGTTACCAATTGGATGACTAATTCAAGATGTGTACAAGCCCCCATTTGTAGTATCTACAATATGCACTTTGCTGATTTTGCCCTGATTCCTCCGCCTTTTTGGTAAGTATACTCATCTGTGTTAATAAGGTCGCCATATTTTCAGCCTTGGAACTTGATGGATCAAGAGGCACTGAGTCCCACTGGAGTGATAGGTGCATACTTGGTTGTCCATCTCGAATTATGTGCCATCTTGTCAAGCAAACTTTGAACTTCTCTCCATGTTTTGCTTAAGAATTCCCCAGCAGCTAAGGCATCCACAATGTTCTTCATGCTATCTAACAATCTCATATAAAATTGTTGTCCCAATATCTGATCTTGAATACCATGGTATGGACATATAACCAACATTCCATTAAATCACCCCCATGTCTCATACAATATCTCCATTGGTTTCTGTTTGAAGCTCACAATTTCATCAATTTGTTGAGAAGTTTTATTAGGTAGGTGGAACTTGTTGTGGAAATTCTTGACTAACTCATCCCAAGTTGCTATAGAGTTTATGGGGAGTGAGTATAGCCAGACCTGGGTAGCTCCTGTCACTGAGAATGAAAACAATAACAGCTTAATTGCTTCCGGAGTTACGTTGGGCTGACTTTGAGTTTTAGAGATAGACAGGAAATTATTAAAGTGTTGCTGAGGATCTTCGACTTGTGTCCCAGAAAAGAGTCCATTGTTTTGCAACAAGTGCATCATATTATTCGTGATCTGGAATGATTCAGTTTATTTCTGTAGGACTACAATTGTTGTGGACAAAGTTTTAGTTGCGAGTTGTGCCCAGTAATAGAGAGCAGCTTCTGGCACTATTGGTACAACTGGTTGTTCCTCTTGATCTCCCATGACTGTTTCAAAATTCTTGATGAGTGGTTGCTAGTTATGATTTCCCCTATCGATGGAATTCCTTCTGTTTATGTTTCATATAGCTTTACCAACACATCTCTATCAAATAGATATAAAAATTTTTGAAGAACATAAAGTATACATAATAAATATTATAATATAAACATTAAAAATAAATTTATAATACACGAATTTTAAACAAGAATGTACATAAACAAGTATTAAACAAGAATTTATAAAAATAATAAAAAATAACTTATTAATCTAAGCAACTAAATTTTTAATATCATTGTATACATATTATATTGCAAAAGTGTTGCTAATTTATACTATGTTTGCAAATTATATAACTAATTTGTACATATTATATTGCTAAATCTTTGCAAAAAAGAAATCTGAAAAATAAACCAACAAATCTACTACCGAACTATCACCGGAAGGGAGATGAGACGGCGAACTCCTACACTAAAAATAAGTTAAACAACTTAAGAACAAAAAATATTGGGAGAGAAGGGGCAGGGGCGGCTGAACGGGGGAGATGAAGAGGGTGAGGGAGAGGGAAAGTAAGATAGAGGGAAATCATACCTAATATGGTTAGATTAGAGAATTAACAAATAGATCGGGTTGGGGGCAGAAGAGGAGAGGGGAGAATAGGAAAAAAAGTTGAAGAAGAAATAAGAATGAAGAAAAAACGAGTTGGGGTGTATTAAAAAAATAATTAATAACCAAATCGGTCGCAAATTTGGAATTTGAATTTTGAAATTCCGACCGATTCGGTCGTAAATGTTGTTCACCATGCGGACCTCGTTTTAATTACGTATTATGACCACATCGGTCACAACCTTTAATTTAATTTAATTTAATTTAATTTAATTTTTAATTTTAATATTTACTACTGATTCCGTCACATATCATAAAAAAAACTTCGCGATATTTTCCTTGCAATTAAGTGACCAAAGAAGTCGCAATTTTGAACATTAAAAAATATAACAAGTATTATTTTTGAAAATTCCGACCAAATCGGTCTCAAATTTGCAACCTTCTCGGAACTGAGTCTGATGTCTTGTGAATAGTTGCATGCATTAAATCCTTCTGTTAGAATAAAAATAAGAGTAAACTCATTATAAGACTTCCACACAAGTGAAATGAATATATAATAAATAAGACAAATGAAATTTTGTGGCATAAGCAGCGAAAGAACCAATGAAAAGAATCAAAATAATAAATCATGGAACAATTGAATATAGTAGAATTAAAATAAAATTAGAACATATACATCCTGATTAATAATAACCATGTCGCGAATAATAACTTCATTATTGTTTTTCAAATTGATCATAAAATACGACATATCCTAGGACTGGGCATATATCGAGTAAAACCGATAATCCGAACCGTTAATTATTTATTATTTTATCGTTATTAGGTTATTGCTTTAACGGTTCGGTAACAGTTTTAATTTTTTTTACTATTGGGTTATCGGTTCGGGCCTCGATTTGTCAATTTTGTTAATGGATTAACCGATAACCCAATAAGAATTAATAAAATTATGGCCTTATCTTTAAGTATATACAAATGCTAGGGCTTTAGTTCATTCTCTCCTATTATTTCTCAACCCCACTCTTTAATTGCTTCATCTTCATTCTTCATAGACCTTACTAATTACGCCTAGCGTAAGTCTTTAGTATACTATACGTGAATTCTTCTATTTTTTGCTTAACTCCACTGAATTATCTTTTCTTTTTTGCTTAACTCTAGATTGAGTTATCTTATCAGGTAAACCAAGAACCGAACCAATAATGATCAATAACTGATTAATCGATACCCGATAACCGATTTTTATTGGTTCGGTTATCGGTTTATCAAATTTGTAAACCGATAACCGATATGCTAAAGCAATAGTATTCAAAATTGAACCGAGTCGAACGATACCCATCCCTAACATATCGTGGTTCTTATGGACCAATCTTTCTTGGAAGGAATTCTAGTAAAATAAATTCACATGGAGTTCACTAATACTATCCCTTTATACATGCAACATGCAAAGGAGACGAGAAAGATAATAATTCTATGTATTTAACACAACAATGTAAAAGTAATTAACGAATACGAAGAACTCAAAAGAATTTTTTTTATGAAGTAAGTGAATATTATTAAAAAGGCATCAAGAAGATGTAGATGTTACAAACAAACAAAAAGTATCAGCCCAAAAATATCAACAAAGGATCTATCATAAGACTAAGCAGTTGATAAATTCCAAAAAGGATTCATGATTATAAATAGGGGTAAGATTAACCCAGCTAAAAAGATTAACTAAACATTTGGCTTTAAGAGAATGATTGGCAGTTGAGACCCCAAAGCATCTTTGATTCCTTTTGGTCCATATACACCACAAAATATAAGAAAAAACCATAGCCCAAATCCTTGTGATAATTTTATCAACTTTTCAAGAGCACCAACTCACAAAAGCCTCACTGACACTGCATGGCGCAGACCAATGAAGCCCAAAAAGATTTAGGAGCATGTTCCACATGTCTTTTGCAACTGAGCAATGAATAAATACATGATTAATTGACTCAGACTTGTAGAGGCACATGTAACACCTATTAGGTAGCTGAAAAATTCTCGTGATGAGATTGTTGTGTTAAGCAAGAGCCCTTTAGAGTGATCCGGCTAAAACAGAAAGCTTTTGGTATTCTCTATATTAAATTTCAAGGCCATTGATCAATCATTTCTTAATTAGAGCTCAAGTGGGAGTAGTCTGCTTTGATGGAGTAAGTGCCCTATGTGTTGTTGCCCCATTTAAGCATGTCTCTTCTCTGGATGGCGACTATGTTGTTATGCAGGATTCCATGAAATGAAGCCAGACCTTCTATCTCCCAATCATTAAGATCCCTTTTTAGGTTTAGATTCCATGTATTGTCCCCCATATTTTGAGCAATAGTAGAGTCTGGATTGGTTGCAATTAGGAATAATTTTTGGTAGACCTCCTTTAGTGTAGTGTGCCCCAACCATTTGTCCTTCCAAAATTAGATGTGTACACCATTTCCCACTTGTAGTGACGTGTTTCTTGAGAAATCCTCCCAAAGTTTCATGATATTCTACCACTACTCAGTTCCATATGGTGTTCTAACCATATTGGTGCACAAGTGACTAGAAGTCTCATACTTTTGCTCGGATGATCTCTTTCCAGAACCCAATTTCCTTTTGGTTATACCTCTAGTGCCATTTCATAAGCATGCTTTTGTTGTGAAGTGCAAGATCTTTAACTCCAAGTCCCCCAAGTGCTTTGAGCATTGTAACTTTGGACCATTTCACTAAGTGAAACTTATGCTCTTTACAGTTACCCTCCCATAGGAAAGATCGTCTGAGTTTGTCTAGTTGTTTTGTACTTTGACTGGGATTTAAAATAGGGACATAAAATAGGTAGGTATAATATCCAAAACACTACTGATGAGTGTTAATCTACCCCGAAAAGAAAGGTATTGTTGCTGCCATGATACCAATCATTTCTTAAACTTTTCAATGATCACATTCAAAATATCAGTTGCCCTGTGTCTGGCACCCAAGGGGAGACCTAAGTAGGAAGTAGGAAATGATCATATGGTGCGGAACATAATATCATCCAGCTCCTCCAAGTGAGGTATCACATTAACAGGATAAATGATACTCTTGGACGTGTTAATGTGAAGTCATGAAATAGCTTCAAAAATCATCAGAGTATGATTGAGATATTGCACTTGAGTTTTTTTTGCATCACCAAAAATAAGGGTGTCATCTGCAAATAAAATGTGAGATACGGAGATTGATGATCCTAAGATGTTCTCCACTTCAAAAACTTTCAATCATTGCAATTGCTTGGCCTTTTCTAGCATTCTACTAAGGCCCTCCATAGCTAGAAAGAAGAGAAAGGGAGACAGAGGGTCTCTTTGCGTAATCCCTCTTTTTGGAGAGAAAAATCCCGCTGGGCTTATGTTGACAAGAATAGAGTACTTCACTGAGGTGAATCTTTATCTAATCCACTTGATCCATCTTTCACCAAATCTCATTTGCCTTAGAATTAATATAAGGTAAAGCCAGTTGATGTCAAAGACCTTCTCAATTTCAAGCTTAAAAAGGAGACCAGGTTCACCATTTCTTTGTCCCCAGTCCAGAAGTTCATTGGCAATAAGGGCAGCGTCGGTGATTTACATGCCTTTTATCAATGCATTTTGATAACCGGATACCAGCTTCCCAATCACTTTCTTCAGCCACTCTGCTAGCACCTTTGCCACTATCTTTTAGAAACTACCAATAAGACTAATAAACCTAAAATCCTTGAGTTCAGTTACTTCTTTTATTTTGGTAATGAAGCAATAAAAGAGGCATTGAAGGATTTTACCATATGACATTTGTTGTGGAAGTGGTTGAAATCTCCCATGAGGTCCTGTTTTATAGTGTCCCAACACTTCTGATAGAAAGCCATGGTAAAGCCATCAGATCCAGGGCTCTTGTCAGATGCACAGGAGTTGACAGCAATCAAAACCTCCTCTTCTTCAAAGTCATGTTCAAGAGCCTCTTTATCCTCTATATTCAAACATTCTAGGCCTTCAAATCTAACCGTAGGTCTCCAGTTTTCATTTTCGAAATATAACTCTTGATATAAATCAAGATTCACCTCTTTCACCTGCTCTTTAACTTCAATGATGTTATCCCCCACTTGTATTATATCAATGCAGTTGTATCTCCTAGGTGAGTTGTCCATCTTCTAAAAGTATTTAGTGTTTCTATCACTATCTTTCAACCACAAGCTCCTAAACTTTTGTCTCTATTATATCTCTTCTGCTCTAGCAATCTGTTGTATCTCCATTCTCAGTTTCAGCAAGTTGTTTTTTCAGATTGAGTCTGTTACCTTTCTTCAGTTTCCTGCTCTAGAATGAGGAGTTCTTCCAAAGCTCTATTGGTTCTGTTGCTTATCTTGCCAAAAATCTCCCTATTCCAAGTTACTAAATCCTTCTTCAAGAGTATCAGCTTTTGAGATAGTATGAGATCTGGAGAACCTTTTACCTCGTAGCCTTGCATCATATTTTAATCATGTCAGTAAAACCTTCTTGTTATAGCCACATATTCTCAAATTTAAAGTAAGATGGTTCAGTTGTCCAGTCACCACTTTCCTGTACAATTGGCCTATGATCTGAGTCAACCTTGGAGAGAGCTAATTGCTTCGCAGAGCCAAATAGTTCTTTCCACTCTGAAGATATCAAAAATCTACCAATTCTACAGGCATGCAAAGATTCTTCCCCCTTGCCCATGTATAAAAAGCTCCTTGTAATGGGAGATCAACTAATCCCATATCTTGAATGAATTCAGAGAATATTTTCATGGCCCTAGATCTTCTTATTCAATTGAATCTTTCACACACAAAATGACAGATATTAAAATCTCTTCCCACAACCCAGCTTTCATTCCACAAACCCCTTGCAAGATCCAATTCATTCAAAAAATCCACCCTTTCCCAATTTAAGCGTGGCCCATAGACCCTGGCGAAGCAAAATCTAAAGTCTACATGTATTCCTTCCAGCATAGCTGAAACAGAGTGTTGTCCCGAGTGTGAATCAACGCAGTTCCATTGAATTCTATCCCACAAAATAATTATGCCTCTTCTTTTACCACAAGCTTTTAATTCAACCCAGTTAACTCATCTTGAGTGTTATATCTACCTTGCAATAGTGTTATAAAAAGTTTTCAGTCTTCGATTCTTCTAGGCATAGAACATCTGGCTTGTATGTTTAGGTCATTGACTTAATGGTGATTTTATTGCTCATATCATAGAGCCCCCTTATATTCCAGCTAATAATTTTTATTGTCATTCAGAGCATGACTTGTGATACCTGGCCCTAATTGACCATGTTCCCTTGACATATTTCATGGTGCATTCCAATTTTTTAGCTTCACTATCGGCCTTGTTTTTAAATTTTTTACCCCACTGCTATTCTTCTTTTGCTATTGAAGTTGACTTCTTTTTCTTTCTTCTATTCTCATGATCATTTCCAGAATCGCATTCCCGAAACCTGTTGAATTTACACCAAACGCCTTGCATGCCTTGGTAATGCCAATCTTGATCCAATGGGAACCCTTGATTACCACATGAGTATGCACCAACTGTTGCCCCTGAAAATTGTCACCATGCCAAGGAATAAGCAAGGTGTCTCTGCCAGAGGGAGAAGAAAAATCAGAGAAATTAGAGTCAAGGGAAGTAGCCACAGTAGCTAAAATGAGTTCTAGGATAAGCGAGGGAAGAATGAGAAGTGGGTGCTTGTATTCTGCTTCATTATCTCTAGCACCGGAGGTTCCACGATCAGCGTGAAAGTCTGTTGGTAAAGGCTCGGTGGGGTGAGTTTCATTTTTTGGGTTTAGTGGATACAATAAAACATGATTAGGCTAGCCTAGTAGCTCTCCACACTTTTTTTTGTTTCCCTTTTGAATTAAAAGAAGCATGTTTCTCTTTCTTCTCCTTTGCATAATAAGTATGGTACAGAACCTGGTGTAGCGTAGGCCACTTTAACATTTGGGCCTTTTTAGCATTAATTGGCAAAACACTAGGAGCATATTCAAGCTTTAAATCAGATGATACAACTGTCATGTGGGGTTTCTCTTTGGACCGTTGGTCACAGGACTGAAAGTCACCCACATTTTGAACTTCTTTTCTGGTGGCAATGACTGTAGCGTGGACATCTGAGATGATGGAAATTTCATAAATATATTGCCCTACTAACAGATCAATCTTATTTGGAAGTTCTTAAGAAGAACCTCTGATACATATACGATCCCAGAGTAGGTGATTTCTCTTCCTTGCATCATCATCAGTGCCGATATAACTACTACACTTGTCGCCAATAAACTTAAGAGTTTCATCTAACCACGCATGAAGAGGGATACCAAAAGCTCTGATCCATCAATACTGAGAGTTTGGTACTAACTCAATTGTTCTGGTGACCGGAGACTACCAACTGAGGGTGAGTTTTCTCTCATTCAAGTACCATTCACCAACCTGAACACTCTCTACATCCTGCTTCAAAGGGAGCTCGAAGAGGAATTGATTGTGTGTAAGGGGTGTGATTCTCAATCCTGCCGTCATTCTCCACCTCTTTAGAAACCAGTTTCGAATGACTTCTGTGCTTGGGCTTGAACTGAATGAATCATTAAAAATACCCACCAGATAGCGTGAAAGGCAGCTAAACAGCTGAACACCGGTATTTTCTGGCGTGGTCTGAGGTTGCGTCATCATTTCTTGCCATTTCTGCATATTAGCTACAGCACTATACGACTTCTCCAGTGAGGTGAATCTTGATAGTTGGGCTTGATGGCTTGCCCAAGAACATGAGTATTTTATTAGCAATATGATCCATCCGAGTTGTTTACTGCATCTAGTATTATGACCACCAATTTTTTATCACCCAACCACTTTTCAATTCTGATAAAATGCCCATGTATGTTGTAATTATAATAAACTTTGTGTAATATATTTTGTTGCTTCCTTCCTCATCTTCTATAAGATACCCTACATTTTTGGATGCCTGTTTAAGGGAGCTGCAAACCCAACGAAGATTATCTTCATCAATTTTTAACTTTCTAGTAAAGCATAAATTGCGCTCAATAAAAAAAAATCACGTGTTAATTTCCCTCATTAATATCATAGGTTTCAAAAGATTTATCTTGAAAAGTGAAAAAGATCCTTTCTCCCATATTAAAATTTGGCTAAGACACTATAATGCCTCGCCGGAAAGAGAGTCATAGAGGAGGGAGTTCCTCAAAAGATTATTACGTTGGTAAAGATGAAATGTTTTATAAGATAAGAATATCACAAGCTTAAACAATCATGAATGCAACAGAACAACCAACATACTAGATACGCATTAACAGTCCAACATAATAAATCAAATTTTCAGCTGCAAGAAAAAACATCAGCATTAAATGAGCAAACAATCAGTATGTTCAATTGCAAGTACAATCAAAAAATAATTGAACCGATACACTGATTATGCACCATGTACACACTAACACATTAGTTTTTTATTATATATAGATAAAGATTCAATTATGTTATAAGTAAATTATATTATGAATGTTCATTTAATATTCCGTTGTAAATAAGTTTCCTGAAGAAGCTTATTCATATAGGACTTCGCCGTAAATAATTTTTATCTATTGAGTATTTTATTGAAAATAATCTTCCTGAAAAAGCTTATCACTTCGGTATCCGATTATGGATAAACATTACCCTCGGTAGAAGATTATCCATACCGGGTACAATGGGCTTATCCTTTCAGTACTCTGTTATGGATAATCATTACCCCTAGTAGAAGATTATCTATACTGGGTATGATGAGCTTATCCATTCAGTACTCCATTATGGATAAACATTACTCTAAGTAGAAGATTATCCATATCTAGTATAGTAGCAGCTTACGCAGCAGCTTGCATTAGCAGCTTACACAACAGCTTCCTTTCTTCTATAAATAGAAGAGATTTCAGTTCATTTTGTACATCAATTTAAAGTTGAATAATTATTCTCTCTCTCTATCTCTATTTGTCTTTGATTTCTTTACTTTAAAGTGTTTATTTTATAACATGTTATCAGCACGAGACTCTGCCATTTTGAGCACTTACTTCGAATTTAATTTCTATTTCAGTGTTCATCTCTGATGTAAGGAGACGCTCTTACTTCTGTGATTAGATCTTATTCGCTCCGAGCATCATAAGGCAGGTTATTATACTTGAGTTGCTTTTCTCCGTGGAAATAGTGATGTGGATATCATTTACGTTTGGAGTGGCCAAATTTGTGTAAAGTAATTTGAGCTTTTTGCTTATATTTTGTTTAATATTTATCATTGCTTGCTTGGTTATATGCTACGTATACAGTACCTATTTTGATATTTTTTTTCATCCTTATTATCTTAATAAAGGATTATAAAGTGGATAACATTATTAGATCCACTTAAAATCCAGCAGAGTTTGCAAGAAATATAAAACCACCAGAAGTGGTTATGTTCTATATATCTCATTGTAACTAAATTTTATTAACCACCATAAGTGGTATATGTCTATAACCACCAGAAGTGATAATTTAGGCTTTCTATGGTTACAATTGAAGATAAGCTAGAGAAAATTTCTCTATATCACTTGCATGCCTCGATTTGCTCCTGAAGTAGCATTATCTTAAAAGAAGTTGAAGCATCACATGATTTAATGTGATTAATACACGTTCAGATAATTATGTTCCGCTCCCTAAAGGATGAGAACTTTCGATAAATATTAATCCATTCCCTGAAGTGGTGGCAATATTAATAAAGCTCGTAAATATGAACGCGCTTTTGATGTGAATATATTACAATTCACCTCCATAAGAGGTAATATGATTGAGGGAATATATACTCGATATTTCATATTTTAAATTTGCTCCTAAAGAAGTAACACAATTGAAATTTTCTCCTGAAGCAGAAAAATATTATGAAACTGTGTCTTTCTATGTTTAAACAAAATAATAATCTATTCAAAGTTATTTTTGAAGCACATTTTCATTCGCAGAAGTGATGAAGAAATACCACTACTCACCTCCTGAAGAGGTAGAATAACAAAGGATATAAATCTTGTTTTTGTGACATAAAGATCATTGTCGCACGTACCCATGGTACGTAAAATATTTTGAATAATTTTATTAAATATCATTCTAAGGAAAAAATCATTCATGTAGAATGCTTTGTACTACAACCACATTAATATGTTATGGTTCGTTATCAAGTTCCCGTAACAACTCGTGTATCTTTCCCTGAAGGATGTAATGATTATGTGGTTACCGCTTTGGTATAAAATATTCAAATGTTAATGGCGTTTCTCCGTGAAGGAGATATTTGTCACCAAATTGGTGAAGTGTCTGGGTGATATTTGGTAGTACAAATTTTTTTAAAAACTCCTGAAGAGCTAACTGTTTGTCTAGAAGACATATGACACTAGTAGTGTCTGATAAATATTAAATTGTGGATAATGAATGAGGTCTCTCGAAGAGCTTATATACAAATATGTCATTTATATTATATGACTATGGTCAAAATATATATTGTAGTAAACATGAAATTTACTAATACAAATGACAATCATACTGAGACTGCAAATGATTGAAAGATTTAAACATTTCACATTTTTACAATCGTAGGGGGTAAATATGGATGTGAGAAGTTACCCGCATTATTCTTCAATTTGTACTAATTCATGTATCACAGTAAACAAGAAGTTTACTAGTGCAAAATCAACTATGATAAATTAGAAATCTACTTATACAAAAGTAGCCACAGCAAATCAGAAGTTTACTAATGTAAAAGTTTATGCCATAGTAAACCAGAATTTTACTAATGATAGCGCATGCCATGATAAACTTGAATTTTTTATTTGTCATTTTTAAATGAGCTATTTGAGAATTCAGATAAGCATATACTAAAGAAGGAGAAAATTCTTCAAGAGTTCTCTTGTGTTGCTTGTTCTCATAATAAATTGATTCCACCAGCTAAAGTTGGGATTAAGACCCTTGATTCTGAAATATATATAAAGGTGAATATGGATCCATTCACCTGTCATGTGAACCACTTATAGATGCATATATAAGATGTTACATGTATTTTATTGTCAACCTGCAGTTTGGCATTTGAGATTGTTTTTCTCAATTAAGAGCATAACTTTCATATTATGAAATCAAGACAGTTCATCTTGATAATGCTGGTTTATATCCAAGATGGTTTAGCAATGAATACCTCCTACTAATGGCTAAACTGTTGCTTATGAGAACAAAGCTTCATCCGTTGGTCAAAGATTTTCTAAATTACATATAGCAGCACTTGTATGCATCAGACCAATAATATATGATAAGTCATCCCCTCACAATTAGTTTAGGATCAGAAACCAAATATTTTTACTATCTTTTGATGTATGGTATATGATTAATTTCTCTACCACAATGCACAAAGATATGTTTCCAAAAGAAGATTGGGAATACATGTTAGTTTTTCTAATATTTGGGGGATGGAATAAACAGCTGAAAAAATATGCTATATGAATCGAATTATCATTAATATGATCCTCACTCAAAAGATAATTCAAGTAAAATGTCAGATGCATTTGCTGATCCAAAATTAAGTATCATATTTCAGCTGCAAATGCTCCTATTAAAATTAATGTCCCCAAAGGATAGAGTATATTGTACGCATGAAGCGAGGTAGACCAATCGGTTTCGAAGGTAACAATCCTTGAAAGTGATAAGGAGCTAATGATCAAAATGGTTATAATGAGGAGGAAAAAGCTTTAAAAGAGCTCACGACATAACATTTCATGAAACTCTAGAAGAAGTTCAGGTACCTAAATATAAAGAAAGTGATGAGATCTTAACAAGTTATGTCGCTTGCGAACTGAGACAAAATGATCGTCAAACACAATATAATGCACAATACTGTGAAATATTGTGAGTATAGGACCAGTAGTCCAGACACCTGAAGATGTCGTACCATTTAAATGTGAGTCATAACCTATATGACTCATTTGATCAAATCTCTTTAAAAAGATCTAAATGATTTAAAATGCCTGAAGCATATTCAAAATCTCAAAAAATATACTCAATCATATTACAAAGATATTTGTATGGTTTAAGCAATATGGGAATATGTGGTATTATCGCCTCTTAATATTTGCTGAAAGAAAGTTTCGTAAGTGATGTTATTTGTCCATATATGATTATAAAGAAAGCGACATCAGAATTTGTTATACTTATTGTTTGTGTTGATTACATAAATCTTGTTGGAACTCTAGAAGAGCTCCAAAGGCAATTGAATATCTTAAGAAAGAATTTGGGATGAAATATCTGGGGAGGAAAACTTTGTCTTGATTTGCAAATTGAACATTTAGCAAACGAGATCTTAATCCATCAATTTGCCTATAGAACAAGGGTCTTAAAACGCTTGTACATGGACAAAGCGCACTCATTGAGTACACCAATAGTTGTTCGATCACTTGAATTGGATAAGAATTTGTTCTGACCTCCAGAGGAGGATGAGGAACTCCTTGGTCCCGAAGTACCATATCTCAGTTAATTGATGCACTAATGTATCTTGCTAATGCCCAAGGCCTAACATAGCATTTTTTGTTAATTTACTAGCAAGATATAGTTCTTCTCCTACATGGATTAAGGATCTGTTCTTACCTCCAGAGAGAATGATGAACTCATTGGTCCTGATATACCCAAATCTCTGCACTGTACTCTTTTTCCCTTGCTCGAATTTTTTCCCATTAGGATTTTCCTAGTAAAGTATTTAATGAGGCATCTTGCAATGTATATTATTAGTGTACTTTTTTTCCTTGACTAGAATTTCTTTTTACGGGATTTTTTCTAGTAAGGTTTTAACGAGGCACATAATAATGAGCATCCAAGGAGGAATGTTTTGAAAATATTTTTGTGGATGTCCATTTAATTACTCTTATGTAGATAATCTTCTTGAAGAACATTATCCATTTAGTACTCCATTGAAGTTTTCTACAAGCAGCTGATGCAAGCAGGTTGCAAGCAACTCAATGAAATGACTTGTAGCTGCTTCTTGGTTTGATTAGATTGATTTAATCGATCTGAAATAGTGGTGGATAATATTCTCTACAATTTCAACTTTTGAGAAGATCACACACAAGATTGAAATGCAGAGACTCGAATATTTGAAACAAGGTTTTTAGCAGGGGGAGTAAAATACGTGATGCACTCTTTTTTCCTTACTAAAGTTTTTTCCCATGGGGTCCTTATAAGATTTTGGCGTAATATATACGGATACACCTAAAGTTGGCACGATCTTTCACTTAGACACTTAAACTAGGCCTCTTTCCAATTGGACACGTTTCTTAGGCAATTCTCATTCCAATTAGACACTTACACTAAGCTCTAACCTATGGCTTTTTTGGATAATATAATAAATCCCTACAAATATCCTTACAAATAAACTTAACTTCATAACTAGATTTAGAGCACCTCCAAAAATGTTTTCTTTTTTCCTCTCTTTTCCATTTTTTATGCCAATTAGACCAGATATGCCTCGCACACATCCTAAATTCAGTATTGGGTAAAACTTTTTTCAAAGCTGCAGCAAATCCCTACATAATAATTAATAAGCCAGCAAAAAATGTGTCTAGTTGGTACGAGAATTGCCTAAGAAACATGTCTAACTGGAAAGAGACTTAGTTTAAGTGTCTAAGTGAAAGATCGTGCCAATTTTAGATGTCTCCGTATGTATTACGCCGAATTAATGAGGCACCTAGCAATGCATATTACTAAATATGTGTACCATTTTTCCTTCACTAGGATCTGTTCTAGTAATGTTTTAATTAGGTACATTATCTTTAATTGAACATCCAATGGAGAGTATTATAAATATATTATATTATGAATGTTCACTTAATACTCCGTTATAAATATGCAAGGAGCTTATCCATATAGGATCCCGCCGTAAATATGTTTATCTATTGAGTACTCTATTGGAAATAAACTTCCTGAAGAAGCTTATCACTTCAATACCCGGTTATAGATAAACATAATTTCCGATAAAAGATTATCCATACCGAGGACAATGAGCTTATCCTTTCAGTACTTCGTTATGGATAATCATTACCCCTACAACAACATTATCTATACTGAGTACAATAAATTTATCCATCCATTACTCCGTTATGGATAAACATTGCTCTCAATAAAAGATTATCCATATTTGGTATAGTAACAGCTTATACAGCAGCTTGCAGTAACATCATACATAGCAACTTCATTCCTTCTATAAGCAGAAGGAATTTTAGTTTATTATGTACATGAATTTAAAATTGAATAATAAATCTCTCTACTTATCTTTGATTTCTTTACTTTAAAGTCTTTATTTTATAATAAATTATAATTTATTCCGGAGAAAGACACAATTCTGTCTTAAAAGATGAATCCATCAATCACGTTGTCTTTTCGAAGGAAAGCTTTTAATCGACCTGTGGAGAGTAGTATTAACAGAAAAACCACACAACCAGAAAATCTGAAGGCTACCCGGTAAACGTGTATTTTTGCATGGGGAAGAAGAGAGCAGAACTATTATTTCAGCTTACATTATAACCAAATACAACAAAATTTTATTATCACTCTGACAAGAACGCCAAAGATTGAAGACATCAATATTGCAGCACCAAGAAAAAGTGAACAGCTTTAGCCATCATTTTAAGCCGTGCACAAAGAGTTTCTTGGGAACGTCAGCATTCCCAACACAAGATAAAATAGTGAAATAATAATAAACTACAACCGGCGAAAGCAGAGGAAAAACAAAAGGAAAAGGAGATGAATAAGAATAGAACTAATAACCTCCAGAGCAAAGTAATGATTCAAGCTAACTGCAACAAGTAAAAAGATGAACTGATTCTCGTTGGCATTACTTCCCACCATCACAATAAATTCAGCCTTGCAACTTTTACAACTTTCAAATTGGAACTGATGGAGCCAGTTTTCCATCACATATACTGCTTCATCAAGCGACTCTGCAATTAAAATTTGATAAAGTAGCTAAAATACAGAAATAATATTCATGCCCCAGGAAACCACTTGGGCAAAATTTTTGTATAAACGTGGACTAAAAAAAAAACACATGCAGACCTTTAGTTGAAGCTGAATCCCCCAGAAGGCACAGAGACATCGCCATCTCCAAACTGAAAACCCTGTTGGGGTGCATCACCAGGTGGCAGCTTCTCGTCATCTTCCTCCAACCAGTATGTCTCAAGAATCTTAACTGCCTTTTCATAAATCTCTTGATTGTCATGGCTTTGGAGATTCTCAATTTTTTCTAAACCTTCTGCATCATCAATCAGCTGCGCATAAAGATTTACATCCGCTGTCCGGCCCAAATTCTTCTCAGCTTCACCAACCTTCAAGATATTTTCAAGCCCTTCAAGACAAACTGTGACAATCCTTGGGTCAGGACAAATGAGAAGATCACACAGTGGTTTGATACAACCTTGACTAACAAGGTACCTGCAGATAATGATAACATAAATAGAGTAGAAATGTCAGTGTTTGTGGACAGCTTGTGGTACACAAAAACCAGAATATCCAAATCTTACTTTATCTGCTCATGCGAACCGCCAGATGTGGCATTTGAGATTGCCCATGCAGCCTCCTTTTTTATATCAAACTCAGCATTTTGTAGCAAATTAACAAGAGGACCAATAATACCAGCCTCAATTACAGACTGCAGCATAGATAAAATAACATAATCAAGGAGCACAAGTGGAAACAATAAATAGACATCCTAACGTTGCCAAGAAAAAAGGGTCACGAGAGAGATTAATTTTACTGTAGTCCAGTTCTTTCTTCTTTTCTTTTTTGGAAGAGGGAGGGAGCTGGTTGGCAGTAGGGGAGCAAACAAAAACTAGCCATAAAACCAGAATTACACACCCAGCACCTACCTGAATTTGCTCCCTGTTGCCAGCGGTGATGTTTGAAATTGTCCAGCAAGCTTCCTTCTTAATACTCTTCTTGTGATTACCATTCAACAAGTTCAAAAGACGGGGCAAAGACTGATGGTTGATGATACACTGAGAAGAAATTTTGTTAGGAAGAAAAGTAAGCTTCAGCATTTTACATCGGACAACAATATACCATTTTTTCTCAAGGTATCAAAGAACAAGATACCCTTTTCTCTTAAGATATCAGCCAACAAGATAACCTTTTTTCCTCAAGGTATCAGACCCTTTTTAATAAGGTATGAAACGACGAAATACAAAGAAAAGGATTTGATTAGTTAGAAATAAGCTTCATTAGCGGGCATCAAATAACAAAACCACAGATACACAACCATAGTTTAACACAAAAAAATGAAAGAGAAAGACAAAGCATAACAAAATCACCAACCATCAGAAGAAGATATGATCCCACAGATCAAAACCATTATGTTGAGCATAGACAGACCGTAATACAGCAAAGATTGGTAAATACAATTTGTGGTCCAAGATGAATGTCTCAATGCCAAGTAATGAAGTTTAAATGGGAAGTTCAGAAATCTCAGGGTGTCCAAAATCCTCTCTCTATTACCTAGTTCAAGGAACATAATAAGGAAATATTTCACCTATCATCAGAAAAGAAGAGATTGAGTTTTTTTTTTTACTATTTTAGGAAACACCAAAATAAATTTATCATTTATCCCAATTTGCAACGAGGTAAACAATATCTCAACAGCTGTAGGAAGTGAATCAATGGAGACTAGATATGCATGGGAATGTTCAACAGAACAAAGAAAGTAGGAGAAGAAAATCATAAACTAGCACAACTACAAATCCAGTGGAAAAAATGGAAACAATTTACAGTGAAAAAGGAACCATTTAGCAATAGGAAGAAAAAAAAAATATGCAATGTGTTAACCGCGTATCTTTCCTCGAGTATGCACGTGGAAACTGCTGATAGACTAAGTTGCCCGACATGGCAGTTTAGGTGTTGTACCCGTGTCGATACAATACTAGTATGGGTGTGGGTATGGGACCCATAACGGATCTAGTCAAACAATTTTGTGTACTTTGATCACAACAGATAGAAAAATTTGAGACGAGATATAATTTGATTCACAAAATCAGAACCGAAACTAGGGTAAATTTGAAGAAAATAGCATACCTTATCTACAAAATCAATCCTTTACTTATCTACAACTAGAGAATAAAAAAAAATCCACACTTTACAAGCGATACGTAATTGTTCCACAATTTCTCATAATTTAAACATACTTCCATTTTATTTTTATTGTTGAATTTCGGAAACAACCTCTCTACCCATCGAGTTAGGGGTAAGGTCTGCGTACACACTGCCCCTCCCCAGACACCCCCCCCCCACACCTGTGGAATTTTGCTGGGTTGTTGTTGCTGTATTTTTTTTTGAATTATTTTTAGCCAGATCCCTACTCTCGTATCCGTACTAGGATCCATATCGCCGAATCTTAGAATTTACAACTCGAAGGATCCGATCTCTAGATCCGCACCCGTGTTCGAGAAACTTAGCTGATAGATACTAACATTATGTATTGCAATTTATTAGGTGATGCCGAGTGTCTGTTCACCCCCAGGATTAGTCTGGGCTCGAAGAGATTCGGACACCGGGTGCAATCAAACTAAAACAATTATTAGGTGAATATTTGGTCTGCAAAAAGTATAAACTAGGATAAGATGTTTTAGAATGAATCATCCTCCAACAGAACTCCACATGAGATTGGTTAACACACAAAAAAATTAAGAAACATCTTCCCAATTATCTGATCATATTTTTGTAGTGTTGGATAAAGATTAAGATACATATAGTTGACCAAAAAACGCCCCTGGATGGGAAAAGCAAATTTCACTAAATTTGCATTTTATTAGATTTTGAAGAATTATATAATGTGAACCAAATATAAAAAATGTATAACATAATTAAGAATTAAAATTAGTAAATAAACAATATACATTACTTTCTCCGTCCCAATTTATGTAGCACTTTTTTCTTTTTAGTTAGTCCCACAAAAAATAACATCTTTCTATGTTAGTAACAATTTAACTTTAAACTTCCTATTTTACTTTAATAAAATCATTTATAGCCACACACTTCTCTATGGATTATTTTAGACCATAAATTTCAAAAGTCTTTTTTTCTTAAACTTTATTCCCTAGAAAACACCATCAAATAAATTGGGACAAAGAGAGCATATAAATTCTTTCACAACTACGCTAAGAAAATTCAAATGATAATGATGGACATAAAAAAAGCCTAGATAACCTAAGATGTCTTAAAGATGAAACATATAGTTTTCTAAATAATTGAGAAAGCCCTAAGGACCAGCAACACAAGGTTCGAAACTCAATGGATAATGAGTAAGCCCATCTCGACCTTCACCACTTAAATATCGGTCCTTTAATCTGCAAAAGGGTTAGAACCTATAATGTGCGTCGAACCAACACATCACAAGTTGCGCTCTTACCATTAGACTAAAGCTCTATGAGCCTTCAACATAAAACATATACGAAAAGTCCCACAACGGTACTTTAAGGGATGGTGGTCTCTTTAATATGGCTTGGACAATCCTATCTCATGAGCTAACTTCTAGCTTTTAAAGTTGAGTTAAACTCAAGGTTCATTTCTTTAACATGGTATTAGAGTAGGACACACCCAATTGTTATTTCCCGATGTTGAGCCCCCATATTAAATTGCACACGCTCCATATGTTCAACCAAGTGCATGGAGGGGGGACGATGAGTCCCACATTGATGCTTTAGAGGATGGGTGGTTCTTTTAATATGGCTTGGATAATCCTCACCACATAAACTAGCTGTCGGGGTTGAGTTAGGCCAAGGTCATTTCTTTAACATATAACAATAGTAATTTAGATAGAGCAAAGTTTAAGTGAAGGCATAAATGAGTGTGTATAAATACACATATATTTATTCTATGATAAGGCTCTTATCTTGATCTTATTCCCACCTCGACTAGGGAATTTTGTCTCTGAAAGGGATTAAAACGACTTGTTCCCTTATAAACTTTTGCATTTCAAAGTCGGGACAAGCGCTATGCTGCATGCAAATTTGAAATTACTCCACTTCATCACATAAACTAAACATGCACTATGTTTAGCTAGATTCAGTGAAAACTAAGCGACATAAAATAAATTCAGAGCGTAGAGCTCCCACTTGCCATAAGCTTTGACTGATCCTAAAGATATTACCAATTCCTTCCACCATTATTAATTCATTGATAATTGTATCAAATGCAGAGAACAATAAGCTGTTGTATCATCAGCGAGTATAAAAAATTGGCAAAAGAGTAACATTCATCTAAATTTTACCTGAGTTTGCATATCATCTCCTGTCACAATATTTCCAACTGTCCGAAGCGCGGGAATCAAAACCGATGGAGACGGGTGACTACCATGTTTTAATCAGTCAGTTAGAATCAGGAAATACAAAAATAACCTATCTAAAGAAAGGAGAATTTTTAAGCGCTTCATAACCAAAAATAAACTGGAACAATACCAAGCACTTACAGTAATAACTCAATTAAACGCGGGCATACTCCAGAATCAATAACAGCTTGAATTTTATCATTTGTACCATCCGAGAGATATGAGAGCGCCCAACAAGCATCAGTCAAAACTTCTTCATCGGTTAAATGAATAAGTTGTTGAAGAGCTGGAAGTGCAGGCCTTGTCTGCACAATCAAGTTTACAGGTTTAGATATGCATAGAATCATCAACATTATCAGGTTTGTCCTCTGTATATCAAGTATTACTTTGAAATTAACACATCCAAGAAGTATAAGTGTATAGATTGCACAAGTATGGACACATAATATTATAAAGCTAAATATAAGAATGAGTACCTTAACGATACATAGTTGAAAATGACAGTTTTAACAATGTCGTTCAACAATACCAACAAGAAAATCACATAGTTATTTTATGGAAGTGACAAAGAAGCTTGCACTCATAGTTTGTTCAGAACTAAATACTAACCAGAAATAAAAATTGTTCAACTTGCTTCCAGTAAAAAGACATCTATTGGGTTGGCAGGCCAACAGTATTTAGACATCCATGCTGGTTGCTAGTAATCTTTAATAAAGCCTCACTGATTGCAAAAACAAAAGGTTTATCCAGGATTGAGCTCAATGCATAAAGCATGAATCGTCTATCAGCTTTTGAGAAAGATGGAAAAAACCACCAGGCAACACTATGGATGAGCAAATAGAATTAGTTATTGCTCAGCATCAATGAATAATGTGACCAATATGAACCATACACAACTGTACTATCTGTTACAGCAAATCTTTATAAATGAAAGAGCACTTATCAGAGATCGCCAATTTATATTTGCAATTTAGAAGAGTTAATAGCTAATCAAGCCTTCAGGATCCACCTGATCAAAAGCAGGCTGTGGTTTGCCTCTGCAGAAATTTGACAGTGTCCACGTCGCATTTCTCAACATAGACAGCTTGGCATTTGGATTCAGCTGAGATAGCAAGGGAACTAGAGCTCCACAGCTAAGTACAAGATCGCGGCACTTTGGGGAATCACCAGCAACATTTCCTAGAGCCCACACAGCCTAAATGAGGAAAGGAGAATATCCAAAATGTTCTCAATACCATAAATCAAACACTAACATTCAATAACTTATAACAGTTCACAGAGACAAACGGCCATAATTAACTTGTGAAAGTTTCAATTTGCCTCTACTAGCATATACCTGCTCTCGCACATCATCACTAGGAGAACCAAGAAGTTTCACAAAAATTGGGACTGCACCAGATTCAATCACCACCTTGGTATGCTCAGATGTCCCAGAAGCAATGTTTGTGAGAGCCCATGCTGCCTCAAACTAAAACGATTGAAGGGAAAAGTTAAGGTGTTATCGCACTACTTCTCATCCCATAGGAAAATTCAAAAATAAGAAAGCAAGATGGCAAACACCTGAAGTTGTGGATAGTCATCCCTCACAAGAAATTGAACAAAACGAGGAACAACACCAGCTTGAATTACTTCCTCAATTGGCGGACTCCTTTCTGTTGATAATATGATCAGAGAGATTATCTGAAAGTCCAAGTAACCACAAGAGAGGAGTAAAACAATAACACAAACCCATAAAACAATGATTACCTATCGAGAGCAGCTTCCGAAACTGAGTAGTAGCCTCAAGCTGATTTCCATCTTCCGTCCACACACCCGCAACCATTGCTGGTAAGTTCTCTAGCTGCAAACACAAATGTTAATCAATATCCGCTATACATTTCTACATTTGAAGGACACAAGACTCCCATAGCGCAGAAGAGAAGCTCAATGAACACTTTGAATTAGTCAACAACGTAAACAAAACCATTTCAGAATTCAGACGGACCAATAATTCTTATATGCTTCTCAAAAATAACACAGGAAACTTCTTCATGTAGAAGGAAAGAGAAAAAGAGAAACCTCTAAAACAATTAGAGAAAGTCTCCCATCTGGCATGAAAGAAAAGCCACATCTATCCGACACTTGACCCATCACTAGGGCACAACGACTGCTGTTTCAACCATAGGAATCCTCGATATCTGATTACCTCCATATGGCCCATTTCTTTCAAATATTCAATAATATGGCTCGTGAGTCAAGCCTCACGTCCACGAGTCATCCCCAAGAGAGCTAGTTTTAAGTACCTTGGGTCAATAATCCAAGATAAAGGGGAGATTGACATGATATCACACATCGTATTGGAGCAGGATGGATGAAATGGAGGTTAGCATCCCGTATGTTATGTGACAAGAATGTACCTTTAAGACTTAAAGGTAAGTTCTATAAAGTAGTGGTTAGTCCGACTATGTTGTATGAGACAGATTATTAACCTGTCAAGAAACCTCACATTCAAAAGATGAAAGTGGTAGAAATGACAATGTTGAGATGGATGTATGGGCGCACCAAGAGAGATAAGATTAGGAATGAAGATAATAGGGACAAGGTGAGAGTGGTATCTTGGAGGACAAGATGCAAGAAGTGAGGTTAAGATGATTTGGGCATGTGAAGGGAAGGGATACAACTAGCCCAATTAGGAGATGCAATAGGTTGGCCGTGGTGGGTATGAGGAGACGAGGTAGGCGAAAGAAGTTGTGGGAGGAGGTGATTAGGCAGGACATGACATAACTATAGTTAACCGTGGATATAACCCTTAAAAAGAGTGTGTTAAGGTCGAGGATTAGGATAGAGGATTAATAAGTTACTAAGTGTTTTTCTTTTCCATACCAGTAATATTTGTATTGCTCATGCATTCCTTTAGGCTTAGTTATTACTATATGTTGTTATGTTTCTTACTCCTATCCACTTTAGTGTCTTTTTCGCTTTGGTTTATCTACCATTGTGTTGTTGGTACAGCTTGCTGCAATTGCATCTTTTACATATTTTATTTTGCGGAGGGTCTATCGAAAATAATCTCTCTACCTTCACCAAGATCGGGTAAGGTATGTGTATATCTTATACTCCCCAAACCCCACTTGTGGGATTCTCGCTGAGTTTATTGTTGTTGTTGCAATGTATAAAGTAATTTTAAAAACACCAAAAAAGGAAAAACAATATAGCTTAAAAATGGCTGAAAATACTAGTCCAAATTCAATTCATAATCTCTAAGAGTACTATTAACTTGAAAATACTAAATCTCACAATCCACCTTTACATTTTTCTAGCTTCAAACTCTAATCCTAGCGAAAAACATTATTCAGCTGACAAGCACCTAAATTAGGAAAATACAGAAGGTATAAAGCGAGAAACTTAATCCGATCTAAATTGACAGCTTAACTAACAATCACTGGAGTAAGAAAACAGAAGAGATGTTCACTATTGACCTTCTTTTCGACGGTGGTGTGAGCAGGAAGACTAAATTGTTGATTAGGCTGAAGGCCTTCACGGCGTTTCTTCTGCAAGTTCTCCTCTCTCTTACTCTTACGAATCTCAACCATGTTATCCTCTCTCCTCCGCCGACCTTCTTCCGCGTCCACCGCTACTTTATACCGGTTCCGACGAACCTCGGTTCTCGCGTTCGGCCTCAACGACATCCTCGATGAATTCAAATGAAAACCCTAGCAGATAGAGAGGGATATGTGTATATAGATACACACAGCAAAAGCGTATAGAGAGGAGTACTAGTATATCTACAGAAAAAGAGAGGATCGCGAAGGGTTTTGATTTTGAGAGACGAGAAAAAGGAGGGTTTTATATAAAATACAAAAAGGTTTTATGGGATGTTAGCAAAATGGACATGGATCGGGAGTTATTTACGGATTAAGGACTGATATTTGAATTTTGAAGATGAGGGAAACCTGAATCTGAATACTCGCCAAATGGAGAACGATAAGACGGTGTCGTTACTTTAAGAACTACGTAAAAACTTCTCAAAGTAGATGCATGTACCTCAACTATATTTAGGGGACGTTATGTCAGATTATGTGTTGAACTTTCTCTCGATCAACATGTACAACACCACATACTCATTGGACAACATAAATAGCCAATCTTGTATGAGGGAAGTGTTATATTGTGCAAATCTTGTGGCAGACTAGGTCACACGACTCAATATTGCACACAAGGAAAGCTGCCAACCATGACAAGAGTAACCAATGCAAAGGAAATTCATGCATAAAAGCAAGGTAACAGCCAACAAAATTCAGAAGAAGAAGGAGAATGGATGACAGTCAAGTTCTCAAGAAAAGGTAAAGCCAAAATAGCCAATGCCCATACTGCCACAATTGAACCAAATCCTCTTCCAGGTATGAATGTCCGCTTGTTTGATGCAAGATCAGGTAAGTACCTCAAAACTCAACACTTACACTATATTAACAAGCAACTATTAGCCAACCCTCCAAAAGCCCTACCAATATTTGCTAATTCATCTGCTAGCATTGATCAAAGCTTATTCAATAACTGCTCATCTTTGGATCAAATGGAGGAAGACAAGAGTAGTTTCAAAAACACTCAAAACCAGCCCATGGTTTTGAATGATCTACAACAAAAGGAATTTTTTTAAAATAATACTAAATTCTTGCATGCAAGCCAAGTGACAAATGGCACAAGAATCCCCACCCACCCGGCTAACAATGTGCCTAATAAAAAATTGCTAAATAATAAGATAATAGACTCCATCCCCAACCCATCCAATAAGATTGTTAATAACACTATCATTACCCCTAATAAACACACCTATCTCCTAATGATCACCTTACCCCCCATGCATGCATGCTCGGCAGCCAATACCCAATCAATTGATAAACATTTGGATGGTCTCCAAGGCCAAGTGGCAAACGACATCTCCTTGGGAGATTTTTCTATACGAAACACGCAAGTATGTACCTCCCCAATCACAAATAGAGCCAATCATTAGCACTACATCTACTTCGTCCAATACACCACACCATATAAACACCATCCCATCTTCAAAAAATGGCCAGAACCCCCTACCCCTCAGGAGAAGATACCGACTTCTCCAATTATTCCGCCTATCACGCCACCAAACTATGAACAACCTTCCCAACCCCCCTCCCCATACTCAACACAATCCGGCAATCTATGCCCAACCACCAACACCACCAAATCACCTTGCCCAGTCGTGGATAGAATTGGGACTTCAACCATGCAGTAACCTTCAATATGGAAATCAATGGCCAAGAATCGATCCTAGTGATACAAAACATTCACTTCCTCGGCCAACTCATATCGGAAGGTATGAACCTAGCAATGAACAATTATGTGAACCAAATGTGGTTAAACAATATACTCCAACCATTAGCTCCCAATATGAACCAAAACTTGGTGAACAACATGCAACAAATGTGGAACATCCCACATCACCCGAACCAACAAGTCTTACAGAACCCTCCCCTCAATCTACCCTTCTTTGCACCGGAGGACATGATGCTTCTCAACCCAGTCTTTATCCAATGGAATGCCACAGTCTTCCCCAACCATCCAGACCCACAACCAGATCCCATGGAAAAAAAAATTCAACAAATGAACGTACCAAATCACGTAAGGAACCAAGAGGGAGACGAGGCAGTGGTAGACTTAGCACACTTGGTGGAACCAGCTGTGACTCTTTCAAGCCTAAACGAGTTAAAAATATCGATATTCAGGGAGATGCTCGATAGGAAGTATATCTTCAGCTGCCCGATGACATTGTACAAGTGCTCGTTGGACATCCGTCCACCTCAGGATCCAACAGTGGGAAAAAATGTAGTGATTATGATTCCATCCCAAAGAGTGATGCAAAACACCAATCCACCGTATAATATGCCCATGCACCAGCCCAACAATGTAGTCATTTGGAATGTTAGAGGTGCAAACAATGAAAATTTCACCAGAAACTTTAGGGAACCTAAGGAATATGTATGATAGTTACAAAGGGCCTTGGCTAGTAGGCGGGTATTTTAATGAAATTACTAACGTATCGGATAAGTTTGGTGGTTGGCCTATTAATCAAAGGAGAGAAAAACCCCTCCGCCATTGCCTAGACTATTGTAACCTGTTAGATTTAGGGTTTAAAGGGTGAAAATACACTTGGACAAATTTTAGGAAAAACAATAATGGGTTGATCATGGAAAGACTTGATATGGTCTATTCAAATGAAGGTTGGCTAGAAGCCTACCCCAACACCATTGTCACCCACCTCCCTAAAGTCCATTCGGACCATAATCCCATTTTGATCAACTTAAACAATACCACTAATTCCATTAGAAATACACCCTTCCGGCTTGAAAGTTTTTGGTGTAATCATCCAGATTTTAGCAACTTAATATCCGTCAATTGGGGTAGCAAAGACTTACTAGAAAGCTCGGAGAGTTTCAGAGATATGGTGATAAATTGGAAAAACCAAACCTTTGGAAATATATTTACTAGGAAAAAGAAGCTTCTTAATAGAATTACTGGCATCCAAAATTCCCCAAGCTACCAAACAAGCAGTTTCCTCAGGAATTTGGAAACCAATCTTGTTGAGGAATTTAACTCAATCCTGAGACTAGAGGAAGACTATTGGAAAATAAGATCAAGAGTGGATTGGTTATGCGAAGGGGATGCCAACACTAGATTCTTCCACATCAAGGCCACAAATAAAAGACGAAGAAATAACATAGTCTTATTTAAAGATGACTTAGGAAAATGGATAGAAAAGCCTTTATTAATTAGAAATCATGTCACAAATTACTTTAAAAGTTTATTCACCACCTCCCATGGGTGCTCTACCAAATGCAATGACACTACTTATTACTCGCACAATTGTAACCTATCAATCCTTGATAGACCCCTCACAAACCACGAAATTAGAAAAGCTATCTTTTCTTTTAAACCATTCAAAGCACCAGGACCGGATGGCTTTCATCCGTTCTTCTTCCAAAAAGTTTGGCATCTATTAGGAGGGAAAGTAATCAAACTTTGTCACAGTATATTTGCTACCAACAAAATTCCTCCAGAGATGAACCACACGTACATCTGCTTAATCCCCAAAATAAACAATGCTAACCTATTAAAAAACTTTCGTCCCATAATTTTATGCAATGTTATTTACAAAACTATTACCAAGATAATTGCAAATAGAATAAAGCCCTTCCTAGACCACCTTATAAACATTGAGCAAGCCAGTTTTGTAATGGGAAAGAGAGGAAGTGACAATGCTATTATAATTCATGAAATCCTGAGATACTTCAAAAAATGTAAGGGAAAAGGGAAAATGATCCTAAAGCTTGATTTAGAGAAATCCTTCGATAAGCTCGAGTGGCCTATATCTATCAAACTCTAAGGTACTACAATTTCCCTAAAAACATTACCAATCTCATAATGTACACTGTCACAACTAGCTCATTCTCAATCCTGGTCAATGGAAATAAAACTGAAGAATTTACCCCTTCTCGAGGAATCAGACAGGGTGACCCCCTATCTCCTTACCTCTGTATTCTATATATGAATATGTTATTTAACAGTATTAAGCATGAGGTGGATATCAAGAACTGGACTCCAATTAGACTTAATTCCTTGGCACCTAGTATATCCCACCTTTTTTTCGCGGACGATATAACTCTTATGGGAGAAACAAACTATAAGACCATCACCAGCATCAACAATGCCTAGAAGATTTTAGTAAGCTTTCGGGCCTAAGAGTTAACAAAGCCAAATCTAAATTAATAGTGTCCAATAACTGTTGCAACGACAGAAGCACTCTTTTAACAAATACTCTGGGAATAACATCAAGTACCAGCTTTGGGAACTACTTAGGCTTTCCCATGCTAAATGCCATTCCAAAGCATACAGACTACCTTCCTCTTCTTGATAAAATGAGAGCTAAGCTCAACAACTGGAATGCCAAATGGATCAGTATGGCTGGTAGATGTACGTTCATTAAGTCTACCCTTAACACTCTTCCCAATCACCTAATGCAAATATCCATTCTTCCCAAAATACTTTAAAGGAAATCGACAAAATCCAAAGGAATTTCTTATGGGGTACCACCCAGGACCAAAAGAAACTTCACCTTGTTAACTGGGACATTGTCACTAAGGAAGTTTCCAAAGGGGGGGGGGGTTAGGTATAGAAAATCCTACCAAAAAAACCAAGCCCTAATCACAGGCCTAGCTTGGAGAATCCTCAACAATACTCACTCCCTATGGGCAAAGGTACTAATTAGCATTTATGGGAGAAAAAAAGAAAACTATTGGCTCATCAATCACTTGGAAAAGCCTGTTGGAAGGATGGAATATCTGTAAAAAGGGCATTAGATGGCATATTCATAACAGCCATGTCACAACATTTGGGACACAAATTGGATCCCTATCTATAAGAACCTTAGGAGCAGTATACAAGGACCCCTGCCAAAAGGAGAGGAAAAAATTCAAATTAAGAACATTAGGGATAATAACACCTGGTACTTAGGAAAAATCTCCTTTGAACTACCAACCCCTTTAAAGAATTGTATCAATTCCATTCCCTGTAATAATGAAAACTCATTTATCCCCAGTAATATATGTTGGAGCCTCACCTCAAATGAACAATTTGCAACATCTTCGTCCTACCAGCTAATTGACAATAACAACAACAATACCTTAAAATAGCATCTGGTTCTAGAAGCTCCAATGTCCTAACAAAATAAAATTCCTCCTATGGAAAATATACAATGGATGCCTTCCCACAAGGAATTTTTTATCTAAAATCAGAATAAACATTGATCTATTATGCCCTAGTTGTAAAAATAACAAGGAAACTATTCGCCACATATTTTGGGAATGCCATATAGCAAAACTCCTTTGGCACAACTTTGGTATCAACACTATCGGCAACCCTAGCAATAAACCTTGGATGGATTTCCTCTTGAACGTACAACCAAAAATAAGCCCTAGATATGTACATTGGCACCAATTACTTTCTTTTATAATTTGGGAAATCTGGAACAACATGAATCGTAATAATATTAATAATAATACCAACCCTATCAACATTAAAAAAATTCTTGATTACACAAATGAATATTTCTTTTACACTAATAAAAATGTGATAGTGGAGAGGACTATATTATTACAAGTAAAGTGGATGAAACCACCCTTCGGGTGGTACAAAGCAAATATTGATGGCGCCTTCGACATAAAAATAATGGAAGGTGGCATTGGAACTGCTATACGTGACTCGAAAGGACGCTGGTGTATAGGATCATCGATGAAAATTCTTGCAACATCACCATTACAAACTGGACTCATGGCTCTTCGCCATAGCCTTCAATTAATAATCAAGGAAGACCTCTTCCCCGTGGAAGTGGAAACTGATGCAACGGATATATTAAACATAATACACAATAACACCCTTACTAATGATAAACTTTCCTTTGAATGCAGATTATTAGTGGAGGAGGCAACCAAGCAGGGGAGGATATCATTCATGCATAGCTTCAGACAAGGAAATGGCGTGGCTCACACTTTGGCAAATAAAGCTCTAAGAAACAAGACTTTTGACAAACTATGTACTTTTGCTAAGCCTCCTAATTTTGTAATCGATCTCTATGAAAGAGATATGGAGGACTATGTCTACGTAAGATCGTTTAGTACCAAACAATGCGAAACTCTAGCTGCTCTAGGAAATATTAGTGCCATAGATGGCATAATGGTTGACAATAGTAATGCTTGTATAAACAATATCTATAGGGAGGATACAACCCTCCCAAATTAGCTTTATATAATATATATATATATATATATATATATATATATATATATATTTTCCTTTCAAAAAAAAAGTGTTCTAATTATAAGAAGAAACACTGGCGAAACCATCCAAAGGAAAATACGAATTATCCTCAACAAATACTTCAAAGTCTAGTCCTTAAAGTCCATACTTCGACAAATCTTGAAGTACATGACATTTATAGGTGTCACGACCCAAATCTAATTTAGATTGTGATGGCGTCCAACACCATTACTAAGCAAACCAACTGTGAACTATCTAGTAATTTCCTTTTTATTAAGTTATCCAAAAAACTAACTTTCCTCATATTTAAAGAATTTAAATAAATAACGGGCTTTTAAAATAATCAAAGAAGAAATAACTAAATAAAATCATAATTGTAGAGATACAACCCCAAAAATCATAAGTCTACTAGTGTGTGCCAAGACCTGGTGTCACAAGTATGAGAGTTATTCTAGTATAATACAAAACAATACTAGTCTACTGTCTAAAATGAAGTAGACAAAAAATATAACAAAAGGAAGACTTTGGCTGCTGCAATACGGCTCAGAAAGGCAGCTCACCGTGTTGTACCGAAGCAAATATGCGCTGGACTGGTAGCCAGATGCACTCGTCTCAGATTCTGTACAATTAAGTACAGAAGTGTAGCATGAGTACATAAACAATATGTACATAGTAAGTATCCAGTTTAAACTCGAAGAAGTAGTAACGAGGGGTCGACTCTGTCACTTACTAGCGCTAATGACATATCAATAGTTTATACTAAGCATGGTATACATGAATAATATTGAAACTCAAAGAAAACAATTTATATCTCAAGAAAATAAAGCAATATCAAATACGATTAGTTTCAAAGATTTATCATGCGCAATCATGTCGAGGTCGTATGACCCGATCCAACATTATATTTAAACTATGCACTACCAGTGGTTCGAACGGCGTGAACCATAGATGCATCTATTTACTACCGAGGCGTTTGGCCTGTTCCACATATAGCAATTATTATTTAAGAAAACACAAATTTTTTGTTTTATAGTCAGGTATTCCATTAAATCTTCAAGTAAGTGAATTTACCCTTTTACACTTCTTTTATCAAATTTCAACATGACTTAAGTAATTAAATTATCAAGTAAGGGCACAAATATTTCAAATAAAGCATGATGCATGTTCTAAACTACCGGACAATAGCA
Source organism: Nicotiana benthamiana (assembly GCA_034376525.1). Classification (NCBI taxonomy): domain Eukaryota; kingdom Viridiplantae; phylum Streptophyta; class Magnoliopsida; order Solanales; family Solanaceae; genus Nicotiana; species Nicotiana benthamiana. The sequence continues at coordinate 50,802,372 of CM067338.1, read as the reverse complement.
TAATAGTAGCTATGTACGGACTCTCGTCACCTCGTACATACGTAGCCCTCACAAAAAGGTACACACTTTCTTTAATTCACCTATGGGGTTAATTCCCTCTTACAAGGTTAGAAAGAAGACTTACCTCGTCTCAAAGCGAGCTTCCCGATTGAAGAACATGCTCAAACATCTAAATTTGGTGCCAAACGACTCGAAACTAGCCAAACATCGTATAAATTAATCAATCGATGCTCAAAATCATATCGCACTATTAAAATGATTACCCAACCCAAAATGCAAGATTTCTAAAATTCGCCCCTGAGCGCACGTGCCGGATTTTCAGAAACGTTCGAACAAAGTTATTACCCATACCCTATGGAACATAAATATTTAATTTTTACTAAGTTTCATAATCATTTTAATGATGAAATCCCATTTTTATTAAACCGTAGGTTTTTCATCTAAACACATGAGTTCTACCAATTTTAATGGTAAAATCTATCCATAATCTATGTATTAAACTCACATTAAGTAGAAATTATTTAACACACAAAGCTAGGCCGAAATCCCCTCCTTAAAAGTTCTCCAATCGCAAAAGTGTGAAAGAAAATGTGATAAAAATGGCCTAAGTCCATATTAAATAAACCCCCACTGCCAATAGACTTTCGCACATGCGGTGCATTCGCTGCATCTTCAATCCTGCACTTGCAGCAAGACCTTCGGAGGTGCACCTTTTCCTCACCTGGCCAGGATCCGCATTTGCGGACACAAGGAGCCGCATTTGCGAGCCCTTTCCGCTCCCGCGACCATAGTGCTTGCACGTGCGGTCTCACAGGTGCATAAATTCCTTCGAACCTGCGTGCATGGGCTTCCTTCAAATTTCCATTTCTACAGGTCATGGCTCGCACCTATGAGCTGGCACATGCGGCTGGCCAAGCACACGTGTGGCTACATTAGCACTGGCGCTCCAGCAGCTGCTCCCAACTTCTGACATAGTCTGAGCCTCATCTGATGGACACTCGGGGGCCCGATGCCCTACCCGAATGTATCCTCAAGTTTGAAATCATAAAATGGACTTTCTCGAACTCTCGGAATGCCCGAAACAATGTTAAATTAAGAATCACACCTTAAAACTAATTTATTCAAACTTATGAGCCTCAAGTTCTTCTATTCACTCAAAATGCTCCGAAACATACTTAGACTACTCGGATTAATACCAAATTTTGCGTGCAAGTATTAAATGACATTATGAAACTATTATCGGACTTGAAATTTTTTTTGGACCTTGATATCACCAAAACCCACTCCAAACCAAATTTTAAGAACTTCCAAAATATTCAAAGAACCAACTTTCACTATTAGGAGCCAAAATGCTCCGGGGGTCATCCAAAATCCGACTGAACATACGCCTAAGCCCAAAATCATCATATAAACCTATTGGAATCGTTAAATCCCGATTCCGAGGTCGTTTACTCAAAATGTTGACCGAAGTCAAAGTTGGCCTTTTAAGCCAACCTTAAGGAACCAAGTGTTCCAATTTCAACCTGAACCGTTTCAAATACAAAACTAACCATCACCGCAAGTCATAAATCAGTAAAATCAAATACAGAAAGTCTCTTTTAGGGGAACGAAAATTTTTGAAAGTAAAATGACCGGTCGGGTCATTACATTCTCCACTTCTTAAACAAATGTTTTTCCTCGAACATGTCTAGATTAATACATGAAGTGTTGAATAAGTTTGGATATCTGTTATGCATGTCCTCCCTGACACCCAGGTCGCTTACTCGATTGGTTGGCCCCTCTACTAAACCTTTAACATAGAAATCCTCTTGGATCTCAACTGGCGATCCTGTCTAGCAATAATGGCAATTGGCTCTGTTAGAAACTACGCTTTACGCTAGAGGGGGGGTGAATAGCGTATTAATAGAATTTAGCGTTTTCTTGCGGAATTTAAACTTTGCAGGAAGTAAAATAAATGCAGAAAAATAAACTTACACAAAGATGTATACTGGTTGGCCACCAACGTGGTTAGTCCAGTCCCCGAGAGACTCTCTCGAGATTTTTCACTATCTTGTTAAGCTTAAGGGTGCTCAACAAACCGTTATACACTTGAGGACACAGGACTCAAACAGTTGCTCGGAGATCGCAATCTCAAAGACTTCACCCAAGGAAACGCAAGTTCCTTGAAACAAGAGAATCGCAATTCTCTTACAAGTATATCAAATACTTGGACACTCACTTAACTAAAGTACTCCTTATTGAGTAGATATGAGTAAAAGAATATGTTCAAGATCACAACAACTTTAAGCAATAATATGGCTCTCAAAAGCTTTATGAAATGAGTAGAAAATGAAGAACAATTGAATGAAAGCTTATAGCAATGTAATGATCAGTTTGTGTATGTTGTTGTTTTTAAAACACTGAAATGAAGCTGTATTTATAGTTGAAAAAGTTGGTTCAACCGTTGTCTAATTGCCAATTAAGAGTTGCTGAAATTACGCAGTGATAATCGATTATTAAGACCAAACAATCGATTATCTGCCAGTCAGTTTAAAAATCAATCCCAGATTTAACGCTTCACAATCGATTATACATAATCTATAATCGATTACTGGCAATATTCAAAATCAGATAATCGATTACACTAAGTTCATAATCGATTACTTTAGCAACGTTCTAAAAATCATTTCCAGATTTTAAGCAAAACATCGATTATATAAAATCAATAATCGATTACTTCAGCAACGTTCTAAAAATCATTTCCAGATTTTAAGCAGAACATCGATTATCTAGAATCAATAATCGATTACCTTATGGTATTTGAAAATCATTTGACAACGGCCAGTTTCAACAATCGTTTGTCCTTTGCAACAATCGATTACTTGTTATTTTCTGAAAATCATAAAACTTACTGTCTCAGTGATAATCGATTATCTAAAGACATAATCGATTACTTAATTAAATTTAAAATCACTGGAAGACATCAACTCAACACAATCGATCACCATTAGTTCATAATCGATTATTTTGAGTATTGAAAAACTTTACCTCAACAACAATCGATTGTCATTTGTTCACAATCGATTATCATGCAGATTTGGAAAAACCTGATGTTCACTGTCTTACTCACAATCGATTACCATTAATTCATAATCGATTGTCATGCAGTCTTGGCTCAGAAACAATCGATTATCATAAGTACATAATCGATTATTTTAGCCCAGATTTTTGAGGCATGTTTAGAAAACATTTTGTCTAATGTAAATATGCATGATTTAAAATCTTTTTGACACAGAATTAAATATGCGGGATTTTGGAAAATAGTTTTATGAGAGAGGCCATACTATGAGTCAAGTTATAGGATCGAGATTACAATTTAGAACAACTCAATAACAATTAAAAGCTATATCTTGAACTTCAATCTTATTCGCAACCATTGTGCGGTTGTACTTGAATTCCGTCATATATCAATTTTTGCTTCGTTTGTCATTCATCAAAACCTACAAAAGAGTACGCGTTTAGTATATTGCATTGAGAACGTGTTTCTAACAATTTCCCCCTTTTTGATAATGGCAAACATTAAGCGGGATATGCAATTTAGGCAAAAGATATTGACAATTCAAGACAAGTAACAATTATGCAATTTTGTTCTTGTTCCCCCTCAATTTAAGAGTTCCCCCTCAATTTTAGCTTATAAGCAATCAATGAATTAAGAGGTGGTGCATACCCGATATCCCGTTTTCTTCCCCCTTTTGCCATTAGCAAAAAAATAGTAAGGAAAGATGCAAAAAGATGAAATAAACAAGGTTTATTTATTGAAAAAAAAAAGAGGGTACATCAATGGGAACCAAAGAGAACAACAGCAAAAACCACACAAAACACAAAAAAAAGTTTATTCATTTCCGTCGTTGTCCGCCTCGTTATCCGGCGCTGCTTCAAAAGGAACGAGAGTAGGCTCTTGGGATGAACGAGCACGACGGGGTGGACGACTTGTAGAAGGAGCTGGAGCATGATCACCATCATGATGGAAAGAAGACTCCGAGATTTCCCAAATTTTGGTACTCCTTTTGAGAGGACCATTTTCCGTGACAAATCCGGATGCTTCAAGGAAGTTCATAATGAGGAGGCATAAGGAAGAGGCATGTCATCACCGATGGCATCGAGCATATGAATTTTGATGAGCCGACACCAATTTATTTTGGCTCCGGTGACAATGGCATGCAGAAGTTTGGTATCCTCCTGGGAGATGGTGGTGTGATTGTGCCGTCTAGGCTTGAGGACTCGGGTGATGAAGTAAAGAATCAACCGGTAGTTTGGATCCATTCCCGTTATGGTAGGACGACGGGTAGAGATAGATGGATCATAGGAGGTTATACCGGCTTGGTGGAGAAGGATGGTTTCATCAAAGAGAGCCCCGGCCTTATCAATATACCGGTAAAGGTCTTCACCTTCATTTGGAAGGCGGGCAATGGTGTGGAGATTCTCTTCAGAGAGAAGAATTTTTAACCCCATTAATGGAGATGACAAGTTCGCCATCTTCATCTTTATGGAGGTTTGAGTAAAAAGCTTGAACGAGAGTTGTGTTTATGTGAGGATGAGTGAGAAGCAAGAAGTCATATAGTTGACACTCCTTTAACATATTTGCGGCAGGGGTGAAAGGCTCAAGGAGTTTACTATTTGAGAACCGAGGAGGAAGAATGGTGCGTTTCTCAAATTTTGATAGGAACCTTGTGAGTTCATTTTCAGTTTCAAAGAACAAGACGGAACCGTCTTGGTATGGAAAATTTAAAGAAGGAGGGGCGGTTGAGGCTGATGCGCCATGTTTGGATCGGGAACGTTTTGAAGATCGTCCAGACATGTTAGGAGAAAGACTGCTGGAATTTGGCAAAGAAAATAGAAGAGATTTAGCTTTTGAATACTAGAGATAGTGCTTGAGTGGGTGAATGTGAGCTCTTATGATGCCTATTTATAGAGGAAAGGATTATCAAGCATTGAATGGAGACATTTGCTGAGATTTTGGTTTAGGAGCAGTCAGAAAACGGTAAGAATTAAAATTACTGACCGTTAGATAATCGATTATTGAACTGAAATAATCGATTGTATTTACTGTTTGATTGAGATTTTGAATCTGACAAATCGATTCTTGAGTCAAACGGTAAAAAAATTTGAATGAAATAATCGATTGTTAAATTTTGGTAATCGATTATGGAGCATTTAAGACCTGACAGGAATCGATTGAGGAGCCAAACGGTAACAAAAAATTAATATGAAGTAATCGATTGTCAATTCTTGGTAATCGATTATTTAGGGAACTAATTTGATACATTGAACTTGGAGAATATCAGAATTTGTCAAATAATCGATTGTATGAAAAAATAATCGATTGTTGTAGAAAGCATTGCTGAATGACTGAGGCGGAAATCGATTATGCAATTTAGGAAGTAAAAAATTAAACACAGATGCATAATAGTAATAATCAGTCATAAACAATCGATTATTGATACTGATAATCGATGTACTGCACAGAAAATAAACGATTAGTGGCTTGAAATAGTCGATTATTTTGTGCTAAAACTTCATAATTCCCCCTACCTTTGGGGTGGTACCTGCAAAATAGATTTAAACGTCTCCGACGCTCAAGTTAGTAATTTATAGCGAAATTAATAAATTACACTAGTGTTAACAAGTAACACCGTGAACTCTTAAGAATTGTGTCCTAGAGTGTTCTTAAGAGAGTTTCGGGTACTTACCTTTTCTCCAACATCGCCAATTACCTGTTCGAGAGGATGATCCTTGATCGTTCTCCACTCGTTAGGCGTATTTATTCCTTTTTCTAATTGTGGCGCTTCTTCCGTTGGTTGTTCCCCAATTTCATTTTTATTTTCCTTTGAAGGTTCTTCTTGGATTTTATCTTTCAAGCTATCCAAGATACCTGCAAGATCAAAACCGGATTCCTTTCTCGCCAAGCGAGTATTATCTTCGGAAAACACAACATGAGGGGATTCCTCCACAATTTGGGTTCTTTTGTTAAAGATCCTATATGCTTTGCTACGTGAGGAATAACCAATGAAAATACCTTCATCCGATTTAGCATCAAACTTACCCAATTGGTCCTTCCCATTATTATGAACAAAACATTTACAACCAAAAACACGTAAATGAGAAATGTTGGGTTTTCTACCCTTATAAAGTTCATATGGGGTTTTCATGAGTATCGGCCGAATTGCTACTCTATTTAAAACATAGCAAGCGGTACTCACGGCGTCCGCCCAAAAATATTTGGGAATCTTAGCTTCGTCGAGCATGGTTCTTGCCATCTCTTCGAGACACCTATTTTTCCTTTCCACCACCCCATTTTGTTGTGGTGTCCGTGGAGCGGAAAAGGTGTGTTCGATTCCGAGTTCGTCACAAAAATCCGCAAAGAGATTGTGATCAAACTCTCCCCCATGATCACTTCTAATCGAAGTGACGGTCGATTCCTTTTCGTTTTGAACACGCTTAAGGAAATACTTGAAATTTTGAAAAGCATCACTTTTATTTGCAAGAAATAGAGTCCAAGTAAATCTAGAAAAGTCATCAACAATTACAAAAACATATTTATTTTTACCAAGACTTTCAATACGAGAGGGACCAAATAAATCCATGTGAAGTAATTGCAAAGGTCTAGACGTTGAAACAATATTCTTGGATTTAAAAGATGCTTTGGTTTGCTTCCCTTTTTGACAAGAATCGCAAATAGAATCATTTTCAAACTTTAAACTTGGAAGACCAACTACTAAGTTTTGAGAAAGAAGCTTGTTCAAAAGATGCATGTTCATGTGTGCTACTCTACGATGCCATAGCCAAGAGTTATCCTCTTTGCTTACTAAACAATCAACATATTCGGGTGAGGAGTTTGCAAGATCAACCATATAGATATTATCAATTCTAAAACCACGAAGTATGATCTTGAAATCACTACGTCTAAATACAAGACATTCATCCGAATTAAATAGAGCAAGATTTCCCTTGTCACATAATTGGCTTATGCTGAAGAGATTATGCTTCAAACCTTTCACAAGTAGTATATGTTTAATAGAGGAGTTTTCGTCCTTACCGACCGAACCAATGCCGATGATTTTTCCTTTATTGTTATCACCAAATGTGACACTTCCTCCTTCTTTGTGCTCTAGTTGAAGGAATTTGGATTCATCTCCCGTCATGTGTTTGGAGCATCCACTATCAAGGTACCATAGTACACTTGATCCCTTCAAGCACACCTACAAAACAAATTAATGTTCTTTAGGTACCCATGCCATCTTGGGTCCTTGAGGGTTAGGCATGTTATAATGATGCAATTGATTTATATGTCTATGACGAGTAAAGCAAGCGGGAGCAATATGACCAATACGTCTACAATAATGACAAGTCACGTTGGGATTATGCATTTTTCTAGGTACATAGTAACTAGATGAATGAAGGTTGCTTACTCTACTTTGAACACCATTGTTTCTCCTATTATGAGCTCTAGGAGGTTCACAAGTTTGTCTAAAATATGCATCATTTCTAGAATATCTATTTCTAGGTGGAGGGTCATTTCTTGGTCTTCTAAATTGTTCAAGGTTTGGCCTAAAATATGCATCATTTCTAGGTCTTCTAGCATTTTCACTATTTGGTCTAACATGCAAGTTATTTCTAGGATTTCTACTTCTAGGATAAGCATTTTGGTTATTAGTCCTAGGTTGAGCTCTAGGTTGTTGTGGTTTAGCACCAACCTTTTCTTCATTCTTGAATCCTATTCCATGTTTAGTTGATTTTAGATTAACAAGCACATCATTCAAGTTTTTATGCGAAGAATTAAACTTATCTAATGTGCCTTTAAGTCTAGCTACTTCATTCTTAAGAAGCACACAAGAGGAACAGTTTCTAGTAGAACCTTCAGGTTTATCAGCACTTCTTTTTCCATAAAACTTGTTTTCCTCTTTTAGCTTCTCATTTTCGAAAACCAGTTTTTCTAATTCTTTTTCTTTTAATGAAAGCTGTGTTTGAAAATCTTTTTCTTTTAGAGAAGCGCTTTCTTTAACACTTTTGACAGTTTTTGAAGCTTTGATAAATTCAGCATATAGTTCATCAAAAGCATTTCTCATTTCATCAAGAGTAAAGAAATTTTGAGAAGAGATTTGACTTACCTCGTCTTTGCCGTCTTCTTGAGCCATGAGACATAAATTTGCTGCTTCATCGTCTTCTTCTTCGCTTGCTTCATCTCCGGAATCTCCTCCCCAAGAGATGTATGCACGTTGCTTTTTGAAGGGTTTCTTCTCCTTTTGATGTTAGGGCAATTTGATTTTATGTGCCCGGTTTCTCCGCATTCATAGCATTTTAGTTGATCGCCTTGCTTTTTGTTCTTGCGTTCATACTCTTTGCGCATGAATTTTTGAAACCTTTTGATAACGAGTCCAAACTCGTTGTCACCTTCCTCATCAATTTGTGGTTGGCTAGCCTTTAGAGCAATCCTTTGCCTTCTTTGATCATCAACAAACGGGTTAAGTATAGTTGATTCATAGGTTTTGAGATTACCTCTTAATGCGTCAATTGTGACATTTGTGATGCCAATGGATTCTTGGATTGCATCGGCCTTTGATCGCCATGCCGGAGTGAGACTTCTGAGGATCTTCCGGACAAGTTCTCTATCCGTAAACGTCTTTTTGAGGGCGTGTAGATCATTCACGATCATTGAGAATCGCTCAAACATTTCGTCTACTTTCTCTCCTTCCTTCATGTGGAATAGTTCATAAGAGTGAGTTAAGAAATCAATTTTAGCTTCTCGTACCTGGTCGGTTCCTTCGTATGTCACTTCAAGCTTATCCCACATTTCTTTTGCTGTTTTGCAACATGATATCTTCCTGCAGTCGTTAGCATTAACAGCACAATATTTTTAATTTTATAGCTTTGGCATTATTTTGAACCTTACGAATATCCTCCGCGGTATATTCCTCTTCGGTCTTTGGAACCCATTCGTCTTCCACCTTCTTGGTTGGAATTTGGTTTCCATTGGTGAATACTTTCCACAAATGAAAGCTATTTGATTGCACAAAGATTTGCATCCTCTCCTTCCAGTATGAGTAGTTTGTGCCGTTGAATAGAGGAGGTCGTGTAGAGCATTGTCCTTCTTCAATTCCTGCAAAAGAGTCAAGAGTAGAAGCCATGGATGGTTCTCTCAAACGGTTAAGTTTTCAGAGAGTTGGGCTCTGATACCAATTGTTAGAAACTACGCTTTACGCTAGAGGGGGGTGAATAGCGTATTAATAGAATTTAGCGTTTTCTTGCGGAATTTAAACTTTGCAGGAAGTAAAATAAATGCAGAAAAATAAATTTACACAAAGATGTATACTGGTTGGCCACCAACGTGGTTAGTCCAGTCCCCGAGAGACTCTCTCGAGATTTTTCACTATCTTGTTAAGCTTAAGGGTGCTCAACAAACCGTTACACACTTGAGGACACAAGCCTCAAACAGTTGCTCGGAGATCGCAATCTCAAAGACTTCACCCAAGGAAACGCAAGTTCCTTGAAACAAGAGAATCGCAATTCTCTAACAAGTATATCAAATACTTGGACACTCACTTAACTAAAGTACTCCTTATTGAGTAGATATGAGTAAAAGAATATGTTCAAGATCACAACAACTTTAAGAAATAATATGGCTCTCAAAAGCTTTATGAAATGAGTAGAAAATGAAGAACAATTGAATGAAAGCTTATAGCAATGTAATGATCAGTTTGTGTATGTTGTTGTTTTTAAAACACTGAAATGAAGCTGTATTTATAGTTGAAAAAGTTGGTTCAACCGTTGTCTAATTGCCAATTAAGAGTTGCTGAAATTACGCAGTGATAATCGATTATTAAGACCAAACAATCGATTATCTGCCAGTCAGTTTAAAAATCAATCCCAGATTTAACGCTTCACAATCGATTATACATAATCTATAATCGATTACTGGCAATATTCAAAATCAGATAATCGATTACACTAAGTTCATAATCGATTACTTTAGCAACGTTCTAAAAATCATTTCCAGATTTTAAGCAAAACATCGATTATATAAAATCAATAATCGATTACTTCAGCAACGTTCTAAAAATCATTTCCAGATTTTAAGCAGAACATCGATTATCTAGAATCAATAATCGATTACCTTATGGTATTTGAAAATCATTTGACAACGGCCAGTTTCAACAATCGATTGTCCTTTGCAACAATCGATTACTTGTTATTTTCTGAAAATCATAAAACTTACTGTCTCAGTGATAATCGATTATCTAAAGACATAATCGATTACTTAATTAAATTTAAAATCACTGGAAGACATCAACTCAACACAATCGATCACCATTAGTTCATAATCGATTATTTTGAGTATTGAAAAACTTTACCTCAACAACAATCGATTGTCATTTGTTCACAATCGATTATCATGCAGATTTGGAAAAACCTGATGTTCACTGTCTTACTCACAATCGATTACCATTAATTCATAATCGATTGTCATGCAGTCTTGGCTCAGAAACAATCGATTATCATAAGTACATAATCGATTATTTTAGCCCAGATTTTTGAGGCATGTTTAGAAAACATTTTGTCTAATGTAAATATGCATGATTTAAAATCTTTTTGACACAGAATTAAATATGCATGATTTTGGAAAATAGTTTTATGAGAGAGGCCATACTATGAGTCAAGTTATAGGATCGAGATTACAATTTAGAACAACTCAATAACAATTAAAAGCTATATCTTGAACTTCAATCTTATTCGCAACCATTGTGCGCTTGTACTTGAATTCCGTCATATATCAATTTTTGCTTCGCTTGTCATTCATCAAAACCTACAAAAGAGTACACGTTTAGTATATTGCATTGAGAACGTGTTTCTAACAGGCTCCTCTTCATAACCCAAGCTCTCATCTAGCTGAATAGTGTTGAAGTCTAACACATTTGACAAATTGGCGTGATACCTCCGAAACATAGACATGTGAAAAGTAAAACAAGCTCATATGAAATCTCCCCAACCCTCCTCAACACCTCAAATGTGCCTATAAACCTTGGGCTCAGCTTACACTTTTTCCCGAATCTCATAATACCCTTCATCGGTGAGACTTTCAGGAGAACCTTCTTGCATACCATAAATAATCATCACGCACCTTCTGATCCGTGTAACTCATCTGTTTGGACTGTGCTGTGCAAAGTTGCTCCTGAATCAACTTTACCTTTTCCAAGACATCCTTTACCAAATCAGTATCATATAACCTAGCCTCGCCAAGCTCAAACCACCAGATATGAGAACGACATCGTCGACCATATAACGCCTCAAATGGGGCCATCTCAATGCTGTACTAATAACTGTTGCTGTAAGAAAACTTGGCCAAAGGCAAGAACTGGTCCCACTATCCCCTAAAGTCAATCACACATGCTCTGATCATATCCTCCAATATCTGAATTGTCCACTCTGACTGCTCGTCGATCCGTGGATGAAATGTTATGCTGAGCTCTACACGGGTTCCCAACTCGTTCTGTACGGCTCTCCCAAAATACAAAGTGAACTGAGGGCCTCTATCTAATATGATGGAAACAAGCACTCCGTGCAACTGAACTATCTACTGATTATAAATCGGGGCCAACCTCTCTGAAGTATAAGTAGTCATAACTGGAATGAAGTGTGCCGACTTTGTCAACCTGTCGACAATGACCCAAACTGCATCAAATTTTTGCAAGGTCCACGGCAATCCAACTACGAAGTCTATAGTAATGCAATCTCATTTCCACTCTGGTATAGTCATCTGTTGGAGTAGGTCACCTGGCCTCTAGTGCTCATACTTAACCCTTTAGCAATTTAGGCACCTAGCTACATACTCAACTATGTCTTTCTTTATCTGCCGCTACCAAATAATTTTGTCTCAGGTCACAATACATCTTTGTAGCACTAGGATGAATGGAATACCGAGATTTGTGTGCCTTATCTAGAATCTTTCCTCTCAAGTCTTCGTCATTAGGAACACATAGACGGCCCTGGAGTCATAAAACACCATCCTCGTAAAATAGAAACATCCTTGGCACCACCATGTAGTACCGTCTCTATGAGAACTGCCAATTGCGGATCATCAAATTCTCACTTCTTGATCTGCTCCAATAGTGAAGACTGGGAAACAACATATGCTCGGCTGGGCTCCTAAATATCCAACCTCACAAGTCTGTTAGCCAAAGGCTGAATGTCTAAGGCTAGTGGCCTCTTCTCTACTGAAATGAATTCCAAGCTGCCTATACTCTCTGCCTTTTTGTTCAAGGCATCCGCGACTACATTCGCCTTTTCCAGATGATAAAGAATAGTGATGTCATGATCCTTCAGTAACTCAATCCATTTGTATTGCCTCATATTGAAATTCGTTTGCTTGAACAAATATTGTAAGCTGCGATGATTAGTGTAAACCTCACATGACATACCATAAATATAATGCCTCCAGTTCTTAAAAGCATGAACAATCGTGGCTAACTCTATATCGTGCACCTGGTAATTCTTCTCATGAATCTTCGGCTGACGTGAAGCATATGCAATAACTCACTCCTCCTGCATCAATACACAACCCAAGCCAACGCGTGAAGCGTCTTATTACACTGTATACATCCATGAACTGGAAGGCAACTCTAGAACTGATGTAGTAATCAAAGCTGTCTTGAGCTTCTGAAAGCTCGCCTCATAATCATCAGACCAATGGAACATAGCACCCTTTTGGGTCAATCTAGTCAGAGGTTCTGCAATGGATGAAAAACCCTACACAAACTGGTAATAATAACCTGCTAACCCCAGGAAAATCCTGATCTCAGTCGCCAAAATGGGACGAGGCCAACTCTGAACTACCTCAATCTTCTTGGGAACCACTTTAATACCCTCGCTTGATACAACTTGCCCTAAGAATACCTCCAACTCTAACCAAAACTCAAACATGGAGAACTTAGCATATAGCTTCGATTCTCGCAATGTCTGAAACACTACTCTTAAATGTTGCTCGTGCTCCCCCAGGCTATGTAAGTAGTTCAAAATGTCATCAATGAAGACATGAAAAACGAATCAATATAAGGCCGGAACACCCTGTTCATCAAATCCATAAACGCCATCGGGGCATTGGTCAATCCAAAGGACATAACCATAAACTCATAATGACCATATCTAATACGGAAAGCAGTCTTTGGAACATCTGAGTCCTGAGTCTTTAACTTATGATACCCTAAACTCAAGTCGATCTTAGATAAAACCCTAGCACCATGCAACTAGTCAAACAAATCATCAATACGCGGCAACGAGTATTTATTCTTGATGGTAGCTTTGTTCAACTGGAAGTAATCAATGTACATCCGCATAGTCCCATCTTTCTTCTTCACAAATAACACAGGTGCATCCCAAGGTGATACACTTGGTCTGACAAACATTTTTGCTAACAACTCCTTAAGCTGCTCCTTCAACTCCTCCAACTCTTTTAGAGCCATATGGTACAGTGGGATAGATATAGGCTGGGTACCTTGAGCCAAATTAATACAGATATCAATATCACGATCTGGTGGCATACCTGGAAGGTTAGAAGGAAACATATCGATGAACTCCCGGACTACTGGCACATAATTTATCATCGAGGACTTTGTAGTAGTACACCGAACGCAGGCTAGGTAACCCAAACAACCCTTCTCGACCATATGCTGAGCCTTCAGAAAAGAGAAAACCCTACTAGATGCATTAATGGAGGAACCCTTCCACTCCAATCTCGGCAACTCTGGCATTGCTAAACTAACAGTCTTGGCATGGCAATCAAGGATGGCGTGATATGGGGATAACTAGTCCATGCACATGATGACCTCAAAGTCAGCATAACCACATAGTGTGACCACACATGACATATAGATCTGATTCACAACCATATAATCGCCCACTAGAGTGGACACATAAACAAGAGTGCCCAATGACTCATGAGGAATATCCAAGAAATGAGCAAACGGAGATGATACATATAAATATGTAGACCTGGATAAAATAATACTGAAGCACCCCTACCATAGATGGAAATAATACTTGTGATCACGACATCTGAGGCTAATGCATCTGGTCTGGCCGGAAAAGTAAAGAATCTGGCTGGAGCACCAGTTGCCTGGCCTCCTTTAACTCAATAGTAGTTGGATGACCTCCCCATTCCTAGACTACATCTCTAGGACAACCCCTACAAGCTTGTCCTCCACCTCCGGGCAGCTGAACAGTCGGTGCTGTAATCATGGGCTACTGGCCCTACTACACTACCTTTCCCCGAAGCCTGGGGCAGAATATCTTCATTTGAATGCGCGAGCAAGTCCGTATAAAATTATTAGATTGGTGTGCATGTTTTATTTGGAGCCTCGAGGGCTCGGGTGAGTTTTAAATAGGCCAAGGGATGGGGTTTTGACTAGGAAAAATTACAGGGCTGGTGTAATCAGGTATGCCGGCTTTGCAAATAAGAAGAATGGCTAGCAAATGCGACAAATACTCGCAGATGCAAAAAATGGACCTAGGCAGCCTTAGTAAAAAATGTGACTGTTTTCTCGCAAATGCGATTTCGTATTTGCGAATAGACTCTCGCAAATGTGAAGATGAGCAGAAAGTTATTGGGTCGCAAATGTGAAAGTCCTAATTTTTTGAGGGGTTTGAAATTGCGAACCCTGGTAGCAATTAAAAAATTAGAGACCTGTAAATTCATAACTTAGATGCATTGCAACCATTTTCACACTCTTTCAAAACCAAAGCACTATAGGGCGATTTTTCAAAGGTTATTGCTTCTCCAAATCGATTGTAAGTGATTTCTAACTAGTTTTCTTCAATCCTTAACATCTTTTCATATGATTTCAACTCAAAATCAATAGTTTTCACGGGAAAATTGGGTGTTTTGGGTAGAACCTAGATTTTTCAAATTTTGGGGATTTGGACCTAGATTTGAGGTCCGATTTAAAAATAAATTGTATATTTGGGTTTGTGGGGAAATGGGTAATCAGGTTTTGGTTCGAACCTCGGGTTTTGACCATGTAGGCCCGGGGGCGATTTTTGACTTTTGGGGAAAACTTTAGAAAACTTATTTTCATGCATTAGAATTGATTTAATTAGAATTTATTGATGTAATTAAGTAACTTGTGGCTAGATATGAGAGAATTGGTGGTAGAATCAAGAGGTAAAACGATAGTTGAGACTTGGATTGTATTCGTGGCATCGAAGTAAGTGTTTGGTCTAACCTTAGCTTGAGGAATCATGAGTCGAGTCTTATTTTCTATGTGGTATTTGGTGAGTACGACGTATAGGCACGATGATGAGTATCTATACGTTGGTGTCAAGCATGCCCGTGAGTCTTATATTATGATTATCATGACTTCTTTATATTATTCATTTCTTGGTGATGATTTCTATTCTTGAGCAAAGTTTGTGGGAGTAATAGTGGTATTTGAACATTGAGGAGCATTGACTTAAGTTGTATAATGAAAGGTAAAAGTATAAGTGGTAATTGAACCCTTTTAGAGCATTGGCTCAAGTTGTGAAGTAAAAGTGAAAAAGAGAAAGAGAAACATTATATTGCCTCCCTTGCCGAGATATTGTTGCTTTTAATGCTATCTCTCTTGCCATGATTATTGATGTTTTGATGTTGTTCCTGATGGATGTAATTTATTCGTATATTTTTATAAGTAAATATTAAATATTTTAAATAAAACATGAATAGATATATTCGATTCTCCTATATTTTCTAACAAGTTCTGCAGAGGAAAGTTGAATTGAGGAAAGAGTACTGCAAGCAAAACAAGGAGGAAAAAGAGCAATGCACGTGGTAAACAAGAGTGAATCAAATTTTTAAGTCACAACTTCAAGACTCAAAGTTGCAACATCATCTCACTTGAAGCTACAACATCAACTTTTGAAGTCACAACTTCAAGACTCATAGTTGCAGCTACAATTCCTATAGTTGCAACTAGCAAAGTATAGTTGAGACTACGGTTCGTCCTCCGTAGAATGAAACACATTTGGAAAAGTCAAAGTTGCAACTACAATTTCCATAGTTGCAACTACAATTTCTATAGTTGCAACTATGGAAAATCTTAGGCCAAAAAAACTCTATAAATAGAGAGTGCATGTTGGAAAGAAATATCAAGTCTTACGAGAGAAAACTATTCTTGGTCTCTCTTTGTCTTAAGTAATTGCTACTAATTGTCTTTATTTTAGAGGAATAATATTTCTTTATAAGTTCTTTATTCCTAAATTAGTTTTTCTTACTTCATAATGGAGTAATCTTTTTCGTTGGGATAGTTGATGAAGCTTGATATATATATATATATATATATATATATATATATATATATATATATATATATATATATATATATATATATATATATATATATATATATATATATGTATATATATATTATAATACTATCTCAGTTTTAATACATTCTTGGTTTGGAACTTTCTATTTATATTTTGTGTTGTGCTATAATAATAGTTTTAACTAATCATTGTTATCACTTTTATATATTTTATCTTGAAGTTACTCTCATATTAATTTTGTAATTCTCACGGAGCAAAATTAATATATAGTAACTATTGAATAAAATAGTGAAGTGAGAGCATTTAGTAGTAAACTATTATTAAAAGGTGGTAATCTTACTTGCCCCTATTTTAATTCTCACGGAGGAATTGTTGTAGGCAAGATTATTGATTTTTTTTGGTAAAAATATTCTCGTGAAGTTTTTACTACCTCTTAGCACAGTTCAAGCTAGAATGTAATCACATAAACTCACAAAGTATTATTAGTTTGCTACTTTTTAGTGAGCTAAATATAATTGTATTAACAATAAGCAATTATTCCTTAGAGAAATACATGTACAAAATTAAGATTTATTGTAATATATATTATCAAGTGAATTTAATGATTCCCAACTCTTTTATAAATTACAACTTTCAAAGTTGTTTAATTTTGTTAAGTATTTAACAAGTTATAATTCCACAAACTCTTCATCAATCTGATTCTCTCAAATAGTAGTTGAAATATTAAAAGTCTGTGGCATAGATGTTCAAATCTATGTGGAACGATATCATAAACTATACTAGAATTTGACAAAGTATGAGCAGGAAATTCCTATACACATTGGCCTCGTCAGTTCGCTTTCCGGGACTTGATTGTTGAGATATTGTTCCCTTGCCGGGACTTTTATTGCAAATGCATTTATTTCCTTTCCCTATTTGTTGTGATTGTTGTTTGGGTTAGGGAGAATGTCAAAGCACAAAGGGTGATGTCGTTTATTATTTTGGTGAGAGAGTGCTAAAGCACGAAAGATGATGCCATGTATGATTTTTTGAGGAAGAGTGTAAAGCACAAAGGGTGATGCTGCGCCGCATAATGTACCATTCTGTGCCGATTATATCAATTTTGTGGTGAGGATGTGGGTAAAAGGATGAAGGGTGATGCCGTGTAATTTACATTGATTATATGGTGAGGATGAGAGTAAAAGAACGAAAGGTGATGTCGTGCAATTTATATTAATTCTTTGGTGAGGCAGAGAGTAAAAGCATGAACGATGATGTCGTGTACTTATTGATTCCTTATTCTTATTGATAACTGAGATATGATGGTTCTCTTATTTACCTGTTGTGTTTCTATTCTCACTTGATGTTTTCCCGTAGCATGTTTCCCCTTCCCATACTTGACTTTATATTTCTATTCTTCTTTTCCACTGTATCTGGTTAAATTGAACATGTTTATTTGGTAGTCGGGTCTTAGACTCGTCACTACTTCGCCGAGGTTAAGCTAGGCACTTACTAGTACATAGGGTCGGTTGTGCTGGTACTACACTTTGCACTGTGTGCAGATCCCAGAGCAGAAGCTTTTGGACCTTAACTTGGGCGGCTGCCTTCAATCCATACAGAGATCCAAGGTAGTCCTGCATGCGTCCGTAGGCCCTGGCATCTCCCTTTATCCCTTCATCCTGTTTCATTTACTTATTTTAGAAACAATGTATCATTTATATTTCAAACTTTGTTTGTAGTACCCTTAGATCGTCCGTGAAGCTGTAAAACCAGTTCTGGGAAGTCGTTGTTCAAACAAGGGATTGGATATATTCAGATAGTTTAATTGTTTTTCTTTTGCTTGTTATAAATTATGTTGTCTGCAAGTTATTGCTTCATAATCATCAAAAGTTTTAAAATGGGAAAAATGTGATTTGTTCAAACAGTCGGCTTGCCTAGCTTTCATTAGTAGGCGCCATCACGACTCCCAAGGGTGGGAAATCTGGGTCATGACAAGTTAGTATTAGAGGTCTAGGTTACATGGGTCTCACAGTTCATAGACAAGCTTAGTAGAGTTTGAGGGATCAGTACATAGACGTCTGTATTTATCTCACAGAGGCAAAAGAGTTAGGAAAATTTTCACATCTATTCTTTCAAGTCGTGCTATTTTGTTTCTCAACGCTAATTGAACTTTTACTCTATTCTCCCGCAGATGACGAGAACACGCGCTTCCTCATCCATTGACCAACAGCCCGAGCCCCCAATAGTGGCTCCCACGAGGGGAAGAGGGTGAGGCCAATGTCGTGCTAGAGGTCGAGGTAGGGGCAGAGCTCGGCCCCAAGCAGCAGCACCAGCGTGGAGCCTCATGTTGACTTTGATGATGAGGTTCCGACCCCGACAGTTCCGGTAGGCCTAGCTCAGGTCCTAAAGGGGTTTATTGCTACCCTAGTACTCCAGAATGCTCTGGTCCGTCTAGTGCGCCTTATAGAGAGTTTCATCCGGGCAGGGTTGCTTAATATAGCACCAGCCGTCTCTTAGGCTAGAGGAGGAGCCCAGACTCCTGCTGCTCGCACTCCGGAGTAGGTAGCTCCCCAGTTTCAGACTCCAGCAGTTCAGCCAGTTGGAGCAGTTCAGTCGTGTGTGGTAGCTCAGATAAGTGATGGAGCATCTATGTCTGTCGATACTTGGTGGAGATTGGATAGGTTCACCAAGTTCTTAACTACTACTTTCAATAGTGCATCTTCTGAGGATCCCCAAGATTATCTAGACAATTTTCATGAGGTTATCAGGAACATGGGGATAATGGAGACCAATGTGGTCAACTTTGCTACTCTTTGCTTTTCTAGATGTGCCAAGACTTGGTGGAATATTATTGTTTGGATAGACTAGCCAGATCACCAGCTTTGACTTGGGAAAAATTTACTTAGCTATTTCTAGAGATGTTTCTCCCTATCGCCCAGAGAGAGATCTAGCAGAGGCAGTTTTAGCATCTCCAATAGGGTTCTATGACTATTACTTAGTACGAGACCAGATTCATCGACTGACCCATCATGCTCTTATCATACATCCTAACGAGAGAGGGGGTGAAGAGGTTCATTGACGGATTTATCCAGCCTATTCGACTTCAGATGGCCAAGGAGGTGGGTAGTGAGATTAATTTTCAGGAGGCGGCCAATGTGGCCAGGAGAGTTGAGATGATTCTATTACAGGGAGGTGGTTAGGGGTCTTTGATAATTAGGATTTTAACATTTTTTATGCCCATACTTGCCTATGCTTTGAGTATAATTTGCTACAAAATAGTACCAAAATGCTTACATGTTGTGCTTGATTGCAGGTTTGAGCGACAAAGTGATGAAATGTCAAAGATTGGCCCAAAATGGAGTGAAACCTGGTCAAGTGTCAAAAGACTAATGAAGTAGTGGAAATCAAAGCTTGGTGCGGACTGCATAACTATGCATGCGGCCCCACCAAAGAGTCCAGAGAAGGCATAATTTGAGACAGAGTCCATGCAGCCGTGGTAGACTTTACACGGCTCATGTCCATCTCTCGCGGCCACACCATCTTGTCACGCGGTCCACACCAAAGGAGTTAGAGAAGATGGAGATTTGGACAAGTCCAGCCATGTGGCCGTGGTTATCAACACGCGGTCCGCGCTAGATCTTCATGAGGTCGTGCCACAACTCTCTGTGGTCCACTCCAGTCGCTTCAGAGAAGGAAGCAATGAAAGTTAAATAGCCGGTACGACCGCGGTCATGATTGTGCGGCCGCACTGACTCCGCAGGGACAATTTTGTCCAGTTTTCCAGCACACTATAAATAGAATATTTTACAATTTTTAGATCATGTTTTATGTTATGAAGCAGTTGAGCACGTGAGACTCGATTATTGTAGCCATTTTTGGCACCTTAGCTTTAACTTTACGATAGATTATTGTGATTTCTTCTTAGCAATTAATTAATATACTTAGTTCTTCTTCTATTTCTTCTGTTTCTTCTTTAATTATATCTAGCTAAACCCATTAGCTAGGGTTGTGGCTCAATCCTAGTGTGGGTAATAGATGGGTGTTGCTTTGTAATGATAGATTGATATTGGGTGTTTGTTATTCGGGTTAATTTTATGCTTTAATTAAGGATTAGTGGTTGCAAACATTAATTCTAGCTTAGTGGGTTTTGACCCTTCTTGAGAAAGAGAGTATATGACCCCAAAATTGACCCAACAAGGAATTGGAATGGACCCATGAGAAATGATAGTCCCAATTAACGGGTTAAACCTTGAGAGAGTAATCACCCTACTTGAACTCTAATTGCTTGGTCTAATTGGCCTATCCAATTGGCCTCGAGAGAGTAAATTAGGCAAAATCGCTCTCTCTACCGAGAGGTGTGAGAGTGGGTATAATTGTGCAATAATTATAACATTGATCCCAAATATGTCAATCTATTATTAGTAGTTTCTACCCTTTAGTTAACCACCTAGGTGATGTCAACGCCCTCTTTTTCCCCCTCTTCTAAAAGATAGGTGAAATCGGGTTTACGAAATTATGGACAAAACAACTCTTATTCCCTTAGGAATTGGGTTATAAAATTTAAAGAGTCGTCACCTAATGATTATCGTGCATTAGGACACTTTTAAAGAAGAGAAGAAGAGTTTCAAAGAAAACCAGAGTTCGGGTAAGGGCTTGAGATTATCTCGAGGGGAAGGTGTTAGGCACCCCTCAAGATCCACTAGTGTGGTTCCCGGCCATGCTTAATTGTGACTTTAAAAGAAATAGAAAGAAACAAGTAAGGTTTGCACATAGTACTTACAAATAAGATTAAAACTTTGAAAAGAAAAGAATAAACAGTCTTTAGAAAAGGAGTTGATGCAGACAGATGAAAACACTTAAGGAAAAAGATTACGGAAGAAAAGAAAGGAGGTCCTAGGTTTAAATACAATATGGATCACATCAATGCAATACCCAACAATAACTCCTCACAGAGGGGTCTCGCAAGATATTAGCGCATCGATCGTCATATCCATATTCTACCTTTCCCACCCCGTTAAGGTATTTAAACACGATTGTATCGTTTACTTATTGCATGCTAGTACCTGTCCCAAACTATCAGTCCCCGGGTATTAGGACTTCTAATCCTAAAAGGGAAGAAAAGGGGTAGGGGCATATATGGGGTTTAAAAGGACAAAATACTATTAGCGATAACAAAAACAAATAGCAAGTAATGGGGAATAAACAAACACACAAGGCTCATACAAAATCCCGTAAGTCATATAGCATCTAGTTTAGCATGCCATGAATATACTGATTTGGTCTTTAGATTTAAAACTTAAGCAACAGACTAGTTTAACACATAGAGTCGGATAAAAAGTCTGCATTAGGCAACCCATATCCAATTGTCAGAAATTGAGGTGTTTTATACAGGTAATTGACTACGAACCTAATGCAGAAGAGTTTGAAACAACAGATTGGAAATTGCAGAAGTTCAGAGATGGCTTTGAAATTAGTAGAATGAAATATAGTAGAGCTATGAAGAAGAGTTTCAAAAGTGAAAAGACTTTTAAAGTAATAATGAGTTAAAGAATGTTTTGAAATAGCAGCTTCGTGAGATGAATAAAAATTTAGGCAGAAGGTTGAAAACCGTTTCAGAAAAAGAAGATGCAAGTTTAGAAAATTCAAGAGCATTGCAGACTTGTAAGAGTTTTTGAAATAAAAAGGTTTGGATGGGTTTTGTTGAAAAACGCTAAAGCCAATTGCCAGATTATTATCAATACAGATTAAGGCGAGTTTGAACCCCTATAGGCAGGATATCTATACCTTGACTTTTTAAAGCTCGTTACTATTATTAAACCAGTAAGAAATGAGTATTTGATTACCCTACAGTTTGCCTAGGGCTTATGCATTTCCTATAGACATGATTTCTATATGCAACTTTGTTTGATTATGAGGTCCTATAGGCAGGATTTCTAATGATTGAGTTAAGATATGTTAAAAACCTATATTGATCTCTAGGTGATTAAGATATTGAACCTATAGGCATGATATCTAATTGACTGAATAACAAACATTGGTCCTATAAGCATGGTATCTACCCTTTTTGTGCAATAAAGTAAACCCTTCCCACACCCTTTACTAATACTTCCCCGAGTTCTTTTTACAAGATTATTAAAAAACCAGAAGAAATAAAGTAAATAATAGAAATACATCACAGCCTACAGTTATATCGGAGCAGCCTAATTCAATCTTAATATCCAACAACATGTGTTTCACCAAATCCGGATTCCAGATTCCAAGGCCTTCTCTTATTCAAAGTGTTTCAAAGTTCCAAGGAGCTTCAAGAGCCCCAGGCAATGCTTACACTTTGAATAAGAATTGTTGTAACAGAATAGTGCAGTATGGAATTACCATCCCTCAAGCATCCAAGTTCAGAGGGAACTCCAGGGCCCCAAAGCATGGCTTGCCAAAGGAGGGAAGAGCTTAGAACTAGGAATGAGTTCAAAGTGAGAAGGGAGCCATAACAGAGGGTGGTAATACCCAGTCATGGGCATGGACTGGCACACCCCTGACCCTCTGCTCGGTCCAAGCAAATAAAGAGAAGACTTTAGAAGTCAAACTTGGGTCTGGATGGTGATTAGGACACCACCAGACATGAGTTAAGCCTCAGCACATAAGGGGTAAAAGGAATGGGAAATTAACTTGAGTTGAGGTTCAAGAGAACCTAATTCTAGGTCATGAGTGGCAATAATAAAATAACAACATGACTCAGAATTACTCACACATAAAAGGGGGTCAAAGGGAAGGGGTACCACATAAGAAAGCATTTACATAAACATGAAGAAAACAAGAAGACATAACAGACTTGAAGGTACTGAACACGATGAAAAAGAGCATGACAGACTAAATGGAGAATGCACAACAGAAGAAGGGAAATAAACACATAGTCAGGAGGGTAGTATTTAACTAGGAAGACATACCAGATGCAATTTTCAGAACAGCAGAACAACAATAGCAAGTAAACAACGAGAGAGTTAGCAGGAGCAAACTCAGAAACTTCAACAAGCACTTGAGAATTCAAAGAGACTTAAAGAATGTTTTCACAGTAATGAGAAGAGGAGCAGGGTGCTCAGTAGAGAAAGCAGTAGCAGTAGCAGAGAAAGAAATAGTAGAGTAAGGAGTATAATTTTTAAGATAGAGGTTTCTGTGTGTAAAGGTTGTTATTGCAAAAGTGTGCAGAAAGAGTAGTGCGTGGATGGTGTCCTTAAGAGCAGAAGGGTAGTGTCACGACCCAACCCGGTCGTGATGGCGCCCAATACTAAAGCTAGGCAAGCCTAACCATCACTCGCTCTCAATTCGATAATAATTCGCAAACCGACAATTTAAGAAAAAATGTACTAATTTCTAAATAATAATCTATTAATAGAATAATTATGAAGATAATACGAAATATAAATAGTCACTCCCAAAAGATCTGGTTCACGAGTCTAGAGCCTCTAAACAAAACTAAATAATAATATCTGAACGAAAATATAAAAGTCTAGAAATATATATAATAATGAACTGAAATATAAAGAGCAGTCAGGTCCTGCGAGTGTCAAGCAACTACCTCAATGACTCTGAAATATCTGGAGACTACGAGTGTCAGCTAAGCCTCCGGTGTACCTGAATCTGCACACAAGCGGCAAGGAGTAGGTGTGAGTACAACTGACTCAGTGAATAATAAGCATATAAAATGTCTGAAGATAAGAAATCCACAAAATTCCACAAAGCAAAACTAAAACTAACAGTCCTATACCTTAACTACGAACGAACAACAAGGCAATATCAAATATAGCAGTCAAGTATCAGGTAAAGATGCAATGCAATGTACATGAATACGCTGCGACGTACAACCCGATCCATTTAGCATCGACGACGCTCACTGGGGGTGAGTGCAGACTCCGGAAGGGCTCCTTCAGCCCAAGCGCAATATCATCATATCAGTGTTGCGTCGTGTAGCACGACCCATACTTTTTTTTTTGGCAAACCACTAGGCAATCGCCTAGGGCTAGTTTTCATTAATATAATAAAAATAAAGTTTAAATAAATAGGAAAAAATAAGATAAGGAGGGGATAGAACCATTATTGTTACCCATATAACAATAACCGGCGAAAACCTTACCTTATTAATCCTATTGAGGCCAATACTCAATAACAGATTCAATTTTCCTAGTTTTCAATTATTAAGGTGAATACAATTTAGTTATTTAATTTTAGGAAATATGTGACTTAGCATTTATTTAACAGTGAATAAGCACATGACTGAGATCAATGATTATGCAAATCATGTTATCACAAAGATATTCATCCTAGACGGATGCTACAGATCGACACAAGGCCCCAAACATGGCAATAAGCCCAATTATCAACAATACAATGTGCTTATCAGCCTCCAATAATTTTATTTAGCTCCCGGGATGGACCAAGTCACAATCCTCAATCATATACCATCCTGCACCTGCCATGAGCTGCGAGTCACGCCCTAAAATAGTGTCACGATATGGTAAACCAGGGTTTCAAACCCTCTGGCCATCATCTACACAAACTACTCAACTCCAACCGGTCGTAGACTGGTCCGCAATGCCTTTTCCATTTGAATCTCCATCTACTCGCGTCTAATCTAGTCAAAATCACAATGAATACGTTATTATAGGCTAAATAAATATAACCCAATTGAAATTAAGCGAAAAACACTAAAAATGGCAAAGTTGGTAAAACTCGAGCCCCGGGCCCACTTCTTGAAAAAGTCCAAAAATTACATCGCCGGATTCCTCGTCTTGCCACGAGTCCATACGTATAAAGTTTCCCAAAAAACGAAGTTCAAATGGCCTTTTAAATCCCCAAATTCGTTTCTAAATGTTAAGCCCTAGTTCTTCATAATTTCTACACAATTCATGGAATTGAGGGTCGATTCTTCCTAAAAATGGTGTTTTCAAGTAAAAAGACTTACCTCCAATCATTACCCACTGAAAACACACTTCAAATCGCTCAAAAAGCTCCCTTGGTTGCTTAACAATAGAGGAAATATTATTGGGTTCGTGACTGAAATTACCCTTAAAAACATTCAGTCCAGCTAAACGACCCTTCTTCGCGAACGCGAGGCCCTTCTGCGTTCGCGATGAACAAAATCCACTGGGCTAATTTTCCTTCTTCGTGAACGCAGTGCCCAACTGCGAATGCGAAGGCCAACTCAGGACCCCCAACATTCCCTCTTCGCGAACGCGTGGTCCAGTCGCGAACGCGAAGGCAAACAACCCCCAACCTATGCGAACGCGACCACCCTTCACGAACGCGAAGGCAAAAATTCTTGGATTCCCAATTCCTTCTATGCGTTTGCGACCTACCCATGTGAACGCGAAGCACAAAGTTCTGCAACACCAACAGCAGAACACTAGCAATCCTCTAAGTCCAAAAATAGCTCGCTTGACCATCCGATATCAGCTCAAGGCCTCCGGGACCTCAACCAAAAGCACATATATGCTCTAATACCTCATTCAAACTTGCTCGATCCATAAAATCACTATCATAAACATCAAAATCATCAAATTACCATGGATTCAATCTAAGTTAAACTAAAACTTCCGAAACTTGCATTTGATCCAAAACTCAACCTAAACACCTCCGAATGACATGAAAATTTGCACGCATATCAAAAATCATCTAATGGAGCTACTACAACTGTCGGAATTCCATTTCGACCCCTGGATGAAAATCTCACCTATCAACCGGAATTCGCCAAAATTCAAACTTAGCCAATTCAAGCCTATTTCTACACCGGACCTCCAAATTGAGTTTCGGTTGCACTCCTAAGTCATAAAAATTACCACTCGGAACAAATCGAATCATCGGAAATCCATTACGATCCCTCTAACTCACAAGTCAATATTCAGTTGACTTTTTCAAAATAATCTTCTCATAAAGAGACTAATTGTCTCATATCTAACCATACTCTATCCGAATTACTTCAAATTCTCTAAACACATATAATGAAACATATAAAAGCATAAAATGGGAAAAACGGGGCGGTAACTCACGTGACGACGGGTCAGGTCGTTACAGGTAGTCCCCCTTTATAGTGCAAAAAACGAGTAAGCAGAAGGTAAGAAATAATTTTGAGTCAATCACATAAGGATCTCCCCTAGGTTAAGGGATTTGAATTCAAACGTGTATGAGACAATTAAGGAAATAAAAAATAATTAAAACCTTTTCAGAGTAGTATAACAAGGGTAATTACACAGAGTTTAATTAAGGCAAGAATCTTATGGTACCTGGTTTGAAAAATAAGGAAAGTAAATCAATCAAACAGCCAGTAAATTGAAAACCTCGCTCGAATGAACTTAGTCAGAAAATGGGGAGGAAAAGGTTTAATTTGGAAAATCAGTAACAATCAATCGAGCCTTAGTAAAGGGAAATTGGAATCAATTACAAGTTGACAGAATCCTTTTGAAAGAAAAAGCTTTCATATATAAAGCACACAAGTGTCAAACAAGAAAAGAAAGACTGGCATAGAAAGTAGAGGTGTTCATGGTTCGATTTGGATCGGGTTTTCCCTAAAAATAAACCAAACCAAGTAAGTCGGTTTTTTCAAATATTAAGACCAAACCAAAACAATTAAGTCGGTTTTTCTCAATTTGGTTCATGTCGGTTTTTTGGTTTTTTCGGTTATTTGACGGGTTTTCCTTAAATATAAGACATACACTACCAAACACATATTCTGGCGACCACATTTTCAATGTAACACTATCAAATCAAATGATCTTTGAGAAATCAATTATTAACCAAGTATAATGATGATAATTGAATCAAATAATGATGACCAATTTAAGGACTCAATTAAAATATGTTATTTTTAACACAAAATTGATTCTTGCACAAAAAAAAAAAAACTACCAATCAAACTAGAATGTAAAGTTAAAGAACTATATTAAAAGTGCAAATTATTGACATTGACCATAAATTTTTTGAAGCTTTGTATATATATATATATATATATATATATATATATATATATGTGTGTGTGTGTGTGTGTGTGTGTGTGTGTGTATAATAATAAATTTGAAATAACTACTTCCGCAGTCGGTTTGGTTCGGTTTTTTTTATTAAAATCAAAACCAAACCAAATTTGATCGGTTTTTAATCTTTAAAATCAAAACCAAACCAAACCAAAAAGTGTCATTTTTTGGTCGGTTTGGTTTGGTTCAGATTTTCGGTTTTTATGATCACCCTAACAGAAAGTTTCAAATTATAAGCAAAAGATTCCAGTCCAGTCCAAAGTAGAACCCTAGTTCAAACTCAAAGACCAAAAACTCGTAGGAACCCCAAACCCTAGGGTTTCAAATTCGAGTATGGTATAGAAAGGAGGGGGCAAGCCCTTAAAACAGACTCAAAGAGTCTCATGATGAAGCACATGGATACAATATCCAGTTTGAAGCAACAGAGTGAGAAAATCATAAGGAACATGTTTAATAAAAGCTCAGAACTTAAGCAAGTTCAGGAGAGAAAAGAGGTGACATAGCACTTAAGCGAAAGTATATGAAATAGGTTTAGAACTCAAACAAACTCAGTAAAAATATAGTAAAGGAATACACACAAGATAGACACGTAAAACATTTTGTAGAAAACCAGTAGAGGAGATAACAGAGCACAAGTAGAAGAACATGCATAATAATGGCAAAACATAAGAACATAAGAGAAGACATACACAAGCGAAAACACATAAGAACAAAGCATATACAGGCAGATTCATTCACATAAAGAAAGAAGAAGAAGAAGAAAAAGAAATCGTTTTAAGAGTTTTTTGAAAGCCCTAGATTGAATAGACTAATTTTGATAAAGAAGATTGGGGAAAAGCTTTAAAACCTCGAGTGTAACACAAATCTATCACATATCTAATAAAATAAAGGAAGAAAGAACCTTGAACGGCTTTTAGGGTTTCTCAGAAACCCTAGAGACGAGAAAGCTTGGAAAGGATCTGGTCTCGAACAGGTTTGGACAATAGCTAGGACTTTCACTCAAACACGTCGGAACGGAGCTGGAGAAGCCATAGGAACTCAGATCGGCGGGGAATTTGGACAGGCGTTTCTACGATTGAACCATAAAAACCTCAAACATCCATGATTTGGGGTGAAGGGGAGAGAGCACGGGCCGTTCATGGCCTGAGAAGCCATGGACGCCAGTGGAATTTGGTCGGAGAAGACGATAGGGGACGGCTAGGGTTCGAGTGTCAGAGAGAGTTTGAGAGAAGCGGAGGGTTCAAAGGTGGCTACATGAGAGAAATGAGAGATGGGGTTAGGGTTTGGTAAGATTAAAAAGGAAAGGATTGTTGTGGGTCGTTGATCAAAATGATCAACGTCCAGGATTAAATGATAATACGGACGGGTTTAGTCAAACGGGTTAGGGGCCGGGTTAAATTGAATTGGGCTATTAATTTGGGGCCTGATATTAGGTCAACTGGGGGGGGGGGGGTCAAAATAGGATAAAATTGAAAGAAATTGAGGCCATAATTGAAATAGACAATTTTCCCTTTTGATTTTATAAAAATAGTAAAAGTATTTTAAAAATTAAATTAAAAGTACTGAGTCAATAAATAATATATAAATATTAAAAATATTGGGATTGATTTATCGAAAGTGAACTATAATTGTAATTACATGCAATTTAGTTTTAAAAATACTAAATGAATTTGTAAATGGAAAACGGTCATATATGTCCTTCTACTAGTCAAAATAAGCTACATCTATCCTACGCTATACTATTTGGCCATATATGTCCCTACCGTTCACGTCTCTGGTCATATATGTCCCTCTGACGTTAATATTTCTGTTTAAAAATTAAAATGCCACATGTCAGAGTCCTATTGATTATACTAAACCCACTTCCCTTTTTTTTTTATATTAAAATGAAAATATTTGTAAAAAACAAAAGAAATGGTAAAAATGGGGAATTTTTTTAAAAAACTGGGAATTTTTTTTATTATTTCAGATTTTAAAGAACAAAAATATTATATTAAAAATAATTTATTTTCTATTTTTACAAATTTATATTTTCACTTTTTACAAAGCCAAATTCTTTTAAAAATGAAAAAAATACTTTTTAAAAACAAAAAAAAACACATTTTGGAAATATTTTCATTTTTGAAAATAACTTGATTTTTTTTTGTAAAAACGGAAATAAAAATTGTTTAACAAAATATTTTCATTTTTGACAAAATTGTTTAACAAAATATTTTCATTTATAAAAAAAGAAGAAGAATGTATTCCTTATCATTCTGATTCATTTAGAGATGCTCTATTCATATTTTTGAAATATTTTGAAAAAATAAAAAATCAGTTTAAACAATTTTTTTTTTCTGTTTCACTAAAAAAATA
Organism: Nicotiana benthamiana; assembly: GCA_034376525.1. Taxonomy (NCBI): domain Eukaryota; kingdom Viridiplantae; phylum Streptophyta; class Magnoliopsida; order Solanales; family Solanaceae; genus Nicotiana; species Nicotiana benthamiana. The sequence goes on along the minus strand of CM067338.1, from coordinate 50,772,691 downwards.
AGTTTAAACAATATTTTTGTTTTTTAATATAATATTCTCATTTTTTAAAATCTGAAATAAAAAAAAAAATTCCCACATTTTTCAAAAATTTTCCCCATTTTTTACAATTTTTTTTTTTTTTTTTACAAATATTTTCGTCTTAATATAAAGAAAAAGATGATTGAGTTTAGTTTAACCAATAGGACTCTGACACGTGGTATTTTAATTTTTAAACAGAAATATTAACGTCAAAGGGACATATATGACCAAAGATGTGAACGGTAAGGACATATATGACCAAATAGTATAACACGGGACAAATGTAATTATTTTGATTAGTAGAGGGACATATATGACCGTTATCCAATTTGTAAATATATGGAAAAATCATATTATCTATATTTTGGTATAAATATGAGGATAAAATAATTTATTCACAAAAAATGATAATTTTGGGAATAATTATTCTATTTTATGGTATAAAAATATGCAATAAATTGGTTTAAAAATTTGTAAAAATGCCAAAACTCATGGATGTGCTCATATATGTATATATATATATATATATATATATATATATATATATATATATGATATTTTGGAAGTATTTTTGGTATAAAATAATATATAGAGAAAAATTGGGTATCAACAGGTGATGCCACAACCCTAGTGCCTTTCTCTATATTAATTACAACTTAGAAAATATCCCTTTAGCATAATTTAGTCTTAATCCTTAGTTGATAATAGTAGTTGATAAAAGAAAACCCAAAAATGTTAGGAGGGCAATTAGAAGAACAAACGCATTCCTAGTCTAGAGAGAAATGCAACTCCACTCCAAGTTCTCTGTGGAAAAATCAACCCCGATATCACTATTTGGGTAAAAGTTGTAGCACCCGCTCTTCCTACCATTGTGTAAGGTCGAGTTGGCAACGGCCACTTTTTGGCGTCGTTGCCAAGGAGCTTATGGTGTTGACTATCTGTGTAGCTAGTTTTGTGTTTTGCTTCTCTTTCCTTTTTTTACTAACTTTAATTGTGTCAATCACTCAGGTACACATGGCTTTAAATGAAAATGACCCTCTTGGCAACATGGTCATGGGGGAGGAAGTTGACGACCTAGAACAAGAAGATGCATTAACTCAAGCCCCGAGGAGAGGTCGAAATGCCAATGCAAATGCAAATGAAAACATACTATACCCTCCTCCACTTCCACCAAGAGTGTCCCCAAGAGTTCTCCCTAATCAAGGGTATGCGAGTGCAATAGTTCCTTCCCGAATTCGGGTGAGGAACTTCCAGATTACAAATGTGATGCTCACTTTGCTCGAACAACGAGGTTATTTCATGGGTGCCTCCGATCAGAATGCTTATAAATATTTGAAAGGTTTTGTGGATACTTGTTGGGGCAGTTGATAAGTTGGTATTTTACCAACTTATCTTGCCTTTAAAACTATACTTTTGTATGTTTGAAGTGATAAAATCAAGTATTTAATGTCATTTACTTCTACTTTACAGGTTGAATGTGATTTAGAAGTAATGGTGAAGAAAACAAGTCAAAAGAAGCAAAAAAAAGAGAAAAATCTAGGCAGTGCCCTTAGGGGTCACAAATGCCACCAAAGCTTTGGAATTGCGAAGTCAAGCAGAAAAGGGAGTCCTTCACAAATGCGAAATAGGAGTTCACAAATACGAACTAAGTAGAAAATGGATGATCTCGCAATTGCAAAGATCACTTCGTAAATGCAAAGTCAACAGGAAAGGTCAACCTTCTCAAATGCGAAGAAATCATCACAAATGCAATCCAGTCAGTCTAGCAAGGTTAGGAATTGCGAACATTTGTTCGCAATTGCGAAGAACATGCTTCAGGCATGGGCAATTCTAGAATTTCACACTTTTGATCTCCAAGTCATTTAATACCCGATTAGGCTCATTTGTAAACATCTTTGGCTTATTTTCAGTCCGTAGAGACTAGAGAGAACAAGGTGAAAGCTAGGGTTTTGCACAAACACACTTGGGTCTTGAAGATTAAAGCTTGTGGTTAAGACTTTCTTACCCATTTATGTTTGTATCTTCATTTTCTTGCTTTGTATTGAATATTTAACTTTGTAGTATTTATTTCCAACACTTGAAGCTTGTTTATGGGAATATTCATATTTGAAGTGTGGATTAAATACCTTGTTGTGCTTATGTATTGAATGATTTTTGTATATTTATGAAGTAAGTTATTGTTACTTTAATTATTCTTGTTCTTTAATGTTTCCAAAGGGATTAGCTAACCCTAGGACTCGCCCATAACTACGAATTGATTTTGGAAAAAATAGTTTGGGTTCGGAAAAGATTAATTAATAAGAACTTGAGGCGTTAACCTCATTTTATAGATTCTACCTAAGGATAGGATTGAACTACTTGTAGTCTTCCGGGTGTGCTTACTTGAATTACCTATTTTTGCAAGAACTATTCCATCATAAAACTCAGTGGGTAATTGTGGTAATCGGATCCAAATGACAGTGACGTTATGTTGTGCTTTGTTTGGAACAAAATTTGGAACCCATTTTTGAGTGGATAGAAAAAAACCATTAACGAACTAAGGTCCATTATGTAGAATTTTTGTCATGTTTTCCTCACTATTTAGTTTGACAGTATAGTAATCTTCTCCAAGAACAATTAGAGGGAAATTTTCGCTGAGCTTCCAAAGATCTTGTAATTTCTTTTTGAGATAGTGATATATAAGTCTCTTCCCTATTAGCTTGATGATGATCGAATTTTTCCAAGGCATGTACATTCGTTGAAGTTATCTTGGCTGAGGAATATTTGTCTTAATGAGCTAGTTAAATCATTTTGGCTTGATCATCAGTTTGGATTTGGTTAATGTCCATATCTATATGATTTCTAACTCTTGAGTTTGAGGATTTACTACTTTGGTAGTGAAAATATCTTTTAGAAGGGTTTCCTCATATGAAGAAGAGATTTGTAGTTTGTGACTAGATTTATCCGGTAACTTTGGTGGAATATTAATAGTAGTAGATGGTGATTCTTGAAGTGAGAGGTTAGACATTCTCTTTCTAAAGTGGAGAATTATTGTATGCCTGACGTTATCTTTTTCCCTAATTAGAACACTTTAGTTGCATGCTATCTGCACCAAAATAGAGACCAATCCTCATATGCCAATATAAATTCTTTAACTCACTTTTTTTTTTACTTAAGCACCAAAAGTGAAAATAAATTCCAATTGCCAAGCAATTTCAGTTAAACCTGACTCTGTCAGCACCTTTGAAATTGAAATCTGAATAGAGGACATAGTGGATCTACTACACACGGCAGTAGCTAGACCATTTTGAATTTATCACAATTGATTATTGTGTATATTCCCACCACCATATTGTTTTAATCTAAGTAGTACACGTCTTTTCCTTCTCCGACTAGCATTGCTAATTTGAGTAGGAGTCAAATTGTAGTATCCTAGTTCATGTTGGAAATTTACTGTTACGCTTTCTTCAACTCACAATCATCAATTTCCAGTGCTTTTGACAATTGTGAAGTATCACCGCAGGTAATTTTTTCTTTTATATTTCTTTTATAATTTTTTTTCCTTTTTTTGCAAGCCCGGAAGAGAAGGATTTATTTTTGTTTAACTAGATGATCCATATATGAAAAATACAATCATAGGATGTGAGGGAATGTATACTCATCCCGCGCAAATATCGGAGAGACAACACTCAAGGTGACCTGAATATTAGAGAAATTACTTTGAATGTGGCTCGAGTATCGGAGAAATTACTCTCAATGTGGCTCGAATATCGGAGAAATTACTCTCATCACGACCAAAATATCAAAGATATTACTCTCAAGATGTAGTCCGAATATCGGAGAGATTACTCTCAAGGTGTGAAGGAATGAAATTCATCCCTGCCCAAAAATTGAAGGTCATTTCAGGGCACAAAGGTTCATACAGCATATCCAAATACAAGTCCATGGGAAAAAATAAATGGACAAATTCATAAAGAGGCCAACTTAAGTTGCAAGGGTACTTAGGCCTCATTTGTTTGCACTTAATGGAGGTTTGAATCTTAATCATTCAGATCACAAATATTAAGTGTGTTTGTTTTTAAAGTCTAAATCTTAAATATTCGGATCTTAATCATTAAGTGTTGTTTGTTTTTTTACTTCACAACCACTTAATGGGTCTGAATAAGTCAGTATGGGTAAGATCTATAACAGAGACTTAATTTCATTAAGATGCTATCACATATTCATTATTTACTGTCGCCACCGCGTACCATTATTAACTACCACTATGCCGCCGCCACCACCACCATACTCAACCACCACCATCGCTGCTGCCGCCGCCACCCACCGCCACACCACCATCATCCTTAATCATAGCCTCCATGATCGACCATCACCACCTACTATCCCCACCACTCAAACCACCATCATTCTCACCCACAGTCAAATAAAAATAAATTTTATACATTCAGATGTTAAAAATTAAACAGTCTGAATTATTTTTATTCAGATCTTAATACACATCTTAATATATTCAGATGTGTATTCAGATTCAGATGTGTTGATCTTAATGTACGTTTTGATATTCAGATGTGTATACAGATTCATACGTCTTAATCTTAAAAAACAAATGAGGCCTTAACCCACCTTAAGATTGAAAAATTATAATTCCTTTTAAGGACAAACCTACGAAGAGGTCAACTTAAAATATAAAGGGAGTATAATGTCCACCTCAAGATGGGAAAGTTATAGTTCCTTAGCTTTTAAGGATAAATCCACTAAGATGCCAATTTAGAACCCTTTTGTGAAATAAAAATATTAATATAAAAATCTGTATGTGAACGACCATAACTTACAACCTTAAAACGAGATGGTTAGACTTAGATCACTTATCTGTATCACTTCGGCCTAATTTCTTTTAAAAGAAGTGTTACTACAAATATTCTCCCTATTTATTCTTGAAGGAAAGAAAAAAAAGGAGATTACACTTTCTTTTTGGATCTAACTGCAAAGCATGATACTATGAATTTTTCTCTTTTCCTTTAATTAATTTTGAATATTTATTAAGTATTACAGAAGATCATCATTGCAGTCATCAATGTTGATTTATGACTACATTACATGATAATGCCAAACCTGTTAAAGACTTGAAGATTAAAGAATGAGGAATAGTCACCGAGGATAGGAGTCATGTCCCCGAGGTTGAAACTTAATATTATCTCTGTCGTAAAATCGACAGTCGCAACTCGCATCAGCTATTTTATGAGAGAAACCTAGGGTCCTATCGTTGGAAACAAGGAAAAAAAGGAGTAACTGAGTAAGGAAAATCTGAGACCTAAGGACTGAGCTTAGTATTACAGGGCGTAAGTTGTCACAAGTTGGATTTGGGATGTGATTTGGAAACTTAAGTTAGAAAGTAGGGCTGTGCTACTTAAATATATTGGTATTTCGGTATTACCTAAGTATCGAAAGTTCAATATCGAAAATTATAAAGATGTACCGAAGTTATAAAAAAATTACACCGAATAAATACTGTTTGACCAAAAAGTATAAACTTTCGATTAAATTATTATATTTTATGTAATGAAGGGTTAAACTTAGTTTACGATAATATCTCTATATATAGATCTTAAACATACGGATAATGTAAGACACGGTCAGTGGGAGATTGAAAATAACATGCATTTAATAATCCAAAAGGTATGAACAATAATAGAGGAGTAACTACCAATAAATAACAATAAATGACATTTAAGTAAATAAGGAAAGTGACTCACCAAATAATGAATGAGGTAGATGATTGTTCCTCCTAACAATGATGAGTAACACACAAATTCTAAAATGTTCCGAACTATTTTCGGATCTAATGAAAAAGTATGGAATAATGTGAGTAAGAATATTGATGAAAAGGTAAAGTTTGTCTCTTTTCTTGAGAAAGATAATCTTCTCTAAAAAGTATTCTTATGAAGTGAATATTACATGACCCATCCCATTGTCTCCTTTTCTATTTATAAGAAACATGTCTCTAACAAACTCTAATAATACAAAATGTAGAGAATATCCAATAAAGTATTCTCTTTAATATCATATTTCAATCATTAGTCGTTACTATTCTTTACACGATGCTCGACCTCATCATGGTGACATCTCAGCCATGAACCCTGCTGTTTTTATCGACCTCGGCCATCTTTTTCCTTAATGCCATTGTATACGGCGAAATCGTAGGAGCCAATTTCTCGTTGTTAAGGCATTTCGGAAGGTCACCTTGGAGTTTCGAGACCGCATGCCGAGTACTCTCCCTCGAGGGTCGTCAACACTCGAACTCAGGATAACGACGACCTCGATAATGGTTGTCACACCCCTTTTTTACACTTCACTAACCCTCTGAAATTAATAAAAAGAATTTGTAAATCTCAAAAAGGGGTTTTTTTAATTAAAAGTTACGAAATTGTGTTCAAAAGAAAATAACTTAGAGTCGTCACCTGACATTTGATTTCGGTGTGTCAGGTCACCGTTTTTTTTTCTAAAAATAATTTTTTCCTTTCAAAATACTTGAGACTCCAAAACTAAATATGCATCAGAGATTCGGGTAAGGGGGTTCATTTGACTCGGAAGAAGGTGTTAGGTACTCCCCAAGTCCCGTAACTAGTAAGGTTGCGCACTTGATCAAATTGGTTTTTAAATATTCAAATTGAGGTAAAAATAAACGTAGAAAAGAAAAATAAACACACAAGAGGCTTGAGGTCGCCCCTACCTAATATAAGAAAAATGAAAATAAAAATAAAATACTAAGAGTTTTACTTTCGGCCTCCAAATACAAATACTTCGGGGCAATACCCCGGATAAAAATATATACAAATCTTTCGAGGCATTCCCTAGTTAAAATTAACTAAGGGAACAACCTCTCGCTTCAAAAACTGAAAAAATCCTAAAGTTTTCCTACTCAGATGATGACGGCCTAAACATGCTCCCACCGTCCGAGTAACTAAAATCAACAATAAAATAAAGCTATGAACTATTTAAGCTTTAGTTTCTCCTTAGTTTTGGTTAAGACTCATGCGCCGCAACTCAATCACGATTCAACTAATGACCGTTCTAGTTCTTGACAATATGGGTGATAAGTTTATATTTAATTTTAACTTAGTCAGCAACCCTCACAATCTATTAAGTTAGGATGACCTAAATCACCACATCATTATTATATTATGATAATAATCTAACAAACATTCAACCTCAAATGAAAGATTAACAAAACATATTTCCGAAACCCAATTCAGTTTAGGTCAACCAATCCATAGCAAAGCACATCATGAAAAACAAATTTCAACTAGGAATAACATCACATATTGTTTATAATGAAATCCCATACACAATATTAAGTTAAAAGAGCAAGAAATGGACCTTTATGATCAAGCTTTCAATTAAATAGAATCAGCCACGAATGAATTGCAAACGAAAATCACTGACCGAATTGTATCAAAAATCGACATGAGACGGAGACCGCGCCAGCAACATCGACGAACCCACGATTAGGCAGCCTCCAAACAGAGATTCAAATAAAGGATTCAAATTGGGGTAGTTTTTCCAAATTCAGCGTATTTTTTATCGCTATTTTCCCACCTTTTCTTACGTTTCAGATAAGTTTTTGGAACCTCTTGTTGTTGTTGTAGGTGTCTTCTAGGTTCAGGGGGTGCCGGCGACCGGTGGGTGTGAACAACATTGGAATGGTTTTTGTAGGTGGTGTGTCTACTAGGAGATGGAGAGAAAGTCCAGCGGCGTGTGTAGGTTGATAACAGCGGAGGTCTTGGAGAGGAGATGTGGTGGGGTCGATGGATGGTGGTTTGTCTTAAAGCGGCAGCTACATCGGTTGAGAGGATTCCGGGTGGCGACTGTTGCTTGTGTCTAAGGTTATGAAGAAGAAGAAAATGGCTGAAGGTTCTCTTAGGTTTAGTTCCGTCTTTTCTTAAGAAGAAGCTCACGCCTTATACCAAAAATGTCCATGTCTCCTCTAGGGTTCAGCCCTTGTGTCTATTCAAGAAAAAGGAGTGGCTCCAAGTTCTACGGCTAGGTTTTTATTTTTAAGCTTAAGTTTTTTTAGTTCAAAAAGAAAAACCTGATAGGGAATTGGGCTTGGGATTGTGGGCTAAGGTTTGACTTGGGACAAATCTTGGCTAAATTTGCCTTTAAAGGTGGTTATTTAACTTTACTAGACTAAAAATATTAATTCCTCAAATAATATACAATAAAATAGTGAAATCATTCCTAATTAATTAATTCGTATTATGACATGAAGTTAATTTTTTTGTATTTTTAGGAGATTATACTAAAAATAGAAATGTGTGAAAAATAATATTTTTCTAAAAATACCTAATACCTTAATTAAATAGAAATAGCCAATTGATGTAACAATATGTCTTTTAGGTGTATGTAATAGGGATATAAGAAGATATAGATATATGTATAGGACAAAGGAAATGTAAATGTTTGAGCAGTTGATTGTGGAAATCAACTATGGGCTTGTAAACAATTTTGGTGATCAATAGAAAAGCTTAATTACCAAATAAGATAAATAAATAAATAGAAAAAAAGATTTTTTTATATTTTTTAATTTTGTGATAAAATAAATGTAAAAGAGTTAAAATTAGTTGAAATAACTATATAGACCTAAACTAAGTATTTAAATGCTAAAATATATAAAATCTTGGGGAAGGTCAAAAATCACTTGTCTACAGTGCCCCCTTTTTTTTTTTACTGAAAATACAAAGTATTTCCAGATAAAGAACGACAAGACAAGTTTTCTGACCTGGCCCTTATTTAGAGAGACCAAAAGCTAAGAGAAAGGAAGAGAATGTGACTGAGCCCTGGTATCAAAGTTGCCTATATATCCTTGGCAATAAAGTAATCAGACCACGTGTAGTTAAAAAGTTAGTGATGGAGTATACCAAGGTGGATAGCCGATTGAGGTGCCGTTCCGTCGAGGTTCCGATCCGCAATCCTGTTATTACATCAAAATTAAAAATGAAAAAGACTAACTAAGCATGTCAGCTATGAGTTATAAAATTCATATCTATAAGTCTTGAGAAGCTTGATCTTGAGTCTTGAATGGTTCTTCATGCAGACTTTAGATTTGAACCTTGACGCTGGCTAGCTGCGGGTGCTAGTTTATTCTTTTTCAACTTTTTTAAATCAAGATCGGACATGTAGCGCTCGTGACTTCAATCACGTCTTGAGTAGTTCACATCTTTTTCTGCTTCTGCATTTTGGATTCACTTTCTTTCTTTTGTTTCTCTTTTATTTATTTATTTATTTTTTTTGGATTGAGACTACTTCTGTTGGTCACTTCGGACTGTTGACTCACATTCTTGCTACGAGCTTCTCATACTTCTTACATGAATTGAATTCTGAAATGACTTCTCTCGTTCTCCAGGTGGGTGCCTGCTACTGACTTGAAACTTGAAATGACTCTAAAATGAATTCTGAAATGTCTTCCCTCGTTCTCCAGGTGGATGCCTGCAATCAAAACAACAAAACAAACAAAATTTTCTTGCCAGTTTTACTAGGAAGATTTGTGAATTGTTAGCAAAATTATAAATTACCTATGCTCCTGATGCAATGATGAGAGTAAACCTAAAGACTTGACTAGGATGTGTGTCTCCTATGATGAACTCAAATGACTCAAACTAGGAAGTGCGTCTCCTAGAGGTAAAATCTCAATTTAGGAAGTGCGTCTCCTAAAATAAAAATATAACTTGAAAGACCCAGACTAGGAAATGTGTCTCCTAGATTTAAGACTGAGCTTGCGGAAGACTATAAACTAAGCTTGACTAAAGTAAAAAATGACCCTATTCCCCATGAGGGACCCCTGATTTCAAGAAAACTAAGGATTAATAACATAAGAAAACTCATTGATCCTAGGAGAAAGTTCATCAGACTAGGTCCCTTTTTGTTATCTTAGGAGAAAGATTTATCGGACCAAGATTTTGATCCTATGAAAAAATTCATCAAACTAAGTCTCTTATCTTAGGAGAAAGATTCATTAGACTAAGATTTTGATCCTAGTAGAAAATTCATCAGACTATGTTTCTAGTTTTCTTTTTGTGGTATCTTAAGAAAAAGATTCATCAAACTAAGATTTTAATCCTAGGAGAAAATTCATCAGACTAGGTCTCTTATCTTAGGAGAAAGATTCATCACACTAAGATTTTGATCCTAAGAGAAAATTCATCAGACCGGGTCTCTTTTTTTCTTTTTGTGGTGTCTTACGAGAAAGATTCATCATACTAAGATTTTCATCCTAGTAGAAAATTCATCAGACTAGGTCTCTTATCTTAGGAGAAAGATTCATCAGACTAAGATTTTGGTCCTAGGAGAAAATTTATTTCACTAGGTTTTTTTTTTCTTTTTGTGGTATCTTAGAAGAAAGATTCATCAGACTAAGACTTCTATCCTATGAGAAAGTTCATCATACTAAGATTTTGATCCTAGGAGAAAATTCATCAGACTAGATTTTTTATCTTAAGAGAAGGATTCATCAGACTAAGATTTTGACCTTAGGAGAAAATTCATCAGACTAGGTCTTTTTGTCTTAGGAGAAAGATTCATCAAACTAAGATTTTGATCTTAGGAGAAAATTCATCAGACTAGGTCTTTTTATCTTAGGAGAAAGATTCATCAGACTAAGATTTGATCCTAGGAGAAAATTCATCAGACTAAGTCCCTTTTTCTTGTTATCTTAGGAGAAAAATTCATCAGACTAAGATTTATAGTGGGAGCAAAATCCATCAGACTAGGACTTTTTATCCTACGAGGAAAAAATGTGAAGATCAATTATAATATTTTATGCACACTAGTAAGACAGGTAAGAGAAAAGATTGGAGAAACTTCCCTTTTCGGTTCTTCTCTTCTTCTTCTTCTTCTTCTTTTTTTCTTTTTCTTTCTTTTCTTTCCTTTTTTTTGTTTTTTTAACCCACTTCCTTGCACTGCCTTGTTCCTATTTCAAATAATGAAAATTTATGAGTTTAAATATGGTGGTTAGTTTGTGGCCTTGACCTTGAAGGCAGGTGCTTCTGCACTTGCCAACATAACTTTGATTTCAACTTGGAACACTTTGTTAGTTATCCACTACCAGGTCTCTTTCAACCTTTATAAAAAACACCTATGCTCCATTCGATCCCAATATCATCTATCTGTTGTATTTTTCTCATTAACTGACATTTACCAAACTCTTGCATTTCACATGAATCCCAAAGCATGTTGATTGTTATCAACTCAGTGCGCATAGCACTTTTCCCTGACTTATGCCACTTTAATGTGCTAGCCCAATTCGTTTTGTGCAATTGGAAAGTTGATAGCAAATTTTGAAGTCATTTCTGACTTGTCCTGACCGAACAGACTCAAGAAGAGACTCAAACAAAATAAAAAGGAACAAAATAAGGAGAAAAAACAAGAAGAGATGGTATCTAACAAGAAAATATTTTTACCCAGGAAAAAGAACAAAGTAGAAACTAATCTAATTTGAAGGCCATCTCCACTCACTGTAACATGCATTTTGGATTAAGCGGTCTGATCTTTCAAGCGAGTCTAATCTTCAACTCTTGTTATGACTCTAAGATGTGAAACTAGGCTTCAACGCTCCAATTATCATATCTGATCCACAATCCTCGATCGACTTGTAGTGCCCTGGAGGATTTTTACCATCAAGCCTCTCTCATTCTTTTTCTCAATTCATCGTCGCCTTACGGTTCCCATGAGGACTTTTACCAATAAGGCTCTCTCATTTTATCATCTTCTCTCTTTATGCTGAGAAAAGGTATTACCCCTGATGTATGAAGATCATACTTTCACCACACACTTGATTTGGCATTCTCAAAGATTGGTCGGAAGGTCTTTCTCTGGATCGTAATGTAGGCTTTTGGACAGGGTTGGAAAGAAAGGGTGACATGAAGGCTCAAAATAATTTAAGATGAAATGGTGCAAAATTACAACTTTTGGAATCAGATATTTTTGCAAAATTAAAACTTCTGCCCCAGTTTCTGGAGTCTGGGATTTTTTTTTGTGTAGATTTTTGCTTTGATGAAAATTTCTAAGAAAGACTGCCCTAATCTTGACTTTGTGGGATTATGAAATATTTTATTTGGTGTGACCGTACCGTAAGGCTTCCTACGTATCTTGTGGTGTCAAGAATCAGGTCAAACGTAGTTCAAACACAAAGTTGATTTTTTTCCTTTTCCTTTTCCTTTTCTTTCTTTTTCTTTCTCTTGTTTTTTCCTTTTTTTTTTCTTCTTTTTCTCTTTTCTTTTCCTTTTCTAGTTCCTAACTCAATTTTTGATTCCAAAAGAGGGGTATGAAATAAAAATTAGGGCTCAAAATAGGTAGCAAAGGATAAAAGTGTTTGGGTACCACAATAAAATATTTTCGTCATACCAAAATTAAAAATGCCAAGTACAAATATGCAATTGAAGAAAAACAAACAAATCATACATAGTAACTATTGATGGCATCAACACAAACAAAAAGTGCCAATGGGCAATATCATTTTCCAATGAATGACCCTTGTCAGTTCGAAGCAGACTTGACTCAACCTTACCTTAATGTAAAAGAATGCATTTCAGCACTGACTAATTTACCTCAAACTGCTTGAGAGACATTTCCTTGTTGTATACTCTTATCAACCTCTTGATTTTCCAGACTTACTACCTCAGTTTCACTCAGTTCAAAGTTCATGTCATTTCATATTGCGTGAATATTTAATTGTTTTCTCAAATGCTTCTTTTTATCATATTCAAAACTATGGCATTGCTTCATGATTAGACTAACTTTCAAGATTAGACTGAGAATTATGCATGCATGTCATGTCACTAGAGACAACATGAAAATAACTATAAAAGGAAAAATGACCTAAAAATCTGACTAGGACTAACAGAAAATAGGACATTGCATTAGACAGATGATGAAAAAGGTTTGAACAAGACAAGCAAAATAGACATGGGTTACAATCTTGGAACAATCCTAAATATCACTAGACGAGTTACTACAACTAAACGAACTAGAAAAAATGAGAAGAAGAAGAAGAGTTTGGGCCATAAGACAATATCTAGATTATAACCTTAAAATAACCCAGACAAACAGAAATGACAACAAAATAAACCACCAAAGCTTCTCCCTGACTAGCTAAGAAAGGAGCGTCATTCCAATTACCAAGCTCGATATCTTATTCAATGGGTTGCACATCAAATTATTGGTACCTTCACCAATTTCCATCACTTTAACCTTAGCAAATAGCTTTTGGGTCCTTTTTGCCAACTCGTCCTTAAGATCAACCTCTGGAACCGAGACTGATAGCGCTGGAAACTTTGCGGTAAGTGGATCTCCAAGTGATTCAGAAGTGTTCTTATATTCCTTGTCCACACAAATCATGCTCACCACATGCGTCTTATTATGAACAAGTAATATACTTTGGCTAGTATCTATATTATAAACATTTGGATTTTACGCGGTAATGTCACCTGCATCAATAAGCTTCTGGATTGCTCTTTTCAGATGCCAACACTTTTCTATGTTGTGCCCTAGGGAATTAGAGCAATATGCACACCTTTGAGAAAAATAAAAATTCTTTAGAAGGAGCTTCGGCATTTTTATCTGAATCGGCTTCAACATGTCTAATTGCCTCAACCTTCGGAACAAATTGGCATATGATTCTCCAATAGGAGTGAAAGACTTTTCTCTTTGCTATTGCCTTCTCATTTTGTACTCCGGCCTCGGTTGGAACCTCTTTTGGGTAGGGGTTGATATGCTTGTAGAGGTGGGTAAGACATTTGTGGAGGCGGTGCAAACCATTACTTGTTTTGTGGGTGTGAAGCATATGGCGGTGCATTGTGGATAGAGTACCGGGGAGGTAAGGTATGAATTTGGGGATTTTGTGGAGGAAAGTAGCATTGAGGAGGATTATTTGGAGTGTGAGGATATTCATAGGGTCGGTATTGAGGCTGAAAGAGTTTATCAGGAATGCCCACTGGATACTATCATTAGCTGGGCTCGACAACATTTTTTCTATCAATCGGAGGACTGATCCCAACAACTTGTTCATGCCATCTGAAACAAAACTCCTTAAAGACTTCCTTGGGTTTCTTTTTCATCTAAGATAGGGAGGAGCGGTCTAGGATAATGTCTACATTGTAGTGATAGTGCCAAATAAAATCTTGAACTAGGTCACCCCATGCATGCCACTTACTATCGTCTTGGTGGGTGTACCACTCCAGAGCTTCCTCACTCAGACTCTGATTGAAATACGCCACAAATACTTCATCTTTCTCACAAACACTTCTCATTTCACAATAAGGGTGTACCACTCCAGAGCTTCCTCACTCAGACTCTGATTGAAATACGCCACAAATACTTCATCTTTCTCACAAACACTTCTCATTTCACAATAATAATCCTTCAAATGGGCTACTAGATTTCCACGCCCATCATATAAATTAAGCTTTGACATTTTAAACCCTTTCAGCTTTATGGATATCTTATATTGATCCACTGTCTTAGCAGGCTTTGCAGTTTCCCCGGGAGTCTCAAAATGAGGAGCGTAAGAGTATGGATCCGAGACCTTGAAAATTGATTCTGGAGCATAGTGTTGGACATATGGAGCTTGGAATGCGGGCTCACTAGAGGATCAGTGGAGGATATCTTGTGGAGGGGGTACAAAAATAGGAGCAAATGACGAAGCAAGGTATACAGTTGTTTTGGATTGTTGAGCATGGAAAGTTTTGGAGGAAGTTCCACGGTAGTTGTGGTAAGGGGTGAAGCCTGGTGCATGTTGAGGGAAAATATCAACGGTAGTGGGAATCTGAGCTTGTGAGAGTGGTGAGATAGTTGCAGGGTTTACAGTGTAGTTAGTAGGGAATGAAGGTGGAGGATGCCCCCTGATCCACAACTGATACATTTCTGCTATGTGCTATTTCAACATTTGGACCTCCCCTTTCAATTCAGACTCCGACTCCACAAACTCCCTCGACAGGTCAACAACTTATGTGTCCAAGTCTTTGCTAGCCATGTCTACCTTGCTCTTTGACCTTATGTTGTACAAATGACTCACTAAAATGCCACAAACTAACCACCCTTTATTATGATAACAATAAAAGTAACAGAGAGGAGAAAAACAAAGGCAACACATTAGCGTTTTATCAAATAGAAATATCACATTGCGTGCATTGTCCCTAGCAATAATTAACAGTTCTAGAATGACTTCGAGGGTATGAATGTCATATGGAATCATCCCAATTTCACTCTTCTTGCCCCATTTCCTTCTTTATCTTCCTTTCTAACACCACTTGATGTTTTATTCTTTCCCCCTTTTTTCTTTTCTCTCATTCTCACGTTCCACAACTCCATTCTCTCATTTTTTTTTATTTTTTTTCCTTTTGTTTTTGTTTTTTAATGATGATTCGATCGAACCCTATGTAGGTTGCCTACGTATCATGTCCCTCGTGAATCAGATCAAGCGTAGTTCTGGAAAAATAATTGATTGAATAAACTAATATACAAAAATCTTTTTGAATTTTTCATAATAAATTTTTTGTTTTTTCAAATACAAAACAGAAAGTACAGTAATGAAAGACTCGACGAACTCTTAAACCACCTAAGAGACTCTAAAACATGCTCAAAATATAAGAAGTTTCCTCAAGTAACTTGTGAATGCAATTGTCCTGGGGTATCTGTTATGCTTAATCTTTAGCAAATGGATCCGTACCTTAATGGAAAAAATTAAGATCAAATAGAGTCAGTGACTCAAGACATTATGCGACACTACAACACCTCCTATTGGACACATGTAAGACATGATTGTGCTATTTTTGCGGAATAAACTACGCAGCCAAGAGCGACTATAAGTGCAAAATCAACAAGGGTGACTACTCGGATATGCAAATACCTTACTAATGCTTATATGGATTCAACTCCCAATAATCATGGCCCAAAAATAAATTTGCAAAAATGATTCATTTTGCAAAAACAGCCGATATGGCCAGAAGAGTGTAAAGATGCAAACTCAAAAAGGGCGGACCTCAAAGTAATATGACACCTAGTTGTTAATTTAGGATTCTAAGACATGGGCAATTAGACCACTTTTGCAAAAATGACCTCAATTGCAAGAATGGACGATGTGGCCAAAAGTGACTAAACATACAAGATTTGGCTAAGACCCCGCAAAGCCAAGAACCTAAGACCTACTAGGAAGACCGATTCTATGTGGGTTGCCTACGTATCTTTCTCCGAAAGACGAGAATCAGGCATGCGTAGTTCGGGAAGATTGGATATGGGAGAAGGCTTAAAAATTGGCACAAAAAATATATTTTTTATCTTTTTGAAAAATGATGGAAAATGTAAAATCTTTTTGGATTTTTTTTTTTGAATTTTTGGAAAATGATAGGAAAGTGTAAAATCTTTTTGGATCTTTTTTGTATCTTTTGAAAAATGATGGAAAAGTATAAAATATTTTTTTTTGGATTTTTTTTTCATTTTCATTTTTTGGGTCTCTTTTTTCTTTTTTTTTTGAAAAAGTTGTGAAAGAAAAAAATAACTGGGCCCTACTTGATTTATTTTTTCACCCTTATTTTCCAAATATTAGTCCTCCAAATGATCTTTTTTACGCTCAAAGATGCAACATATATTGCATAGGGATGATTGAATGTCTTTTTGGGCCACGGGCCCATTTGGATAAAATATGGATAGGCTTCTTGCAAAGGGATACGGTGCCTGGGACCGAGCCCTACTAGGTCCAAATTACATGATGCAAATAAGAATGACCTAAAGGCTGACCTAAGTTTGTGGTTCACTAACAAGGCAATTCAGGGGAGTGTATGGTTGATGGTGGCTGCTCAAGCTTTCCACCGACTCCATACGTCTGACGACTCCCCCTTCTAAATTAAGGGTAACTCAACAAAGAGTTCATGCATGTGACGCGTACTCCGAGACTTGTTTCAGAAATAAGACTCATGGTTATGTAAGTGATGACAGTAACAGAATAAAAAAAGCAATAAACAAATAATTAACAAAACAATGAAATAAGACAAACAAAGAAAATAAAGAAAACAAACACCTCAACCGAATATCCATAATGCCAACAAGATCAAGTACCATCTCGAACCTGTAACTCCCTAGCAGAGTCCCCAGAGATGTCACACCCATTTTTTACACTTCATTAACCCTTTTAAATTAATAAAAAGGATTTGTAAAGTTCAAAAAGTTTTTTAATTAAAAGTTATGAAATTGTGGTCAAAAGAAAATAACTCAGAGTCGCCACCTGGCATTTAATTTTGGTGTGTCAGTTCACCATTTTTGTTTCTAAAAATAACGTTTTCCTTTCAAAACACTTGAGACTCCAAAACTAAGTCTGCACCAGAGATTCGGGTAAGGGGGTTCATTTGACTCGGGGAGAAGGTGTTAGGCACTCCCCAAGTTCCGTAACTAGTACGGTTGCACGCTTGATCAAATCGGCTTTTAAAATATTCAAATTGAGGTAAAACTAAACACATAAAAGAAAAAATAAATACACAAGAGGCTCGAAGTCGTCCTCACCTAATATAAGAAAAAATAAAAATAAAAAAAAATAAAAAAACTAAGAGTTCTACTTTTTTACTCCAAATACAAATACTTCAGGCATATCTCGGATAAAAATATATACATATCCTTCTGGAAATTTTTCGGATAAATTTTACTAAGGGAATGACCTTTCGCCTAAAAAACTAACAAAATCCTAAAGTTTGCCTACCCAGGTGATGACAGCCTAAACATGCTCCTACCGATCCGAGTAACTAAAATCAATAATAAAATAAAGCGATAAACTATTTAAATTTTAGTTCTCCTTAGTTTTGGTTAAGACTCATGCCCCTCAACTCAATCACGATTCAACTAGTGACCGTTCTAGTTCTTGACAGTATGGGTGATGAGTCCATATTTAATTTTAACTTAGTCAGCAACCCTAACAATCTGTTTAATTAGGATGACCCAAATCACCATATCATTATTATATTATGATCATTAACTGAACAAACGTTCAACCTCAAAAGAAAGATTAACAAAACATAATTCCGAAACCCAGTTCAGTTTAGGTCAACCAATCCATAGCAAAGCACATCATGAAAAATAAATTTCAACTAGGAATAACATCACAGATTGTTTAAAACGAAATATCATACACAATAGTAAGTTAGAGAAAGAAATAGACCTTTGTGAGCAAGCTTTCAATTAAATAGAATCAGTCACGAATGAATTGCAAACGAAAATCACTGACCGAATTGAACCCAAAATCGACATGAGATGGAGACTGCGCTAGCAACATCGACGGACCCATGGATTAGGCAACCTCCAAACAGAGATTCAAATAAAGGAGTGAAATCGGGGTAGTTTTGCCAAATTTGACGTGATTTTTGGATATCCTCTGTTTTTTATCGCTATTTTTGCCCCCTTTTCTTACATTTCAGATCAGTTTTTGGAACCACTTGTTGCTGCTGTAGGTGTCTTCTAGGTTCAGTGGGTGCCGACGACTAGCAGGTGTGAACGACGCTGGAATGGTTTTTGTGGGTGGTGTGTCCGCTGGGAGATGGAGAGGAAGTCCGATGACGTTTGCAGGTTGGTAATAGCGGATGTCTTGGAGAGGAGATGAGGTAGGGTCGATGGCTGGTGGTTTGTCATTTAGCGGCAGCGGCAGCAGTTGGGAGGAATCTGGTTGGCGGCCGCTGCTTGTGAAGGTTATGAAGAATAAGGGAATTCATGAAGGTTCTCTTAGGTTTAAATCAATCTTTTTTTAAGAAGTAGGTCACGACTGATGCAAAAAATGTCTAGGTCTCCTTTAAGGTTCCGCCCTTGTGTCTATTCAAGAAGGAGTGTCTCCAAGTTCTAGGGCTAGGTTTTTATTCTTAAGCCTCTAATTACCCATTTATCATTAGATGTTAAATGCCTAATTGAAGGAAAAGGAGATGCGTGACCGGAGATAGATTTTCCTCTTTTCTTGTAATCAATTACATATGTGATAATTTAATTGGTTAACCCTGTATCTAGCATGCTCCAAATTCGGGTAATGCCATCATTTTTGAAGATATATGACAAACAAGCAAAATTAGTGATTTGCAAAAGTAGACGCCCCAAATTAATTCTGTGTTTTCTATTAATTTGTACTCCTAGAAGGGTTTTGGGTTTTTTCGTAATGCTTCCACGAAGCATCTTGATTCTGTGCTAATTGAAAAATCACTAATTGAGTTTTTTTTCTTTTTTCTTTTGGGAGAAGAAGAAGAAGCGTATGCGGAGGGGGGAAGGAGGTTAGGGAACGAAAAGGGAGGTGGCAGTGGGGAAGAGAAGAAGATGCGTATCGGGGGACGAAAAGGGAGGGGAGTGTTGTTTGGGCTTGGGGGAAGGGGGTAGTGGGGAAAAAGAAGAAGAATCGTACGTGATGGGGGTGGGAAAACGAAAAGGGAGGTACAACATATTATCTCTTTTGCTTTTCTTTTTTACTTATTTAACTTTTATTCTTATTTAAATGATTTTTTCATTTTCTTTTAATTATTTTTGGTTCAAACTGTTCATATTCATGCTCATTATTCGCGTGAATTACACTCATTTTGTCCAGCTCAACCGTTTTGTTGTCACATATGCTTGGTCAATGGTTAAATGGGTTTAGAATATAAATTTTGAGCAAGTTAAAGTGTCTATATGAAAACAATGAAGTAGGAGGACCGGCATGGCAAAGTGGCACAAGTATATGTGGCATTTAGGCCATTCCGCCTAACAAAAAATGACCCATATTTTAAAGTTTTACCTGACGAAACCCATATTGTACATATTTTGAAAACTAGTCTCTTGCAAATTTAAAATTTATATTCTTACAACCATTGCTTCTAAAAGTTATGGAGTTAAATATGTGTTCTCACGACCATTGCTTTCACTCTTTCTTCTTCTCTCATTTTTTATATATGCTTCAAGGGGCTGTCCGGCGCCATTACTGCTTCTCCCCCTATGTCACCTGATTGAAAATACAAAAAATTAAAGAGTAGGAGTCCACCATTAAATGTCATTCAAAGCTTTTCTTTAGAAAATAAAATTTATTGAGTATGTTAGTTGTTTAAATTGGGTGTTGGTCCAATTAATTAAAAATATCAAAAGGAGTTCAAAGTTTAAATTTGAAGTGATTTGGAATAGAGCTGAGCAAGATTTGAGTTATGTTCCAGAAAAAACGCAAGGAAGAAGACGAAGTCAATTTTTTGTATAATTATGTATAATCTTGTATAATAGTTATAAACGCATCTTATACACTACTATACAATTTTATACACCTTTATACAAACGTCTGGAGACGAACTTCTTCCACGATTTTCAGTTGCAATTTTTATTCAAAACCAGTCCAAATCTCCATTAAATGACTTCAAATTTTATATACAATCTCCTTATACTATTTCTAACAAGTCTAAATAACATCCACTCTAAATTTCTCACAAAATTAAATTTGAAATTTAAACTATATATTTAAGCTTGTTAAATATTTAATTTTCACCACCCAAATAGATTTGGTTTTTTGAATTAATATTTAAGTCACAATTATTGATTCGAAAATTAACTTAAAGCTTGAGCAATCTTTTATGAAAATTAAATAATAATTTTGAGAGCCTATTGTAGTTCGACGTTGAATTTTAGCCTATTATTTTTGGGTTAGTTGGTTGTAAATTAAAAAACGGGCTATAAAATCAAAAAGTGAGAAGCTCGGTTGTTATTAGGTGAAATTCTCTCTTTTGGAATTTTATGCCCACCCCCAGATTCAATTAGAAAGTCTTGTTAGTCTTTAGTAGAAGCTAATTAAGAATTATTATCCATGGATAATTAACATAAGCTCACTCATATTTGTAAAATCATGAAATACATTGGATCTTTATTTGAGTGTAATTCCCGATGCATTCATACTTGTAGCGATTGATCATTTTACTTGCTTTCTAGGTTAGTTTACATTTTTGCATTTAGATATAAAAACCGTTTTCAACCAAAATTCTTAGTGTTTGGCACTGCGCAACTAGCGATAATTTTCTTACATTCCTAATCGCCTACACGTTATTCTCTGTGAGATTCAACTCCGACTCATAGTTGGGTAAATTATATTGCATACGACCGTGTCTTTTGCTTTTTAGAAGTGGATTTGGACGTCATCAGCAGCAAGCAGAAAATGTATCGGAGGATGCATTGAGACTTAGACTTTTCCAGTTATCACTTCGGCGAAAGGCGTTAGATTGGTTGGAGAGGCTCCCCAATCATTCCATCACTAATGGCATGAGTTGGGGGATAAGTTCACCGCTAAGTTTTTCTCTCCAAATCACATGGCGGCCCTACGGGACGAGATTCTAGCTTTCAAGCAAGAGCCAATTGAACCGTTACACGAGATATGGAAGAGATTTAGAACGATGGTGAAAGAGTGCCCTAACAATGATGTGATGATCCAACAAACGTTCTATAGGGGCATCAACACAACCAACCAATGTATTGTGAACTAGTTGGTGGGAAGAAATTTTATGAAGCTTACATACAATAAAGCTTGTGATGTGTCAGATGAAATGGCCGATGCATCTTCGGCATGGAAAAGCTGGGAAAATGTTCCTCAAGGCGATCCTAATGTTATACATTTGAACAATGAGTTGCAGGATCACGGCCAAGCTATTACCAAACTTACAACAACAATGAATCGGTTGGCGAAGGCGCAGTTACAACAAGTTCAAAACCCTCGCCAAGTCAATTCCATGGAAGGAGTGAGTATGATAAAAAGGAGGCAAAGATGGCAACAACCTCAAGGAAATTTTGACAACTATGATGATGGTGGTGGTTATTCGAATGAATGCTATGATGATCAAAGTGAGGAAGTAAAATACATCAGAAATTACCAAGGGAATAGAGGTAATAAAGGGAACCAACAATGGAGACCCCAAGGAAATTGAGGCAATCAACAAGGTGGTAATTGGAACAATAAAAAAACAAAGGTGGAAATTAGGGGAACAACAATTCGGTTAATCAAGGGAATTGGAACGGAAACAACAACAACAATTGGAACAATAAAAATGGGCAAGTTAGGTGGAATAACAATAGCGGTAAAGGTAATCGGAGGCAAGGCTTACAAAGGCCTTTGATGTTTCAACAACCGAATAACCCGCCGTCGTTTCAATCTCAAGGGTCTAGTTCTTCGAGAAATGACTTTAAGAGAATTAAAGTTATGTTTGAGCAAATGATGAAAAAGAATCAAGACTCCCCGTTGCTCAATTGGTATTCCACAACACTTCTGTCCGTAATTTGCAGGTGCAACTTGGACAAATTTCACAATCTTTAAATACTCACCCAAAGTGTTTTATACCAAGTGATACGGTAGTAAACCCTAAGGGTGCGCACAACAATCATTTGATGGCAGTGACAATGTGAAGTGGAAGAGGCGATAATATGCATGCCTCAATAGGAAACCAAGTTATGGTTGATAAAAATGAGTTGCGAGATGATGATATGCCTTTGGTAGTTAAAGATGTAGCTTAACCAAGTGTTAGCAATGAAGTCCGGATTGATATTCATGAGGTTGAGGAGGAGACACAAGAGGTCGCGAACCTGTATAGGGAATACATGATTGATATGCCTGAGTCAGTGGTGCCCAAAGCCAAGGTACCCTTTTCTAGGCCTCCCTCCGCCCTATCCTCAATGGTTGGCCAAGCAAAAGGGTGAGAACCAATTCAAGAAATTCATTGAGATGATGAAGAGTTTGACTAGCAATGTGTCATTAGTGGAGGCACTCGAGCAAATTCCATGGTACACAAAGTTCATGAAGGATTTGGTTACGAAAAGAGGTCAATGGAGTGTGAGACAATCAAGATGACTCATCAAGTGAGCGCAATTGTACATTTTATGGCTCCAAATCTTGAGGACCCCGGTGCATTCACTATCCCATATACCATTGGAAGTGTTGAATTTGAAAAATCCCTTTGTGACTTGGGGTAAGTATAAACTTAATGCTATATTCGGTCTTCAAGACCTTGGGAATTGGACAACCTCGCCCGACTTCAATGAGTCTTCAGATGGCGGATCGGTCAATGAAACAGCCCTTGGGTATAATCGATGATGTTCTTGTTCATGTTGATAAATTCATCTTGTCGACCGACTTCGTAATATTAGATTGTGAGGTGGACTTTGAAGTCCCAATTAGCCTTGGAAGACCTTTCCTAGCTACGGGGAAGGCTTTGGTCGATGTCAAGGTGGGAGAGTTGACCTTCCGTGTTGGTGATAAAAAAGTGGTGTTCCATGTGTGCAAGTCTATGTTGAAACCAAATAGCACCGAGGTGTGCTCATTTGTTGACATTATCATGGCGGTGTTAGTGGATGACACAAGCGCAATGATTATTGTTAAAGATCCACTTGAAGCTGTGCTTTTGAACATGAATGTTAATGATGATACCGGGAGAGTGGAATGTGTAAACTCATTTCATGGTATGGGCTCTTATTCTTATGAGCCTAGGAAGTTATCCTTGGATCTTGAGAATCACAAAACTGCCCCAACCAAACCATCTATTGAGGAGCCGCCGGTGTTAGAGTTGAAACCACTTCCTCCTCACCTCAGGTATGAATAATTGGGCCCTAATTTCACTTCTCCTGTTATTCTTCATCTTGCTTAACTAACGTGCAGGTTGACACCACCTTGGCGTTTCTACAAAAGCGCAAGAGGGCGATCAGATGGACATTGGCGGATATTCAGGGTATAAGCCTCACCTTTTGCATGCATAAGATCATCTTGGAGGAGTATGCGAGGCCTTAAATTGAACACCAAAGGAGACTCAGTGAAGCTAGAAGTGGTTAATAAGGAAGTTATCAAGTGGCTTGACGCCGGTGTGGTGTATCCTATTTCTAATAGCTCATGGACTTCTCTGGTGCAATGCGTGCCGAAGAAAGGCGGGATGACTGTGGTTACCAATGCTAACAATGAGTTGATTCCTACTCGGGCGGTGGCAGGATGGAGAGTTTGTATGGATTATAGAAAACTTAACAAGGTGACTCGAAAGGATCATTTCTCATTGTCGTTCCTTGACCAAATGCTTGATCGTCTTGCGGGTCGGTTGTTCTATTACTTATTAGATGGGTATTCGGGGTATAATCAGATTCTCATTGCCCCGGAAGACCAAGAAAAGACGACCTTTACTTGTCCTTATGGCACATTCGCATTTTTCAGGATGACATTTGGATTGTGTAATGCCCCGGTGACCTTCCAACGATATATGATGGCTATTTTCACCGACGTGGTGGAAGATATATTGGAGGTTTCATGGATGATTTTAGCGTAGTTGGGGATTCATTTGAGGAATGCTTACAAAATTTGGACCGTGTGTTGGCCCGATGTGAAGACTCAAACCTAGTTCTTAATTGGGAAAAATGCCATTTTATGGTAGAAAAGGGTATTGTGTTGGGTCAAAAGATTTCACGTCGAGGTATTGAAGTTGACAAAGCCAAAATCGAAGTTATTTAAAGGCTACCTCCCCCTACTTCTGTCAAAGGGGTGATGAGTTTTCTTGGGCACACGGGTTTCTACCGAAGGTTCATCAAAGATTTTTCTAAGGTAGTTAACCCGTTGTGCAAGTTGTTAGAGAAAGAGGCCAAGTTTGTCTTTGATGAGAAATGCATGGAGGCTTTCGAGCTTCTAAAATACAAGTTAATAACAACCCCTATCATTACCGCACCCAATTGGAGCTTGCCTTTTGAGCTTATGTGCGATGCTAGTGATGTTGAGGTAGGGGCGGTCTTGGGCCAAAGAATCAACAAGATGTTCCATCCGATGTACTACTCAAGCAAGACGATGAATGAAGCCCAAAGAAACTATACAGTCACTGAGAAGGAATTAATAGCTATTGTGTTTGCCATGGAAATGTTCCGACCATACCTTATGGGGGCCAAGCGATTATCCATACCGGTTATGCCACCCTTGGGCATTTGATGACCAAGAAAGATTCCAAGGCAAGGTTGATGAGATGGGTGCTACTTCTTCAAGAATTTGATCTAGAAATTGTGGACCGTAAAGGAAGTGAAAATCAAGTGGCGGACCATTTGTCCCGCTTGGAGGAATAGGGGAGGCATTATGACGGCCTTGAGATCAATGATGCATTTCTGGATGAACAACTCCTTGCGGTCTCTATCCATGATATGTCGTGGTTTTCCGATATAGCCAATTATCTTGTGACCGGTATAATCTCGTATGAGCTCTCTTCTAACCAAAGGAAGAAGCTCGAACGGGATAGTTTGGATTATTAGTGGGATGAGCCATACTTGTTCAAACTTTGCACTGATGGTGTGATTCATCGATATGTCCCAAAAGAAGAATAGTTGAGTATTTTGGAGGCTTGTCATTCCTCTCCCTATGGTGCCCATCATGGTGGGGGTGAGGACGGCCTTTAAGGTGCTTAGTTGCGATTTCTATTGGCCCTCCTTGTTTAAAAATGTCGGTGATTTTGTTAAGAGATGTGATGAATGCCAATGAGCCGGTGAGATTTCTAAAAAGGATGAGATGGCTCTCAACACAATTCTAGAGGTGGACATTTTTATATGTGGGGTATTGACTTTATGGGTCCTTTCGTGAGATCTTGTGGGAACACTTCCATTTTGGTGGTGGTGGATTATGTTTCGAAATGGGTTGAAGTTGTGGCTTTGCCCAATAATGAGGCCCAAAGTGTGGTGGCATTTCTGAAAAAGTGTATCTTCACAAAGTTTGGCACCCCCGTGCTATCATTAGTAATGGGGGGGGGGGGTACCATTTTTGCAATAAGGCCTTTGATTCATTGCTTGCCAAGTATGGAGTAAATCATAAAGTCACCACCCCCTATCATCCCCAAGCTAGTGGTCAGGTAGAAGTTTCCAACCGAGAGATTAATAGTATCTTGTCCAAAACTGTCAATGCCAATTTGACTGACTGGTCGAAGAAATTAGATGATTCTCTTTGGGCCTATCGGATGGATTACATGACCCCAATCGGTATGTCTCCATACAGGTTGGTGTTTGGGAAAGTTTGTCATCTTTCAGTGGAATTGGAGCATAAGGCTATGTGGGCCTTAAGGAAGTTGAACTTAGAATGGGATGTCAGGGTGACTCTCGGGGTTGAGAAACTCAATGAGCTCGAAGAGCTTAGATTTCATGCCTACTCCAGCTCGTCCCTGTACAAGGACAAGATAAAGTACCTTCACTACAAGTATACCCGGGGAAAGGAATTCAAATTTGGTGACATGGTTCTTCTTTTCAACTCCCGGTGGAGGTTATTCTCGGGAAAGCTCAAGTCTAAGTGGAGTGGTCCATTTGAAGTTGTTGGTGTAACCCCCTTTGGTTCTATTGATCTCAAGAACAAAAATGGTGAAGTTTTTCGAGTCAATGGGCATCGTGTCAATCATTATTTGGGGAATCTTGATGACAGCCACGTGGTGGCACTCATTCATTTGAAGTGATATTGATGGTAACATGCGTCGTACCGTGACGTTAAATCAGGCTTCTTGGGAGGCAACTCATGTCTTTTCTTTCTCTTTGATTTCTGTTGTAGATTAGGATTTTTAAGCTAAATGTTTGTGAGATGTTGCATGACTTGTGTTGAACCACTATAAAACAAAGTGCAAAAAGTGCATATCCTATGAAGATAGCCAGTACGGCCGCGTCCCTACCTGTGCGGTTCACACCGGCTGAGCCTAAAAATGAACAGTCTTTGAAACTGAACCACGCGGCCAGTTTCCTATTGGAGCAGCCCACGTTGGTCCCATATGGCCGCATCCATGTTCATGCGGTCTGCGTGACCATTAGTCTACAGTAGGTATTTGGTAAACTTGAGGGTGGACCGCGGTCAAGTTTACGCAGCCGCGCTGGAGGGTAAGTGATGGATTCCACGTTCTTTTCTATAAATAGGACCTTAGGGCTTCAGTTAAAACTTTTTGCAAAATTGACTTTCTAAGCCCTAAATTTCACTGTTCATCTGAGACATGCATGTGTTCTTACATCAAAATCTAAATAGACCAAACTCACTCCCCGACCAAACTAAAGACCACAAAATAGGTTGTGAATGACGAGGAACAGCCGGGGAGTGAGTACCTTCCCTCTTAGGACATATCAGCTAATTCGGGCAAGACCCCTCAGTCCCAGCACGAGCTCCACAGGTTATACAGTCTGATCCGTCTGATGGCTCAGCAGTGGGTATCGGTACTCTACCTCCCCCACAATTTTAGTATCTGGGGAATAAGGTAGTGCTGACAGTGATGATGAGGTCCCGGGTAGTGGGGTGCCCGAGATTTATGGTGTTGAACGAACGAGGAGAGCGGAAGTGCGGGAAGACCACTTTGTTAGCCAAGTGGCCTTCCACAAATTTCGGGAAATATGGTCCAAAAGACATTTAATCCCGGAGAGAAGCATAATCACCCGAGACTTATTGCCATTCCTCCCCAATGTATATGAGTAGTTTCAAACCAGAGTTGGGTGGGAACACTTTAGTGATGGGTTGATAGACGTAAATGAGCACATGGTCAAGGAGTTCTTCTATGATGTATCCTACACCAAAAAGGACTCTACTGCGACCAAAGTAAGGAACAAGAATGTGGTGTTATCGGTAAAAGCATTTAATGATTATTTGGGTTTCAATGATGAGGATGAGACCCAATACTTGGAGAAGCTGGCAATGAAGGAGGAGTTTCACCCGTGGATGGCAAAGTACGTGGCTCATTCGGGTGTTTTTCTGGATTGGATACAGGCCGGGGCAAAATTTTTGAGAAAGAACTTAAACTTTGAGGCGAGAGGTTGGCTCATCTTTGTTTTCAACAGGCTTGATCCCACGTCACATGATCAGAATATCCCTCGCCCCTTGGTTGTTCTCATTGCTTCCATTATGGTCGGGTTCCCTATCAATGTAAGGAATGCTATGTACAAGGTGATCACTACTATGGGGATTGACAGCGTGTGGAACTATCCATTCCCCAACACCCTAACTATGAACTTTAGGGACTTGAAAGTAAAAAAGAAGCCCTATGATGTGTTCGTGCGCCGAGTGGCCCCGTTCTCATAGTTCAGTGTTCGGGGCCAGACAACCTAAAGGGGGACAAGAAAAGCAAAGCATCCACCTCTTCCCCGACTGGCCAGTCTGAGGAGCCAATTGAGGTACAGCCTTCTGTCGAGCCTTCTACTGAGCTTCCCTCCATTCTAGCTATCTCTGTCCTAGTTGATGTGCCTTCCTCCTTTGTGGGTCTTAGTTCTTCAGCTGGCCCTACGGTCCCCACTTCTCGGACCAACCTTCTGACAGCCCAGTAGTTATGACCTTGGCCAGTTTAAACAACTAGATGTCAGTTGTGACATCCAAGTTGTCCACATTGGCCACTTCAATTGAGGCCCAGTCTGCACCAGCCATTATCCAGATTCCTAGGTCTATTGAGGAAACATTGACGATGCTCCTTGACAACCAGGAGAAGATTATTGAGACTCAGGGTACCTTGACTAAGGCAATCGGTGCACATAGCATAACTTTGGAGAAGCTGGCCTAGGAGCACAAGAAAATGAGGAAGTCCAGGGCATCAAAGGAGTCAGTAAAGGTACTTCGAGCAGATGTGGACAAGGTAATGGTGAATCAGCTGCCGTTAGACTTGTTATTTGGGGAGTCAGTCCCTCCAGCAGTAGCATCAGTACCTGAGCCACAGCAGGAGCAGGCACCCAGGCCTCCGAGGAAGAAGAGGAAGCTGCCCAGCACTGAGGGAGTAGTCATTGAGGTAGCCGAGCTTCAGGTGACTCCCTCCGATGATGTACCTGATGTTCCACCGGTCCAACAGCAGGACCATATCCCAGCAGCAGAGCAGCAGCAGGCCAGGAACCAGTCTGAGGTTCCCACCCATATAGAGGACCAGGGGACCACTGAGGATCCGATGCAGATGGACCAGGCCTAGGAATCCCTCTATATCCTTTATCTATTTTTATGCTTATTTTGGTAGTTGGCCTTGGGGACAATGCCAACTCTTATTCGTGGGGGTGCGTCCTACTATTTTTATTTGATACACTTGGATGACTGTATATATTTATTTTTAGTTTATGTTATTAGATTGGATAGTTGTCCTGTATATAATTTCTCATTTTGGATACTTCTCTACTTTATATATATTCATCCCCCATTGTATATTCTACTCCCATATTGTACATATTCATTCGGTTTCTATTTTCGTTAAAATGTTTTCTTTTTAGCTTCGTAGATAGGCTCGTAGCCTTTTATTTTAGTTTTGGCATTTTCAATAAGCCTTTGGTGTTCTTAATGCCACAGTTCTTTCCAAGGGTAGAGTGTTGTGCGAATCGGGTGGCTCTTCCCGATGATAGATGAAGTGACAACCTTCTTAAGGATTTGAGTCCATTTTTTATTTTCTTCTTTTGATTTTGATATTTCATAGTTAAGGGTACCTCAAGCAAATCTTCACTTGGGTCTAACACATTTGTCTTTGATCCCATGGTCAAAGACATAATGTTGTGTTTAGGATGGTGAAAGTAGAGGCCTTGAGACTCTTGTGTTGACTAAACAATTATCATATGGTCGTGTTGGACCATTGTATGCTTGAATCGTAACTAAGGTCGTTGTGGGCCCTCGACTCGATGCCTTTAGCAATCCTTGAGTGTGTGTGGTAAGAATTCTAATTGAGAGTCCAAGTCCCAAGCCGATGGTCTAGAACTTGCCCTGAATATTTGTTGAGGTGAAATTTGACTGGAGAAGTGATTATAGGCTCTCCTTGATCCAAAATTCTAAGATTAAACAATTCCATGACCTACCAATGAAATGATCCCTAGTTAACCCTTTTGAGCCTTCAACCTTCTTCTTTCAAAAACCAAAGCTACAAGCCTATTCCAATTCTTAACGATACGCTCTCTTGGCACCCAAAGCTTCCCTTGAGTAATGGCAAATGTCTATGTTTGGGGGGGACAAGAAAGGAAACAATGTGATAAAAGGTACAAAAGAAAAAGAAAAGGAGGTCAATGAAAAAGAAAGAAAAGACAAGACAAAAAAAAGACCGATGTGAATAAGGTCAAAAAGGGGATTCAAAGAAATCAAAAGTGAAAAAGATGTGGAAAAAGTAGGCAAAGGAGAAATGTTTTGAATTGCATAAGAAAGAGGTACAAATGTCTCTCTACCCCCTTGAAAAAGAAATGAATACTCTAATGAGTCAAGAAAGTGTGCCAAAATGAATCAAAAGAAGTGCTTAGCGGAAGATTGAAGCCACTTGAACAACCACATATCCTACCCTTACCTAAAAACCTTCACAATGACTCCACAAAAGCCCTATATGATCTTGAGTTGAAGGGAACCTACATTAGTGGATACTTACATAAGGGGCAAGCATATGGTACTTAGAGCTGAACTTGTGACCTTCTTCTTGTGAGAGACGAGTGAAAACCATCAACCTCGGTTTGTGTGTCAATACTCTAAAAGGTGAGGTTCGCTTAGGGAGAGTTGAGGATGTGTGAGTTTGGGTTCCACAATGACCAAAGTAACTGACAGAAGTTTCTTGATAAAATATGTCAACCTTGATGTTCTTGTGTCACACTTGATCCACAAGTTTTCAAAGTTTAAATGTGTTAATGATGCATTCATATTGAGGGAAATTGTTACTCCCAATTGATTCTTGTTGAGGTTACTTTAGAAATAGCTAGAATTAATTGAAAGTTTTCTTTGAGGGGTGGGTCTTATTTTGTTTGCTTGAGGACAAGCAAAGATTTAAGTTTGGGGGAGTTGATAAGTAGGATTTTAACATGTTTTATGCCTATACCTGCCTATGCTTTGAGTTTAATTTACTACCAAATAGTCCCAAAATGCTTACATGTTGTGCTTGATTGCAGCTTTGAATGACAAATTGACAAAATGTCGAAGATTGGCTCAAAACGGAGTGAAACCTGCTCAAATGTCAAAAGACCAATGAAGCGATGGAAATCAGAGCTTCGTGCGGACCGTACAACTATGCATGCGGCCTCACCAAAGAGTTCAGAGAGGGAATAATTTGAGACAGAGTCCACACAGCCATGGTAGACTTTATGCGGCCCATGTCCGTCTTGCGTGTCCGCACCATCTTGTCACGCAGTCCGCACCAAAGGAGTCAGAGAAGATGGAGATTTGGACAAGTCCAGCCACACAGCCGCGCTTATCAACACGCGGTCCGCACCAGATTTTCATGCGACTGCACCACAACTCTTCGCGATCCACGCCAGTAACTTCAGAGAAGGAAGCGATGAAAGTTAAATAGCCAGTTCGGCTGCGGTCATGATTGTGCGGCCCGCACTGACCCCACAGGGGAAATTTTGTCCAATTTTTCTAGCACACTATAAATAGAACATTTTACCATTTTTAGGTCAAGTTTGATCTGAAGCAACTGAGCTCGTGAGACTTGATTATTGTAGTTTTTTTTGGCACCTTAGCTTTAACTTTACGATAGATTCTTGTGATTTCTTCTTAGCAAGTAATTAATATGCTTAGTTCATCATCTATGTGGGTAATTGATGGGTTTTTCTCTTACATGATAGATTGATATTAGGTGTTTGTTATTTGGGTTAATTTTATGCTTTAATTAAGGATTGGTGATTGCAAACACTGATTCTAGCTTAGTGAGTTTTGACTCTTCTTGAGAAAGAGAGTCTATGACCCCAAATTGACCCAACAAGGAATTTAGATGGACTCATGAGAAATAATAGTCCAAATTAACTGGTTAAACCTCGAGAGAGTAATCACCTACTTGAACCCTACTTGCTTGGTCTAATTGGCTTATCCAATTGGTCTCATGAGAGTCAATTAGGCAAAATCACTTTCTCTACCGAGAAGTGTGAGAGTGGGTACAATTATGCAACAATTATAATATTGATCCCAAATATGTCAATCTATTATTAGTAGTTTCTACCCGTTAGTTAACCACCTATGTGATGCCACGACCCTAGTAGCATTCTCTATATTAATTACAACTTAGAAAATATCCATTTAGCATAATTTAGTCTTAATCGTTTCTTGATAATAGTAGTTGATAAATGAAAACCCAAAAATGTTAGGAGTGCAATTAGAATCACAAACGTATTCCTAGTCTAGACGGATACCAACTCCACTTCAAGCACTCGTGGAAACATCGACCCCAATACCACTATTTAGGTAAAAGTTATAGCACATACTCTTCCTACCATTGTGTAAGGTCGAGTTGGCAGTGATCAGTCTTACAAGAGGCCTCGTCATTCAGGAAGATTCAGTGGTGCCTTGTTTGAAGGCAGGGATTCATATGGTAGAGGCCATCCTCCTAGGCCTTTTTAGTGAGAACTTCACGTTTCTCACGGTGCTTCAGGTGGTCGTGGTTCACATATGCAGTATTCTGATTGGCAGCCCTACACTACACAACCAGCCCCTTTCAATGCACTGCCGCTCCAGAGTTTTTGGGTTCGTCATTCAGGTCGTCGGGGTCAGTAGTCTTAGTAGCCGAGGGCTTGTTATACTTGTGGTGATATGGGTCACATTTCTAGGTTTTGCCCTCGAGCATCAAGCAACTCTCAACATCAGGGTTCTCGTGCCATAGTTTAGGCACCGAGTGTTCCACAGCCCACCCAGCGAGCTAGAGGTGGGGGTAAAGGTTCTAGAGGTAGAGATATTAGAGGTGGAGCTCAGGTCGCTAGAGGTGAAGGCCAGCTAGGAGCAGGTCATCCTAGAGATGTAGTTCAGGGTGGTAAGGCCCAGCCCCGATGTTATGCTCTTCCAGCCAGGCTCGAGGCTGAGACGTCCAATGCATTTATCACAAATACTATTATGGTTTGTAGTAGAGATTCTTCGATTTCATTTTATACAGGATCTACATACTCATACGTGTCATCTAATTTTGCACTATATCTGGTCATGCCTAGTGATTCTCTGAGCGCTCATATTTATGTGTCTACACCGATGGGTGATTCTGTTATGGTCTATCGAGTCCATCATTCGTGTATAATTGTGATTGGGGGGTCTTGAAACTCGTGTAGATTTGCTTCTTTTGGATATGGTTGATTTCGATATCATATTAGGGATGGACTGGTTATCACCTTACCACACTATCTTGGATTGTCATGGCAAGACTGTGACCTAGCCTTGTCGCGTTTACCTTGTTTAGAGTGGAGAGGACTCCTAGTTATTCTACTCGTAGTGTTGTCTCATATATGAAGGTTCAGCGTATGGTCGAGAATGGGTTTGGCCTATTTGGCCTATGTTCGTGATACTAGTGTTGAGGTTCCTTCTATTGATTATGTGCCCATTATTCTTGACTTTATTGAGGTATTTCCTTCAGACCTACCGGTATTCCACCCAGCAGGGATATTGACTTTTACATTGATTTGGCTCCAAGCACTTAGCCCATTTTTATCCCGCGTATTGTATGGCCTCGTATGAATTGAAAGAGTTGAAGGAGCAGTTGCAAGAATTGCTTGAAAAAGGCTTAATTAGACCTAGTGTCTCACCTTGGGGTGCACCTGTGTTGTTTGTTAAGAAGAAGGACGGATCGATGCAAATGTGTATTGATTATCGACAGTTGAACAAGGCTACAATCAAGAATAAGTATCCATTTCCAAGGATAGAAGATTTCTTTGATCAACTTCAGGGTGCCAAGGTATTTTCGAAGATTGACTTGAGATCTGGCTATCATCAGTTGAGGATTAGGGAATCTGATATCCCTAGGACAGCTTTTCGCACTCGGTACAGGCATTATGAGTTCTTGGTGATGTTATTCGGGTTGACAAAAGCCCCATCAACTTTTATGGATATGATGGACCGAGTGTTCAGGCCTTACTTGGATTCATTCGTGATATTCTTAATTGATGATATTTTGATCTATTCCCGCAGGCTGGAGAATCATGAGCATCATCTTAGAGTGGTTCTTCAGACTTTGAGGGATAGTCAGTTGTATGATATGTTTTCAAAGTGTGAGTACTGGTTGAGTTCAGTTTCATTCATGTATCATGTTGTATTAGAAGAGGGTATTCATGTTGATCTAAAGAATATTGAGTCAGTCAAGAACTGGCCTAGACCAGCATCAACTACAGAGATTTGGAGCTTCTTGGGATTGGCAGGCTACTATCATCGTTATGGAGGGATTTCATCTATCGCAACCCTGATGACCAGGTTGATCCAGAAGGGTGCCTAGTTCAGGTGGTCGGATGAGTGAGAGGTGAGCTTTCAAAATCTCAAGGCAGCTATAACTGCAGCAATGGTGTTCATTTTTCCCATAGGTTCAGGGCCTTATACAGTTTATTATGATGCATCTCATTTTGGACTTGGTGCAGCATTGATGCATGATGGCAATGTCATAGCCTATGCTTTGCAACAGTTGAAGATTCATGAGAAAAACTATATGGTTCATGATTTGGAGTTAGCTGCCATTGTTCACACGTTGAAGATTTGAAGGCATTATCTGTATGGCATAACATGTGAGGTGTTCACGGATCACAAGAGTATGCAATATTTGTTCAAGCAGAAGAAGCTAAATTTGAGGCATAAAGGTGGTTGGAGATTTTAAAGGACTATGATATCACCATCTTATATCATCTGGAAAAGGCCAATGTGGTGGACGATGCTTTGAGTAGGAAGTCAGCCAGTATGGGCAGTCTTACTTATATTTCGGTCGGTGAGAGATTGCTTGCATTGGATGTTTAGGCTTTGGCCAATCAGTTCGTGAGGTTGGATATTTCTGAGCCCAACCGTGTGTTAGCTTGCATAGTCGCTCATTCTTCCCTATTGGAGCGTATACAAGATCGATAGAATGATGATCCTCAATTGTTTGTCCTTAGAGACACAGTGCGGCATGGAGGTGCCAAGCAGATTACCTTAGGAGATGATGGATTTTTGAGATTGCAAGGTCGTGTTTTTGTGCCTAATGTGGATGGGCTTTGAGAGTTGATTTTAGAGAAGTCCTATAGCTCCCGGTACTCTATTAATCCGGGTGCCACTAAGATGTATCAGGATTTGCGGCAGCATATTAGTGAAGAATAATGAAGAGTGATATCTTTGTATATGTGGCTCCGTGTTTCAATTTTCAGCATGTTAAGTACGATCATCACAGGCATGTTGGTTTGTTTCAGAAGATTGAGATTCCTGAGTGGAAGTGGGAGCGTATCACTATAGACTTCGTTATTAGACTCCCACGGACTCAGAGGAAGTTTGATGTAGTGTGGGTTATTGTTGGTAGGCTGACCAAGTCAGCACATTTCATTCATGTTGCAGTCTCTTATTCTTCCGAGAGGTTAGCTGAGATCTATATCTGGGAGATTGTTTGCCTTCATGGTGTGCCCGTATCTATCATTTCAGATCGAGGTACGCATTTTACCTTATATTTTTGGAGATCCGTTTAGCAAGAGTTGGGCACATGGGTTGAGTTGAGCACAATGTTTCATCCTTAGATGGACGGGCAGTCTGAGTGGACCATTTAGATTTTAGAGGATATGCTCTGAGCTTGTGTCATTGACTTTGGAGGTTCGTGGGATCAGTTTTTGCCTTAAAGTTTGCCTACAACAATAGCTACCAGTCGAGTACTTAGGTGGTTCTTTATGAGGCGTTATATGGTAGGCGGTATTGGTCGCCGGTTGGATGGTTTGAGCCGGGAGAGGCTTGGTTGTCGGGTACTGATCTAGTTCAGGATGCCTTGGACAAGGTCAGAATCATTTAGGATAGGCTTCGTACACCTCAGTCCATGCAAAAGAGTTATGGAGACCATAAGGTTCGTGACTTGGCATTCATGGTCGGTGAGCGGGTATTTATTCGAGTGTCGCCTAGGTTTATTGTCTCATTAGATATTCTTGATCGAGTGGGAGAGGTAGCTTACAAACTTGTGTTTCCACCGAGCTTATCAGTTGTGCATCCAGTGTTCCATGTGTCCATGCTCTGGAAGTATCACGGCGACCCATGCCATGTGTTATATTTCAAAACTGTCTAATTGGACAAGGACTTGGCTTATGAGGAGGAGCCGATAGCTATTCTAGACCGGTAGGTTCTTAGTCGAGATCGAAGAGTTCTCCTTCTATTCAATGTTGAGTGGAGAGGTGAGCCTATTGAGGCATCAACCTGGGAGTCGGAGATCGATATGCGGAGCCGTTATCCCCATCTTTTCTTCGACTCGGGTAACTCCTTCATATGTCCATTCGAGGACGAATGGTTGCTTTAGAGGAAGAGAATGCACTTGTTTTACAAACAAATTCTGTGTTCCGAGGCCTTAAACAACCACTTTCTGCATCACCTCGATTTGCATGCATAGTCCGAGCGCGTAGCCGGAAAGACAATATGTGACTATCTGTGAAAAATGATAAATTTTGACCTTAAAATAAATTCAAGTTGACTTAAGTCAACATTTTGGGTAAACGGACCTGGACCTGTGATTTGATATTCCTGGGGGGTCCGTAGGAAAATATGGGACTTGGCGTACGTTAGAATCGAGTTCCGAGGTCCCAAGCCCGGGAAATGAATTTTTAAAAAAACTTATTTTGTTGAATTAATTATAAATAAAGAAAAGAATTTATATTTAAAACCATTGGTATCGAACCTGTATTTTGGTTCCGAAGCCCAGTACAGGTCTTATATATGATTTGAGTCGATCTCGTGAAATTTGGTAAGAAACGGACTTGAAATGACGTGAATCGGATCTTATTTGAGAAATAATTGGAAAATTTGATGTTCTTAAGTAATTTAATGATTTTTATGCTAAATTCATAATTGTTGGTGTTATTTTGGTTATTTGAATGCACGAGCAAGTTCGCATGAAGTTTTTAGGTTGGTGTGCATGTTTGGTTTGGAGCCACGAGGGCTCGGGTGATTTTTGGATAGGCCACGAGGTGAAATTTGGACTTCAGAAAATTGCATTTCAGCTGGTATGATCAGGTGGCTCGCAAATGCGACAAATATTCTCAAATGCGAAGAATGGACCTGGGCAACCTTAGTCGCAAATGTGATTGTTTCCTCGCAAATGCGATTTTATTTGCGAATGGTCTCACGCAAATGCGAAGATGACCGGAAAGCTTATTGGGTCCCAATTCGAAAGTCCCAGTTTTCTAAGGGGTTCACAATGGTCGTAATTGCGACATCAGAGATATGTAACTTCATAACTTAGACGCATTTATACCATTATTCACAATCTTTCAAAAGCAAAGCACTCTAGCGTGATTTTTCAAAGGCAATTTCTTCTCAAAATCGATTGTAAGTGATTTTGAACTAGTTTTCTTCAATCCTTAACATCTTTTCACATAATTTTAACTCAAAATCAATGATTTTCATGGGGAAATTGGGTGTTTTGGATATAATCTAGATTTTTTTAAATTTTGGAGATTTAGACTTATATTTGAGGTCCGATTTAAAATAAATGATATATTTGTGTTCGTGGAGGAATGGGTAATCGAGTTTTGATTCGAACCTCGAGTTTTGACCATGTGGACCCGTGGGCAATTTTTACTTTTGGGAAAAACTTTAGAAAACTTGTTTTCATGCATTAGAATTAATTCAATTAGCATTTATTAATGTAATTTTGTAACTTGTAGCTAGATACGAGCGAATTGGTGGTGGAATCATGAGGTAGCGAGATAGTTGAGACCTGAATTGTGTTCGTGACATTGATGTATGTGTTTGATCTAACCTTAGCTTGAGGTATTAGGAGTCGAGTCCTATTTTCTATGTGGTATTTGTTGAGTGCGACATATAGGCATTGTGACGAGAATCTATACGTTAGTGTCAAGCATGCCCGTGAGTCTTATATTATGATTATCATGATTTCGTTGTATTAGTCATGCCTTGGTGATGATTTCTATTGTTGAGCAAAGTTTGTGGGAGTAATAGTGATATTTCAACATTGACGAGAGTTGGCTCAAGTTGTATAATGAAAGGTAAAAGTATAAGTGGTAATTGAACCCTTTTAGAGCATTGGCTCAAGTTGTAAACTGACTTGTGAAGTAAAAGTAAAAAAGAGAAGAGAAACATTATGTTGCCTCCCTTGCTGGGATATTGTTGCTTTTAATGCTATTTCCCTTGTCGAGATTATTGATGTTTTGATGTTGTTCCCTTGCCGGGACTTGATTGTTGATCTATTGTTCCCTTACCAATATTTTTATTGTAAATTCATTTATTTCCTTGCCCTATTGCTTGTGATTGTTGTTTGGGTGAGGAATAATGTTAAAGCACAAAGGGTGATGTCGTGTATTATTTTGGTGAGAGAGTGTTAAAGCACGAAGGGTGATGCCGTGTATGATTTATTGAGGAAGAGAAGCACGAAGGGTGATGCCGTGCCGCACGATGTACCTTTCCATGTCGATTATATCGATTATATGGTGAGGATGAGGGTAAAAGCACGAAGGGTGATGCTGTGTAATTTATATTGATTATATGGTGAGGACGAGAGTAAAAGTACGAAGGGTGATGCCGCGCAATTTGTATTGATCCTTTGGTGAGGCTGAGAGTAAAAGGACGAAGGGTGATGCTGTGTACTTATTGATTCCTGATTCTTCTTTGATAACTGAGATATGGTGTTCCTCTTATTTACTTGTTGTCTTTCTATTGTTACTTGATGTTTTCCCGTAGCATGTTTCCCCTTCCCATATTTGACTGTACATTTCCGTTTATCTTTTCCATTGTATATGGTTAAACTTCACATCTTTATAGTCTGGACCTAGCCTCATCACTACTTCGCCGAGGTTAGGCTAGGCACTTTTCAGCACATGGGATCGGTTGTGTTGATGCTACACTATGCACTATGTGAAGATCCTGGAGTAACAACTTTTGGACCTTAGCTCGGGCGGCTACTTTCAATCCATACGGAGATCCAAGGTAGTCCTGCAGGTGTCCGTAGGCCCTGGCATCTCCCTCTATCCCTTCATCATGTTTCATTTATTTATTTTAGAAACAGTGTATCATTTATATTTCAAACTTTGTTTGTAGTACTCTTAGACCGTCTGTGATGTTGTGACACCAGTTTTGGGTAGTTGTTGTTCAAACAGTGTATTGTATATATTCAAATAGTTTTATTGTTTTTCTTCCGCTTGTTATATATTATACTATCTACAAGTTATTTCTTCATAATCATCAAAGGATTAAAAATGAGAAAAATGTAATTTGTTCAAATATTCGGCTTGCCTAGCTTTAATTAGTAGGTGCTATCACGACTCCCGATGTGGAAAATCCAGGTCGTGACATCTACCCTTCTGACGGTATCCATCAATCCTCTGAGCAATATCCACTACCTGCTAATAAGAAGTCCCCATATCAACCTCCCGGGCCATATTACCCCTAATGCTAGAGTGCGACCCTGCAACAAACCTCCACACTCTCTCTGCATCAGTAGGAAGTATCATAAGTGCATGGCGAGATAACTCCGAAAATCTCGCCTCATAATCGATCACTGACATCTGATCCTGCTCGAGTTGCTCAAACTTATACCGAAACTCTTCCCTCTTGGAGGGTGGAATATACCTATCCAAGAAAAGTTGCATAAACTATCCCCAAGTCATGGGAGGAGAACCCACTGGCCTACCAAGAAGATAAGATTGCCACCACATACGGGCCCTGCCCTCCCGCTGAAAAGTAGTGAAATCTACTCCATGAGACTCCAATATCCTCATGTTGTGCAGTATGTCCCTGTAACTATTAACTAAGTCCTGGAGATCCTCATGACGCTCGCCTCCAAAAATAGTAGGGTTTAACTTAGTCCATCTATCCAATAGCTTCTACGGCTCGGCATCCATAGCTGTCCTAGGCTTAGGTGCAGCTGCTGCAACTGGCTGGGCTTTGCCCACGGGTAGTGCACTCGGTGTCTGATATACGGCAACTGCATGCCCCGGAGCCTGGGCAGTAGGGGTCTTTTCTTTCCCTCCCGCTTGAGATGTAGCTGGGTCGGTTGGAAATAGACCAACCTGAGTCATAGTGTCCATGAACCGCAACATACGGCCCATAACCTCCTGAAATCTCAATGCCGACATGAAATCTACAGGGTCTGACTCTGCTGTGAGCACCTCTCCCTGCTCCTTGATGATGGGATCCTCACAAGATCTGCTGGTGGAGTTATTGGGGCATCTCTGGGCGCCTCCTCCCCTACCTCAGGTCGGTGCCCCCCTCCCTACCTATGCCTCGGCCTCTCGCAACGGGGGAACAACTCCTCATGGGTCTGGAATGTCTGTCGTGCGCTTCCTTACCAGCTGTGAGAGAATACAAGAAGAAAACTTTGTATACCATCAACTGCACGATAGAAGATGAACAAAGAGCAGTTTACTAACACCCTATAGCTTCTCGAAGATAAGTATGGATATTTCCGCACTTATCCACAAGACTCTATTATGTCTACCCATATCTTGTGAGACCTAAGTGACTAGCACTGATACCATGTTGTCACGGCTCAAATCTACTTAGGATGTGATAGCACCCAACACCGTTGCTAGGGAAGCCAACTATGAACTATATAGTGATT
This sequence comes from Nicotiana benthamiana, assembly GCA_034376525.1. Lineage (NCBI taxonomy): Eukaryota > Viridiplantae > Streptophyta > Magnoliopsida > Solanales > Solanaceae > Nicotiana > Nicotiana benthamiana. Next base: position 50,732,261 of record CM067338.1, on the reverse strand, counting down.
TCCTTTTTATTAAGTTATCCAAATATCTAACTTTCCTCACATTTGAAAAATTTAAATAAATAATGGACTTTTAAAATAGTCAAATTAGAAATAGCTAAATGAAATCATAACTGTAGAGATACAACCCCAAAAATCATTAGTATGCTAGTGTATGCCAAGACCTGGTGTCACAGGTATGAGGGCAATTCTAGTAGAATATACAAAAAAATATGAGTCTACTATCTGAAATGAAGTAGACAGAAAATATAACAAAGGAAGACTTCGGCTGCTGCAGTACGGCTCGGAAGGGAAGTTCACCGTAAGCAGGGCTCAAATATGCCCGCCGAACTATTAGCCAGATGTGCTCGTCTCAGATCTTGTACAATTAAATACAGAAGTATAGCATGAGTACATAAACAATATGTACCCAATAAGTATCCAGTCTAACCTCGAAGAAGTAGTAACGAGGGGTCGACTCTGACACTTACTAGGGCTAACAAAGACATATCAAAATTTTATACTAAGCATGGTATACATGATTAACTTTGAAACTCAAAGAAAATAGTTTATATCTCAAGAAAATAAAGCAATATCAAAATGATTAGTTTCAAAGATTTATCATATGCAATCATCCCGAGGTTGTACGGCCAGAGGCGGATTCAGGATTTCGAGAACATGGGCGCACCAGTGATACTTTAGGAAAACTAAAATAAAAGTATTAAAAAAATATGGTAGTGATTCGATCCCTTGACCTTAAGCTAGCAAGAAATAAGTGGCTAAAACCAATGAACCACTTTGCCTCTTTTGACCATGGGTGCCATCAAATAATAATAAGTTATTTATCACAAATTATGTACATAATATATTTGATATCGTCTGAGGACCATGGGTTCACGTGAACTACAATTTACACCGCCGACCCGCCTCTATGCATGACCCTATCCAATATCATATTTAAATTGTGCACTGCCGGAGGATAGAACGGGAAAATCATAGATGCATCTATTTACTACTGAGGCGTTCCGCCCGATCCACAAATAGCAATTATTTTTAAAGAAAACACAAATTTCATAATTTACAGTCAAGTACTCCATTAAATCATCAAGTAAGTGAATTTACTCTTTTACAACTCTTCTATAAAATTCCAACATGATTTAAGTAATTAAATTAGCAATTAAGGCCATAAATATTTCAAATAAATCATGATACGAGTCCTAAACTACCTGACAATAGCATAATAGTAGCTACGTACGGACTCTCGTCACCTCGTATGTACATAACCCCCACATATAGGTACACGCATTTATTTAATTCACCTATTTGGTAAATTCTCTCTTACAAGTTAGAAAGGAGTCTTACCTCGTCTCAAAGCCTACTTCCCAATTCAAGAACGTGCTCAAACCTCCAAATTTGGTGCCAAACGACTCGAAACTATCCAAATATTGTATAAATTAATCAATCTATGTGAATACCTAACCCAAAATGCAAGATTCCCAAAATTTACCTTAGAGCTCAGGTGCCCGAATTCTGAAAATTTTTGAAGAAAGTTGTAATCCATACCCTAAGGAACATAAATATATATTTTTATTAAGTTCCAAATATCATTTTCGTGGTAAAATCCTATTTTTATTAAACCCTAGGTTTTTCATCTAAACTCATGATTTCTACCAATTTTCATGGTAAACTCTATCCATAATCTATGTATTAAACTCACACTAAGTAGAAATTACTTACCGCAAAAATCTAGGTCGAAATCCCCTTCTTAAAAGCTCTTCAATTGCTCGATGTGAAGAAAATGTGATAAAAATGGCCTAAGTCCGCATTACATGAACCCCCACTGCCCATCAACTTTCGCCACATGTGGTGCATTGGCCGCATATGCAATCCCATACATGCGGCAAGACCTTTACAGGTGAACCTTTTCCTCACCTGGTCGGGCTCCACATCTATGGACACAAGGAGCCGCATCTGCGATCCCTTTCCGCTCCTACGGTCGCAGTGCTCGCACCTGCGGTCTCGTAGGTGCATAAATTCTTCCGCACTTGTGGTGCATGTGCTTACTTTGTATTTCCTCTTCTGTGTCTTATGGCTCGCACTTGCGAGCTCACACCTGCGGCTGGACAGGCATGAGTGCGGTTATGATAGAACTGGAGCTTCAGCAGCTGCTCCCAACTTCTAACTTAGTCTGAGCCTCATCCGATCAACACTCGTCGCCCCCAGAGCCCTGCCCAAACATATACACAAGTTTGAAATTATAAAACGGACTCACTCAAACTCTCAGAATGCCCGAAACAACATTAAAACTAAGAATCGCACCCCAAAACTAATCGATTCAAACCTATGAACTTCAAGTTCTTCTATTCGCTCAAAATACGCTGAAACGTACATAGAATACTCGAATTGATACCAAATTTTTCGTTCAAGTCTTAAATGACATTACAGAACCATTTCCAATCTCGAAATTTCGTTTGGACCTTGACAACACCAAAACCCACTCCAAACCAAATTTAAAGAACCTTTTAAATCTTCAAAGAACCAACTTTCACTATTAGGCATGAAAATGCTTCCGGGTCATCCAAAACCCGATCCGAACATAAGCCCAAGTCCAAAATCATTATACGAACCTATTGGAATCGTAAAATTTTGATTCCGAGGTTGTTTACTCAAAGTGTTGATCAAAGTCAAACTTAGCCTTTTAAGCCAGCCTTAGGGAACCAAGTGTTCCAATTTTAACATGTACCCTTCCAAATCCCGAACTAATCATGACCGCAAGTCATAAATCAGTAAAAGCAAGTACATGAAGTCTTATTTAGGTAAATGGGGTTTTAGAAAGCATAATTTCCGATCGAATCGTTATAGTAGGCATACAAAATATATTCAATAAAATATTTCAGATTATATTTTACATATATATATATATATATTATTCATGTGCTAATGCATGGGAGAAAAATCTATTATTTATGTTAATTGTAATACAATGAACCCTATTTATAGGTACATATATTATATAACCTAACCATATTACTTACCAAACTAGGATTAATTACATATAACTAATACGAGGACCGGTGAGAGACTTGGTGAAAATATCTGCCAGCTGATCATTCGACTTCACATACTTTATTGTAATATCTCCTGAGAATATCTTTTCTCGGATGAAGTGACAATAAATCTCAATATGTTTAGTTCTCTCATCGAACACCGGATTCTATACAATATGAAGGGCAGCTTGATTATCGCACACAAGTTTCATTTGGATGATCTAACCAAATTTTAACTCCTTGAGCAATTGTTTGATCCAAACTAGCTCACATGTTGCTATAGTTATTACTCGATATTCTGCTCTACACTAGACTGAGCAAGATATTCAGTTTCTTGCTCTTCCAAGATACCAAGTTACCTCATACTAAAACACAATATCCAAACATAGAACGTTTATCAGAAGGTGATCCTGCCCAATCAACATCTGAGTATCCAATGATCTGCTCATGGCCTCGATCCTCAAACAATAGTCCTTTGCCTGAAGTTGATTCTATATCCCTAAGAATGTGGACAACTGCATCCCGATGACTATTATAGGGAGAATCCATAAATTAGCTTACAACACTCATATGAAAAGAAATATCAGGTCTAGTCACTATGAGGTAATTTAATTTACCAACTTGTTGCCTATATCTTACAGGATTGCTAAGCGGATTTCCCTACCCTGGAAAAAATTAGAATTGGGATCCATGGGAGTGTCAACATGTCTACAGCCTGTCATTCTTGTCTCCTCAAGAATGTATAAGACATACTTCTGTTGTGAGATCACAATACCTAAGCTATATTGAGCGACTTCAATACCCAGAAAATACTTTAATCTGCCCATATCCTTAGTCTAAAAGTGCAGAAAGAGTTATTGATTCAACTTAGTAATACTATCCTGATCATTGCTAGTGATAACAATATCATCAACATAAATCACCAGATAAATACAGAGATTTGAAGCAGAATGCCGATAAAATACATAGTGATCAGCTTTACTACGAGTTAAGCCAAACTCCTGAATAACTTTGTTGAACTTACCAAACCAGGCTCGAGAAGACTACTTTAGGCCATAGAGGGATCGACGCAACTGACACACAAGGCCACTCTACTCTCCCTGAGCAACGAAACCTGGTGTTTGCTCCATATAAACCTCTTTCTCAAGGTCACCATGAAGAAAAGCATTCTTAATGTCCAACTGATAGAGATGCCAACGGCGAACAATAACCATGGATAGAGAAAGGCAGACTGATGCTAATCTAGCCACGGGAGAGAAAGTATCACTATAATCGAACCCAAATATTTGATATACACTTTGGCAACAAGAAGAGTCTTAAGTTGATCAAATTGGCCATCTGGGGACCAACTTTGATTGCATACACCCAACGACAACCAATAGTCAATTTACCTGAAGGAAGAGGAACAAGCTCCCAAGCACCACCCATATGTAAAGTAGACATCTCGTTAATCATAGCTTGTCACCATCCTGGATGAGACAGTACTTCACCTGTAGGCTTAGGAATGGAAACTGAGGACAAAGATGATATGAATGCACAATGGGGTGATGACAAATGATGGTAACCTAAATTGATATAATGAGGATTAGGATTAAGTGTGCACCGTATACCTTTCTGTAGTGCAATCAATTGACTAACATGAGACAAGTCCGCAGTATTAGTAGGGTTAGGTGTAGGACATGAATCAGATGGGCCTGATGTTGGGGTGGATGACGATGATAAGTCAGAAGTGGTGGAGCTGCAGAGGTTGCACTGAACAAGGTGATGGAGCTGTAAAAGGTTGAACTGGACTAGGTGGTGGAACTGGAGCAATAGGTTGTGGAACTAGAGCTATAGCTTGTGGAACTGTTATTGGAGCTGTAGGTGGTAGAGCTGGAGTTCAAGAGGAACAAGAATGGGAGATAGCGACCGAATCTCCAAAAGATGAAACTGGTAGCACATAAGAAATATCTGAATGATTACCTGGAACTATGAAGTATGATTGGGTTTCAAAAAAGGTAACATCAGCAGACATAAGGTGCTGCTGGAGGTCAGGAGAATAGCATCGATACCCCTTTTGCGTTCTTGAGTAACCTAGAAATACACACTTAAGAGCATGATGAGTTAATTTATCTTTTTCTTGAGTAAGGTTATGAACAAAACATGTGTTCCCAAAGACACGGAGTGAAAAAAAGAAGAAAGATAAGTGGGGAAAAAGGACAGAGAAGGGAACTTGATTTTGGATAGCTGAAGATGGCATACGATTTCGCTACAACCAATTTCTCAAATATTTTAACCAAAAGTTGTATGGTTAACCTTGAAATACCAAGCCAGAACAAGTTATGCTAGGGATACTTCTTTAATTAGATGGAATCGGACATAAAAGCAAGCAGAAACCTGGATACAGTTGTCGGAAAAAAAATAAACAATCACCGGAATCTGGAAATTTTCACTAAAAACTTGAAATAGTCATCGAAAAATAAAAAATGCATCGAATTTTGGTATAACCTTGATGGGTAGGCTTGGAATTTCCATACGATCACACTGTCCAAAAAAATGTTTTTCAAAATCTGATCGGAACAGGCCATACGCGCCGACGCGTGGGACAGACGTACATGCCGAAAATAGATCTCCGATAGGCGTGTTGGGGCGCATGAATGGGTATTTTTCGAAGGATATTTCTGGAGCTTGTTCAGATATCTCTAGGGAACCTTGTGGTGGATTTGAATTTTGTACAACACTGATAAATAGTAACTTGGTGTAAACAATCACTTAGGTCACTGAAAAATTACACGGTGACTCAGTTTTTTCTTCCCGGTTGTCGCTGGAATGACGCACAACGATCTTTTCTCACTGATACTCTGATACCATGTGAGAATGCATGAAAGAAAAATCTATTATTGATGATAATTGTAATACAATGAACCCTATTTATAAGTACACATAATATATAACCTACTCCTATTACTTACGGGACTAGAACTAATTACATATATATTCACATAGTTATTCTAACACTCCAAATAAATATCGTGGGCCAATATAATTAGATTAATTGTATTAGTCTAATATATATTGATTAAATAAATAAGTCCTAATCCATTTGGTTAGCTCATTTAGTTGGGCTACAGATGATGAGCCTACTTCGTTAAGCCAAAGATGCCATCTTTCTATAGGCACAGTTTGGTGTCGCGTGTCAAATAATGTGGCACGCCAATTCAGCGGAAGAGCCAATGAGATCATGGCATGTGTCAAAATTATAAATCATGCCAAGTCAAATTAAAAGGCCAGTGAAACAGCGCCACATGTGCAAGTGACATGTTCTGGCCAATTAAATGCGATCTTGTCACACTTTAATTTGATTGGTCGGAAAGAGTTTGTTCTTATTATAACTCTTCCCTCCCACAACTATAAATAGGAGTTTTCATAACCCAGAAAAGACGCCAGAATTTATAACAAGAAGCATGAAGCAAGAAGGAGCTCGTGGATCAAACGCTGCAAATTCCTCCACAAGTTTCAAGCTTCAAGCAATCAAGTTCAAGCTCGAGAACGAAGAATAGCTCAAGTTCAAGATCAAGAACGAAGAACAAATTAAATTCAAGGTCAAGAACGAAGAGCAAATCAAGATTCAAGGAGTACGAGTTCAAATTAAAGTTCATGCTAGTTGAATCAAAAATCATCGTCTGTGGTAACAATTATAGATTCAAGATCAAGCTGGATGACCCTTGAATTTATTTAATATTGGAAAGAAAAATCGAGGGTTCATAGAGATTGTACACTCAAATTATTCGAAATCAAATATTACAATTGTTGCAATGTTTTTTTGTTTTGATTTTATTTTTTTAACGCAATTTTATTGTCTACAACTTTCTAATGCAAACTAACTTTTCGTTCCTTTGAAATTAATCTTCTAGATTTTTCCTGTTTACACTCATAATATTTTCTTTTGTCTTGTATTCACATTTCAGAAGAAAGACAGAAACAGAATACTTTGATACCCCGATTGATTTTTTGATTCTGTAAACAGAAGTTTGGGAAAAACATCCATCGGAATTTTAAAGTTCGCATGCAGCAGCAATTATGGTGTTCATCTGGATTTTGTCACAAATTCTGATGCTAAAAATATAGTTATTGTGAGAATTTCTAGTGCTTTAAAATTCTGACTAGTGTTTCAAAATTCTGACGTGGGACTACTTTCCAAAACTTTTCTTAGGTCAAAATGTTAACATTGGTTTAAAAGCAATCCAGCGTAATCGTTAGTTCCATAATTCAATTATTGAAATTTAGTGCTATGGTCGGTTTTCGTAGATTATCAAACACATTAGTTTAATGTTTTCACGAAAATATAAGTATATAAACTTATCTTTAGTATTTATTTAGAGAGAATATTGTATAAAAAGTTTTTGTCGAGCAAAAATGCTTATGTAATTGGTCCTTTATTTCAGAGTTTTTGATGTTTATTACTACCTTGGCCAGTGAAAGGAAAAACGAAAAAGAAAAGAGGCATGTTGCTATGTGTTTAACATGAATTAATCCAAAGTAGAATAAAAACTACACTCACTAATACACAAAAGGGGATATCTAGTCACAATAAATTGGTGACTAACTATTAAATTAAATATAGCTAAAAAAAAGTAATTTGTCCGAAAATGACCTACATGATATAAGTCAATACACTTTTAGCCCGCCAAAATCTAACCCAACAAGCTCATTTACTACAATTAGTTTCAACCCAATCTAATACATTCACAAACGAGCCTGACAAAAAATTTCAACTCATTCAGGGTGTGTTTGGTACGGAAGGAAAATATTTTTCGGAAAATATTTTTTAATTTTCTTATATTTGGTTAACTTGAATATTTTGAAAAATATTTTTCTTATCAATTTATTTTTCTCCAATTAGAGAAAAATATTTTTCTTATCAAGAAAAGGGAAAATATTTTCTAAAGCTTCTTCTTAACTTTCCCCGCTCTCACCAACCCATTCCACCTCCTCTCCAAAAAAAAAGTTTTTTTAAAATTTTAGTTTTTCCGTTACCACCCACCTTAATATCCCTCCATTTCCTCCCCCCCCCCCCCCCCTCCCTCTCGAAAAAATATTTTTTTAACCTTTTTTTTTACAATTTTAAATTTCCGTTTTCTCTTTTTTTTTTGCACCACCCACCCCTCCACCTCCACCACAAAAAAAATTTAATTTTTTTTTAACTTTAAATTTCTATTTTTTTCCCGTTCTACTGCCCTCCACCCCCTGCCCCCCGAAAAAAAAATTAAATATATTTTTTAGTTTTAATTTTATTGTTTATCAGTTTAAAGGCTCAAAATTTTACAAGTTCCAAAATTATGAGTTTGGAGGTTTATGTGTTTGAAAGTTTATGGGTTTAGAAATTATAAAGTTTACGGGTTCGAAATTCTGCGGTTTTGAAAATTTAAGTGTTCGGAAGTTTATGAAATTTGTTGGTCCAAAAAGTTATTGGTTTGAAAGTTTATGGCTTCATGTTTATTATATTTAAATTATTTATGAATACTCTTGATAAGTCATTTTCCTTATTTTACGTACCAAACACTGAAAAATGAATAAGATTACTACTTGTTTTCCAAGAAAATATTTTTTTGTTATACCAAACGCACCCTCAATCATCAACCATATAAATTGGTAATAATTGTACGGGGCGCCCTATTTGGTCCCCCAATTTAGTTTATACCCACTTTTTAAAAAAGTTTTAACTTGTAATTTTTTAAACAATTTCATGCCTCTTCTCCTCATTCTATTTCTTCGGTTGATAATGATTTTATATGGTGATGATGTTTTACAATGGTGAGATGCTATGACACTTTATTTTTTACAATTGCTTAAGCTTTCTTCTTCTTCTTTTTCTTAATTGCAAAATGGGCTCATTAGATTTTTGTGATTCTGACAAATTGTTGACTGGGGTTTGTTCCTGATGATATTTGGAGGTTATCTTTCAAAATTGAGCTCATTCGGAGTAAATTTAGGTATTAAATTGTATATTGGATTGTTATAATTCAGGCCCATTTGGCTTTAAGTGCATAAAATCGTTGGTCGCACTTAAGACCTTTTGGCCTTAAGTGCATATCAAGTGTAATTTTTTACTTCAGACTTATTGATCTGAAGTGTAGCAAAACACTTGTTGCACTTCATACTTTTGACCTTAAGCACATTTGAAGTGCAATTTTTCACTTCAGACTTATTGGCCTTAAGTGTAGCAAAAGGCTTGTTGCATTTCAAACCTTTTGGCCTTAAGTGCATCTGAAGTGTAATTTTTCAGTTCGGACTTATTAGTCTTAAATGTAGTGAAACGCTTGTTGCACTTTAGACCTTTTGGCCTTAAGTGCATCTGAAGTGTAATTTTTCAGTTCAGACTTATTAGTCTTAAATGTAGTGAAACGCTTGTTGCACTTTAAGCCTTTTGGCCTTATGTGCATCTGAAGTATAATTTTTCACATATTTATTGGCCATAAGTGCATGAAACTATTGGTTACGCTTCAAATCTATTTTGCCTTAAGTGCATCTGAAGAGCAATTTTCACTTCAAACTTATTAGTCTTAAGTGAATAAAAATATTTGTTGCACTTCATACTTTTTGGTCATAAGTGCATCTGAAGCGTAATTTTTCACTTAATACTTATTAGCCTTAAGTGCATCTGAAGCATAATTTTTCACTTCAAACTTATTAACCTTAAGTGAATGAAACCATTGGTTGCACTTCAGACCTATTTGGTCTTAAGTGCATTTGAAGTGCAACTTTTTCACTTCAGATTAATTTTTTTAATTTCAAACCCGATGAGTCTTAAATTGATCGTAAAAGTGGGTACAATTACAAACTTTTTCACAAAGTAGGTATAGGTTCAATTAAGACCCCAAAATCGGGCATAGATGCCAAAAAACCCTATAAATTGAGGGGAATGTGGTATTTCAATTTCCTGGTCTCTGGAGTCAAAACTAATCTTGATTGATCTGCCTGGATTTAGACTCAATAACTCACTCTTTTTCAAGGGCCTATTTCTTATTGTCACATTAATGTTTCTAGTAATGACTTCACCCCAAAAGAAAATTGCAGATAGAAACGCCAGATATCTCTTACTTAACAAAAAAATCGGTGCACTAAGCACTTTGCAAGTTCTGTTTCCCGGAAAAGATATTAGAGAATCCATGGTGTCAGTTTTGTTCAAATTCAATATCCTTAATCCGTCTCACAAAATGTTCCGAAGATACCATTGGTTCATCAAAACTACACAAAAGGACATACATTAGCAATAAGAGTTGTGGGAAACATATACTGAAGTCAAACAAGAGTTCAGGCCAGCACCAACTCTTCCCTTAATCCTACTGGTATCCCTAAAGGTTATACTGATGACAAAATCCACGAACCTAGCCAAATGAAAGCTTCACTGAGCCTGCAAAGCAGAAGAAAAGAATGCGTCATGTCTATAATTTTCTAGTCATGGATATATTCATTCCCCTTGGAGATCTTCGAACCTTAGATGACTCTCCATCAGTAGCATCTATTCCTTTCCAGTCCACAGACTTCTTAGGTGTTGTCACTTTCACCGATTCAGATTTTGCACTTGTTCTGTCTGAACTCACTTTTCCAGGGTACCAAATGTCATCTGGATTAAGAGGTAAAGCAGCAGGATCAAGTTCAAACGATCCCACAGGTACACCCTCCTTTTCAGTTCCAGTCATTCTGAATGATGGGATTCGATGAGAGAACTTGTAAAGTTCGTTTGGCTTTACAAAAAATAAGCCAGCCTTATTTTGGCTGGTAGACTGGAAAAGACTAACAAATCCAACCACTTTATCCAGGTAATTTACTTGTATACCAACATCCTTGACAAAATCAGAAAGAACCTCCACAATTTCATACTGGTACTTCCTATGGTTTTCTGCGTCGGAGCTCCAACCAATATCCCAATCTTTAAAAAGAGCCCATGTCTCCCCTTTCCTAGGATATACAATGAATAGACCTTTCTTACCCTTTTCGCACTGCACCAGATGAGAGAATGTAGGACGATCGTTAGTGTTTTGAGAATTCCCTCGTTTAAATTTCCCACAGCCAGCAGGCAGGCCTTCCTCCAGCCACTCAGTGTAGGGATCTTCTGGATCAGCCTCGAGCCAAGTAATCCGTAACTCAAATTTAGGGGAAAGTACCTTCCTGATCAGACAATAGAATCTAGGCATACCATCAGCTGTATCATAACAAGCCCAGGTTTGGTCAACAGCAAAGCAACTTTCTTCCCTGTGTTTATCAAAATCATTGAACTCTGGATCAGCGCAGTCAAATAACTCTGGAGGATCATCACAGGTTTCTGTATCAGGTTCTGAATCAGAATCAACGACTTCAATTTTTTCTACCTTACTTGATGGAGGTCTAGCAGCCTGTTTGTCAACTTTCCCACTGTTGGCATTTTTGTCTTGCGCGTTTGCTTTGGGAGGGGCTGTTCCATTTTGAGTACCTTTTGCCTTGGAATTACTATGGACTCCAGTAGGATTGGCATGCTTTAAGTCGTCATCACTCACAACTTCTTTCTGCTTTGATGTATCATCTCCACCTGATTGGTTAGCCCGAGCCTTCTTCAGAGGGCTTGCCAAATCATTCTCGCCATCACTTGCACCTTCATTATAGGAGATATTCTGCCGTAGGCGAGCAGACTTCCTGCGGCCGCCTTCTCCAGCAGGTGGATAGCTACCAGACTCGAAGTTTTCAGTTTCAGGCTCGGTGCTGCTTGAAGTATCAATGCTCTCACTTGATTCAACTGTCTGCTTCCTACCCCTTTTCCTGTTTTTTTTATTAACCTTTGGCATAGCAGCCCCTTTATTCACACCGCCCATTTCCTCATCATACTTTCCGTCCTTCTGTTTAGCCTTTATATCCTCAAATACCTGAGCAGTCTTTTCTCTACAGACCTCAGGTTGTGACCCCATTCTTCTACTGCTAGGGCCCTTTTGAGATCCCATTTGGACAGGTGTAAAGCCAACTCCGTCTGCCATTCTGTGGTTGGGAACCTCTTTCTGCTGAAAAGGCTGGCTCATATTAGACCTAAGGTGCAGATCTTGACTGCCAGGATTACTCCATTGAGGTGCACCTTGAGAACCTAAATCATATGCAATAAAAGGCTTTGAGCATTTCTGGCAGCGTAAAGCTTTGTTCACAAAATTCCTGTAGTACTGGTACCTAATATTGCAAAAGGGACATCCCGTCCAGAAAGTTAGTGGCACAGCTGATGAAGTTGATTGTGTTTGTTGATGATTATTCAGATTACCGAACTGAGTACTAACACCATTAGGAATATCATTTTGTCTAGCTGAAGGATTTCGATTAACTTGATGAGGTGGTCGCTTTGCTGCTGTACCTTTGGATAAAAACCTGTACTTATTATCATACAAAGCCCTTTTTGCTGGGTCAGAAAGCAGCATATTTGCTTCCCCAATTAGCTTGAAAGCTGCTTCTGCACCTGGAAACTTGTTCTTGTCAGGATGAAGCACAAGCGCTAGTCTCCGGTATTGTTTCTTGATGGTCACTTCGTCAGCCATCGTATCAATTTGGAGGATCCCATACCAGTCCTTTTCTGATCCTACTTTACTGCTCTGAGCTGAACAGTGAACGTTGCAAACAGCAAGTAGCTGGGATATGTTCTCTAGTTGAGGGTAAAGCCGCTCAGCTTTCAATGCAACCTTTTGAGCCCCTAGAAAGTCATTACTTTGCATTTTCTTCTCAGCAAGCTCTTTAGCCCTCAGGGCTTCATCTCTGTTGCACTCCATCACAAGTCCTAATTACTAATAAATTAACCTGTAAGGCACACAAGTGTCATGTCCAACTTATATTTGTCATTCTCAACTCTGCGTTCCTGTCCCAAAAAGAAAAAGGAAAATGTCTGCCCATTCAGTAAAAGCAATACTAATCAGCAGTTAAGAAGAAAAATTGCTATCTTCTTTGCAACAACACACAGATAAAAAATACGTTTACAAATTACTACGCCGTGTAGTAACAGCTCTAGGTCACACACACCTAAAAGAAAAAATAAGAAAGGAACTTCACCTTGGTTACAACTTATGAGCGTTGGAGCAGCCAAGCAAGAAAGTGATTGATAACACAACGCAGAGAGAGATGAAGCAATCCTGCATCAAAATGTAGATGATTTTCATTCTTTCCCCAATAAAGGAAAAAAGAAAAAAAGATAGCATGGAATTGAAAATAATTCAATTGATCCCATGAAGTCATATGCACACAATGATTGATTCCAGAATGAACAAACTCTAAGACATACAGCTAAACGCTACAAGAAAGAGCAGCCATTGAAAAAACAAGTAGAAAATGAAGCACCACTGGAAAATGTCAAGAACAATCTATAATGCCAGATAACTATAAAATAAATTCCCCAAGCCCCCAGCTTAACACCCAAGAACGTACTCTATAAATATAAAACGGGATACCACTTAAACACCATAGCGGAAGATTCTAGAATGATACTTTTACAATAGAGCAATCAGAATTTTACAGAAAACTCAATAAACTAAAGTTTAGTTTTAAAAGGAAATGAACACAGGTAAGATTTCCCAAGTGATAAACAGTTAAAGTGTAAATCGAATAGCAGCAGCGAAGACTTGGGAAATCACTAGCAAAACAAGGAACAAAGAGAGAGAGAGGGAGAGAGAGAGAGACTTCAGGGGCAGGCAAAGAGCTAGACACCTTAGCATCAAACTGTAATCTGACTCATTTGTCATCTGTTTCTCTCAGAGCTGACTAGCAATTGAATACTTTCTTTCACCTTTATAATCAACTTTTATACTTTCTTTCACCTTTATAATTAACTTTTGTACTTTCTTTCACCTTTATAATCAACTTTTTGTGGAAGTTTATTAAATCTCCGATAGACCGATATATATTTGATTTTCTTAATAAAGAAGGTTACAGTGCTAGTGGTCGAAAAATGGATTAAGAAATAGTAATCTATCTATATTATTCACCAAAAAAAATGAGTTGGATAACCAACGGATAACCAATGTGTATAACTTTGCATAGACTCGAATTGGGGATTCCTCGAGTTTGGAAGACTAGAAATTCTCATATTCAAGAAGCCATGGATAATATGGATATCAATATTATCCGCCAATTAACCATTTTCTAACTGCATTAAATATGGGTAGTGTCGGATAATTTATCCATTTTTACATTACCCATCTTCGATCCACACATATCCAACCCGACCTGCCTGTTTGCTACCCCTACACACTGCCCAAAGTCAGATATGTTCTCTGCATGATCAAATTTGATCCGTACTACCAAAATTTACTAATATCATCGGGAATGTAAAATTTAGCTTTTTCTGTCACACGCAAGTTCTCGAGCTGCCAATCATACATGAACATTTTTAACTTGATAACTTTAAAACAGAGCAGCTCATGGTTTCCGAAATGAAACAAAGTGAAGCAATAACTTAAAAAGATGCATTTGGTCAAAATCAAATATTGAGTCAACTAAGTATACACAATTTTAAGATGCTGAGGGAAACAGAATGCGCATATCAAGAAACCCTAAACCTAATACTACATAATAAAACCTAATAAGCGAGCACACATTGTAATGAAAACTACTAATATTGATATATACAAAAACATAATTACAGTGGAGACTAGCAATCCGAAAGCTTCAAAATTTCAAAACCCATACAAATCAAAAGCACAATCAGGAAACATATATAAACAAAATATTGCATACCCGATGGACGAAAGGGACCTCGAAAGTCTTGACTAGGGAAAGAGAAATAAACGTTATACTAAGAGAGTGTAAATAGAAAGAGGAGGGAAGAAAATTAGAGAATCGCGGGAAAGAGAGAGTGAAAATTTTCAGGAAGCGGGGAGACACCCAAACTTCTGAAATTTCATTTCCCCCAAAAACAACACGCACAATTTGTCAAACACGATACTTGTGTTATTTCCACAAACAATGGGGAAGAATCTAGAGGGTAGGTTTTTCACTAAGGGCTACAAGCTTAAATTGGGCTGGGCTGGGCTGGTCCACAAACTCTTTTCTTCACTTTGGCCCATTCAAAATTTTGGGCTTCAATGGCATGAGTATGTAAAAGTAGCACGAGCTAGTCAGTTTTTGGATTGGTTATTTAAAAATAGTCAGTATTTGCAAAGTTATTAAAAAATAGTCACTATTTTGCTGCAACATGGAAGTTCCAGCATAATGTACTGGAGATCGGTGCAACTGTGTACGAACTTCTAGCATATTATGTTGGAACTCCAATACGTGGAAAGTTCCAGTATATTATGTTAGACTGGTTTATTATACTGGAATTCCAGTATAATATACTAGAGTATTTTTTGGATTTTGAATAGTATTTTCGTTCAGATTTTATCTTTACGTAAAAGTGGCTAAATTTCGATTACTTTTAATGACCACTTATAAATCTCGCTATTTTTGAGTTCGACCCTTGAGTATAACCCAAGAGCTTTAGTTTTGGCCCATAGTAGATTTGATTTGAGTCTCTTTGTTCCATTTTATATAACATACTTTCGTTTATAATCTGCCAGGAAAAGAATGATATATTTTCCTATTTTGAAACTATTTACTCTTAGCATTCCTATTTCACCTTAATGCAATGACATATCCACGTGATATAAAAGTTCACTTTCTTATGAAGAGAGAGAGAAAAAAGTGAAACTCTCACCACCATTCATTTAATAAGATATTTTAACATAATTAGCATGCATGTCAAATATACTCTTTAAACCTTATATTTTGTACCTTTCTAACCACCTTCATATAAAATGGAACAGAAAGAGCAAAAATGATTAACTTACCTAGTAAATTTACTAGTTAGAGTGTTTTGATGATTCATTTCTTGTTTCTATAAGCAAACACAACGGCACACGGAAAAAATGCATATGACCATCGCATTAAATACCTCGTCATCTAGTCAAGTAATAAGAGGATACAAATTGGGCGACCTTTATTGCACCAGCATATGTGGATTTTGCCCCGTTTTATAGCATCCTAAGTATGATGTATCGTTGATATTTATGATTGCATGATCTTCTAACCCTGCCGATCCAAAATGGCCATCGGCTCCTCCTCGTAGGCCTGATTTCTATCCAACTGCATTGTGCTTAAATTTAAAACATGGGACTTATCTTTATGATACTTCCACGGCATAGAAACATGGAATACCATATGGACTCTCGAAAGACTAGGAGGTAAAGAAAGTCTATAATCAACCTCGCCAACTCTCTCCAACACCTCAATAAGACCAATAAATACGGGCTCAACCTTCCCTTCTTCCTAGATCTCATCACACCTTTCATGGGCGAAACACTAAGAAGAACTTTCTCGCCCTCCATGAAAGACACATCACCAACCTTTTTTCATAAGTCTTCTGCTTGGACTACGCTATGAGAAGCCTCTCATAAATCAACTTCACCTTCTTCGAAGCATCACGAATCAAGTACGTTCCTAGTAACCTAGTCTCGTCGGCTCGAACTAACCAACCAGAGAATGACACTGCCTACCATATAAGACCTTATACGGAACCATGTGGATACTACATTGATAGTTGTTGTTGTAGGCAAACTTCGCTAGAGGTAGAAACTGGTCCCACTGACCTCTGAAATCAATAATTCATGCCCTCAACATATCCTCCAAGATCTAAATGATCCGCTCGGACTACCTGTCCATCTAAGGGTGAAATACAATACTCAACTCAACCTACATGCCTAACTCACGCTGAACCACCCTCCAAAAGTGTGATGTAAACGAATCGTGACTTGAGATGATAAAAATGGGTACACCATGCAGGCAAATGATTTCTTTAATGTAGATTTTAGTCAACTGCCCCAAAGTGTAGGAAGTCATGATCGGAATGAAATGCGCCCACTTGATCAATCGACCCAATAATGAACCAAATGGCATCAAACGTCCTCTAAGTTAGTGGCAACCATACCACAACATCCATAGTAATGCGCTCCAACTTTCACTCCTGTATATCAATCTTTTGAAGCAAACCACCCGGTTTCTGATGCTCATACTTGACATGTTGGCAATTTAAACACCTAGAACATGTCCAACAATTTCTTTCTCATCTTCATCCACTAATAATACTGCTTCAAGTTACGATACATCCACCTGAATGAATTGAATATCATGATTTATGAGCCTCTTCAAGAATCAACTATCTCAATCCATCAACATTAGGAACATAAACTCGACCTTGAAGTCGTAATACCCCATCATCACCAATAGTCACCTCCTTAGCATCACTGTGCTACACTATGTCCTTAAGGACAAGTAAGTGGGGATCAACATACATACGAGCCTTAATGCGCTCAAATAATGACAATCGAGAAACAACACAAGCAATGGCTCTGCTCGACTCTTAAATATCCAATATCACGGCCTCCCCCTAACTAGAAGGAATGCTAAGCTATTCATACTCTCCACCTTCCTGCTCAGGGCGTTTGCCACTATATTGGTCTTCCTAGATGATAGAGAATAGTGATATCATAATCCTTCAAGAACTCCAACCACCTTTGATGCCTTATATTCAAACATTTCTGTTTAAACAGATGTTGGAGACTCCAATAATCCATATACACCTCACAAGACACACCTTATAAGTAATGTCTCCAAATCTTGTGTGTGTACATAATAGTCGTTAAGTCTAAATCGTGCAATGTCTCATGGGTCTTCAACTGATGCGAAACATAGACAATCAACCTAATATCTTGCATCAACATACCCGAGACCAATAAGCGAAGCATCACAATAAACTATATAATACCTTAATTTTGGAGGCAACACCAATATTAGAGTTGTAATCAATGCAGTCTTGAGCTTCTGAAAGATTTCACCACACTCCTCACATCACCTAATAGAGCACCCTTATAGGTAAACTTTGTCAATGAGGCTGCAATAAATGAAAACCCCTACACAAAGCATCGATAATAGTAATACCCAGCCAAACCTAGGAAACTGTCAATCTTTAAAGCGGTAGAAGGTCTAGGCCAACTCTGAACTGCCTTATTCTTTTTCGGATCCACCTTAACCCCCTCACTAGACACCACATGGACCAAAAATACCATCTAATCCAAGCAAAACCCAGACTTAGAGAAATTTCCATATAGCTTCTCATTTAGAACCTGAAGCAACAACCTCAAATGATGCTTATGCTCCCCTCTTTATATGGGAATATACCAAGATGTCAGCACGATGACAAAAGAATACAAATAGGGCCGGAACACACTATTCATCAAATGGATGAAGGCTTCTTGGGCATTAATCAGACCAAAAGATATCACCAAGAACTCATAGTTCCTATAACAGATCTTGAAATTCATCTTAGGTATGTCGCCCTAATCTTTATCTGATGGTACCCCGATCTCTAGTCAATATTGGAGAACACACTAGCACCCTAAAGCTGATCAAATAAATCATCAATGCAAGTAGTAAATACTTATACAACCACCATCGGCGCACCCTAAGGTGACAGATTCGGCTTGATGAAACCTTTAGCTAACAATTCCTACAATTGTTCCTTCAAATCTTTCATCTCTGATAGAGTCATGCGATATAGTGGAATAAATATGGGCCGAGTGTCTGGTTCCAAGCCAATACTTAAATTAATATCCCTATTGAGTGACATGCCAGATAGGTCTACAGGGAATACATCAAGAAACTTTCTCACTACGGGGACTGAATCAACCGTATGAGCCTCAACATTGTCATTCCTAACAAAGGATAAGTATGCTAAACACTCATTCTCAACCATTTATTGAGCCTTCAAAAAGGAAACAACTCTACTAGTAATACGACCCAAGGAACCTCTCCATTTTAACCTCAATAATCCCGGTTTTGCAACAAATGTCACGGTTTTAGCATGACAATCAAGAATATCGTGGTACATATGTAACTAATCCATATCCAAAGTCACATCAAAATCAACCATATTAAGCAATAAAAGATCAACCTAGTCTTATAAAGCCGAACACAAACCACACAAGAATGGTAAATATGGTCCACCACAATAGAATTCACAATGGGTGTACACATATAAATAAGGGAATCCAAAGAATTACGAGACATATTCAAATATGAAGCAAAGTAGGATGACACATGCGAATAAGTAGAAACCGAATCAAATAACATAAATAATATAAAACAAATGGTAAAAATACACGTAATGACTATATCTGGTACGATTTCCTTAGTCCACCAGCTAAAACATATGAATAGGCCTGGCCTCCCCCTCTAGGAAAACCTTTACCTGCCTATCCTCCACCTATAACTGGTCGTGCAGGTGGAGTAAAATCTGGAGAGATATCATAGCTTGAGTACCCTATTGAGGTACACTCATCCAAGGTCTAGGACAATCTCTCATGATATGCCTTGTGTCACCACACTCAAAACAACCTCTCTGCTGATGTGGCTACTGGAACTGGGTCTACCCCGAATGATTGGAATAACCGTTGAAGTAAACCCATGCAGAAGGTGAACTAAAGGATGAATATTTGATATGAGTGCCCTAAAATCCATGGCTAGCTAGAGCATTATGCGAAACCTGAAGTGCAAACTAGTCGAGTAAAATGACATTTACCATTTTGAGCCTTGGTTGTAAAGTAGATGTGACTAAATACTCCAGAACGAGGCTTCTTAAGCTCCATATCCTCTCTCTCAAAACTTCGGATATGCTATAATCTCCTATAAATATCCATAACCTGATGAAATAAAGTCTCAGTCTTCGTCTCCGTCTCCTGTTCCATCCAAATCTAAGGTTGTAGGTGAGTCCCTCAACAAATCTACAGACTCTTTCCCTCTCAGTAGAAACCAAAAGAGTTACATAGCAGGATAACTCTGTAAACTCAAAGCATACTTAGTCATAGTAATATCCTCCTAGCGCAAATGCTCAAACTCACTGACAACTAATTTATATGGTTCTGTTGGATAAACTCCTTGTAAAAAAGATTTGAGAAATGGGACCATGTAAGTGGTATTACGCTTGCTGGCCTACTTGCCCCCGTTCATCTCTACCCAACCCAAAGTACGCAAAATACGATGATAATGATCCAAGAAACCTTGTGCATCCTTAGAAGCCCCTCCACTGAACTTGGGAAGGCAGAGTCTCTAAAACCTCTCCAACTTTTTCTGCTTCTCAACTGACACAAATGATCCTACCTCGGGTTGAACTCCAACTACTGACTGCACTGGTAGAATAATGGTGTCTGGTAAACATGTTTCCTCTACCCTGGGGTATGGATTATGGAGTCTATCTTCCTTCCCCTGCCTATGAAATAGTTTGTGCAACCAGAATCAACCCTTCTTGGCCAAGCTCTCAAACATTCCCATTAAGTCTCCTGAAGTACTGCATAACGATAGGCCACTCAGACGCATACTCAAGATATCTGGGCTCCTACTCCTCAACTAGAGATACTGGTGGCTCCACAGTTGCTACTCTAGTAGTGGCTCTAGCTGCAAAGCATGCCCTACCTCAACCTTTACCTTGACTCCGGCCTATAGCGACTCTAATAGGGGGAACTGATGCCTGCTCTTTTAAACCCACAGAACGTGTCCTTACCACTTATGTGAGAATAGAAGAGTAATAATTCAAATGTGGGAATAAAAAAATCTGCAACATAAAGAATGAAAGAAAATGAAGTTTTCTAATAGTTCGGCAGCCTCTCGAAGATAAGTACATATCCCCATACCAATCCACAAGACTCTACTAAACTAGTTCATGACTCGTAGGACCTATGAACCTAGGGCTCGGATATCAACTTGTCATGACCCAAATCCCACCAAAAGGTCGTGATGGCACCTAATCTTTAAGATTAGGTAAGCCAATTATATTAAAAACATTAAATCATCAATACATGATATAATAAGTTTGGAATTGACATAAACAATAGAAATAATGATAACATAAGCCCAAATGGTAATACAGAATACAACTCCCCAAAACCATGTAGTACAGAGTCATGAGCTCTAAACCGAATATATTAAGTCCCAATAAAATACTACTTGAATGTGAAATATCAATGTAAAAGGATAGGACTCCAAGGGACTGCGACGGTCATGAAGCACTACCTCGAATCCTTGCGAACACTATATGCTCTCACTCTCAACGCCTGCTGCCTCTAACACATGAATCTACACAAAACGTGCAGGAGTGTAGCATGGGTACGGGACAATGTGTAC
Source organism: Nicotiana benthamiana (assembly GCA_034376525.1). Classification (NCBI taxonomy): domain Eukaryota; kingdom Viridiplantae; phylum Streptophyta; class Magnoliopsida; order Solanales; family Solanaceae; genus Nicotiana; species Nicotiana benthamiana. Next base: position 50,711,049 of record CM067338.1, on the reverse strand, counting down.
TCAATAAGTAACAAGACTAACTTCAATAAAGTGGTGATAAGTTTCAGGTCATGTGATACTCACTAATAAAAGAACACACACCCACACTTTATATATATATATATATATAACACAACTTGCGACAAGAATGTGTAATATAATGCAATACCATCAACCTCGTTAAAACATGTGATAAGAACTCAACGTACAAAAATCCATTTTTGACAAACAAATCATCAAATATAAATAGAGGCATATGATAGCATGTTAAATACGACTCAAAAACATGTTGCAATACTTGACAAAGTTTAAAGAATACATATACATGATCAAGTATGTCACCCTCATACCGCCACTTGAACATTATCAAGAATGTCACATTATTCTCCACATTTCATAAATATGAATACCACCATTATGCTCCATATATCATCAACAAGAATGTCACACTTATGCTCCATATTTCATCCACAAGAATACCACCCTTATGCTCCACATCTCGTCACAATAACAATATAGCCCTTATGCTCCACACCCCTTCACAATAATAATATATGCCCCACTATGTCCATATGTGTCATAGTCATAACAATGAAATATAACAAATTATCATCAAAATACATATGCTCATAATTTACCAACAAGGTGCACAAGGACATGACTATAATGAAATGCGGATGGGTCATCAACACATGAAACATCATTGTGATGACCCAAAGGGTCATCACCATAATTCTCCCTTTCCTCGCACTTATGAGGCCTTGAAAACCTCTTGTTGGGTTGCCTAGATTTACGTGCGTAGTCCAGGCGCAAAGCCAGAATATTTTTATGTGAAAATATTTGAATTTTGTGTTAAAACCATGAATTTTGATACTAATATAGATATAGTTGACTTTGGTCAACATTTTGGGTAAACATACCCGGATACGTGATGTTATGGTCCCAGAGGGTCCGTAAGGAAATTTGGGACCCAGGCGTATTCCCAGAATCGAAATCCAAGGTCCCAGGCCCGAGTACGGAGTTTTTCTATGAAATTGTTTTATGAATATGCTTAAGGAAAAATGAAAACGGAAATTGATCAAAAATAATGGTATCGGGCTTGTATTTTGGTTCCGACGCTCGGTAGAAGTCTTAAATGGGCGTTAAGCACTATTTGTAAAGTTTAGTTGAAAACGGACGTCGTTGGACATGTTTCGAACTAAAAGTAGAAAAGTTTCAAAGTTTTGAACTTAGAAATGAAAACCATGAGTTTTGGGGGTTTATTCTTTGATTTTGATGTTATTTTGGCAATTAGATCGCTCGAGTAAGTCCGTAGGATGGTATTGAGTTAGTATGTAAGGTTGGTTGGAAGCCCCGAGGGTTCGGGAGTATTTTCGGGGGGTGGTTCGGGATGTTCTGCACTTAGAAACATTGCAGAAAAACTGCAGCAAGTTTCTCTTCATCGCGTTCGCATCCCTCTGGTCGCATTCGCGATGCCCTATTTTCCCTCCTTCGCGTTCGTGATTAACCCATTGCTTTCGAATATAACAAAAAATTGGACCTTTGACTTTTTTCTCTACGCATCCGTGTGCAGTCTTCCACGTTCGCGGATCCTGGCTTGTTCATTCTATGCGTTCGCAATTCTTCCAACGCGAAGACGATGCTCAACCTGCCCAACCCGTCGCGAATGCGACCCTGTTCACGCGAACACGAAGGGTAATTTCCCAGCAAAAATATTTAAACTCCAAAACAGTGTTCACTCCGGATTTCCCCCATTTTTCACTTGAACTCTCTCCAAAAATCCTCCATTGCCTGGATTAAAGCTCTACCTTATTCCCAACTCTTTGGGTGAGTAATCCTAAAATTATTTCCTCACTATTTTCTCCTCAAATCATTAAATTCCTAGCTCTAAAATATGAAATCAAAGTAGAATTTAGGGGTTTTGGCTTTAGTTAGGGTTTATGGGATTTTGGGTATTTCAACCTCAATTTGAGGTCGAATTTAAAATCTAATATATATTTGGACTTGTGGGGTTATGGGGGATTGGATTTTGGTCCGAGCCTCGAGTTTGGACCACGTGGGCTTGGTGTCGGATTTTAGTATTTTTGAATGTAAGCTAGGAAATGCATTTGTAGGCTATGGGATTGTGTTTTTTGATCCTTATTAATAATATTGAACCCGATTTTGTTAGATATGTTGGTTCGGGGTTGAATTCTAGAGGAAAGGCGATTGTTGAGCTTTGAGTTGCTATTTTCGAATTTTGAGGTAAGTGTTCTATCTAACTTTGGCTTGAGGGAATATGATTAGGTTGTTATTTGTTATGTGCTATGTGGGGTCGGTGCATAGGTATGGTGACGGTTACCTATGCGCCCGAGTCAAGCATGACCGTGATGCCATATTTGCTATTAAATTGTGAAGTAAGTGAACAATTGTGATAATTACTTTTTACAATAATTATGAAGTGAAAGTTGAGAATTTAATGAACTAAAGAGGAATTTTTGGTACTTTTCCCTTGCCGGGACCATTTGTTGAATTGTTCTCCCTTGCCGGGATATTTTGTCTTGATATATATATATATATATTTCCTTGTTCGCGTTTGGCTGTGGCCATTGATTGGGAGAGGAAGATAGAGCTAAAGCATGAAGGGTGATGTCGTGCACTATTTATCGAGAGTAAAAGCACGAATGGTGATGCCGTGCCTTGTATTTGATATTCTTGGTGAGAAATGAGAGTAAAAGCATGAAGGGCGATGCCGTGCATTATATTTGACTATTTTGGTAAGGAATGAGAGTAAAAGCACGAAGGGTGATGCCATGCAATTGTTGATTCATTGGTTTTGTTATTTAATTATTATTTATTCAGTTTCATCTCTTGATTGTAGAAGTTATAGTTGAACTGCTACTCCCCCAGCATGTCCCCTTCCCATTTTATTTGCTTAAATTCTTGCTCTCTTTCTGTTATTGCATATATCTGTACAGGTTGGTTGTGGTTGGTCTGGTTTAGCCTCGTCACTACCTCGCCGAGGTTAGGCCGGGCACTTACCAGCATACGGGGTCTGTTGTGCTGATACTACGCTTCTGTGCCGTTTTGTGCACAGGTCAGGACACAACCAAAGGGCTGCAGCTATAGTTCGGGATTGATTCTTCAGTCCAGAGACTCTGCGGTAGTTCGCTGGCGTTCGCGGGCCCCGGGTCTCCCTTATCTTATCTTTTCAGTTTGTTTTATTTGTATCAAACAGACATATGGTGTATTTCTTTCAGACTACTGTTTTTAGTACTCTTTTGTTGTCTGTGAGTAGTGATACCAGATACTGGGTAGAGACATGTTGTTAATTTTCGTATCTAGTTTTCGCTAATGTTATTAAAAGACTTACGCATGTTCTAATTAATTCTAATAGTATTTTATCTTGTTTTTGATCTATGTTTGTGAAAATGATTACAAAGGTTGGCTTGCCTAGCTTCGACAGTAGGCGCCATCACGACCCCCCATGGTGGGTAAATTCGGATCATGACAAGTTGGTATTAGAGCACTAGGTTACTTGGGTCTCACAACTCATGGACAAGCTCGGTAGAGTCTGAGGGATCAGTACGGAGACGTCTGTATTTATCCCCAAGAGGCTACATAGTTAGGAAAAGTTTCACTTTGTTCATTCTTGTTGTGCGATTCTGTTTCTAAAATATTTATTGTCGTTCTACTCTGTTCTTTTGCAGATGGCGAGAACACGTGCGTCTTCTTCTTTTGCATAGCAGCCCGAGCCCCCAGCAGCAGCTCCCATGAGGGCAGGGGCCGAGTCCAGGCCAAAGGCCGTGGCAGGGGCAGAGCTCAGCCTCAGGCAGCAGTTCCAGAGGTGGAGCCTCATATTAACTTTGATGAGGAGGTTCCAGCTCCACCAGCTCCAATGGGCCCAGATCAGGTCCTAGGAGGAGTGATGTTTTCTTCGGATCTTCAGGATGCTCTTGTCCGCATAGCAGGATTTATGGACAGTGTTGCTAGAGCGGGATTGTTGCCTGTAGCACCAGCTACTTCTCAGGCTGGAGGAGGGGTTAAGACTCCTGCTACACGTACTCCGGAGTAGATAGCTCCCCCGACTCAGGTTCCCTTAGTTCAGCCCGCAGTGGCAGCTCAGCCAAGCATTACAGCTCAGGCCGGAGATGGGACGACCATGTATTTGGATCCTTTGTAGAGGCTTGATCGGTTCTCCAAGATTTTCACTACTACTTTCAGCGGTGCTTCATCGAAGGATCCCCGAGACTTTCTATACAGTTGTCATGAGATCCTCAGGACTATGGGGATAGTAGAGACCAATGGGGTCGATTTTTGCACTTTCAGACTTGTGGGGTACGATAAGACTCGGTGGAGAGATTATTGTCTATCTAGACCAGTAGGGTCTCCAGCTTTGATATAGGATCAGTTCGCAGAGCTATTGTTGGAGAAGTTTCTACCCGTCACTCAGCGGGAGGCACTTCGTAGACAGTTTGAGCACCTTCAGCAGGGCTCCATGACAGTTACACAGTATGAGACCAGGTTTGTTGATTTGGCTCGCCATGCCGTAGTGATACTCCCTACAAATCGGGAGAGGGTCCGAAGGTTCATTAATGGATTGATTCAGCCCATTCGCCCACATATGGTTGTGGGAGTTGGCAGTGATATTACTTTTTAGGAGGCGGCCAATACGGCCCGCCAAGTAGAGATGGCATTGGTTCGAGGAGGTATTCAGGGCTCGGACAAGAGGCCTCGACATTCTGGGAGATTTAGTGGTGCCTTCTCTGGAGGTAGGGATTTCCAAGACAGAGGCTATCCCTCGAGACCTTTCCAGTCGTCACTTCAGTTTTCTCATGGTACGACAAGTGGTGGTGGCCATCAGCAATATTATTCGGATCAGCAGTCTTTCAGCGCGCCACCGGCCCCCATCAGTGCACCGCCACTCCAGAGCTTCAGGGGAGGACTTACCTGTCGGCAGGGCCAACAGTCTCAGCCACCGATATTTAGGAAGGTAAAATTATTAAAATATGCACCTAAAGAATCTAGCGTATTATTATCTTTTGGTAGGGTCGTGAAATTTTCTAAACGGCCCTTCCCGATTTTCTAAATATTTTTTTAAGAAAACCTTTATTGAGGGCCCCGCATTTTTGTATTTTATTGGGCGAGGCTCATCTCCTTTTATTTTAAAGTATAAACCTAAAAGGGTAACTATATTTTCCTTTTTGTCTCTAATAACGAAAGAAAGATCCTAATTAATTATATATAAAACTCGGGCCTTAAGTTCAACTCCGGATCTAAACAAAAGGACAAACCTTTTAATTTAAAACTCGCGTCCTAACTAAAAATCCGAATTTCAAATACCAATTAAATCATTTGAAGAGAAACGCGAGCTAGGCCCAAATGGCTAAGCCAAAGAGCCTAATCGAGCTTGTCCCAAGCGGACATATTTGGAGATTGGGCCTGAGATTTTTCTAATGCCCAAAACTAATAATCCTCAAAAGAAAATGAGAGGATCGAACCCCAGCAAGGTGTTTGAATTCTTTTCACATAAGCAAACCATAAGCTCATAATCCAAAGCACATTAGTCACTACTGCATTTAATCAATTATGATCCAAAACAAAAGTGTTATCAACGTGTATCCAAACCCCCCCCCCCCCCCCCCCCCCCAAAAGTAAGAATTAACCTTCGATTCAAATTAGTTTATTTCACCCAGTTTAAAACCTCATTAACATCAGATGGGGAATATAAATCCCTTTGAGACTATCTTACAATTGAAAACTAACAAGATTAACTTTCAATCAATATTGAACCTATTTTTATTGCCATAGAACTTAGAGAGATATTTACAACAACAACAACAACAACAACAACAACAACAACTACCCAGTATAGTCCCACAATGTGAGGTCTGGGGAGGGTAATATGTAGACGAGCCTTACCCCTACCCGAAATGGCAGAGAGGCTGTTTCCAATCGACCCTCGGCTCAGAGAAGGAAAGGAAAAATAAAAACTAAAAATAAAAGAGCATTATTAACTACAGTAGAAATAGCGTAAATAGTTATCTAAATATAAGAACCATAAATAAAATAGCATGCAATAATATCATACAGTAACTACCATAAGGGAGACACACTCCAAAACACAAATCCTCTTTGGATATCCCTGCTAAGCCTCGCCCAACCCCGGGTGAGGAGTACAAAAAAAAACCTACGAGCCCCTATCCTACAACCCTGATACTAGACCTCCAGACTTTCCTGTCAAGGGTCATGTCCTCGGACACTCGCATTCTAGTCATGTCATGCCTAATCACCTCTCCCCAATACCTCTTAGGCCTCCCTCTGCCTCGCCGAACGTCGACAATCGCCAGCTGCTCACAACTCCTCAGCGGGGCATCAGGACTTCTCCTCCGCACATGCCTAATCACAGAGAGATATTTAGCTCATAGAATAAATATGAAAATGTGACAATGACTGAACAATTCACCAAGTTCAATTTGCGAAACACTATACTCTTAGTCGGATCTCAATGACCACACAACTAAAAGTTCAATTTAGTGATTATTAACCTAATTACAATACAGAAATCAAACTCTAGTTAACAGCATACTTGGACTTTTCAACTGTCAAATGATTAGCTATAACATTCCAATTCCTACTTCCTCAGTCGTTCATTATTATTCCAATAGATTTCAATCAAGGAAACTTGTCAATAAATGATTATGCAATTCATAATAAAACAGCCATAAATCCAAAACTTCCACAGTCCACAAGCTTAAACAGTCCCAAGTTAATACAATCACATCATTTCAAACCAAATTCTAGGCAGTCCATGTCAATCAAAAATAATTTGAGCCCAGCTCGATCAAATTAAACTAAGCAGCTATGCACGAACTGACCATGACTACACTTTAACTACTAAACAGAAAATGGAGTAGAAGAGCCTTGATTTAAACTTCATTTCATTTCATCAGCCAAAGGTGTACAAAGGAGTACTTGGAAATGGTACGAAAATCGAAGAGAAAAGGTCAACCAAGGAAGTCATCAAGCAGCACCGGTAAGGAATGATCCCCCAGAAGCCCAGAAAGGTTTCAAAACCCAAGAAAAATAAATAGATTCACCCACAAAGCACCAAACAACCAGCAACAAACCAGTAAATCAGCACACTCGATGTATAACACCACAGTTCAGCAATGCACACTCAAGCTCCAAACAATTCCAATTCCAAATAATGGACAGGAACAGAGGATTCGAACTATATATATTTTTTGCTAGAAGAATGAATTAAAGTGGAAATTTTGAAAAATTTAACCTAAAGGTGGCAATGAAACAATGATGTTTTGAGTTTTTCTTTTTCTGTATGTTTTTTTTTTTGTATTTTTGTATTTTAATGTTGAATCTAATTTGAAAGTTAAAAATGAAATGACAATCATATTTTTGTGGAATTTTTTGAGCAAAAAATGGAAGACTAATTTAAAATTAAAAATGCAAGGAAAATAAGATTTTGTTCTTGAATTTTTGGGCTGAAAAAGGTTGAAGACCCTTTCACAAGGCATTAGATGCCTTATATAGGCAACACTAGGGTAAATGGTCAGATTTTGTTTTTTCCTTTTAGTCCCTGATTATTTTTCACGTTTACCCTCTAATGTTCTAACTTGTTCCTCGAGTTATTCCCTAAGTTTTCCTAAATGTGCACTAAAGCCCTATTCTAGGAGCTTCTAGGATACACTTTGAGCTGTACAATTCCTAAGCTACCCTTTAACCTATATTGCAATTACCAATTCTCAAGATAATACCCTTTTGTAAATATTTTTTGGGATATCAATGGAAAGAATGCTTCAACCAAAAAAAAGAAAAGATAATACCCTTTTCCCATGCCCAAACTACCCTTTAAACAGTCTAAAATTTACAGACCTCAATTAACTGAACCCCTCCCTTAACCCATGTTAAAACCTTAACTGTAGTTAACAAATAAAAGAAATTAAACAGCTATATCCAAACCTTGAACCTACAAACTAACAAAGATTAACATTAACATTCAGAGAAATTACTGACTGAATTTTAAAGTGACCTTCAGAAATTGAAATTATCAAAAATGAGCTTAACGACTGAAATCAATCGACCCTAAATTTATTAGAACTAAACTAATAAAAAATTTTAGTCAAAAGAAGAGAAGAAGGGAAATCACAACACGAAACTTAACTAAAATTATGCACACGCTAAACTTGACAGAAAAAATCAACTATCATTCGAGACAAACTAAAATTGAACACGAATTAGAGAGAAAAACTAAGCACACAATTAAAATTCAAAAATCGAAACTAAAACGATTCAACTAAACAGAAGTAGAGCCACAAGAAAGAATTAACATGCTACTTAGAGAATTAAGCCGAATCGTTTGAAGAAATTAACTAAACATATTGAGAGAAGAAAACATGAACTAACACACAAAGAAGCTAAACAAAAACTAAAGGAAAACTCACTCAACTTCTTCCCGGCAAGAACCCACAGGAATTGGAATCTGATTAATGCTATTAGTCTATTTAACCTTCAATAAACTAATGACATTAACAGGAAACCAATTCGTTTTTCAAAATCTTCACAAAATCCCCAATCACTGGTGAACCCTAGATTGGAAATTTGAGGCGGCATGTTGGGATTCGACGTGAAACATTTCCAAACTCGAGATGGGGAAGGTCTGTAGACCATCTAGTATCAATTTGGGCTCTTTTGGAGGAAGTTCATGTTTGGGTCAGAACTTTGATTTAAGATTCGAACATTTGGGCGAAGATTTGAAGGAAACCAAGGGTAGATATGAAATGAGGAGAGGAAGGAGAATAGGTGGTGTGAATTTGGGGGTGAACGGAGGCGACGACGCCATAAGCGACTAAGAATTTTGGGGCGACGGTATTTAGGATTTGGTTGTCTCTCAGAGAAGGGGGAACAAAGGGGATGAGATAGGGGTAGGGGGAGTTTTTCAGACACACACACACACACACACATATATTTATATATATATATATATATATATATATATATATAATTAAACCTAGGATGTTCTTAATCAATGGATCAAAAATCAACGGCTGGGATTGGTTCAAGAAAACGACGCTGTTTCGCTTACCACACAGGCAGATCAGGTTAGGGGTTAAGGTATTGGGCTAGTTTGAGGAAATTACATTTGGGCCTGGGGTCGGGGAATTAATTCGGTCCCAAAAAATGGAGACCCCTTCTTTTAATTGCTTTTTTTTCTTTTCAATTATATGTGTTACCTACTTTCTATTTTTGTATTTTTAATTTATGACTTTTTTCATTTTCTGATTTTATAAAACTTCAATTACACTACAATCCTGAAATATTTCAAATAAAACCAATAATTTCTAAAATTATTGCAAAATCTATTTTATGAAAATTCCAAATAAAGAAGATTAAAAATGTAAAAGATGAACTAATTTTTTTTGTGATTTTCTGTTTTATGCTAAATAAATTAACCTCTAATTAACATAAAATTAATCCTAAATGCAAATGCGTATTTTTGTATATTTTTATAATTTAACATGCATAAATAAAATGCAACAGTTATCAGAAAATGACACAAAATATACCAAAAAATTGTAAAAATAAAGAAAATCATTTTTGTTTGAATTTTATGGGAATGGTTCATATATAGGGCAAAATCACGTGCTCACAGCTGCCACTCTTTGCTCGGAAACACGAAGAGTTTTCGGGCAAAGATAAAATGAGCAATATAAGGGATTTTTGCCCGTTTGAAAATTCCGTGGGAAGCCTTTTTGGGAAGTTTGATCGCACCATGATTCAGAGGTTGCCTACATATCTTGGGCTAAACATGAATCAGGTCAGTGTAGTTCGGGAGTGTTTGGTAGCTGGGACTACCAGAAGCTGTGATTTCATTGTTGTTGTTGTTGCTGCTACTGCTTGTTGACGTCCTTATTATACCAAAGGAAAATTGAAGATAAGCTAGCTAAGGCTATCAACTATGAGTTACAAGATTTCTATCTATAATTCTCTTGAAGCTTGATCTTGAGACTTAGCTGATTTTGCTGTAGACTTCAACCTGAATCTTGATGCTCACGGGTTTTGAGGGCATATTTCTTCACGCAACATTGGGCTCAGGTAGCTTGTTACTCAGATTCTGATTTCTGAGTAATCCGCACTCTTGCTTACCTCACATTCGAGTTCATTTCTTTTTGTTCTATTCTTCTTTTCTTTATTTGTTTGGGACTCATTTCATCAGTCTTCTCGCATCTTGTGCCCTACGGTCAAACCTGTTTTAAAAAATATTAAAACATACAAACGAACGAAATTTTCTTACCCAGTTTTACTAGGAAAATTTTGTGAGTCAGTTTTGATACATACGACAATCAAACTAGATAAGGCTCTTCGATTCTGTCCTAGAGATTCTCTATTTTTGGACCGAATTTTGAATAGCAAACACTCCACGGTTTTCTGGCCGAGCGATCCTTGGTTTTCTGGCTGGGATATTTTGCAAATAAAATGCTCCACGATTTTCTGGCCGGGAGATCCTCGATTTTCTGGCCGGGATATTTTGCAAAGAAAACACTCCATGGTTTTCTGGTCTGGAGATCCTCGATTTTCTGGCCGAGATATTTTGCAATGAAAACACTCCACGGTTTTCTGGCCGGGAGATCCTCGGTTTTCTGACCGGGATATTTTGCAAAGAAAGTGCTCCACGGTTTTCTGGCCGGGAGATCCTCGGTTTTCTGATCGGCATATTTTGCAAAGAAAACGCTCCACAGTTTTCTACCCGGGAGATCCTCGGTTTTCTAGCCAGGATATTTTGCAAATGAAAAAGCTCAAAGGTTTTCTGGCTGGGAGATCCTTGGATTTCCGCCTGGGATATTTTAAAAGAAAAATCTCCACAATTTTCTGGCCGGGAGATCCTCAATTTTCTGGTCGGGATACTTTGCAAATAAAACGTTCAACGATTTTCTGGCCGGGAGATCATCGGTTTTCTGGCCGGGATATTTTGCAAATGAAAAGACTCCATGATTTCTGGCTGGGAGATCCTCGGTTTTCTTACCGGCATATTTGAAAAGAAAAAGCTCCACGGTTTTCTGGACGGGAGATCCACGGTTTTCTGGCCGGGATATTTTGAGAAGAAAAAGCTCCATAATTTTCTGGCCAAGAGATCCTCGGTTTTCTGGTCGGGAGATCCTCATTTTATCTGGCCGGGATATTTGAAAAGAAAAAACTCCACGATTTTCTGACCTGGAGATTCTCGGTTTTCTGGCCGGGATATTTTGAGAAGAAAAAGCTCCACGGTTTTCTTTCTGGCTGGGAGATCCTCGGTTTTCTGGCCAGGATATTTTGCAAATGAAAAATCTCCACGGTTTTCTGGCCGAGATATTTTGCAAATGAAAAAGCTCCATGGTTTTCTGCCGGGAGATCCTCGGTTTTCTGGCAGGAATATTTTGAAAAGAAAAAGCTAAGCTACCATGATTTGATTCTCTTTTGGGGGATTTTCGTTTTCCATTTCTTTCGTTTTTCCTTTTTGGGGTTTTTTGTATAGATATTATTCCTTTTTATTTGTCAAAATGCATGAAAGAGTGTTTGAGAAAACTTTCTTTTTGGTCGTTTCTCCTGCTGTATCGCTATTCCAGCGTTTGCGCATTTTATTTCTTTTGGGCTGCACCTGCTTCTGGCACAACTGTTTTGAATAAGACCTTCTTTCAACAAAGAACAATTCGTTAGTTGAAATAGTGGTTGGTTTTGTGGCCTTGGTAATATTCATCGGTTGATCGTGGCCTCATTTCTATTGAGAACTTTGCTGCTTGTTGGCCTTGAGGGTGAATCTCTTTCTCACTGACCGGGTTCAGCCTTCGGATTTCATGATGACTCGCCCATGTGGGCTATGGTTTTCCACCTAATTTTGCTTTCCAGACCTTTGCCTTTGGCTTTTTTTCTTTTCTAATATCTTTCACTTTGGAGGCAATTAACCACCATGGTCAGTCGGGATTGGACTGGCGCACCACTGAGGCTGAGTATTTTCTTTGACTCTTGCCGGGCGAAGTCCTCTGAAACTGGTCTTGCCACCTTTTCTTTGTAATTACTATGGAGTCAGGGTTAAACCGAAAGGGATTCAAAGAAAAGTATGCAAAATGCAAGCATGTGAGCTTAAAGAGAATCGTCCCTTTTGGGGGAAAAGAAGGACTTATCTGGGGTGCATGCTGGCTCCAAATAAAAATGACATGCTTCTTGGATTAGACGCCAGACCCGCACCAACTTCCAACTTCCCGTGAACCCATTGACCCATATTTCCAAACTTGGTAACCTTACCAGGACTATTAGTGATGAAGTATCCTCTTTCCGGCCGACCGCGCCCTTTGCGGGTTTTTGCCCATTCAACCTCTCTCATTTCTTTTCCTACTATCGCCCGATAATCCTCTTTGCGAGTTTTCACTAAGCGGACTCTCTCATTTTTGTTTTCTTTACTCACCGTCGCCATATGGTGCCCGAAGGTTTTCACCGATAAGACTCTCTCATATTATTTGAATTGTATCAGATTCCAACAATGACATTTCCCACTTTCCTATCTTTGCTAATTTATCAGAAGGACTTGGACAAGGTCTTTAGGGTAGAAGGATTTTGGGCGGAACTACAACTTTGCAACCATTTCGGCGGTCTCATGGCCGAACCCTTATATCATCAGCCCTAGTTTTGCATTTTTGGGGGAATTGGGAATTTTGTTTTGGTGTGACCGATCCTTAGAGAGAGGCTGCCTACGTATCCTTTCGGAATCAAGTCGAATGTAGTTCAGACAAATATTTTTTTGTTTTTGTTTTTGTTTCAGTTTGTTTCTCTTTCTTTTCTTTTCTTCGTTTTCTTTTCTTTTTTCAATTTCTTTTCTTTTCTTTTTCTATTTTTTCTTATTTTCTTTTTCTTTTCGCTTCTTTTATTTTATTTTCCTTTTTCTTTTTTTTTTCAATAGCACTTCCGGTTCCAAAGAGGGTAATCAAAGAAAGGTAACCGGCTCAAATGGTTTGCGAGGGATTGATGGTGTTTGGATAGCGGGAATGAAAGCCTTCGTCATCTCAACTGCGCAAAGACATCGCCGGAGCAAGTTTAGATATAGTACCTTTTGCTGCATCCGTATTCACAGCTGCTGCGAGATCACTTTTCGATGTCAGCCAGATATAATGCTCTTCTTGGCAATATTTCCAATGGTGTATGGATCCATCCGATTAGGCGCAAACTTCCTTTTACTTCCTGGTGGGGAGGAACAATGCGCCTTACCAGTTGCCCTACTTCAAATTTCCTGGGTCGTGCTTTCTTATTTAAGCGCGGGCCATGCTTTGTTGCTACAACTGTACGTGACACACTGCAGTCATCCATTTCAATTAAGGCCAACGTTCCATACGAGTCTAGACCCACTTACTGTCCTCAAACTCTGCTTCAGTGATGGACCTAAACCACAAACCACAAACCAATTGTCCTCTCTTGTGCTGATTATTTTCTTTTATTTTCTCAAATTTAATTTCTTTGTACTTCAACTTTTGATTCATCATTTCGAAGTCTGATAGAGTTCATGGGATCTGGGCATGAAGTCCGCGAGCATGTTATGTTATTTAAAGCTGCATTATTATAGAAAGAGAAAAAACATAGCAAAAATATGAAATATTGATTTTATTTCTTGGAATTAGGAAGATAACATGGTTGAAATTCAGGAGTTTAAAGACAAGAAACTAAAGAAAACATCTGAGTTATACCCTGAGATAACTCGTGATGCAGAAAAAGTGGCAGGACAAGTCTACTGACTGCCGCCTGATCGGGAATGTCATAGCCTTCTAGTTTTGAAGCTTAGCATCTGGCGCCATGTATAGCACCTCAGCGGTGCTAGTGCCTTCTACAAGTTGAATCATGTTGGTTTCATAATGCATTTGCCTCATAGCTCCACATATTTCCTCACTTTCTTCAACCATGAAAAGCCCATCATCTTCCTCTTCACTGTACTTAGGCCTATGTGGTATGCGTCCAATAACCATTGGCTCATTCAGCAGAGGTGGTTTGATTGTCCCCCATACCATATAGGCTTGCTTGGGTATATCAATTTTCTTTTCTGGTTTTGTCTCAGTGTTTTCTCTTCTTTTCCCCTTTCTCTTGTTTTGGGGTTGCCTTGGGCTTCCTTTTCATATCAGCAATAGAAATTATAGCCTTAAGCGCCAGATTAAATTCTTTGTCTTCACAAATCATCCCAATTATTGGCCCGTTGTTGTGGGCTTGCAATGGATTGTTGGTCACATTGGGGACATCCTCATCCTTCAACACAATTTTCCCTTGCTCTATTAAATTCTCCACCGCTTGCTGTAGGGTGTCCCAGCGGGACGTTCGGGTGGCTGATGGGAATGTCAAGGGTACCTGTTGGTCTTGGGAACAACTCAGGAAATTCAGGGATGACCCTCGGTGGTTCTTTTCCAGTTGTCCATGCGTCCCACATCTCCATTACCCTAAGACATAAGATTCTGTTTTCCTTAGCCACTATGGACTCTGATGCCGGGACGCCCGAGAGTGGGCTATCTTCCGAAATAGGGATGGTTTGCAGGGTCATTTCTGATGACATCTCTATACTACCTTTAGATCTGGTAAAGTAGTGCAGCCAAGCCATTTTACCACAAAACCAACCACCTATTTCTATAAACCTGAACTCTGGAAATGACAGTAGCGAACAATTAGTTTTGAGAAAAATGCAAATAGGTAATCACACATCTACGGCTGCATGCGTCATCCCGACTTTTCTTTTGTTTTCCTTGTTTGTTTTTCTCTTTTTATTTTGTTTTTCTCTCATTTTGTTATTTTTTCCTCTGTTTTTTGTCATTTCTGCTTTTCCATTTCTTTTGCCATGGGTTTTCCTTGATTTCCTTCCGCTCTTTGTTTCTTTTGTTTTTCCTTTATTTTCTTCCCTCTCTTTTTGTTTCTCATATGGTTACGGTCGAATCCGATGAGGATTGCCTACGTATCGCGACCCCGAACGAATCAGACCAAGCGTAGTTCGTGCCAATAAGGTAAATAAGCTAACTTGGAATTTTGAAAGAAATGCTTTAAGGGAAATATTCTTGATTTTGATTTCTGATTTTTATTGTTGTTTTTGAAAGGAAGACTTCAAATTTTTCTTTTCAAAATCTGGGTATTTTCTTTTATTTTCTATTTACAAAAGACATCTAAGGAGTATTTTAATGATTTACTTGACCTAATAGGTAAAGTGGTTATTGTTGATAAATTTCCTTTTTTAGAAAAAGAGGGACTTGCTTTTGCCAATACAGCCTTTCAGCACTTCTGGAAGAAGATCTTAAAGTTGTGCCCGCAAACCATTTACAAAATGACTCAAGGTGGCTGTTCATGCAAAAATAGCTTTCAAGCGCCCTTTTGGGTACATTCGGCTTATTCTTTGCAAGAATGGCGTCACCCGACTTATTCATGACGAAATTAAAATTTTTGTATTTTTGGGATATTTTTTGCAAAAGGGAGGTTGGACCAGACGAGGGTTGCCTACGTATCTCACATCCGGTGAGAATCAAACCGGCGTAGTTCAGTAAGATTGGGAATAGAGCAGATAAAACTCTTTTATTGTTGGGATTTTTAAAAGAAATGCTTTAAAAGAGGAAAGGAAATATATATTTTTTTTATTTTTGATTTTGATTTTTGTTTTGCTTTTTTTTTTTGAAAAAAACAAAGACTTCTAAAAATTCATTTGTTTTTTATTTGAACTTGGGAATCTCACAAGTAAAAGGAAAATAATTTTTTTAATTTTCATTTGTTTTACCTTTTTCTAAGGAAGGAAGAAAATATTTTTTGGATTTTGGATATTGCCTCTTAATTTTCGAAGGAGGGACTTTTAAGAAAATATTTTGGATTTTTGAGTTTTTATTTATTTACAAAAGTAGTTCTAAAGAAAAGCGAAAATATTTTTTGACTTTAATTTTTCAACAATTCTTTTTGACATTTACGAAAGAAAGACTTTTTATAAAGGAAAAGAATTTTTTGTTCTTTTTTTTTTTTAATTTCTAAAGAAGGAGCAAAGGAAAATATTTTTGTTTTTTTTGAAAAGTGGGGTCAGAACCGATGATGTTTACCTACGTATCTCTCATCCAGTGAGAATCAGAGCGGCATAGTTCTGTCAAATAAACTAACTAATTTTGAGACAAAATCTTTTTCAAACCATTTTTGACTAAAAAAAATATTTTTCCTTTCTTCCAATTTTCAAACTTCGGCAGAGTTCAAACGACATTTGGGCATTGGGTTTTCTAAACTAATCAGTTAACTCTTCGACTTGCTATTTTTCTCTTTTTATCATTTTTCTAACATCCTCGAGATTCAAAAGCCGGTCAATATGCAAGCCCCAGCAAATAAATGCACAGAAAACAAGTAGGATGCATCAGGATGGTCTCTTCATTTCAGGTTGCTAGCCCTAGACGGACCCAACCCCTGTGTTGAGTCCCCCAAGTCAAAATGCAAATGATGCAAATAAGGGTTCCTACTAGGGATCCGACATGAGGTTGAGATATTCTAAGTTTAAAACCTGGGTGTTTGTTCTAGACCTGGCTTTCCCGAGCGGACAAATCGAGCCGAGGGGGAGGCGGCAATCCGGGAATACAGAAGCACCAAAGCGTCACCGCATTTGCTACTTATCTAAACCTCGTTCTAAATTGGGATTTGACACTAGACAAAAAAGAAGTCGTACACCGTACACCCTTCTTCACAATTCAGAAGACTCAGAGAGGAGATTTGGTTCGGACACAGTTTATTTACAGTTCACATAATATCAAAGCGGTAAAAACAATCAATTAGCATATTAAGCACATATCATGTAACAAAATCAGATAAAACCAAACGCATTACTGACGGTGAGGCAGTAAATCAGATTCCTTCATCAGTTGTGGTTCCTTCAGAGCATACCAAAATAGAGGATATTCACAAAGGACATAAACAAGGTTACAATGACAATCAGATAGAAAGTGAGGCCAGAAATGATTGTGGTGAAGCAGCACAATACAATGTCACACTTGCAGCAGACACGATCTCAAAGCCAAAGGATGATTCTGCCAATTCTTCAAAAATCCAAAATACTATTCCATTGCATCTGCCTTCAACTGTAGAGACTGTACATAATAATGCAGTCTTGAAGGAGAACTTTGGTCGATCAGAAATACTACATGATTTGGTAAATGCTGTTTCAAAACAGAATGTTGAACCTAGGAATTCTCAACGTACTGTGGTTGATAAAGGAAACAAAGATCAACATAACATTACTGAAGACTGCTGTGATTACTAATGTCTCAATTGTGTCACAGGCAGCAGTATCAAATCACACTGAATTGCCATTGCAACGAAGAGAGAAGGCACCAGTTTCTAATAACACTAATGTTTCCATCAAATCTGGACAGAAACATTCTGCTCAAGATGCATCTGAGAATGTGGATGATGTTTTTAAACAGAAAACAACACCGTCAGATAAGGACATTGAGCAAAATCCAATTCCACAATAAAACAGGAATAAGAGTCAGAAGATAACAACGAAAGAGGAATAAGCCAATACAACATGTTTATCTTCAAAGATGGCTTCACTGAAGTCCAACAGAAATGATACTGCACTTGCAAACTTCAGTAAAGCTGATGAAAAAGAAGCTGGAGGGGTCATTCAAAAGGTCCAAAGCTATACTCCCATTTCTATATCCAGTATATATGCCGAGGGAGGTATCAACGACAATGGGGAATTCTTAAGTCTCAATGGAAAGAATAAACAGGAAATTCGAGGTAACATGAGAGATATGGTAATTAAATCAAAACTATGGGATCAATGTTATTCTGATGAAGACGAGAGCTGGGATGAAAGCTCTGCTGGTTGGTCATCTGATCAGTGTTAAGATTTATGCCCGTCACTAGAGGGGGGGTGAATAGTGCGGCACGAGAATATTGATAAATATTGCGGAATTAAAATTGCAGGAGTAAAGTAAATGCAATAATTAAAAGATTAAGGAAAGGACACACCGAATTTATACTGGTTCACCACCACATGTGGTTAGTCCAGTCCCCGAGAGACTCTCTCGAGTTTCCACTAACTCCGTTAAGCTTACGGGTGCCTATCAAACCGTTACACTTGCTCGTAGATGTATACTCTACAAGACTTCAACTTTCTCGAGGATACCTCACCTCAAGACTTCACCTTGCTCGTGGATACCGCACCACAAGACTTCACACACTAAGATTGAGGGTACTTAGCAAACCCGACAATCAATGAGAAGATATGGTCTTCTCAAACACCTTTCTCTTTTACAACAAGAACTCTCTAAAAAGAGTAGATAAAGAGACAAAATATTAGCTCTATGAACAACTCAAAGTTGTCTCTCAATTGGCTCAACAAAAGCTCTAAAATTATGCACAAATAATATCAATATGTATATGAATAATGAGAGGTGTTGTGTGTATCAAATCAGCTCAAAAGACCTCTATTTATAGGTGGTAGAAGTAGTATGTCCGTTGCTTAATTGGCAATCAATTATGCTGATTTTATGCCAAGATAATCGATTATCAGATTTGCATAATCGATTATCAGCTTACCATTACAAAATCGGAAGCTGATTTTGTGCTAGAATAATCGATTATTGGATTTGCATAATCGATTATCTGCCTGTCGTTCAAAAACTTTGGCAACGGATACAAGATGATCGATTATGCCCAAGTGTATAACCGATTATCCTACTCTGCGGAAATTTCCAATAAATGGAATTTCCCAGAATAATCGATTATCACTTTTGCATAATCGATTATTCACCTATGCTGTCCAGAATTGAAAACTTACTTCAAAACCATTTTGGTTAAAATGAAAACGTTAAAATCATCTTGTTTGAAGTATTTGAAATATGTTTATGATAAATATAATTTGATAAAAAGATTTTATGCATATTTATGATGACCTATGTTGAGCCAAAAGACGAGATAACTTAAACGTTTCTCTTACATTGGTTCTACCTAATGACCTACGCCTTGGGTCTTCGGTCTTGAACTTTTGAGCTCGTCTTGGCTTCTCCATGCAATCCATTCATCAATATGATTCTCGGCATTCAATCTTGATTGTTTGTCATATAATAACGTTGTTTGACACTTGACTTCATTGTTTGTCATTCATCAAAACCTATACCTGAAAATCATGCTAATACAACCAAAGCATACATATCATGGATAGAATGATTTTCTACAATTTCCCCCTTTTTGATAATGACAAACAACAGGAGATATGCATATCGGATTCCCCCTAAATTCATGCTATATCTCAACATACAATTCATGCAAACGATTCCCCTTAATGATAATTCCCCCTCAAATAAGGCATACTATATTGTAGATACATTCCCCCTTATTTGATGCATATCGCCTAACCTCTTCCCCCTTTTGGAATTAGCAAAAAGAGAGTATGCAAAGGCTACTTTCCCCTTTCGACACTTCCCCCTTTTGGGTATATCAATTGTTAGTGTCAAGAATAAAATAGGAAATACAATGAGGAATATACATTGACGATATTTAAACAATTATACCAACATGAAATAATACCAAATGTTAGTAAAAACATAACAACCATAATAACGGTTATTTTTCGCAAATCATATTGCTTAAGAACATATCAACAGTTAATTTTTAACAAACCAATAGTTGTATTAAAAACACGAATCATTTATTTATCAAGAATATATCAACTATTATTCAAACCAAAAGTAATATTCATCAAAACATGAATCAATTATTATTTTTAACAAAAATAATTGATACCAATTGTTATTCAAGATAAAAGTTATCAAAACATGAATCAACAAAAATAATTAATATCAATTGTTAACAAAGATATATTAATTGTTAACACATATCAACTATTACGTTTTTATCAAAAATATGATAACTAACCAAAATTCCCCCTCGATGCAATAAGGTTTCGTGCTTGGTGCATCTACTACAACATTGTAGTCTTCAAGCACACCTGCAAACGTACCTAAAAATAGGTTTTAGGTACCCAACCACTTTTGGGTCCTTGAGGGTTACACAAATAATAATCATAGCCAAAAGATAAATCCTTATGTTTTGCAAAACATACGGGTGCTATGTGTCCTACCCGGTTGCAATAATGACATATAACATTCGGGTTGTGCATATGTCTTGGTTGAGCCAAAAGCGTTCTAGGTGATCTAAAGTCGTTATTCCTAGACGTATTGCGATTTCTAGAGTTATTTCTAGGTGGTCTAAAATGATTCATTTTAGACTCATTACCAAAATTCCTAGAGTTGTTTCTAGGTGGTCTAACTTCATTTCTATCATCCTTTCTAATATTGTTCTTAATTTCTTCAATTGTTTTAGGATTGTCTACACTATGTTTTTCTAGTGTGTCCCTAAGTTCTATGTTCTCTAATTTCAAAGAATCACAAGATGAAATTAGAATTTTGATCAATTGAAGAATCTTCGTGCATCTCCTTAATTTTATTTCTAAGATCAATATTGTCATTTTCCAAAAATTTATTTTTCTCTTCTAAAACTTTAATATTAGCCTTGGCCTCTTGGAGATTTTTGAAGACTTTTTCAATTCATCATATAATTCGTAAAAAGCTTTTTGTAATTCTTCAAAAGAATAAGAGTTAGAATTACTTACCTCTTCTTCCTCGTTGGCCATGAGGCATAATGCGGCAGTTTCATCGCCCGAGCTGTCCGAATCCCATGTCACACGCCTTTGGTGTTTGTTCTTCTTCTTGTCCTTAGATTTTGGATAATGTGATTTGGTGTGGCCAAGTTTTCCCCAATTTTGGCATGAAGGACTTGGTTCTTCCTTCTTTATTTCCTTTTTCATAAACTTATAAAACTTTTCGATCAAGGCATTGGAAATATTATTATCATCGCTATCCTAATCACTTACCTCTTCTCTTTTAGAGGATGAGGCTTTGAAGGCAATACCTGGACCTTTATTTCCAAGATAAGGATTAAGAATAGTGCTTTCATAAGTTTTGAGGTTACCTCTTAGTCCATCAATTGTGACGTCCGTGATTCCTATCGACTCTTGGATGGCATTGGCTTTGGATCGCCATTCGGGAGTGAGACTCCGCAAGATTTTTCGAACAAGATCTTTGTTCGAGTATACTTTCCCGAGAGCATGGAGATTGTTCATGATCATTGAGAACCGATCGAACATAATATCAATGCTTTCATTCTCCCTCATTCTAAAGAGTTCATATTCATGTGTTAGAAAATCAACTTTTGATTCTCGGACTTGAGGCGTACCTTCATAAGTGATCAAGTTTATCCCATATCTCCTTGGCGGTTGTGCAGCAAGAAATCTTCCGATAGTCATCCGGATTCACCGCACAATATAATAAATTGACGGCCTTTGCGTTATTTTCAACTTTCTTGATGTCCTCGGCAGTATATTCATCTTCCTCCTTTGGAACCGTGGTTTCTCCAACTTCATTTGTCGGCATTTGTTCACCGTTCTTGATGATTTGCCACAGACGAAAGTTATTTGATTGGATGAAGATTCTCATCCGCTCTTTCAATATGTGTAATTTGTTCCGTCAAATAGTGGAGGCCTATAGGTGGAGTGTCCTTAGCTCATCATTCCTGCGTTCAATATTCTCAACAAAAAAATATATCGTTCTCTCAACCGGTTAAGGCTTTCAGAGAGTTAGGCTCTGATACCAATTGTTAGGATTTATGCCCGTCACTAGAGGGGGGGGGGGTGAATAGTGCGGCACGAGAATATTGATAAATATTGCGGAATTAAAATTGCAGGAGTAAAGTAAATGCATTAATTAATAGATTAAGGAAAGGACACACCGAATTTATACTGGTTCACCACAACGTGTGGTTAGTCCAGTCCCCGAGAGACTCTCTCGAGTTTCCACTAACTCCGTTAAGCTTACGGGTGCCTAACAAACCGTTACACTTGCTCGTAGATGTATACTCTACAAGACTTCAACTTTCTCGAGGATACCTCACCTCAAGACTTCACCTTGCTCGTGGATACCGCACAACAAGACTTCACACACTAAGATTGAGGGTACTTAGCAAACCCGACAATCAATGAGAAGATATGGTCTTCTCAAACACCTTTCTCTTTTACAACAAGAACTCTCTAAAAAGAGTAGATAAAGAGATACAATATTAGCTCTATGAACAACTCAAAGTTGTCTCTCAATTGGCTCAACAAAAGCTCTAAAATGATGCACAAATAATATCAATATGTATATGAATAATGAGAGGTGTTGTGTGTATCAAATCAGCTCAAAAGACCTCTATTTATAGGTGGTAGAAGTAGTGTGTCCGTTGCTTAATTGGCAATCAATTATGCTGATTTTATGCCAAGATAATCGATTATCAGATTTGCATAATCGATTATCAGCTTACCGTTACAAAATCGGAAGCTGATTTTGTGCTAGAATAATCGATTATTGGATTTGCATAATCGATTATCTGCCTGTCGTTCAAAAACTTTGGCAACGGATACAAGATGATCGATTATGCCCAAGTGTATAATCGATTATCCTACTCTGCGGAAATTTCTAATAAATGGAATTTCCCAGAATAATCGATTATCACTTTTGCATAATCGATTATTCACCTATGCTGTCCAGAATTGAAAACTTACTTCAGAAACTATTTTGGTTAAAATGAAAACGTTAAAATCATTTTGTTTGAAGTATTTGAAATATGTTTATGATAAATATGATTTGATAAAAAGATTTTATGCATATTTATGATGAACTATGTTGAGACAAAAGACGAGATAACTTAAACGTTGCTCTTACATTGGTTCTACCTAACGACCTACGCCTTGGGTCTTCGGTCTTGAACTTTTGAGCTCGTCTTGGCTTCTCCATGCAATCCATTCATCAATATGCTTCTCGGCATTCAATCTTGATTGTTTGTCATATAATAACGTTGTTTTACACTTGACTTCATTGTTTGTCATTCATCAAAAACCTATACCTGAAAATCATGCTAATACAACCAAAGCACACATATCATGGATAGAATGATTTTCTACAATCAGAAAGGCCAACAAGATGATTGCAACACCACAGGAGGGGACAGTGAGGCTACGACCAAGCCAAAAGTTCAAAGGATTTCTGCAAACACGAATGGGAATGTAAAATAGTCATATATAGCAAGCAATTTGAACCATAACGCGCCAGTGTTCATTCCAAAAAATGATACAACACCAGGCACATCGAAGGTAACAACAACAGAGATCGACCAAATAAAAACAACACAAAAAGCAATCCAATTCTCGGGAGAATCATCAATTGCTGGAAACAAAACAACATCTCCAAATTGTGGACAAAATAAGAAGATAGTTTTACACAACAGGCAGCCACAAATGAACTGTACTCCTACGGATAACAAATTAGTAGCATCTTCACAAGTCACACAGTACAAACAAATACCTCTGACTTTGCTAATATCCTCAGACAAAATCCAGAATGATATGGAAGGAAAACATATATATGAAGAAGGAGAGGAAGAGGATATTTTAACGCAATGCCGGAAGAATGCTGCAAGAATGGGAGATTTGTCACCAACGCACAGTAAAACAAGCAAAAGGAGTCATCAAAGGGATAAAAGTTGGGACGGCAAGGTGGCAGAAGACGCAAACAAAAGGAAGCTTCCAATGCGAATTGCAAAACAAAAGCAGATTACTCAAAATACCTTTAGAAAGCCCAGTAAAACAAAGAACAAAGCATGAACAGTGAAGATCTTTCCGATTTAATCACAAAGTTGGAGAAAGGACAGCACATTACTCGCTTCCTCATTTTTCATTTCGTTATCTTAATATCCTTATCTGTAATATCACCAAAGAGTTGTGTTATGAACTCTGTGGTGATCAAGTTATACTTCGGACATTCAAGTTATTATGTTTTAATTTCAATTTTTTATTATTAATAAAAATCTAATGCTAGGCTTTGCCTAGTGTTTGCATAAAAAACAATTATTCTAAGCTCAAATTCTGAACCCTGAATAAAACATTCTGGGTTCTTTTCCCAAGCAGAGTCGCCAAAGCTGTCACACCTCCTTTTTTACACACCTACCCCAGAGGATAATGTATAAGAGAGTTTTTCCATTTAAAGTGACATTATTCAGATCAGGATTATTTATTTCTTCAGAGTTTCCACTTGGGAAAGGTTTGGCTTTTGGTGTCCCAAGTCACCAGTTTAGCTTGAATCCCAATATGAGGAAAATGTTCGACTTCCCAATTGGAGTTTGCGAAGTAGAAATTCTGAATAAGGAATTCTGTTGACCCGAGGGAAGGTGTTAGGCACCCTCGGATCCCGTGGTTCTAGCACGGTCGCTTAAGTTGTTATGAATGGCTAAATCTGATTTTATTATAAGAAAGGCCTATGTCCCAATTTTATCTTTAACCGCTTTTATTAAATATTTATTGATAGACAGTGAACGTCGTTTAAAGTATATTTTTGGATTGCGCCGCATTAAATGAACCCGCAACCCTAGACACACTCTATTCAAAGTTTTAGGATTTGGATTTGAGTCGCATAAAATGCCCACTCATATTTAGGAAAGTAAAATTATTAAAGCACGCGCCTAAGTAATCTAGCACGTTATTATCTTTTGGTAGGGCCGTGAAATTCGATAAATGGCCCTTCCTGATTTTCTAAATATTTTTTTTAATAAACCTTTATTGAGGGCCTCACATTTTTGTATTTTATTGGGCGAGGCTCATCTCATTTTATTTTATAGGATAAACCTAAAAGGGTAACTATATTTTCTATTTGTTTGATTTTTATCTCTAATTACGAAAGAAAGATCCTAATTAATTATATTTAAAACTCGGGCCTTAAGTTCAAGTCCGGGTCCAATCAAAAGGACGAACCTTTTAATTTAAAACCCGCTACCTAACTCAAAATCCGAATTTAAAATACCAATTAAATCATTTTAAGAGAAACGCGAGCTGGGCCCAAATGGCTAAGCTAATGAGCCCAATCGAGCTTGTCCCAGGCGGACAGATTTGGAGATTGGGCCTGAGATTTTGCTCTAGCCCAAAACTGATCATCCTCAAAAGAAAATGAGAGGATCGAACCCCAGCAAGGTATTTGAATTCTTTTCACATAAGCAAACCATAAGCTCACAATCCAAAGCACATTAAGCACTACTGCATTTAATCAATTATGATCCAAATCAAAAGTGTTATCAACATGTATCTAACCCCCCCCCCCCCCCCCCCCCCAAAGTGATAATTAGCTTTCGATTCAAATTAGTTTATTTCACGTAGTTTAAAAACTCATTAACAACAGATGGGGAATATAAATCCCTTGAGCCTATTTTACAATTGAAAACTAACGTGATTAACCTGCAATCATATTTGAACCTGTTTTTATCGCCATAGAACTCAAAGAGATATTTATCTCATAGTATAAATCTGAAAAAATGACAATGACTGAACAATTCACTAAGTTCAATTTGCAAAATACTATGATCTTATTCGAATCTCAATGACCACAGAACTAAGAGTTCATTTTAGTGATTATCAACCTAATTACAATCCAGAAATCAAACTCCAATTAACAGTATACTTGGACTTTTCAACTGTCAAATGATTAGCTATAACATTCTAATTCCTACTTCCTTAGTTGTTCAATTGTTATTCCAATAGACTTCAATCAAGGAAACTTGTCAATAAATGATTATGAAATTCATAATAAAACAGCCATAAATAAAAAACTTCCACAGTCCACAAGCTTAAACAGTCTCAAGTTAATACAATCACATCATTACAAACAAATTTCTAGGCAGTCCATGTCAATCAAAAATAATTTGAGCCCAGCTCGATCAAATTAAACTAAGCAGCTAAGCACGAACTGATCATGACTACACTTTAACTACTAAAAAGAAAATGGAGTAGAAGAGCCTTGATTTAAACTTCATTTCATTTCATCAGCCAAAGGTGTACGAAGGGGTACGTGGAAATGGAATGGAAATCGAAGAGAAAAGGTCAGCCAAGGAAGTGATAAAGCAGCAGCAGTAAGGAATGATCCCCCAACAGCCCAGAAATGTTTCAAAACCCAAGAAAAATAGATAGATTCACCCACAAAGCACCAAACAGCCAGCAACAAACCAGTAAATCAGCACACTCGATGTATAACACCACAATTTAGCAATGTATAGTCAAGCTTTAAACAATTCCAATTCCAAATAATGTACACGAACAGAGAATTCGAACTATATATATATATATATATATATATATATATATATATATATATATATATATATATATATATATATATATATATATTGCTAGAATAATGAATTAAAGTGGAAATTTGGAAAAAAATAACCTAAAGAGTGCAATGAAACAGTGATGTTTGAGTTTTTCTTTTTCTGTATGTTTTTATTTGTAATTTTCTGGTGTATTTGAATGCTGAAGCTAATTTGAAAGCTAGAAATGAAATGAAAATTAGATTTTTGTGGAATTTTTTGAGCTAAAAATTGAAGACTAATCTAAAATTAAAAATGCAAGGCAAATCAGATTTTGTTCTTGGATTTTTGGGCTGAAAAAGGTTGAAGACCCTTTCACAAGGCATTAGATGCCTTTTATAGGCAACACTAGGGTAAATGGTCAGATTTTATTTTTTCCTTTTAGTCCCTGATTATTTTTCACTTTTACCCCCTACTTTTCTGACTTGTTCCTCAAGTTATTCCCTAAGTTATCAGAAATGTGCACTAAAGCCCTATTCTAGGAGCTTCTAAGATGCTCTTTGAGCTGTACAATACCTAAGCTACCCTTTAACTTATATTGCAATTACCAATTCTCAAGATACTACCCCTTTCCCATGCCCAAACTACCCTTTAAACAGTTTAAAATTTACATACCTCAATTAACGGAACCCCTCGCTTAACCCCTGTTAAAAACTTAACTGTAGTTAACTAATAAAAGAAATTAAACAGCTATATCCAAACCTTGAACCTACAAACTAACAAAGCTTAACATTAACATTCAGAGAAATTACTGACTGAATTTTATAGTGACCTTAAGAAACTGAATTATCTAAAATGAGCTTAAGGATTGAAAGTAATTGACCCTAAACTTATTAGAACTAAACTAATTAAAAACTTCAATCAAAAGAAGAGAAGAAGGGAAATCACAACATGAAACTTAACTAAAATTATGCACATGCTAAACTTGACAGAACAAATCAACTATCATTTGAGACAAACTAAAATTGAACACGAATCAGAGAGAAAAACTAAGCACACAATTAAAACTCATATATCGAAACTAAAATGATTCAACTAAACAGAAGTAGAGCCACAAGAAAGAATTAACATGCTAACTTAGATAATTAAGCCGAATCGTTTGAAGTAAATAACTAAACAAAGCGAGAGAAAATAACATGAATTAACATACAAAGAAACTAAACAAAAACTAAAGGAAAACTCACTCAACTTCTGCTCGGCAAGAACCCACTGGAATTGGAATCCGATTAATGCTATTAGTCTATTTAACCTTCAATAAACTAACGACATTAACAGGAAACCAATCCATTTTTTCAAAATCTTCACAAAATCCCCAATCACTGGTGAACCCTAGATTGGAAATTTGAGGCGGCATGTTGGGATTCGACGTGAAACATTTCCAAACTCGAGATGGGGAAGGTCTGTAGACCATCTAGTATCAATTTGGGCTCTTTTGTAGGAATTTCATGTTTGGGTTAGAACTTTGATTTAAGATTCTTTGGGCGAAGATTTGAAGGAAACCAAGGGTATATATGAAATGAGGAGAGGAAGGCGAATAGGTGGTGTGAATTTGGGGGTGAACGGAGGCGGCGCCGCCAGCAGCTAAGAACTTTGAGGTGGCGGTATTTAGGGTTTGTTGGTCTCTAAGAGAAGGGGGAACGAAGAGGATGATACGGGGGTGTGGGGGAGTATTTCGGACATATATATATATATATATATATATATATATATATATATATATATAAAATTAAACCTTGGATGTTCTCAACCAATGGATCAAAAATCAACGGCTGGGATTGGTTCAAGAAAACGACGCCGTTTCGCTTACCACACATGCGGACCGGGTTAGGGTTAAGGTATTGGGATAGTCTTAGGAAATTGCATTTGGGCATGGAGTGGGGGAATTAATTCGAGCCCAAAAATTGGAGCGCCCTTCTTTTTATTGCTTTTCTTTTCTTTTCAATTATATGTGTTATCTACTTTCTATTTTTGTATTTTTAATTTATGACTTTTTCATTTTTTGATTTTATTAAACTTCAATTACACTAAAATCCTAATATATTTCAAATAAAACCAATAATTTTTAAAATTATTGCAAAATCTATTTTATGAAAATTCCAAATAAAGAAGATTAAAAATGTAAAAGATGAACTATTTTTTGTGATTTTCTATTTTATGCTAGCCAAATTAACCTCCACTTAACATAAAATTAAATCCTAAGTGTAAATGCATATTTTTGTACATTTTTATAAATTAACATGCACAAATAAAATGCAACAATTATCAGAAAATGACACAAAATGCACCAAAAAAATTGTAAAAATAAAGAAAATTATTTTTTTAAATTTTATGGGAATGATTCATATATAGGGAATACATCACCTGCTCACAATAGGGAATAATGGTAATAAATAAAAACTAGTTAAAATTACTATCCTATGAAGTTGGTAAGAAAATCCTCTGAAAATGGCCTCATTGTGCAGTCTAGGTCTCAAAAATAAAATATAATGAGGTAATCATGGAACCCATAATTTTATCACATCTACAGATATCGCAACTTGCAAATGCGAAACCAGTGGTTGCAATTGCTAAGAGGCACCTACACCACTAAAGTTGCAAATGTACACTCATTTCGCAACTTGCAAATACGAAACCAGTGGTTGCAATTGCTAAGAGGCACCTACGCCACTAAAGTTGCAAATGTACACTCATTTCGCAATTGCGAGCATCGCAAATGCGATCCCAGCTTCACAATCCTCTCCTTCCTCGCAAATGCGATTTTCTTTACTAAGAATTTTGACCATGGTAAAATCCAACAATGTTAATGCTCCAGAATCAAGGTTTCTTTATCAGAACGCATCTGAACTTTTCGAATATCAAAACAAGCCACGCAAATAAGTCATAAATCATCAAATATCGTTATTCATGGTCTCAACCCATGAAATGGAATGCTAGAACTTAAAATGTCATATGGGGTCGTTACATCTCCCCCCTCTAAGAGAAATGTTCATCCTCTAACGGACATAGAAATGTTCTTGAATTGGCAAAGAGATATAGATATCTACTCCTAAGTAGTATCCTCTGCCAGCTGCGTTTTCTAGAGCACCTTCACAAAATGAATTTCCTTAAGTCTCTACTTTCGAATATACTGATCTATAATAGCTACATGTTCTTTTTCATAAGTCAAATTTTGATCAATCTGCATTGTTTGTAGTACAACACATGTGACTTGTCTCTATGAAACTTTCAGAAGCATAGAAACATGAAGTTCTGAATGTACCTCTGCTAGTTTGCGAGGCAATGCAAGCCTATAAGGGATGAAACTTTGTAAAGCACCTTCTTTCCCTCCTTAACACCCATATCATGGACCTTTTTGTCCGTATAACTCTTCTGCCTATTTTTCACTATTCAAAGATGATCTTGAATCAACTTCACCTTATCCAAGATATCATGTACCAAGTCCTTACCCAAGCATCATAACCTCACTGGGTTCAAACCAACCAAAGAAGAATGGTATCGGCTACCATATAAAGCCTTATTGGCGCTATTTAAATATTGGATTGATAGTTAGCGTTGTAGGAAAACTTTCTCAATGGTAGAAATTGGTCCTAATAGCATCCAAAATTAGTAACACTGGCTCCCAATATATCCTCAAGGATCTGAATAGTTTGCTCGGACTAACCATCCATCTTGAGGGGAATGTAGTGTTGAGCTACACCTCTATGCCCAACTCTCCTAATTTTTTGTGATGTGAACTGAGTGCCACTACCTAAAATGATATAAATAGGAACACTATGCAAATGAACAATCTCCATAATATAGATCCGAGCCAGATTCTATAAAGTGTAAGAAGTCATCATCGGAATGGAATGTGCAGACTTGGTCAATCTTTCCACAACAACCCAAATAACATAAAACTTCCTTAAAGTCCATGCTAATCCTACCACAAAATCAATTGTAATCCGCTCTCACTTCCACTCCGGTATATGACTCGTCGAGCAATCGGAATGAGAATCTTTTGGAAAAATTGGGCAGGGTTAACGATCACTCACGTCACGGGCAGCAGATATGATTAGTTCAACTTCCACTGAACATAAAGGTTAGACCTCAACCTCAAATTCGATAACTAACCTCTAAGTAAAACTATTTGGTTTCTAATGTTCATACTCAGATTGCTGGCAATTTACACACCATGAAACATGCCCAACAATGTCTATCTTCATCTTCTGCCACTAGGAATTCTGCTTCAAGTCACGACACAGTCTTTCAATAAATGATAAACAACTCCATTGTCTCAAATTCAAATCCTTGTGCTTGAACAAGTGCTGAAGACTCCGATGATTAGTGTAAACCTCACATGACATGCCTACAAGTAGTGCCTATAAATCTTGAGCGTATGCACAATAGTTGCCAACTCCAAATAATGAACATGATAGGTCTTCTTGTGTGTATTCAATTGTCGAGACATGTAGTCAATCACCTTACCATCCTACATAAAAATGCACCAAGCCCAATGTGTGAAGTGTCATAATACACGGTATAAAGCCTTGAATCAATAAGCAACACTAATACTTGATCTATATGATGAGTGGCGATTTTACCATTTATTTTAGCCTTTTTACTTTATTTTTTGTATTTTTTAATTATAATATGAGGTTGTTTATGATGTGTACTACTAGATTTTCAGCTAATTAATGTCTTGAAGAGAGTTGAGATCAAATGAAGTGGAATTCTGTAAAAAGAGTAAAGGAAGTGATAATATTTCTAGTGGAATCGCATCTGCGCAGAATGGCCCGCACCTGCAGTCTCTCATTTGCTGAAGAAGACATGCAAGGATGATCTGCATTTGCGATTAATGAACCACATCTGCGGTCGTGCTTCTGCGATTGAACTCCATATTAGCGGACACGCTTTTGTGACCACTTGTTCGCTTCTGCGGAATAGCCATTTTCTGCCAAATATCGCTTCTGCGAGCAAGTATCTGCTTCTGAGGAATGTAGCTGCTTGGATTCTTTTGGAGCTATGGCCAATGGGCTTCAGACCTGGGCAACTTAGATATTTCATGTTTTCTCCATTCCAAACCCACAAATACACGACCTAGCATTTTAGAAACACATCTTTGGCTTATTTTTCAGTCTCTTGACTATAGAAGACATTTTTGGGAGCTAAGATTCTTGCACGCACACTTTGATCTTGAAGTTTTGAAGCTTTTGATTGTGAATTTCTTGCTCATTTATGTTCATTTATTCATTTCATTATTTTTTGTTTAATATCTTAGTGTGTAGTATTTTTTCAGCACTTGAATCTTGTTTATGAGAATATTTATAAATAAAGTGTGGAGTAAATATCTTGTTGTGATTATCCATTGAATGGTTTTTATTAAATATTGAAGTGAGTATTATTTCATTAATTATTCTTATTCTTTAATGTTTTCAAAGGGATAAGCTAACCATAAGACTCACCCATTAGTGTTAAATTAATTCTGAAAAAAGATAATTTCGGGTTGAAAAAGATTAATTAACAAGAACTTGAGGCATTAATCCTCACTTAATAGATTCTACCTAGGGATAGGATTGAACTACGTATAGCCATATTCGAGTGTGCTTAATCTCTTAAGTTTTTAGGAATAATTCAATTACGAAGTCTGGTTAGTCTTTGGAAGAAGCTAATATAGAATTATTATCCTAGGCTAATTAGCATAAACTCACTCATATTTGTAAAATTGGGAAATACACTGGAACGTTCCTTGAGTCTAGTTTTTCTTCTATACATGCGTTTAGATATTGATCATTTTGCTTGATTTTTATGTTAGTTTACATTTAGTTATAAATATTTTCTCAAAACCCTTTGGCTTATCATAATAAGCGATAATTCTTTTACACGCCTAATCGCCTATATATTATTCTCTGCGGGATTTGACCCCGACTCATAGTTGGATATATTATATTGTAAGAAACCATATTCATTTATTTTTTCATAATGAATTTGGATGTCATCAAAATTAGAGTTGTTGTCAGGAACAATTTGGCGTATTTAGGTTGTTTGAGAAGTAAGCGTACATGCTTTGGTCCAAACTTGTGAATATTTATGTAATTACTTTTCTTGTTTTTTCTTGTATATTTTCTTAGTTTTTGAAAAATGGCATCATGCAACAATAATTGGTCGGATGGTAATTGTTCATACTTTGATGATATTTGTCCTTATTGTGGAGGACCACACTCATGAAAAAATTATTTTAATTCTCCAGGGGGCGGATTGTGCACACAATATCAAACCCATGAATGGAGTATATGTGTAAGTGTGGTGTTCAAAATGGCCATTAGGCTAATTTTGCTTATTTATCCTTCCCTACTCGAACTCCTACTATGATGATTCTACTTTTTGTGATGACAAGTATAGAGATATGAAAGTGGAAGAAATTGAGCATGGTCAAAATGGAGAGTTCAATCTTGTGATGGAATACCTGCTTGTAGGAGGAAATAAAAAGCAAAATTCTTTGTATTAGCTTTTGGCAAATAGTCTCCAAAATGATATGGCGTTTGAAAGGTTGAACTCACAAACAGGAGAAATGATTGAAGCTTTAGAGGTCTAAAAAGCCTTGGACCTTTCTTGGAAGTTGAAGCCAAAAATCCTTCTTTGGCACTTGATCCAATTCAAAAAAGACTCTCAAATACTCAAAATGAGAGGTTAATGCTCATGTTTTGCCATTCTTGAAAGCGATGAGAACTTAAACTTGGCACTTGAGGACTTAAAACAAACACTAAACCAAAATGATGAGACTATCTGCACTTTGGAAGAAAAAATGAACTCATTGGTTGAGGCTCATTATGACTACCAATTTGAGTGCGTGGAAAGAGGTTAAGAAGAGTCCAACTCCGAGAAAGAAAGAAACATTTATTTTGAGAAATCAAGAATTGAACATAGGCCAACCGACTTCATACTTATTGGTGATGTCGAGAAAAAATAGAATTAGAGTAAACCGACGTCATTGAAAAGATAGTTGAATTTGACTCTAGTTCGGGGGAAAAAGAGGATGTCAAAATCCAAAAACATTTGCACCTTAGGAGGTTGATGTCTCATTCCGAACATTTTTCAACTTTGGAATCTTGTGGTGATATAAGAATTAAGCCATGTGAATCCGTATAGGAGTGAAATGAAGAAAAATAAGAGCCATACATTTTGCAATTTGAAAGTTCAAAAACGCCAAATGACATTCCTCAAAACAAATCCAGTAAATGTAACATGAAGAAATTAATATTGGCTTGATCATCTACTTACCACCCCTTGCTGCTCGTGGTCAAAAACATGACTCCAAGTTAGGTGGCTGGTTCAAATCGTCTAAGTGGAGAGAAAACTAGCAAATTTGACTCGCGTCGTGCCATGATGTTAAATGGCGTTTGGTGGGAGGCAACCTATTATTTTCAATTTTTTTGTTATTTTTAAAATTTTCTTTTTTAGAATAGTTTATTATATTATTTTTTACTAATCTGCAAAGTTTTGGATTTTTCAGAGTTGAATTGAGGGGTTTGAGGTGTTGGAACAAAGCCAAAATGGTGGCTGCCAAGTTATGTGCATCAACTATCTGATGTGAACGCATCTACGGAGATATTCTCGTAGATGCAGAAACGCAGAAGAGTCAACATCCTCACAGATGAGGAAAAACCGCAGAAGAGCTCTTGCAAAAGCGCTTTAGTTTCCATAGAAACGGCCGGTCGGGTATGTTTAAAGAACTGGACCTTCATTCATCAAGTAAAACTCTAACTCCTCTCATCTCTCTCATAGTCTGCTGCTCTCACTCAACTGTGTGCACAAAGGAAATATATGTATAATATTCATCTCCCCTCCACTTCTCTTTTCGTCCTCTCTCATTTTCTTCATCTTCTTCATCTCTAATTTTCCATAGCCGTTTACCCATAGCCCTTGTTCCATCTTGATCATTATTATACTTAGGTGTGAGGAAATTGGTTGAGTGTAGTGTGTATTTTGTGTTGAAACAAGAGTAAAATAGGGGAATTCTCAGTACCCAATTTGTTTAAAGAAGCATAACATTCTTTGTGCTCGTTAAGTGTTTGATAATATGTTCGAGTGAATTTTGTCGCTAAGCACCTTAAAATCGAGTGTAATCAAGTCTCCTAATCATGTAGTACATAAATTTAGAAGTCTTGAGTAAATACTGTGTTCCAAAATTATGTTGGAAATTGAAAAATAATTGACAGTTGCTGGGATTTTCCTGATGAACACCGGAGAAGTGGAAAAGGACAGCAGATGCGGCTTCGCACCTACGATGCATCTTCCACATGTGCAATTTTGGTTAGCCGTAAAAATACAAAGACACAAAGAATTTTTTGCAGAACCAGAACTATTGTGGTAACTGGGCAGATTTTCAGCAAGGCAATAACTTTGCAAATATGTCTTGCTGGGCCCGTTTGGCTTGACTCTTTGGCCTAAATACTTTGTTTTGAATTGCTTAACATCATTCTATTACCCTACTAACTTGGTTTATATTGTTTAGGTACTGTAAGCTTAGAAAATCATGAAATTGAGGAAGAGATTGTGAAGAAACAATTTGACACTGACTGCTTCATCTTTGCTGATTGTCATTGTCGATACTATGACCATCTTCTTACAAAGAAGGTCATACCTAAAAAGGGAATCTCCAAGGATAAATTGGCCGAGCTACTTCTAGATTTTTATAGCTGTCTACAGACCACCAGCTGGCCTTGTTTCATGTCTACTACGTGTGAGGCCGATGAGGTATAGGTTCGGGAATTTTATGCAAACCTTAAGCTTACAAACTTCAATGACCCATAACTCACCTCAAGAGGCAAAATAATGAGGTTTGGAATTGAGTTGATCAATGATGTTTAAGTTTTCCGGACCATCCACTTGAGCCTGTACGAGAAAAATATCATTGCTCAAATGGATATTGTCTAGCTTCTAAACTTTATCCCGTATATAAGAGAGCGAAGTGGGACAACAAGAGGAAGGGTTTAAGATCCATTTACTTTACAACTGAGGCCAATATATGGCTTTACATCATTTGCAATAGAGCCTCACCTTGTGGAAATGTCTCGGATGTTTTATATGTCAGGGACCTAATGATCGCATGCATATTGATGGCATTCATGTGAATGTCGGCTATTATATCATTTAGAACCGAAAGAGTACTTACTATAAACAGTCCAAGCTTAATGTTCCCTTTACTAATAACAGAGTAGTGCCAATGGGCAAATGTTGATGTGCATAGCACCGATTAGCTGACAAACCCTTTCATTTATTGAGAGTAACGGGCAAGGGTAATGCAATAATGAGTAAGAAGAGGAAAATCACCATAGTACCGGACCAGAGTCCTCCTCACATGCAACACTGCTTGAGGAACCATTTGGGATGCTGAACTCCCAACTTGTCTCCATTCATGACTTAATGTCACAGCTCCCTTGTGGACCCTCACACTCCCAAGCTAGGCCTGAGTACTGCATTAAAGAAAAGATGAAGACATACCTGGAGGCTCCGAAAAATAGGCATGCTCTTATTAAAAGTTAGCAGGTTCTATTAATAGGCTCGAGGAAGCATATGCCAATATGCCCACGGCTCATGTTGCACTCCATGCAGGCTTCCAGAAGGAGAGAGAGAAAAATAAGAAGAAGGGAAAGTTCATGGTAAAGATGTATAGACGCATCAAAACTATCTTCAAATGGGTGCAACCGAACAGGAAGATACCGATCGAGGACAACGATGATAGTGAAAAGTATTACTTCCTGTCAAATGATGCTGATAATCCAGATAATGATGAGACCGAGAGCTCTACATAACATACCTAAGGGAGAACCTCAAACTACTCTTATTTTATTCTAATATTGTGCAGTGAGGACACTGCAATATTTTTAGTTTGGGTGGATTTAGGGAGTATACTTTATTAGTATATTGATGCTTAACTTGTGCCCTTGTCGGGATTATGTTTCTGTATGAATATTGTGTGCCCTTGTCGGGCTTGTTTTGTTATTCTTTATCATGTGTACTTGCAGGTCATAGTTTCTAATTGGTGATGTATTTGCGGATTAGTCACTTTTGCTATTCTATTTTATTTTTATTTATTTATATATTTTCTTTTGTAGTTTTTAGTTTATGTTATTTTCATTCCTTTAGTGTTAGTTGCTTTTGTTATTTTATTTTCTTTAGTTGTTTTTAGTTATTTATTTTTATTTCTTTAGTTTTTTAAATTTTCTTTTGTAGTTTTTAGTTTATATTATTTTTATTTTCTTAGTAGTAATACACTTTATAATAAATCTCCTTGGGTTTTTTATGCTACGGTTCTTTTCCAAGGATTATTTTTGTGTTGAACCTAGTGACTTTTCCCTATGATGGATGGCGTGCCAACTTTCTTAAGGGAATTAGTCTTGTTTTATTATGTGGAGACTTTGGAATTATTTGGTACTAATTAGTCGCTTATATGTGAAGTGTGAAATAAGAATACCCCTTTGAATTTTGCTTGTTAATTGAAAAAGTAAGATGCATGGGGAAAAATAATATTTGTTATAACTTTTTGGCTCATTTTGTGACTCCTTGCCAACGAGTTGGCATGATACTACTCTACTTGTTTAAAAAGTGAAATTGATCCGTCTTGATTAGTTTATGTGTCATGTGTGTTGGTTTTTGTTAAAAATAATTCCTGACTTTACATTTATAATCTAGAACTTGCTTGGTTGGTCTTTCAATACTAATATTAATTATGCGTGGTCGGAGAGATAACCTTAGACATTCTTTGAGATCTTTGAAAAATCTCTTTAGCCTTTCGAGCCTACCATTGCATAAATATTATCACTAGTTAACCCTATTCGAACCTTTAACCTTTTTGTTTGCTAGTACATTACAAACCTTTACCCTTTTGTGAAATAATTTCTCTTTGCAACACATGCCTTTTTGAATGTTGAGAATGATGTTAAAAGCCTAAGTTGGGGGTATTGGTGTCAATTTGAAAATGGTGAAGATGTACATTGTGTGTAGAAGCATATACTTGAAAGTTGTTTTGTAGTGACCCGACTGGTCATTTCATGAGGTACTGCTCAGTTTCTCCCATTTATGCTTCTTATTTACATATTCAACTGTATTATGTATTATCGAGTTGGTTGGCTCGGGTTCGAAAAAGTTTTGGTAAGGTTTGAGACTCTTAGTCTCTTTTGAGTAAGCTTAAGTAGGAAAAGTTAACTGATGTTGAGTTATGTGAAAAAAGGATTGGATGTGAATTCTGAAGGGTTAAATAGCTTCGGAAGGTGATTTGGGACATAGGTGCATGATCAGAATGTGTTTTGGAGGTTCAGAGTAGATTTAGACTCGAATTGGCAAAATCGGAATTGTGGCATTTTTTGGTTGATAGGTGAGATTTTGATATAGGGGTTGAAATGGAATTCAAAGAGTTGAAATAGGTCTGTTGTGTCATTTGGGATGTGTGCGCAAAATTTCAATTCATTCGGACTTGGTTTGATAGACTTTTTGATCAAAAGCGAAATTCGAAAGATCCTTAGGCTTGAATTCGATGTTATTTGGTTGATTCGATGTCGCTTGAGGTATTTGGAAGATTTGTATAGGTTTGGATAGTGGTATATGACTTGTTCGTGCTTTAGTTGAGGTCTCAGGGGCCTTGGGGTGATTTCAGATGGTTGGCAGAAAGCTAGGAGTTGTGAATTGGCAGCTGAAGCTGAGTTTTCTGTCATAACCGCACCTGCGGCTTGAGGACCGCAGGTGCGAGCTCGTAGGAGCACCCAAAAGGTCACATATGTGGAATTAGCCATGGGGAGGTGGAACCTCCAGAATCATCTAGTAAGCGCACCTACAATAGCACATGTGCATGTGTTTTTTCATAGATGCGAAACATGGATTTTTAAGTGAAAACTGCAGATGCGGTGCTTTGGCTACATATGTAGTGTAGGGACTGCAGGTGCGAGAATCTTGGGTCAGAAAGTATACATTTATCCTTCGCAAATTTTAGCCTTTTTTCACCATTTTAAATCAATTTTGGAGCTTTTTGAGGGATATTGAAGAGGGAATCAGAGGGAACTTCATTGAGGTAAGATTTTTGAACATAAAACTCATTCCTGTGGTGTTATTTTATTGATTAGGCTTGAGATTTATGAAAGATTTGTGGGTAAAAATTCAAGAAACTAAGGCTTGAGATTTGAGACCTTTGATGAAGGGTTTGAAGGGTTATTTGTGATTGTATTTTGGTACTCTTGATATGGATGAACTCGTGGGAGGATAAGGAGTTTATTGATGTACTTTTTATCGGATTTCGAGATGTGGTCCCAAGTGAGGAATTTGGTAAATTTCGGTATTTGTGTTGCAATTTGATTATTTTTGAGTGGGCGTTGTTCCCTTAGCATGTTTTAATGATTATATACTGATTTTGGTTAGATTTAGAGCATCCACAGATCGATTTGAGAGGCAAGGGCATCACATACTAGAGTTTGGACGGGATAAAGGTAAATAATGATTGTAAATACTGTTAAACCCCAAATTTCACATCGTTGTGCTATTTTGAGGTGACACACACGCTAGATGACGAGTGTGAGATCGTGCACCATTGGGGATTGTGACTTAGTCCGTCCCATATGACTGTTTAATCGCATATTTGGTTGAAAACTGTTTGTTTTCATCATGTTTTGGGCTGAATGCCATATTTGGGTCTTGTGCCAACTATTTTGGACCCTTAGAGGATTTTTATATCATTCCTCACTGTTTGACTTTATATTTGTACTCAGTCATGCTGTATTCTACTTTTTTCACAACTCAGCCGTATTTACTCTATTTTAACATTTTAAATGATATTTTGGGCTCAACATCATATTTTACTGTGCCCGAGTGGCTTTGTGAGATTCTGACTGAGTAAGGATGATGGTCTATGTTGTGAGGTTATTATGGGATTGGGCTGCGCGTCGCATTAGTATTGTACTGATTTATGATTATGAGGGCGATAACCTGATTTGTTAAGCCACGAGGTGGCTTGTTATAAGGCTGCGTGCTTGTTTGATTATACCACGAGTTGGCTTTTATTGCGCTTGGGCCGTAAGGGGCCCCTCCCGGAGTGTGTTCATCCCTAGTGAGCGCGGGTACCCAGTATGAGATGTGATATAGCCTAAGGCACTAATGTTGTTCCATGTTATTGCCAGATGGGCCGATACGAGTGATAAACGAGATAGCCCAAGGGGCTAATTCTATTGGTATTTTCCCTGAGGGGCTGATTTTATGTGTCTATCTTCTCTCACTTCTTTTCATTCACTCATTTAACTACTAAAAAGATGTTTTAAAGAGGTTTTTATTGAACTAAGGTGTTTCTACGAGTTTTTTTACTGATTATTGCCTTGTTCTAGTTTTACACAACTTTCTTGTAGCATTTTGTTGTGTTTTACATGTTTTCTTATCGCTCATCTATCTTTTACTTTTATTACTTATTGAGTTGCCGTACTCATATTACTCCCTGCACCCTGTGTGCATAATTAGGATACCCGGGTCATGCTAGCAAGGGCTGATTGCTTCCGACAGGCTATTCAGAGTTTACTAGGTAGCTGTTCGGCGTTCGCAGCATAGTGCTTTTCCTTCCTATCTTTACTTTCCTTTATATTAGCTCTGTAAGATACTGTTTAGTTCTTTCTCATACTCTTAGTCGGATGTTTAGATGCTCATGACTGGTGATACCTCGATGTTGGGCTGTGTTTGTTTTTCACATTTTTTCTATTTCATTATATTTTAGGATTTATCACTTATTAATGACTTAATTATTATAACTATTGATTGGTATTGGGCGTTTTTTTCGGTTGGCCTTGTTTTACGAGAGCCGCCATCACGATCGGGTTTGGTTTGAGGTCGTGACATGTTTAAATATATATATATATATATATAATATTAGAGAGGTACTTTAAGGTGGTTCTATGTTAGTAACTAGATGTTAATAAGGGATATGTGGTTTAAAAAGAAGCAAAGTGCAAAAAATAAAAATATGAGTAGTGTTCGAGGAGGGTGTAGTCTCTTGTATCCCAAATGCTTATCCTACCCTTCTCTAAACCTACATTACAAGCTTAAAAAGTTATTATGGGATCTCCAACCAAAATCCCTTGTGTTATTGGTGCAAATATGGTAATTTTGGGACTTTCTACATTCCCAATTGGGTAAATTGAGCATATGTAGTAAACTAGTACTTTTTAGTCACTTCTTGAGGCTTGGTTTTTACCACTTGATTATTTTCAAACACCATCACATTCTTGAGATTGTTTTAAATGAAGGAGTTATTTTGTTGAAGTTCACATCCTTTTGCCTAATTATTAGTACGAACAAAAGCCATAAGTGCGGGCTTAATTGGATAATGTGATTTGGGAATGATAGCGATGCTACTTGAGCTTTAAAGGGTAGAGCCTCATTAAGTATTTGGTTTTAATTTTCCTGAGGATAAGCAAAATCTTTAAGTTGGGGGTGTTGATGAGTGGTGATTTTACCATTTATTTTTGTCACGACCGCATTTCTCCATCTGTGAATATGTCGTGATGGCACCTAGTCCATACGACCAGGTAAGCTAAAAATACAGAATTTACACAACTTGCGGAAAACAAACTAACTTGCGGAAAATAAACTAATCTTGCGGAAAATAAATTACTGAAAATCTTACTATAGAAAATTGTGTATAAGTCCCACTTGGCATAATACAACCATATCATGAAGTAAAAAAGAAACAACACCAAAAACCTGGAAACTCACAGGAACACAGGCTAATAGACTTGAAATATACTGCTCTAACTCTAGAATGTCTACAAAATCGAAAGAAGGGAAAATCATCACTAAGGCTGGAATAAGATAGAGACTTCTGGTCTATGGACGTGGCAGATATACCTCAAAGTCTATGCTATATGTCTCCGCCTCGATGATAGTGCACCTGAGTAGAGGTATCTGGAGCTGCGCATGAAAAACATGCGCAGAAGAGGCATGAGTACACCACAACGGTACTCAGTAAGTGAATCCTAACCTCGGTTGGGTAGCGACGAGGAAGGTCATGGCCCTACTGAGATAACTATAATAATAATAAGATAAGAGAAATAGTATAGAATAAATCTACAGCGAGAATCTAAACAAAATACATAAAATAATACAGTGATAAAACACTGAAGCGTAACAATATGAGGAAAATACTGTTCACAACATGGAATGATAACTGGGGATATCTTGTTATCCCGAGGATCTCTTAGTATCCTAACCGTATACATCGAGGATCTCTTGGTATTCCGATGATCTCTTGGTATCCTCAATATATATAACATCTATTCCAAAGATCTTTTGGTATCCTGAGAATCTCTTGGTATCTTCAATATAT
Organism: Nicotiana benthamiana; assembly: GCA_034376525.1. Taxonomy (NCBI): domain Eukaryota; kingdom Viridiplantae; phylum Streptophyta; class Magnoliopsida; order Solanales; family Solanaceae; genus Nicotiana; species Nicotiana benthamiana. The sequence goes on along the minus strand of CM067338.1, from coordinate 50,669,501 downwards.
ATATAACATTAGTGCCAGGGATCTCTTGGTATCCAGCAGACTCCGTCCAAAACATAACACGTGAAGGGGGATCTCCCGGGATGCCGTCCTGTAGTCTCAATTTAAATCACACAATAATAACTCAGAATATCATAATAAAGCTGAGGTCAGAACAAGTAATAGTAAATTCTAGCCTAACATGCTTCACAGACTACAAATAATCCATTTTAAACAAATAAGCAAGTAAGTCAACTGATCATGCTTCTGTAAGCTAACATAGATTAAACTTACAATTTAAATAAGCAAGTAAGTAGGAAACTCAATCTAAATATTTCAAGTAAAAATGGATTTTCAAAGATTATCTCAAGTACACGCTGGTCACCTCACGTACAAAGCATTCAATTACGAAATATCAAATCCTAAGGGACAAAGTCCCCCACACAAGGCTAGACAAGCCAGTTACCTCGAACAAGTGCAAGTCAACCCAAAACCATGCTTTTGCCACGAGTATCCGACTACAAATGGCTCAAATATATTCAATAAAATTACATATCGTAAATAATAATTCAAGTAATTGATACTACAATTAAATTCTAAGCTTATATGCAAAATTATATAAAATGATCGAGATGTCCCTTGGGCCCCACGTTTCGGAATCGAGTAAAATTTATAAACCTCACACTCTCACGAGCCTAACCATACTAAAATTATCCAAATCCCATCACATTTCGACCCTCAAATCTGTAATTCTTTCCAAGAGGGTTTTCTAACCCTTTCCAACAAAATTCGCGGATTAAATGCCAAAACTAGTAATAGATTCAAGTTATACAGCCCTGTTGTTCTCTCCAAAAACCTAACGATAAATTGCCTTATCCGAGCTCCAAATCGCTAAAAATGGAAAATGTCCCATTTTTAGAACTTAACATTCTGCCCAGAACGTTTCTTCTATGTGATCGCAATGCGTCTCATCCGATCTTAATGCATTAAATTTTCACCTCTAGATTTAACCCTATAAGATCGCATAAGCAGCTCTGCGATCGCATAAAAAAAATTTCCAGGCTTCAAAATTACCCTATGCGATCACAATTTGACCTCTGCAATTGCAATGCACCATCCAACAACACTGTGCAATCGCAACACTGCTCATGCGATCATATAGCACAACCAAACAGGCCCCAAAAATACTTCTATGTGGTCCTAGCCCTTGCTATGCGATCGCATAGAGCAAAATCGCTCTGCATTGACTGTTGCATTTCTGCAGCACTTTCCAACTTCAAGACTTCCCGTTAGCCATCCGAAATCACCCCGAGGCTCCTGGGAACTCAATCAAAAATACCAACACCTCCTAAAACATCATACAAACTAGTTCCAATAATCAAAATGCCTCAAACAATGCCAAAATCATGAAATTACATCAAATTCAAGCCTAAGTTATTCTAGAACTTCGAAAACATGAATTCGATTAAAAACCCAACTAAAACACGTCCGAATGCACTAAAATTTTTGCACACATATCCCCAATCACCTAAGGAAGCTACAACAACTCTTGGAATTCATTCCGACTCCCAGATCAAAATATCACCTATCAACCGGATTTCGCCAAAATACTAACTTTGCCAATTCAAGCCTAAATTAGCTATGGACTTCCAAAATACATTTCGAACACGCTTCCAACCTCTAAATCACCTAATGGAGCTAATAGAACCATCAAATTTCCATTCCGAAGCCGTCTTCATACTTTTCCGAGTACGAACCATTTTTCAACACTTAAGCTCTCATTTAGGAATTATATGTCCCAAAACTCCCAAAACTCAACATCGAACATCCCAGCAAACCAAAATAGCAGAAAAGAACTTAGGGGAAACAATTAATAGAGGGTCAGGGCATAAATTCTAAAAACAACCGGCTGGGTCGTTACATCCTCTCACACTTAAATATTCGTTCATCCCTGAACGAGTATAAAGAACATACCTGAAGTAGTGAAAAGATGAGGGTATCGGCTGCGCATATCCCACTTGGTCTCCCAAGTCACTTCTTTGGCCGGCTAACCCCGCCATTAAACCTTTACTGATGCAATGCTCTTTGACCTCAACTTTCTGATATGTCTATCCAATATAGGCACTGGCTCCTCAACATATGATAAATCCTTGTCCAACTGGATAGATCTGAAATCCAACGTGTGCGATGGGTCCCTGCATCTCAACATGCATATCTCCGAAGTATTGAAACATGAAATACCGGATGAACTCCTGCCAAGCTGGATGGTAGGCCAAGTTCATAAGTAACTTCTCTAACACGCTTTAATATCTCAAGAGGACCAATAACCCTCGGACTCAACTTCCCTTTCTTCCCATATCTCATAACGCTCTTCATAGGCAAAACACGAAGCAAAACTCGCTCTTCGACCATATATGAGTCATCACAAATCTTCCTGTCTGTGTAACTCTTCTGTCTGGACTGGGATGTACGGAGTCTATCCTAAATCACCTTAAACTTCTCCAGTGCATCCTGAACTAAATCTGTGCCCAAGAGTCTAGCTTCACCCGGTTCAAACCAACCCACCAGAGACCTGCCCCTTCTACCATATAGAGCCTCATAAGGCACCATCTGAATACTGGACTGATAACTGTTATTGTAAGCAAACTCAGCCAATGGAAAAAACTGATCCGAATATCCTCCGAACTCAATCATACGCGCATGAAGCATATCCTCTATAATTTGAATAGTGCGTTCGGACTGTCCGTCCGTCTGGGGTGAAATGCGGTGCTCATCATCACCCGAGTACCCAATTCATTTTGGACAGCTCTCTAGAACCGTGATGTGAACTGAGTACCCAATCTGAAATAATATAGACTGGAATACCATGTAGACAAACAATCTCCATGATGTAAATCTCCACCAATTGCTCCGATGAATAAGTAGTACACACATGAATGAAGTGCGTGAACTTGGTCAGTCGATCTACAACAACCCAAATGACATTGAATTTCTTTGCATTTTGAGGGAGACCAACTACAAAATCCATGGTGATCTACTCCCATTTCAACTCTGGAATCTCTATCTGCTAAAGTAACCCACATGGCCTCTGGTGCTCATACTTCACCTGCTGACAGTTGAGGCATCTGACTACATATTCAACTATATATTTCTTCATCCGCCTCCACCAATAGTGCTGCCTCTAATATTGATATATCTTCGCGGCACCAAGATGGATGGAATACTGCAAACTATGGGCATCTTCTAGAATCAACTTCTGAAGCTCATCAACATTGGGCACAAAAATTTGACCCTGCATCCTCAATACCCCGTCATTTCCAATGGTCACATCTCTGGCATCGCCATGCCGAACCGTGTCCTTAAGGACAATTAAATGAGGATCATAATACTGTCTCTCCATGATACGGTCGAATAAAGAAGACTGATAAACAACACAAGCTAGGACGCGAGTGAGATCCAAAAGATCCAATCTAATGAACTGACTGGCTAAGGCTTGAATATCCATCGCCATAGGCTCTCTGAAGCTGGTACATATGCAAAGCTCCCCAAACTCTCTACCCGGTGACTCAAGGCATCAGCTACCACATTGGCCTTACCCGACTAATACAAAATAGTAATATCATAATATTTCAACAACTCTAACCACCTTCTCCGAAGCAAATTTAGATCCTTCTGCTTGAACAGGTGATGCAAACTACGATGATCAGTATAAATATCACAAGGCACACCATACAAATAATGATGCCAGATTTTCAAGGCATGAAAAATAGCAGCTAACTCAGGGTCGTGGATAGTGTAATTCTTTTCATGTATCTTCGACTGTCTGGACGCGTAAGCCATCACCCTGTCTTCCTACATCAATAATGCTCCAAGGATAACCCATGAGGCATCATAATGAACTGTATAAGACCCCAAACCAATAGGTAATATTAAAATTGGGGTAGTAGTCAAAGCTGTCTTGAGCTTCTGAAAGCTTGCCTCACACTCCTGTAATGACCCGACCGGTCATTTTTGGAATTTACGCCCTGATTCCCCATTTAATGCTTCCCCTAAGTTTATTTATGCTATTTTGGTTTGCCAGGACGTTTTTTATTAGGATTCGGAGTATTTTGGGATACATAGTCCCTAAATAAGAGCTTTAGTGTTGGAAAGTGGTCTGTAGTCAGAACAGTGTGAAGACGACCTCGGAATTGAATACATGGTTACTTTAGCTCCGGTAGGTGATTTTAGGATTGGAACCATGTTCAAAATGTATTTTGAGAGTCCGTAGCTCGTTTAGGCTTGAATTGCCGAAGTTTGAATTTTTGAAGTTTCGGTCGGACAGTGAGTTTTTGATTCGAGGGTCGGAATGAAATTCTGGAAGTTGCAGTAGCTTTGTGGTGTTATTTTGGATGTGTGTGCAAAATTTCAGGTTATTTGGACGTGTTTTTAAGGGCTTTGATCGAAAGCGTATTTAGAAGAAATTAGAAGTTCTTAGGCTTGAATCATTGATTAAATTGGGTTTTGGTGTTTTAAGGATTGGTACAAGTTTGAATAAGGTAAATTAGGGGTTATTGGCGCTTTTGGTTGAGGCCCCGGGGGTCTCGGGATGATTTCGGGTGGTTAACGGAGGATTTTTGGAAGTGTGGAGCAGCTGATCTTTTTATCTTCTCGTATTTTTGCTTCTGTGGCTTGTGAACCATAGAAGCGCCTTGCCCATTGCAGAAGCGAGTGTGCCCTTTTCTCAGGAAACAACAGAAGTGGTCCCCTTTTCGCTTATGCGGGACCGCAAAAGTGGTTTTGTGTCCGCAGAAGTGGACTCTGGCCGCAAAACCAGTCCTTGTTCTACAGAAGCGGGACATCATAAGTAGTCCCTTGTCCACGTAAGTGGAAATGACTGATCAGAAATACTAAAATCGAGGGTTAAGTTTCAAAAGTTGGGAAATCAATTCAGAGCTCGGGAGAAGGTGATTTTGAGTGGGTTTTGAAGAGAAGATTATTGGGTAACTTTTGCTTTGATCCCTTCTAGTTATATTTCACCATAAAAATTGGAATTGAGGATAAAAAATTGGATAATTTGGGTAAAACTTCATTGGCTAAACAATTGAGTTTTGAGGGGGCATTTGACATCTGATTTGGGAGAATTTCATATGGTTAGACTCGTGATATTATTCGATTCTGAGACATTGTCCTGAGGGGAATTTTGGTCATATTACCTATTTTCACGCCTTAGCTTTGATTTTAATAGTGGAATCAGTTGCTTGCGATATTATTTATGTTATGTAATTGAATTGAATAGATTTGGGTCATTCGGAGTCGGATACTCGTGGCAAAGGCATGGTTCCTTAGTTGATTTTGTACCATTTCGAGGTAAGTGGCTTGTCTAATCTTGTGTGGGTACCTTTCCCCTTAGGACATGCTTCTTGGTAGTTGAATGCCTCGTGGCTGAGGTGATGAGCGCATACTTGAGCTTATTGTTGTAAACCTGTTTCTGTTGAATTGTTTAAATTGAGATTTCTGGTTACTTGTTCATTTTAGACTGTTACTTGAACCTGTGCTAGCTTAGAGAAGCATCATTAGCTGACCTACTTGTTTAATGGATTAACTGTATTATTTGCACTTTGTGGAGCATGTTAGGCTAGAATGTACCATTACTTATTCCGATTTAGAAATTATTATTAGAATATGAGTTGTTTGTGAGTTTAATTTGGGACTATAAAACGACTTCCCAGGAGATCCCCATGTACTGGTATGTTCTGGATTCAGAGTGCGGAATACCAAGAGATCCCTGGCACATGTATTTCTATGTATTGGGATACTAGGAGATCCCCAACTTACTTATTGAGGATACCAAGAGATTCACAGGATACCAAGAGATCCCTAATGTATATGATGAGGATACTAAGAGATCCTCGGGATACCAAGATATCCCTGGTGTGTATGATGAGGATACCAAGAGATCCTCGGGATACCAAGGGATCCCCGACTACTATTCCTTGTATTGTTGCCTTTGTTCTCTACTAATGTTTCCTTATTTATCTGGTTTAGGTTCTCGCTACAGACTTTATTTAAACTGTTTCCGTTATCTTATTATTTATTTTGTTTATCTCAGTAGGGCCCTGACCTTCCCCATCACTACTCGACCGAGGTTAGGCTTGGCACTTATTAATTACCACTGTGGTGTACTCATGCCTCTTCTGTGCATGTTTTTCATGTGCAGATCCAGGTACCTCTATGCAGGCGCACTATCATTGAGGCATGAGTACTACCGAGACTTTGAGGTAGATCTGCATCCACAGACCGACGAGTCTCCCTATTTATTCTATCTTTAGTATTTAGTTCTATTTCCTTCCATGGTTAGATAATCTAGAGTTTGGAGCCTTTACTATACATTTCTGTGGCCTGTGTTACCCGTGAGTTTTCGGGTTTTGGGATTGTTTCAGTCTTGAGATATTGAGTTGTATATGCTAGTACAATTTCCTTTTAGATATTTAATTTGGTAGTAATATGAAATCTAGTACAATTTCCTCTGTACACTAAAATGGAACACCCTTCTGAGTCAATCTAGTCATAGGACTGCAATCGATGAAAACCCCTCCATAAAATGACTATAGTAAATCGCCAAGCCGAGGAAATTTTGAATCTCTGTAGCTGAGGAGGGTCTAGGCCAACTCTGCATTGCCTCTAACTTCTTTGGATCCAACGAATGGCCTCACTCGATACCATGTGGCCTAAGAATGCCACAGAATCCAATTAGAAGTCACATTTTGTGAACTTTGCATATAACTTATTCTCTGTCAGGGTATTAAGTACTGTCCTCAGATGCTCCTCATGATCTTCCTGACTCCAGAGTATACCAGAATATCATCTATAAAAAAACCATGAACAAATCGAGATATAGCTTGAACACACCGGGCATCAATTGCATAAAGGCTGCTGGGGCATTGGTAAGCTGAAACGACATAACAAGGAACTCATAATGACCATACCGAGTCCTGAAAGCAGTCTTCAGGTTGTCTGGCTCTCGAATCTTTAACCCAGTCCTAAAATGCAAATAAATTTTTAAAAACACCTGTGCACCGTGAAGCTGGTCGAAGAAATCAGCAATACGAGGCAAAGGATAACAATTCTTCACTGTATCCTTATTCAACTGGAGGTAATCAATACACATACGAATAGAACCATCTTTTTTCTTCAAAAACAAGACATGAGCACCCCAAGGTGAAACACTAGGTCGAATAAAACCCTTATCAAGCAATTCCTGTAACTGATCCTTCAACTCTTTTAATTCAGGAGGACCATACGGTACGGAGGAATAGAAATGGGCTGAGTTCCCGGCAACAAATCAATGCCAAAATCAATGTCTCTCGGACGTCATGCCCTGAAGATAAACTAGAAACATATCGGGATAATCCCGTACCACTGGGGCTGAATTAATAGAAGGGATATCAACACTGACATCCCTCACATAAGCTAAGTAAGTAGCACAACCCTTCTCAACCATACACTGAGCTTTAAGAAAGTCGATAACTTTGCTGGGAGTGTGATATAAAGTACCATTCCACTCAACATGCAGAATACCTGGCATAGCCAGCGTCAGGGTCTTGGCGTGACAATCAAGAATAGCATAATGGGGAGACAACCAGTCCATGCCCAAGATAATATCGAAATCTACCATATTTAGTGATAATAAGTCTGATATGGTCTCAAAACCTCGAATAATAACCAAACAAGACCTATTAATGCGGTCCACAACAAGAGAATCTCCCACTGGAGTAGAAAAATAAACAGGAGAGCTCAAAGAATCTCGGGCCACACCCAGATGTTGAGAAAAATAAGAAGACACATATGAATAAGTAGATCCGGGATTGAATAGAACCGATGCCTCTCTATGATCGACCATGTAATACCTGTAATAACAGAGTTGGAGGCAATATCCTCAGTACGGGCGGGAATAGCATAATATCTGGCCCGGCCCCCCCGAGGGCGACATCTATCTCCTCAACCTCCGCCCCTAGCTGGCTGGGTAGGTGGGGTAGTGGCTGGAGCTGGAATTATGGCCTGAGAATTCTGAAGGGCACACTGTGGCTGAGCAGTCTGCGGAGGTGCACTCCTTCCAAGTCTAGAGCAATCTCTCACCACATGGCGGGTGTCACCACACTCAAAACAATCTCTGGAGTCCTGCTGGCTATTGAAAGAGCTGAATGAACGGGGTGACCCATATAACCCCCACCATAACGACCTGCAATTGTAGTATGGGCACCAGAGTTGTGGCCCGACTCTTGAGACCTCTTGGCCTCTCTCTCCCCTCGCTCCCTGGAGAACATATTCTCGATCCTCCTAGCAATGCTCACTACCTCCTGATAAGGAATTTCCATCTCCAACTCTCGAGCCATGCTAGATCTGATGGGTGGAATAAGACCCTCATTAAAACGGCGAACTTTCTCATGAACAATAGCAATCAACGCTAGTGCATGCTTGGACAATCTGGTATAACGAATAGCATATTGTGAAATGATCATATCACCTTGGAACAAATGTTTAAACTCCACGCGCCATGTATCCCTAAGACTCCGAGGGACAAATTCTCTTATAAACATGTCTGAGAACTGTGTCCAGGTCAGTGAAGTAGCCTCACCAAGACTGTCTATCTTATAAGTGCGCCACCAATCATATGCGGCTTCCCGAAGTTAAAAGGCAGTAAAGAAAACCCCACTGGACTCTGTTATACCCGTAGTGTGAAGAATACGGTGATACTCTTTTAGAAATCCCAAGGCATCATCTAATGCTAGCATGCTGAAAATCGGAGGATCATACATCTTGAACCTCTCAAGTCTTTGCTGCTCATCCTCTGAAGCAGCTGTCCCTCTCTTGGGCTGAACTAGAACTGCAGGCTGTACGAGAATGATCTATGGGGCCTGCTCAACATGCACTTGCTGCTCATGAGTGCGGGCGACATGAGTCTGTACTCCTCCCCTAGCCTGGGTTGTGGTTGCAACAAGGGGAAGCAATCCTGCCTGAGCCAACGTGGTGTACATGCTCATAAACTGTGCCAAAGTCTCCTGAAAAGCTGGAGTAGTAGTAACTATATGCATGACCGGTGTCTGGACTCCGATTGGATCAGCTGGCGATACCTCAGCGGTAGCTTGCACATGTGCTCTGATGTACCACGTGTGCGTCCACGGCCTCTACCTCGGTCCTGGCCTATCACGGTTGTGGTAGGGGGCGTGGGTGTCTGATTATCTCGGGTAGCACATGTCCTCACCATCTGTGATAGAGTAGAAGATAGAAAATTTAGAATTGGTGTCAAAAATATCTGTCACGACCCTAACCTAGTCGTGATGGCGCCCAACCATACGCTAGGCAAGCCTGACCAACAATCTCTTTCATTTCGATAATAAATCTCAAAACCGACAATTTAAGGAGAATATAGTAATTTTAGAATAATAGTCTAATATAATTAATAGGATAATATGGAAAGATACGAAAACCGATAAACACTCCATAAGATATGGGGTCATGAGTCTAGTGCCTCAAAAAATGGATATCAAATATCTGGATGAGAATATATAAATTTTGAATTATATATATAATAATGAAACTCAAATATGAAGAGTAGTCGGGTCCTGCGAACGTCAAGCAACTACCTCAACGACTCTTAAAATATCTTGAGACAACGAGTGCTCACCTAAGCCTCCGATGTACCTGAATCTGCACAAAAGGTACAAGGAACAGGGGTGAGTACTACCGACTCAGTGAGTAATAAGCATATAAAATGTTCGAAGATAAGAAATGCACGAAATGCCATAAAGCAAAGCTAAAACTAACAGTCCGACACTTTAACTACGAACTAACAACAAAATGATATCACATATAATAGTCAAGTATCATGCAAAGATGCCATACAATGCACACGAATCCGCTGCGGCGTACAACCTGATCAGTTTAACGTCGACGACGCTCCCTGGGGGTGTGTACAGACTCCGGAGGGGATCCTTCATTCCAAGCGCAATAACATCATATCACTACTGCGACATGCAGCCCGACCCATACTGAGTCTATAGTATGCATATGAGTCACATAACATATTCAGTTCATTTTCCAGTTCCCAATTATTAAGAAGAATATAATGTAATTAGTTAGTTCCCGAAAAAAAGGTGGCTTAACATTTCATAACAATGATTAAACACAGGACTGAGATCAATGATAATACAAATCATGCTATCATAATGATATTTATCCTAGAAGGATACTACAGATCGGCACAAGGCCCCAAAGATGGCAATAAGCCTATATATATTCACTACAAGGTGCATATCAGCCTCCAATAATTATATTTAGCTCTCGGGAAGGACCAAGTCACAATCCCCAACCATATACGATCCTTCACCTTCCATGGGATGCGAGCCACGCCCTAACATAGCGTCACAATGTTATAAACTGGGGTTTCAAACCCTTAGGCCATCATCTATACAAACTACTCACCTCTAACCGGTCGTAGACTGGTCCGCGATGCCTTTTCCTTTTATCCCTCTATGTGTATCAAATCTAGTCGAAATCACAACGAATACGTTATTATAGGTTAAAGAAACATAACCCAATTGAAAATACTCAAAAAACACTAAAAGTCACGAAGTTGGTAAAACCCGAGCCCCGAGCCTACTTCTCGAAAACTTCTGAAAATCACATCATTGAATTCCTCGTCTCGCCACGAGTCTGTACATATACGGTTTGTCCAACACGAAGTTGAAATGCCCCTTCAAATTCCATTTTTACATCAGAAATTCTCAAGCCCTTACTTAACCCATTTTTTTGGTTTTTCCCTGATTTCTATGATGATTTTGCCATAAACTTGAATAATTAGGCTAACAAACTTACCTCCAATTGATTCTAGTCAAATCCCTCGAAAATCCTTGCCTAAAGCTTGTGTGGGGTTAACAATGGTGGAAATAATGAAGAAGTTCGCGGATGTTTTAATTATATAACCCTTTTGTCTGCCTAGGTATTACTCTATGCGATCGCATTCACACTATTGCGATCGCCAAGGCCAAAATCAGACCGCCTACAATTCCTCTTATGCGATCGCACTCAACCCTATGCAATCACATAGAACAGTTCCTTTCCAGGGACCCCAGGCCCAAATACTCTATGCGATTGCACTCACCTTATGCAAACACACAGACCAACCTTCCCAGACCTATGCGATCGCACCACCCTTTACGCGATCGCATAGAACAAAAGTTCTCTGCAATTTTTCTGCTGCACTTTCCAACTCAAAAATCCCCGTTAGCCATCCAAAACTACCCCAAGGCCCTCGGGGCCTCAACAAAAAGCACAGATACGTCCTATTACTTCATACAAACTTGCTCGTTGCATAAAAATACTATCATAAACATCAAAATCATCAATTTACCACATATTCAAGCCTAAGTTAAACTAAAACTTTCAAAACTTGCATTTGATCCAAAACACGACCTAAATACCTCCGAATGACCTGAACATTTGCACGCACATCCAAAATCACCTAATGGAGCTACTAGAACTGTCGGAATACCCTTTCGACCCCCGTATTAAAATCTCACCTATCAACCGTACTTCGCCAAAATTCAAACTTAGCCATTTCAAGCCTAATTCTACATTGGACCTCCAAATCCAATTCCAATTTTGCTCCTAAGTCATAAATCATCACCTGAAACTAGTCGAATCATCGAAAACCCATTCCGAGCCGTCCAACTCATAAGTCAACATTCAGTTGACCTTTCCAAACTAACCTTCTCATAACGAGACTAATTGTCTCATTTCTAACCGAACTCTATACGAATTACTTTACATTCTCCAAATACATATAATGAAACATATAAAAGCATCAAACGGGGAATGAGGCGGAGATACCTGAGACGACGGGTCGGGTCATTACATCCTACCCAACTTAAACAAACGTTCGTCCTTGAGCGTGCCCAGAGTTGTACTAGGAGCCCACCAATAACTGAATGACCCTACCAAGCACATACCCGTGGTGATCCCTCATCACCCTACCTTGTATAGGTCCGATAACACAATTTAGTTGAAATTTTACACGCCGTCTAGACCATAACCATTGAGTCACATTGCACATCCAAAACCATACACAATATCAGAACCACACATTTATACTCAGAATAAGCTCGAACCAGCTGTAATAACCCATACCTGCAACCCCAGGTGAACCCATGCAACAAACCACACAATCCAACACTCGAACGTTATGTCTCCATTCACAACAGTTGCCCAAAATACTCATTTATCGATAGGAACCTATTATTAGCTAAGGTGTTACTCCAACACCTTCATATACTGCCAACGATGATGAAAAACACAACAAATTGCGACAAATTCCCGGACCCATCCTTCTATCCACACCAGTCTAAGCAAGATATCCGAGCTCAAAAGCTATACCGCTCAATACCCATAAGGGCTCATTACCTCAAACATCAACAAGGAATTTATCATATCTTTACCATACCGATTCAATCCACTAATAAGCTACTTCATTTGTCTAGAGATCCTTCTGATTCATTTTCAACTTGATATACTATCTTGCTGTAGCACCATAATGCCTCAATCCAGGCTTATTACACGAGACTCGAACGTAAGACCACACTATCTAAGACCAATAGGCCACTGTATACTCTCTCAAACGTTCCCAAAATATCACCTTCTAAATACCCTACATTGAAGAATTTCCTGCGAATCTAAGTCCACTACCTTTACTTCCCAGATATTGATACATAGAATCCCGTAATTAACGTAAAAATACCACAAGTCTTGACCTATTCTAATGAAAACACTGACTTGGTCACCTACTCAACCTTAAAACACATGAGTGCTACATAGAGTCATACAATCTTATACACACTGTAGATTACTCGACTTAACGAATCAAACCACCCGTGCCTTATCAGCACTCTAACACCGCATGACATGATCTCATTCCGATACAACCAAACCACTTCCTTCTCATTACACTAAGCATTATTTATCAACAACTCAAGATATCCTATTATTTTTCTCACATCTAGTAAGCACCATATAGCCTTTGTCAAAATATTTGCTTTACTCGTGCCACCCTCGGCTCAATTTATGCAATCAGAACTGATTCACCCACGTGCATCAAATCGGATCTAACATAGTACATAATTGTACAATCAGTTAAACAACGACAACCTACCCAACTTAGCTCGATGTCATATATATCACAACACATATACTCTATTGTTGTCGTAATATCATGGTAAGATTAAACTCACTCTTTCATAAGCTTGTGGAAACACGAATCATCAGAAATTTTTAACTTTTCTGCAATTCTTGCATTCATTCACACAACAGTTAAGCCCACTCTTTAGGTGGCAAATTTTTTACTAAGTCCCAGATATTTCAAAAATTTCGGCAGTATTTCCTTTGTAATTGAGCCTGTCCACCTGCCAGAGACTTACCAAAACCATCCTAACAACACGTCCACAACTTGACAAAGCATCACAATGTATATTAACAACATTAATTCAATACTACATGTATTTTATTATCAAAATTGATACATGGACATGCGTTGCACCTATCCAAATCGTAACACATAGAAAATACCTTTCAATTACACATGAGATCTTCTAACATACACATATAAGAACCGCATCATTCGGATCACTCCGCAGGAGGTAACCCACCTGCTTCGCTTCAATATAAAATTTATGTATACCTTCCACCGTCATACACATATCACACCTACTTAGTGTTCCTCAGTCTAAACTCATATCGGGTCATTCAATTTACTTCACTCCCACTAGGAGACTCGAAAATATTCTTCACGCGCTCGTTACTTGGGCTACTCATCGAACCACAATAGGAAACGAATCACTTGACCGTTCATCTATTATCTAGCAGACTTCTTCGTCCCTACCACATCATATAATTGCATCTCGCAGTACTAACATAGTTATCACATGGATACCAAACTGCCATTTCGGCTAATAGCAACAATACTGAACATCTAAGTTTAAAACACTTGCTCACACGATCAGCACCTCAGTGCTCAAGCCCTAGGCAAGATCCGGCCTCAAGTCCTCCAGACTGGCCCATCATCAACCTCAGGAAGATTACATCCCGCCCCTCGATCGGGGAATCGCAAACCGTAGAAGCACATATAATACCGAGCGCTTATGCACGCATGCGAACACGTGGAAGGAATTTCAAGAGTTACTCTCTTAAGCTGAATCAAGGACACACGATAAGATTTCAAGAAAGTGAAGTGTTTTCTAAGTTTCTGTAGCCTCTCGAGGATAGATACGAATGTCTACGTATCGATCCACGAGACTCTACTAAACCGGCTCATGACTCACGAGGCCTAGTAACCTAGGCTCTGATACCAACTTGTCACGATCCAAACCCGGTCGTGATGGTGCCCAACCATACGCTAGGCAAGCCTGACCAACAATCGTTCTCATTTCGATAATAAATCTCAAAACTGACAATTTAAGAAGAATATAGTAATTTTAGAATAATTGTCCAATATAATTAATAGGATAATATGGAAAGATACAAAAACCGATAAACATTCCCATAAGATCTGGGGTCACGAGTGTAGAGCCTCTAACACAAACTGGATATCAAATAACTGAACGAGAATATATAAGTCTGGAAATGTATATACAATAATGAAACTGAAATATGAAGAGTAGCCGGGTCCTGCGAATGTCAAGAAACTACCTCAACGACTCTGAAAATATCTGGAGACAACGAGTGCTCAGCTAAGCCTCCGGTGTACCTGAATATGCACACAAGGTGCAGGGAGTGGGGGTGAGTACTACCAAATCAGTGAGCAATAAGAATATAAAATGTCTGAAGATAAGAAATCCAGGAAATGCCACAAAGTAAAGCTAAAACTAACAGTCCGACACCTTAACTACGAACTAACAGCAAAACGATATCAAATATAACAATCAAGTATCATGCAAAGATGCCATGCAATGCACATGAATCCACTACGACGTACAACCCGATCCGTTTAACGTCCACAACGCTCACTGGGGGTGTGTACAGACTCCGGAGGGGCTCCTTCCGCCCAATCGCAATATCATAATATTACTGCTACAACGTGCAGCCCGACCCATACTCAGTCCACAGTATGCATATGAGTCACATAACAGAATTAATTTACTTTCCAGTTCCCAATTATTAAGAAGAGTATAATTTAATTTACTGAGATCAATGATTATACAAATCATGCTATCACAAAGATATTTATCCTAGACGGATACTACAGATCGGCACAAGGCCCCAAACATGGATTTAAACCCAGATATATTCACTACATGGTACGCATCAGCCTCCAATAATTATATTTAGCTCTCGGGATGGACCAAGTCACAATCCCCAACCATATACGATCCCGCACCTGCTATGAGGTGCGAGTCACGCCCTAACATAGCGTCACGATGTGATAAATCGGGGTTTCAAACCCTCAGCCCATCATCTATACAAACTACTCACCTCTAACTGGTCGTAGACTGGTCTGCAATGCCTTTCCATTTAAATCTCCCTCTACGCGCATCGAATCTAGTCGAAATCACATTGAATACATCACGAAGTTGGCAAAACCCGAGCCCCGGTTCCACTTCTTGAAAAATTCTGAAAGTCATGTCATCGGATTCCTCGTCTCGCCACGAGTCTGTACATATACAGTTTGTCAAAAAAGGAGTTCAAATGCCCCTTCATATTCTACTTTTTACATCACAAATTCTCTAGCCCTAACTTAACCCATTTTGGTGGGTTTTTACTGATTTTTATGATGATTTTTCCATAAAATCGAACAATTAGGCTAATTATTCTAGGTCAATTCCCGCAAAAATCCTTGCCCAAAGCTCGTGTGGGGGTTAACAATGGTGGAAATTATGAAGAAGTTCGTGGATGTTTAAATTATAAAACCCTTCTGTCCACCCAGGTATTGCTCTATGCGATCGGATTCATACCATAGCGATCACATAGGCCAAAATAAGACCCCCTAAAATTCCTCTTATGCGGTCGCACTCAACCCCATGCGATCGTATAGAACATATTCTTGCCAAGAACCCCAGGCCCAAATACTCTACGCGATCACACTCACCTTATGCGAACGCACTGACCAACCTTCCTAAACCTATGCGATCGTACAACCCTTTACGCTATCACATAGAGCAAATATGAGCCCCCTTTCCATCCTTCTATTCAATTGCAATGATGCCTATGCGATCGCATAGAACAAAAGTTCTTTGCAATTTTTCTACTGCATTTTCCAACTCAAAAATCCCCGTTAGCCATCCAAAACTACCCCAAGGCCCTCGGGGCCTCAACAAAAAGCACAGATACGTCCTATTACTTCATCCAAACTTGCTCATATCATAAAAATACTGTCATAAACATCAAAATCATCAATTTACCACAGATTCAAGCCTAAACTAAACTAAAACTTCCGAAACTTGCATTTGATCCAAAACCCGACCTAAACAACTCCGAATGACCTGAAAATTTTCACGCATATCCAAAATCACCTAACGAAGCTACTGGAACTGTCAGAATCCCCTTGACGCCCGGATCAAAATCTCACCTACCAACCAGACTTCGCCAAAATTCAAACTTAGCCAACTCAAGCCTAATTCTACATCAGACCTCCAAATCCAATTTTGATTGGGCTCCTAAGTCATAAATAATCACCCAAAACTAGTCGAGTCATTGGAAACCCATTCTGATCCCTCTAACTCATAAGGCAACATTCGATTGACTTTTCCAAACTAACCTTCTCTTAAAGAGACTAATTGTCTCATTTCTAACCGAACTCTATCCGAATTACTTTAAATTCTCCAAACACATATAATAAAACATATAGCAGCACAAAACGGGGAAAATAGGGCGGAGATACTTGAGACAACGGGTCGGGTCGTCACAATATCGCACGATAAGGCAATCAAATGAAGTGAAGATTTTTCCTAAACAGTTACATGACCTTTCGTAGATTAGCACAGACGTCTCTGTACCGATCATCGAAACTCTAATAAATCGGCATGTGTTCTATGATTACTACGAACCTAGAGCTCTAATACCAACTTGTCACGATCCCGGTTTGCCCTCCGTGAACATGTCATGATGGCACCTAGTCCCTACGACTAGGTAACCCTAAAAATGTATAATTTACACAACTTGCGGAAAACATACTAACTTGCGGAAAATAAACTAATCTTGCGAAAAATCAAACAATCTTGCAGAAAATAAACTACTGAAAATCTTATTGCAGAAAATTGCGTATAAGTGCCACTTGGCATAATACATCCCATATCACGATATCAAAAATTTACAACACCCAAAACCCGGAAACTCACAAGAAACACAGGCTAATAGAAATGAAATATACTGCTCTAACTGAAGAATGTCTACACAACCAAAAAATGGAAAAATCATATACTAAGGTTGGAATAAGATAGAGACTCCTGGTCTGCGGACGTGGCAGATATAACTCAACGTCTCTGCTATATGTATCCTCCGAGAGGATAGTGCGCCTGAGTGGAGGTACCTAGAGCTGCATATGAAAAACATACGTAGAAGAGGCATGAGTACACCATATCGGTACTCAGTAAGTGCCAAGCCAAACCTTGGTTGGGTAGTGACGAGGAAGGTCAGAAGCTACTGAGATAAAAATAATAATAACATAATAAAAAGATAAATAGCATAGACTAAATCTACAACGAGAATCTAAATAAGATACATAAAATAATGCGGTGATAAAATACCGAACCGTAACAATACAAGGAAAATACTGTTCACAACATGGAATGATAACCGGGGATCTCTTGGTATCCCGAGGATCTCTTAGTATCCTCACCGTATACACGAAGGATCTCTTGGTATCCTCAATATATATAACATCTGTGCCAGGGATCTTTTGGTATCCCTAAGATCTCTTGGTATCTTCAATATATATATATATATATATATATATATATATATATATATATATATATATATATATATATATATATATATATATATATATATATATATATATATATATATATATATATATATATATATATATATATCATTAGTACCAGGGATCTTTTGGTATACCGCACTCTCCGTCCAGAACATAACACGTGCAGGGGGATCTCCTGGGATGCCGTCTCTTAGTCCCAATTTAAATCACACAATAACAACTCAGAATATCAGAATAAATGCTGAGGTCATAACAAGTGATAGTAAATTCTAGACTAACATACTTAACGGAGAACAAATATTCCGATTTAAACAAATAAGCCAGTAAGTCAACCGATCATGCTTCTCTAAGCTAACACAAATTAAACTTAAAATTTAAAATAATTAAGTAAGCAGGAAACTCAATTTAAATATTTCAAGTAAAAATGTATTTTCCACAATTAGCTCAAGTACGCACTCGTCACCTCACTTACAAGGCATTCAATTACCAAATATCAAATCCTAAGGGAAAAAGTCCCCCACACAAGGTTAGACAAGCTAGTTACCTCGAACAAGTGCAAGTCAACCCGAAACCACACTTTTGCCACGAGTATCTGACTCCAAATGGCTCAAATCTATTCAATAAATTGCATATCATAAATAATAATTCAGGTAATTGATTCTACAATTAAATTCTAAGCTAATACGTAAAATTATGTAAAATGACCAAAATGTCCCTCGGGCCCCACATCTTGGAATCTGGTAATATTTATATTTTCAAAAATCTCGCACTCTCACAAGTCTAACCATAACAAAATTACCCAAATTCAATCACATTTCTACCCTCAAATTCGTGATTCTTTCCAAGAGGGTTTACTAACCTTTTCCAATGAAATTCGCAGATTAAATGCCAAAACTAGTAATAGATTCAAGTTATACAACCAAAATTGAGTTAAGAACACTTATCCCGTTGTTCTCTCAAAAGATTTGACGAAAAATTGCCTTATCCGAGCTCAAATCGCTAAAAATGGAAAATGGGAACGAAGTCCCATTTTCAGAACTTAACATTCTGCCCAGAACTTTTCTTCTATGCGATTGCAATGCATTAAATTTTTGCCTCCAGATTTTACCCTATGTGATCGCATAAGCAGCCCTGCGATCGCAGAGAACAAAATTTTCAGGCCTCAAAATTACCCTGTGCGATCGCAACTGGACCTCTGCGATAGCAATGCACCATCCAACAACACTATGCGATCACAATATTACTCATGCGATTGCATAGCCCAACAAAACAACCCCCAAAAATTCTTCTATGCGATCACATATAGGAAATTGCTCTGCACTGACTGCTGTATTTCTGCAGCATTTTTTAACATCAAAAATTCCCGTTAGCCATCCGAAATAACCCCGAGGCCCCGGGACCTCAACCAAAAATAACAACACCTCCTAAAACATCATACAAACTTTTTTCAATCATCGAAATGCCTCAAACAATGCCAAAACCATCAAATTATATCGAATTCCAGCCCAAGTTATTCTAAATCATCCAAAACACGCATTCGATAAAAAACCCAACCGAAACATGTCCGAATGAACTAATATTTTGCACACATATCGCAAATCACCTAACGAAGCTACAACAACTCTCAGAATTCCATTTCGACTCTAGGATCAAAATCTCACCTATCAACCGAAAATTGCCAAAATACTAACTTTGTCAATTCAAGCCTAAATTAGTTACGGACTTCCAAAATACATTTTGATCACGTTCCCAACCTCTAAATCACCTAACGGAATCATTAGATTTCTATTTCGAGGCCGTCTTCACACTGTTCTAACTATGGACTATTTTTCAATACTTCAGCTCTTATTTAAGGACTAAATTTCCCAAAACTCTCCAAAACAGAACATCCCGACAACCAAAATAGCATAAATAAACTTAGGAAAAATAGTTAATAGGGGGTCGGGGCATAAATTCTAAAAACGACTGGCCGAATCATTACAATTTTATTCTCTTTACTTAAGTTTTTGTATATGTTAATTATAATATGAGCTTGTTTTTGGTGTGTATTGATATATTTTTAGGTAAATGATGTCTTTAATAGAGTTAAGATCAAATGAAGTGTAATTGTTGAAAAAGAGTAAAAGAAGTGAGAATATCTCTAGCGGAATGGTCGCACCTGCGAGAAAAGGTCCGCATCCGCAGAAAATACCAATGAGGCAGAATCCCATTTTAGATTAATGAACCGCATCCACGGTCGTAATTCTGCACTTGAAGTCCGTATCAGCGAACACGCTTCTGCGGCCACTTGTTCGCTTTTGCAGAATAGCCATTTTCCGCCAAATGTTGCTTCTGGGAGCAAGTACCTGCTTTTGCGGAACCACACCTGCCTGGATTCTTTCGAAGATACCAACAATGGGCTTCGGAGCTAGGCAACTTAAATATTTAATATTTTCTCCATTGAAAACCCACAAATACATGTCCTAGCATTTTTGGAACACATCTTTGGCTTATTTTTCAGTTTTTTGACTAGAGAAAACAAGTTTTGGAGCTAGGGTTCTTGAACACACACTTGGGTCTTGAAGTTTTGAAGCTCTGAAGCTTTTGGTTGAGAATTTTTTATTCATTTATGTTCATTTATTCATTTCCTTGCTTTGTTTTTAATATCTAAGTGTGTAGTATTTTTTCCAATACTTGAATCTTTTTTATAGGAATATTCATATTTAAAGTGTCGAGTAAATATCTTGTTGTGCATATGTATAGAATGATTTTCATTAAATATTGAAGTGTATTATTATTTCATTAATATTTCCAAAGGGATTAACTAATCCTAGAACTCGCCCATTAACGTCGGATTAATTGTAGAAAAGACAATTTGGGATTGATAAAGATTACTTAAAAAGAACTTGAGGTGTTAACCTCACTTTATAGATTTTACCTAGGGATAAGATTTAAATCAATATTTGGGTGTTCTTAATCGTTTATTCATTTTAGGATAATTCAAATTAGGAAGTCTTGTTAGTCTTTGTGACACTTTGTTATGTTTCAGTTCTACCTTACATATATTTGTACTAACATCCTTTTGTTGTGGACGCTGTATTCATGCCTGCAGGTTTAGGTAATCAGTTTGACGAGCCCTCAAAGTAGAGAGGTTAGCATTCAGTGAAGGATCAGTAAGACTCCACTTCATTCGAAGTGCAGCCGAGCCTACAAGTTATCGCGTCAGAGTTTTGCTACAGACTTATGGATAGGTCGGAGCCTTGTCCATTTGATATTACATAATCTTAGAGGCTTTGTAGATACATGTTTATTATGTACAATATGTCATAGGCCTACACATATAACGACCTATATGTAATCATGTTTTAAGAATGATGGTTCATTGATACATCATTTGCCCATTTATATTTATACATTACGAGTTGTGGCCATGCTGGTCCACGATAGTTATAGGGAAAAAAGAGTTACAGAGTAGTTTGCTTGGGCCAGTATGGCACAGGGTGCCAGCCACGCCTCCACAAGTTTGGAGCGTGAAAAAGCGGTATCAGAGCAGGTCGTGTCCTAAGGAGTCTAAAAAGTCATGCCTAGTAGAGTTTCACTTATGGGTGTATTGCACACCACACTTATAACTGAGAGAATCTATGTCATTTAGCAAATGTTACCCTTCATTTATTTCCAAATTGTGCTATATATCTAAGTCATAAGAAATTAGTATGAAGCTTCAAACATATTTTGTATGCACGTGCCGTTCTCATAGTAAAGCTTTATGGCGTGGATGTAATTTCCACCTATATGGAAGGGAGGTTATGAAAGCGAGAGAAGATACGGTACAATATCGAAAGGTAAGTAAAAGCTAAAGAAACTATGAGATACTCAGGTACAAAAGATTGTGAATAATCTAGACTTCAAATAAAGGTTGGGTTTTAGTTTAGTTTACAGCGGAGACTTTGGCAAATATTTTGTAAGTTTCTATGAATTAATATTAGAGGACAAATGTTTCTAAAAGGGGGGAAGGATGATACATCGTGTAATTTTCTACATTGGATTTTTCATAAGATAATTGACATAAGTTCAATGACAAGACTACTTTTGAGGTTACAAGTATTTATGATATTTCAAACAAGTGATAAGTAAGTTCTATGAAGATCAAAGGATAAATAAATCGAAGAAAATGAGTATTGCCGAAGTTTGGCATTTTTGAAAGAAATACGGTCCCAAGTTATAATATGATATATTTATTGACTAATTCTATATCACATGATCATGATAGTAAGGTATATGAAGTATATTATAATTTATGTCAACTAAGTGCTATAATTAATTACATTTGTAGTTGGCTAAATAGAAGATTGTAGCGTAAGACTAAAAAATTTATTTGGACTATTGAATAAGTAGTACGTGGACAAAAGCCATGTGGTATGTGGACTAGTAGAAGTAATTGTTGTATATCTATATATGAAAAAATATGTGGTGCATGTAATGGAAGGTTGGCCAAGTGATGACATATGTAAAAAGGAAGTTTAATGGGCTGTCACATAGCATTAATTTGGCCAAGGTTGACACTAAGTGTGCATATATGAGTCATAGCACTTAAAGTGCATGGCTTACACAAGTAAATTTGGTGATGATTCATTAGGTGTGAACCTAAAAGATTACACGTATAGAATGAAGATGGGGTCTCTAATGTAAGTAGTGTAACATCCTGTAGTTTAGTAGTAGGATAAGTCGTAATAATCCATATGAGCTTGAAGGGATTAAAATAATTCATGAGGTTATAGAGAATTTGTGATACGACCCTATAAGTTAATAACCACGATATTGTTAGATATATTTTGATATTGTATTTCTTTTGACTGGCATATTTTTGAAAAGAAGTTTAAAAAATATGATTTTATATACTTTTCTCAATTTCAATTTATGTGAACCTATTTCCTTTTTGGTTCGTTTAAAAAAGAATGACCCATTTTTAAATTTGATAATAATTTAGCTTAAACTTACAATTCTACCCTTAATGAGAAGCTTTTATAACCCCACAAATACCCCTTTTTGACTTGCCTAGAACCACAAATTCAAAAAGTCTTTATTTTTTCTTAAATTCTGTGCCCAGTGAAACGTGTTCACATACATTGGAATGGATGGAGTAGTTATTAATATTGTTACTTACAGATATACTTTAAATTTTATACATAAAATGAGGAAGTCTATAAATGGAATTTTCCTTATTATAAGTAGGGTTATTCATTCGGATTGGATATCCGAAATTCGAACCGATCCATTCAAGTTTGGATTTCGGATTTCGGATTGGATCGGATTTTGCATTGTGTTTATTAAATTTTCAGATTTCTGATCGGATTGAGATTGATATATTTTAATCCGATTCGAAATCCAAAATTATTAGACAATGTATAAATACTACACTTTAATTTTGGATAGGAAGTACTTCCTTTACATCTCGTCCAAATTATTACCTTTACAATTACTAGATTTAACTATATTGGTACCATAGTACTCTCATAATTGCATAAACATGATTTTTTCTTAATGTATTACCTCTTTTACAAGAAAAATATACATATTATTTTGCAACTTTGAGGCATAATAATACGATCCAAAATCTGATATGATCCAAACTTTAAAATCCGATCCGATCCAATATAATTTTGATCGGATTTGGATTGCATTTTTTAGAATTCGAAGTTTGAAATCCAAATTCGAAATGTGCTAAATTCGATCCGATCTGGTCCATGCACAACCCTAATTTTAAGGATATAAATTATTTTCTCATACCTGTTATGTTTTTACTGTAATAAGAATTAATAGTACAAAAAATCAAACTCTTATTGTTAAAGTGGAAAAACTAGAATCTATGTGTTTTTATCAATAATTCCATCTTTATGAAATATAGGTATATGTCTTAATTTTATAAATTACATATGAATTAACATTAATAACTAGGACTTTTAAAATTGGATAATGAAGTAAATAGTTTTTATGTACATTAAGTACTAAAATATAGGACTTCGTAAGATTAATTGTTATTCATAACCTTTTAGAGTGAGAGACTCTCCCCTCTCACTAAGATAACTTACCAATGACAAACACAAATGAACTCAACCCTACTCCCCCAAAACCACCTGATTTAACTACATCCTTAATCACACGAAATTCACCCAATGAAAGCTTCAAGCAAAAGCTAATCGAAGGTATTGAAGAAGGAGAAATCAACATGGCAATTGATGATCAATATCCTCTTCCAATTTCCTATTGCAAGAACTCCTATGAACTATCCCCCCCCCCCACCCCCCCACAAATGATCACCATATTCATTTGTCCACTGAGGAACTTTAACGCATATACTCCTCCTGGAAGTATTCCACAATAATTAAATTACAAGAGATGAGGATTCAACACCAACTTCTCAAAAAGAAGGTCCAAGATCTTTGGAAATTAAAAGAGAATTTCACTAATTGACTTAGGACATGATTTCTATATTACAAAATTCCACAATGAGGAAAGTATGTCCAAAGTCCTACATCGAGGCCCTTAGTTCATTTTTGGGAACTTTCTCACTGTACAAAAATGGATTCCAAACTTCATAGCTTCAAGAGCATTAATCTCTATCACAGCTATTTTTAGGTCCGATTGCCACAACTTCTAACTGAATTTTATGATGCCCAAATACTAACCAAGGTAGGTAACAAAATTGGCAGATTATTAAAAATAGATGCATTCACCTCCTCTACTCTTGGAGGCCGCTATGCTAGATTGTGTATGGAAGTGTCGTGTGATTCACCAGTCATACCATTTGTGTATATTGGTAACCATAAGCAAGAAATTCATTATGAAGGATCACAAATCCTATTCCAAAGCTATGGCAGACTAGGCCACTTGAATGCCTCATGCAATTGCACCATTAATCTACTGATTATTTGAAATATAAGGAAGAACAAGTTATTGGGTAGGAAAAGCAAGTAATTGAGCAGGAAAGATATATGATCTCCAAGGGGTCAGACCATACCAAAGAAATATCACTTCCCAAGAAAGAGATCTGGCACACGGTAACATTCCAAAAGAAGAAGAAGTCAATGTACATTCCTAAACTCCCCCCAATCAATTCTGGTAAGCCAAATGTTCCCATCACACACGAGCCAGGTATATCTTCTAAACTCTCTCCTAACATTAGGTCGATTAGGGCTGCTTCTAGCCCCACCCCTTACCCTAGTAGTAATCATGATCATTCTCCTAAAAAAACAATCCAAATAAGTAACCCATTTAAGGCCTTGAACACTCCGCCTAATAACTTCCTAATGAACCAAACAACATAGATAGTAACGACGAATCTTGCATGGAAATTGAGGTGGCACTTAAGTAAATTATTAGTGGCCACTGTGCACTTCCCCCATTAGGCCAATTAGATCACATGCAAAATACTCATGATCTTAACAACCCTAACACTTCCACTAAGCCGAGTAAAAAACAAATATTACAAGACTCCATCTTGTCTAATACTCAAAATGATACTCTCATTACCCAACCCTCTAATTCCAGTTGCTGCATGGTATTTAATCAACTAAATGCTACATGCAAACACATGGATATAGAGACCTCCGCCCCTAACCTGCTACCCAATAATAAACTCCACTCTCAATCTCCCCAAAATCTCAAACAAACCACTACAAGTAACCCTGGGATAGTTGAGACATATACCAAGGATATTAACCTACCATCCACAATTCATCTCCTCACATTCAAACTTCTTCTTCAAGTAGTACCATTATAAACCCCTCTACCCTAATCCAAGATGCCCAGACTTCCCATCATTCAACGAATGATATCAAGATTAGTCCAAATTCTGAGGCATCAAAGAAGTCTCGATATGTCCAACCATCCACTACCTTCCAACAATGTCCAAAACAATCAAACATACTTCATCCAACCCCCTCTTCCCCAGGATCACCAACCTCTCTCTTGGGTGGAACAAGCCCTCATGGGCCATGCAATCACGTTCATCCTCATATTGAATGGTCAAGACACGATAATAGTTCTTCAGAACTCTCACTTCCTCGCTTAACTTGTCTCAGAAGGGATGAACATGGCCATGAACAACTACTTCAATCATGTTTGGTTGAACAATATACTCCATCCTCTAGCACCTTCACTCAATCTCAACCAAGCCCTAAACATGATGGGGCACTGGAATCTCCCTCCCAACTTCAGCCCAATCCAGTCACAACATATCCCAATCGACCTCCCATTCTTTCCTCCGGGGGAGATAAACAACATGAATCCAATATTCATTCCATGGACGACTCCAACAGACCCTTTAGCCCCACAGAACAACCCTCCACAACTCCAATCACCACCACCACAACCCCCCTTGAATGTCCAGCCGAAAAACCCACCCATAAAACGGTAAATTCCACCCCCCTCAATGCTCAAGAACAAAACATGTAGAGATGGAAGAAGAGGAGGAAGTAAACCTACTAGGCTCAGGACCAGTCCTAGAGTAAAGGTTTACCTATTTGAAGATCAAAAGGAAAAAAGATATGTGATAATCTGCCCCATGGCTCTTCAAAAATTCACACTAGACGTTCGTCCACCTCAAGACCCTACAGTAGGTAAGTATTGCAATGATCTTAGTACCTTCTTTGAGTAGGAACCCCCTACCACCTGCCCATAGGAACAATAGGACCCCTACTAACCTACCAAATATGTATCGACCTTCTAATGTGTTAGTTTGGAACATCCGAGGTGGTAATAATGAAAAGTATAGGGTTAATTTTTGAGAGATGCTTGATACTCACAAGCCTTTCATGGTTGCACTCTTAGAAACCAGGATGGAAAGTCATCTCTCCCTCTTAAGTGACTTAGATTTCTCTAAGAGTATAGAGGTTCCTAGTGAGGGTCAATCTGGTGGCATGGCATTTCTGTGGGATCCAGACAAAGTGAGGGTTCATGACTTTGTAAGAAATAACCATGAAATCCATGCAATGATTGAGGTAGTTCCTTCGAAATCTTCTTGGCTATGTTCTTCTATCTATGCTAGAACTAATTTATCTAAACGTAAAGATATGTGGAATAACATTAATAAGGTTAGAGAATCCTTCAACGGTCCATGGCTACTAGGTGGTGATTTCAATGAGGTTCTTAGTAGTAATGATAAATTTGGTGGCAACTCTATTAATAGCCGTAGGAGTAGAGACTTCTGGAATAACGTTAACAATTGTAACTTACTTGATATTGGTTACAACGGATGCAAATACACTTGGTCTAACCATAGGAAAAAATCCAAGGGCTTAATCTTAGAATGGTTAGATAGATTTTTTGCAAATAAGGAGTGGCTTAATTTATATCCCAATGCCATAGTAGTCCATATCCCAAAAACACACTCAGACCATAACCCTCTTCTACTTAGCTTAAAAGCAAATCAAACTATCGGAAGAGATAAATCCTTTAGGCTCGAGACCATTTGGTGTAGACACCCGAATTTCATAAATGTTATCAAATCTAACTGGACTAGTAATGATCTCTTGAATAACCAAAGTAAGTTCACTAAGAATGTTATTATTTGGAAAAATAAAACTTTTGGTGATATCTTTAAAAAAAAAGAAAATTCTCCTAGCTAGATTAAATGAGATTCAAAACTCTCCCCATTACCCCTATTGTGACTTCCTCCAGGATCTTGAATCAAAGCTCCAACTTGAATATAATAATATCCTTCACATGGAAATGATTTTTGGAAACTAAGGTCTAGGATTAATTGGATTAATGATGGTGATGCAAATACTAGATTGTTTCACCTAACTGCCTCAAATAGAAAATTCCAAATGCCATTATGTATTTTGTTAAGGATAACGGGGACTGGATTACTAATCCTAAGGACATAATCGAGCACTCCCTTAATTTCTACACTCTAGCTTTCCAAAGTGCTCATATTAGTTATCCCCCTCACCATTTGATAACCAACCCCTCTAAGGCTAATTATATTAATATTGACAGTCTAGATAGCCCTCTTATGGTTAATGAAATCACCAAATCCCTCTTCTCCTTTAAGAAATTTAAATCCCCTGGGCCAGACGGAATTCACCCCTTCTTCTACCAAAAGTATTGGTACATTTTCAAAGATTCTTTCATTCAATATTGTGAACAAGTATTTTCTACTCAAATCCTTCCAGATGGTATAAATAATACGTACTTATGCCT
The DNA here is from genome assembly GCA_034376525.1 of Nicotiana benthamiana. Taxonomy (NCBI): domain Eukaryota; kingdom Viridiplantae; phylum Streptophyta; class Magnoliopsida; order Solanales; family Solanaceae; genus Nicotiana; species Nicotiana benthamiana. The sequence continues at coordinate 50,641,369 of CM067338.1, read as the reverse complement.
CATCCCAAAATTCCCTAATGCAAATAATCTCAAAAACTTTAGGCCAATAGGCCTTTGCAACACGACTTATAAGGTCATACTAAAATTATTGCGAATCACCTGAAACCCTTCCTCCCTAGCCTCATAAGTCCCCTCCAATCTAGCTTCATAAAGAATATATGAACTTGCGATAATGCTATCATTATTCGAGAACTAATGACCATCATGAAAAATTCAAAAGACAAGAATCAAAACATGATCATCAAATTAGATTTGGAGAAAACTTTTGATAGACTTGAATGGTCTTTCTTTTATAAAGCTCTTCTCTTTTTTAACTTTCCTCCTAAGACTACCAATCTTATTATGCATTGCATAACTACTAGTTCAATTGGAGTGCTAGTGAATGGAACTAAAACCAAATACTTCCAACCTAGCAGGGGTATTCGTCAGGGTGACCCCCTATCGCCCTAAATCTTTATCCTCTGCATGGAATTATTATCCAGACTTATTAATTACCAAGTAGATATTAACAATTGGGATCCCATTAAAACAAGTCCCAAAGGCCCCGCTTTCTCTCATCTCCTATTTGCTGACGATATCACTCTCATGGGTAAAATTAATAAGAAAAATTCGCTTTGTATTAAAAACTGCCTGGACCTTTTTGCTAAGGAATCTAGACTAACTATCAATAAAGCTAAATCCAAAATTGTTTTATCTCCTCATTGTCCCAAAGAAACATGTTCCTATCTTCAATATCTATTTGGAATTAAGTGTACTACTGATTTTGGTACCTATATAGGTTTTCTAATACTAAATAATCTTCCTAAGGCTAAATAGTTTCAGTTCCTAATCAATAGATTACAAAGCAAATTGGCCCATTGGAAATGCTCTACTCTTAGTATGGCAGGTTGAATTAAGCTTTCTACCAGTACATTAAGTGCAATTCCCTCTCACCTAATGTAATGCAGTCTTCTCCCAAAAAAGACCCTTAACTCGATTGACAGAATCCAACGCAACTTTATTCACTAAGAAAAACCTCCATCTAATTAATTGAGATATAGTTACTAAAAACAAAGAGGATGGAGGCTTAGGACTTAGGAAGGCTTCTAAAAAAAATTCATCTTCTCTTATGAGCCTAATTTGGAGACTCCTAAAGAATTCCTTCTCCCCCTGGGCTACCCTACTAATTTCCAAATATGCCTCAACCAAAAACACTCTCAAACCCTCATTTATTTGGAAATCAATTCTCCATGGTTGGAAAAATTGTAAAAATGGTCTTCTTTGTCATCACTCTTACCATTCCAACCTTAACATTTGGTACAACAATTGGATCTATAATTCCACTCCCCTGCGAAGCAACATAACGGGACTTCTTACCCAAACCGACATAAAACTCACATTAGGCACCCTCCATAAAAACGGGGTCTAGGATTTGAGTAAAATGTCATTTGAACTCCCTTATAACATTAGCTCTAATATCAACAAGACTCCAGTTCCTCATTCCAATTCACTAACGGATGGGGTAAGTTGGAATTGCACCTCCTCGGGTATCTTTACTAGCAAATCATGCTATAATCTTTTAAGCCCTACTAGTCCAACTAATGACAACTATAGTTGGATATGGAAACTAAAATGCCCTAGTAAGATTAAAATTCTCATTTGGAAATGCAGTCACAATCGACCCCCAAATAGATCTTTTCTCAAACAAATTGTTATGAATATTGGCGACATTTTCACCACTTGTAGAGCAGGTGTGGAAGACATACGTCACATTTTTGTCTACCGTGCTTCATCTAGAAACTTTTGGCAAATAATGGGGCTATGTTTTGATTCTATAATCAATAATGATAACCGACTTTCCACAATTAGAGATGCCTTTTCCAATCATTATACCTCCAAAATTCATTGGACAACTCTTTTTCCCTTTTGCCTATGGGAACTCTGGAAAAACAGAAACAATAACAATGTTAACAACCTCCAAAATCATACATCTACCTCATCTGCACATCATTTTGCATGGGAATATCTTTTCTTCACTAAAAAAAACCTTTTCTCAATAAGCGAACCACCATTAACACAATTTGGCATAAACCTAATGTGAACACTTTAAAGCTAAACTGCGATGCTGCTTTTTCTATGACTAACAAATTTGCAGGACTAGGTGGTTGCTTAAGAAATAACAAAGGTGATTGGATGGTTGTATATCAAAAACAATCCCAAGTAATGTCACTATTACCTGTAGAACTATTATCCCTCCTAGAAGGACTCAAAGTACTAAAAGACTTCAATAACTCAACTCTGGAGATCAAAATAGACTGCACAGATGCAATCAAAGTCTTATTTGATGAATCTTCTAACTTCCAAAATTTAATTCTGGAATGCAGGTGGTTGATGCTCCAACTGAAGCTCCCAACGGTGAGACACAATTTTAGAGAAGGCAACCAAGTGGCTCACAAGCTTCCCAAGGAAAGCCTCAAGCTACCAAAAACGATAGATGTATTCTCCTAGCATGTCCACCTTTTTTTTGCACGAAGAACTTCACAAGGACAAGCTTGGCACTAGTACTAGATTCAAATATATTCCGGTTAATGTTTGTAATATCCTAGCTTCTATGGGTAACCTAAATTCCCTTAACTCCTTATTGGATGGTTGTAACTCTTTTTGCTAAGGCTATATATAATATCTATCTTTCAGGTTCAAAAACAAAAGTACTAAAATATAAATATATGTATGTGATAGATAGTTTTTGTATTATTTGGCACTATTGGTCACAAATATAGGACTCCCACTGCCAATACATGGCCAGGTGGAAGCCAAGCATTAGATGGCCATTTGCTTTCATTTTGGCAAAAGCTACTTATAACATTTACACTTTATTTTGTACGAAGAATGAATTGAGAAAATTCATCATCTCTTTAGTTAATTATCAATTATTTCATTTTGGGAATTCATTCCAACACCTTAAGGATAAGTTGTTTTAGAATAAGAAGAAGCCGGTAGCAACCATGGTTCTCACTTTGAGGATAATTCTTTTGAATGTGATCCAAGTCTCAATGTTCGTCTACAACCTTCTCGAGTTCTTATAATCAATTAAGGTATGTTAAGGTTAATCCTTTCTTCTTTTGGTATGATTCAAGTAATAATACGTAAATGTAATGCTATTTCATAAGTGGTTCTACTATTCGCAGATAAGGATATCGATGTTATCATTCCTGTAAAGGGATATTCAAGCATGTATAAGCATATTCCTAAGTCTCTATTGAGGTATTTCATAAAGATGTTAATGTTTATAATATAGTAAGACATGCATCGTCATGCATTTATCACCGTGCAATAGCTGGTTGGGCAGTCATGAATCTTCATTCACCACCGTGCTATGACCGGTTGGGCAGAAATGCATCTTCATTTAGTACCATGCTATGGCCTATTGGGCAGACATGCATCTTTATGTACCATCGAGCTATGACTGGTCGGGCAGTTATGCATTTACTACCGGTCTATGACCGATCTGGCAGTTACCATCGGTTGGATATTTATGTATCATTATTTACCACCAATTTTGTTGTCATTCATTTACCACCATGCTATAGCCGGTCGGATAATTACACCCGGCTGGGCAGTTATGCATTAACTACCAAACTACGATCGGTCGGGCACTTATTATTAATCAGTTGGGAGTCATACATCATATGATATGGATAATAGCCTCAAAGAGAAACATCATATATACATAAGTATAATAAGTATGCATATACGGTAGCACGTTAGAGGTTCAAGTTGATTCTTATATCTTTTTCATGAATGTTGACATATTGATAAGTTTCAGTTCTGCCTTACATACTCGTTACATTATTTGCACTGACGTCCTTTTATTATGGACGTTGTATTCATGCTTGGAAGTATAGGTAATCAGTTTGATGAGGCCTTGTAATAGACGAGATCAGTATTCAACAAAGGATCAATAAGACTCCACTTCATTTAAAATGCAGCCTACAAGTCACCATGTCAGATTTTTGCTACAAACTTATGTATAGGTTGGGGCCATGTCCCATTTGATGTTGCATAATCTTAGAGGCTTCGTAGATTCATGTTCATTATGTACATTATGTCAGAGGCCTTGACGGCCCATATGTATTCATGTTTTAAGAACGATGGTTCATTGATACAATATTTGCCTACTTATAGTGATACATTACGAGTTATGGCCATGTTGGCCCATGATAGTTATAGAAAAAATGATGTATAGAGTGTTTTGCTTGGGATAGTATGGCATCGGGTTTCAGCCACGCTTTCGTAGGTTTGGGGCGTGATACGACCTATGGTTATTAGTCCTTCCATAGTATTATTTGGGGTAGTTCAACCTACCTACAACGTCAGATGATGAGTTGAAGAGGTTAGATAAGTTTACCAAGTTGCATACTCCTCACTTCAGTGGTACATATCCAAAGGATGCCCAAGGATTCTTGGATCATTTACATGAAATTCTACACAATTTGGACTATTGGAGTCCAATAGAGTTAATTTCATTGCCTTTCAAATGTAAGGTCTAGCCAAGAGGTGGTGACAAATTTACAAGATAGGTTGACTAGTAGGATCGCCTCCTCTTACCTAGACTCAGTTCTAAGAGGTTTGTTTGGAGAATTTCATGCCTCGTACTAGGAGAGAGGAAGTAATAAAATAGATAGATACCTTCAGAAGGGTCTAATGTCAGTTGAGTATGAGATGAGGTCCACACAGCTATCCCATCATGTTGCATTTTAGATTCTCACTAAGGAGAAGAGAGTGAGGAGATTCATTAATGGTCTTCACTGTGCTGTTCACATTTCTATGTCTAGAGAAGTGGAGACCATGAATCCAATTCACCTGGTTGTGGAGATAGTGTGTTGTATTTAGAGCATCCACATTGAGAACTGAGAGATGATGTAGGATATGGATAATGTTGGAAACACGTTCTCAAGGCATTATACTAAACGTGTATTCATATTTGTAGGTTTTGATGAATGACAAACTATGCGCAAATTTACATATGACGAGGTCCAAGCACAAGCGCGAAATTGATATATAACAAGATTCAAGCACAAGACAAAGATCGAGATTAAGTTTTATATGAGTCGGTATTTAATTATGATCTTGATCCGACAACTTAAACTCAAGACTTGGCTTCTCTCGTAAAAATACTTTTAACAAATCATGCATATTTAATTTAGAGCAAAATGATTTTAAATAATGCATATTTACTTTTGTCAAAATGATTTTTAAACACGCCTCTAAAATCTGGACTAAGATAATCGATTATGTACTTATGATAATCGATTATGTTTAAGTCAGCTGCTTGACAATCGATTGTGAACTAATGACAATCGATTGTGTTAAGGCAGTGAGCATCAGATTTTTCAAATCTGCATGACAATCGATTGTGAACCTTATGACAATCGATTGTGATGAGGCAGTGTCCATCAAAGTTTTTCAAAGCTCAAAATAATCGATTGTGAAGCTAATGACAATCGATTGTGAAGAGACAGTGTCCATCAGATTTTTCAAAGTCACAAAATAATCGATTGTGAACTTATGACAATCGATTGTGTTGAGGCAGTGGCTTCCAGACTTTTTCAAAGTTATCAAATAATCGATTGTGAACTTATGACAATCGATTGTCAAGAGGCAGTGTCTAAATTAATTTTTCAAGACTGATATATAATCGATTGTTAACTTAGTATAATCGATTGTATAATTGACCGTTGCCAAAATATTTTCAAATACCGTCAGGTAATCGATTATTGATTTCCTATAATCGATTGTTTTAATTAAAATCTGGAAAGGATTTTTGAACGTTGTTGAGTAATCGATTGTAGATTGTTGACAATCGACTGTTTTACGTAAAATCTGGAAAGGATTTTTTGAACGTTGCCAGTAATCGATTATTGATCTTATATAATCGATTGTTATGCGTAAAATCTGGGATTGATTTTTGGAAGACTGGCAAACAATCGATTGTGGTAACTTGGCAATCGATTGTCACTGAGTAATTTCAGCAACTCTTAATTGGCAACTAGGCAACGGTAATACAAGGTTTTTCAACTATAAATACAGCTTCAATTCAGTCTTTTAAGTACAACAACATACAAGAACTGATTATACAATTGCTAAAGCTTGCATACTTTATTGCTTATCATTTTATATTCATTACATAAGTTTTTGAGAGCCAAATTCTTGTCGAAAGTTGTTGTGATCTTGAGCGTATTATTTTACTTGTATCTACTCATTAAGGAGTGTCTTGTTTGAGTACTTAGTGTTTTGTACACTTGAAGAGAATTGTTATTCTCTTGTTGTAAGAAGGAACTTGTGTTTCCTTGGTTGAAGTCTTGGAGTGTTGTATCTCCGAGCAAAGGTGTTGAGGCTTGTGTCCTCAAGTTGTAAAGGTTTGTTAAGCACCCGTAAGCTTGACAAGTTAGTGGAAATCTCGAGAGAGTCTCTCGGGGACTGGACTAGCGACGGGTTGTGGTGAACCAGGATACATCGGTGCGTTCTTTCTTATTTATCGCACTTATTTATTTCCTGCAATTTTTAAATTCTGAAAGTTTACGCTAATTTTCATTATAACGCTATTCACCCCCCCTCTAGCATTAAGCGTATTATCTAACAATTGGTATCAGAGCCTAACTCTCTGAAAGACTTAACAGTTTGAGAGAATCCTTCTATGGCTTCTACTAGTAATGCTTTTGCAGGAATAGGTGAAGGTCACTATACCTTCTTGCCTCCAATATTTGATGGAAGCAATTACACATATTGGAGAGATCGAATGAGAATCTTCATCAAATCAAGCAACTTTCGTCTATGGCAAATTATCGAGCATGGTGAGCAAATGACGACTAAAGTTGGGGAAGCCATGGTAAGTAAATACAATACCAAGGCGATAAATATGTTGTATAGCGCTTTGAATCAGGAGGACTATCGAAAAGTTTCTCAATACAAAACGGCTAAAGAGATGTGGGATAAGCTTGAGGATACTTATGAAAATGCGCCTCAAGAAGCAGACAGTTCATGTGATGAACCAACTGCCAAATGCCTCATGGCCGACGAAGGAGAAGAGGTAAGTACTTCTAACTCTCACTCTTTTGAAGAATTACAAAGTGCCTATAATGAACTGTATGGTGAATTTGTTAATGCCTCCAAAATGATAAAAGATTTGAAGAAAACATTTTCTTTGCATAAAACACTTTCTTTGCAAGAAACAGATTTTCAGAAAACACTTTCTTTACAAGAAAAAGATTTTGGAAAATCCTCTTCTTTGAAAGAAATAGATTTTGAAAAATTAACTAATGAAAATGGTGTTCTCAAAAATAAAATTGATGTTTTAGAAAAAGAAAATGATTTCTTGAAAAATGACATTTTTGATCTTAGAAATAAGACTAAAGCAATGAATGGATCTTCTTCAATTGATAAAAGTTCTATTTGTTTATCTTGTGATTCTTTGAAACTAGAAAACATTGAACTTAGGAACACACTAGAAAAACATAGTGTAGATGCTCCTAAAACTATTGAAGAGATTAAGAAGAAAAAGCCTAAGAAAAATAGAAGGCGTAAAAAGAATAAGAATCATACAAATGAGCCTAGAAATAATAATTTTAGGCAACCTAGAAATAATTCTAGAAATGAGACTAGACCACCTAGAAATGATACTAGGTTGTTTAATAAGTCTAGAGTTAATAACTTTAGACCACCTCGAAACGATTCTAGGAATTGTGCAAATGAATCTAGAAATAATTATTCTAGACCGCCTAGAAATAACTCTAGAAATTTCAACGCCCCCAGGAATGATGTTTTTAGATTACCTAGAATGTATTTGGCACAACCTAGGCATATGCACAACCCGAGTGTTGTATGTCACTACTGCAACCGGGTAGGACACATAGCACCCGTTTGTTTTGCTAAACATAGAGATTTATGTATTGATTATGATTATTATTATCCTAACCCCCAAGGACCCAAAAGTGTTTGGATACCAAAAACCTATTTTTAGGTACTTTTGCAGGTGTGCTTGAAGACTACAATATTGTAGTAGATGCACCAAGCACGGAACCTCATTGCATCAAGGGGGAATGTCGGTTAGTTATCCTTTTTCGATAAAGACCGAATTATTGATATGTGCAAGCAACCGATATTAACATGTTTGTTGTCAATTTGGTTCTTATATTGTTGAAATTATTGACATGCTTAACCGTGATAGTTGACATGTATCAATTATCTTTGTTGATTCATATGTTGAAAATTTGTTGTTAAACAACAATTGGTATCTAGTATTAAATGATTGATCCATGTTTTGATAATTATTTTTGGATATCAATTACTTTTATCAACTCATGTTTTTGATGAATGCTAATTTCAGTTTGAAAAATAATTGATATATTCCTGAAATAAATGATTCATGTTTTTGACAGTTGACAAAAGCATTTCTGTTAAAAATATACTCTTGATGAATATAATTTTTTTCTGAAAAATGTTTGGTATATTTTTGATTTATAGTTTTAATAAAACTGTTGATCTGTTAACAGTTAACATTTTTTTGGGAATATGTTTTACTAAGAACAACAATTAGTATCACTGTTAATAAAATAACATTTGATACATTTGTTATGTGTTCCAATAAATGGCTTTATCATTGTTTCATAACAATGGGTAGACCTATGTTTTGTCGGTATGTCTTAATAAGTTTCTATCAATCCTCATACTGCATACTCCTCATAGTTTTTCCTTAATATACTCTCTTCTTGCTAAATGCCAAAAAGAAGAAGTGTTTAGGTGATATGCTTCAAGTGAGGGGGAATGTCTTCACATTCTAGTTTGCCTTATTTGAAAGGGAATTTTTTTTACGGAAAATAGATTGCATGAATTTCATTGATGATATTTCTTGTATTCTTATTGGTGATATTATGCGTGGAGCAACTAATAAATTTGTATGCAAGGAGTTTTAAAACTCATGACTAGCAAATTTTTGAAATATCATGATGGACGAGCTCAATTTCAACTTAAGGTTGCAAGTGAAACAAATGAAAGAGGGAACTTTCATTTGTCATGCTCAATATTGCAATGAGTTGCTAAATCGCTTTGAAATAAGTAACACCAAAGCAATGGCCACTTCAATGAATTCATATGACCGTCTTGACAGAAATGTGAAAGGTAAGGAGAGCAATACCAAGAATTACAAAGGTATGATCGTTCCTCACTTTACCTTATTGCTAGCAGAATTGATATAATATTTAGCGTTTATTGAAGTGCTAGATATAAATCATGTTCAAAGGAGTCACGTCCTAATGCGGTTAAACGTTGATCTAAATGCATACATTTTTTTTTGGTTGCATTTATATTTTGAATATTACTAACTCGAGCGTCGGAGACGTCTAATTCTCTTTTGCAGGTATCGCCCTAAAGGCAGGGGAAATTATAAAGAAATGGCATAGAACAATCGATTGTTACAGCAAATAATCGATTATTTTACTGTGCGGACAATCGATTAGCAAGTATCACTAATCGATCATTTATATTTGATGCCTAGTATGCATTTGTGTTTAATAATCGATTTTTTAACTGTATAATCGATTACCGTCTCAGCCATTCAGTACTGCTTTTCTAAAACAATCGATTGTTTCATAAATATAATCGATTATTTTCCGAGTCTGAAAATCACCGTGCTCACTGTATCACAACAATCGATTATCATAATTCAACAATCGATTATTTTTTGTCAGAAATTCAAATATTTGTTACCGTTTGGGCCCTGCAATCGATTTTGTGTCAGTTTCGAGTTCAAGTCAAAATCTGCTCAAACAATCGATTATTTCGTGTCAACAATCGATTGTCTAACGGTCAGTGCAATTTATTTTTACCGTTTCTGACTGTTTTGGCTCATAAATTTCTGCAGATTTTCATCATAAATGAAATGCCATTCTTCCCATTATAAATAGGCATCATAAGTCTTCAAATTTTATTCACTCTAGCATCAATCTTTGCTCCCAAACCTTCAAAAATCTCCCAAGCTTCTTACAAGTTCATTACTACTTTTCGAAAATGTCGGGCAGACACTCTAAACGTTCCCGTTAAGGTAGACAAGGTGCATCTTCTTCTGCTCCTCCACCTCCAACTTTCCCTTATCAAGATGAGTCTATTTTACAATTCAATACTGAAACCGAGCTTACTAGATTTTTGACAAAATTCGAAAAGCGTGACATTCTTCCTCCTCGCTTTTCAACAAGCAAGTATCTTGAATCATATGCCCCTGCTGCAAACATGCTCAAGGAATGTCAACTTCTTGACTTCTTATATCTTACCTATCCTTATATTAATCCTCCATTAATTCAAGCATTTTACTCAAACCTTCATGAGGATGACGATGGTGAGCTTGTGTCAAATATTAATGGTGTTCAAATTCTTTTGTCCAATGAAAACTTGCATTCCATTGCCCATCTTCCTCGACGTGGCGAAAACATTTCTCGCTACATTAGAGAGGCTGGCGCCTTATTTGATGAGAAAACTCTCCTAAACCAAATAGGTCTTACATCTTATGATCCTAATCTATCTACTCGGCGCCCGACTATCACGGGAATGCTCCCCGAGTATCGTTTGATTTTCTATTTCATCACCCGGGTCCTTAAGCCTCGGAAGCATAATCATACCACTCTTTCCCAAGAGGACGCTAAGCTCATGCATGCCATTATAACCGGAGCTCACATCAATTGGTGTAAGTTCGTCAAAATTCACATGCGTGATGCCATCGGAGATGATAGACCTCTTCCCTATGCCCTCCTTATTATGAATTTTCTTGAAGCTTCCGGATTCAACACTTCCATCGGTCCTCTCAAAAAGAGCACCAAGAAGTGGGAAATTTCATAATCCTCCTTTCCCCATGACGGCGATCATGTAGCTCTTGCTCCTCCTCCAACTCGTCGATCGCGTCAGCCTCAAGAACCTTCTCTTCAATCCATTTCCGACCAAATTGCTTCATTGACCACCTCTGTCGGTCAATTGACACATGAGATCCATGGATATTTTGACCATGTTCATTATCCATATGCCGGTCTTGTTCCCTATGAAGCAGTGCCGGATGATGAGGCGGGAAATGATGATGAATAATTTCTTTATTTGTTTTTCTATTTTATTGTTCTGTGTTTTATTGTTCCCGTTATGTAACCGTTTTTTAATAAATAAACAAGCCTTTTTATTAATCTATATTATTATTTTTGCTAATGGCAAAAGGGGGAAGATAACGGGTATGCACTCTCAATATTTATTAGCTTAAATTGAGGGGGAATTTATATATTGAGGGGGAGCTAATTGCATACTTGTTGCATATCTTTACTTGTCTTAAATCGTCATTATGAATTGCCTAATATGCATATCCCGCTTAAAGTTTGCCATTATCAAATAGGGGGAAATTGTTGGAAACACGTTCTCAAGGCATTATACTAAACGTGTATTCATATTTGTAGGTTTTGATGAATGACAAACTATGCGCAAATTGACATATGACGAGGTCCAAGCACAAGCGCGAAATTGATATATAACAAGATTCAAGCACAAGACAAAGATCAAGATTAAGTTTTATATGAGTCGGTATTTAATTGTGATCTTGATCCGACAACTTAAACTCAAGACTTGGCTTCTCTCGTAAAAATACTTTTAACAAATCATGCATATTTAATTTAGAGCAAAATGATTTTAAATAATGCATATTTACTTTTGTCAAAATGATTTTTAAACACGCCTCTAAAATCTAGACTAAGATAATTGATTACGTACTTATGATAATCGATTATGTTTAAGTCAGCTGCTTGACAATCGATTGTGAACTAATGACAATCGATTGTGTTAAGGCAGTGAGCATCAGATTTTTCAAATCTGCATGACAATCGATTGTGATGAGGCAGTGTCCATAAAAGTTTTTCAAAGCTCTAAATAATCGATTGTGAAGCTAATGACAATCGATTGTGAAGAGACAGTGTCCATCAGATTTTTCAAAGTCACAAAATAATCGATTGTGAACTTATGACAATCGATTGTGTTGAGGCAGTGACTTCCAGACTTTTTCAAAGTTATCAATTAATCGATTTTGAACTTATGACAATCGATTGTCAAGAGGCAGTGTCTAAATTGATTTTTCAAGACTGATATGTAATCGATTGTTAACTTAGTATAATCGATTGTATAACTGACCGTTGCCAAATATTTTCAAATACCGTCAGGTAATTGATTATTGATTTCCTATAATCGATTGTTTTAATTAAAATCTAGAAAGGATTTTTTGAACGTTGCTGAGTAATCGATTGTAGATTGTTGACAATCGATTGTTTTACATAAAATCTGGAAAGGATTTTTTGAACGTTGCCAGTAATCGATTATTGATCTTTTATAATCGATTGTTATGCGTAAAATCTGGGATTGATTTTTGGAAGAACTGGCAAACAATCGATTGTGGTAACTTGACAATCGATTGTCACTGAGTAATTTCAGCAACTCTTAATTGGCAATTAGGCAACGGTAATACAAGGTTTTTCAACTATAAATACAGCTTCAATTCAGTCTTTTAAGTACAACAACATACAAGAACTGATTATACAATTGCTAAAGCTTGCATACTTTATTGCTTATCATTTTATATTCATTACATAAGTTTTTGAGAGCCAAATTCTTGTCGAATGTTATTGTGATCTTGAGCGTATTCTTTTACTCATATCTACTCATTAAGGAATGTCTTGTTTGAGTACTTAGTGTTTTGTACACTTGAAGAGAATTGTTATTCTCTTGTTGTAAGAAGGAACTTGTGTTTCCTTGGTTGAAGTCTTGGTGTGTTGTATCTCCGAGCAAAGGTGTTGAGGCTTGTGTCCTCAAGTTGTAAAGGTTTGTTAAGCACCCGTAAGCTTGACAAGTTAGTGTAAATCTCGAGAGAGTCTCTCAGGGACTAGACTAGCCACGATTTGTGGTGAACCAGGATACATCGGTGGATTCGTTCTTATTTATCGCACTTATTTGTTTCCTGCAAATTTTAAATTCCGCAAGTTTACGCTAATTTTTGTTATATCGCTATTCATCCCCCCTCTAGTGTTAAGCGTATTATCTAACAGATAAGAGGTCCCGACGTTCAGGGAGTATAAATGGTGCCTCATCTAGAGGCAAAGTTCAATTTGGTGGAGGCCATTGTAACATGCCAACTTATCATCCACTGCTACCTAGTCAAGGAGCTTCTATGTATTCTTCATTCAGTGCACTTCCAACATAGACTTCTCATCATAATACGTCTATTCAAGGCTCATCAGTACCTAGTTCTTCTAGTGGCTATTTTGGTCCACGGGGTCTGACTCAAGCACCGTAGCCATTTCAAGTCAGAAGATGGTATTAGTGTGGAGTGTTAGGGCATGTCAAGAAGTATTTCCCTCATTTTTATAGAGGTCTAATGAAGTAGGGAGGTTAGACTATGATTCCCCCACCAGTTGCTACACCTCCTGCTCAGCCAACTCAGTCTAGAAGTCATGCAGGACATGGCCGTCCTAGAGGAGGAGCTTAGTCTAGTGGGAGTCAGGCCAAATGCTATGCATTTATAAGGAGGATTGGGCATATTACTTCTAATTTGGTTATTATGGGTATTGTTTCCGTGTGCCACAAGGATGCTTCGGTATGTTTTGATCTTGTTTCTACTTATTTCTATGTGTTATCATACTTTGCTTCTGGTCTAGATAACCCTAATAGTTCTACTGATACTATTATGTATTTGTCTACACCTGTTGGTGATTTTATTACCGTGGATTGAGTTTATTGGTCATGCGAGGTCACTATTTATGGTTTTGAGAAGAAGGAGCACTTCTTATTACTAGATATGGTGGATTTTGATATGATCTTGGGTATGGTTTGGTTATCTCGTGCTATGTTAATCTTGATTGTCGCGCTAAAGACCATGACATTTGCGATACTACGTTTTTCGAGGATGGTGTGGACGCGTTCTCTTGGTTGCACTACAAGTGGGGTGATCTCATTTTTGAAGGCTAAATTGATGGATGAGAAGGAATGTTTGGCATATCTAGACTTTATCAGAGATGCTAGGATTAATACTGCTACTATTGAGTCAGTTCAGTAGTGAGACAGTATATGTGTTTCCAACAGACCTACTGGGCATGCCACCTAATAGGGATATTGATTTCGGCATTGATTTGGCACCAGCACACAACCTATCTTTATTCCTCTATAGCGTAAGGCTACAATAGAGCTGAAGGAATTGATGTAATAATTACAAGAGTTGTTGTATAAGGGGTTTATCAAGCCTAGTAATTCACCTTGAGGTTTACCATTATTTTTTAAGAAGAAGGATGGATCTATAAGAATGTGTATTGACTATCGATAGTTGAACAAGGTAACCGCCAATAATAAGTTTCCATTTTCATGTATTGATGACTTATTTGATCAGCTTCGGGTGTCAGATGTGTTCTCAAAGATTGACTTAAGATTGTGGTATCACTTGTTGAAAACTAGGGCTTCAGACATAGACTGTTTTTCGGACTCGTTATGGGCATTATTAGTTTTTGGTAAAGTTGCTTGGGTTGACCAATGCACCAACGACTTTCATGCACTTGATGAACAATGTATTCCATACTTATTTGGATTCGTTTGTCATTGTGTTAATTAATAATATATTGGTGTATTCTCGTAGTAGGAAGGAGCATGAGTAACATTTGAGGATCGTGCTCTAGACTCTTAGGGAGAAGAAGCTATATTTTAAGTTCTCAATGTGTGAGTTTTGGTTAGTGATAGAAACTGTGACGATCCGACCCGTTGTCTCATGTGTTTCCATCCAAATTTTCCCATTATATGCTTCTTCATGTTTCAATATATGTACTTGGTGAATTTGTGATGATTCGGATCGAGTTTGGTAGGAAATGAGACAATTAGTATCTTTAAGGAAGAATTAGTTAGGAAAAGTCAACAAACATTGACTTGGGAGTTAGAGGGCTCGAAATAGATTTCCGATGATTCTATTAGTTTCAGGGGATGAATTAAGTCTTAGGAGATCAATTGTAAGTAAATTTGGAGGTTCGGTGTAAGAGTTAGCCTATTTTGGCGAAGTTAGTATTTTGGCGATTTCCGGTTGATAGGCGATATTTTGATCTGGAAGTTCTTAAGGAATTCTGAGAGTTTCTACAGCTTCTTTATTTTATTTTACACTTGTCTGCAAAATTTGAGGTCATTCGGACTAGTTTAGACGTGTTTCGGCATCAGATTTGAAAGATAGAAGTTTCAAAGTTCTTAGGCTTGAATTATTTGAGAATTATGTTGTTAGATGTGTTTTTATGATTGAAACCAGTACATATGATGTTTTAGGATGGGTTTGCACTTTTGGTTGAGGTCCCGGGGACCTCGGTGCGATTTCTAATGGCTAACGAGAAGTTTTGAAGTTGGAAATATTCGTAATAGACGAAATTGTAAATGAGTGTGCACAAGACATCACTTTAAACAACCATATCTCTAGTTATATAAGGAGTTGTATGAGAATCTACCTGCCGTTTAAATCCCTTTGAGTCTAGTTTCCAATGCAATAAATCGTGCATCATTTGGAGGTGCATACCGATAGTTATGAACATTTTACTGCGCATGTGTCACTAGCGCACCCAGATGCGCGCCCGCGTTGAAATGCGCGCTTCCAAGACAGACTGCTAGGCGAACTAGCATGCCCAGGTGCACGGCCACACTAGTAGCGGTCCTCTAAATACCCCAAGACCGGTCTAGATTGTTGCTAAGTTATTTTTCGGGTTAAGGCTTGCTCTCTCAAGGGGATTTCAGCCCGAACCTCATCCCTATGATCCAAGGTAAGGTTTCTTGGAGTACTTTAAGTTGATTACTACTCCTAAACACTTTTATTAACATGGATTGATTTTGAAAATCCTTAGATTCATTCAAATCCCTAAATTGATTCAAGAACACTACAAATTGGATTCTTAATGTTCTTACTACATGAGATATATCTATCATCTCTAACTACTCTATGGTGATTATTTATGTATGGTATATACATTAGAACTCATGGGATGATGACGTAAAACCATAAGTGCCAAACCTAGGTTGTGTTGGTTGTAGAGATTTTGAAAATGGTTTAAATAAGGAGGTTGATGGTTGGGTATGAGTGAATGGTCATACATATGTTGTTGGAAGTTATAAATTGGTTATGAATGATGGTGGAGTTAATTTGTTGGTTAATTTGTGATAGGTGGATGAACCAATACTATAGTTAGGAGGTGTAAATATCTTTGCCTACAAGGAGTTTGATAATATGCCTAAATGACATAAGTTATAGAGTTTATTACCAATATTGGCCCTATTGAATGTTGTATTCTAGATTGAAGTTATATAACTGTATTAGATCATTGTAGTAGCATTAAGGGATGAATTTCATATATATATATATATATATATATATATATATATATATATATATATATATATATATATATATATATATATATATATATATATATATATATATATATGGGTTACAACCCCATCTATTAGAAATCGAACTTCATCAATGTTTGT
Source organism: Nicotiana benthamiana (assembly GCA_034376525.1). NCBI lineage: Eukaryota > Viridiplantae > Streptophyta > Magnoliopsida > Solanales > Solanaceae > Nicotiana > Nicotiana benthamiana. Next base: position 50,624,821 of record CM067338.1, on the reverse strand, counting down.
GTGATTTTTGGGCTGATTCGTCAGGCGAGGAAGCAAATTTGAAAGGCAAGGGCATCGCGGGTTAGATTTTTGGCCGTCTTGAGGTGACTAATTTGTATAGATGACCTGAGGGTTTGAAACCTCAGTATATCACACTGTGATGCTGCATTTAGGTGAGACTCGCACCCCATGGCATATGCAGAGTCGTAAATGATTAGCGATTGTGACTGGGTCCATTCCGAGTGATGATTATTCTATATTGGCGACTGAAACGCACATTGTATTGATGCTAATTGGGCTTATTTCCATGTTTGGGGCCTTGTGCTGATTTTTAGAATCCTCCGGGGATTAATGCAGCTGCATTAGCATGATTTGCATATTATTTGTCCTCAGTCCTGAGTTTTTGGCACTGTTACGAAAATGCTTAGTCACATTTTTTATGTTTTAAATAGCTAAACTTTGTTTTTCCTAATAATTGGAATTGAGGACTACAAATTGATTCTGTTGTGTGACTCACATGCATATTCTGGAGTGAGTACGGATCCGGCTGCATTCCGCAGCTATGTTACGATGATATTGCGCTTGGGCTGTAGGAGCCCCTCCGTAGCCTGTACACACCCCCAGTGAGTGCGGGTACCCAAATGCATCGGGCTGCATGCACATTGGTCATGTGTATTGTATTGCATTCATGCATTTCGTTGCTATTTCATCGCAGATTGTATTATACTGTTAACTTTAGCTTTACATTGTGGTATTTTGTGGATTCTTATCTTCAGACATTATATATGCTTATTACTCCACTGATTTGGTAGTACTCACTTTATTCCCTGCACCCCGTGTGCAGATTCAAGTGCTCCAGAGGCTTAGCTGAGCAGTCGCTGTCTTTCAGAGTTATATCAGAGTTGTCGAGGTAGCTGCCTGAAGTTCGCTGGACCCGACTTCTCCCCTTTTATTTAGTTTTACTTCCGCATTCTAGACATGTATTTTCAAATATTATTTCTTAGTTTTTTAGAGGCTCTAGACTGGTGACCCCAGATTCTGTTGGGAGTATTTTTGTCAGATATTCTGGTTCTTTCCGTATTGTTTCTTTTATCTATCGGATTGTTGTTTTAAAATGCTAAATTCTCTTAAATGGTTACAAATGGGATGTTGTATTTGGTTTGAGAGTGATAATTGGTCAGGATTTCCTAGCTATATGGTTGGGCACCATCACGACCGGGTTTGGGTCGTGACAAGTTGGTATCAGAGTCTAGGTTACTTGGTCTCACGAGTCATGATCCGGTTTAGTAGAGTCGCGCAGATAGGTACAAAGATGTCTGTATTTATCCTCGAGAGGCTGCAGAACCTTTAGGAAAACTTCACTTTCCTGGAATTCTTATCGCATGTACTTAATTCAGCTTGAGATGCAATTCTTGAAATTTCCTTCCACATGTTTGTATGCGCATTTGAGCGCTCAGTATTATATGTGCCTTGATGGTTCTAGATTCCCCGATCGATGGGCGAGATGTGATCTTTGTGAGTATGTTGGGCCAGTTTGAAGAACTTGAGGCTCGATCTTTGCCTATGGCTTGAGCACCGAGGTGCTGATTGTGCGAGCAAGTATTTTGAACCTTTATGTTCGGTATTGTCCTTATTAAAGGGAATCATGGATGATAGCTACGTGAGGAGTATAATAGTACTGCGAGATGTATCTATATGAGTTAGAAGTGACGAGGAAGGTCTACTGGATGATAGATAAACTATTGAGTGTCTGATTTCCATTGCAATAGGATATGTAGTCCCAAGTTATGGGTGCGTGAAGATCTTTTTTGGTCTCCTAATTGGGGTGAAGTGAATTCCATGTTATGGTATGAGCTTACACTCAGGATTAGTAAGTGATTGAGTAATGTGTATAGCAATGGAAGGTATACAAAAATATAAAATAAAGGTAAACCTAGCGGGTAATTGGCTTATGAGGGGAATCTCTTTGTCATACTAGTTAGATAAGTCTGGGAGTTGAGATCGCTTCTGTAAATGTATTGTGACGAAATCGTTGAGTCAAGGAGACCACCTTGAAGGTCGAAAACATTAAAGAAAGAATATGTTCTTACTCGGTTGAATAGCCCGATATATGAGGATTGAAAGGTATTTTCTATGTGTCATGATTCAAATAGGTGCAATGCATGTCCATGTGTTAATTTCGATAATATAATACATGTAATATTGAAATTAATGTTGTTGATATACATTTTGATACTTTGTCAAGTTGTGGATGTGTTGTTAGGATAGTTTTGGTGATTCTATGGAAGGTAGATAAGCCTAATTACAAAGGAAACTCTGCCGAACTATTGGAATAATTTGGGACTTAGTAAAAATTTTATCACCAAAAGAGTGGGCTTAACTGTTGTGTGAGTGAATGCAAAAATTGCAGAAGAGTTAAAATTTCCGATGATTCGTGTTTCCACAAGCTTATGAAGGAGTGAGTTTAATCTCACCATGGTATTATAGCAGCAATAGAGTATATGTGTTGTGATCTATGGCTCGAGCCAAGTTGGGGAGCTTGCTATTTTTATATGGTTATGTACTATGTTAGTTCCGATTTGATACATCCTGGTGAATCAGTTCTGGTGGTGGAAATTGGGCCGAGAATGGCACGAGTAAAGGAAAATTTTGACAAAGATGATATGAGCTCAGATGAGCAGGAAAGAAGTTTCGATTGTTAAGGTAAATTAGTATTGTCTTAAGTGTCACCTAAGAACGATGTTGCCCAAATGGGGATTTGCGTCCTATTTAATAGTTCTTGATCGCTTTTCAGCGTTAATGCGACCGGTGGTTTGGAGGTACGCCGAAATATTGTTGTGGTAGGTTGTGGGAGTGTGTCCCGCTAGAAGTTTATATAAGCGTGGCATGTAGTCACTTGATTTATTAAAGATGTAAACCAAGTATGATGGTTGTTCTTGTGTGTATGTTATTATGGACCTTTGAAAGGTTATCAGATAGTTCAGTGTAATCATAAACATCTTAAGGTTAGTGGACAAAGTTAATGTGAATAATGGCTCTATATCAGGCCAGATGTGTGCATTTGCGATGTGGTCCAAACAATTCAGGTAGTGATACATTACGCCATGTGATTTGTGAAACGGCTTGAGAAATTACTTATGTGTTGAGAATCCGCGTAGGAATGATGTTACCTGAACAACTTGTCTCTTCAAATTCAAATTGTATATTGCATTTCAGTGGTGCTGGAGTTTTGTAGTTTATCACACTAAAAATCCCTCGGGATGATTTTATGCACTTAGCATGCTTAGGACCAATATTCGGTATTCTAGTGTAATGAGCAAATTTGGCTTGATGTGTATCTCCTTATATGAGACCTATGTGTGGATCGGGTGGCACACCGCCATGGGTATGTTATTTGGATCGGGTTGCATGCCGCAACGATGTGATATTGAGTATAGTTTTCTATTTTCTCTCTTTGTATGCCTTACTTCCTGTTTTCCAAAGAAAGTTCGTAGTAATGCGTGATATTGGTAATTCCTTCCAGAGTTAGTTTTCCTTGTATCGTGTTCGAATTCGGTAGCCTATTGGCATATTGGGGAATCAAATACGACTTTTGATTATGTTTGGGGTGGCTGATTGCGTGAGCAGTTCATACTGGATGAGGCGAGATCATTGAATCCAAGATCAATGAAATCTGAGTATATGAAGTAAATTGAGGAGCTAAGACCATCATTTCTCTTAGCATGAGATGACAGTTCTTGCCAGGAATGTAGACCCAATGGATTGTTGTTTCGGTAGTGATTATGGGTTTAATCGGATCTCAATGTCATGTCGGTATTGTAAAAATTGGAATAAGACTTGTGTATGTTATGCAGAGCAAGGGATTTGTAGTTATTTCTTCTAAGTAATTAGATAAATGATCTTCGGATGATTAGGGGAAAGGTATTGGTAAATGAAAGTGAATTAAAAAGAGTATATGTCTCAAAAAATTTTAATGTGATTAAACTGCTATATTTCAATAGTATTACAGCTTGTTCTTGTGGGTCCCCTAGTGGTATTCAGGTTTGCTATGTAGCACATGTAAATATTGAGTATCCATCATAGAATGAATGAATATCAAATCTGTGTGTGTATTGCACGGTGGAAACTGGGATTAGGTACGATGAATTGTGTGCTATATGGAGTTGGAGACTAGAGTTCTCAGGTACAAACCATGTAGTTGTTGTGGATCGTGTGTATTGGTACCGTTGGTGGCTATTAAGATTTTGAGGCTCGGGTGGATCTTTCTTTGCTTGGTATATTAGAATTTGGGTGTCACTGGTTGTCTCAGTGTTGGGTTATTCTAGACTATTGTGCTATGGGCTATGTCGAAATATTCCATAGGTTGCGTGGCGAAGTGCATCGAATTATGTTCAAGCAGAGTGGTTTGTATTCTGAAGACCAGCCGACGACTAAGAAGGATTGATTTCTTAATTGGGCCTTCGTGGTAGTTGTCAGTGCAGAGGTTTCTACCATTGGATCATTTCTGGTGTTGAGGGACTTTTTCGGATGCCTTTCTTGTGGCTAGGCATGTCGTCGGGCGAGTTTGTTGATTTCAGTATTAATTTGGTGCCGGGCATTGGATCGTCTAACTCCGGTAGGAGTTACAGGAAAGGAAGTCGAGCGGGATGAGCAACTGGGTGTTACTCGTTAAGTAACGTACTAGTTATGTTCTATCAGGTTTGTGGGGTATATGGTATTTGTTTCACTGTGGGTGTAATGATTTGCTTTGGCTCCCGACATCAATTGAGCATGGTTGTTGATTTTGAGCATAGTGACTAGAGGTGCTTCACGTGGAATAAGTATTTGGATGGGATCACGCGTGCAACAAAGAAATGTGGAAACTGACCTTGCAGGTCAAATTTGTGTGCCCTAATTCTATGATATGAGACGGGGTCTCAGCCTTGTGATTGTGGCAGTACTGGCGAGTTGAGGTACAAATCTTTCAGTTGAGTCATTTCAATGATTTGAGTATGTTGAGACCATTTCTTATTGGTGCACGTATTATGGAAGTTGTTGCTTAGGCCTGTATTGATGTGTCATGTCACCGGGATGGTGTGTTTGGTCAAAGGAGATCATAGGGACCATTAATTAAGATAAACAGATTTGATTTTAGCATGTTTGATGGGTAAATATCGAAGTTCGGCTATGGTAATTACCAGTGGAGAAATGGCCTCCTGAATGGTTGATCTGAGAAATAGTTACTGTTTATTGCGTGATTCACTTATCGTTGGTAGTATATGAAAGTGTTGAATGAGACTTTATCTAACAAGTGGTTTTCTACCGGTATTCGGGTGTTGTGGGCAACTGCTGTGAATATAAGTTATTGTTTCGAGTGTTTGGGTTATGTAGTATATCATATGATTGCACCTGAGGTTGTAGGTGTGGGTTATTACAGATGGTTCAGGCTTATTCTGAGTATAGATGTGAGGTTCTGATTTTGTATATGATTTCGAAAAGTGCAATGTGGTCCTACGGGTCATGATCTAGAGGGGTGTGAGATTCCAGCTATGTTATGTTATCGGACCTATGCGAGATAGGGTGACGTGGGATCACCCTGGGTATATGCTTGGTAAGGTTATTCAGTTATTGGTTGGCTTCTAGGACAACTCTGGTTGCGCTCGAGGACGAGCATTTGTTTAAGTTGGGGAGAATGTGACGACCCGACCCGTCGTCTCATGTGTTTCCGTCCTGATTTCCTCGTTATATGATTCTTCATGTTTCAATATATGTACTTGGTGAATTTGAGATGATTCGGATCGAGTTTGGTCAGAAATGGGATAATTAGTCTCTTTAAGGAAGAATTAGTTTGGAAAAGTCAACCGGATATTGACTTGGGAGTTAGAGGGCTCGGAATTGATTTCCGATGATTCGGTTAGTTTCGGGGGATGAATTAAGGCTTAGGATCGCAATCAGAAGTAAATTTGGAGGTTCGGTGTAAGAGTTAGCTTAATTTGGCGAATTTAGTATTTTGGTGATTTTCGGTTGATAGGCGATATTTGATCCGGAAGTCAGAATAGAATTCCGAGAGTTGCTATAGCTGTTGGAAATCATGTATACCTTTGATATGTGCGCTTTGGTTGTATGAGCATGGTTTTCAGGTATAGGTTTTGATGAATGACAAACAATGAAGTCAAGTGTATAATCAAATGGCGAGAAGCATACTGATGACGGAATTGCATGAACAAGCTAAAGAAGTTCAAGACCGAAGACCCAAGACGTAGGTCGTTTGGTAGAACCAATGTAAGGACAATGTTTAAGTTATCTTATCCTTTGGCTCAACATTAGGTCATCATAAACATGCATAAAATCACTTTATTAAATTATATATATCATAAATATTTTTAATATATACTTCAAACAAAATGATTTTAACGTTTTCATTTCAACCAAAATGGGTTTTGAAGTAAGTTTTCAATTCTGGTATACTCTGGTATACACAGTGTATATCAAGTGTATATAATCGACCGTTGCCAAAGTTTTGAACACTGGAACAACATAATCGATTGTATACTTTAACAATCGATTTTTGACAATCGATTGTCTACTTTAACAATCGATTATTTTGAGACAGTGCAACCGGTTTTTAAATATCAAAACAATCGATTGTCTTTATCCACAATCGATTATCAACAATCGATTGTCCCTTCATACAATCGATTATATTTTGACCGTTCCCACAATCCTAAATTGATTTTTGAACGTTGAAGACAATCGATTATTCAGGTTTAACAATCGATTGTTTAGCCTAAAATCAGGAATCTTTTTTGAACGTTGGTCAGACAATCGATTGTCACCTCCAAACAATCGATTGTTTGAGCACAGAATCAGGGATTTGATTTGTCAATTAAGCAACGGTCAGCACTACTTTTTCACCTATAAAAAGAGGTCTTTTGAGCTGATTTTAAACACACAACTCCTGCATATATTGATATACATATTGATCATTTTCAAGCATCATTTTAGAGCTTTTGTTGAGCCATTTGATAGACAACTTTGTGTTGTTCATAGAGCTTATTTTGTTTCTCTTTATCCACTCTATTGAGAGAGTATTTGTTGTAAAAGAGAGTTGTTTGAGAAGAACATATCTTCTCATTTGTCGGGTTTGCTAAGTACCCAAAGTCTTAGTGGTTGAAGTTATGGGGTGAGGTATCCTCAAGCAAGTGAAGTCTTAAGGTGTGGTATCCTTGAGCAACTGTAACAGTTTATTAAGCACCCGTAAGCTTGACGAAGATAGTGGAATCTCGAGAGAGTCTCTCGGGGAATGGACTAGCCACGGGTTGTGGTGAACCAGGATAAAATATGATGTGTTCTTTCTTGATTATTTCAATTACCCTATTTACTTATTCCTGCAATTTTAAATTCCGCAATATTTCAATATTCTCGTGCCTCACTATTCACCCCCCCTCTAGTGAACGGCATAAATACTAACAATTGGTATCAGAGCCTAACTCTCTGATAGCCTTAACCGGTTGAGAGCTATATATATTTTTGTGTATAGAATATTGAAAGCAGGAATGATGATGAAGGACAATCGACCACTTGCGTTCCACTATTTGACGGAACAAACTATACATATTGGAAAGGGCGGATGAGTATCTTCCTCAAAGCAAACAATTTTCGTTTGTGGCAAATCATCAAAAACGGTGAACCAATGCCGACAAAGAAAGTTGGAGAAATCACGGTTCCAAAGAAGGGAGATGAATATGATGCCAAGGACATGAAGATAGTTGAAAATAATGCAAGGGCCATCCATGTATTATATTGTGCGGTGAATCCGAATGACTATCGGAAAATCTCTTGCTGCACAACCGCCAAGGAGATGTGGGACAAACTCGAGATCATTTATGAAGGTACGCCTCATGTCCGAGAATCCAAAATTGATTTTCTAACTCATAAATATGAAACTTTTAAAATGGAGAAGGAACCTATTGGTGTTATGTTTGAACGATTTTTAAGAATCGTCAACGATCTCCATGCTCTCGGGAAAGTTTACACGAACAAAGATCTTGTTTGAAAAGTCCTACGGAGTCTCACTCCTGAATGGCGTTCCAAAGCCAATGCCATCCAAGAGTCGATGGAATACACGAATATCACAATTGATGGACTAAGAGGTAACCTCGAAACTTATGATAGCACAATTCTTAATCCTTATCTTAGAAGTGAATCGAATTTTGCCTTCAAAGCCTCATCCTCTAAAAGAGAAGAGGTAAGTGATTCGGAAAGGGATGATGAAAATACTTCCAGTAATATATTTGAAAACTTTTGTAAGTCTTTGAAGAAGGACAAGAAAAAGAGGAAACACCATAGGCGCGTATCACGGGACTCAGACAGCTCGGGCAATGAAGCCGGCGCGTTATGTCTCATGGCAAACGGAGAAGAAGAGGTAAGTACATCTAATTCTCACTCATTTGAAGATTTACAAAATGCCTATGATGAATTGTATGGTGAATTTGTCAATGCTTCCAAATTGATAAAAGAATTGAAGAAAACACTTTCTTTGCAGAAATCACTTTCTTTGCAAACAGATTTTCAGAAAACACTTTCTTTACAAGAAAAAGATTTTGAAAAATCCTCTTCTTTGAAAGAAATAGATTTTGAAAATTTGACTAATGAAAATGGTGTTCTTAAAAACAAAATTGAAGTTTTAGAAAAAGAAAACAAATTTTTGGAAAATGACATTGCTATTTTTAAAAATAAAATCAAGGAATTGAATGAAGCTTCTTCTATTGATACATGTTCAAATTGTTCTTCTTGTAGTTCTTTAAAACTAGAGAACACAGAACTTAGGAAAGCACTAGAAACACGTAGTGTTGATATTCCTAAAGCTGAAACAAAGAAGAAAAAGCCTAGGAATAACTATAGGCGTAAAATGAATAAGAATCATGATAGAAATGGAGTTGCGCAACCTAGAAATGATTCTAGGTTTTTTGCTAATGAGTCTAGGAATAATTATTCTAGACCACCTAGAGATGACTCTAGGAATTTCAACGCGTCTAGGAATGACTTTAGATCACCTCGAACGCATTTGGCTCAACCTAGACATATGCACAATCCTAATGTTATATGTCATTATTGTAATCGGGTAGGACATATTGCACCCGTTTGTTTTGCTAAACATAGAGATTTATGTGTTGATTACGATTATTATTATCCTAACCCCCAAGGACCCAAAAGAAGTTGGGTACCAAAAACCTATTTTTAGGTACTTTTGCAGGTGTGCTTGAAGACTACAAAATTATAGTGGATGCACCAAGCACGAAACCTTAATACATTAAGGGGGAACGTCGGTTAGTTATCGTATTTTGAATAAAAACACAATGAGTTGATATGTGCAAATAATCTATATCAGTTCTGGTTGATACATGCTTTAATCAGTTCTTTTTGAATAACAATTAGTATCAATTTGGTTTATAATAATTGATTGATTCATGTTTTGATGAACATTCTTAGTTTAAAATAACAATTGATATTGTTGAGAAAAATGACCGTTATCATTAGTATGCCATTTACTAACATTTGATATGATCTTGTTTATAACGATTGGTTTCGTCAATGGTTTAAATTTTTTTTTTGGTATAGTCTTTTTGCTAATGCCAAAAGGGGGAAGAATATGGGCGATATGCATGCCTTAATTGAGGGGGAATATTCAATTAAGGGGGAATTATATTGAATTGATTTCTATGAATTGTTTTGCATAAATTGTATGTTGAGATATAGCATGAATTTAGGGGGAATTCAATATGCATATCTTCCGTTGTTTGTCATTATCAAAAAGGGGAAAATTGTTGGAAATCATTTATACCTTTGATATGTGCGCTTTGGTTGTATGAGCATGATTTTCAGGTATAGGTTTTGATGAATGACAAACAATGAAGTCAAGTGTATAATCAAATGGCGAGAAGCATACCGATGACGGAATTGCATGAACAAGCTAAAGAAGTTCAAGACCTAAGACCCAAGACGTAGGTCGTTTGGTAGAACCAATGTAAGGACAACGTTTAAGTTATCTTATCCTTTGACTCAACATTAGGTCATCATAAACATGCATAAAATCACTTTATTAAATTATATATATCATAAATATTTTTAATATATACTTCAAACAAAATGATTTTAACGTTTTCATTTCAACCAAAATGGGTTTTGAAGTAAGTTTTCAATTCTGGTATACTCTGGTATACACAGTGTATATCAAGTGTATATCAAGTGTATATAATCGACCGTTACCAAAGTTTTGAACACTGGAACAACATAATCGATTGTATACTTTAACAATCGATTTTTGACAATCGATTGTCTACTTTAACAATCTATTATTTTGAGACAGTGCAACCGAAGTTTTTAAATATCAAAACAATCGATTGTCTTTATCCACAATCGATTATCAACAATCGATTGTCCCTTCATACAATCGATTATATTTTGACCGTTCCCACAGAATCCTAAATTGATTTTTGAATGTTGAAGACAATCGATTATTCAGGTTTAGCAATCGATTGTTTAGCCTAAAATCAGGAATCTGTTTTTTGAACGGTGGTCAGACAATCGATTGTCACCTCCAAACAATTGATTGTTTGAGCACAGAATCAGGGATTTGATTTGTCAATAAGCAACGGCCAGCACTACTTTTTCACCTATAAAAAGAGGTGTTTTGAGCTGATTTTAAACACACAACTCCTGCATATATTGATATACATATTGATCATTTTCAAGCATCATTTTAGAGCTTTTGTTGAGCCATTTGATAGACAACTTTGTGTTGTTCATAGAGCTTATTTTGTTTCTCTTTATCCACTATATTGAGAGAGTATTTGTTGTAAAAGAGAGTTGTTTGAGAAGAACATATCTTCTCATTTGTCGGGTTTGCTAAGTACCCAAAGTCTTAGTGGTTGAAGTCTTGGGGTGAGGTATCCTCAAGCAAGTGAAGTCTTAAGGTGTGGTATCCTTGAGCAACTGTAACGGTTTGTTAAGCACCCGTAATCTTGACGAAGATAGTGGAATCTCGAGAGAGTCTCTCGGGGACTGGACTAGCCACGGGTTGTGGCGAACCAGGATAAAATACGGTGTGGTCTTTCTTGATTATTTCAATTACCGTATTTACTTATTCCTGCAATTTTAAATTCCGCAATATTTCAATATTCTCGTGCCTCACTATTCACCCCCCGAACGGCATAAATACTAACAATAGCTTCTTTATGTCATTTTGGAAGTGTCTACAAAATTTGAGGTCATTCGGACAAGTTTTGACATGTTTCAGCATCAGATGTGGAAGTTAGAAGTTTCAAAGTTCTTAGGCTTGAAACCGTTGAGAATTGGTGATTTCTGTGTTGTTGGATGTGTTTTTATGATTGGAACCAATTCATATGATGTTTTAGGATGGGTTTTCACTTTTGGTTGAGGTCCCGGGAATCTCGGGGTGATTTCGGATGGCTAACAGGAACTTTTGAAGTTGGAAAATTTCATAATAGATGAAATTGTAAATGAGTGTGCACAAGACCTCACTTCAAACGTCCATATCTCAAGTTATATAAGATGTTGTGCGAGGATGTACCTATCAGTTTAAATCTCTTTGAGTCTAGTTTCCAATGCAAAAACCCGTGTGTCATTTGGAGATGTATACTGAATGTTATGACCATTTTACTGAGCATGTGACACTAGCGCCCAGATGCGCGCCCGCGCTAAAATATGCGCACCCAAGACAGACCGCTGGGAAAACTAGCGCGCCCAGATGTGCGCCCAGGTGCACGGCCACGCTAGTAGCGGTCCTTCAAATACCCCAAGACCGGTCTAGAGTGTTCCCAAATTAGTTTTGGGGTTAAGGCTTGCTCTCTCAAGGGGATTTCATCCCAAACCCCATTCCTATGATCCAAGGTAAGGTTTTCTGGAGAACTTTAAGTTGATTACTACTCCTAAACACTTTTATCATGGACTGATCTTGAAAATCCTTAGATTTCATTGAAATCTTTAAATTGATTCAAGAACACTACAAATTGGATTCTCAAAATTTTACAAGAGGTATATCTATCATCTCTAACTAATCTATGCTGATTATTTATCTATGATATATACATTAGAACTAATGGGATGATGATGGAAAACCATAAGTGCCTAACGTAGGTTGTGTTGGTTGTAGAGATTGTGTAAATGGTTTAAATAAGGAGGTTGACGGTTGAGTATGAATGAATGGTCATACATATATTGTTGGAAGTTATAAATTAGTTAGGAATGATGGTGGAGTGAATTTGTTGGTTAATTGGTGATAGTTGGATGACCCAATACTATTGTTAGGAGGTGTAAATATCTATGCCTACAAGGTGTTTGGTAATATGCCTAAATGACATAAGCTACGGAGTTTATTACCAATATTGGCCCTATTGAATGTTATATTTTAGATTGAAGTTACATAACTGTATTGGATCATTGTAGTAGCACTAAGGGATGACTTTCAGATGTATAAATGGGTTACAACCCCGTCTTTTAGAAATCGAACTTCATCGATGTTTGTGCGATTTTTGGGCAGATTCGTCAGGCGAGGAAGCAAATTTGAAATGCAAGGGCATCGCGGAGTAGACTTTTGGCCGTCTTGAAGTGAGTAATTTGTGTAGATGATGACATGAGGGTTTGAAACCATGATATATCACACTGTGACACTACATTGAGGCGAGACATGCACCCCATGGCAGGTGCGCGGTCGTAAATGATTCGGTATTGTGATAGGTCCCTCCCGAGTGATGATTATACTATATTGGCGATTGAAATGTACATTGTATTGATGATACTTGGGCTTATTTCTACATTTGGGGCCTTGTGCCGATTTGTAGAATCCTTCGGGGATTGATACAGCTGCATTAGCATGATTTGCATATTATTGGACCTCAGTCCTTATTTTTTGACACTGTTTCGAAAATGCTTAGTCACATTCTTAAGTTAAATAACAAAACTATGTTTTTCCTAATAATTGAAACCGAGGACTATAAATTGATTCTGTTGTGTGATTCACATGTATATTCTGGACTGAGTGTGGATCGGGCTGCACGCTGCAATGATGTTACGATGATATTGTGTTTGGGCTATAAGAGCCTCTCCAGAGTCTGTACACACCCCCAGTGAGTGCGGGTACCCAAATGGATCGGTCTGCACACTGCAGTGGTCATGTGCATTGCATTGCATGCATGCATTTATATTTATCTGATATACCGATGTTGTTGCATTGCTATTTCATCGCTGATTTTATTAAACTGTTAATTTTAGCTCTACATTATTGTATTTTGTGGATTCTTATCTCCGGACATTATATGTGCTTATTAATCACTGAGTTGATTGTACTCACTTTACTTCTTGCACCCCCTGTGCAGATTCAAGTCTCTCAGAGTTATATCAGAGTTGTTGTTGATACCCAGTTTTTCTTATGAATTTTTTGCACCCAAAATACCTTCAAAATAGTATATGTAAGCATATATATGCATGCATGGAAATTTTGGTATTTTTCTTTTAATTTTTAAGGTTTTTATAATCAATTTACTGCTTATTTTTTGATAGTACAAAGTCCAAAATTATTATCAAATTATTATTTTTAGTGAATAATATATTTCACTGTCGTATTTACAACAAAGTATGATTAATGTAATTTTTGCATATTTTTTACAAATTTATTTGGAATTTCTAAAGCTAATTACATGAAATTGCAATTATAGCTTATTCTGTAATTAACCATGTTTTATACCTATAAATTTATTTCTAATATTTTTAGATCAATACTTATATGTTATTAATTAGTTCTATGTTTTCAATTTTGCTTTTCGGATTATTTTAGCCATTTTATAAAATAAATTGGGAGGAATTGGCTATTTATAAGTTGGCCAGATTTCATTTAACATATAGCCCGAATTGCACCCCATCTCCAGCCCAATTTTGAACCCAATTTGATCGACCCAATTTCATAAACCCCTACCCATACCCGTTTGATTTTAACCCGGTCCGCCTTTGGTTTAATTTGAGCCGTTGATCAAATAAGATCAACGGCCCAAATTCTCTTTCCTTAATTAAATGAAACGACCCCCTTCCCAACCCCTCATTCTCTCAGACTGGTCTCTCTCTCTAACACTTTTCACCTGCCCTTCTCTCTAGAACCTTCTGGTTCACCTTCTCCGATGGCTTTCATAGTTTCTCCGGCTAACTTCGTCCTTACTTCTTTCGACCCCCCAGTCATCATGGAACCCCATCTCATTATTTCTCTCTAAAGCTCGAAGCCTAGAAACTTCCTCAATGAAAGACAATCGCTGAAAGCTTTGCCTGGGTCCATTGCTGGCCTTTCTCCTGTTGGTTTTGTTCGATAATGCCTTATATGCACTATTAATTAGTTTCACGGCCAGGTTTCTCATTTTCCTAATTTATTTGCAAACCCTAATTTTTGCACAAATATCTTTAATCTATATTCTATTAAACAATTTTTAGTTTAATCTCTGCTCTTTACACTACTTCTCACTCAGTATCTCCGATTAATTCAAGTTTCCCGACAATTTTCTCTTTTTCAAAACTAGGGTTTCCAAACCTCTTTCTAAATCATTTTATATTTTGATTTTCTTGAGTATTATGTGGTTAAGTTTGTGTTATGTGTTATCTTATGGTTATTCCGAGTACCATGCTTTAAGATTTCTAGTAGGGTTAACCTTCTATGTGACTTTCTTGCTTAGGGTTCTCCGATTTTCATGTCTATGGCGCTTTATAGGTCTTATTGTTCATCATTTACATAATATTCTGCTGATTTTGTGCATCTCTGCGAATCCTTGATTTGTATATGTTTTCCTTGGAAGTTTTACACTGATGTTTTGATTTACTTTCTTATTTGTGATACACTTTCCTTACTTGGAACTAATTCCAAGTGATTTTTAGTCTCATCCGTGATTCTTCTAATAATTTTTAGAGATAATTTATATTTCTTTGCTATATTTGTGCATGACAAACCTTCAAATATTCAGTATATCTTTTCCTTACTTGAATTATTGTGTATTTAGCCCTTATTGCATATTATATGGCTCACTACTCCTAATATGGTAGATATAGTAGTCCAATTGATTCCTTTCCTTTCAAAATAACTGCCTGTTACCGTTTGACATTGATTCCTTAACTAAAGGGGAGTTCGTATACTGATTTGATTAGGATTGATACCCAGTTCCTTAATTATAGATTGCTACCTTGTTTGTCTACTCGTTTTCAGTACTATCAGTACCCCTATTCTCTTTTGCATAGGACACCAACACATTGCATATCTCAGACACATACATATACAAGTTCAATCTCTCTGAACTCTCTTTCAAAAACACTCACTGTTCTCTCTTTCTCTATTGCTTCTATACAACACTCATTCGACTGAAAGCCAAGATTGAGTAATCTTGGCTGTTTATTTCTACTACTGGGTTCTATTGCATTATTTACTTGGGTTTGCCTGCTGCTTACTTCTCTACACACTGCTTCTATCACTCTCTGCACACTCTTTGCACATTTTGCTCTCCATTGTGCACTATTGCTCATTGCTATTATGTTCTATTATCTGCAACTGGCATGTCACCTATCCAAGATATAGCTTCCAAAACAACATGCTTCTACTAGTTTTGCACTTCATCTTGTTTCTTGTGTGCTTCTACCTATGGTTCTGTTGCTCTTATTGCCACTAACATGTACCTATTTGTTTGCCTAATTTGACTTAGCATGTTCCTTACCCTTTTCCTTGTCTCAGTGTATGTTTTCCTCTTCCTTGTGCACTATTAGCATGTATCTAGTACCTGCTTGGCTACTTGATTAGCCTGAAACCTTTTCCTGAGGTTGTTTTTGTTTGGGGGTTTGGTGCAGTAAGAGCAGGACTCCTTATCTGCCATGTCTGATTCCCTTTCTTGGATATGTTGTACATATATGAGTAGTTTCCTTGCTTGTTTATTCCCTTCCCCTTTGCCCCTACTTGTTTGATTCTCATGTTTTGAAACTGGTTAGTCCAAATAAATTTCAAAGGAACTCTTTCAGCTCTTCTTACTGTTTTCCTCTCAAATTGTCTCTCAACTGTTTTCAACTCTTTCAACTCTATCACAATCTCACTACTCTTAGAACTTAGGTTCTACCCCCTTAGTGTAAGCATTACCTTGGAAGCCTTGAGCACCCACTGAACTTTGAGGTGGCGCTTCCACACTTGCACTTGTAAATAATGATATGTTCTGGGTGCTTGGTATTGGCCAGGGGTTCAAACGAACCCTTAGGGAACTTTTCTGCACCCAAACCTTGGTAAAGGCTATAAAACTCGAAAGAAGTGAGATTGGAGATTTTGGGCCTGGCTGTAGGCTCCCTATAGAATAGCTTCTTCCTGTTTATCACTGTTATATTTTTAATTATTTGAGCTGTAATAATTTGTAAAGAATAATGGGGTATATAGTGAATTTGGGAGGGTTATGCATGCTTAGTTAAAGGAATGGGTAGAAAACATGTTCATAAGGCTTAACTTATTTATTTGTGCAATAGACACTATGTTTAGGACATGCATATCACATGTAGAAATTCTGTTCTTAGGTCTCTCAATCTTAGTTTGTTATTCTGTACATTTTCATAATCACAATCAGTTAATAATCAATGTCATTACCATTACATTTAGATGCCATGTTTTAGGACTTTGTGTGCATTAGATATCCTGTACTTAGGGCTTTTTTGCTTGCAATTGTCGAATGCTTCGCTAATATGGTATAAATTTAAAGCTGGAAAATAATATGCATGTCCACCTTCTTTTACGGTTTAAATAACGCATAGGCAAACCTTAGGCCGGATAAAATGGGTTAATCACCTTAAGTTGTGTTTAAATTAATTCACCTCCGTCTGAATTTGCTTGTCCCCGAAGCTCCCCTGAATTTTACACAAAACCTTCTGGCTATTTTTTTACTACCTGGACAAATACTTTCACTGAATTATTCATACTGTAGTTGTAATTTAATATGTTTTACTGTTTTCATTTATTCTTCTACAATCTTAAAAAATACTATCATATCTGTTCTGCTATTCCTCCTGTCCAAAAACTACCTTTACCATGTGTTCCACGAGTGTTTTTTATGTTTTCTGTAGATTCCTAAAACTGCTATTGCTTTTTATTAGTTCTGAACGTTTTCTTACAACTCTTTTTTTGGAATTCTCCAGCTTCTGTTTTAAACTTATTCTCCAGCTTTTAAAAATTCTCCCTTCCTTAGACCTTAAATGTGTTTGAGACGTGCTAATTGCATATTTTTTCATAGAGGGATATTTGAGCCTTTATGTGCTTTACGCGTTTCCATTATGTGTAGTCCTATTTGTTTTGTATGTCAATTAGCATTTACCTTTAAACTTAAGGGTTCAACCTAGTTCCTACCTTATATAGGAATAATGATCCTAAATGCCCTCTAGGATCTACAGGACAAGACGGGTAATAGTACACAATAAGCATTCGTGACAAATTCACACGCTTCAATAACCTCTACGGGGTGGGAAGGGTAGAATATGGAGATGATGACGATACGATACTATCATAAACGACCACTCTTTGGGAATATGTGCGGGATATTATGTCGAATGATCCATATTATAGTTAAACCTAGGACCCCCTTGCCTTTACTTTTGTCTAAGTACTTTCTCTAAAATTTCCCTTTTAGTTATACTATTCTTCTTCCAAAAATTGCCCATTAGTTTTGTATTCTTTATATGCACATTTGCTTGTCTATTTCTATGCTTCTTAAAGTCACATCTAGGCAAGGCCGGGAACCACACTAGTGGATCTTGAGGGGTTCCTAACACCTTCCTCTCGAGATAATTTCAAGCTCTTACCCAAACTCTGGCTTTCATTCAAAATCTTCCTAAAGTGTCCTAATGCACTATAATCGTTAGGTAGCTACTCTTCAAACTCCATAACCCAAGTCCCAAAAGGGTATAAATTTTTTTCGTCCATAATGTCGTAAACCCAATTTTGCTTCTTTTAGGAGGGAAAAAAGGGTCGTCGATAGCGTGGCGACTCTGCTGGGGATTTTCTTTAAGGCTTTTACCATTACTTGCTTTTGTGACTTTATTTGTTTACTTTAATCACATTTATT
This sequence comes from Nicotiana benthamiana, assembly GCA_034376525.1. Taxonomy (NCBI): domain Eukaryota; kingdom Viridiplantae; phylum Streptophyta; class Magnoliopsida; order Solanales; family Solanaceae; genus Nicotiana; species Nicotiana benthamiana. The sequence continues at coordinate 50,606,729 of CM067338.1, read as the reverse complement.
TCCTGTTTTAATTATTCCAACACAAATACTAACTTGACTCTTCATGTTTTCTCTTTCCTTTAACTGCTTTCTTTAAACTGCTTCATTATTTCAATACTGTTCTAATTTCAAGCAATCAATGTAATCATTTATCTCATGAACGTGAAAATACGTGTAATTTGATTCATTATTGTAATTGTATCTCTCAAAATCATATTCCACTCATTCCAAAACAAGTCCTATAGCAACTATTACAATGAGTGGTTGCGCCCGTTCCAATATTATAAACCCCCTAAATGCGGTAAAGGCATATTTGCGGTAAAACAAGTCGATCAACGGTTCCGTGCCTTTCCCTCTTGAGTTGTCCGCTCAAGGATATCTTGTCTAGCACTTCAAAAATAGAAACCTTACTTTATTTAACTGTTCATGCGTCATGGTCAACCCTAGTCGAGTCAGTTGTGCTGTCCGCATAATGACTCATAAAGATAGCCTAAATAGTCCATCGGGTTTCTTGAAACCCAAACGGACATTCACGTTATGTGCATTGATGTGGAGAACTAAATGCATTTTTCTAATTATTGATTTAAAAATTCGAGTCTGGTGGGGTTAAGGACCTAACACTTTGTTTTGCAGAAATGAGGCACGAGGTCCCCAGATTTAATATGGTATCCAACATCCATCCAAGGTTGCTGAGCTGGTGGAAGGATCTTCATAGCAGTGATCAAACCCTCGTCCGTAAGCACTTAGGGAATTTGACTTCGCTTTTCGAAATCCAACCCAACAACAAAATCATTGAGGCTGCCACTTTGTTTTGGGATGGTGATCGATCAGTGTTCCGTTTCAGGGATTCGGAAATGACCCCTTTGCTAGAAGAAATAGGGGGACTAGCTGGCATCCCTTGGGAAACACCGCGTTTACTCATGCCGCAGAATCGTAAAGGTAGAGGTTTCCTTAAAATGATGGGACTCAAGAAAAACCCTGACCTTTCTTGCTTGAAGGACTCTTACATACCATTCGACGTCCTATCCGAGAGGTATGGCCATTGTAAGTCCTATCGCACCTACATGGATGAATTCGCCTGACCTCTTTGGGGCACATACATAGAAGGGTGTTTGTGTTTATGTTTTGCTTCTTGGGTATGGTAATTTTAGCTATGAATAAGGCTAGGATCCACACCAGACTAGCCATGGTTACCAAGATTTTGATGGAAGGAATAGGCGAGCAGTCATTCAGCATAGTACCTATGATCCTCACGGAAATCAATCGAGCCTTAGGAAAGTGCCAACAAGGGGCTCCACATTTTGAGGGTTGTAACTTTCTACTTCAACTATGGCTCCTAGAACACCTTCAGAAGGGTGACGACAGACAAGAAATCATACGCAGGGATTGGGATGACCATATCGCTTTTCATCACGCAAAGCGAATGAATTTCATGCCCAACATGTTCGCTTAGCCAGAAGAGACCAATGGATGGGTAGAGTTGTTAGAGAATCTTAAAGAAGAGCAAATTCAGTGGATATTCGAGTGGTTCCCAATAGGGGAGTTCGTTGTCCGTTCACTAGACGCACCATTCCTCATACTCATTGGCCTGAGGGGAACTCACCCTTACATCCCCCTCCAAGTAATGAGGCAAGCCGGAAGGAAACAAATCATACCCAGAGTAGAGAAAATGAGTTATTTTAAGGCTGACTTTCAAAATGATGATAGCTCGCACAGGTGTCACGCTCAACACATGTAGCATTGCAAGCTCGTTCTAGGGAGAGAGTCCATTGAACCAGACATGTATCATGTTGGGTGTGTGCCGCACTACATAGGTTGGTTAGAAGATGATCACATTGGGTTGGGTCGTAAAGTGTTCGTCCATGGTCATTGAATTATTGATGAGAAAGATGAGGCGCAAGTCAAATACAATCAACTACGCAAGAGGATGAGAGAATGTGAGAATGAACATCGGGAAATACAGGAAGCCCACGAGAAGCTAATCAACGAGTGGAAGGATATGGCTGCCAACACCAACAACCGTTTGGGGTATTTGGAGCAAGGTCTAGTAGAGTTAGAAGGGAAGTTCTTAAAAAGGATTGAAGACTGTCAGAACGCTGAAGGAAGAGCAGGCAGACATTTGGCTCGAGCCTGCCTACTGTTAGGGATGTGTGAGTTGATGCAGCTGTACGAGGGAGGCAAGAATGCTGAATCGGAGGAAGGTCCTTCTGGGACCAAGTAGTTAGGATTTTTACTCTTCTACTTTAATGTAATAAGGCCACTGGCCATTATGACATCTTTTATCATTTAGTTGTTTTGTTTTATAAATAAAATGAGGCATTTAACACTATAAGTTCTCCAAATTTTATTTGTCGCTAGGCCTACCTCAGGCACAACGAGGCACCCAAATTAGGAAGCGATTTATATTCCCGCACAATATGTTTAAATATTGCAATATTATATATCAGAATCCGCACTAACTTTTTACCTTTTTGTTTTTATTTCATTTTTATTCCCCCCCTTCAAAGGTTAGTTTGTCCATTCTGGAACCATCAGCACACTCCACAAGATCAAAGGGTCCTCCACCTCCTCGTCCTCCCAGAAACAGGAACAAGAACAAAAATGAATGATACCAATGCTAGAAAGGAAGTCAGAGAGGCTTCAATCACCAAAGAAACTGTTGCTCATCTTTAGCAAACTTTTCTGAGGTTTCGAGAAGAGTTGAAACAAGTCTGAAACTTGGCAAGTCTGTCAATCACTCTTGCTGCTACTGATGCCAACAAATCACCACCACCGCCACCAGCCCAGCCTGCTCAGATCCAAGTCCGCAACACATGCAACAATGCTCCATTGCTTATCCCATAGCCCCAAAACACCATAGATAACCGGAACACTCATGTCTTTGTGGATGTTGCATCATATTACGGTCAGCCAATGACCAATGTAGCGTAGTCGGATGACAAAATCTCTTATTTAGAATTTAGCCATTGAGATTAAGAAGTTGACTAGCCGTGTTTAAGGTTTTGAAGGTAACAAAGGAGTCGAAGGGTTGAATTACGAAGATCTCTGTGTTCAACCAGAAGTTGAACTCCCGGAGTTGTACAAACCTCCCAAGTTCGAAATGTTCGAGGGCACAGGTGACCCCAGGGTTCACTTGAGGATGTATTGTGACAAGCTAGTAGAAGTTGGTAGGGACGAGAAGAACCGTATGAAGCTATTCATGAGCAGCTTGAAGGGTGATGCCTTATCCTAGTATATTATCCAGGATGCGAAGAAATGGACTAGTTGGGTAAACATGGCGTCTGATTTCATGGATCGATTTATGTTCAATACTAAGAACACACCAAATGTGTTCTATATTCAGAATATCAAGAAGAATACCACAGAGACCTTTCGCGAGTATGATACTCGTTGGAGGTCAGAAGCTGCTAAGGTCAGACCGGCCTTGGAGGAAGAACAAATGAACAGATTCTTTGTCCGTGCTCAAGATCCACAGTACTATGAAAGATTGATGGTAATTGAGAGTCAAAAGTTCTATGATATCATCAAATCGGGAGAGATGATTAAAGAAGGCATCAAGAACGATATGGTCACTAACCTGGAGGCATTGCAAACCACCAACAAGGCTCTACAGTTTGGTGGCTCATCAAAGAAAAAGGATGTAAATTCTGTAATGGTTGCACAAAGAAACAACTCCCCCATGAAGTACCAGACCTATCCCTCAGCTCCACTCACGTATCAGCCTACCCTAAATTACCAAGCACCATCACCCACTTACCAAATTTCACCACCTGCTTACCAATCACCTCCACCACCCAGATATCAACCCACTTCACCAAGATATTCCCAACCTGCATCCATATACCAAGCATATAACTCCCAACCTTCTCACTATCCATCACCTGCTACCCGCCAAAATTTCCCTTGGCCTAGATGAAATTTTGACCGTAAACCTCCTAGACAATACACAGCCATAGCCGAACCAATTGACCAATTATATGAAAAAATCAAAGCAGCTGGTTATGTTACCCATATCCCACTCGTAGCTTCAGAAAACCCTTCCCAATGGATCAACCTAAACAAGACTTGCGCATACCATTCCTAGATGAAGGGCCACACCATTGATGAGTGTCACTCGTTAAAAGATAAGATTCAGAATCTGATTGACAACAAGATCGTTATAGCAAAAGAGCCCACTCGTAATGTCCGCAACAACCCTATGCCTGACCACAAGGGTTGAGACATCCACATGATTGAGATCGAAGATAATTGGGACCCCAAGGGGTCAATAGGTTTGATAGCTGAAGGAGATGAGCCTAAGAAGCCAACGATTACTCCCAATCTCATTGTTGTCCAGATTCAGCCCTCTGAGAGGCGACATGGAAAATGTATCCATGCCACTCGAGTTTGACGTACCTTCTACAAAGATGCCAAAACCAATTGAGGTTGAGGTCAGAGTTCCAAAACCACCTACACCGTTTGAAGTTGTTGTGTTGCCTCCCAAGGGACCTATTCCGATCTCCATGACAGACATGACCCCATTCCAAACAAATGCTATACCTTTGGATTACACCGCTAAGGCTAGAAGGAAGGGAAAGATGTATAGTGGAGAAGCAACTGCCGCACAAGGCATGACTAGGACAGGCAGGGTGTACACCCTGGAACATTTGACTGAGTCTAGCAAGGAGACTTCTGAGCGAGCTATTGAAACTGGACCTGATGACCTCTAGAGAAAGGTACAGTCCAAAGAGTACTCGGCCGTTGAGCAACTAAACAAGACACCGGCGCAGATTTCTATTCTGGCCTTCCTACAAAGCTCTGAGGCTCACAAAAACGCATTGATGAAAATACTAAGTGAAGCTTATGTCCAAAGCAACATAACATGAGGCGAAATGGCAAACATGGTGGGACAGATACTGGAAAGCCATAAGATCACCTTCCACTAAGATAAATTACCTCCGTAAGGGCTTTGTCACAAAAAAGCATTGCACATCACTACGCAATGCGAGGGTCACTTTATCACCAAGATTCTAGTCGACGGGGATCCAGCCTCAAAATTTATCCATTGGTGACTCTCAGGACATTGGGCAAAGGTTGCACGAGATCAGAGACTAGGCTATCAATGTCAAAACTTTTGATGGATCTCAGAGGTCCACCATTGGAGAGATTAGCTTATGCATGCAGATGGGGCCTACCTGGTTTGACGTTGAGTTCCAAGTCATTGACATATCAACATCCTACAACTTATTGCTAGGACGACCCTGGATCCACGCCGCGGGGCTGTGGCATCAACATTGCATCAAGATGTGAAATTTGCATGGAATCATCAAGAAGTAATCATTTATGGCGATGGTAGCAACCCCATATACAACCGCTAGGCTATCCCAATGATCGGAGGAAGAAGGAGAATCGATGGAGAAACATACCATCACATCAAGTGAGTTAACTCCATAGACAAGGATAAGTGGTGGGATGACAAAATCGAGAGCATTCTGAATTGGAGCAGATACGAGCCCAGAAAGGGGCTTGGCAAGAACCACCAGGGTAATACCAAGTCCATCCAGTTGAAGAAGCATGGAACCACTTTCGGCCTAGGTTATGAATATACTTGGGAAGAGTTCAAGCACTGGTCTCCACCATGGCACGGTTCCTATTACCCACTTGAGCATCCTCCACCCCAGTTAGAGAAGACCTTTCAGCTCGCTGATGTCATATAAGAGGAAGATGAGATGCTAGCAGCCATGAAGTACCTATTCTGGAGGATGATATGGATTGTTATGTTACCTTCAAGAAGGAAGGGGAGGAAGGCCCTTCCATTCAAGCTGTGAACCGGGGAGAACACTTCACCAACTAATCAATCAGGACCCCTATTGCCCGAAGAGCCTCGGGGTAGCAAGGCTAAATGACACATATGCATTGCACTTCACTTTTAGTTGATTTTTACTTTTCAGCACTGTCTTTACTTTTGAAATGAGCTCCGGTGTTTATATTTTGCTCTCATTTATTTTCTCTACCATTTATTTTATTTTACACAGCATTACTATTACATATCTTGATGATGAAACGACAACTGTAACGTGCAACAAGACAATGTAACAAACGGACATAGATTCAGAAAAAGGATGAAATAACAGAAGAGGTTGTTAGATAGTTCAAAAATTTTGAGAACATACCTAAGTCCAATTTGGACAAAACTGAGATCGTTAATCTGGGAGATGTAGAAACTATCAAGGAAACATGAATTAGCGTACATTTGTCACCATTAGACAAAGAATAATGCACAGAGTTTTTGAAAGAATATAAGGATATATTTTACTGGTCATATGATGATATGACCGGCCTCAGCACGTCCATTGTGGCTCACAAGCTGCCAAAAGATCCGGCATGCCCACCGGCCAAAAAGAAACTCAGGAAATTAAAGCCAGGCATGAGTTTGAAAATCAAAGAAGAAGCTACCAAGCAAGTCAAAGCCAGGATTCTCAGAGTAGTAGAATATCCTACATGGTTAGGCAACATTGTGCCAGTGCTAAGGAAGGATGGAAAGGTTAGAGTCTGTGTCAACTACCGCGATCTCAACCGGGCAAGTCCTAAAGATGACTTTCCATTGCCAAATATACATATACTGATTGATAACTACGACAAACATGAGCTCCAGTCCTTTGTCGATTGTTTTACTGGGTACCACCAGATATGGATGGATGAAGAAAATGCAGAGAAAACAACATTCATCACGCCGTGGGGAATGTACTGTTACAGAATGATGCAATTCGGTTTGAAGAATGCTGGTGCTACCTATATGAGAGCCATGACCACAATCTTTCATTACATAATACATAAAGAGATCGAGGTGTATGTGGACGACGTCATCATTAAATCCAGAAAAGCTTCAGATCAAATGGAAGATTTGAGAAAATTCTTCAACAGACTGAGGAGATACAACTTGAAACTGAACCCCGTCAAGTGTGCATTTAGGGTCCCGGCCGGAAAGTTATTGGGTTTTATTGTGATTCACCGAGGAATAGAACTGGATACGTCAAAGGTCAAATCCATTCAAGAGTTGCCACCACCAAAGAATAAGAAAGAGGTGATGAGTTTTCTAGGGAGACTCAACTGTATCGGCCGATTCGTAGCTCAGTCCACTGTCATTTGTGAACCCATCCTCAAGATGCTAAAGAAAGATTCCACCACCAAGTGGACTGATGATTGTCAAAAGGCTTTTGACAGGATGAAGGAATACTTGTCAACGCCGCCAGTCTTGGTTCCTCCTTATCCAGGGAAACCTCTATTGCTTTATCTTGTAGTATTGGATGGGGCATTTGGTTGTGTTTTGGTGCAACATGACGAAACAGGAAAGAAGGATCAGGCCATCTACTACCTCAGCAAGAAGCCCTGTACGAGGCTCATTATTCCTTATTAGAATGCACTTGTTGTGCTTTAACCCAGGTAGATCATAAATTGAGGCATTTTTTCTGCGTTTACACCACCCATGTCATATCCAGGATAGATCCATTGGAGTATATTTTCCAGAAGCCCATGCCTATTGGAAAGCTCGCCAAGTGGAAAATCTTATTAAGTGAATTTGACATCATTTATGTTACCTAGAAGGCGGTTAAAGGACAAGCCCTGGTGGATCACCTCGTCGAGAATCCTGTAGGAGGAGAATATGAACCCTTATAGACGTATTTTCCTGAGGAAGAGATAGCCTTCATAGGAAAAGATATTGCAGAATCCTATGATGGTTGGAGGATGTTTTCCGATGGAGCCGCAAACTTCAGAGGAGTGGGTATATGAGCGGTTTAGTTATCAGAAACTGGTCAGCATTACCCGGTGTCAATCAAGCTCAGATTCACCAGCACCAACAATATGGCCGAGTAAGAAGCCTGCATCTAAGGGCTCAAGCTAGCCATTGACATGAATATTCATGAACTACTAGTGATCGTAGATTCAGACTTACTCATAAATATGGTTCGAGAAGAATGGACAACCAAGAATTCCACGATACTCCCCTATCTACACCTTGTATAGGAGTTAAGGAAAAGATTCAGAAAGACGGAATTCCAGCATGTTTCCAGAATACAGAATGAGGTTCACTGATGCCTTAGTCACTTTATCCTCTATCATCCAGCATCCAGATACAAACTTTGTTGATCCTATCCCGGTCAAGATTCAGAACCAACCAGCTTATTGTGCTCATATCGAGGAAGAAGCTGACGAGAAACCTTGGTTCTATGATATCAAAAAATATTTAACAATAGGACAATACCCAGAGCTTGCCACTGCAACTCAAAAAATGAACACTTTCGAGTTTGTCCAACAAATTCTTTCACAATAGAGGAATCCTGTATAGGAGGACTCTTTATTTGGGATTACTAAGGTGTATCGAGGCAAAAGAAGCAACCAGACTATTGGAGGAAGTCTACACAGGGACTTGTGGACCGCATACGAATGGTTTCATTTTGGCAAAGAATATACTTTGAGCAGGTTATTTTTGGATGACTATGGAGGCGGACTACATTCAGTATGTCCGAAAATGCCACTGATGTCAAGTACACGCAGATATGATAAAGGTGCCTCCAAACGAGCTTACTGCGATAAGCTCACCATGGCCATTCGTCGTTTGGGGTATGGATGTGATTGGACCAATCGAACCAGCTGTGTCAAACGAGCATAGGTTCATACTAGTGGCAATTGATTACTTTATCAAATGGTTTGAACCAGCATCATACAAGGCAGTCACCAAGAAAGTAGTCGCAGATTTCATCCAAGATCATATGGTTGACGGTTCGGGATTCCAGAATCAATCATCACCGACAACGCCTCTTACCACAACAGCAACCTGATGAAAGCAATGTGTGAAACATTCAAAATCAGACACAAGAACTCTACGGCTTACAGACCTCAAATGAACGGAGCTGTAGAAGCAGCCAATAAGAACATCAAAAAGATACTATGGAAAATGATCGAAAAGCACAAGCACTGGCATGAGAAATTGTCGTTCGCCATACTGGGCTATCGTACCACGGTCCGCACATCAACTAGGACCACTCATTACATGATGGTTTATGGTACAAAGGTGGTCATTCCCGCCGAGGTAGAAATCCCTTCCTTAAGGGTCAAACAAGAAGCGGAATTAGAGGATGCATAATGCATTAAGAGTCGCTGCGAGCAGTTAGCCCTCATACACGGAAAGAGAATGAATAATGTCTCTCACGGTAAATTATATCAGAATAGAATATCTAGAGCCTCAACAAGAGAATCAAGCCAAGGAAATTCACACCTGGACAGCTGGTACTGAAGAAGATATTTTCGCATCAAGGTGAAGCCAAAGAGGAATTCTCTCCCAATTGGCAGGGTCCGTACATGGTTCACCGGGTTCTAACTGGAGGAACCCTTATTCTCGCAGAAATGGATGGAGAAGTCTGACCGAAGCCTATCAACCCAGACGTAGTGAAGATATACTACATTTGATCATTATGCTTTCCTTTATGATGTAATTTAACTACGCATGACTTGATTCCCATTTAAGAGGGGATACGTAGGAAACCCTATGGGTTCGGTCACATTTTAATAAAAATTCCATTTTTCCCTATTAGAATTGGGGTAGAATTTTTAGGAGGACCCTCAAAATTCCGAAGTCAATTTTTTAGTCTCTGCATCAACGCCGACCCGGTAAACAGGGGCAGAATTTTGAGGAGGGCCCCCAAAATTCTAAAATTATTCCGGGTTCAGTCATTCAACACAGCCGTTAGCAGCACCAGCCCAGTAAACTGGGGAAGCTTTTTGAGGAGGACCCTCAAAATTTTGAAGCAGGCAAGGTTGCCGTGTCTTGAACCACGTTGCAGTTCGTTGGTTCATCCAAAACAAAAGCATTTTTTATATATATGCGTACTCGCATTATACTTACAAAGTCACGTATAAACATCACTTGCACCACCATCGTTTAGTAACGCTACCCTCATGATACATGATTCCAAAAGCCGGAGGACACGAACTAACCTCCCCTACATAATTCACAATTTTTCTTTGGATGCAGGAATTCAGGTTACGGATCAAAGCACATTCTTTTTTTCAGCATCGAAATCCTCATATGGTCACTGTCTGCACTCCCCAGCAGTCTTAATCTTGCAAAGTTGTCTATCACCTAAGAAAACCTACTACTATTTGCTCTCTTACATGCCGCATTGCATGAAGCTGCTATATGCCTTTCGAGACAAGCTCTATCTCCATATGCATTTTTGCATAAGGCTACTTTCTGCCTTACGAGGTTAAAATATACCTCCACATTGCATAAGGCTGCTATCTGCCTTTTGAGACTAAGCTCTGTCTCCATCTGCATTTTTGCATAAGGCTACTTTCTTATTTCCGAGGTTAAGCTCTAACTCCACATTGCATAAGGCTATTATCTGCCTTTCGAGACTAAGCTTTGTCTACAGCTGTATTCTGCATAAGGCTACATTCTTCCTTATGATGTTAAGCTCTACCTCCACATTGCATAAGGCTATCATCTGCCTTTCAAAAGTAAGCATTGTCTCTGCCCTGCATGGTTGAAATATCGCCGCTTTATTTTTTGACTAGCTATCACAACTTGCATTTGAAATTCTCATCTGGCTAAGATATCGCCATCTGTTTTTAATTTCCCGCTCTAGCCTAAAGATCGCCACCCTTTGCATTCATTTGGTGAAAGTTTGCCATTTGTCATAGGCTGAAAGATCGCCAACTCGTTCAAAGGCGTCATAGTTTGAAGGCACCATCTGCATAGCCTAAGAACATCATTCCATTGCATGCGAGCCTTTACTTTTATGGTTTTCATGGCCTAGGACATCACAGTATGAGGACATCATCCTAACCGTCCAAGGACAAACATTCATGGTCTAATGGGAACTTGCATCACGTTTAATTTATCCAATATATATGCATATCGCCCATTTGCAGATGTTCTTCTTAGCTCACAACTGTCTCGGCAGGAGCGATCTCGCTCCGATTCTCCGCAGCCTGTCCGGACTACAAGCCCCTTTCAAACCTAACCATCGCGTCCGTTATTTCGAATTTCCATCGGCATATTCTGTCAATGGTTCCTAAACTACATATGGAATGATTCCTATAAAACCAAAGATATGTAGGCAGTTGAGAAACAGGGCTCGGTTAAAATCCTTTTACAATTGCCAATTCCGATCAAAATTGGCCATCTTATATTTACCCCACAACTCTTTCATCCTCCTCAGGTAATGAGGGGCAGCTGTTGATACCCAATTTTTCCTTATGTATTCATTGCACCCAAAATACCTTCAAAATAGTACATGTAAGCATATATGAACATGCTTTTGGTATTTCTCTTTAATTTGTAAGATTTTTAAAATCAATTTACTGTTTATTTTTTGATAGTCCAAAGTCCAAAATTATTTCCAAATTATTATTGTTTAGTGAATAATGTATTTCACTCTCGCATTTACAATAAACTGTGATTAACGCAATTTTTGCACATTTTTAAAAAAATTTATTTGGAATTTCTAAAGCTAATTGCATAAAATTGTAATTATAGCCTATTCTATAATTAACCATGTTTTATAACTATAAATTATTTCTAAAATTTTTTTATACCAATATTTATATGTTATTTATTAGTTCTATGTTTTGAATTTTGCTTTTCGGATTATTTTAGCCATTTTATAAAATAAATTGGGAGGAATTGGCGATTTAAAAGTTGGACAGACTTCATTTAAAAAATAGCCCAAATTGCACCCCGTCTCCAGCACAATTTTGAACCCAATTTGAATGACCCAATTTCATAAACCCCGACCTGTACCTATTTGATTTTAACTTGGTCCGCCTTTGGTTTAATCTGAGTCGTTGATCAAATAAGATAAAGGGCCCAGATTCTCTTTTCTTAATTAAATCAAATGACCCCCTTCCCAACCCCTCATTCTCTCAGATTGGTCTCTCTCTCTCTAACACTCTTCACCTCCCCCTTCTCTCTAGAACCTTCTAGTTCACATTCTCTAATGGCTTTCATTGCCTCTCCAGCTAACTCCGTCCTCACTTCTTTCGACAACCCAGTCGCCATGGAACCCCATCTCATTGTTTCTCTCTAAAGCTCGAAGCCCAGAAACTTTTGCCATGAAAGACAGTTGCTGAAAGCTTGCCTGAGTCCATTGCCAGCCTTTCTCTGGTGGGTTTTGTTCGATAATGCCTTATTTGGCACTATTAATGAGTTTCACGGCCACGTTTCTCATTTTTCCTAATTTATTTGCAAACCCTAATTTTTGCTCAAACCTCTTTAACCTCTGTTCTTTTAGCCATTATCTGGTTAATATCTACTCTCTACACTACTTCTCTCTTAGTATCTCCGATTAATTCAAGTTTTCCGACAATTTCCTCTTTTTCAAAACTAGGGTTTTCGAACCTCTTTCAAAATCGTCATATCTTTTTATTTTCTTGAGTATTATGTGGTTAAGTTTGTGTTATGTGTTATCTTCTGGTTATTCTGAGTCCCATGCTTTAAGATTTCTACTAGGGTTCAGCCTTCTCTGCGACTTTCTTGCTTTGGATTCTTTGATTTTCATGTCTATGGCGCTTTTATAGGCCTGATTGTTCATCATTTACATAATATTATGCTAATTTTGTGCATCTCTACGAATCCTTGATTTGTATGTGTTTTCCTTAGAAGTTTTACACTAATTTTTCAAATTACTTCCTTATTTGTGATACATTTCCTTACTTATAACTAATTCCAGTGATTCTTAGTCTCATCTATGATTCTTTGACTTATTTTCGGAGTTAATTTAGATTTTTATTCACTGTATTTGTGCATGAACAAACCTTCAAATATTCAGTATATCTTTTCCTTACTTGAATTATTGTGTATTTAGCCCTTATTGCATATTATATGGCTCACTACTCCTAATATGGTAGATATAGTAGTCCAATTGATTCCTTTCCTTTCAAAATAACTGCCTGTTACCGTTTGACATTGATTCCTTAACTAAAGGGGAGTTCGTATACTGATTTGATTAGGATTGATACCCAGTTCCTTAATTATAGATTGCTACCTTGTTTGTCTACTCGTTTTCAGTACTATCAGTACCCCTATTCTCTTTTGCATAGGACACCAACACATTGCATATCTCACACACATACATATACAAGTTCAATCTCTCTAAACTCTCTTTCAAAAACACTCAGTGCTCTCTCTTTCTCTATTGTTTCTATACAACACTCAATCGGCTGAAAGTCAAGATTAAGTAATCTTGGCTATTTATTTCTACTACTGGGGTTCTATTGCATTGTTTACTAGGGTTTTCCTACTGCTTACTTCTATGCACACTACCTCTCTCACTCTCTGCACACTTTGCTCTCCTTTGTGCACTATAGCTCATTGTTATTGTGTTCTATTATCTGCAACTGGTATGTCATATAATTAAGATATAGATTCCAAAACAACATGCTTCTACTAGTTTTGAACTTCATCTTGTTTCTTGTGTGCTTCTACCTATGGTTCTGGTTCTACTATTGCCACTAGCATGTGCCTATTAGTCTGCCTAATTTGACTTAGCATGTTCCCTACCCCCTTCCCTGTATCAATGTATATTTCCCTCTTCCTTGTGCACTATTAGCATGTATCTAGGACCTTCTTGGATACTTCATTAGCCTGAAACCTCTTCCTGAGGTTGTTTCTGTTTGGGAGTTTGGTGCAGTAAGAGCTGGACTCCTTATTTGCCATGTCTGATTCCCTCTCTTTGATATTTTGTACATATATAAGTAGTTTCCTTGCTTGTTTGTTCCCTTCCCCTTTGCCCCTGCTTGTGTGATTCTCTTGTTTTGAAACTGGTTTGTCCAAATGAATTTCAAAGGAACTCTTTCAGCTCTTCTTACTGTTTTCCTCTCAAACTATCTCTCAACTGTTTTCAACTCTTTCAACCCTATCAAATCTCACTACTCTTAGAACTTAGTATCTACCCCCTAAGTGTAAGCATTGCCTTGGGAGCCTTGAGCACCCACTGAACTTTTATGCACGAGGTCGGCACTTCCACGCTTGCACTTGTCAATAATGATATGTTCTGGGTACTTGGTATTGGCCAGGGGTTCAAACGAACCCTTAGGGAACTTTGAGACGTGCTAACTACCTGTTTGTTCATATAAGGATATTTGAGCCTTTATGTGCTTTACGCGATTCCATTATGTGTAGTCTATTTGTTTTGTATGTCGCTTAGCATTTTAACCTTTAAACTTAAGGGTTTGACCTAGTTCCTACCTTATAGGAATAATGATCCTAAATTCACTCTAGGATCTATAGGACGGGATGGGTAATAGTAGGCAATAAGCATTCGTGACCAATTCACACGCTTCAATAACCTCTACGGGGTGGGAAGGGTAGAATTGGGGATGATGATGATGCGATAATATCGTAAAGCGACCCAATATCTGCGGGATATTGTATCGAATGATCCATATTATAGTTAAACCTAGGACCCCTTACCTTTACTTTTGTCTAAGTACTTTCTCTAAAATTTCCCTTTTACTTATACTATTCTTCATTCAAAAATTGCCCATTAGTTTTGTATTCTTTATATGCACATTTTCTTGTCTATTTCTTTGCTTCTTAAAGTCACATCTAGATAAGGCCGGGAACCACACTAGTGTATCTTGAGGGGTGCCTAACACCTTCCCCTCGAGATAATTTCAAGCCCTTACCCGAACTCTGGTTTTCATTCAAAATCTTCCTAAAGTATCCTAATGCAATATAATCATTAGGTGGAGACTCTTCAAACTCCATAACTCAATTCCCAAAAGGGAATAAGAGTTGTTTTATCCATAATGTCGCAAAACCCGATTTCGCTTCTTTTAGGAGGGAAAAAGGGGGCATCGACAGTTGTCGACAAAGCTGCCTGACATTCGCAGGACCCGACTTCTCCCCTTTTATTTAGTTTTACTGCCTCATTCCACACTTATGTATTTTCAAATATTATTTCTCAGTTTTTAGAGGCTCTAGACTCGTGACCCCAGATTTTGTTGGGAGTATTTTTGTCAAATATTCTGGTTCTTTCCATATTGTTTCTTTTATCTATTAGATTGTTGTTTTAAACTGCTAAATTCCCTTAGTGGTTGAAAATGGGATGTCGTATTTGGTTTAAGAGTGATAATTGGCCAGGCTTGCCTAGATATATGGTTGGGCGCCATCACGACTGGGTTTGGTTTGACACAAACTAAGCGTCCACCAAACTGTATAGAGAACCAGATTCTCTATCAGTTCCCACAGTAAACATCAAACTATAAAATCAAATAGTATAAGGAACTAGGTTCTATATCTATTCCCACAGTAAATCGGCAGCAAATAAAGAACACACACACATTTTAGTAAGTAAATGACACAGAGGAATTTTACGTGGAAAATTCCCAGCTCAACGTGATTAAAAACTACGACCTACTCTTGTAGGATTTTAACTTCACTACAGAGAAATATTTAGATTACAACATATTGTAACCTAGGAATTACCCTCTTAATCCCTCACTAACTTGTAACTACACTATTGCAAGACACTTTGTAATAACTCTATTACAAAGACTTAATCACTCACTAACTTGTTCCAACACTATAACAAGCTACTTTGTAATAACTCTATTACAAAGACTTCACAACTCGACTAACTCTAGCGAAGAAAGAAACACAAGGGTTTATGATTTACAAAGGGTTTCCTACACAATGCTTCTAAGTAATCTAAGTAGGAATTCCAAGTAAGAACTTCAACAAATATACAACACATCTAAGGACATATTATAACTCAATATTGGGAACTAGTCCATTGCTATGTTGTTCTTTGTTCTTGATGCCCTTGAGAATCACTTGCAAGATGGACACACACTTGAGAGAATGCTTGATAAGTTCTTGAATGTGCAAGTGATGTGTTTTACCTTTTCTTGATTTTAATATCTCATTTGTGACCTCACTTGTATGATGTAAGCAAGGTAGGTAAAAAGCTTTCCACAGAAAGTTAATTGTTGCATTGTTCCTGTATTGTAGCATGTGCAGGCAACAACTTTCTAATTGGATAGTGGACTTCGTACAGTCACCTCGGGAATTGGTAGGGATGCCTTAGATGTTCCTTCCACTCTGAGGAGTTGAGCCATATCCCAAACCGGATCCTAACCTGGAACCTTGTGATCTTAAGGTCTTGAGAATGTTTAAAAGCTGTAGAGTTGACTAAACGATGTCGGGAACTGATCCATATCTGTTCCCTCTACTATTCCCTCATCTGATTTCATTGAGAATTGAACCAGACATCTAAGTAATTACTATGAACACAAGAGAACTAATTATATCAGGTTCCTTATATGGTTCTCTCAAGAAGTTTATTAAATCATCAAAAGACGCATAACTTATCAATTTCTTTCCTTTTGATGATGACTAAATTAGAATTGATATTCCCCATAAGAACTAGATCTCCACATTATTCCCCATATGAATCAACTATATTACCCATGAGTACATGAATAAAGGAACTGATCACAACTGGTTCGTCGAGATTTTTTGGCAAATCATCAAAACACAAAATAACATAACTAATCAATTTTCCCCTTTTTGTGATGACAAACCCAAAATTAGTGCTCCCCTTGAGTACCAGATTCCTCACATGTTCCCATGCGGATTAGAACTTGAATCAACATGTCACCAACAACGTTCCCCTTACGAAGGAGAGCTATCTTTCATGCACAAAACAACATATTCGATTATGTTCC
Organism: Nicotiana benthamiana; assembly: GCA_034376525.1. Taxonomy (NCBI): domain Eukaryota; kingdom Viridiplantae; phylum Streptophyta; class Magnoliopsida; order Solanales; family Solanaceae; genus Nicotiana; species Nicotiana benthamiana. The sequence goes on along the minus strand of CM067338.1, from coordinate 50,590,040 downwards.
TCCCCCGTGCTGATACCTATATAACTTCCCCATTTTGGCATAATTGAAAAGAAGAACAGAAGAAGCACATCCAAAAAGAAGTTGAACAATATTAACTCATGCCACTTGGGCAACACATCATAATCAATAACAAGAACAACAAGTGAATGTCATTGCACAAAATAGAGTTATTGCCCATAGTAGTGTGATTATAAAAAAAACAGCATAGTTTCAACAATACATAATATGGAAATTTAAACATCTAAAGTACAAAATTTCGTCAAACGTAGGGATCAAAAAAAGATAGGAATTCGAGGGAATTTGGAATAGGTGAAAGACATGGATCACCGGGTAGGAAGAAAAGTAAGGGGATAAGGCCTTGATGAGCTTGTCAATTCGTTCATTCATAGTCATTTGATCAATGATCATCTGCTCTCTCAATTCCTCCACATGTTTCCTCAACTTAGCATTCTATTATGCCAAGGGCACACGGGGACCCGGTTCTCTATATTTCTGAGCAGGTTGAACCATCAATTAGATTGCTAGAATCTCCCTAAGCTTTTCCTCATCAAGAACAAACTCAATCACATCCACACATAGCATCGTAGTAACACATACAACATAGAAGTTTTTACTTCTTCTTCATATACGTTGCGACTTGGAGGAACAAAGAGGTGATTCTATTTCTGGAACTTAATAATGTCAAGAAGTTCCTCCAGTTTTGAGTAATATCATAGTCAACACTCTGCCTAACAACATGTTTTAAGAATTCAGAGTCTTCTACCTCTCCAAATCTGATAACTCAACCTTTTGCTTCTGTAAGGAACCAGGTTCCTCACTCACACTATCATTTCTTTCCCTAAGAAGCCATGTCTCCCTCTTCTTCTTCTTAATCTGTTCACCCTAATCGTCTGCCGAATCTTTCTCAACCAACTTTCTTTTCTCCATTTTTTTGAATTCTTTCTCACTAATAGAGATTTTTTCACTTTATTCTCTCTTCCGCAATCACCACATCAGGAGGTCACACCATTTCATCATCAGTTAGTCTATTTTTCAATCCTTTATACTGGATCAGAGGTTTGTTTAAGCCCAAAAACCAAGAGAAAAAGATCATCATCAAAATTAACACACTAAAAAGGATTTGATGGACCAAGTCCCTCACTTAGTTCCCCCACATAGTTCCCCATTTTTCTGGCACATTCACCAATTCCCCCATCCTTCAAGGCTTCTACAAACCCAATATCAATTTCAGCCTCACTTTCTAGAATATGAGATACCCCCCATCCCTTTTCAGTTAAAGTCCCGTCAAAATCTACCAAAGACTTTTTGGATTTCGATTTAGTTGGAGCTAGGATTTTGGAAGGTGACAGAGTTGGATTCACTTTTGGAATATTTGGAGAGAAGGATTATATTTTATATAAGGTTGATTTGGTTTTGAGGAAAAGAATCAATTTTTGTTGGGTGTGAGAGAAGGAAATGGTTTTTCGGGAAAACAAGTTAGTTCAGAAAAGGTTTAACATTTTGGATTTTAAAAATTTGGAGAGAGATGGGAATAAATTAATGACATTAAACTTTAGCAGTTTAAAAAGTCATATAAGTATTGAAGACACTACTAACCTGAGTCACAAGAATTAGGTTTCTTGACGATTTTTGAAAATTTGAGTAAAGACTCCTAGAAAGCCAATGCTATTCTTACTTTATTTTGTCCTGAAACTACCATGTATGTATACCAGGAACTATATAGATTTGAGTTAGATGCTGCCTAAAAATACTTTTTAGCATTGTACATTTCCTTCTTAACATATCCAATAATTGAGGGACCATATCCTTAGTTAAGCTTCATCAAACCCAACTCCAGACGATTTCTTTCAATGTGTTCACTACTCAGAGCCTTGGTGAAGATGTCTACTACTTAGTCCTCAGTCTTCCAGTACTTTATACAAATCAGAACCTTTTCAATATCATCCCTCAAAAAGTGACGTTGCACATCAATGCACTTTGTCCTCTAGTGTTGTACCGGGTTCAAGCTATAAATACACCAAAGTCTTCAAGATGTTGCTTCATCTTAAAATTCTTTTGGAACCCTTCAAATGAGAGTGTTTGTGCTAGGTTCCAATAACTATTTTGTATGAAGGCCTATGGATCAGCTTCCATACTTGGTTCTCCTCAACTGATGGAGTTCTTCTTGCATAACAACTATCCAATTAGCATTTTTCAATGATTCTTTGATGTTCTTAGGCTCGATGGGAGACAACAACGCTCAGAGGGAAAACATGTTCCTTGCCTTAGAACTATGTTGAATACTAGAGTCTAAGGATGTGATTACATTTTGAAGGGATGTGAACTCTTTTGCTTCTAGTTGGATACTTGAACTTCAGAATTTGAAGGACTAGGTTCCTCCATATGTGAATCATCATTGAAATCAACAAGATTATTACTTATGCTCTTTTGTTCTGCATCAGGAGTACCTAATGCAACATCAACAACCCTATGTTCAACTTAAGTCGAGATGATAGAGGGACTGTGTTCCTCTGTGTCTTTTGGAGATTCTACTGCATCTCCTTCATCACTTTTCTTGACTTGACTCATCAAATCGGTATTTCCATTTGCAATATCTATAGCTTCACCAAGAGCATTTGTGAATTATCCATCTTCATATTTTTTGTTATGTGACCCTTTGCCACCATTATTGAGAATAAAACATTTTGCATCCAAAGGCTCTCGGGTAAGTCATCTTGGCTTTTCTCCCATTGAGCGGTTCATAGAGAGACTTATCGAGAAGGGACCTGATCATGCACTTGTTAATCAAGTAGTAGGCAGTGTTGACTTCTTCAGCCGATGAACCAAGTCCTCCATAACCAACTCGTTCAATAAATAAAAGCGTACATGCCCAGTCATCTTCTCCATAACTTAGCATCATAATTAATGACACTTAGGCATGTTAGATCATCATCACTTAGTGAATCAAGGTTTGCAACTTAAGATAATCTCTTGGCTATCAATTAAATTTCACTAGTTTTAATATTGGTGAAAATGCAAGATTTGGAAAAGAACTTCACTTCATTTTTCCTTATCACATATTTGAGACACACTAAACAAGCTATATAATTTTCAACTACATGGGAGAGTATTTTGTAGCCGTCTTTTCATTTCCAAAAGACACACTCCCAACTTGGAAGCCCTAAAGTGAGAGGAAATCATTCATTCTTCTAATTTAATGCTTAGAGCAGCCACTTTCTCCCTTATAGTGATAGAACACGCAGATCAAACTTTTTTTTGCCCATGCAGGTAGCACATATTTTCTTTTCATGGAACCGGGTTTCTCATCAGTAGGCCTCTTTTCAACAAATACTTTGCTTTTCTGAAAAGACTGAAGCTTAGTTTTACAAGAGACCTTGTAATGACCCATTTGACCATAGTGAGTACACGACCAATTATCATCCATAGTTACATATTTGATATGGGGATTATAAGAGGCTTTAGCCTTTTGGAACCCGATTCATTGCTTGTTTCCACCATTACTCTTATACATAGACGTTATTACATCAAAGGACAAGGTACAATTAAGTGACTTATCATGATCCTTTTTAACCCTTTTCAAATCCTCCAAAAGTTGTCTATTTTTTTCAAGCTCAACAACAAGACTTGTTTTAACTTTCTTAAGCTCACTCTCAAACTCAAGTTTAGCCTCACTAGCCACTTCTTACCCTTAGTATTGTCCATCCATATTTTCGTTTGTCTTTTCAACAAGTTATTTTCTCTAGTTACTTCTTCTACTTATTCCTTTAAATCTACAATGGAAACTACCATATTGTCCCTCTCTTGTTCTATGTGAGCAATTTCTTCTATTAAAGCATTTTTCTCATTAATGAGGCTATGATAGGAATCAATCAACATATTTAATAAGGACATCAAATTTTTCTTAGAGAAAGTTTCCAAATTTCTTGGAATATCAAGAACTTGCCTTATCTTCCTCCTTGTCCTCATCATCATCAGATTTGGCCATGAGTACAAAGATTGTCACATATTCTAAAGATCCATTGTCAGCAACCATCATAGGTGTATGTCCTTGGTCATCTTCACTTTCAGATTCATCGGAGGAATTTCCCAGTCAGCCAAAGCTTGTTTCACTATGTTTTCTGCATCATCTCTTCTTTTGAACTTCCTGTCAGGGACCTGGTTCCTCTTAGCCATCTTATAAGTGTTGGTTTTATCATAATGCTGCTTATAAAGAGGACAATCTTTATTGAAGTGTCCAAACTTTCCACACTAATGGCAAAAATTATTTTTTTTGAAATTCCTATTGGAACTTCCTTCCTTTGGAATCCCAACATTTTTTCGAATCATCTTTTTGGATCTCGAGCAAGATACTCCATCTCAGATTCATCACTACTTGAGTCTTTTTTGGAAGCCTTAAGAATGAGGTACTTCTCCTCCTTGTGCTCTCTTATTCCACGATCCTTCTTTCTCTTCATCTCATAAGTTATGAGATTTCCAATGAGTTCATCAATGGTCAGCTTCTCCAAATCCTTAGATTCAGTGATATCATTCACTTTACTTTCTCAATAACCTAGTAAAACACTGTGTATTTTCCGGACCAGCTTGTTTCTTCGGATGACTTCACTAAGGGAGTGAAGTTCATTGATAATGGAGCTGAAACGTGTGTGCATATATTGAATAGACTCATCCTCCTTCATCTTAAAAATATAATACTTAGTAGTAAGCAAATTTTTTTTGGACTGCTTAACCTGATTAGTTCCCTCATGGGAAGTTTGAAGAGCTTCTCAAATCTCCTCAACAGACTGACAAGTTGAGAAGCAATTGTACTCATCTGGTCCGATGCCACACGAGACTGAGCATTCTCTCAAGTGTGTTTCAGATGAGTACAAGTTTAGAATAACTTGCAAGATGGACACACACTTGAGAGAATGCTCAGTCTCGTGTATTTTGTTTTGATTATTTGACAAACTACACAAGAGAATCAGATAAGGAACCTGATACAATTAGTTCTCTTGCGTTCAGGGTAATTAATCAGATCTCCAGTTCAATTCTCAATGAACTCTGATAAGGGAACAACAGAGGGAATAGATATGGACCAGTTCCCCTGGTCGTCTTATAGTAAAATCTACAACTTTAAACATTCTGAAGACCTTAAGATCACAAGGTTCCAGGTTGGGATCCTTCTTGGGATATGGCTCAACTCCTCAGAGTGGAAGGAACAACTGAGGGACCAGGTCCCTACCAATTCTTGAGGTGACTGTACGAAGTCAACTCTCTAGTTGGAAAGTTTTTGCTTGCACACTCTACAGTACATGAACGATACACCAATCAACTTTCCGTGGAAAGCTTTTAACCTACCTTTCTTACATCATCCAACTGATCTCACAAATGAGATATTAAAATTAAACAAAGGTAAAACAAATCAGTTGCACATTCATAAACTTATCAGTTAGACTCAGTGGAATTTTTGGATCATGTGGTATCAAGTGATGGGATCAAGGTGGAACCAGAAAAATATTGTGGCAGTTCAAAGTTGTCCTAAAAGCTTACAGCTACAAAGATTAGGAGCTTCTTAGGTTAGGCTGGTTACTATTTTCACTTCGTATAAACATTTTCATCTATTGCATCTCTATTAACTACGTTGGCTCAAAAGGGCAGTCTGTTTAGTTGGTCAGATACCGAGGAGGTATCAGTTGATGTAAACGTTGAGTCTTTATCATGTATATACATCCTAGACTCATATAGAGGCATTCATCCATATCATCTACATATTAATATTCATGCATTTAACACATGCATGCGACTTATTAGTAGGTTGTTGGACACTTGGAGGGTGTCAAATCGATGTAAAGGTTGAGTCTTTATCATGTGCATGCACACACACACACACACACACAAAAACTATTATGGAACAATATTCTAGCAAAATATGGGGGTTAAGTACAAAGGAGCTACCACATATGATCCATAAACTAGTGGAGAAGTTGAGGTGTCAAATAAGGAAGTGAAACAGTTTTTAGCGTAAATAGGAAGGATTAGATTGTCAATCTTGATGACGCTTTATGGGCGTATCCGACTTCATATAAAACACCCATTGAGTTGCCATATAAGTTGGTTTATGGGAAGCCATGTTACCTATAATTTAAGCTTGAGCACTCGGACTATTGGGCGATTAAAAAGCTAAATCGTAATATGGACTTGGCCGGTGAGAAGAGGTTAATACAACTTAATGAGGTTGATGAGTTTTGATTGTATGCATATGAAAATGCTAAGTTATACTAAGAAAATATCAAAAGGTAGCACGATAAGCACATCCAACTTGAGCCAGGTAAAGTAATCGGTGCGGACTCAACCCTAAGAAAGAGTGGGTGCGAATACTTAAAACCCTATAGTGTTATCAGGGTCGATATTCCACAGAGAGCTTCAAATTGGAGTTGAGTATTTTCTAAGCCTAGAAATGCCTTTTGGCTTCTAATTGATCTTTTATCATTTTTTGTGTTTACTTTTGTTAACAACTAAATTAATCAACTAATATTGTAAACTAAATTATGCTAAGTTATGATGCTAGTTGTATGCAATAAGAGAAAGGCACTAGGGTTGTAGCACTCACTAGGTGGATAATTAACGGGTATAAAATTCTAACACAAGGATGATAATTATGGGGAAAATGGATAATCGTTGCACTTTAGCACTCACTCTCATACCTCTCGGTAGAGAGAGCGATTATGCCTAATTGACTCTCTTGAGACCAATTGGGTAGGCTAATTTGCCCAAGCAACTTAAGGTTCAAGTGGGGTTATTACTCTCTCGAGGTTTAACCCGTTACTCAGGACTACCATTCTCATGGTCCATCCCAAGTCCTTGTTGGATTGAATGTGAGGTCATAGACTCTCTTTCTCAAGAAGAGTCAAAACCCACTAAGCTAGACTTTGTGTTTGCAACCACCAAATCTAAGTGAAAAAATACAAATAACACAAATACCAAACACCCAATATCATCCAAGCATCAATCAAAAACACTCATTAATTACCCACATTAGGGTTGGGCCACAACCCTAGCTAATGGGTTTAGCTAGGCGTGGAAGAAGTAGAAAAAGAAGAAATACTAGAAAAAATTAACATAATCATTAACTACAAGATTAATCTACTTGAATACATGTTAATTTCAAGAGAAAATTGCATAAAGTAGGCTAATATGAACTAGTCTCGTGTTTAGCTGCTACAGAGATAATAATCCTTGACCTAAAAGAGTACAGTGTTCTATTTCTACTACACAGGAAAAATCGGACAAAAATATCCCTGAGGGTCTGGCACAGACCGCATAGAAATGTCAAGCGGCCACGTAGAGCTTGTGGTCTTCAGATCTAGGCTTCTGGACTTGAGGATGCAGGCCGCGTAGAAATGTCATGCGGCCGCATAGGTCGAGCCATGTGGAACGCATGGAAATGGTGCGTGGCCACACAAGTTGACTTATCTGGATCACGTAGAAGTGATGCGGGGCCGCACTGGAGAACTTGGCAAAGTGTTGACTCTCTGAACTTTTACCCACACGGACCGCACTGTTTTGGTCTGCGTCCGCATGGGATTGTGCCTTGAATTTCTGAGCCTCTGATCTCTAGTCAGTATGGATCGCGTGGAAATAAATGTGGTCTGCATGGGATTTCTTCACTTTTGGGTCACTCTCTAAACTATCATGTGTCATCGCATGCCAAAACAGGGTGGACCGCGTAGGTCAGGCTGGACTTGGCATCATGCAGAACTGTTCTGCGTGGACGCACATCGGAACAGTGCGGTCCGAGCAGGTGACCTTTTCCCATTTTCAATTATATTTTGGTGCTTGGAAGGTTTTACTCCTCTTTTGAGCCGATTTGTGATATGTATCATCTAGTCGCTCAAACCTGCAATTTAACGCACCTTGTAAGCAATTTAGGACTAATTTAAAGTAGTTTATACACAAAGCTCAGGTAAGAAGGGGTATAAAACATGTATAATTCACATATATCAACTCCCTCAAACTTAAGCATTTGCTTGTCCTCAAGCAAATAAATTGAGGCCTATCCCTCAATGAAAAACACCCCAGTAATTCCTGTTCTTCCTAAAGTAACCTCAACGAGCCTCAGTTGGGACTAACAATTTCCCTCAATGCATATGTATCATTAACACATTTAAAACTTCGAACACTTGTGGATCAAGAGTGACACAACAGCATAAACGATTGACACAACTCATCAAGGAACCTTTCTCAAGCACTTTGGTCATTGTGGAACCTAAACTCATGCATCCTCGACTTTCCCTAAGAGAACCTCACATTTTAGAATAGTTGCACACAAATCAAGGTGAATGAACTCTCTCTCGTCTCTGACAAGGAAATGGCCCTAAGTCCGACTTTAAGCACCATATACTTGCCCTTCATGTAAGTATCCACTAATGTAGGCGTCCCTCAACTCAAGATCAAATAGGGCTTTTAAGGAGTCATTGTGAAGGCCTTTGGGTGAAGGTAGGATATGATGTTGTTCCAATGGTTTCAATCTTCCCTTAAGCACTTCTTTTGATTCATTTTGGCACACTTTCTTGACTCAATTGAGTAGTTCACTTCTTTTGGGGGCTAGAGGGATACAATATCACTCTTTTGTTTTGCAATTCAAAACTTTTCTCCTTTTGTATACTTTTCCACACATTTTTCACTTTTTTGTTGTCCTTTTGATTCCCTTTTTGATTCTTATTCTCTTTTTGTCCTTTTTGTATTTTTCTCTTTTTCATTGCCTTCCTTTTCTTTTGCTTTTGTGCATTTCTACCACATTGATGCCTTTCTTGTCTCCTCCCAAACTTAGTCATTTGCCACTACTCAAGGGAAGATTTGGGTGCCAAGAGAAGGTCTAATTGAGAACGGTTATAGGCTTGTAATTTGGTTCATGAAAGAATAAGGCTCAAGGCTCAAAAGGGGTGAACTAGGGATCATTTCATTGGTAGGTCATGGAATGGTTCAATTCGGCACTTTTGGATCAAGGAGAGCCTAAAATCATTTCTCAAGTCAAGTTCCACTTATGATTTTGCCTCAACAAACATTTGGGGCAAGTTCTAGGCCATCGGCACGGTACTTGGGCTCAATAAATCGAATTCTCACCACACGCACTCAAGGATTGCAAAAAGCAGAGTGGAGGGCCCATAACGACCTTAGATATTATTCAAGCACACAATGGCCCAACATGACCATATGATGATTGTTATCTCAACACAAGAGTCTCAAGATCATGACTTTCACCATCCTAAACACAACTTAATGCCTTTGACCATAAGATCAAAGGCAAATGTTCTAGGCCTAAGTGAAGCTTTGCCTGAGGTACCCTTAACTACAAAAACTAGAAAATCCAAAAAGAAAAATCAAAAATCTTACTCAACCCATAAGAAAGTTTCACGCTATCTATCATTGGAAAGCGACACCTGGTTCGCACAACATTCTACCCTAGAAAATCAAGGGCTTATTGCCAACACCAAAACAAAAAAAGGCTACAAGCCTAACTTTGCAACTAAAACAAAAACAAAAAATTTTAACGAAAGTAGAAAACATCAATGAAGACCAACTGAAAGCCAAATGAATATGTGCACAAGCGGAGTAGAATATACAACTAAGGGAGTTCAGAATGAAACTTTATATAAAAATAAACTATACCTACGAATGTACTGAAAGTAGTGAATATATATACACAATCATCCAAATAAATATCAAAAAGTAGGGCCACACCCCCATGAATAAGAGCTAGCATTATCCCCAATGATAACTACCAAATAAAGCATAAAAATAGAGGCAAATGATATAGAAATAGCCCCTCAAGCCTCATCAGTCGCTCTCTGCTGGTCAATGGCTCCCGTGTCCTCTATACAGGCAGGGACCTCAGATAGGTCCCCAGCCTGCTACTACTGTGCTACTGGGACATCAGGTGCCTACTCCTGAGCTGGATCAACTACTGCTGGGGCTAGAGGAGGCTCAATATCTGAAGTGCTGGAAATGCCCTCCTGAACCGGAGCCACTCCTATCACTACTTCCTCAGTGTTAGGGAGCTTTCGCTTCTTCCTCGGCCTATCCTCCTCCACCTGTGGCTTCACATCTGATGGGTCTACGGACGGCTCTGCAAACAACAAGTCAATTGGCAGCTGATCGGCCATCAGATTGTCCACCTACACCTGCAGCTTCAGCACCGACTCCTTTGAGGCCTTAGTCTTCCTCAATTTCCTGTGATCCTTAGACAAGTCCTTGAGGAATTATCCGATCCTAATTTTGCTGTATAAAAGCATACCACACCTTAAATACCCAATCATTCCATGCTATGCTCCCCAATAGCCTTTGCCAAATTTCCTTGCTCCGCAATCATCTTTTCCTGGTTGTCCAGGATCTTCTTCAAAGTATCATCAATAGAGGGAGGTATCTCAACAGTCACCGGAGCTCCCTGTGCCTGGACGGCTGTGGTCAATATGGACAACTTGTATGTCGCAGCCGACAACCATTTGTTCAAACTAGCAAGTGAGTGTGTGAGATGGTTGGCGGTGAATCTGTGAGTGTTTGACACCGGAATCACCAACTCATCTTTGGCAGTACGGGGAGCTGTGGATGGGCCTAGAGGCAATGTCTCGGTGGTGGGCTGCCCAATGGTAGCTGGATCTTCAGACTGGCCAGCTGCGTAAGAAGTAGAAGCTTGACTCTTCTTGGTGCCCTTAGGGTTGTCAGGACCCTTTTGATCATACCAAGAATAAGGGCTCATCGGAGGCACCATGATATCATATTTCTTCCGTTTCACCTTCATTTCTTTGAAATATAGGGCCAGTGTGTTGGGGAAGGGGTAGTTTGTCTTTGTCTCGTTCCCACATTAGAGATCACCCGTAACATGATGTTGCCGACATTCAACAGGAAACCCCCCATGATGGAAGCAACTAGGACAGCACGACCAATGGGAGCATAGTGACCATGTGTGTTCGGATCAAGCCGATTGCACACAAAAGTCAACCACCCTTTGCCTTCAAAATTGAGGGTGTTTCTGAATATTTTCTCTTGTGCCTTCAACCACACAAGGATTGTACATGGAGCAGCTAAAATCCCGGCTAACCACGGGCGAACTTCTTCTTTTATCGCCAGCTTCTCCAAGTACTGAGACTAATCTTCTTTCCCAAACCCCAAAAAATCATTTAGTGACTGCCCATCAAACACCACTGTCTTGTCCCTCACTTTAGTCGTTTGTATCCCGAACTACATGGTGATCATTGCTGTAGAATTCTTTCACCATGTGCTTGTTTGCTAAGTCCACTTTTTCTTTGAAGAACCCCCAACCCTCTCTCGTACGGAATTGAGCTTGTACGTGAGGGTTGTGAGGGAGAAATTCAGCATCAATAAATCGTTGCTCCAGAATCAACTTCCTCCTGGGCCACCACTCCCCTATACCAGTGGAAAGCAACCTCACTCACAAACTTATCTTCCTAGGTCTCCGGCTTCCTAGTCCTCTCAATCCCTCTAACTTTAGGTTCTCCTCCCTTGGCATACCCCACACTCTCCCCTAATAATGAGGCTGTGGGAGAGGTGGAGTATTGGCCCTCCTCTTCGTTATCATTCCCGAACTCATCAGAAGAGCTCGAGATACATTGACTGGCTTCTTGGAAGTGGCCACAGATGCATGCTCAGGAGAAGAGCCCTCAGGTACTTGGACCTCTACAGACATATGAGTGGGGGCGGACTCTGAAGTTATATCTCGAGAGGTTTCGTACTCACGCCCTGTTGAATGAGAAGCAGCCATGTCGGCTGCCCGAATAAACTTTCTATTCTTCTTCATTGTCTCCTTGTCTTTGGGAGTGAGTTTCACCACCTTTCTCACTATTTTCCCTCGGGAAGCACCACCCCACCCAGGTTGTTTTTCCTTGCCCCCACGATGTATTCGCTTTCCTCCATATTTTTGCACCATTGTCTGCAAAGAATAAACATCTAGTGTTATTAGTAGAAGCACAGAAGGAAAAGCGGACAGTTCTATTTTCATTTCAAAGTTGCAGAAATTATGTTGCAGACAGGGACCATGCAAACCACAAAGAAAAATCACGCGGTCCGCACAGGCAAAGTTATTTCACACTCAGTTCTCATAAAGGACCTACGCGGACCGCAATGTTTTGGATTTCGGCCGTGTAGGATTAACGCGGACCACCCAGAAATGGATGCGGTCAGCATAGGTTAACCTCAAAATTTGAACCCTCTCTAACCCTTGGCCATGCAGTCCGCACTAATTTGGACCGCGGACACACTGGGTTCACGCGGACCGCACTAAAATGGACGCGGTCCGCACAGATCAAACTCTTAAAATGCTACTTCTCTGAACTTTTGGGCATGCAGTTTGCGCTGATTTGGACCTCGGCTGCGGTGGTCTCACGCGGACGCGCTGAGAGGGTGCCACAAATGTCAATCAAACACACGTGGGCCGCATAAAAAGGATGTGCGGCCCCATAGAGAAAACATAATTGGTAGGTCCTATTTGTTCTTTTCAGTCCAAATTTTAGCATTAAAGGTCCTAATGATCCCTACTCAGTTGTTTTTAGAAGAATACATGCCCAAGCTTCAACAAAATTAACCAAAACATATTCTAATCAGTTAACTAAGAAGGAAAAAAGAGAAAAAGAAAGAAATTAAAAAGTTATTCTAGTAGAAATCAATGACAATAAACAAACATTAAAATATGAATTGAAATGAATGTGAGTTGTTACCAGGAATTAATGAGGATGCAAAGATGTATGCAATTGACGTGGGTGAACAGTAAAGATGTATGTTCTAATGAAATTTTGTGAAAAGGGTTAAAGGGGGCCTTAGGCTTCTATTTATAAACAACTGTGGGCCCCAGTTCTCACCTACCTGCACCGCCGTACAAAAATGGCATGCGGACCGTGCAGGATTTGTATCCTTCATATCATGAACACAGCTAACACAGACTGCACTGCATTGGACCGCGGCTGCGTGGGTAATTTCAGAGACTTGCATAATTTGGCCGTTCCCATGCAGACTGCACTGCTTTGGACCGCGGACGCGTGGGATATTTATCAGAGAGATGGCCATTTTTTATTCTTCCAGCGCGGACCACACAAAAATGTCGTGCGGCCGCGCTGGGTCTCTTGAGTTAAACCTTCAGTTGATCAAGCCCACGTGGACCACACTGTTTCGAGGTGCGTCCGCGTACGCACTGTTCAGAGACTGTTCATGTTTTCATTTTACCTTGCACTGGTTCAATATTATCCATGCAACACTTCACACACTATCAGCTCAAAAATCCTACTCTACAATAGAAAAACAAATAAATTCAAAAGACGTGGGTTGCCTCCCAAGAAGTGCCTGACTTAACGTCGTGCGACGCATGTTACCATCATAGTCACTTCAAATGAATCATCGCCACCACGTGGTTATCATCAAACTCCCAAATAATGCCTGACTCGATGGCCATTGACCTGGAATACCTCACCATTCTTGTTTTTGAGATCAATGTCACCAAAGGAGTAACACCAACCACTTAAAAAAGTCCTCTCCACTTGGACTTTAGCTTTCTCGGAAACAACCTTAACGCGGAATTGAAGAGAAGAACCATATCACCAACCATGAATTCTTTTCCCCGGGCATACTTTTCATAGAGTTACTTCATCTTATCCTTGTACAAGGATGAGCTGGAGTATGCATGAAATCGTAACTCATCAAGTTCATTCAATTGTTCAACCCGGAGATTGGCCGTAATAGCCCACTCTAAATTCAACTTTTTCAGCCCACATTGCCTTATGCTCTAATTTCACCAGGAAATGACATGCTTTCCCAAAAACAAAAAAATATGCCAACATACCAATTGGAGTCTTGAATGTTGTACGATAAGCCCAAAGAGCATCATCCAATTTCTTGGACCAATAAGTCCTATTTTCATTGACAGTATTGGATAGAATACTCTTGATTTCCCGGTTTGAGACCTCAACTTGGCCACTAACTTGAGGATGATAAGGAGTGGTCACTTTGTGGTTTACCCCAAACTTGGTAAGCAAAGAATAGAAAGCCTTGTTGCAAAAATGAGAGCCACCATCATTAATTATGGCACGGGGTGTACCAAACCTAGTGAAAATGCTCTTCCTCAAGAAAGCCACCACACTAAGAGCTTCATTGTTGGGTAAGGCGATGGCCTCAACCCATTTTGACACATAGTCCACCGCTACTAAAATGTAAGTGTTGCCACAAAAACTCACGAATGGCCCCATAAAGTCGATCCCCCAAACATATAAAATGTCGACCTCAAGAATCGTGTTAAGGAGCATCTCATCTTTCTTTGAAATCCCTCTAGCACATTGACACTCATCACATCATTTCATGAAGTCACCGACATCCTTGAACAATGAAGGCCAATAGAACCCACAACTCAACACTTTAGACACCGCCCTCGCCCCGCCATGATGGCCACCATAGGGCAAAGAGTGACAAGCTTCCACAATACTCAATTGCTCTTCTTCGGGAACACAACGGCAAATTACACCATCGGTGCAAATTTTAAAAAGGTATGGCTTATCCCAATAGAAGTTCAAAGCATCCCGCTTAAGCCTCTTCCTTTGGTTAGAAGAGAACTCATATGGGAACACACCGGTAATGTCAGCAAACCACGTCATGTCAAGCATAGAAACTGAGAGGAGTTGCTCATTCGAAAAAGAGTCATTTATCTCAAGGCCATGCGAAGGCCTCCCTTCCTCCTCCAATCCAGAAAACTGGTCCGCTACTTGGTTCTCACTTCCCTTTCTATCGACGATCTCCAAATTAAATTCTTGTAGAAGAAGCACCCATCTCATCAATCTTGCTTTTGAATCCTTCTTAGTCATCAAGTACCTAAGGGCGGCATGATCGGTATGGATAATGACTTTTTCCCCCATAAGGTTTGGGCGAAACTTCTCCATGGAAAATACAATGGCAAGCAATTCCTTCTCGGTAACCGTGTAGTTTCTTTGCACCTCATTTATTGTCTTGCTAGCATAATACACTGGATGGAACAATTCATTGATCTTCTGGCCCAAGACCTCCCCCACCACAACATCACTGACGTCGCACATGAGCTCAAAGGGAAAGCTCCAATTGGGTGGGGTTATGATGGGGGTAGTCGTCAACTTTTAATTTAGAAGCTCTAAAGCCTCCATACACTTGTCATCAAACACATATCTTGCATACTTTTTCCAACAACTTACACAACGGGTTCACTACCTTAGAAAGGTCCTTAATGAATCTCTGGTAGAAACCCGCGCGTCCAAGAAAACTCTTCACCCCTTTGACAGAGTTAGGGGGAAAAAGCCTTGAGATCACCTTGATTTATTCATTGTCGACCCCGATCCCTCTTTTCGAAATTTAATGAACCAACACAATCCCTTCTTCCACCATAAAGTGGCATTTCTCTTAATTGAGCACCAAATTTGTGTCTTCATAGTGGGCCAACACACGATCAAGATTTTGCAAACATTCACCAAATGAATCCCCGACCACACTAAAGTTATCCATGAAGACCTCTAATATGTCTTCCACCATGTCGGTTAAGATTGCCATCATACACCTTTGGAAGGTCACTGGAGCATTACATAGTCCAAATGGCATATGCGAGAATGCGAATGTGCCATAAGGATATATGAAGGTTGTCTTTTCCTGGTCCTCTGGGGCAATGAGAATCTGGTTATAGTCGGAATACCCATCTAGAAAACAATAGAATGCTTGGCCCGCCAGACGGTCAAGCATCTGATCCAAGAATAGTAAGGGGAAATGGTCCTTTCTTGTAACCTTGTTCAGTTTTCGGTAGTCCATGCATACCCTCCAACCCATCACAGTACGGGTAGAAATAAACTCATTATTATCATTGGTCACTACCGTCATTCCTTCCTTCTTTGGCACAAACTGTACTGGAGAGGTCCACGAACTATTAGAAATTGGATATATCACACCGGCGTTAAGCCACTTGATGATTTCCTTTTTAACCACCTCTTGCATGGCCTCATTGAGTCTCGTTTGATGTTCAAGATACGGTCTTGCATCCTCCTCCAATATTATCTTGTGCATGCAAAACACGGGCTAATACCCCGAATATCTGCCAAGGTCCATCCAATCGCTCGCTTTCGCTTTTGAAGAACCGCCAAAGTGGTGTCCACACGCACGTTAGTCAAACAAGAAGAAAGAATAACCGGCAAAGTGAAATTAGGACCAAGAAACTCATACCTAAGGTGAGGAGAAGGTGGTTTCAACTCCAACGCCGGTGGATCTTCAATGGATGGCTTGGTGGGTGGAGTTTTGCAATTTTCAAGATCAAGAGATAGCTTCCTCGGCTAAATACGAGTCCATGCCATGAAGTGCATTCATATATTCCACCCTTTCAGGAATATCATCAACCTCCATGTTCAAGATCACGACCTCGAGTAGGTTCTCAATATTTTCCATTGCGCTTGTGTCATCTACTATCACTGCCGTGACAATGTCAACAAACGAGCACACTTTGGTGCTATTTGGTTGGCGCATAGACTTGCATACATGGAAAACCACTTTTTCATCACCAATGTGGAAGGTCAATTCACTCGCCTCTACATCAACCAAGTCCTTCCCCATAGGTAGGAATGGACTTCCAATAATAATAGGGACCTCAAAATCCACCTCGCAATCCAATATCATGAAATTCGTCGGCAATATGAACTTGTCAACACGAACAAGGACATCATCAATAATTCCCAAGGGCCTCTTCATGGATCGGTCCTCCATTTGAAGCCTTATGGAAATCAGGAAAGGTTGCCTGATCCCCAAAGATTTGAACACCGAATAAGACATGATACTGATACTTTCCCCCAAGTCACATAGTGCCTTGGCAAAATCTGCACTTCCAATGGTGCATGATATTGTGAATGCACTGGGATCCTCTAGCTTCGGAGCCATGGAGTGCACAATGGAACTCACTTGATGCATTATTTTGACTTTCTCTTACTCCATAGATGTCTTCTTAGTAACCAAGTCCTTCATGAACTTTGCATATCCTGGAATTTGTTCAAGTCCCTCCATCAAAGGCAGATTGATGGTCAAACTCTTCATCATCTCAGTAAACTTTTTAAACTGATTCTTACCCTTTTTCTTGGCCAATCTTTGAGGATATGGCGGAGTAGGCCTAGGAAAAGGTGCCTTGGCTTTTGGCACCATAGGTTCCGGCATATCAATGACGTGTTCCCTATACGGGTTCACGGCCTCTTGGGTCTCCTCCTCACCCTCATCAATATCTATTCTCACTTCATCCCTCACATTGGTTCAACAATATCTTCAACCACTAATGGGACATCATCTTCCCGTAACTCATCATCATCGACCCAAACTTGACTTTCTTTCACATTACCCTCTCTCCCACTATGCCTTTTACAGCCATGACATGGTTATTGTGCCCACCCTTGGGTTTCACCACCGTATCACTTGGTAGTGCACCCTTCGGGAGAGTGTTGAGAGATTGTGATATTTTTCCATGTTGCATTTCTATGTTACGGATCGAAGTGTTGTGGGAGGCTAATTGGGCATCCGAGTCTTGATTCTTATTCATAATTTGTTCGAACATGTTCTCAATTCTACCCATGTCTTGACCCGAAGAACTCGACCCTTAATACTGGAATGGAGGTGGGTTGTTCGGTTCTTGGTACATCGGGGGGCCTTTGAAAGCCTTGCCCCCGATTACCTTGATTACCTCCTTGATTATTGTTCCACCCACCATTATTATTGTTATTCCAATTATTGTTGTTTCCGCCCCAATTGCATAGATTGCCTTGATTACCCCAATTGCTACCTTGATTGCCTTGATTACCCCAATTATTGTTCCTATTTACACTATTTTGTTGATTCCCCCAATTACCTTGGGAACGCCATTGTTGATTCCCTTTATTTCCTCTATTACATTGGTAGTTATTTACATATTGGACCTTCTCACTTTGGTCCTCATAACATTCATTCGAATAACCACCATTCCCATCATCAAAGTTGTCAAAATTTTCCGGAGGTTGTTGTTGCCCTCTTTGCCTTCTTTTCGTCATATGCACTCCCTCCATGGCATTGACTTGGTGTGGATTTTGAACTTGTTCAAGTTGCGCCTTGGCCAATATTTTTGTGAGTTCGGCAATGGCTTGGCCGTGATCATACAACTCCTTATGCAAGTGTATAACATTGGGATCACATTGAGGAACATTAACCCGGATTTGCCATGCCGAAGAAGTATCGTCCATTTTATCAAGAACATCACAAGCTTCATTGTATAGAAGCTTCATAAAATTGCCACCGGCCAGCTGATTGACAATGCACTGATTTGTTGTGTTTATACCCTGATATAACATTCGTTGGATCATAACATCATTCATATCGTTGTCGGGGCACTCTTTTACCATCATCCAAAATCTCTCTCATATCTCATGTAAAGGCTCCATCGGCTCTTGCTTGAAAGCTAAGATCTCATCTCTAAGAGCCGCCATATGACTAGGCGAGAAGAAATTTTCAATGAATTTATTCGCCAACTCATCACAAGTGGTGATGTAATGATTTGGCAATCACTCCAACCAATCCAATGCCTTTACCCAAAGTGAGAAGGGGAAAAGCCTTAACCTCAGTACATCTTCCGAAACATTTGTCTACTTGCTCCCCCGACAAGTATCCACAAACCTTTTCAAATGATTGTAGGCATTTTGGTAGGAGGTGCCTGTGAAATACCCTCGTTGTTCGAACAAAGTAAACATGACATTAGTGATTTGGAAGTTCCTCGCCCGGATTCGGGGAGGAACTATTGCACTTGCGTACCCTTGATTGGGTAGAAATCGTGGATCTACTCTTGGTGGAGGTGGAGGAGGGTCTGGTATGTTGTCATTAGCATTAGCATTTGTATTGCTACCCCGTCTTTGCGCTTGGGGTAAAATCTCCTCTTGTTCCACATCTTCCACCTCCTCCACTCCCACATTAATAGGATCATGTGCATTTAAAGCCATTGGTACCTGAGTGAATTGAACAAACAAAGTAAGTAAAAAGAAGAAAAGAGAAGCAAAAACACAAAACTAGCCAATAAATCGTTAAATACCGTAAGCTTCCTGGCAACGGCGCCAAAAAATGATCGGTGCGGACTCAATCCTAAGAAAGAGTGGGCGCGGATACTTAAAACCCAATAGTGTTATCGGGGTCGATAATTCCACAGAGAGCTTCAAATTGGAGTTGAGTATTTGCTAAGCCTAGAAATGCGTTTTGGCTTCTAATTGATCTTCTATCATTTTTGGTTTTTTCTTTTGTTAACAACTAAATATATTAACTACTATTATAAACTAAATTATGCTAAATTATGATACTAGTTGTATGCAATAAGATAAAGGCACTAGGGTTGTAGCACTCACCTAGGTGGTTAAGTAACGGGTAAAAAATTCTAACACAAGGATGATAATTATGGGGAATATGGATAACCGTTGCAATTTAGCACTTATTCTTACACCTCTCGGTAGAGAGAGTGATTTTTTCCAATTGACTCTCTCATGACCAATTGGATAGGCTAATTTGCCCAAGCAACTTAAGGTTCAAGTGGGGTGATTATTCTCTCGGGGTTTAACCTGTTACTTGGGACTACCATTCTCATGGGTCCATCCCAAATCCCTTTTAGATTGAATGTGAGGTCATAGACTCTCTTTCTCAAGAAGAGTCAAAACTCACAAAGCTAGACTTAGTATTTGCAACCACAAAATCTAAGTGAAAACGAACAAACAACCCAAATACCAAACACCCAATATCATCCAAGCATCAATAAAAAAACCCATTAATTACCCACACTAGGGTTGAGCCACAACCCTAGCTAATTGGTTTAGCTAGACATGGAAGAAGTAGGAAAACAAGAAATACTAGAAGAAATTAACATAATCATTAACTACAAGATTAATCTACTTGAATCCACGTTAATTACAAGAGAAAATTGCCTAAAGTAGGCTAATATGAACTAGTCGTGCTTAGCTGCTATAGAGATAATAATCATTGACCTAAAAAAGTGAAGTGTTCTATTTATACTACACAGGAAAAGGGGACAAAAATACCCCTGAGGGTCTCGCCAGGACCGCATAAAAATGTCACACAGGGCTTGTGGTCTTCAGATCTGGGCTTCTGGACTTGAGGATGCGGTCCGCGTAGAAATGTCATGCGGCCGCATAGGTCGAGCCATGCGGAACGCGTGGAAATGGTACGCGGCCGCACTTGTTGACTTGTGTGGACCGCGTAGAAGTGATGCGCGGCCGCACTGCAGAACTTGGCAAAATGTTGACTCCTGAACTTTTACCCACGCGGACCGCACTATTTTGGGGTGCGGCCGTGTGGTATTGTGCCTTGAATTTCTGAGCCTCTAATCTATAGTCAATGCGGACTGCATGAAAATGGATGCGGTCCGCGTGGGATTTCTTAACTTTTGGGTCACTCTCTGAACTATCCTGCATGACCGCATGGCAAAATAGGGCGGACCGTGTAGGTCAGGCTGGACTTGGCATCATGCAGAACTGTTGTGCACGGCCGCACATCAGAATAGTACGGTCCGCGCAGGTGACCTTTTTCCCATTTTCAATTATCTTTTGGTGCTTGGCAGGCTTCACTCCTCTTTTGAGCCGATTTGTGATATGTATCATCTAGTTGCTCAAACCTGCAATCAAATGCACAACAACAACAACAACAACAACAACCCAGTATAATCCCACTTAGTGGGGTCTGGGGAGGGTAGTATGTACGCAGACCTAACCCTTACCCTTGGGTAGAGAGAGTGTTTCCAAATAGACCCCCGACATCCTTCCCTCCAAGAACTTCCCACCTTGCTCTTTTGGAGACTCGAACTCACAACCTCTCGGTTGGAAGTGGGGGTTGCTTACCATCAGAGCAACCCCTCTTGTCTTAGAAAAGGATTCTCTATCGCGCTAGGCAGGGGTAGAACCTAAGACTTTTAGCACAGGAAACAGGTGCTATATCCACTGAGCTACAGGCACTTATAACAACAACAACAACAACCCAGTATAATCCCACTTAGTGGGGTCTGGAGAGGGTAGTGTGTACGCAGACCTTACCCCTACCCTTGGGTAGAGTGGCTGTTTCTAAATAGACCCCCGACATCCTTCCCTCCAAGAACTTCCCACCTTGCTCTTGGGGAGACTCGAAGTCACAACCTCTCGGTTCGAAGTGGGGGTTGCTTACCATCACATCAACCCCTCTTGTCTTAAAAAATGATGCTCTATCGCGCTAGGAAGGGGTAGAACCTAAGACTTTCAGCTTAGGAAACATGTGCTATATCCACAAAGCTACATGCGCTTATAATAACAACAACAACCCAGTATAATCCCACTTAGTGGGTCTGGGGAGGGTAGTGGGTACGCAGACCTTACCCCTACCCTTGGGTAGAGAGGGTGTTTCCAAATAGACCCCTGTCATCCTTCCCTCCAAGAACTTCCCACCTTGCTCTTGGGGAGACTCGAACTCACAACCTCTCGGTTGGAAGTGGGGGTTGCTTACCATCACAGCAACCCCTCTTGGAAGTGAGTCTACAATCAAACGCGCCTTTTAAGTAATTTAGGACTAATTCAAAGCAGTTTATACACAAAGCTCATGTAAGAAAGGGTATAAAATATGTATAATTCACAGATAGCGCAAATCAGCTCTCTTGTTCAATTTTAGATTAAAGTTTTTGTTGGAAATCATAAGTCTAAATGGTCGGGCCCCATTATGCCTCATTGAGAAGTTGAGTTACGGATTTGATTTCAAATGGTATATTCTTTGTAAATGAGCAAAGAGTAAAGTACAAGGTTGTTGCATTGCACGTTACAAGACCTCAGTGAAATTATCTGACATGTAAATATTGGTACCATAGAGACACGATATTAAATTAGGTGATTGTTGGGAGGCAACCCAACTATTTAACTTGTTAGTGTTTAATTGTATAGCTAGTCATAGTGTAGTTGTAGTTCTAGTTTAGATCTCAATTCTTACTCGATGGAACTAGTAGATTGTTTTTTCATCCTTTTGCTATTTTTTGAGAATATTTGAGCTAAATGAACGATGGAGTATTGAAAGAAGTGATAAGAGTTCAAAAGCGCAAGGTTAACGCGCGCTCCAAGCTTGCAATCATGCTTAATTTATTAGGAAACTATTTTCAGGTATGATACTACTACGCCACACATGCTGGCATATGTATTTAACCATAGTTTCTAACACCTCATTCCGAATAGCATTCACACAAACAAGTAGAAAATTATTTTAGGCACTATCTTCAACGCCTCGCGCTTCTGCGCACATCATATTGTGCTTATTATCAGGGGCCAAAATGTTTTTTTTACTCAATCATTAAGTGTATTAAACTGACCCAACCCATAATTCCCTCTTCACGCTTTAAATCTAATCCCTCTTAACCGTATATTACTTAACAACATGACATACCATTACTAAATTCAAAACAGAGAAAGTAAAGACTTCTCTTCCCTTGTATATCTTCTTCTCCATTGCCTTGTTATACTCCACCATGTGAGAAGGTATATCTTTCCTATCTTCTCTATTTTTTTTAATATTTTCGTTCTTTCTTTCTCTTCTTCTTATTTTAGTTCAAGCTTGCTCTTCTTTCTTTTTCTTTACCTTCATAATAATAACTCAACAATGGTGGAAGTAGTGAAAGTGAATCCCAAACCCATATCCTCCATACATGTTCCATTGGCTGCTAATAGAAGCACTAGAACTACTATTCCCAAGTCGACATGGGAGGGGGAGGTAGTCCCTCACTTGAACACACACTCACACATAGTTTGGGCGCACCAATTATTTGATGAATTGTCTCAAAGATAATTCGAGTCCCTATCAGATTCCGGGTCTTTGGGGCTGATCAAATTTGGTGTTATAATAATTTTAAGCATAAGAATTAAGTATGGAGTGGCTCAACGGAGATAGAGTAGTTGTTGGAAGCTTTATGGCTAATGTTGCTCGAATGTTGCACGATGCCAATGTCGCATGGTTTTGGATCCCTCCCTTTAGAAGCACATGATTAGGATTGTCTCTGTTACACCACTTATTGTTTTTTTTATTTTCATGCTAATATTTTTGTATATATATTTGTCCGTTAGTCCACATATTATATATATCTCATGACCCAAAATCTAATTAGTCATAATGGCACATAATGCAACCCGCTAGGTAAACCAAATAACAACCAGCACAACTCTATTAAAATAGTAAGAAATTAATAAGTGAAATAACAAAATTTTCACACAATAACTCAAGAATTGGTAGTACAAGTCATGAGCCACTAAGACTTAAATTAACAAAGCTAACATGAAAATAAATACAAAGTTTATTTGGACTATACATAAGCTGATTAAAAGTTTAAAACTAGCAAGAACAAGTGGTAGCTACATCCGAAAAATAGGTACATCTTCAGTGCCGACTCCTTTCATCCACAATATCTCAACTCCAAGATCTACACACACGGTGCAGAAGAGCAGTATGATAACAACCGACTCCATATACTCGACAAGTATCATAACTAACCTCATTGAGGTAATAGAAGCAAGAGTTATAAATAATACTCGCTAATCACTTGTACAGTTCATTATCCCAACAAGTACAAAACAGTAACATAATCAAGTAATGAATCACAAATAAAACCACTTTGGTGCGCACAGTAACTTAATATATTGTGCTTAATCAACAATCCAACATATAATGAAGATATGCAAATAAACCAGATGAACAAAAAAGAAAATTGCACGTAAAGATGAAATGGAATAACCAAATATAAATATGTTGTGGCATGCAACCCGATCCAAATAAAAACCACAATACGGCTCTAAGGACCACATTAGAATCTCAATAACCGACTCAACCACTGATTAGCTTTCCAAAGCCACTTCTACAAGAAAACCATCGATTTCTCACAATCCGCGTGTAAACCATTAAGAAGACACATGAAAGGGTGACCCTAGGGCGATGGATCCATATCCACACAATGCATGAACACTGCATAGCAAACTCACATGCTATTAATATATCAATCGCTAGGGACAACTCACGTGCTGCAAGGACAACTCACTTTCCAATAATATCAATATCTCAGATCCACATGGACAACTCACGTGTTGCATGGACAACTCATATGTCAATATCACAATCCGTCTACCGTGGTCACATGCTCAATATCACAATCCGCCCATCATTGTCACATGCTCAATACCACAATCCATTCGGTATGGTCACAAGCTCAATATCACAATCTGCCTGGCATGGTCAAAGGCTCAATATCACAATCTGCCCGGCGTGGCCACAAGCTCAATATCACAATTAATATGGCATGGTCACAGGCTCAATATCATAATCCGTTTAGTGTGGACACATGCTCAGTATCACAGTCCTCCTCGGTGTGATCAGAGGCTATCTATCCAATCCATATCAAATAGAAAGAAGATATATAAGAATACAGTAAATGATATAATGAACATCAAATTTCATACTCCTAGATATGTATAAGTGACATGTTAAGGTGTATGCATGTGTAAAGTTTATTTATCTTAGCTCAATCGGGCACATACATCATGAAAATAGCAATTATCAGGTTCAATCAGGAGGTTAATCCCTATGTAACCTCAAACATAGCTAAAACTACTCACAACAAGGGTAAAATTATAAAAATCTTCACAGCACAAAGCGCAACAATCAATTCAAGGCATATCATAGCCTAATCACTACCCCAAAGCATGAATAATTACCCCGGTGCATGCATATGGGCTCAACCTCATCCATATGCACCACTCATAGCACGTGGCTATCATAAGTAAATAACTCAGGAAACTAATGTCTTAACTAAGTTTAGGTAAGATACTTACCTCAAGTAAGTCAAATCGATACTCTAGAAGCGTCATCTCGCATGAATCAACCTCTGAGCGGCTCAAAACTAGCCAAAAACAACTCAAACTCAAGTAATGCCATAGAAAATGAACCCTAATGTCAAATATTTAATCAAATATTCAATGTCAACCCAGGCTCACGCCCTAGAACCCAACAAACTCACAAATTTTATAACCCATTCGAATACAAGTTCAACCATACTTGTTTCACTCAAATCCGCATCCGAATCGATTTTTAGATCCTAATTATTCACTTTAGAAATTTTTTTGACAAAAAAACCTCCCCAGTTTCTCTTTTAGATTAAATAATCCAATGCTAAAATCAAAGATAGAATAACGTAAAATAATCAAATTCAAGTTAAAAATACTTTCCCCAATCAAAATTGTTAAAATTCCCTCCAAAATCACCCAAATCCAAGCCCCCAAACTCAAAATACAGTAAAATGAGTAAAACCCTCGAGTATATAAAATCTACCTAGGAATCTTCGTATCTACGGACCCAACAACAGCATATGCAGCAAATACCTCACATCTGCGAGTTCCCTGAAGCCTCAACCAACCGCATATGCGGACACTACCTCACATCTACGGAGCAGATCTGTAAAGACCTTCACATTTGTGCGCACACCCAACCTCGCTAATATCGCATATGAGGACACCCTACCGCATTTGCACTTCCGCTTATATAGTCAATCTCTGAATTTGCGGACTATGCTCATATTCCACCTCTTCCGCTTCTCTGCACCAGTTATTGCAGATGTGCCATCGCATCTGTGCACCTCTCTTTGTAGGTGCGATTGCACCAAGCCTGCCGACCTTCACCCAAACTTAACCATCTTCTGGGTGGTCCAAAACCCACCCAATCCCCTCGGGACCCTGTCCAAGAAGTCCCAAGATATAACATATACCTACTCGATGCCCCAAATCATACAAAATAACATCAACACCACGAATCATATTTCAATTTAAGTTTAATGAACTATTTCAAATTTCTAAATTTCAAACTTACGTCGAACACGTCTAAGCAACTTGGAATCACCTCAAATTTTTCACACAAGTTTCAAATGAAATTACAACCCTATTCCAACTCCCAACAAAATAATCCAAACCCGATAACATCGAATCCAATTGCCGGTTAAACCCATAAACTTTCTAAACCTTCAAATTATCAACTTTCGCTAATTAGAGCAAAAACTTTCTTGAAACATCCAAATGCAAATCCAAGAATATGTCCAAGTCCAAAATTACCATTCAGACCTAATGGAACCATCAAAAGTCTGATTCAAGGTCAAATACAAAAAAATCAAACTTGATCAACTCTTCCTACTTAAAGCTTCTAAAACAAGAATCATTTTTCAAATTAATCCCAAACCACTCAAAAATCAAAGCCGACAACACACGCAAGTGATAATACACCATATGAAGCTACGATAACCTCAAACCATCAATCTGAATACAGATGCTCAAAACAATCAATCGAGTCATTATGAACATGGGTGGTAAACTCAGGTAAAGTCAAAATTACAACTTTTTGTCAAGGGTATTTTGTGTTTTATTCTTCAATTTCAAAAACTTTCATCATACTCATTTTATGAAATGTGGAAGGTCTTTTTATTTGTGTGGGACATGTGTCTTTGGCTATCATTTTTCTACTTCTTCACATATCTATTTTTCTTTTGGGTTGAAACCACACAAACCCTCTTCATTTTTCCGTGTGGGTATGTCCTTCTCACTCACTTGCTTGCTGGTACATTTTAAACCTTTTTTATCAAGTACGTTTCTAATAATTATTTAGCATTAAGGCAGCTTTTGCTTCTCTAATCGTATATTTTTTTCTTTTTTCTTTTTTCCTCTTATCTCGAAAGAATACTCATTCAATTTTACACAGGTTTATCCATCATTGCCTTTAGATGTATGTTGATTAGAGAGCCTGTAGTTTAACATTATTGTAGGGATTTAGTTATGCTCATTTAAATCCTCCATCAGTGTTCGTCACTTTTGATCTCGTCCAAGTCACACCTCGATTTAAAGTTATGAAACGACTGATGCAATAGTAATAGCCAACAAGGAGTCACGGTCGATTTTCCATATGGATCTATGTTTGGGATTTAAGGTATATATTATAGTGTATGCTCTTGAATTATCTCAAATTGCACTTCCATAAACTTGGGTTGTTTGTAGGTCTAATGTAAACTAAGATTACTAACAAAGAATTGAAATTAGGAAATTATTTCGTTGTTGTTTTCCAAATGATATAAAAGGCCTAGGGCTATGACCTTCACCTAGGTGTTTGCCTAATGGGTTGTAAAATTTAAAGCTTGTTTTATTTGTCGGGGTGTATTATGGCTATTAACACTTGAGTACCCAATTAATACCTCTCGGTCAGAGAGTGATTTTCCCCAATTTGGCTTTTTAAAGTCCAAATGGATATTAAACAAAGCGGTTGATACAATGATCGAGTCGGATTTTACTATCTCTAATTTCAACCCTTTAATTGGGACTATATATCGCTTGAATTTACCTAATTTATTGTTAGAAAGTTTTCCTAGACTAAGTCTCTCTTTCTCAAGTAGAGACCAAGTCAAATAGGCATGAACTAATATTTGCAACCATTAATTCTACAATTAAAATAAAGAGCAATGATAAATAATAAACATCCAACTATAAACAAGTAATAAATCAAACGCCTATTAATATTACACTCTAGGGTTGGGTCACAACCCTAGTGAATATCTAGCTACTCATGCTTAGATAGAAGAAATAGAAGAAAAAATGACAATTGAACCCACATTGATAATTAAATTAATGAAATCTATATTCAAAAAGCTCAAAATAGCAAAAACTACTAAAAAGAGTAAAGAAAACCGTCTACTGTGGCTGCTGATGTCAAAAACATGACATAAAAAATGAAACTCTTCTATTTATATCGGGATGCAATTTTTGGACAAGATGCCCTTTCAGAGGTTCTGCGCCGCACAACTCCATGTACGGTCCACACTTTGCTTCAGCCTAACACGATTGGAAACTTGTGGCCACGTAATTTGAACTACGGCCGCACTTCTCTCTTTTTTTGGTTCGCACAAATGTGTCTGCGGCTGCACTTTGCTCTTCTGTGGACTACACAAATGTGATTCTGGCCGCGTAGCTATTCTTCAGCGACCGCAAAATAATTGTATTGTAATGACCCGGCCGGTCATTTTTGGAATTTACGCCTCGTTCCCTTATTAACTACTTCCCCTAATTGCATGTCTGCTATTTTGGTTTCCCATGATGTTCGGTGTTAGATTCGGAGTGTTTTGGGACACTTAGTCCTTAAATGAGAGCTTAAGTGTTGGAAAGTGGTCCATAGTCGGAACAGTATGTAGACAACCTCGGAATAGAAAATAGATGGTTTTGTTAGCTCCATTAGGTGATTTTGGGGTTGGGAGCGTGTTCGGAATGCATTTTGGAAGTTCGTAGCTCATTTAGGCTTAAAATACCGAAGTTTATTTTTTTTAAATTTCCGGTTCGATAGTGAAATTTTGATCTGAGGGTTGGAATGGAATTCCGGAAGTTTCTGTAGCACTATCATGTCATTGGGGACATGCGTGCAAAATTTCAGGTCAATCGGACGTGTTTTGGATAGGTTTTTGATCGAAAGTGAGTTTGGTTGAAATTTGAAGTTCCTAGGTTCAAATTATTGATTAATTTGAGTTTGTGGCATTGTTTTAGGTGGTTTATGGGTACAAGTTCGGATGATGATATGGAATATGTCTGTAGGTTTGGTTGAGGTCCCGGGGACCTCGGGTGTGTTTCGGATGCTCAACGGAGCATTTTTGGAGTTTGAAATATTGCAGAAAATCAATTCAACGGTTGCGTTCTTTTCCTTCTCTGCGATCGCATCCCTTCCCATGCGATTGCGTAGTGCAAATTTCAGAGGATGAAAATTCCTCTTGTATGATCGCATACCACTATCTTCCCCTTCTTTGCGTTCGCAACCCGTTCCCTCATTCGCACTGTATAAGCTGAGTCGGTGTCTCAGAGCCCAATTCCTTCTATGCGATCTCATGACCCAGATTGCGATCGCATAGGCCTGTTTACTCCTCTTCTACGATCGCAGAACTTTCTCTGCGTTTGCATAGGCCAATTTTTGGGCCTTTGAATTTTTACTCTACGTAATCACATCCCATTTCATGAGATCGCAGTGAACAAATACATGGGCAGTATAAACATTTCAAAAATCCAAGAGTTAGCCATTATTACCAAAACTCAAGGTCTCGGATTTGGGAGCAATTTCAAAGGTTTTTCAAAGGCATTCACTGGATAACGATTCTCTACTCTCCTATGACTAAAACCCACTAATCTAATCATGAATTCATCCTTTAATTTTGGACTTCGAATGAAAATTGGAGAAAACTTCTTAGACCTAGCTATGGGGTTTTGAGTGGGCTTTTGACCTCCGATTTGGGAGATTTTTGTATGGTTAGACTCATGAGAGTACAAAGTTTCTGAAAATGTAAAAACTATTCGATTCGGAGATGTTGGTCTGATGGGCATTTTGGTCATTTTACCTATTTTCGTGTCTTAACTTTAATTTTAATAGTGGATTCAGTTTTTTGCGATGTTATTTACGTTATGCAATTGGATTTAATAGATTTGGGTCATTAGGAGATGGATACTCGTGGCAAAGGCATGGTTTCTTAGTCGATTTTGTACCGGTTCAAGGTAAGTGGCTTTTCTAACTTTGTGTGGGGAACCTTTCCCCTTTGGCGTGATCCTTGGTATTTGAATGCCTCGTACGTGAGGTGACGAGCGCATACTTGACCTAATTATTGTAAACCCATTTCTACTTGAAATATTAAATTGATATTCCTAATTAGTTGTTCTTTTTAGACTGTTAGTTCAACCTATTCTTGCTTAGAGAAGCATGTTTAAATGTCTTACTTGTTTAATTGATTTGCTGTATTATTTGCACTCTGTGGAGCATGTTAGGTTACCATTACTTTTTCTTATTTAGCATTTATTCTTTGAATATGAGTTGTTGTTGTTGTGTGTTTAATTTGGGACTATGGGACAGTTTCCCGGGAGATCCCCATGTACTTGATATGTTCTAGATGAGAGTGTGGGATACCAAGAGATCCTTGGCATCGGTATTTATATATATTGGGATACTAAGAGATCCCCAGCATATATGATGAGGATACCAAGAGATCCTCGGTATCAAAAGAGATCCCCGATGTGTATGATGAGGATACCAAAAGATCCTCGGGATACCAAGAGATACCCGGTTACTATTCCTTGTTGAGAACAATATTCCTTGTATTGTTACCTTTGTTTTCTATTACTGTTTCCGCATTTATCTGGTTTAGATTCTCGCTGTAGACTCTATTTAAATTGTTTCCGTTATCTTATTATTTATTATGTTTTATCTCAGTAGGGCCCTGACCTTCCTCGTCACTACCCGATCGAGGTTAGGTTTGGCACTTACTAAGTACCGTTGTGGTGTACTCACTCCTGTTCTGCGCATGTTTTTCATGTGCAGATCCAGGTACCTCTACTTAGGCGCAGTGTCAGTGAGACAAGAGGACTACGGAGACTTCGAGGTAGATATGCTAGGTCTGCAGACCTAAGAGTCCCTCTTCACTCTATCTTTTGTTCTAAGTGCTCTTTCCTTTCTGTTGTTAGCCATTCGGGAGTTCAGAGCTATTGTTATACATTTCTATTGCCTGTGTTGCCCGTGAGTTTTCTGGTTTTGGGTTTTGTTTAGTATATGTAAATGTTGGATTGTATTTGCCAAGTGGCACCTATATACAATTTTCCTTAAGTTATCTAGTTTAATTAATTATTTCTGCAAATTATGATATTTTCGCACTGCCAGGCTTACCTAGTCACGATGATTGGGTGCCGTCATGACATTTTCACGGATGGTGAACTAGGGTCGTGACAAGTTGGTACCAGAGCTCTATGTTTATAGGAGTCACAAAACATAGGCCGGTTTATTAGAGTCTCGCTGATTGGTACGGAGACGTCCGTACTTATCTACGAGAGACTATGTAACTGTTTAGGAAAAATCTTTACTTCATTGAATTCCTTGTCGTGCTATATTTCTTGACATCACTACTAAAACTTCTATCTTTTATTCTCTCGCATATGGTGAGGACATGCACTACTCAAGATGATCAAGCAGTCGCGCCCCCTACTGCAGCCATTAGAGGCCGGGGCAGAGGCCGTGGACGCGCACATGGTATAGCTAGAGCACCTGCACGAGCTGCTGCTGAGGTACCGCTAGCAGATCCAACCAGAATTCAGGCACCTGGCACGCCTACCACCACTACTACTCCAGCCTTGCAGGAGACATTAGATCAGTTCATGTCTATGTACACCACATTGGCTCAGGCGGGGTTGTTTCCCCTCACTGCAGCCACATCCCAGGTCGGGGAAGAGGCCCAGGCTCTCGCAGCCCGTAGTCTTGAGCAGAGAGTGCAGACGGAGCTGGTCCTAGAGGTTAATCCTGTACCGCCTGCAGCGCCAGTTAAGCTCGAGGATGGGTCAGTTGTATCAGAGGACGAGCATCTGAGGCTTGAGAGGTTTAAGAAATATAAGCCTACTATGTTCAGTCGTTCAGCATCGGAGGATGCGTTGGGATTTCTAGCGGAGTGTCATCATATTCTTCACACTATGGGTATAGTAGAGTCCAACGAGGTTTCCTTCACCGCCTTTCAGCTTTAGGGAGTCGCTTATGATTGGTGGTGTACTTATGAGATAAACAGTCTAGGTGAGGCTGCTTCACTGACTTGGACCCAGTTTTCGAATATGTTTTTGAGAGAGTTTGTTCCCTAGAGCCTCAGGGACACATGGCTTCTAGAGTTTGAGCACTTGCTCCAGGGTACTATGACAATTTCAGAGAATTCCATCCGTTACACCAGGTTGGCTAGGCATGCACCAGCTCTGGTTGCCACTGTCCGTGAGAGGGTTCGTCGGTTTATTGATGGCCTTATTCAACCCATCATGTCTATCATCGCTCGAGAGTTGGAGATGGACATTCCTTATCAGCAGGTAGTGAGCATTTCTAGGAGGATCGAGGGTATGCTCGCTATGGAGCAAGAGGAAAGAGAGGCCAAGAGGTCTCGAGAGTCGGGCCACTACTCTGGTGCCCGTACTCCAGCAGCAGGTCGACATGGTAGGGGTTTTGTCGTTCGCCCCATTAATTAAGCTCTTCTAGCAGCCAGCAGTGCTCAAGATCTGCCTATACCTTAGGATCCTTACTATGCACCCTAGTTTTTAGAGCACCTCCTGCGTAGGGTCTTTTAAGAGGTCAGACTAGGCCCCAGCTAGTCACATCCAGCACATCCTCCCAGGGCTTGTTTTGAGTGTGGTAACACCCATTATATGGTGAGGGATTTCCCTAGACTTGGGAGGGGTGCACTTTCACAGACTGCTTAACCACAGCGTGCTCCTCAGAGTTCTCAGGCCATGATCACAGCTCTAGATGCCACCCCATCTGCCCAGCTAGCATGGGGCATAGCTTGGGAGATAGAGGTTGCCCTCGAGGGAGGGGCCGGGCCAGATATTATGCTATTCCTGCTCGCACCGAGGCTATTTCTTCTGGTTCTATTATTACAGGTATTATATTTGTTAGTCACTGAGAGGCATCTGTTCTATTTGATCCAAGCTCTACTTATACTTACGTGTCTATTTATTTTGCTCAGCATTTGGGTATTGCCCGAGAGTCATTGAGCTCTCCTATTTATGTTTCTACTCCAGTAGGAGATTCTCTTATTGTGGACCACATTTATCAATCATGTTTGGTTACTATTCGTGGTTTTGAGACCAGAGCGGATTTATTGTTACTCGGTATGGTTGGCTTTGATATTATTTTGGGCATTTATTGGTTGTCACCCCATCATGCTATTCTTGATTGTCACGCCAAGATCGTGACGCTGGCTATGCCAGGTATTTCGCGTATTGAGTGGAGTCGTACTTTTTATCACACTCCCGGTAGAGTTATCTCTTTTCTTAAAGCCCAGCGTAAGGTCGAGAAGGGGTACGCCGCGTATTTAGCATATGTGAAAGATGCCAGTGCTGATACCCTTTCTATTGATTTTGTCCCAATGGTACGAGATTATCCCGATGTGTTTCCAGCTAATCTTCCGGGTATGCCATCGGATAGAGACATTGATTTTCGTATTTATTTGTTGCCAGGAACTCATCCCATTTCCATTCCTTCGTATCATATAGCTCCTCCTGAGTTGAAGGATCAGTTACAGGAATTCCTTAATAAGGGTTTTATTCGACCCAGTGTTTCACCGTGGGGTGATCCTGTCTTGTTTTCAAAGAAAAAGAATGGTTCTATGTGCATATGTATCGATTATCGTCAGTTGAACAAGGTTATATTGAAGAACCATTATCCTTTGCCTCGTATTGATGATCTATTTGACCAACTTCAGGGTGTATAGGTGTTTTCTAAGATTGATTTGTGCTCAGAGATTTGTGCTCAGACTATCACTAGTTGAAGATTCAGGAGCCAAATGTCCCGTAGACTCCTTTCAAGACTCGGTATGGTCATTACGAGTTCTTTGTTATGTCGTTTAGGCTGACCAATGCCCTAGCATATTTTATGCATTTGATGCACAGCGTATTTAGGCCGTATCTCGACTCGTTCGACATTGTTTTCATCGATGATACTTTTGTATACTCCCGGAGTCGGGAAGATCATGAGCAGCACCTGAGGACAATGCTTCAGACCCTAAAAGAGAAGAAATTATATGCAAAATTCTCAAAATGTGAGTTTTGTGGAATTCCTAGGCCACGTGGTATCGAGTGAGGGAAATTGGTTGGATCCGAAGAAGGTGGAGGCCCTGCAGAGTTGGCCCAGGCCCTTCTCAGCTATAGAGTTTTGCTGTTTCCTTGGCCTGGCGGGTTATTTCAGTCATTTTGTGGAGGGGTTTTAATTGATTGCACCCCCTATGACTAGATTGACCTAGAAGGGTGCTCCAGTTCAGTGGGCAGATGAGTATGAGGTGAGCTTTCAGAAGCTTAAGAGAGCTTCGACTTCAGCCCTTATTCTGATATTGCCTACTGGTTTGGGGTCCTATACTGTCTATTGTGATGCATCATGGGTCAGACATGGAGCAGTATTGATGCATGATGGTAGGGTGATTGCCTACGCATCCAAACAGCTGAAGATACATGAGAAGAATTACCCTGTCCATGACCTTGAGTTAGCTGCTATTGTTCATGCTTGAAGATCTGGCATCATTATTTGTATGGCGGGCCTTGTGAGATTTACACGGATCATCGGAGTTTACAGCACTTGTTCAAGCAAAAAGATATGAACTTGTGCCAGAGGAGGTGGTTGGAGTTACTTAAGGATTATGATATTACCATTCTTTATCACCCGGGCAAGGCCAATGCGGTAGCCGATGCCTTGAGTCGCCAGGTGGAGAGTTTGGGGAGTTTGGCATATTTACCAGCTTTCGAGAGACCTATTGTGATGGATGTTTAGGCCGTAGCCAGTCAGTTTATGAGATTGGATCTTTCGGAGCCCAATCGAGTTCTAGCCTGTGTGATTTCTCGATCTTCATTGTTCGATTGTATCAGGGAGCGACAGTATGATGACGCTCATTTGCTTGTCGTCAGAGACACAGTTTAGCATGGCAATGTTAGGGATGTGACTATTGGAGATGACAGGGTATTGAGGATGCAAGGCCGGATCTGTGTACCCAATATTGATGATATTTGGGAGTTGATATTGTAAAGGCTCATAGTTCGCGGTACTCCATCCATACGGGTGCTGCGAAGATATATCAGGACTTGAGGCAGCACTACTGGTGGAGGTGGATGAAGGCAATAGAGGAATTTGTAGCTAGATGCCTCAGCTGCCAGCAGGTGAAGACTGAGCACCAGAGGCCGGAAGGACTATTCAGCAGATGGAGATTTCGGAGTGGAAATAGGAGAGGATCACTATCGATTTTGTAGTTGGTCTCCCTCAGACTGCGAGGAAGTTTGATGCCATTTGGGTGATTGTGGATCGACTGACCAAGTTTGCTCACTTCATTCCTGTGTGTACTACTTATTCATCGGAGCGGTTGGCAGAGATTTATATT
Organism: Nicotiana benthamiana; assembly: GCA_034376525.1. NCBI lineage: Eukaryota > Viridiplantae > Streptophyta > Magnoliopsida > Solanales > Solanaceae > Nicotiana > Nicotiana benthamiana. The sequence goes on along the minus strand of CM067338.1, from coordinate 50,555,071 downwards.
AGGGAGATTGTCTGTCTGCATGGAATTCTAGTTACTATTATTTCGGACAGAGGTACTCAGTTTACATCGCGATTTTAGAGAGCCGTTCAGTAGGAGTTGGGTACTCTGGTGACAATAAGCACAACATTTTACCCCCAGATGGACGGACAGTCCGAGCGCACCATTTAGATTCTTGAGGATATGCTTCGTGCATGCGTGATTGAATTAGGAGGTTTGGGGATCAACTCTTGCCACTGGCGGAGTTTGCCTACGGCAACAGTTATCAGTCCAGTATTCAGATGGCGCCGTACGAGGCTTTATATGGTAGGAGATGCAGGGGTGGGTAGGTTTGAGCCGTGTAAGGCCAAGATATTAGGCAACGATTTGGTTCAGATGTAGTAGAGAAGGTTAAGGTGATTCACGACATACTCCGTACAGCCAAGTCTAGACAGAAGATGCGGACCTGAAGGTTTGTGATGTTTCCTATATGGTTGGTGAGTCGGTTCTGTCTCGGGTCTCGCCTATGAAAGGCGTCATGAGATTTGGGAAGAAAGGGAAATTGAGTCCGAGATTTATTGGCCCTTTAGAGATCTTGAGTCGATTTGGGGAGGTTGCTTATGAGCTTGCCTTACCTCCCAGCCTGGCAGGAGTTCATCTGGTATTTCATGTCGCAATGCTCCGGAGATATCACGGTAACCTGTCGCACGTGTTGAATTTCACTTCCTTCCAGTTGGACAAGGACCTATCTTATGTTAAGGAGCCAGTGGCTATATTGCACAGACATATCAGAAAGTTGAGGTCAAAGAACATTGCTTCATTAAAAGTTTAGTGGTGGGGTCAGCCGGCCGAGGAGGCAGACCAAACGGAATATGCACAATCGATACCCTCATCTTTTCACTACTTTAGGTATGTTCTCTATGCTTGTTCGAGGACGAATGAATGTTTAAGTGTAGGAAGATGTAATGACCCATTCGGTTGATTTGCCGGGACGTTCGGTGTTAGATTCGGAGTGTTTTGTGACACTTAGTCCCTAAATGAGAGCGTAAATGTTAAAAATTGGTCTGTAGTTTGAACAGTGTGAAGACAACCCCGTAAAGGAAAACCAATGGTTCTATTAGCTCTGTTAGGTGATTTTGGGGTTGGAAGCATGTTCGGAATGCATTTTGGAAGTCCGTAGCTCATTTAGACTTGAAATGCCGATTTTTTTTTGAAGTTTCTGATCCAATAGTGAATTTTTTATCCGAGGGTCCGAATAGGTCGTGACATGTGCGCTTTGCATTTTTGTTGAACTTGAGATGCAGGTTCCACACTTTGCACATGTCTATGATATGAGTTTCTTCACAATATGCGACCGCAGATGATAATATGTGGTCCGCACTTTGAGCTTCTAGGCCTATTTTTTTCCTTGAGTTCACATCACTCCTTCTTGAGTTGGATTTCATCTTGGGGGTCTCATTTCCAATATTCCTGCAGTTAAGCATATTTCATCAGTTTATGGGAACACAATTAAATGCTTTTGGACTAAAACAACAACTCAAATGCGCTAATAAGTAGTCAAAATCCCCACTAATTAACTACCTCAAACTTAAGCTTTTGCTTGTCCTCAAGCAAATAAGGTAATTCCGAACTCTAAAGTTAAGAACTTTCTAGCTAATAAAAAATTCTTCAATCACACATCAATTGGACCAACAATTGCCCATAACACTTATGAATTATCAACAAGGAAAACGAGTTGAACTTTTAAGCACAAATAGTTCTAATGTGACACTTGAGCATCAAGAGTTGAGTTTATTCATCAAGGAAGCTACCTCTTTCATGTAGGTCACTGTGGATCCCAAACTCCTCCTTCTCTCTCTCTGTTTCCCTATCTACCTGAATAATATAACACTCAATTCAAAGATTTAAGAAAGGTTCGCTCATCTCTCTCAAAAGAATGTCGCAGCGATGGCTCTAAGTACCATAGGCTTTCCCCTCATGTAGGTCACCACTAATGTAAGCTCATTCGGCTTGAAATCACATACGGCATTTTTGGAATGCAAAGAAGGCCTTTGGACTAAGGTTGGATATGTTATGATAGAACGAGTACATCTTTCCTTAAGCACTCTATTTTCTCTTATCGGCTCATGTTTTGCCAACTCTTTGAAGCATTTTCTTTTCCTTAAGGGAATTAGAGAGACATAGCATCACTATTTCTTGTTCATGATATTCATTTTCTCCTTGCTTTGCATCATTACTTTTATTTGAATCCCTTCAACTTTTCAACTTATTCACTCTCTTCTTGCATTTTTCTTTTTGTTCTTTCTTTCTTTTTCTTATCTTTCCTTCTCTTCATTTATTTTCTCTTTTTGTGCCTTGTTACCTTTTTCAATCTCCTCGTCTCTCCCCCAAATATATATTTTTAGCCAATTGTTTCTCAAGAGTATTAAGGAAAGCTCATGTGCCAATAGAGGGTTACATCAAAATGGGTAAAGGCTTGTAACATGGTTATCAAATGAGAAAGGTTTTAGGATTAAATGGGTTGACTAGGGATAAAAATATTGGTGGGCTATGGAAATTTCCAAGTGGGTAAAGGAGAGCGTACAATCGCTTATCAAGACAAGCAAAACATATAATTTCGCCTCGAAACACATTCGGGGAAAGTTCTAGACCATTCACATGGGTACTTGGACTTGCAACAAAAACATCTTACCTCTCACACAACTATATTGTGAAAGAGGATAGAGTCGAGGGCCCATAACGACCATACTCAAGATTGAAAATCATTGTGGTTCGACAAAACCACTCAATGATTGCTTAAGTCTACACAAGAGTTAGAAGGTCACTGACTATAGCTATTTCTTTCCAAAAAAACTCATTTTTAATCATAAACACATAGTTAAGTATGTTGGTACCAAGTGAAGCATGTTTGAATCTTCGAGCCTGACTAAATTAGGTCTCTTTATTCACTATTACTGCTATTATTACCTACATAAAAAATAGACTCAATCCCTTAAGAAGGTTGTCACACCATCCATCGTTAGGAAGAGTCACCTGGTTCATACAAAAACTACCTTTGGAAAGAATCATGGCGGTAAGAAAACCAAAGGCTTATTGTCCACTCAAACATAAAAAAAAAGCTACTAGATTAAACATTGACTAATAAGAAAATATAATAAAAAGCTACAAATCAAACTATTGAAAGCATAATGAATATACATAATGGGAGAGGAAAAGAGGGACTATACACATTGAGAGAGAGAGAGAGAGAAGAATATATACGTGATAAAGAGAAAGAATAGGATATTGTTAGTTATTACAAACCAAATGTCTAGAAATCATCCAAATAGAAAATAAACTCCCCCCTCCCCGAACAAAAATAAGCATTGTCCCTGATGCTTAATAAAATAAGAATAAAAAATGGTAAGAGTGAAGAGGACTCCCTATATGGCCTTGGACATCTCCATGTCCATAGCAGCGGCATCGCCCTCAGCCTTCTCTAACTAGATCTCATCATCCCTGGCTCTGGAAGTAACTAGGTTGGTGAACATCTGACACACCACCTTAGCAGTGTCGACAGCCAGGTCTGGTTCTTCAGATTGGCCAATTGGTGTCACTGGAGCTGATGGTGCTGCTGGATCTGTCTTCATCAGCATATCAAATGGAAGATCACCAGCTTTTGCTATCCTGGTCACCTCTCTCCTCAGCCTGTCAACTGATTTCTTTGATGCTTGGGATTTCTTCATCTTCTTTACTTGCTTCCCTAGCTCCTCAATCACTGCTCCATGTGCTACCATGTTCATGATAGTGGTCTGGTTCTCCAACATCGTCTTCAGTATATCCTCCACTGTCAGAGGAATCTAGGGTGTCGGAGTGGATGACTATGCTACAACAACACGGGATATGTTATACATCTTTGCAATGATTGTCTGCATACAATTGTTGAGGCTTTCCAATGTCCAAGAGACAAGCATCGGTGATAGTGGATAAATGGGCATGGGCACTGGCTTCAAAGCCGAGATGGAAGGTAGTGATACTGAAGATCTGAAGAAGGAGGTAGAGGCATGGCAGCTGAACTAGCAGAGAGCATTGCTGAAGTGGAAGGCATATCTGCTGACTTTGGAGCTACCCCCGAAGTCACATCAGATTGGCATATGGTAGTAGTCGGCTGACCATTTTTCTTTTAGTTGTTCGGGTCCATCAGAGAATACCAAAAGAAAGGCTTCTTTGCCCGAATCTTTGTTTCAAAATACCTTGTCTCTACCCCTGCATCCTTAAGGTACTCAATGATAGTGTTGGGATACGAGTATGAGGTATCACCCTGCCTAGCAACCACAAACATGTTGGCCGACATCACGATGCCCACATTGATTCGATACCCGACCATAATACAGGCGACTAGCACTGCCTGTCCAATTGGAAGATTAGCGTCATTTTGGCATGGGTCTAGTCTGCTACAAACAAATATCTGCCATCCATTTGCCTCAAAACAAGGTATTCTGTTGAATAGGAAAACCATGTTGTGATCCATGCTGGAGGCGGCCTTGGAGCTATAAGAATCTCAGCTAGCCATGTCGAGCTGCTTCTCCCAGTGCTAATTTTTCTAGGTATCGCATGGGATCCATATTCTTAAAACCTGAATACGTGTTCAGGGTGTTCTGATCGAGCCATACCTTTAGATTTCTCACTTTTATTACTGTGGTCCCTTTGTTTATATGTGCCACATTGGCATAAAATTCCCGGACCAGGTGATTCTTGGCATCAACCACACTGTGGGTGAACCACGTCCAGCCCTTCCTCTCCTGGAACTATCTCGACAACACCAGGTTGTATTTATAAAGGTCTTTCAACATGAACGGATGCTCAAGAATGAGCGATCTCACCGGCCACCACTCTCGAAAACTTGTAAAGGCAACTGGACTAACAAACCTGTCACGACCCAAACTAGAGGGCCATGACTGGCACCCGAGTCATACATGCTGAGCACAAACGCACATTTTATATAACCTTTCTTATTATCTATAAGGGCTGATAAGATCAATATAAATGGTATACATGAATCCTAAATAACCAACAACGATAGATAATGGCATGAACATATATAATACGGGCCGAAAAGGCTTTCATGAAGCTATATTTAAGGTACGAGCTGACAATCTACTATGAGAGACTATACAGCAAATTTCAATATACTAGGCAATCCAAACTATACATGAGTCGACACTAGTCTATGAGCCTCTAAAGGAACATAAGTGTTGCAATATTGCTAGAACGGGGGCCATACACACCCATAAATAGAGTGCATACCAAGACCACGATAAGTCAAGAGAAGGGATCTCTCTAATAACCGTTGAATAGGGCAACCTATTGTGGTGGCGAGCAGCGTCTACCTGTCTATCATGACCTACAACATGGCATGCATCGTCCACAAATAAAAGGATGTCAGAACGAATAAATTATTGAGTATGTAAGTCAGGAAGCCATAAGTACGAACACTAATGTAAACAGGGATGGAGAATATAAAACCTGTAATATCTAGGTTCCTCTGAGGGCTACTGACATGAAATGCTTGATATATATATATATATATATATATATATATATATATATATATATATATATATATATATATATATATATATATATACACATACATACATACATACACACAAACAAAAACTTTTAAAACATACGACTTTATGGGTATCATCATCATCATACCGTACCCGACTGTAATAGGCTTGGTAAAAATGTACCCGGCTATCATGAGGCTTGGTAGAATCGTACCCAATCACGTAGGCTTGGTAAAACCCAACTGATAAGTGGTTTCACAATAGGTGTCGCACCCGGCCAATTATAGCATGGCTCGGTAAAGCAATATATATATATATATATAATGCATGTTGGACTCATTGGAATCATATTCTGGACCCTTCGCAGTAAAGTAATGTTACACCCCATGTTTTCATATGTGGAATTACACCATAAGTAAATGACTATCTGCTCAAAAATGAGATGTTACATTTCGCATTTTCGTACGTTAAAGTTTTGTCATAAGTTAATCGACGTAAGTTCAGGAATGAGATTATGAGCTAAAATGTAATAAATGGGGTGTAAGATGATGGAATCTCTCACCAAAAAGGTCCTAAAATCATAATGCACACTTAGTGCTTGATAATGTTCCCAAATAACCTAGAATCATGATTATCCCTCTAATTCTTTGTTCAACTTGTAATTCTCATAAAATAGATTGAAGTTTCTAGGAGTTCAAGAATTATTGTAAGAATTTAAATAAACCTCTATTGATATATGTATGGCTAAAACACACTCTTCTTAGAAATTGAGCTCCCATGGTGTCCAGGAAAATGTTGTAAGTCTGAAATTTGATTGATGTAGTGCTTGTTATTTCAAATGAAATAGTGTTTCAAGAATATATGTGAAAGGTGTGTCTCAATGTGTTTAATATGCTATTCTTGGTAAATTAAGGATATGTGAAGAATGTGAACTATGTGCTAAAATGCCTAGATATTCAAGTCAAGTTTAAATTATGATTATTATGCCTAACTATGTAAACTCCTCTCTATGCTTACAACTTGAATTGCTCTCGTATGTGCCCATTATCTTAAATTGCAAGGTTAATGTTGGAAGTGGAAATAATATGAAATGTGGGGGAAAAGAATTGAGCTATGATATGTGGCCTAGTTCCAACTATGATGTGATAATTGTGGCCTCAAGGGCCGATGAACTGATATATGTGTGAACAAAAATTGAAGTGAGATGATTGAATGGAAAAGGAAAACATCTTGGTAAGACGGCTTATCCGATCGGGCCATGAACGAACGCCATGCTACACACATGGTGGTATTGTGTTGATATTGAAATCGAAAAGCGATAATGAAATTGTGATTAAGGTATATGTCTCAAATGAGGCAGCTTAGCCGATCAGACCATGATCGGACTCTGCGCAAGAATGTGGTGGTATTGTGAATGATGATGCAACACAATAAAATGTCCTAACATAAATTTATGAAAATTATGTGAAAGCTATGTGATCCCTTTTTTATTTGATGATGTGGTGATTGATTAAAGCTTTTGTTGATCTTTATGATTTCTTTGTTCTTATGTGGTTGTTGTTTCTAATGAGATGGTGTTTAATTATACATACTAGTATTATTCCATGGTCTAACATCCCTTTTACCGGGGGTGCTACATCTTTGAATGGATGTAGGTGGTTCAATAGCAAACAGTGTCGATCGCATGTAGCGGAGCATCCTCCTCTCAGCAATCTCGGTGAACCCCTTTTCTTCAGGGATTACGCAGTATATATTTTGTTATAAATTACCACTTTTTGAGGTATAGTCGGGGCCTTATTGTCGGTATTATCATAACTATCTTTTGTATCTTTAGAGGCTCCGTAAACATTTGTGTGGGTTATGTACGGACGCTGGATAGGTCATTAGACTATGTTGTAATTCTAAACTCTGTTCTTCTAAACTGTAAAAGTGTGTATATTAGAGACATATATGGTTTAAGGGTTGTAATATAAAACGAATTAGCAATGTTATATGTACGATCTTTCCTATTGTCTAAAAATGAAAGCATGGTTTCTTGATCATAGTGACTTGGGTAGAAGGTGTCCAAAAGGCTTGCTCGGTTGGGTTCACTCAATTGTGCGCCAGGCACGCCTCCTCAGGTTGGGGTGTGACAATTGCCTTAGCCAATAAAAGGTTCACCCCTCCCCTTTGATGTATTACCACGACCACGTGATCAAACCATTATCTATAACAAATAGTGGTAGGAGTCAGTTCTAGTTCAAGTGTAGATAAACAGACACTAACAAAACAAAACATGTTGCAGGGTGGGGAAGTGCAGTCCGCATAATTGCAAGTGCAGCCGCAGGTTGGGTTGTGCGGACAACACAATTTCAAAGTGCGGACGCAAAGATGAAACCGCGGTCCGCATAATTTTAAGTGTGACCTCAAAATTGAAGTGTGATCCACATATTTCTGAGTGCGGCACACATTAAACTTTCCAAAAGTGCCAAATCTATGATGACAGAGATTGTCCTGGTCTGTGACTTCACATACTTTTCTACGGACGTGGTTGAATTTCTGTGATCCACACAATTTCAAGTGCAGTCCACAGAAGTGTACACTAGGGCAGCCATAGATTTCAAAATTAAATCGGGAAGATTCCTTCAGGATTTTGATTTATGCTAAAATTGGATATGGTGATCGCAATTAAACATGATAATCAAACCCCGTACTCCCCAAAAAGAAATTACGAGTTAGCCCAACACAATTTAAACTCCACATGGATATAAAATTGACAAATGGTCTAAAATAACTAATAAATTGTAAATTAAACTAAGAAAATTGAAGAATCCTAGAAGTGATTTGAACATACCAGTGATGAAGCAGTGATAAGGAATGATCACAGATGCGTATTTAGGTGGTAAATGATTGAATCAGATGTATACAAAATTTAAGCCCTTTTTGATTGATTAGAGAATGGAAAGTTAGTACAATATCCTTAGGATTACTATTTATACTTAGGGAGTCTGGCTAAGGAATCAAGAGACGAGTATGGTCGTACAATTCCTTCTACGGTCCGCACTCTATTACCTGTTCCAATTTCTTTTGATGATCTGCGGTCCGCAGATTTAGCTATGCAATCGCATGTTTTGGTGAGGACCGCAGATTTCATTATGCGATTGCACTTTGTCTATTTCTCTGACAAACAAACATTAGAGAGTTTGCATTTTCCCATCTCAAGTTGTGCTGCCATTGTTGTCTTTTGCTGTAGCATCCAAAATTGTCGGTCTGCACAATACATGTGGGTCTGTACTTTTTGCATACTTAGCAAACGTTTCTAACCACAGTTCCTATAAAGCACATTCATTCCTGCAACACACTTCAAATTCAGTTAGCACAAAATAAGACCTATCTAAAGAAGAAGAAAAGAAAAAGAAAAAGAAAAAGAAACATGGGTTTCCTCCTAAGAAATGCTTGATTTAACATTGCGACACGTTTCATAATACCATCACTTGAAATGAATTACCGCCACAATGTGGCCATCCCTAGCTTTTCCTAGATAATGCTTCACCCAGTGACCATTTACTCTAAACACCTCATCATTTTTATTCTTCAAGTCCAATGCACCAAAGGGTGTCATACCCATAACCTTAAATGTGTCACTCCATTTATACTTTAACTTTCTGGGAAACATTCGTAACCATAAATTGAACAACAATACAAGATCACCCTCTTTAAACTCTTTGTTCCAAATCTACTCGTCATGAAGATATTTCATCTTCTCTTTGCATAAGGACGAACTTGTGTATGCATGGTGCCGAAACTCATCCAACTCATTCAAATGTGCCACACTTAAGTTGGCGACGACATCCCACTCAAGATTCAACTTCTTTAAAGCCTACATGGCTTTGTGCTCAAGTTTTATTAGAAGATGACAAGATTTTCCGAACACCAACCGGTATAGAGACATTCCGATAGGTGTTTTATAAGATGTCCTATAAGCATATAAGTCATCATCAAGTTTCTTGGGCCAATCTGTTCGGTTAGCATTTACTTATTTTAACTCCTGGTTGGGTACTTCCACTTGACCACTTGCTTGTGGATAATAGGGAGTTAGACTTTATTAATCAAACCATACTTGGTGAGTAAGGTGTCAAAATCTTTGTTTCAAAAATGCGACCCCATCGCTTATGACAGCCCACGGAGTACCAAACCTTGTAAAAATAATCTTCTTCAAAAATACCACCACACATCTTGCTTCGTTTTTGGGTAGAGAAACGACCTCGACCCATTTGGACACATAATCAACCGCGACCAAGATGTAGGTGTTTCCACAAGAACTTACAAAAGGACCCATGTAGTCAATACCCCACACATCGAAAATATCAATCTTCAAAATGGTGGTGAGGGGCATTTCATTTTTTTGAGATTTCATCAGCCCTTTGACATTCATCACAACGCTTGACGAGATCACTTGCATCCTTGTAAAGAGTGGGCGAATAGAACCCGCAACTTAGGACTTTGACCACCGTTCTTGATCCACCATGGTGGATACCATAAGACGCATAATGACAAGCCCCAAGAATTTCACATTGTTCCTCCCCCAGTACACATCTTCTAATCATTCCATCTGTACAAATCCGGAAAAGGTACGGTTCATCCCAATAATAGTCTTTACAATCCCGTTTTAGCTTCTTCCTTTAGTTTGAAGAGAACTCATCCGGGATGATACCACCTACAAGAAAAATTGATCGATACGCATACCATGACACCTCTTTCATTGAAATAACCAAGATTTTCTCATCGAGGAATGAGACATTGACTTCAAAGCCACCACGTGCCCCCTGCTCCTCCAAACAAGAAAAGTGGTCTGCCACTTGGTTTTCACTTCCTTTTTAATCTTGAAAGTCTGTATCAAACCCTTGAAACAAAAGCATCCATCTTATCAATCAGGATTTGGAATCTTTCATGCTCATAAGATAACGAAGTACCACATGATATTTATGGACAATCACTTTCGCACCCATCAAGTACGGGCAGAACTTCTCAATAGCTAACATAATGGTAAGGAGTTCTTCTTGCACCACTTACTCATCATCCACAAGTTTCCTATTACTTGAGGTGGTGCATCCTTACCTTTTACACTCCTTGTAGTAACGGCCATGGTATGTCTCGTATTGTTCCCACCCTTTGGGTTCACCATCGTATCATTTGGTAGTTCACCCTTAGGACGAGTGTTTAGAGCTTGAGAGATTTGCCCCATTTGAAATTCCAAGTTGTGAATTGATGTGTGTGTGAGTCTAGTTGGGCATCAGAGTAGCCATTCTTCTCCATCATTTGTTTACATATTCTCAATTCGTTCCATCTTATTGTCAGAAGAACTTGGACCATGGGAAGGATAAAGAGGCGAGTTGCTTGGTTGTTGATGCATCAGGGGCCTTTGAAAACACGACCCTCGATTGTCTTGATTATTGTTCTATCCCCCTTAGTTGTTGCCTCTCCAATATCCTTGGTTGTTGCTACACAAATTTCCTTGGTTATTTCCACCACTCTAATTTCCTTGATTGTTGTTATTATTCCAATTTCCTTGATTTTTGCCACCACACCAATTACCTTGGTTGTTAGAATTCCAATTACCTTCATTACCTTGAGGTTGCCATTATTTGTTGATTCGGGACTTGAGAGTTTTTTCTTTTCCCTTGAAAGTTGTCAACGTATTGCAGTTCTTCCTCTTATTCATTATAAGATTCAGCTTGATTAAACCCCATTTCTTCTTGCACATAATTCTCCACACGGTTTTGCACTTTGTGGTCCCTTGGCTTTATTTGTTCACCATCATTCTCCCTCCCTCTAGGGCATTGACTTGATTAGGACTTTGCACTTTTTAAAGTTGGGACTTGTCAAGTTGATTCATTGTGGTGGTCAACTCGGCAATGGCTTGCCCATGATCGTGCAATTCTTTATATAGGTGAATTTCCAATCACCTTAAGGAACATTTTCTCTACTTTGCCATACTGATGAAGTGTCAGCCATTTCATCTAAAATCTTACAAACTTCTGCATATGGCGTAGTCATGAAATTTCCAGTAGCAAGTTGGTTGATCACACACTGATTGGTAGTATTGACCCCTCGTAGAAAGTTTGTTGAATCATAGAGTCTGTCATGTCATTACTGGGGCACTCTTTGACCATTGTTCAGTACCTCTCTCATATCTCATATAACAGTTCATTGGGCTTTTGTTCGAATGCTAGAATCTTGTCCCCAAGAGTGGCTATATGCCCAAGAGAATTGAACTTCGAAATAAATTTCTCTGCCAACTCATCCCATTAGGGATGGAATTGTTTGGCAATCTCTTTAACCAATCCAAGGAGTTCCCCCATAGAGAGAAATGAAATTGCCTCAATGTTAAAGCATCCTCGAAGACGTTTGTTTGCTTACTCCCCCAACAAGTGTATACAAAACCCTTCAAGTGTTTGTATGCATTATGACTCGGAGCCCCGGTGAAGAATCCCCATTACATTAGTGATATGAAAGTTTCCCATCCTAATGCGGGCGGGACTATGGCACTTGCACATCCTTCATTCAGCAACACCCGATATTGAGCCGATCTTGGTGGAGGTGGGGGTGGAATTGGACGTTATCTTGAGGCGGTCGGCCTCGTCTATTTGCTCTAGGTTCAAGAGGAACCTCTTCAACTTGGTCATCTTCAGCGTCTACATCCCAAATTAATGTTTTCGAGTTGACTGTAGATGTATATGTCAAAACTTGACCTAGAGAGTGAAACTCTTCTACTTATACAGGGCTATAAATTTCGAACAAAAATGCAATTTTGTAGGTTCTACGGTCGTACAATTCCATGTGCGTCTGCACTTTGCTTCAGCCTGACATGCTTAGAAACCTGCATCAGCATAATTCAAAACCGAGGCCACACTTCTCTCTTTTTGTTGTCTACATAAATGTGTCTGCAACCGCACTTTGCTCTTCTACGGACCGCATAAATGTGACCGCGACCGTACAATAATTGTGCGATCCGCACTTCTGCTGAAATTGAAATGCATGTTCTCTGAACTTTTTCTCTTGCCTAGTTTCTGCAGACACACATATCATGTGTAGGCCGCAATTTGCACATGTCTCATATATGAGTTTCGTCACAATCTATGGCCGCAGATGATAATTTGTGGTCCACACTTTGAGCTTCCGTGCTTACTTTTATCCTTGAGTTCAGATCACTCCTTTTTTGAGTTGGATTTTATCTTGAGGGCTCATTTTCCAATATTCCAGTAATTAAGCATATTTCATTAATTTTCGGGAACACTATTAAATTCTTTTGGACTAAAATAACAACTGAAAGGTGCTAATAAGTAGTCAAATCTTCACTTATAAGCTATATTATTGACTCCCAAAGAAGGTACAACTCTTTGCCATCTCCAAAACATATTTTTGAGCAATTATGTTCTCAAACTTGGAAATAAAGAGAGGACTCATTGTTAAATGTAATTGGAACTATATAAAGATTTAAAAAATGGTATAGCGAGGCTTGAGTGTTTTCAGTGCATTGAGACACTACATACTTAGAATCTCCTTTGTTTCTTCATATAGAACCATGCCAATCATTTTTTGTATTTTATAGATATTATTCATTCAGAATTTCATTCTGCCTCTGAGATTCTCTTTGCCTTTTGCTTTATATTCCCTTTTATTAATTTTTTGGATAATTTAATGTATATTCATATTTGATTTTTTTTCTCTTTGTTCATATTTTATTAATAGATTCTGGATATAAATTTGGTTATTTGTTTGTCACAGCCGTAGTTCACCAATTGTGAACCTGTCATGAAGCCACCTCGTCTTCGCGACTAGGTAAGCCTAACACATTGCGGAATTAATATTTTTATACAAAAAATAATAGTAAAATGACGAATAACATAAAGGAGATGTATAAGTTTGCCTGGCACATACACTTTGATACAGAATACTGGATAACCATCAAGACCCGGAAACCCACGGGCAACACAGGCTATAAGAAATCATACACCGTTCTAGTCACCAGAGTAGTCTAATACAAAAGGGATCGAAATGACAACTACATCTATGGATAGAATGAGAAGGAGACTTTGCGGATATGCGGACGTAGAAGATGTAAACCTCAAGTCGCCAATATGCTCCCTCACAACTACTAGCAGTACGCCTACTCGGAAGTGTTAGAATATGCGCTTAACACTAGGAGGGAGGGTGAATAACGTTTAATAAAAATCGCAGGAATAAAAATCAAGATAAATGCGGAAAAAAAATAGTAAGGAGAGAGCACACCAAATTTATACTGGTTCGCCACAAAGCGTGGTTACGTCCAGTCTCCCGAGAGACTCTCTCGAGTTTCAACTAATCTCTGTTAAGCTTCCGGGTGCTCAACAAACCGTTACAAACTGAGAACTTGAATCACACAAGTCTCAACGACGCTTGCTCGAAGATACCGCACTTCAAGACTTCAAGTGAAGGAATTAATCTTTCCTTCTTACAACAACAAGGGATTAGAACTTCCCTTCAAGTGTATGCAAACACTTAGCACTCAAAACAAGACTCTCTTACAGAGTAGATATTGAGTAAACTTAATACGCTCAAGAACACAACAACTTCTTCAAGAGTTTGGCTCTCAAAAAACTATGAAATATATATGAAATGATTGTAATGAAAGTATGCAAGCTTATAGCAGATTTGTATTCAGTTGTTGTGTTTAAATGAGAGGTTTTGAGGTGTATTTATAGCCCTCAAAGACTTAGTGACCGTTGTTTAATTGTTAATCACTGATTGCTGATTTTACGCCAGCATAATCGATTATTGTATGTCCATAATCGATTATCTTTTTAACGTTCAAAAAACTAGACGTTGGATGGCAACGGTAACTAGAATAATCGATTATTCTCCTTTGATAATCGATTATTTGACCTCTCTGGAATTCCAGATCTAGCTGGAAAATGAGGATAATCGATTATCATATAGTGATAATCGATTATCTTGCTGTTCTCTGATTTCCAGTTTTAGCTAGAAACACAGGATAATCGATTACTGAAAATGATAATCGATTATCTGCAGCATAATCAATTATAAAAACGTTTTCCAAGTGTTTAGTAGATGACCATAATTCAAGTGTGATTTTAATGAAGATAATGATTGTGGAAAAATGCTTAAGTTATGTCCAGAAGTGAAAACCGATGTCAAAACCATTTTGGCTAAAATGAAAACGTTAAAAATCATTTTGTTTGAAGTATATCAAAAATTTTTATGATATGCATCTTTTGGTAAAATGATTTTTAGAGAGAAGCCAAGACTTGAATCTATTGTCGGATCAAGATCACAATATAAAACGACTCATTTTGTATCTTCGTTGCTTTTCTTGATCTTGATCTTGTTTCTTTTGTGCTTGGACTTCGACTTTGGTCCGCTAGTTAATCTTGCGTTGCTTGTTTAATGATATGACTTGATATTTGATAATCTTGCTCTTACGTCATTCATCAAACCTACAAGAGTGAACACAACTTAGTTTAATGAAAAAGAAAGTGCGTTTCAATAATAACTCACGACGATTTGGCATATGTCAATTTTGCATTCACGTCGGTTTTTCATTTATCAAAACCTACAAAGATGAACACAACTTTTAGTTTTAACAACTTGAGAGTGTGTTCCAACAGGAAGTGCCTGGATCGGCACATGAAAAACATGCGCAGGATAGGTGTGAGTACACCACAGTGGTACACAGTAAGTGCCTAGCCTAACCTCGGTTAGGTAGTGACGAGGAAGGTCGAGGCCTTACTGAGATAAACATAAAAATAAATATGAAATGAATAGACAGTAGGAGTATAGTAATTCTCGAGTATCTAGCAAAAATAATAAGTAGAACGGAAACAGACTACAAATACAATATACAAATATAAGAACAATCACTACAGGCTATGTATCATCGAGGATCTCCTGGTATCCCGAGGATCTCCTGGTATCCCGAGGATCTCCTGGTATCCCGAGGATCTCCTGGAATCCTCATCATATACACAAGGGATATCCAAGTATCCCGAGGATCTCCTAGTATCTTCATCATATACGCAAGGGATATCCAAGTATCCCGAGGATCTCCTAGTATACTCCATTAAATCACGAGGGATCTCCAAGTATCCTGAGGATACCCTATTATCCTCCATTTAAATCAATGATGTGCTAGAGATCTCTTAGTATCCTGCATTCCCAATCTCAGAACATAATACGTACAGGGGAACCCCCGGGATGCCGTCCCGTAGACCCAATTGTAAACACATCACAGCAATTTAATATTGAACAAAAAGAAGCTAAGTACAGACAAAAGATAGAATCTAGAGCCTAGCATGCTTCACGAAAAGATTGCAATTTAGTCAAATACAGCAAATAAGTTACTAACATGCTTTCCCTAAGCAAAAACAAGTGAAATTGCATTTTTAACAGTTAAATACGTGAAAAAACATAGTCTAATTAAGTCAAGTAAGGTGAATTTTTAACAATTCACACAAGTACATGTTAGCCACCTCGCGCACAAGGCATTTAAACATAAGTCAAGATATCCTAAGGGGAGAGGACCCCCACACAAAGTTAGACAAGCCAATTACCTCGAACCGGTAAAAAATCACTAAATGATGCCTTTTCCACGAGTATGCGACTCCGAGTGGCCCAAATATATTCAAACCAATTACATATTGTAAATAACATCGCAAGCAATCAATTTTACTATTAAAATTAAAGCAAAGACGCGGAAATAGGTAAAACGACCAAAACTCCCCTCAGGCCAACGTCTCGGAATCAAATAATTTTTCCATTTTCAGAAACCTCGTACTCTCACGAGTCTAACCATATAAAAATCTCCCAAATCATAGGTTAAATGCCCTTTGAAAACTCAATAGTTTAGCCAAAGAAGTTTTACCCAAATTATCCAATTGTTTTATCCTAAATTCGAATTTAAAAGATGGATTTAACCAAAAAAAGCGATGGAATATAACTAAAAAGGATCATAGGAACAATACCCAATAATCTGCCTTTCGAAACCCTCTCAAAATCTGCCTTTCGAAACCCTTAACATCACAGTGATTTCCGCTTGTGCGGAACCAGCGGTCCCGCTTTTGTGGAGAAGCCAACCGTTTTTGCAGTTTTCTTAAATAACCGACCTACCGCTTCTGCGGTCCATCAATCGCAGGAGCGAGTCCGATTCTGCGAAACTTATTCTGTGGTTCCTGGTCTATTGCCCAATTTTGCATCTGCGGTGCCCTAAGCCGCTTCTCCGGCTCCGCTTCTGCGGTTCCCAAGCCGCAGAACCAAAAATACCAGAATTCTGAAGTTTCAGCTGCTTCACACTTAGAATTCTCTTCCGTTAACCACCCAAAATTATCCTGAGGCCCCCGGGACCTCAACCAAAAGCACCAATACCACCTAATACCTCATTCAAACTTACACCAATCCATAAGACACCTAAAACAACACTAAAACCTTGATCAAATCAAAGATTCAAGCCTAAGAACTTCAAGTTCATCCAAAACACGCTTTCGATTCAAAACCTAATCAATACTTGTCCGATTGACCTGGAACTTTGCACGCATGTGCCAAATGACATGAAGGTGCTACAGCAACTTCCGATATCCCTTTCCGACCCTCAGGTCAAAAATTTACTATCGGATCGAAAACTTCGAAATTCGAACCTTCGGCAATTCCGGTCTAAATGAGCTACGGACATCCAAAATGCATCCCGAAACGCTCCCGACCCTTAAATCACCTAACGAAGCTAATGGAACCATCGGATTTCCATTCCGAGGTCGTTTTCACACTGTTACGAATACGGACCACTCTCCAACACTTAAGCTCTCATTTAGGGACTAAGTGTCCCAAAACACTCAGAACTCTCACACCGAACGTCCCCGACAAAGCAAAATAGCAGAAATGAAATTAGGGGGAGCAATTAAAGGGGAAAAGGGGCATAAATTCTAAAGAAGACTGGCCAGGTCGTCACATCCTCCTACACTTAAACACTCATTCATCCTTGAACGAGCATAGAGAACATACCTGAAGTAGCAAAAAGATGAGGGTATCGGCTACGCATATCCTGCTTGGTCTCCCAAGTCGCCTCCTTGGCCGGCTGACCCCGCCATTGAACCTTTACTGAAGCTATATCCTTTGACCTGAGCTTTCGGACGTGCCTATCTATTATTGCCACTTGCTCCTCAACATAGGACAAATCATTGTCCAAATGGACTGAAGTGAACTCCTACATGCGAGACGGGTCACGGTGATACCTCCGAAGCATCGAGACATGAAATACCGGATGAACCCCGGCAAAACTGGGAGGTAAAGCAAGCTCATAAGCAACCTCCCAAACTCTCTTCAAAATCTCAAATGGGCCAATGAACCTCGGGCTCAACTTCCCTTTCTTTCCAAACCTAATGACACCTTTCATAGGGGAGACCCGAAGCAAAACCCGCTCACCAACCATAAAGGAAACATCGAAACCCTTCCGGTTCGCGTAACTCTTCTGTCTGGACTGGGACGTACGGAGTATATCCTGAATCACCTTAGCCTTCTCGACCGCATCCTGGACCAAATCAGTGCCCAATAGCCTGGCCTCACCCGGTTCGAACCAACCCACCAGGGATCTGCATCTCCTACCATATAAGGCCTTATACAACGCCACCTAAATACTGGACTGATAACTGTTGTTGTACGCAAACTTACCCAATGGGAAGAACTGATCCCAAGAACCTCTAAACTCTATCACGCACGCACGGAGCATATCCTCAAGAATCTGAATAGTTCCTCGGACTACCCCGTCCATCTGAGGGTGAAAGGTTGTACTCATAGTCACCCGGGTAGCCAACTCGTACTGGACGACTCTCCAAAACCCTTTTTTGAGATGATAGAAACCGGAATGCCGTGGAGACGGACAATCTCCCTTATATAGATCCCCGCTAACCGTTCCGCAGAGTAAGAAGTACACACCGGAATAAAATGAGCGGACTTGGTCAGCCAATCCACAAAACCTAAAAGGAATAAAATTTCTTCACCGTCAGAGGGAGGCCAGTTAAAAAATCGATAGTGATCTTCTCCCATTTCCATTCCGGAATTTCCATCTGCTGGAGTAACCCTCCCTGTCTCTGGTGCTCAGCCTTTACCTGCTGACAGTTGAGGCATCTAGATACAAACACTACTATGTCATTCTTCATCCGCCTCCACCAGTAATGCTGTCTCAGATCCTGATACATCTTTGTTGCACCCGGATGGATGGAGTACCGCGAGTTATGGGCCTCTGTCAATATCAACTCCCAAATATCATCAACATCGGGTACAAAGATCCGAGCCTACATCCTCAATTTCCAGTCATCTCCAATAGTCACATCCCAAGCATCATCATGCTGAACTATGTCCCTGAGGACAAGCAAATGAGGGTCACCATACTGTCTCTCCCTGATACGATCAAAAAATGAAGATCAAGAAACCACACAGGCTAGAACCCGACTGGGCTTCGGAAGGTTCAATCTCACGAACTAACTGTCTAAAGCCTGAACATCCATCGCCATAGGTCTCTCTAAAGCTGGTAAACATGCCAAACTCCCCAAACTCCCTGCCCGGCAACTCAAGGCATCGACTACCACGTTGGCCATGCACGAGTGATATAAAATAGTAATATCATAATCCGTCACTAGCTCCAACCATCTCCTCTGGCGCAAGTTCATATCCTTCTGCTTGAACAAGTGTTGTAAACTCCGATGATCCGTGTAAATCTCATAAGGCACACCGTACAAATAATGACACCAAATCTTCAAGGCATGCACAATAGCGGCTAACTCAAGATCATGGACATGATAGTTCTTTTCAGGTACCTTCAACTGTCTGGACGCGTAGGCAGTCACCCTACTGTCATGCATCAACATCGCTCAAAGTAAAACTCGTGAGGCATCACAATAAACTACATAGGACCCCGAACCAGTAGGCAAAATCAGAATAGGGGCTGAAGTCAAAGTCATCTTGAGCTTCTGAAAGCTTGCCTGACACTCGTCTTTGCACTGAAACGAAGCACCTTTATGGGTCAATCTAGTCATAGGAGCTGAAATTGATGAGAACACATCCACAAAACGACGGTAATACCTCGCCGGCCCAAGGAAACTGCGGATCTCTCTAGCTGAGGAGGGTCTGGACCAACGCTGCGCATCTTCCACCTTCTTCGGATCCACCTGAATTCCCTCACTCGATACCATGTAGCCTAGGAATGCCACATAACTCAACCAAAACTCATATTTTGATAACTTTTCATACAATTTCTTTTCTCTCAATGTCTGAAGCATTGTCCTCTGGTGCTGCTCATGATCTTCCCGACTCCGGGAGCATACAAGAATATCATCTATGAAAACAATGACAGACGAGTCGAGATAGGGCCTGAGTACACTATGCATCAAATGCATAAAAGTTGTTGGGGCATTGGTCAGCCCAAATGACATGACGAGCGAGTCCTCAAAGCAGTGTTCGGGATATCTGGCTCCCGATTTTTAGCTGGTGATAACCTGAGCGCAAATCAATCTTAGGAAACACTTGTGCGCCCTGAAGTTAGTCAAATAGATCATCGATACAAGGAAAAGGATATAAGTTCTTTACTGTAATCTTGTTTAACTGACAATAATCAACACATATGCGCATAGAACAATCCTTTTTCTTCACGAACAAGATAGGAGCACCCCACGATGAAACATTTTGTCGAATAAAACCCTTATCAAGCAATTCCTGTAACTGATCCTTCAACTCCGGAGGAGCCATATAGTAAGGAGGAATAGATATGGGCTGAGTGACCGACTAACAATCAATACCGAAATCAATGTCCCGATTGGGTGGCATGCCCAGAAGATCATCTGAAAACACATCGGGGAAATCCCATGCCATTGGAAAAGAGTCAACGGAAGGGTTATCGACATTGACATCTCTTACATAAGCTAAATATGTGGCGCACCTCTTCTCAGCCATTCGTAGGCTTTAAGAAAATATATAACTATGCTGGGAGTGTGATCAAAAGTGCTCCACTCAATACATGGAATACCTGGCATAGCTAGCGTCATGGTGTTAGCGTGATAATCAAGAATAGCATACTGGGGCGACAACCACAATAGGCTTAAGATAATATCGAAATCAACCATATCAAGTGATAAAAGATCTGCCCCGGTCTCAAAAACATGAATAGTAACT
This sequence comes from Nicotiana benthamiana, assembly GCA_034376525.1. NCBI lineage: Eukaryota > Viridiplantae > Streptophyta > Magnoliopsida > Solanales > Solanaceae > Nicotiana > Nicotiana benthamiana. Next base: position 50,534,351 of record CM067338.1, on the reverse strand, counting down.
AAACATGATCGATATATGCGGTACACAACAGGGGAATCTCCCACGGGAGTAGAAACATAAACAGGAGAGCTCAAGGTCTCTCGGACTATACCCAAATACGGAGCAAAATAATATGACACATACTAATAAGTAGAGCTTGGATTGAATAGAACTGATGCCTCTTTAAGACTAACCAAAATAATACCTGTGATAACAGAAGCGGAGGCGACAGCCGCATCACGATCTGGGATATCATAAAATCTTGCTCGGCCTCTCCCATGAGGGCAACCTCTATCTCCCCGATCTCTGCCTTGGCTGGCTGGGCAGGTGGGGTGGCAGCTAGAGATGGAACGATGGCCTGAGAATCCCGCTGGGTACGCTACTACTGAGAATGATGTGGAGGTGCACTTCTTCTAAGCCTAGGGCAATCCCTCACTACATGATGGGTATCCCCGCACTCATAACAAGATCTGGGAGGGCGCGGTGGCTGTGACTGACTGGGTCCACACCCGCTAGACTGACCTCTAGGATTACCCCACGAATGAGGCACACTAGAAATCAGAGGTTCATAATAATGCTCCTGAGATCTAGGAGGAACTGGAGTACTGCTTGGATGAAGGAAGAGCTGAGTGAATTGGGCAACCTATATAGCCCATACCATGACGTCCTGCTGCTGATGTGCGGGTGCCAGAGAAATGACCCGACTCTCGAGACCTCTTGGCCTCTCTCTCCTCTCACTTTCTGGCATGCATACCTCTATCCTTCTGGCTATGCTCACCACCTGCTGATAGGGTATATCCATCTCCAACTCTCGAGCCATGCCAGACGTAATAAAAGGAATAAGACCCTCGATAAATCGGCAAACCCTCTCACGAACAGTAGCCACTAAAGTCGGTGCATGCCTGGCCAACCTAGAATAACGAATGGCATACTCAGAGACAGTTATAGGGCCCTGGCGCAAATGCTCAAACTCCACACGTCATGCATCTCGGAGGCTCTGGTGAACAAACTCCCTCTGAAACATATCTGAAAACTGAGTCCAAGTCAGGGAGGCAACCTCGTCCGAACTGTCTAACTCAAAGGTGCGCCACCAGTCATAGGAGACTCCCCAAAGCTGGAAAGATGCAAAGGAAACCCCGTTCGAGGCAGTAATACCCATGGTGCGAAAGGTGCGGTGACAATCCTCCAAAAACCCCAAAGCATCATCTGTAGCTAGTTCGCTGAAAACAGGAGGGTCATACTTCTTGAACCTCTCCAGTCGACGCTGCTCATCCTTAGAAGCAGGTGCCCTATCCCCGGGCTGAACTGGTACTGCAGGCTGGACAAGGATAATATCTGGAATCCGTCGCATATGCACCCTCTGCTCTGGAGTGCGGGCTGCGGGAGTTTGGGCTCCTCCCCCAACCTAGGACGTGGTTGTAGGAAGGGGAAGCAACCCTGCCTGGGACATCGTAGTATACATGCTCATAAACTGTGCCAATGCCTCCTGAACAACTGGAGTAGTGGTGGTTGTGGGCGTGTCAGGTGCCTGAGTCCTGGTTGGATTCGCTGGTGGTACCTCGACGGCGGCTCACGCAGGTCTCTGGCTGCACCCAGTGCGCGTCCACGGCCCCTGCCCCTGCCTCTAGTGCCTGCAGTAGGGGGTGTGGGTGCCTGATTGTCCTGGGTCATGCATGTCCTCACCATCTGTGAGAGAATACAAGACAGAAGTTTAGAGTCGAAATATAGCACGACAAAGAATTCAATGAAGTGAAGGTTTTTTCCTAAATAGTTACATAGCCGTCCGTAGATAAGTACAAACGTCTCATTACCGATCAGCAAGACTCTAATAAACCAGCCTCTGTCCCGTGACTCCTATGAACCTAGAGCTCTGATACCAACTTGTCACGACCCTAGTTCACCAATTGTAAACCTGTCATGACGGCACCTAGTCTTCGCGACTAGGTAAGCCTAACACACTGTGAAATTAACATTTTTTAACGGAAAATAATAGTAAGATGCCAAATAACATAAAGGAGATGTATAAGTTGCCGCCTGGAACATACACTTTGATACAGAATACTAGATAACAACCAAGACCCGGAAACCCATGGGCAACACAAGCTATAAGAAATCATATACCATTCTAGTCACCAGAGAAGTCTAATACAAAAGGGATTGAAATGACCGCTACATCTATGGACAAAATGAGAAGGAGACTTTGCGGATCTGCGGACGTAGCAGATGTATACCTCAAGTCTCCTATATGCTCCCTAACAGCTACTGGTAGTACGCCTGCTCAGAAGTACCTAGATCTGCACATGAAAAACATGTACAGAAGAGGCGTGAGTACACCACAGCGGTACTCAGTAAGTGCAAGCCTAACCTCGGTTGGGTAGTGACGAGGACGGTCGAAGATCTACTAAGATAAACATAAAAATAAATATGAAATTAATAAACAGTAGGAGTACAGTAAATCTCGAGTATCTAGCAAAAATAATAAGTATAACTGAAACATACTACAAATATAATTTACGAATACAAGAAGAATCACTACAGGCTACGTCATCGGGGATCTCCCAGTATCCCGAGGATCTCCTAGTATCATCATCATATACACAAAGGATCTCCAAGTATCCTGAGGATCTCCTGGTATCCTCTCATATACACAAGGGATCTCCAAGTATCCCGAGGATCTCTTGGAATCCTTATCATATACGCAAGGGATCTCCAAGTATCCCGAGGATCTCCTGGTATCTTTCATTAAATCATGAGGGATCTCCAAGTATCCCGAGGATCTCCTAGTATCCTCCATTTAAATCAATCATGTGCCAGAGGTCTCTTAGTATCCCGCACTCCCAATCTCATAACATAATACGTACAAGGCAACTCCCGGGATGCCGTCCCGTAGACCCAATCATAAACTCATCACGCACAATTCAATATTGAATAAAAAGAAGCTAAGTACAGACAACAGATAGAATCTAAAGCCTAGCATGCTTCACGAAAAGGATGATATTGTAATTTAGTTAAATAAAACAAATAAATTACTAACATGATCTCCATAAGCTAAAACAAGTAAAATTGCATTTTTAACAGTTAAATGCGTGAAGAAACACAGTCTAATTAAGTCAAGTATGGTGAATTTTAAATAATTAGCACAAGTACACGATCGCCGCCTCGCGCACAAGGTATTTAAACAACGATCAATATATCCTAAGGGGAGAGGTCCCCCACACAAAGTTAGACAAGACACTTACCTCAAACCGGTACAAAATCACTAAGAAATGATGCCCTTGCCACGAGTATCCGACTCCGACTGGCTCAAATCTATTCAAACTAATTACATATTGTAAATAACATCGCAAGCAACCAATTTCATTATTAAAATTAAAGCTAAGGTACGGAAATAGGTAAAATAACAGAAATGACCCTCAGTCCAACATCTCGGAATTGAATTAATTTCACATTTTCAGAAACCACGTACTCTCACGAGTCTAACCATATAAAAATCTCCCAAATTGGATGTCAAATGCCCCTTGAAAACTCAATAGTTTAGCCAAAGAGGTTTTACCCAAATTATCCAATTTTTGATCCTAAATTTGAATTTAAAAGATGGATTTAACCACAAAAGTATGGAATATAACTAAAAAGGATCATAGAAATGATACCCAATAATCTCCTCTTTGAAACCCTCTCAAAATCTCCTTTGCCCAAGCTCAAACTTGATTTTTCAAAATTTGAAATTAAGCCTCGGATAAAACCCTTAACATCACAGTGATTTCCGCTTTTGCAGACCCAGGACCACTTCTACGGTCCCGCTTTTGCGGAGAAGGCAACTGCTTTTGCGGTTTTCTTAAATAACCGACCTACCGCTTCTGCGGTCCATCAATCGCAGAAGCGAGTACGCTTCTCTGGAACTTATACCGCTTCTGCGTTTCCTGGCCTTTTGCCCAATTACACATCTGTGGTTCCCAATCCGCAGAAGAGAAAATATCAGAAGTCTGAAGTTTCAGCTGCTGCACACTTAGAATTCTCTTTCGTTAACCACCCAAAATCATCCCGAGAACCCTGGGATCTCAACCAAAAGCACCAATACTACCTAATACCTCATTCAAACTTGCACCAATCTTTAAGACACCTAAAACAACACTGAAACCTTGATCAAATCAAAGATTCAAGCCTAAAAACTTCAAGTTCATCTAAAACACACTTTCAATTCAAAACCTAATCAACACTAGTCCGATTGACCTAAAACTTTGCACGCACGTCCCAAATGACATGATGGTGCCGCAAAAACTTCCGGAATCCCATCCCTCGGGTCAAAAATTCACTATTGGACCAAAAACTTTGAAATTCTAACTTTCGGCAGTTCTAGTCTAAATGAGCTAACGGAACCATCAGATTTTTATTTTGAGGTCGTCTTCACACTGTTCCGAATACGGGCCACTCTCTAATACTTAAGCTCTCATTTAGGCACTAAGTGTCCCAAAACACTCCGAATTCTCACACCGAATATCACGGCAAACCAAACTAGCAGAAATGAACTTAAAGGGAGCAGTTAATGGGGAAACGTGGTATAAATTTTAAAGACGACCGGTCGAGTCGTCACATTATTCAAATGCCTTTATGGAAGTTTCTGTTTAGTTGCACAACCTGATAATTATTTAACACACCAAATTTCCATCTAACCCAAAACAATAACGAAAATGGAAGAACGTTTACGCTACCAAAGTGTTTGATGAAATATCCAAAACAAATAAGTAGTTGTATGTTCTACTTTTTTCCCTTAAGGCTTCTATAACATAAAAATCTGTCATTAAACAATTCTTAGGGTATATTATTGATATTCAATAGAAAGAATTATGGATTATGTATATCATTTTTGGTATAAAAATATTTATTTGAAGCATTTAGGTAGATATGAGATCATTGACGTTCAAATTGGGTCAAGTGATGATATTTGCATAAATGGGCACGTCTAACTTAGACTTGCATATGCATGCAGGATAGGAAGATCGGTTGACATGAAACAACTTTGATGTATATGCTTTTACTTATATTGGCCAAGTCAAGTAAGTAGCATTTATTTTCGTAATAAAGATGTATAATCTTAAGAAGTTGATATTTGTTTATCTTTTGACTCAAGTATTGAGTATTATATGTTACTAGGCTAATGCTAAAATTAATAGTTGTTAGTTCCTTATATGAATTTTCTACATCGCACATTTCTTTTGAAAAAAAACAAACACATGATGATCCTTTGTTTCTTAAAGTTGCATTTTGCATGTTTAGAGATGTGCCAGATGCAGTATTACTAACTAAGTGAAATAGAATATTATAATAAACCGAGACTCTCAGAAATTAAAATATTTAGATGTAAAGTAGGGAAATTACATCAACTTAAATATGTAGTAGAAGATAAGAAAATACGAAATAATATAAAAATTATGAAATGACAATAATCGTCTTTGATTATTTGAGCACATGCATAACAAATTTGATAACATACAAGAAAAAGCAAAAATTGCATGATTTTTAACCGGAAAAAAAGAGCGTAACTTTTAAAAACTCTACAAAATAATTTCTTTCCCAGTTCCAAATGCTTCCACGAAAATTTTCTTATTAGGTGCACAAGCTGCTACAACACTAAACATGTTAAGCTTTTACCTGAAGAAAAATAATAATGATATGAGAAGAACTTTGACGAAATCTCCAAAACAACTCAATAGTTTTTCTCTTTCATACGGGTTATATAAGATAAACATCACAATTTAATAATATCAAATGTACATTTTTGACATGTACGAGAAAGAATTATTGAACAATATACGATGCGCTATATTTCAATTTTTGCTGAGGAAGTATTTGTTTGAAATGCATTTGGTTGGTTGCATGGGTTTGTTTGTAAAATAGCAAATTATTCCTAATAGTTCACAATTTTTGAATAAATGGTGGAACTTTATTTTTTATTAAGTGCAGTTCATAAATACAGATTAGTCCAATTTAATAGCAACTTGTCTGTCACTGGTTCTTGCTGGTGCAGATACCCAAAGACTGGTTCATGCTTCCAGATTCTTAAGAGAAGGGCTGACTTTCGTATGGACAACATATTTATCTCAATCAATAACAACAACAACAACAACTACCCTTCCCACCGGGTAGGGTCTGGAGAGGGTAATATGTAGACGAGCCTTACCCCTATTCGAAAAGGCAGGGAGACTGTTTCCAATCGACCCTCGGCTCATAGGATTAGGGGGAAAACAGTAGTAAAACAGAACAGAGACAAAAACACAACAGAAACAATATAGCATTAATGCATAAGAAATTCCAGCATAAATAGCGTTAATAATAATCTGGACAAAGGAAACAAAATACCAATATACAATAGCAAGTAATAGTAACGTACAGTAAACACAAATCATCTATGAGTAACCCTGCTGACCCACCCCCAACCCCGGGAGAAGCGAATGAAAAATTCTAGGGGCCCCTATCCTACAACCCTGATTCTAGACCTCTAGGCTTTCCTATCAAGGGTCATGTCCTCGGAAACCTGCATTCTAGCCATGTCCTGCCTAATCACCTCTCCCCAATATTTCTTGGGCCTCCCTCTGCCGCGCCGACCGCCAACAATCTCCAGCCTCTCGCAGCTCCTCACCAGTGCATCGGGACTTCTCCTCAGCACATGCCCGAACCACCTCAGTCGCGCTTCACGCATCTTCTCGTCCATCGGGGCCACCCCCACCTTCTCTCGAATAATTTCATTCTTAATCTTATCCAGCCTGGTGTGCCCGCACATCCACCTAAGCATCCTCATCTCCGCGACCCTCATCCTCTGAACATGGGAATTCTTCACGGGCCAGCACTCCGCCCCATACAGCATCGCAGGTCTAACCACAGCTCTATAGAATTTCCCCTTGAGTTTGTGTGGAACTTTCCTGTCACACAGAAGTCCTGATGCAAGCCTCCACTTAGCCCACCCTGCTCCTATACGATGCGTGACGTCCCAGTCAATCCCTCCGTCCCCCTGAATTACCGACACAAGATATCGGACGATGTCCTTCTTGGCGATGGCCTGGGAGCCAATCATCACGTCCCTGCCTACTTCGCTCGGATCGGCGCTAAACTTGCACTCCAGGTATTCTGTCTTAGATCCGCTTAATTTGAAACCTTTAGACTCGAGAGTCTGCCTCCATACCTCTAACCTTTCAATAACACCGGCCCTCATCTCATCTATCAATACTTCAATAGCCTTCAATTTTTTTGATTCCAGCCATATATCTTTTTCTTTTCGAAAATAAGGTTCTATATTTAATTAAGCTCTTAATTATATAAAATATCATTTCAGATATTTATTTGTATATGTTGAATATCCCAGATTTCTGGGGATTTTTATTGTTTCTGATAAAATTAGTTCAACACTCTGGAATACTCCAGTAAAATATTACCTCATTTAGCCATGAATCAATAGGAACATTTTATGTCATATTAAGTTACCTCAAGAGAGACTAGTTGTTTCATGTACTGTAGATTTATTTCAATGATTTCAAGCTTCAGTTAGCACTAATTTAAGATCCTTGGAGTTTCGTGTGAAGGAGAACATGTATTGTAAAAGAGGTGGTTGAGGCCGGATTAAGCTTTCAAGTTTTTGATGTTCCTAAAGCAGGAAAAATTGATCAGAGCAAAAACAACAACAACAACTACCCAGTATACTCTCATCAGGTGGGGTTTGGGGAAAAAATATATTAAAAATCCTATTGTTTGTTTGAGAGTTATTTGCTATTCTCAATGAAGAAACAATAGATAACTACCCCTCTTAATTATAAAAGATCCAAACATAGGATCGAGTTTGTAAGTGTAATGCTCTCTCTTGAATTCTACAGCAAAATTTAGTAGGGCATGTTGCTATGTTTAGTATGTAAAAAGAGAACGTTATCACAACTTCAAAGAGAAAAAAATAAAATTTTAGAACAACATGCTAATACTGAGGTGTTCGGCCCGGGCTAACACACAAATACACATATAATTGTAGGTATTTTATTTGCTTTTTAAGTATATATTAATAACAAAATAATGCCACAACAAGAGATAAGAGATTGTCGTACTGAGTGGATTGGCGATGTAGTTTTTTTTTTCTTTCTAAAAACACACAGATGGTAGCGATTTACTTTAGCCAAACTTGGCTAAATCCACACCATTACAATATCAAGTTCCACACCAAGGCACCAACAAGGAAAAATATGACGAAGCATTGATCAAACATAGAATGTAAAAGAAAGAAGCCATAGTTGTCTTTCTTGTGAATAAATTGATATTGTCAATGCTTGTAGTCTAATTAAATAACGTCGTTGTGGGGGTCGTGGCAACTCTTTTGTGGGCATTTTTTCTTTTCAACTTTTAAAAGTTAAAAAATTTTTTCGAAGTAGGATATTTTAAGGTTTTAAAAGGTTACTAAAGTAATTTAACTTTTCAGAAAAAGGATTATTGCATTTATGTAGAATATGTTATGAAACAATAAAAGAAGAAGAAGATTATTGCAGAGCAAAGTAGAGAGGGGGAATTCTTATTTATATGAGATGAATTACAATGGAATAGAACCCTCTATTTCTTGAGAGATGGTGACTTAGCCACCAAGTAATAAACCCTAAAATCTCTCTAAATATAGACATTCACCATAAATGGAATTCTATTTATAACATTCCCCATTAAATGTCTATTCAACAGATAATGTACCTTATTAAAACCTTAACTAAATAAAACCCAATGGGAAAAGAATTCTAGAAAAGGAAAAAGAGTACACATATCTAGCAATGCGCCTTTTGGTTGCCTCATTAAAAACCTTGCAAGGAAACTCAGTGGGACAAAACCTTATAAGGAAAAAAGAGTGCGACGCGCATTAACTCCCCCTGATAAGACCATCAATTCACATCCTTGAGCCTTCACATTTCAATCTTGTGTACCTTCTTCAAAAGATCTTTGGTAGAGATTTGATAAACAACCGGCCATATTAACTTAAATGAATATTTTGCACCTTAATATCATGAGTCGTGATAGATATATAATGTCTTCACAAATATGGAATGGCTCTTCAATATCTCCATAGAGATTCGCGCTATCATATTATTATGCTGATAATTATAGCAAGATACAAATGTGAACAAATTGTACTAAGAATGTGGTACTTAAGGATCAAGAAATGTATATGCTTTAAGCAACTTAAATCCTTCATGGATTGTCATATAACTTAAGTCATATAAGCCATATAATAGACTTTAGATGCATATCAAGTTTTTATGTCATGCTAGACATATAAGATATCGAAAACTGGTTTCACATACCATTGACTTTATACTTTCAAGTATTTGAACAACATAGACAAAATTATATGTCTTTCATATGAAAACAATTCTATCGGATTCGCGTCTCTTCTATTTGGCCAATATTTTTGTGTTTGTAGGCGATAGACTTAAGATCCTCATCTATATTTAGAGCTATCATAGATTTCATCGATGAACATTTTATATCGGTTCCAATATTTATTCATAAAGACATAACATAGAGATCTCTTCATTCATATATTCAGGTACCTGAGTCTCTCATGAGATTTTATGAAGTGTTATGTCATGTGATCTTCTAGATCACTTACCTCCTTATTATGATCACTTTGATCATTTGCTCATCATTTTTATCAAGAAGTCCTATTTGAAACCAATTTATCTATATGGTTTAAGCTTACCATTGACTTTGTCCTTCCAGGACTTGATATGAGCATTTGCAATGAGAATATAGTTACTTTCTTTGGGTCAGCAAATGCGTCTAGCATACTTTGCAATATATTGCAGATGAATTATCTTTTTATGAATTTCAAGTTCATATTATCGTATTCGAGGATCTAGATATACACATGATAATTCATTCCACGTAACTTTTTCTCAATTGTTTGTCGTGTCTCCCCCTCATGTTACAAAAACTAACTTATTTTCTCAAATTTGAGAACCCATCTTTGTGCGTTATATACACTGCACATCAATAATAATAAGATAAAATTATTTGGTTCCTGACCCAGAACCACTTGTGAGGGGAGAATGTAATATACTTTCGTATATAACGTATATCAAACTGGTATAGATAACTTTATTCTCATAAGCAATAGTTTATCTATTAAGTGGATGCACTCAATAAATTATTTTGCTAAACCAACTGTGATGTAACTCAACTTATCAAGATAAATTATCTTGGATAGAAAATCTGGAAATTATGCTCTAAATTAAATTATTGAGCAAATTACCCCGCAAACACCAAATTGCGGGTAAAAAATAATCGCACACGTAACCATCTCATAGATGCATCTTATGTGATATACATGGCAGGTGAATGGACCTATATTCACCTTTAATATTTCCAGAATTCATGGGATTCAACCACAACTTTAGTTGGTCAATTAATTAATAAGAACAAGAAATGTAAGAGAATTCATAAAGAACTTTCTAGTTCTTTAATATTTACCCATGTAAATTCTCTTTTATTTTTGCACATCATACTTAAATTGATATGGGTAACCAAAATGCCAACTGAATAAATTATCAATATTGATAAAGTTCAGGTTTACACCATGACATGTGCAATTGTCAATAAACTCCAAGTTTATTATGATATATGTTTTATATCAATAAACTTCCACGTATTGTGGCATTCTTTTGTTTGTGTAGTATAAACTAAAGAATAAAGCAATAGCTTTTCACATACATATTATCCCGTTACAAGTTGTAGCAATAGAAGATATCAAATCTTTCCTTTATTTATATTCTCAATATAATCAACGGCTTTCGCGTGTACTTTGGAAACTGAATAAGTTTCTTTGAGACTTACTACAACACAATACTTTATTGGTAATCAATTATGTTTCTCCAAAATAGTGATAATTGACTATTCCAGAGCTCTCAATTAAATTAGTTCTACCCTAGATTTATCAACATCCACGTGATGAATATCTCTTTTAAGGAAAAAGTTATACCCTTGTGGTCATCGTCAAATTATATGCAAGATCCGTCTCTTGCATTACCATTGCCTTTTAATAATCACATTTCCAAAAATTTTTGGCGTATAATAGGTACGTGACCAATGACCATTCATGCCATAATAATGACATTATTATCTTATATCATTTCAAACCTCCTTCTAGAGGTGAGTTTGGTATATTCACTACCACTAGCACATTCATATTCTTCTAAGAATGTATATGTATTTATAAATTAGAAATTGTCACACTCACACCATGAATTGACCATAATTATCTATATGTGCTTTATAAAATATCATATTGTTAAACTAATGATAAATATTACTTTCACAGAGTGAATGATTATTTTGAGAATCCTTATTATTCTCTTATTATCACAATGTTGACGATTATAATTTCGTCTATTTCCACGTCCACATCCATTGATACCTTTACGGTAATAATTTTGTCTTTCTTCAGACTCATCACATACTGCAATCACATTCTCTAAAGGGAATGAGAATGGAACAAATTCAATGGGACGAGTTTTTAATTCTTTGCCCACAATCATACATGAATTTGATCATGCCAAAACATAGAAATTTTACCACCTTGGATGGTTATGAAATCTTTCAAACTCCATTAGAGTTGGAATAAAAATTTATCATCTTTACTTGTATGTAAAATCAAATTATAGAATGTTAAGAATTTAAAAGAGAAAAGTAAAATACTTACCTTAAATCTAGAATTTAATCATGAAGGAAGATCATAGAATATTTGATGACCATTATTCTCAATCCCAAAGATTCTACTCAGTTGGTTAGAGTCTCGTGCTGATAAGGTGTTATGAAACAATAAAAGAAGAAGAAGAGTATTGCAGAGTAAAGTAGAGAGATTGAATTCTTATTCATATGAGATAAATTACAATGGAATAAAACCATCTATTTATAGGGAGAGGGTAACTTAGCCACTAAGTAATAAACCCTAGAATCTCTAAATATAGACATTCACCATAAATAGAATTTTATTTATAATGGAATAGATGTAGATATAGATATAGACAAATAGATACATTGATGTAGAAAGAGCTAGAGGCTTTAGGCTTATAACCTACAGTTGGTATTATTACTAACTACAGGGATCCAATTAAAGATAAGCTAAAATTAAAAGGATTGAAAATGCAATAATCAGAAATTGGTGTATTTTCTGCTTTCATGACTCTCTAAATCTCTATAAACCTTTCTGATTCTACAATCTACAAGCCACACACAGATCGAGTCCCTCATTCCATATTGCTCTCTGATAGACTTACTCTGTTGTGGATGGCGACACCGATGGCGGCTGAGGACTGCAATTTCGAAGATGACCTGTATGCCATGTCCACTGATGATATTATTAGGGCTGCGCGTTTGCTTGACAACGAAATCCGAATTTTAAAGGAAGAGCTGCAGAGAACGAATATAGAGTTGGATTCATTCAAGGAAAAAATAAAGGAGAATCAGGAGAAAATTAAGCTCAACAAGCAGCTTCCTTACTTGGTCGGCAACATTGTTGAGGTATCTTATTGTTAGGGTTCACTGTTTGCATTTATAGTTCCGGATTTATGAAACTAGTGCTTTAAGACACTCACTAAAATCATTGGTAGTGTAATTGGTACTGTCTAATAGTGTAAGTGGACCGGCGACTAATTGTTTTCTTATGTTTTTTTGCTGGGCATCAACTTCTCCTGGAATCGGAACCTTAATATTCCTTCAGCCTTCAGTAAGGATATTGACTGTCTACCGATAAGATAGCATAGAAAGTTTCTGTATGTCGGAAGAAAGGAAAAAATCTGTTCACAATGAGACTATGCATCGTAATAGAGCCAATGAGAAAGCCTATAGGGGTTGTTTGTTACGGTGCATAAGAATAATGCTGAATAAGATGTATTAGAGCCCATTTCGATTAGCTTATTTTAAGTGCTTTTAAGCCAAAATAACTTTTAAGCTATTTTGCCGTGTTTGGATAGATAAAGCACTTTTTAAAAGCTAAAAATGACAAACACAAGCCAAAAGCCAAAGACTAAAATTCCTAACTTATGGGATAAAAGCTATTTTGGCTTAAAAGTAACTTGAAGTAAGCCCATCTAAACGGGCTCTTAGTAATGCATGTGTTAGTAATACAAGCATTAATTATGCAAAAATTCTTTCTTATCTAATGTTTGGTGTGGTGTATTAAAAATTACAATGCATTGTATAATTTATAAAAAAGTTAGTTGTTTACGAAAATAGCTTACATAATCTTTAGCTTTAAGGGACTTTAAGCACAATTTTATCTTTAGATATGTTAATGCTTGCATTAATATCCTTCCTATTGCAAATACCATAGTTTGTTATGTATTAATTATACACAGGATAATACCAAATAGGTTGTATAAATACTTGTATTAGTAATATGTGTATTGAAAAAGTGTACCAAACAAGAGATTGGTAATACCAAAAGTTACTGCATATATTATTTTCTCTAACACATCTTACCAAACGACTCCTTAGTGGAAGAGAATGCAACAACGACGCCTTAGTCCCAAACAAGTAAGGCTCAGCTATTAAATCCGCACTAATCATGTTTCTCCAATTAAATCCATCTCAAGCCAACATTATATACAATATATACAAAAATAAAAAGTCTCAAAAGTTATCTACAGTTTATGCTGGCATACAATTTTTTAGTGGGCCAAAAGACATAAACTTGTAGGACCTAAAATAAACGTACTAACATGATTGAAACAACAACAAAAAAACCCAGCTTGATCCTATATAATGGATTTGGGGAGGGTAGTGTGTACACATCCTTACCCCTATCCTACAAAGGTAGAGAGACTGTTACCAATAGACCCTCGGCTTAATGAACAATAAAAATAAAGCAACGAGCAATAGCAACAATAATGTAATGTGGTAATGGAAGCGAATGATATAACAAGTAATAAAGAATCAGGAATAAGAGAATACAAGAATAGTACTAGTACTATCGGTAAACATAAGAGAAACTCAGAACTATCTGTCAACCTACCACCTTAATACTCGACCTTCACACCTTCCTATCGTGATTCATGTCCTCGATAAGGTGATGCAATGACATGTCTTGCCTAACATCTCTTCTTAATACTTCTTTGGCCTACCCCTGCCCTTACTCAAGCTTGCCATGGTCAGCTTCACACACCTCCTGACCGGGGCATCTATGTCTCTCCTCTTCACATGGTCGAACCATCGCAACCTTAATTCCCGCAACTTGTCCTCCACAGAGGCCACTCCCATCTTGTCTCTGCTAACTTCATTCTTATTCTTGTTTTTACTGGTATGTCCGCACAAGCATATCAATTTTCTCATCTCAGGTACTTACTAACACGACTCAAACATATTTCCTATTAATTGGTATCACCTACATAAACATTTTTCTTCTATTGCGCCTTATCTTTCTAGGAATCTGCATGGGTTCCGAAAGATGGTAGGTCATTCAAGAGAATTTCCTTCCATGTTCATTTAGATCTATCTCGTCCACCTTGGTGCATCTGGAGGTCAACGCAGGACATGATAAAAACTTCAAACAATCTCCCATTTTATCTTCAAATGTGTGCTATTTGCACTTTCCGGTGGATGTGGTAAATATTTTAATCTCGTAGAGCATGTTTCATTGCTATACATCTATCTTAGCATCCACATTTTTGCGATACTCATCTTGTGGACGTGTTGATGAATCTTGTAACTGTTCCATAATACTTACGTATTCACTTTGGTAGGCATCGTTCTAATTTCTTTAGCACCCTGATAGTCTTTTACTGTTAAAACATACCCCGGTTTCTGCTGTCCGTTTTTGATTCAATGTTTTTTATAAGGATTTTGATTCAATGTTTTTTATAAGGATTTTTTATTCAATGTGCATCTGTTTCATATGTCATTCTATTTTCTTGGAACAGCACGTCTAAATATTTGAATTGCTTGCATCTAGGCACCTCAATCCCGTTTAATCTCATCTCAATTTCACTCTTCTTATGCAGACTAAGCTAAACTGGTAATGCATATACTAAGTCTTATTTCTGCCTATCCTAAAATCTGTACTCTCTATAGTGCTTTTTCATACTTTATCTTTTGGTTGACACCCCTCGTTAGTTTCGTTAATTATTACAGTATCATCCCCAAATAGGATACTCCATGTTACTTGATTAGGGTAATTTCGAATTTGATGTATTGGATGACAGGATAGCTTGCATGTATTATTCCACAATATATTTTATGAACCTCAGTTAGATGAAGCATGATTTGTCCCCAAGCAATTGGACTGGACCTGGTCGTTTGGAGGGGTAATGAACAGTGTCAATAGTGTTACTCCCTCCATTTAAATTTATGTGAACATGTTTGACTGGGCACGGAGTTTAAGAAAATAATGAAGACTTTTGGAATTTGTGATCCTAAATAAGTCCAAATGGGCCCCAGAGTATTTGTGTGGTTATAAAAGCTTCTGATTAAGGGTAGAGTTGTAACATTACGCTTAATTGTTACCAAATTTAGAAAGGGTTCATTCTTTTTGGAACGGACCAATAAGGAAATAGGTTCACATAAACTGGAACAGAGGGAGTATTACTTATTAGAAGGGTAGAATGGGTGCACAGCCAGGGAACATTCTTTGCCTATGACTTCTGATTGCACCAGAAGTGTAGAAAGAGAAATATTGGCAAATTATTTATGACCATTTCATTAATGTGAAGAACAGCCATCTACCGTGCTAAAAATCCGAGGGTAGAGCTAGTGGGGTGGCCACTAAATCTTTTCAATCCTATCTTTGAAGAAGCAAAATTCAATCTCAAACTATCACTGCAGTACTTTTTCTCCTTTCGAACCAGTTCCCGTGGGGAAGGGTAAGGCTCTAGTTGCAGTGGCTTAAGGAGTTAAAAAGGGAGGGAGATCTGAAATACTCAAAGGACCAACTCTGCATGATATCTTCTCCAATTTATGAAACTTGTACTTTTGTAGAAATTGCTGCGACTATGCTGCTGGCCTGAGCCGGGGGTTTTTCGGGAACGGCCTCTCTACCTGCACTAGGTAAGGTAAGGTATGCGTACACACTACTTTCTCCCGATCCCGCTTGTGGGGTTTCACTGGGTTTGTTGTTGTTGTTGTTGCGCTTTTTGTAGACATTAAATTGTATTGTAATAGTTATCTTCATGCTTCCTCTTATTGACTTGGCTCCGTATATATCCTGTTCTGTGGCAAATTAATTGAGATACTTAACAATCTTTAGGACATATTGTGACTCTGAATTGAGCAGCCATTCAGGTCTATATTTAAGATTTGTAAAGGATGGTTGAGACTATAATGATTATTTTTCTTGACTTGAAATGAGGGTCTCCTAATATGGAAAATATTTGTTTATGTAGAATTTTGCAGTACTGATATGATCCATGTACTTTTGAGAATTTAATATGTACGTTGTATATTATATGGGTTTCATCATCGCATTAGTTTAAGTAGATGGAGAGTTCGCCTAAGAAACCTAATTGAAGTGCTAATCTGGGAATGACAAATGCATTTGGTCAAGATTATAGAGATGGATAAATGTATTTTGGGAAGATAAAAGATGCTTGAGAGAAACACGGGTTGGTGCCAGGGGAGAGAGGAGAGGGCTGGTGATTGATTCTTAAGAGGGTTTTCTTGCAATGTCTACTGTTGCTTGTTTGGAAGTGATATTTTCCCCTGTTTGTTGAGGCTATATGTTTGTATAAGAAGGCATATTTTGGCATTTCTGTCATGTGATATCAAGAAATTGAATTGCCTATAAGACCTTGGGGAAGACATATTCCTGCACATACTATTATGTCTTCCGTTCTCTTTTTCATAATATTTTGTTTTGTTTATAAAGGGGGTTAACGGAGATGGAGGGTAGATCAGTTTATCTTTGAGGCACTCATTTGATCCTTATCTTTCAGATTTTGGAAATGAATCCAGAGGAAGAGGATGAGGAGGATGGTGCAAATATTGAAAACGTCCACTCGGCAGGTGAGTCGTTATACTCATAATATTGTATGACTATCTTTTTTGGGATGCAATGTCACAGAAACTGCCTAAAATTCTCTTCGTCTAAGTAGTGCTCTCTTAATATATACTACCACAGCTTCTTTGGCATTTATATCCTTTTTATGGTTGTACTTCACAACTAGATCCTTGTTCTCCATATGAAAGCCATTTGGATTTAGCAAAGTTCTTTTTACTAATTCAGTCCTTTCTTCATGGCAATTGTAGACAATTTTCTTGCCTGTTGTTGGCCTTGTTGACCCGGATAAGCTAAAGCCTGGTGATCTTGTCGGAGTAAACAAAGACAGTTATTTGATATTAGACACGTTGCCTTCTGAATATGATTCACGGGTAAAGGCAATGGAAGTTGATGAAAAACCAACTGAAGACTACAATGATATTGGAGGTCTGGAGAACAGATTCAAGAACTCGTCGAGGCAATTGTTTTGCCTATGACACACAAAGAGCGGTTCCAGAAATTAGGCGTCCGTCCTCCAAAAGGAGTCCTTTTGTATGGGCCTCCTGGGACTGGGAAAACTCTCATGGCCCGTGCCTGTGCTGCACAGACAAATGCCACTTTTCTTAAGCTAGCAGGGCCGCAGCTTGTGCAGGTGAATTTTATTCTACTTCCAGTGATTGTTATGTTCAGTTGCTTGAATTCATATGAGATACTCGTATGTGCAAGTTACTCTAATATCTTGTATCCGCTATTCTTGTTTTCCTATTATATATTATTTAATAAGTAAAGTATCCCCTGTTTGCTTCTTTCCTCTCAATTGGGA
Organism: Nicotiana benthamiana; assembly: GCA_034376525.1. Lineage (NCBI taxonomy): Eukaryota > Viridiplantae > Streptophyta > Magnoliopsida > Solanales > Solanaceae > Nicotiana > Nicotiana benthamiana. The sequence goes on along the minus strand of CM067338.1, from coordinate 50,516,568 downwards.
CAAATGATTACTCTAAAATGCGTTTGTTGCTATTACATTTAGTAAGATGGTAAGTGGTTCTCGTATCGAACTTACTGATGATCTTGTCAAGAGCTTGTTCGTTTAATTTACTTACATTTAATACTCATTTGTAAATCTCAGTTAAAGCCTATGTGTTTGATATATCTAGTTTTTGGATCTTTTGAAAAATTTAAAAATTTGACTTTGAAATTCTTCAAAGAAAAAAGGTTAAAAAACCTAAACAAACACTTTCCCAAAAAATGTTAGTTTGCACACTCGAAACCAAGTGCTACCTTGCAATATGTCTATGTCACTAGGCAACATGTCAGTTATTATAAAACAACTACTTTGGGGGTCGAACTAAAGTAAATCAAGGAAGCAGCATATCTATACATACTTGAGGGCGGATGCCACTCACATTCATTCTCAAACTTTCATATCTCTCTCTAAGTTATTTGTTTACGGTATGATTTTGATGTCAAGCAACCATCTCCCTGCTCTTATCTTGTTGCTAGTAATTTTGATCATTAATGCTATGTAGACCTTATACGCGACAGACTTTCGCAGCATGGGGTAGGCATAACTTGCTATTGATATTGAATGTGTCAGCTAATTTCCATAAATTGATTGACTAGAGTTAATTGTTTCTGAAAGAAAACTTGATATCATGACAGATAATTTGCATTTAGAAGATCATGTTTTTACTGTTCGGTGTTCTGACTACCCAAGTAGTGCATAAAACAACTGCAATGTTCATTGGAGATGGAGCAAAACTTGTCCGTGATGCTTTCCAGCTGGCAAAGGAGAAATCACCTTGCATCATTTTTATTGATGAGATTGATGCTATAGGCACAAAGCGTTTTGATAGGTAACTATGTGGCTGATGTTCTTTTCACTTAGAAATGTTTTAATCTTGCACACATACAGTATGCAGAGACTTGATATTTGTGCATAATGAAAGAAATTTCACTCTAAATCTCCATATATAATATGCAGAGTCTTGCTTTCACTTACAAATGTTTGAATCTTACAGACACACACGCATGCACACGCGGATATGCGTGTATGTGTGTGTATGTAGACTCTTGATATATATGTTATGACTGAAAATATGATCACTTCATGAAAGAAACGTCACTCCAAACTTCCTTATAGATGCGATACTGCTGGACCTTCACTTACTAGTTTATGTTGTTTGATTGCAGTGAAGTTAGTGGGGATCGAGAGGTCCAACGAACTATGTTGGAGTTACTTAATCAGCTCGATGGTTTCAGCAGTGACGATAGGATAAAGGTTATTCTCTTGCCTGTACTTTCTACTTTTACCCATCTTAAACTAGTTTGGACATTGAGAAAAATATTCCCTTCCCAATTTTGTAGTATTTGTTGATGGGGTTGTAGCAAAAAGTTAGACATTGTATTTCCACTATTCATGGTATTTTTATTATTTTGGTTCTCTATATTTGAGTGAATTGTATTGGTCTCTTTCCTTTACTTCAGGTTATAGCAGCAACAAACCGAGCTGATATTTTGGATCCTGCTTTGATGCGATCTGGTCGATTGGATCGTAAAATTGAGTTCCCCCATCCCACAGAGGAAGCTAGGGCTCAAATCTTGCAGGTAGGTCTTCCTCTGAAATTGGTGTATATCTGATGCGCCCTATAATCTGAGAAATAAGTTCTTCAAAGTTTTTGTTTTCTTTTGATTCTCTATTGGAATTGCAGATTCACTCCAGAAAGATGAATGTTCACCCCGATGTCAATTTCGAGGAATTGGCTCGATCCACAGATGATTTTAACGGGGCTCAATTAAAAGCTGTATGTGTTGAGGCAGGGATGTTAGCACTCCGCCGTGATGCCACTGAGGTCTCTCTCTTTCTCCCTGCTTTCTCTGCTATTTGTGGCTGCTCCCACTCTGTTGTGCTGATATTCTGGCTATGATCTTTTATCTGTTTGGCCTAGTTTCTTTAATTTAATTCAGGAAAAAATTTGATCCATCAAAAAATGAAAAAGAAACAGAGGATAGCCACAATGTTTCTTGCATTTGATCATTTTAGCTGGCCTAAAATCGGAAAAAAGAAGATAGCCGCAATGTCTCTTGCGTCTGATCATGTTAGTTGGCCTAAAAAGTTTAAGATGTTTGAACTTTGAATTAACTGAAGTTGTTAGAAGCTTAAAATCCAAATAACTTGAACATGTCACGAGTTTAAGTATTGAGAAGCATATTACAAATTTGTTTGTGAAATGTTATCTGTTCATTCTAATATTACAAGTAAAAGCTATGTGAAAAGTCACAAAGATGCAAAGGAGTGTTTTTGGCTAGAAGAGCTATATTGTGTTTCAGATTTATGTTTGACAAATTCTATTCCCACCTGTTGTATAATTATGTAGCACTAGTCAACTTCAACTTATGATACACTAGTTGGGACCTTCAACTGTTAACTAAAAAATCAGATTATATCATTACACCGGTCCAAATAAAACAGGCCCTTAATGTCTTTGGTTTTAGCAGTATAGTGGCGGCTTATGATGGTGATCTGCATCCTCTTATCCTTGTCAAGAGGGTTTCAACTAGTTTGGTTTGATAGTTGTTGGTCCTATGACCCAGGAATTAAGATTGAAACTAATCAATAGTAGAGAAACACATTCCCCCAACTTTTCTATGGTTTGCAAGCTATAAGCCTTTGTTTTTATTTACTTTTTTGCAGGTTACCCATGAAGATTTCAATGAAGGTATCATTCAGGTTCAGGCTAAGAAGAAAGCCAGCTTAAACTACTATGCTTAAACTAACTAGATGTGCACCTTTTGACGTCTTAAGATAAGATAGACAATGCCATTCAACCCCCCCACCCCCCACCACCAAACCCACGAAGGGGAATTGGCCTTGTAAGTGCTAGAATGTTTGCTGTTAAAACGGATCTTGGAGGCTGTGAAAGCGTTATATTTGATCTCTTCTTAAATTTGTTCTCTTTATAATTTATTGTTGTATGACTCGATGACCCTAAAAGCGTAGCAGAGGTACATTGGGAATTAGATTAATTGGAAAAGAGACCTTATCACAAAAAAGAAGGTATATTAATTGAGTATTTCCTTATTTCTGTAAAAGACGAAAGATGTTTCACCCTCAAGGGGTGAGTACTGTGAAAGTAGGAACCGCGCATGCCAGTAAAATCTAACTGGGGAAGCTGCAGTGATAGGCTCTTCCGTGCAAAGTTTGTGTTGCACATAGATTTATACATTAGAAATCAACCGCTGTAATCATTACGTAGAGAAACTAGTTTCTTACCATCTGGTAGCCACTCGATAAATGCCTTTTATCCAATTCCTTTTTTATTAACCACCATCAATTTTAACAAAAAGAATTTCAGCCTATACCCCCCTAATCTATCGACTTCTTCCAAACTTTTTCCCTACACTTCCTGTCTCTATCTCACTCCAAAATCTATGTGCCTTACCTTTCCCTCTGTCACTTAATGTGAATGGTTTTTTAGCTTAAGAATCTTCAGATCTGAAAGTTCGAAGGTGAGATTTTGTATGAGGTGTGGGGTTGCATGTGTTGTTTTTCCTGAAAAAAGGAGAGGAGAGGAGAGTGAGGTCTGGACGTAAAAAGTGATCGTCGGAGTGGAGTTTTCTGGAGAGCGTCTGTCAGATTCTCGCTCATACTCCAATGGTGATTTTCTTTGAGATCTTCTGATCGGTATGTCTCGTTTATTAGGCGGTTGCGTAAAAGTGAAAAAGGGAGTAGAAGATTAGTCGGAGAAAGAAGGTAGCAGCGTTGAGATTTTCCAGCCAGATTTGCTGGTGTGCTCGCTTTTATGGACTTTTGTGATGGAGGTGAGGGGTTACTCGTTTCTGGCCTTCAATAGGGTATATAGAAGTGTTAAGAATGTATATGAGGTGGTATTTATTTTTTATCCAGTAATTTTAATGTTGAGCAAAAATAGCCACTACCCTATTAAAATTAATATAAAAAAATATTTTTACCCTTTCTTCCCAAACCTTGCTTCTCTTTGCGTGCCTTTTCCGTAACTGTTGCATTATGTTGAGGTGGCGAAGCCTATCTACACAGTTAAGGAGTGGCCTGATTCTGTCGTTGACAGATGCAATAATGGGAAGGAGGTGGTGCTATAACTGCAAAGCTGAGGTTTTTTATCAATAACTTCAACTGACTGTGAAGAGGAATCATTGATTTTTTGCTGCTTCGTAGGTTTAGTTGTTATACATGCGTGGTTCAATTGGAAAGCACAAAATAAAAGAAACAAAAATAATGATTGCAATTCATACCAAAGAATAATGTCGCTGACTCTCCGAAATCTAAATTTTTTAACTTGAATTTCCAAATTCAAAAGTTAAGGACATACATTTCAAAACTTAAGGATAATAGGTCCTCAACTTTGATTTTCAAGTTGAAAAGTTAAGGACACACAGTCTCTAACTTACAGTTACAAGTTCAAAAGTTAAGGACAATAAGTCCTTAACTTTGACTTACAAGTTCAAAAGTTAAGGACAGACAGTCCTTAACTCACAGTTACACGTTCAATACTTAAGGACAATAGGTCCTTAACTTTGACTTACAAGTTCAAAAGTTAAGGATGTTTGGTCTTGAAACTTGAGTTCCAAGTTCAAAAGTTAAGGACATTTAACCTTGAAGTCCTGAGCTTAGAGTTCCAAGTTCAAAAGTTAAGGACATGTAGTCATGAAGTCCTAAACTTAGAGTTACAGGCTATAAAGTTAAATGGACATGTAGTCTTGAGTCCTGAACTTAGAATTTCAAGTTTAAAAGTTAAGGACATGTAATCCTAAGTCCTGACGTTAAGGACATGAGCAGAAGGGTATTATCGTCCGGACAACTAAAGTTTATTAACCCAGTGGCTAAAGACTAAAGACATTTAAAGCAATGGCTTTAAAATAAAACATGAGTTGTTAGTGGCTATTTGTGCACATCGCCCTATATAACATTGTATATACACTACCTTTGACCAAGCTTTGAACTTAAGGTGATGACAGTCAATGGTTTGATGGACGAAACAGTTGGCCTCGAGGTTGAGCATACACTGTATAGCAATATCTCACTATGTATATGAGGTGCGATGCATATACAACGCCGTTATACACCTCAATCCCAGACCAGATCAGTATGTGCGGTTCTCTAACGATTTTCTGCGATTTTTGCCATTCGAGTCTTTAACACTTGAGAAACATATAGAAAGTGAAAAAAGATTAGGGTGAGAGTGAGTGAATTTTCTTTTGACGAAACTATCGGAATTTGGTATTCTTTTTTTGAATTTGCTTTTTGTGCCCACAAGGTCTTATTTTGTGGGATAAAATGATAACACTGATTGTTTTTACTTAGCTATACTACTTTTTAAACTTATGTTCACTACTGAAATTTTAACTTAATTGCAAGTTGATATATAATTTATCACTTATATACAAATGAGTGTTAAACGAGAATCCTTTTATATTAGAAGTATAAGGAATATTAGTTACCCCCACCTTCTTCTCTCTTCTTTCCCCAGCCTTATTTTTCTTACTTCTATTTTCTCAGCTTCTCTCTTTTCTCATCTACTTTATCTGTTTTTCTTTAGGAAATTTTATCAATGAATTTCAATCGTTTGACTATAGAGTCTTAACTTAGTAATTTCCTTTCATGTTGCATAATTGGTGTTCGAATTGAAAATTGTCAATGATTGGTTCTGTTGTGTAAAAACAAAGGCGATATCCAGAGCTGTGACAACTATAGGGGTATCAAATTTCTGAGTCATACCATGAAAGTCTGGGAGAGAGTGGTAGAAATAAGAGTGGAAGGACTATGTCTATTTCAGACAAACAGTTCGGATTTATTCCATGACGATCTACCACAGAAGCTATCCACCTTATTAGGAGGATGGTGGAACAATACTGGGATAAGAAGAAGGATCTTCACATGGTGTTTATCGATCTAGAAAAAGCGTACAACATGGTTCCTAAGGAGGTCTTATGGAGATACTTAGAGGTTAAAGGGGTACCGGTTGCCTACATTAGGGTGATTAAAGACATGTATGATGGAGCTAAGACTCGGGTTAGGATAGTAGGAGGCTACTCCGAGCATTTTTTGGTTGTTACGGGGTTGCACCAAGGGTCTGTATTCAGCCTTTTCCTATATGCCGTGGTCAAACGAGCCCAAGCGGCATATCGGGTCATCGGAAGTCAAAAACCTTGGGATGAACTTGCTTCCGCATCCCCACGTCTTTGAGCGAAGGGAGGAAGAAGGAGAAGAAGCAGATCCCCATATCTAAGGGAGAAACGAGCTCAAGGTACCTCACCCATTTCCTTTACACACGGGATCCTGCCGAAAGGGACTAAGGCCATGTGCCGCCCCTGCCCAAATACGGCCACAATCCGCTCCCAATAAGTGGTGAAAGTGACGACCAAAAGCATCTATCTATGGCCAAGGCCATCCACACCAACTTTCCTTGGGGCAAGGAATCAGTTCGACATTGGTCAAAATCACTTAACCGGTCGAGACCATTAACATATCCAATAAGCAAAGCCCTCGCAAACAAGCACAAAAAATATATAATGTATTCGACGCAAAACGAACAAAAAAAAGAAAACCAAATATATTCACAGTATTCACACAGGGTTATCCCCAATTACATCTGCCCAAGGCTGGCAGAAAAAAAAAAGAGAAAAAAGAAAACAAGAACTAAACAAATATTACAAATCTTCTTTTCACTCGGCGCCCCCAGCGCCCCCTTCAGCATTATCAGCACCCTCGGCGCCATCACCCCCCGGGGGTAGACGGATCAAAACCAAAGTCAAGGCGGGCTTCACGGGCCTTTTGGCGTGCCTCCCCATAACTGGCTTCAGACATGAAGTCAGCCTCCCACAGCCACCTGTACATATTAAGCTGGTCCTCGGCGTACGTCCAAAGCTCGCGAGTAGGACCAAAAGCAGCGGCCTGATCCCTCAAGCGCCTGTTCTCGGCCTCCAAGGGTGCAATCCAATCCGCCGCAGCTCGGGCATCTCGATCGCAGACGGTAATGCGCCCCTCGAACGACCGTTCTCGAAAGGCAGCGACAGTTCTCTCTAATTTGCGCTCTCTTTCCTGGGCACGGTTAGTCGCCTGCAACGCTTCAGCCCTCGCCAGGGCGTCCTCTGCCTGCCTCCTTGAAGTGGCAGCCTCAGACTCCAGGATAGCCACCTGCCTGATATAAGCGTCAGCGACCTCCATCGCTGCAGCCAGGTTTTGGCGCCCCCTCTCAGCAGCCGCCCTTCTCTCAACATCCACCCCTTCGTTTGCTTGGCGGAACTACTCCTCAAGAATGGATACCCTGCCGAGTGTCTGTTGCATGTGGAGCTCTCTCCGTGCTAGCTCTTCTACCAGCTCCCGGTTCCGTGGGTCGTTCCATAAGCGCTCACGCAAGCCACAACACCGGTCATAGTAGCGGTGGTACTTCCCTAACAGCCGCGCAAAAATCGCCGAACGAACATTAGCCCGCCTAATGCTCTCCACCTCCAGCAAAAATGTCTACAACGAACAGAGTGACAGTTAACACGAGAAGACCTGCTAAGAAAGAAAACAAACCAAAGTTTTGCACATACCTTTATACTTAGGGCGGCCACCTCGCCCATCAGTTCGGCGTCCGAAATGCCCCTCACGGACGTGCTCTCCACTTTCGAGCACAGCACCCCGAACATCGTCACTAGGCTCTCCTCCTCGAGCAGTAGGTTCAGGCCATTAGGAATCTCCAAATAACGATAATCCCCCTCGGCCTACACAGCCGAGCAGGTATAACCCTCCTGAGCAAGACGGATGTCCTCGGGATCCATATCAGACTCCGAATCATCCCCCTCTCCTAAAACGCCCCTTCCTCCTGCCGCCCTAGAAGTTGAGGCTTCAGCCGCTCGAGATGTCGACACGCCCGCATTCGCCGTAATGTCGGCGCCTTCCATCTCCACCAGAACAGCTGTCGAGGAGCCGCCTTCCCTCGTAGCAACGAGAACAGAAACTTGAGTCGAAGAGGCGACTATATCACCTTATCCTAAGCCAACCGGGGCAACCCCTACTGAGCGCTCACCTTCTGGTGCAAGGTCAGGTGCGCCTCCCTCCTCCGCCGACGACGAAGAATCTAAACTTATCACCACTGGGAGGGCCGGGGTGAATGCCTCCCTGCGCCGAGCCAGTGGCCTCTCAACTTCTTCTTCATCCCCATTCGGCGATCGCTCCGCCCTGGAGCTCACGACCCCTGGAGATTCCTCAACTCGAGGCACGGGCTGTACCGGAGAATGTGCAGCTGAAGACTTCACCAATGTCGCCCTCAGAACCGGATGAGGCACCAACATTGTAATCCTTCGGGCGGACGCCTCGGGCATGCGGAAAGCAAGCTGAGGAGCCCTCCTGCGCCGTGGTAGTTCTGACCAACCAAAGAAGAAGATTTAGGTCAAAAGAACTAAGGACTATGAAGAAAAAGCGATAAACAACAAATCAGATTCTTACCAGCAGCCGGCCTACGACCATTCACCTCCCAGAAAGATGCCCACATGCGAATCCCCGTCGTAACAGGGAGCACGACCTCAACCCAATCGCGGATGCCTGAAATTGGCGCCGGTGGAGCAGCTCCCACTACGACACAAAAAGAATATCATTACGCACAAACATAAAGCAGGGCATTTAGCCTAAGAGAAATCAAAGCCACCATAAGAGAAACTTACGTGCATGGTTCTACTCCGCCGGGAAGTCAGTGGCACACGCCACCAGGTGCTCAGTCCTGATGTAAAAGAAATACTCAAAAGGATGGGTAGCGACCTCATCATCGAGCTCCACAGTCACGCCGTCGTTCCCACGAGGAACCAACCGAATCATAGTGCCACGTACCCTCTGAGGAGCGTACAGAGTCAACACGTGCCCAAGTGTAACTTCCCTCCGTGCCAGCTCCGCATATTTAATCAGCATCGCCAAGCAGGAAGGGGCGAGCTGACCAGGGCATACCCTGTAATAACGGCAAAGGTCCACCACCAACATAGGGAGGGGAAGCCTAAATCCCAGCCTGAAAGGGTAGGCGTAGAAGACGCAGTTCCCTCGATGGTCGACATGCACCCTATCGCCGCTCCTGGCCAAGATGATGTCGGAAAAGCGAGGAATCTCACATTGCTCCTTCAGTTGAGCTAAGCCAACTCCCCCCATCAATGGAGCCTCGTCCACTTGATCTTATCCCTCAGGGTTGGTAAAATCGAACACCGGACCGCCGGGAAGGGAAAGAATGTCGGTCACCGATGGGAACCGATCAACGGTCGGCGAACCAGTGGCTCCCGCCACGGTAGATGGACCCTATGGCACCGCAACCGCTGACAGAACTGCATCTGAACGGGAACTGCTAGCCATTATCAATATAACAGAAAGAAGATAGTAAGACTTACCGGAAAAACAAAGGAATACAGAGATCTGACGAAAATGACGGAGAATGAATCAGCGAGGACTGAATAACCAGAAAATCTTAAAGCAAGAGAGCTTATCTCCCTCATAATTCCACTTAGACAGATATCGAAAAAGTGAGAACTGAGCAACACAACCCTTATTTATAGGCAAAACGTGAATGACCCTCATGAATCCAAAGGTCACCATTAACTACCTGAACAATCGCAAAACAGTTTAGACCTACGGTAACGGGCACCATCATGACAGAAACCATTGAACGGTCATTCAACCGTCAATCAGTACGTCCCCCATGAAACAATTGTGACAACCCCGAGGTGCCATTGGCATGCCCCAAGTGTCACCTTGCGTATGATGTTTCCCCTTATAACGCGGTAAGCGTGATCGTACTTTCCCCATGCACGTATAAAAGCTACGGCCATCTCCAAAGTGAAAATGGCTATGGCCATCTCCAAAGTAAAAATGGATACGACCGTCTCCTAAGTAAGTATGGTTACGGCCATGTCTAAAGTAAAAATGGTTACGGCCACCGCTAAAAGATAAAAGGCTACGGCCATCTTCAAAGTGAAAATGGCTACGGCCGTTTCCGAAAGAAAAAGGCTACAACCGTCTCCGAATTAAAATATGGCTACAGCCATCTCTGAAGAAAGAACGACTGTGGCCGTCTCCAAAGAATAAAGGACCACGATTGTTTCCAACACATAAACAGATAAGGTTACTGGTGGAATCTGCTCATCGAGCTCGATCTGAGCTCGACCTCAATAAGCGAAGGGACTATCTGTATGGGTCAAAACTTGACCTCGTGATAATGAATGAGATCGACGTATTTATTAAAGTCTATTTATGGCTAACTAATGGTATGGCCATATATTCACAAGATCAGCGGGTAGTTATCCAATTTGACAATTGAAGCCACGGTTCGGCCGCCCACACGAAGGCGTCCCCTCTCTGTGGTCCCAACTCCTCGATACCAGCTGGCAAATCTCCTAGCTATAAATACTAAGAGAAAGAACCCTAGGGGGGGGCTGCTACTTCTTCTACACATCTACTTCTAAAAGAAGGGATAACACATCATTGTAAGGCTCTAAACCTCTCCATGGAGAGGCAGACCAAACCAATATCATTAATAAAAGATCTCCACCCTCTTCCTTTTATCTAATATCTATTGTCTCTTATATCTTATTCCTTTGGTTTTTTGGATTTATTACGGCCTTCTATGATTGGCCCTCCATGTTTTGATTGTTTTATAATTATAAAGTGAATGAAAACTTTGACCTAAACAAAGACAATTTCCAAAATTGATCTCAATATCAACTGTGAAGTATAAGGAGGGAGACAATAGTAGAAGAGAGGAGAGAAGAGAAAAAAAGGAAGAATGATGTAGCTGAATCCCTTAATTGAAGGCATTAACTATAGTTTGAGAACCTTTTAAGGGTGTATGAAACGGATAATAATTAAATCTGTACGTGATTTAATTTAATATAGATGATCAAATAACAGTAAATAGTTGAATTGAAATGAGATAAAACTATCAAATCAATGTTGCGAAATAAATAATCCTTTCGTTAGGCTTAAATGCTAATGATCAGTTTCAATCGAGCCCTCGAGATAGAACTTTGATCCAACTAAACGAGTGAATAACTGAAGAACACTTAAACAATTGCTGAAAGCTAAAGTAATTTTTATTTTCTTGATATGTATACCCAAACGGTGTAAAAGGCGGGGGGGGGGGGGGGGGGGGGGGGTGGAGGGAGGGGGAGATCCTTTATTTATATAGTAGAGGAGTTTTAACCTTAACACAAGTCTAAATAAGGTAACAACATGTTTTTCCCCTTCTCCCATGAAAATATATATGTAGCCAATCCCGAGTGTGATCCGCGCAACAATATTCAGCCAATGAAAGATTTTTTGGCTCCTTTAACCGTCTTTCTTTTACCTTCGATTCTTCATCTCACTCAAGTTTGATTCTTTCTAGTTCACCCATTCCCTAGACCCGTTGTATCGTTCGTCCGCCCCTGGTTCCAATCTATTGGAACCTTCAATCTCACTCGAGCCAATAATAAGTAACGTCATTTGTCATTCCACAACGGGAAATCGAAAATAACTCTATTCCAAATTTATCTGTATACAGATAGTGCCCTCACTTCTTAGATAGTAGACTATAAAAGCGATGATGAGTGATTGATTGACCCCAGTTCCTTCTCTCGTACATCATGAGCAAGATGATGAACCGAAATGTCCCATTAGTCATTTCACTCTAATTTTGGACACGTGTTAGCCGTCGGTTGAACACTCCCGGTAATTACCGAATCCCAAATGTCTCGCAATCCAGTCTTTCCTACAAGAGTTCTGGTTTCCTATCACTTTTTTACTTTCTAGCTTCAAATTTCCTTATGTTACCCTTGAGTTTTTCATTTCTTCATTCGTTCATCGATCCTTCAGATCTTCATAATTAGTTCTTCATATCTCACAATTCATCTTCAAACCTTCATTTCTTACCTTCAAATATTTATACCAAATCTTCAAATCTTCACATCAAGTCTTTAAATCTTCACATTTTAGATAAAAATGGCGCATACCTCAAATTCATTTCCTCAAAACACTGCACCGACAAATTCTTCCTTGGCCACATGCAATGAGCAGTGCCTCCGGTAGTAGCTCTGGGAGCTCCCTGTAGAGACTTAATCCTCGGTGGCTGCTCCATCGATAACTACTTCAAGGTCAAGAAAGTATCTTGCACAAGGAGATTGGGGTGAGGAGGCGTGGATGTATGTTTGCTGCATTACCGAGGAGACACTTAAAGCTGTCCAAAAGGATTGCAAATGGGAAGGAAAGGACATAGTCATTTCCAGTACTGACGAGGATATCACGACACACGTGGAAAGGTAATCAAGTATCTACACGTGTCCTTTCATGTTTGGTACAGTTGATACGATGGTCCTTGATTATTGTAAGAGGTATAAAATTTTCCTCGAGTAAGTTCACCCATTCTTTTGTAGGAGCATGACTCTTCTCCGCCAGCCACGGTTCATGGTCGATGGCATGCTCCGAGTAAACACCCCCCAAATCTTCTGGGGGGGATCAAACTTGCTGGTCGGGCAAAGAAGGCTCCTTTCTCATGTATAGACGAAGACAAGCACTGGGGTTGGCATGGTAGGTTCATTAAGATCGTTATCCTTATTAATATTTTTATTTCAATTGTTTAAATCAGTTAATTTTCTGTTTCATGTTGGCTTGCCTAGCAGTAGATCTTTGGCGCTATTATTATCCTGAGGTTAGGATTCGAGGTCGTCACAAGGACAGTGTTATTTCGAGTCAATCAAATTTTCCATAGAATGATAGGAGTTAGTATATAAGAAGGTATTTGATAGTGCAAGTTAACATTAAAGGATTATTAGAGGTACATAAATTGTGGAGCCTGTCCGAAAAATTGGAGGATGGGGTGATTATGTTGACATGTTGCTAAAGGGCGGAGGCAAAGGATGGTGATCGAGGGGACCCATACTTCCGATCTCTTCTCTATGGCGGGAGCTTTCATATCAAGATTGTGTTTGCAACTAAGGGTGGCAAAATGATTAAAAGAAACCAGTTAACCACCTATATTATCCACTAAAAAGTGGGTTTGATAATGAACTTTTTAAAATGAGTCATATATGGATAAGAACCATATTATCCATTTAGAAAAGAGATAACTTATGGGTCTAACTTTTATATTTGTAAAGCCTCAAATTGAGGGTTTCTCAAGTTAGGGAGACTAAGAATGCTCCCAAAAGTGATCATATGAAAGAAGTTATGGATAATACGATTACCCATATTATTCGCCGGTTAACCCATTTTTTTATCCGTATTAAATATAGACCGGATCAAATAATTTATTTATTTTTTATTATCCTTTTTTATCAAACCATATTCGATCCGACCCGCCCATTTGCCACTTCTATTTGCAATGAAGGAAGAGGTGTGGGATGTCTTCGTTGGGGTGGTGGCATATTTTACAAGTAGCATTGGGAGAAATTTTTCAAGAAATGAGTATGACTTAAAATGTGTTTGTAAGTGGAAGATGTAGAAATATTCCATTGGATTTTTATTCCAATGGGGTTTATCCTCCGCACGTGGGAATGCGTGAATGAGTGTGTTATTGAGTGAGACGTTTTCTTTTGTGTCTCATACAACTAACAATAGATGTATGAGGCTCCTATTTGTCTCATAAAATTGTGGACCCAATTTTACTTTGCTGGGTCCACAAAATTGTGAGATAAAAAGTTGTCTCATACAACTAGTATAAGTTGTATAAGACACAAAATAAAAAATTTCGTTATTCAGTACATTAACAAGCACATTATAGGTGACACTCTTCTTTTCTAAATGATATTTTCTTTGTTTGTGTACTTAAGTAGAAACTAATAGGATAAAGCAATAGTAAAAATATTTTTTTTAGTAGTATTCTTGTAGAATTAAATTATACGCATTCCTTTCAATTTAGAGCATGTTTGACCAAACTGCTAAAATCTGCTTATTTCGAAAATTACTTCTTTTCAAAAGTATTTTAAAAAAAATTAATTTTGGAAATAAATTATTTATGTTTGGCCAATTCATTTAAAAAGTACTTTGTGCAATATTTGGTAAATAAATTGTGTTTGGCCAATCTCTTTGAAAAGTACTTTTAAGTATCAAATTACCAAAAAGGATAGTACCAAGGTCTTATAATTCTTTTAAATAAAAAATTAACTTAAATATTTATCGTAAGAGACATTTATTATTATTTTTATTTATTTGATTAAAATATAAAAGATAAAGAAAGCAAACATATTAAAGATTTAAATCAATTTTACATATATAGTTATATCAAAGCACATGATATTATCTAATGTAATTACTTATTGTTATATGATGATCTAAATAATTAAAAGAAAAAATGCACAATTACCCCCTGACCTATACCCGAAATTCCAACTACACACTTTTTCTTTGCGGTAATCCTATTACCCCCTTAAAGTTATTTAAATGTAATTATTTGCACCTTTAACGCTGACGTGGCACAGTGAGTGTATTTCACTCCTCTAAAGGAGAGTGAGAAGCAAGAAAAATAATTTTCAGATTATTTTTTTATTCTGGTTTACCATTTTTTTCTTACTTTTTTTTTCCATTTTCTTTTCCTTTTCCTTTTCCTTTTTTTTTCTTTTACTTTTTTTTTAAAATTTCTTCTCTAATTCCGGTGTATATTCATTAATCAACGACTTTGTCTAACCGTTTTTTTTACATTTTTTTCTTTTTACACACAAATAAAAAAGATCTATTCATAAGCAAAGCAAAATACACTCAGATTTTTTGGGGGAGGAGGGGGGAGGGGGGGGGGAGGGGGGAATTCATCATCGGAAAACCTTTCCACGCATTTTAACTGAAATTTTTTCATTCAACTTATATTTATTTTTATTTCTTTTGCTTCCTCCCACACATAAATTACACTTTTAAGAATTTACAGGAAAAAATTTTTATCGGAAAAATTGGTGTTTGTGAAATTCCGATGACCACTATTTTATGCCGCCAGTGAGCAAAACAAAAAGAAAGAGAATGAAATAACCAAAAAATGAGAATAATACGAAATAAGAAAAAGGGATAAGAAAAATAAGAAAGAATAAAAAAAGTACTGAAAATACATGGTGGGGCGCGTGTAGCTCATCACTTGCTAAGAGTTTGGTTGTCAGCGTTAAGGGTACAAACAATTACATTTAAAATAAGTCTAGGGGGGTAATAAGATTCCTGCAAAGAAAAAGTGTCTAGTTGGAATTTCAGGTATAGGTCGGGCGGGAAGGGGGGGGGGGGGGGTAATTGTGCATTCTCCCTAATTAAAATAACATCATTCAATGTAATTTAGAAGTCTATCTCCAAATTAATATATATTGATAATCCATCATGAAATAATAAATAAACTCACTTACACATGATAATAGGGCTGTTTATCGGGCGGATTGTGCGACTTTTACTCTTAACGGTTTGGCTTAACAGTTATTGAGTTTTAAATGTATTAATCCGTTAGTCACCCGATAAGATATCGGGCGGATTGATATCGATTTAGCTCTTATCAAACAGTTATCAGGCGATTTATCGGCCTAACATACATATTCACTAAATATCTTCCTCTACTGACTTCTTCAGCTATAAAATGTATTAAAAACTGCATAGTTGATCCTGTGTTGGGTGAATCAAAAGCTGTTGGTAAAATGTAGAATAATTTGCCACATGTTTAGAAATTTCAGTGTTTCCAACAAACATACCCACAAAATTCAAAGAAGTAATCTATTGGAGAACTTAGAATGATCATTTATATTGTTATTCAAGGCATAACAGAGCTAACAATGATGCATATGAGTAAAACTTCAAATGTAACTGTTTTTACCATTTACGTATCTTGTACTATTAAATAGCTAAAAAATCACAATATGAAGACTTACTTATAAAAGAAAATCATCATATGAAGTGAGAACAGAACGTTTGCAGTCTGCCTTTTGTTTTTGTTAATAATTTTCAAGGTTTTAATTTTTTATTTAATATATATAAATAAAAATAAATTATATATATATATATATATATATATATATATATATATATATATATATATATATATATATATATATATATTTATTTACTTATATTCTTAATGGGTTAACGGATTATCCATTGAGAAAATTGAATAATCCGCCCCCAAACCGATAAGCCGTTAATAAAAAAAATTCAATCTGTTCCCTGTCCGTTAAGCCGTTAAGCCATTACCAGTAAGCTATTAAGTTTCGGTTCGGATCGATTTTCGATTTCGGATCGGTTTTGAACACTCCTACATGATAATATTTCTCAACAATGTTATCTCTACTTCTATCACACAATACTTTCATATTAGTAAAAGACTTGCCTCACATTTCTAAAGGAATACTAGAAGGCTAATCTTCTTTATAGTCTTTCTAGTAATATCTTCATTCGCACAATAGTTGAATTCTATATCGGTAAAAGAATATCGTCAGATGAAATTATGTATAGCCATGATAATTGTAACTAGATGATTCTGACTGTCAAACTTGAAAGATGGCATTGAGCGTAAAATAGAAATAATTGTAAATATAAAAAGAACTGTAAAAGAAATAGTTAAGTATGTTTTAATTCTAATTCAAAAAGGGTAATTAATTATTAACAACACATAATGTATAATTTATTTGTGTTTTTTTAAAATAATTATTACCTAACATTACTAACTTTGTCCTAAAATGCCAAGTTACCCATTGTGAGGCTGCCACTTGACTTAATGTTGATGCATTTTCTTTTAATAATATATAGATAGATTATGCAATGCAATTGTAAATTTATTACCTCTTTGTAGGTTATTTTCACAAATTAAATTTGATAACTATTTTAAAGATTCTGAAACTAATAGCATATAATAATAGAAGAAATTATAAATGATTATTTATAGGAAGAGAATTTAATCCAAAGAAGGATGCGGATAATTTTCTTTCGTGTGAAAGAAGAAGAAGATAATTTGGAAAGTTACAAGACATTACACAAAGAAAAAATCAAAAACAAGAAAAGTCAATAAAAAAAATTAAAAAGTTACAATATGATTCATATATATATAATATCTTTAATTTTAATAGAATGGTAAAAAATAGAAACATAAATAAAAAAACTTAAATTAGTAAAGGATAATTTGAAAAATATAAATTTATGGTGAGGATAGTTTTGTCTTGAATAAATTAATTTTCTGTTTTTGCTTCTGCTTCTTGGAAGAAGCTAGAATTTTTTGCTTCTTCCCAAATCCAGAAAAATTGCTTCTGATGCTGGCCAAAAGTAATTCTTTGTATTGGCCAAACAACTCAAATTTTTTAAGAAGTACTTTTTAAGGAAAAAAGTTATTTTTAGCTTCCCAGAAGCTTGGCTAAACAAGCTTTTATATGAACTAATTTCTTTTTTAGTCCGTGCAAAAAAATAACCTTTTTTTTATTTGAAAAAAATTTACCTTTATTCAATAATTTATAGTCATACAAAATACATATGCTTCATTTTACACAAGTTCAAAAGTCATTTTTTTCTTATATATATATAATTTTGCGTCAAGTACTCATAATTATTTGTTTGATCGAGTTTTATCTGTATAAATGGGAAAGATAAATAACCCAAACCAAAAACTAAATTTTATCAAATTTTCTGCATACATGTTATTTGAATTGCTTTGATGAAAATTTTATATTGGCCCTACTAAATACACATCAATTCGCGAGAAAAGGAAAAAAGAGATATTGTTTATTGGAAAGGGTTTGGGTAAAAGCAAATGTTAGTTAGAAAGCGGTTTAACAAGGCAATTGATGGTCTGAATCGAAGAGGCAGAAAAGGTCTCTGAATCTATGGCAAGCAGCCTCCGGCAAGCAAATGCAAACGAGCATGGTTCCATCAGAATCAGAATCATCATCCCCTCCCTGTGGCAAGAAAACACAAACCTGTGGCGTTGGTGTCAGATCAATTGGGCCTGCGTAAATGGGTTTCCCCCAACCAAAATCCGCAGTTTCGTACATTGAGAATCTGGTCCATTGTGTTATGGTGAGCTTCCCACCAAATTCTAGCCTGGTAGGCCTATGTAGTTGGATATAATCAATTGTGGATCTCAAATATGCCTCGGAGGCTGAAAGCCTTGCCTTTCGAACCAAAAGTGTAGTCTCCGAAAGAGGCCCATTGACGAGGCCTGAGACAGTGCTAGTTGCACATGCCACACATACTGCATTCCCATAGAAGCCTTGTTTCAGTGGTGGATTTGTAAGCCTTGATCTGCCATTCACCGAAAATGTTAGCCTCAACTCGTAATCAAGAGGCCTAACATCTAGTGCCTTCACCCATGATCTCCATACATGAGCTGCCATTGCATCAAATGTGGTGCATGAGAAATTACCAACTGATGACTGCACCAACCTCTTCAAATAGGCTTGGTACTCTCGGCTAACACGATAGCATTTTTGAACTGGCTTCACTACCCAAAGACTCCTCGTTAAGCTTGATCTATCATCTATTCTCTTGAATTCAATGTGTGGGTGTTGAACCAATGGTGGATCACGGGGCCTCAATATTTCCCGATCCCAACATGGCTTCGGGTTGACAGTCAATGAGCTCAATCTTGCTGTGGCAGCCCAAGCACTAAGAAACTGCATTGCTCCAACCCCATCACAAAGACAATGACAAATTCTTAATCCCAGGCTAAATCCACCACACCTGAATCTTGTCACTTGTGCTATTAGCAATGGCATATCAATCACTTTGTATTGTTCTTCATTTGGAAAGCTGTAAACCAAGTTTGTCCATGCTGGATTTGGTACACTTAAATCTCCAAGATTAGCTAGCGTCATTTCTGAACGTGCCTCAACCAGTAGAACACCTTGGTTAGGTCCGAAAAACACCTCCAACTTACCATTTTCTGTTTCTCGTAGCCTACCAGAGAATGGATAATATGGCACCAGTACACTTGCAAGAGCTTCTTTTAATACTTTGATGACAGCCGGTTTCCCTGCATCGCGATAGAAGTACATAGTTGGAGTAAAAACGCGAGCTCCGATCATATCATCTAGATTTGAGAGGTAAAGGCTGTCACCATGGGATGCAGGGATGGGATTTGCAGGTAATATTGGAGATATAGAATTGATAGTTAGAGGTATTTCAAGATGAGGAAATTGGAGTTCTTCAACCATTGGAGCCATGATATGAGCTCGCCGGTCTTAGCAGTTCATGAGATCTTGGTAAGAGACACTAAAATATCCCAAAACTATGCCCAAGAAAACATCCAAGTTAAAGACTATGAGGAGTTTTCCAGATATTTAGTAGGTGAGGAGTAAGTAGAAATTAAGTAAAACCAGCTATTCCAAGTTTAGAATACCAATTTTAAGACACAAAGTATTACTGGTGACTTATATCTTTTTGTCAAATGCCAGACTTGTAATTGTTGTTTATCCGCACCATCTTTGAGTTCTTTTATGTTTGATAACCACTCCCTTCCTTCTCTTTCTAAACAAGGAAAGACATCTTTAAAACATCTTTACTTTTATTCACTGATGTTTTGTCTTGCCTATTTAAGAAAAGTCAATTGGTATTTTTTCCTACTTTAGAAAGGTTAACATAACCTATGCCACTATTCTCCTTGAAAACACATTACTAGTCACAAAGTCCAACCTGCAATCTTTTATTTACACCTCATGGAGACCAGTAGAAAAATTTGAATTCATGACAAAGGCAAGGCCTAGTAATTCAAATCATATCAACTTGAAACTAAGAAAATGAATTATACTTACCATGCACTGGAACTGGATTTATAAACGCAGTAACCTCATGCCACCTCCATCAGTAACATAATATTCAGGTTAATGCAGTTGTTTGTTTCACAAAAAAACCGATGCAAATTAGTCAGATTGGTGATACTTCATGGGATCACTTACATCAATATGCGTAGCTTCTTGCATCAGAGTCCTCAAAGTAGTACATATAACGGCCCCAAAATTATCGGCCTGGTTGTTTAACCCAATGAATTAAACCCATATATGTAACAGAATCCTTAGTGTTTCTCACATTCAGATGAAATAAATAAGGGATCAGAGAGAAAACGAAATAGTTCCCGAGCATTTGGACAGGGAACTAGGAACAAAAGAGGCACGCCAAGACAATTACAGGGTTAGCTTAAGAGAATTCCCACTAATAGAACGTTGAGTGGGTGAATAGAGATCGTGAACGTTGAAACTAGGAAAATATTGAGTTCTTGCGAGCTGAAAGATATGGGAGTAGTAGAGGAGGAAAAGAGAGGGACCAAAATTAACCATGATTACTAGCTCTTTTTAATCAAACACGTTCCTTATTTGAAATGGTTCATCTTCTCCCTTTACATTAATTGTTCCTTGCAGCAGCCTCATTGACTGCAGCCTTGGCACTTGCTCGACTTTTTCTTCTTCATAGATGCCACTTTCTTAATCTTCTCCTTCACATCAACAGTAGGTGCGTCCTCTGCCTGTCAATGGTTCCGTTTCCAATGTCAACACCAAACTTATGCCTGTGCAGCACCTGCTGTGGTCAACAAGTGGCTTACTCGCATTGAGAAAGTTGAAAACTATCATATACAGGCAAAACTAATTCCAGATCAGAAAGTTATAAAATGGAAGAAATCAACAAACTCATCATTATCACCTACTCTTGTTCTTCGTCATTATCATTATCCACTTTATCAAGGCCTTCTTCTTCGCTTTCACTTTCCTGATATCCGCAGGTACATACTTTATGCACATTGAAGTAACACGATAAAATCTAAACACAATAGATAACATGTAAATTATAAAAAGAGAACTTACTTGTTCTTCGTGACGGGGAAGAAAAAATCTGAAAGGAACATCGGCTGAAATCACTGGTCAGTGGTAGTTGTCACGTTGTGACGGAGCAACCCCTATTCCACAATCTAAACCCTAATCTAATTTTAAGAGAAGACTAAGCGTAGGAAAATACTACGTAGTCTATATCTCTTAGTTGTACATTATATGCAGTTATATAGGGAATACTAGGGTTATAGTAATTACTAAAATTATTGTGTTTTGCCCTATTGGGTTGCTCTGATGGTAAGCAACCCCCACTTCCAACCGAGAGGTTGTGAGTTCGAGTCTCCCTAAGAGCAAGGTGAGAAGTTATTGGAGGGAAGGATGCCGGGGGTCTATTTGGAAACAACCTCTCTACCCAAGGGTAGGGGTAAGGTCTGCGAACACACTACCCTCCCCAGACCCCACTAAGTGGGATTATACTGGGTTGTTGTTGTTGTTGTAATTTGTTTTGCCCTAGTAGCCCTAAGAGCCCCCCTTATGGGTGGAATCTATTTCCTACATCTCCTCAACCATTCATATAGGAAAGTAGACCGTGCAATAACATACTGTGAGAGTTAAAAGCTATACAATTATTAGGAGTATATAGCCTCTCGTTGAGTGCAAACCTGCAAGTAGATCGTAAAGTATGTAGTACCCTAGATCATATTAATCGCATGTGATATTGTCTCAAAATCTCATATATCATTATTTCTTGCATTCACAATCATAACTCATAAGTTATAATTGGTGCACCGGTGAATACAAATAAATGAGATTCAACCAATGATCTTCCTCTTCTCATGATCTTCTTAACATTAGTATGATTACTTTTCTAGATATGTTCCACTAGACCAAATCTATGAACATGGTCGTTTGGAAATACACTAAGATAGATAACATCACACTAAGTCTCAAGTATCTGATCGGAGTCTCTGAGGGAACAAAATCTTGAGTCATCATAATATCTTTAGGTCTCACACAATAATAAATTGAGAATATACTTATATTAAACCAATTGGTCGATATTAGCACACATGGTATGAAACTTGTGCTACAAAAATTTTTCCTTTTTCTCGAGGAGTGTATGTCTTTATCTCAAAAAGAATGCTGTACAGATAATATTCAGACGCTAAAAGTATCTAAATTTGAGTTCCTTGATCTACAAAATCATATTTAACTCACATCTAGCTCACAAAGTAGACTAAGTGAATATTTTTCACCCTAGCGACCTTATGCCATTATTTAAGCAACATTTTGATTTTAAGCAAATAGCTCTCAAATTATCCTTATGATAACTTTTCTTAAAATTATGTCTCATCTCCTCACATTACTAAGATTAGAAAGCGGTTTTTAGTGTGAGAATACCAACCTCTTGTCTATCCGATATACTTATAAGAAGTGAATAAAGAGTGCACATAACATTTAATAATAAAAATATGTATGTATGTCAATCAACTTTATTTATAATCAAGAACATCAATTTTATAAATACGGGAAAATGAATAACAAAATAAAGTATATCAAAGTCTACGCAAGTCTTGAGACCTAGTGTGTCTCACAAATGCATCTCTAGTAAAAGGCTTGGTCAATGGATCTGCTAATATATCTTTTGTAGACACATACTTAACATTGACTACCTTGAATCTTACCATGTCTCTCACATAGTTATACTTGATATCTATATGTTTGGTTTTACAATGAAATATAGGGTCCTTTGTGGTAGAAATTGCAGCCTCACTATCATAGTAGACCAATACTAGTTCAGTATTTTCATCGATATCCAACAAGTGCTCCAAGAAATTTTTTCAACCAAACAACTTCTTGTGCTGCTGATGCGAGAGTCACATATTAGGCTTCCATCACAGATAGTGATACACATGATTGTTTATTACTACACCATGATATGGCACCGTCATTGAGTAAGAACACATATCCTAAGATAGACTTTCATTTGTCTAGATCTCTTCTATAATCATCATTATTGTATCGAGCTAATCGTAGAGCCTTGTTGTTGATACCCAATTTTTTCCCTAGATATTTTAATACTCACAATACTTCCAAAATAACATATATATACATATTCGCGAGCATACCCATGTGTTTTGGTATTTTTCCAAAAATTTTAAAGATTTTAAACTAATTTATTGTCTATTTAAATACTACAAAATACAATAATTATTTCAAAAAAATTATCATTTTGTGAATAATTCATTTCTATTCTCATATTTGCACCAAAAATATCATTAAGGTGATTTTTTTTTTTACATATTTTTAGGAATTTATCTGGTATTTTTAAAGCTAAATTGCATATAATTATAATTATAGCCTATTTTACGATTAATAGTATTTTATAATTATAAAATTAGTTTCAGTATTTTTAATTAGTATTTATGAATTATTAAGGGGTTAAGTGCTTTTAAATTTCTCTCAAAAACATTTTCACTATATTTTATAAAATTAAACAAAGAAAAATTGGCTATTTAAATACTAGCCCCATTCATTTCAATTTTAGCCCAAATTGAACTCCAATCTCAGCCCCAAATCCCAAAATCCAATTTCATTATAACCCGACCCATACCATACCCAAACCCGGTCCCCCCATTTAACCCATTTAATCCCTGCCGTTGATCTTTTAGATCAACGGATCCCCTCATCCCCTTTCCTTTTTAATTCAAACGAACCCTTTGCCCTACCTAATTTTTCACCAACCGTCGCCTATGAAACCCTCCACTCGCTTAAACTCTCTCGAGGGTTATCATACCCTAGCCGCATCTTGCCGTCTCAAATCAGAGATCTACCGAAATATATGGCCACTAATGCCATGGGGGTCTTACACCTACCCCCGATGCTCTTATACACTGGTTTTATGAAGGTTCGAGGCTTGGCCTTGAAGATCTGTACCCAGGTTTCCTTCAATTCAGGGTTCCATAGTCGCCTCCGGCTTTACTCCGGCATATCATGGTCGTTCAAGCCTGAGTCTAGCTTCTCATACTTAGATCCATGAGTTTTCCAAGCCTTTCTCACTTCTAGGTTTCTTTTAAAACCCTAACCTTTAAAGTTCTTCTGATTTCTTTAGATCTGTCCTAGATCTGTGTTTATCTTAAGGTCTCAAACGTTTCTTTCAAAACTTGCTTTTAAACCTTTCATCTTCCCCGATTTAGGGTTTCTTTGATTTTAAACATGCTCTACTGTGATTCTTATATTTTTCTTCTATGATCCTTATGTGTTTCTTCTACTTTGTTTCTTCTACCTTGTTCTTCTAAGTTCTTCTACTGTATTTTGCATGATTGTTCTTTTATTATGTTATTCATGAGTTTTTTCTACTAGGAAGTACGTGTTCCTTTATGATTTCTGCACTTATTTTATTGTTATTCTTGCCTGATTTACTTGCTTTCGTCCTTACACTTCATTAATAGTAAAAAACCCTATATTTGGGGTTCATCCGAGTTTTTGAGCCTATTTGTTACGTGATTTGATCGTTTCTTATCTATGAACTTGTTTGATTTCAAAATCCTAGTCTATTTGGACCTATGTGAGTTCCTGAAGTTGTTTCCTCTACTTCTCGACTGAATTTCAAAATCTTTGTGTTTCTTTATACGATTCTGATCTCTTGCTAAAACTTTATAAGACTTTTTTACTTGACCTTTTGCATGCTATCTGATATTCCCTTTTCTCTTAGATGACTACCATGTTCCTAGAGTCCACTGCTTACTGATTTTTTGATTGCATGACACTCTTCTTTATTTTAAATATAGCATCGCATGCTTAAAGTTTATGCACTTTTTATAGGTTAAATTTTCCTCTCAAAATAACCTATGATTGTGGACTGATTTCAAATCTTATTTTGTAATTCTGATTGCAATCTAGTAATTGATTCATTTCTTATTGTATTTATTTCCCTTGTTCCTTGGGCTTGTTGAAATACTTTTCTTTGAACTTTCGACCCTGCCTTTCTACTTAAATTGAGTTGATCCCATAACCTTAATTACATTAGTATGAGATTCTTAGAGACCTTTCTTTAATTAAGGCCTAATGAACCTAACCCCTATTACTTACTGTATACTCATACTGTGTTGAAAATATCTTCTTTATTTGAAATGTTCAGCCCCTACGTGATTTCTTTCCTTATTTAACACTTGCATGGTACCGTTTGATTTAATTTCTTAATTGAAGGAAGTCTTTGATACTGTTTTGATTTTAATGGACACATATTCCTTAATTATGTCTGAATTACAATCCTTACTTTATTTCTGCCTGTTTTTCACACTACAAATACCTGCTCTTTTTTATTTAAAAGAACACCAACACTCGAATCTTTTAACTCACACTCACACACAAAAGTACTCTCTCTTGCTTCTTGTACTGTGTCCTATTTGCAAGACTTCTAGCTTTCTTTTTCTTGTCTCTTTCTGAAACTGGTATGTCTTTATTTAATCTTTTACCTCATCCCTATGTGTTTATTCCATATTTCATTCTTTTGTTTGGTGCTATTGATATTCTGTAACTTATTTTTCTATCTTTGCTTCTGTTCCCACATGAATCCCTACCCCAACTCCATTCTATACGTTGAGTTAAGGCCTTGGCCTGACAACATCCTAATTACTTCCCAGACCATGGCTTGACCTTTAATAGGTCCTGACTCTCCAATATTTGGCTAGTAGGCTGGTCAAGGGTATGCCAGCACTCCATGTTGCTGGACATGACCACCAACCTACCTTGGCATCCTCTAATTCCCTCTATTGCACTTACACTTGTTCCTAGACTCTAAGTTCTACCCCCCTCCAATGAGCCTTGCCTTGGGACCTTGAGTTCCCCCTGATCTTGGACGTTGGAGGGCTGGCCCTTCCACACTGCACCTTAATTTAGTTCTATAGTGATATCTAGGTGTAAGCATTGCCTAGAGTTCTTGAAACTCCTTGGAACTTTGACACACTCCAGATAAGAGAGAGGCTTTGGAACTTGATCCCGGAAGTTGGCTTATCTCATATTGTTAGATCTTGAGTCTGAATTAGGCTCCTTGGATGTAGCTTAAAAGTTCTAATGTAATATTATTTTTTGATACATTTGGTCTGTAATAAATTTGTAATAACTTATGGGGCTTTAGTAAAGAAATGGGAGGGTCATGAATGTATGCATAAGGGTAGATATCCACTCTATAGGAACTTTCTATGAATTTTGCACTTTCATATGTAAAAACCATGTGTATAAGAATTATGCATATCATATAGATATCCTGCTCATAGGAATTCTGCGTTTTCGTATATAGATATCATGTCTTTAAAGGATCCGCATTTTACATCTGTCGTTAGGCAACAGTTATAGGTCAAATATTAATCAATGGAACTCTAGATACCATGCTCATAAGATTTTTGCACTCCTACTACGCCTGTCAAAATGTATAAAATTAACAATGCTAGAAAGCATGCCTATACAAACTATCAACCAAATCTGAATCACTCATTTTAAGTTTAATCTATCAGTAGTAATGTCTTATCAGTTGCAGAACTTGTATCATTCTGTTAAAAACTGGAAACTTTGTGTAGTCAGTCTATTTCTTTAACCAGTAGATATCATGCCTTTAGGTTTCACCTAAGCATGCCTTAGAGTAAAAGCTGTAACTGCATCAGTCTTCGATAAATTACAACCAGGCGAGCCTAATGCAGACTTTTTGTCTGAATATATGTGATGAACCAATCCGCCTAACGATAAGTATAATTTGGACCTAATCAGTATGTGTAAGACGTGCTAAACTACATAATTTCTGTGAGTAAAAGAGGTTTTGTCTAAGCCTTAATTGTTTTGTGCTCCCTATAGCTGTTTTACGTGTTTTTCCTGACGCCTTTGTATTTTAACCTTTCTTAAACCTCTGAAAAAGACCAAAGCTCCTCCCTTTATTAGAACTAGAAGTCACAAATACCTCCGGGACTGATAGGATTGGGAAGGGTAGTAGCATGCAATAAGTAATGACACTATTCCGCGCTTTAATACCTTAACGGTGTGGGAAGGGTAAAATATAGATATGATGACCGATGCTCTAATATCACATACCACCCGTCTTTGGAGAAGTGATTGCTGGATATTGCATTTATGTGATCCATATTAATCATAAACCTAGGACCCCTCTTCCTTTATTTGCTTTTTATCTTTTCTTACTCTTTAAATCTCTCTTCTTTATAAAATTCTGTCTTCTCCGCCTATCTTTCCAATTTTCAACTTATTGCAACATTATATGCAAGTTCTTATTCGAGCCTTAGGTGTTTATGTGTTTATGTAAAGCCACAATTGTAGCCTGGCGGGGACCACAATAGTGGATTCTGAGGGGTACCTAACACCTCCCCTCGGGATAATTTCTAGCCCTTACTTTAATCTCTGGTTTCTTCATCTCAAACTCTTCTTTAAAAGTATCTTAATGCACTATAATCATTAGGTGGCAGCTCTTCAACTCCTAAACCCAATTCTCGAAAGGGAATAGAGTTGTCCTTCCAAGTTTCGTCTACCCGATTTCGACTCATAGAAAAAGGGGGCGTCGACAACATGGCGACTCTACTGGGGAATTCTTTAGGCTTTTACCATTGCATGCTATTTGTGGCTTTATTATCTCTTTAATTGCCTTTACTTACTATCTTTATTTCCTCTATTACGAAACTGACTTGGCTCTTCGTGTCTTTTCTTTCTTTAATGCTTTCTTTACCGCTTTTCTTTACCACAGTTGAATTACGAGCAATTATTGTAATTATTATCTTATGAACGTAGAAATACATGGAAATCTATTCATTTTTGTAATTGAATCTTCAACATCATATTCCACTCGTGCCAAACAAATACCATAGCAACGCTTGTGATGAGTGGTTGCACTCTTCCAATATTATCACCCCTTAAAATTGGCAAAGATGTATTTGCGGTAAAACGAGTCGATCAGCGGGCAGTTGATGGTTCTGTGCCTTTCCCTCTTGAGTTGTCTTCTCAAGGGTACGGGTCTAATACCCCATATAAACCTTACTCTGTTTAACTGTGCATGCATCGTGTTCAAACCTAGCCGAGTCATTTATGTTGTCCACATGATGACTCATTAAGATAGCCTTGTCCAAAGTCCACTGGGTTTTCTTAAAACCAAACGGACACCATCATATTCTGTACATTTATTTGGAGAACTAAATGCTGCCTATGCTAATTATTGGTTTAAATAGTCGAGTCCGGCAGGGGTAAGGACCTCACCCTTTGGTTTTGCAGAAATGAATGACAAAGTTCCTAACTTCCGTATGATCAACATACCTTCATTATTGCAGACTTGGTGGATAAACCTCCCATCGAGCAACCAAATCAATGAATGGAAAGAGAGAGTCACCAAGGCTAGTGAAAAGCTAGAATACCTGGAGTACAGCTTGTTGGAATTGGAAGGGAAA
Organism: Nicotiana benthamiana; assembly: GCA_034376525.1. NCBI lineage: Eukaryota > Viridiplantae > Streptophyta > Magnoliopsida > Solanales > Solanaceae > Nicotiana > Nicotiana benthamiana. The sequence goes on along the minus strand of CM067338.1, from coordinate 50,488,388 downwards.
GTGAGGAAACTATCAAAACGCTGATAGAAGCGAAGGAGAACACCTGTCAAAGGCATCTGTTTGGAAAATCTACACAAGCTGGAGGATCTGATCAACGAGAACATTCAAGAAGTTCCTTCTAGGACCAAGTAGTTATGAGATTTTTCTTTTGCTCTAATAATGTAATAAGGCCAATGTCCATTAGTGATAGTTTACTTTATGTTATTTAGCGTCGTTTTGGGATTCACCTTATTTTTATCAATAAAATGGGGCATTTAACATTATAAGTTCTCCAAATTAACTTGTCGCTAGGCCTACCTCGGGCACAACAAGGCACCCAAATTAGGACGCGATTTATATTCTCGCACAATGTGTTTAAATATTGCAACATTTCCTTCTCATAACTCGCACTAACTTTTTACTTTTTTGTTTTTCTTTTATTCCCCTACCCAAAGTTTAGTTCGTGCATTCTGGCATCATCATCATACTCTACGAGATCCAAGGGCCCTCCACCTCCTCCTCCTCCACGCCCTATCAGAAACAAGAACATGACTAAAATGTAAGACGTGAACAACATTAGAAAGGAGAACTCGAGTAAACAAACAGACGTTACACAGGGTAGCCATATCTCCAAGGAAAGTGCCATCCAACTCGAGCAGAAATTATTGAAGTTCCGAGAAAACTGGATCAAGTTTGGAGCTTGGCTAACTTGTCATTTTCCCTAACACTCCCGATATCAACTTTCCCAACACCCAAAATCCCACACCTCCACGAAACACCCCACAACGACCAAAACGACCCACTCATACTTAGTATTGAAATACATGCCACACTCCCAAGAACACTCCCTTACTCATTCCCGAACCACTGAACACCACAAAGGACCATCACCACAACACTCCCATCTTTGTGGAGACCGTACCCCACTACACTCAACCTATCTCAAATGCACCTGAGTCTGATGAAAATGACTCTCTTATCAGGAGCCTGGCTGTGAAACTCAAGAAGTTGACTAACCGAATCCAGGGTGTTAAAGGAAACAAAGGTATTGGGGGGCTGAATTATGAGGACCTTTGCATTCAGCCAGATGTTGAACTTCCCGAGGGGTACAAACTTCCCAAGTTAGAAATGACTGATTGCACGGGAGATCCCTGAGTCCATTTGAGGACATATTTCGACAAACTGGACGGAGTCGAAAAAGATAAGAAGATCCGTATGAAGCTCTTTATAAGGAGTCTGAAAGGGGATGCTTTATCTTGGTACATCAACCAGGACCCCAAGAAATGGACAAGATGGGTAGGTATGGCATGCGACTTCATGGAAAGGTTCCGATTCAATAGAGAGAATACACCAGATGTATTCTACATTAAGAATTTGAAGAAGAAACCTACTGAGACACTCTGCGAATATGCTACTCGCTGGAGATCAGAGGCTGCTATGGTCAGGCCAGCCTTACAAGAAGAACAGACGAACAGATTCTTCATCCGGGCGCAAGATCCATAATATTATGAGAGGTTGATGCTGATCGAGGGCGAAAAATTCTCCGATATCATCATGTTGGGGAAATAATTGAGGAAGGTATTAAGAGTGGTATAGTTACTAATCTTGAAGCATTACTGTTGATACCCAATTTTTTCCTATGTATTCCGTACCCAAAATATTTTAATATAGCTTGTGAATGCATATATTAGCATCCACAAAAATTTTGGTATTTTTTCTATATTTTTTCAAGTATTTAAAAACCAATTTACAACTTATTTTGTACTAGAAAATTCAAAATTTAGCATCAAATATTGTTATTATAAAAAATAATTTATTTTACTATCTCATCTACATAAAAATATAATTTATGAAATTTTTATAGAATTTTTGACAAAGCCATTAGGCAATTTTAAACTAAAATTGCATTAAATTGCAATTTTAGACTATTTCTCAATTTAATAAGTATGTCAAGTATATAATTATTCATAATATTTTTAATTAATTCCTAAACGTATGTTATTATCTCAGTATTTTTATTGGATTTTTTATAAAATCATTTGCTATTTTACAAAATTAAATTAGGGGAAATTTGGGCATTTAAATTATAGCCCTTTAACCTTTCAATTTTGGCCATATTTTTAACACAAATTCACCCCCCCCCCCAAATAACGACCCAATTACAAAATAACCCAATCCAAACCTATTGGACCAACCCACCCGGATCCATGACCCCCTTTACCCTAAATCATTTCTCCCAATCCGCCACCCTTGTATCCCTTTTCACTCCCAAACATTCTCTAACCCTTCGTCTAGCTAGAACCTTTGGTTCTCTCATGGCCTTCATCGCCATACCACCTCACTCCTCCCTCACTCCTCTCGACTTCCAGCAACCATGGAGTCCCTATATCGTGGTTTCCTCTCTCAAGCTTGAATTCTAGCAGCTTCCGCCATGGGAGACGGTCACTGAAGCTCTATTTGGGGTCTGTTTTCGGCTTTTCTCCGGTGGTGTTTGAATGATGCCTTCTATGGCATTGTATACGAGTTTCACAGCCAGGTTCTTCGTTTCCCTAATCTGTTTGAAAATCCTAATTTTTTCTCTTTAATCTATACTCTTTTAAAATAACTCTTAGTTTGATTTTTGTCTTCTACCCTATTTCTACTTAGCTTATCCGATTATTTCAAATTTTTTTGATGATTACCATCCTTCCAGATTAGGGTTTGTAACCCCTTCTTCAAAATTATTTCTTCTACTCTTTCTGAGTGCTAGTATTCGTTTGTGTTTGTTTATTTCACTTGGTTGTTTGTTTTCGTTATTAACCTGGGTTTCATACTGTAATTTCTAGGGTTTCTTAACCCCTTCGAAAATACTTTACTTTTTTGACTTTTAACACTAATCCATCGCTCTCAGTACTACTCCTAAAGTATTTTTTCAAAATCTGATAAAAAACCCTAACCCTACATGAGTGTATCTGTATTTGCCTATTTGCATGTTTCTTCTGGTTTCTTCTATGAGCTCCGTGCCCTTTGCTTTGATTTTTGTTGCTAATATTTCATTCCCATACCATGGTGTTGTTCTTCTCTTGAGGTTTTTAGTTGTTTATATGGTGATTTTATACTGACTCTTACCATCTCTTTAAGGATATGATTACTGGCTTTAAAATTGTGATTTTGTATTCTCTTTACAGTTTGGTATTGATTTTCCTCAATTAGTGGGATACATTCCCCGAATTGATTTTCTAGGTTTTCAATCTCGAAAATTATTCTCCAGAATTAAAATGGTACTTTTCCTTATATATGTGTACAAGTATGTCTACTTATTTGCTTGACAGATTTCCCTGGTTAAAGTCTCATGTACCTAGTCTGCATTGTATATCTTATACTATTTTGTTTCCTTATGTGACTATGCCATACTTTGAGATTCTTTTCCTTAAAAAAAGGAACTACTCATTGCCGTTTGACTATGATACCTTAATAAAAGGGGAGTCCCTATACTTATTTGATTATGATTGATATTAATACCTTAAATAAAGATTGACACCTTATTTGTTTACTCGTTTTAGTACTATAAATACTCCTCACTTCTCTCTTTGAAATAAACAATACACACTGCCCTCACAATCTAAAACTCTCTGAATTCTCTCTGCTATTACTATACTCTCTCATTCTCTTCTTTGAACGCTCAATCGACTAACAGCCAAGATTGAGTAATTTGATTGGTTACTTTCCACTACTGGGTTCTATTTGTTTGTCTACATTGGTTCTGTTGCTGCTCCTATTCTCCTATTACTGCTACTATCTTCATGCTGCTGTTATTCTCACACTTCTGCTCTCATTCTTTTCACACTTTGCTCTCCCTTTGTGCACTATTACATTGCTATTGTATCCTATTTCCTGCAACTGGTATGTAACCTATTTGAGATACAGTTTCCAAAACAACATGTTCCTATTAATTTTGCAATTCATATTATTTCTTGTGTGCTTTATCTATGGTTTTGTTGCTATCTTTGTCACTAGCATGTTACTTACTAGTCTACTAGTTTAACTTAGCATGTTTTCCCCTATTACCCTTCCCCCTGCCTCAATGCATGTTCCTCTTCCATGTGCACTACTGCTTGGCTACTTGTTTAACCTAAAATCTCTCTTTGAAGCTAAGTGTATTAGAATTTGATGCAGTAAGAAATTGAACCCTTGGCTTACAATCATGTCTGATTATTTCCTCCAACATGTTGCCTGTATGTTTGTAGTTCACTTTACTTATGAGTCTCCTTTCCCTTTCCCCTGTTTATGTGATGCTCTGCTGTTCTAAAACTGGTCGATCTAGAATAATTTCAAAAGAACCTTTTCAACTCTTTCAGCTGTCTCTTCAAACTGCCTCAACTTTTCAATTTTTCTTTCAACTATTTTCAACTCTCTCGATTGCAATCTCATTCCTAGAGCTTTAGGGTCTGCCCCCTTAGTGCAAGCACTGCCATGGGAGCCTTGAGCACCCATGGAACTCTGATGCACAAGTCTGGAACTTCCAATGTTTGCACTTGTCTAATTGGGACATTTTTGGGTGCTTGGTATTGGCCAGGGGTTCAAACAAATCCTTAGGGAACTTTGCCGCACCCAAGCCTTGGTAATGGCTGTGAAACTCGAAAAGAGTGAGGTTGGAGATGCTTGGGCCTGGCTGAAGGCCCTCTATAGAATAACTTCTTGTTTTCTTTTTATTACTGTTGTATTTTTAATTACTTGGCTGTAATAATTTTTATAGAATAATGGGGATTATAGTAATATTGGGGAGGGTTATGCATGGTTAATAAAGATATGGGTAGAAAGCATGTTATAGAGTTTTACTTATCTATTTGCATAATAGAAACCATGTATAGGACATGTATCTCACGCATAGAAATCTTGTTCTTAGGTCTTTACTTTCAGCTTAATATTTTTTAGTTAACAATCAAAATTACTGCCCTGCATTTAGATACCATGCTTTAGGGCCTCTATATGGATTAGATATCATGTGCTTAGGGTCTTCCTTTTGCAACTTTTGAATGCTTCACTAATCTTGCTAAAAAAAAAATGTAAAAACTGATTAACAAATTCCTTGTTAAACTCAGAAACCATTGTATGATCACCAATTTTAATAACGCCTAGGCAAACCTTAGGCCGGATAAAAGGATAAAATGGGCTAATCACTTTCTAGTTTTGTTCAAGTTAATTCGCCTATGTCTGAATCCGTTTGTTTCTGAAAGCCCTCTCTATTTTTTACAAACTTCTATCACATTTGTTAAATCATCTATGCAAGAAGGTTTTGCTGCATTTCATGTCCAGATTCGACCACTGTTTCAAATATCTGCGTACTAATTTTTAAAAGCTCAAAAAGGCCTGTATGTTTACTGTTTTGTAACTTCAAAATGCATCCACGCTCATTCTTTTACTCTGCCTGACTAAAACTGTTTTACTAAGCTTTCCAAATGCTCCTAAATGACTTCTGCGGATTTGTAAAAAATAAAATTATACTGCCTCTCTTAAGTTCTGAACGTTTTTTTCTCTTATGTTTTTCTGCAAACTCCCCCACTTTTGCTTCAATTCATACTCCGGCTTTTAAAATTCTCTCTCTTACTTAGACCTTACGTGTGTTTGAGACGTGCTAATTACGTGTTCTCTTGTGGAGGGTTATTTGAGCCTTTACATGTCTTATATGATTCCTTTATATGCAAGTCTTATCTGTTTTTTGTATGTCACCTAGTATTTTAACCTTTATACTTAAGGGTTCAGCCTAATTCCAACCTTATAGGAATAGTGATCCTAAATTCCCTCTAGAATCTATGGATAGGATGGGTCATAGCACGCAATAAGCATTTGTGACCAATTCACACGCTTAAATAACCTCTAAGGGGTGGGAAGGGTAGAATATGAAGATGATGACGATGCAATAATATCATAAAGCGAGCCCTCTTTGGGAATATGTGTGGGATATTGCATCAAATGATCCATATTGTAGTTAAGCCTGGGACCCTTCTCTCTCTTGCTTGTTTTATTCAATTATTCTTTCATAGCAATGCTTTTCAAATCAACTTTCTTTTTTTAAACTTGCGTACCTCTTTCTTCTTCAAAAGCTTTTTCAAGCTATATGAATGCTATATTTGTGAGCTTTACTTGTTTCATCTTTCATAAAGTCATAATTAACACGACCGGGTACCACACTAGTGGATCTTGAGGGGTGCCTAACACGTTCCCCTCGAGATAATCTCATGCCCTTACCCGAACTCTGCTTTTATTTTCAAAATAATCTCTCTTAAGTGTCCTAATGCACTATAATCATTAGGTGGAGACTCTTCTAATTCCATAACCCAATTCCCAAATGGGAAATAGAGTTGTTTTTTGCCATAATATCGTAAACCCTATATCGCTTTCTTTTAAAGAGGGAAAAAGGTGGCGTCGACAGCATGGCGACTCTGCTAGGGATTTCTTTTAGGCTTTTACCACTATGTTTTTTGTGAATTTGTTGCTTTCTTTATTGCTTTAATTATTTTTTCACAATTACTAACTTGTTTCTTCGTGTCTTTATTTTTTCTTTAACTGTTTTACTACTTTATTGTCTTTACTTCAATTCCGTATTTAATTGCGAGCATTCATTGTAACCATCGTTGTATGAACGTGAAAATACATGTACTTATTTCCTTTTTGTAATTGCATCCTTCAACATCATTTTCCACTTATGCCAAACAAATCCTATAGCAATGCTTACAATGAGTGGTTGCGCTCTTCCATTTTATAAACCCCCTAAATTTGGCAAAGGCATATTTGCGGTTAAACCAGTCGATCAATGGTGTAGTCGACGGTTCCGTGCCTTTCCCTCTTGAGTTGTCCTCTCAAGGGTACCTTGTCTAGCACTTCAAAAGTAGAAACATTACTCTGTCTAAATATTCATGCATCATGGTCGAACTTAGACGAGTCAGTTATGTTGTCCGCATAATGACTAATTAGGATAGCCTAAACCAAAGTCCACCGGGTTTCCTCGAAACCCGAAAGGACAATCACGTTATGTGCATTGATTTGTAGAACTAAATAACTTTGCTAATTATTGAATTAAATAGCCGAGTCCGGTGGGGTTGAGGGCCTAACTCTCTATTTTGCAGGAAAATGAGGCATGAGGTCCCCAGATTCGGTATGGTATCAAACATTTGCTGGGACTGCGCGAGCTGATGAAACTGTACGAGGGAGGCAAAGATACCGAATCTGGGGAAGGTCCTTCTGGGACCAAGTAGTTAGGATTTTACTGCTTTCTTGATGTAATAAGGCCTTTGGCCACTAGTGACAATTTTTCTATTTCAGTTTGTTTTGACTCGTTCTATTTTCTGTCAATTAAATGAGGCATTTGGTATTACGACTTCTCCAAATCATATCTTTCGCTAGTCCTACCTCGGGCACAACGAGGCACCCAAATAGGGAACACTTTTTGTTTCTGCAACAATGTGTTTAAATACCGCAATGTTTTCTTTCTACTAGCATTTTACCTTTTGTTTTTCTTTTATTTTTATTCCCCTCCCCAAAGGTTAGTTCGTGCATTCTGGCACCATCAACATGCTCAACAAGATCAAAGGGTCCTTCTCCTCCTCCTCCTATGAGTCCTCCCAGAAACAGGAACAAACTTTGCTAAGGTTTCGAGAGGAATTTGACTAGGTCCAGAGTTTGGAAAGCGTGTCCATCTCCCTTGCTTCTGCAGATGTCAATAACCAGGTCCCTGCAACTCCATAGAATATTCCAACCCAAGCTCGCAACAATGCTCCACTGCTCATCCCTGAGCCTCAAAATGCTCCAAGCCACCAGGATACCCTTATCTTTGTGGATATTGTGCCATACTATACCCAGCCCATATCAGATGTGTCAGAATCAGATTCACTTATTTAGAACTTGGCTGCTGAACTCAAGAAACTCACTAGCAGGGTTCAAGGCGTTGAAGGTAACAAAGGTGTGGAAGGTTTAAGTAATGAAGACCTGTGTGTCCAGCCTGAAAATTGAGCTCCCGGAGGTTAACAAACCTCCTAATTTTGAGATGTTTGATGGTACGGGTGATCCCCGGGTCACCTCAGGATATATTATGACAAGTTAGTGGGAGTTGGTAGAGATGAGAAGATCCGCATGAAACTGTTCATGAGGAGCTTGAAAGGTGATGCATTATCTTGGTATATCAGCCAAGATGCAAAGAAGTGGACTAGTTGGGTAAACATGGCATCCGATTTCATGGATCGTTTCAGGTTCAATACCAAGAACGCGCCAGACGTGTTCTATATACAGAATATGAAGAAAAAGCCTACTGAAACCTTTCGCGAGTATGCTACTCCTTGGAGGTCGAAAGCTGCCAAAGTCAGGCCGGCTTTGGAAGAAGAACAAATTAACAGATTTTTCGTTCGTGCTTAGGACCCGCTGTATTACGAGAGATTGATGCTGATAGAGGGGCAGAAGTTCGCTGATACCATCAAACTGGGAGAAAGAATTGAAGAGGGAATCAAAAATGGTATGGTTACTAACCTTGAGGCACTGTAGGCCACCAACAACCTTCCAATCTGGTGGTTCGTCGAAGAAAAAAAGGATGTATATTCCGTAATGAATATGCAAAGAAACCACTCTCCCATGAAATACCGACCCTACCCTTAAACTCCACTCACATACCAACCCCTTTAAATTACCAAGCACCTTCACCTACCTATCAAAATCCACATCCCGTCTACCAAACAACTCCATCACCAACATATATGCCCACCTCGCCAGTATATTCCCAAACCACACCTGTATACCAAGCTTACAACTCCCAACCTCCTCACTATCCATCACCGCCTATCCGCCAAAACTTCCCACGACCAAGACCAAACTTTGACCGCAAACCGCCCAGACAGTACACTGCTATTGCTAAACCCATTGATCAATTGTACGAGAAGCTTAAAGTCGCTAGATATGCTACACCCATCCCAGCCTCAACCCCAGAAAACTCCTCCAAATGGATCAACCCAAATAAAACCTGCGCATACCATTCGGGGATGAAGGGCCATACCATTGACGAGTGCCGCTCGTTGAAGGAAAAAATCCAGAACTTAATTGACAACAAGGTCATCATAGCTAAGGCGCCTGCTCCTAATGTTCATAACAACCCTCTGCCAGACCATAAAGGTGGAGGCATCCACATGATTGAGATAGAAGACGACTGGGACCCGAAGGGTCGATTGGTTTGATATCCGAGGAAGATGAGCCCATGAAACCGGTGGTGACTCTTAATCCTATTGTTGTGAAAATCCAGCCATCTGAGGACAACGTGGTGAATATATCTGTACCATTTGAGTTTGAGGCACCTCCTTCAAAAGTGTCAAAACTAATTGAGGTGGAGTTCGGGACTCCAAAGACGCCCGCACCAATTGATGTTTCTATATTGCCTTTAGAGGTTCCCATTCCGGTCACCATGTCAGACATAACCCCATTTCAATCAAATGCCATACCCTGGGACTACACAGCCGAGGCAAGAAGGAAAGGGAAAGCGTGCACAGGTGAAGCAATTGCCGCGAAAGATATGACTAGAACAGGCAGGGTGTACGCACCAGAGCACCTAGCTGAGTACAGCAAGAAGGCCTCTGGACGTCCCATTGAAACTGGACCTGATGATCTCTAGAGAAAGATACAGGCTAAGGTATCTTGAGTTGTTGAACAGCTGAACAAGACCCCGACGCGTATTTCCATCTTAGCAATGCTGTAGAGCTCCTAGGCATATAAGACCGCCTTGATAAATATATTGATCGAGGCTTATGTCCCTAGTAACATAACAGGAGGAGAAATGGCAAACATGATTGGGCAGGTGTTGGAAAGTCACAAAATCACTTTCCACAAGGATGAATTGTCGTCTGAAGGGCTCAGTCATAACAAAGAACTGCACATCACTGTTCAATGTGAGGATCATTTCATCACCAGAATCTTAGTCGATGGAGATTCCAGTCTCAACATTTGTCGATTGATCACCCTCAAAAGGTTAGGCAAAGGACTGCACGAGATTATAGACTGCGCTATTAATGTTCAGGCTTTATACGGTTCTCAGAGGTCCACTCTCGGGGAAATTAGCCTGTGTTTGAAAAAGGGGCCCACTTGGTTTGACATTTATTTCCAAGTCATCGATGTACGATCATCTTACAACTTACTGTTGGGATGACCCTGGATCGACGCCGCTGGGGCTGTAGCATCCACCCCACATCAGGTTGTGAAGTTTGAATGGAACCACGGGGAAGCAATCATCCATAGCGACGATAGCAACCCCATATACAGTCACCAAACCATTCCAATGGTCGGAGGCAGAAGAAGAATAGACGGAGAAACATATCATCATATTGAGCGGTTCAACGCAGTGGACAAGGACAAATGGTGGAGCGAAAAAGGTTGAGAGAATTCTTAATTGGAGTGGGTATGAACCAGGGAAAGGACTTTGTAAGAATATTCAAGGTATCACCAAATATATCCAGCTGAAAAACATGGTACTACCTTCGGACTGGGGTACGAGTACACTAGAAAGGAATTAAAACGATGGTCACCACCATGGCGGGACCCATATTACCCATTGGTACGCCCCACACCTCAGTTAGAGCAGACATTTCGGCCAGCCGACACTCTCTACGGGTTAGAAGAAGACAATGCTCTTGCGGCAATGAAAAACCTATTTCTGGAGGACATGGACTGTTGTGTGATCTTCGAAGAGGAAGGGGAGGAAGGCCCTTCATTCAGGCTGTGAAGCGAGGGGAGCGCCTCACAAACTGGTCAATCAGGACAACCATCGCCCGGAAACCTTCGGGGTAGCAAGGCTGAACAAGCATCATGCATATTTATTTTAGTTGTTTCTTTATTTTCGCATTTTTCTTTACTTTCCAAAAGAGCTCCGATGTTTTGAACATTTATGAATTTAATAAAAAGCATTGTCAGTTTATCAAATATCTCGCTATTCATTACTTTTCTCTGCTATTTAATTTATTTTCACACAGCATTGCTATTACATATCTTGATGATGAACCAACAACTATAACGTGCGACGAGGCTATGCAACAAACGGACATAGACTCAGAGGAGGATGATATACCTGAAGAGGTTGTTTGAGAGGCCAAAAATTTTGAGAATAAACCTAAGTCCAACTTGGATGAAACTGAAGTCGTCAATTTGGGAGATACAAAGAATGTCAAAGAAATGCGCATCAGTGTGCACTTATCACAGACGGAGAATGAGGAATACATAGAATTATTGAGGTAATATGAGGAGATCCTTGCATGGTCTTATGACGATATGACTGGCCTCAGCATATCCATCGTCACTCACAAGTTGCCGACAGATCCTGCACGACCGCCGGTAAAGCAGAAGCTCAGAAATTCAAGCCAGACATGAGTTTAAAAATCAAAGAAGAGGTCACAAAGCAGGTCAAAGCCAGAATTCTTCAAGTGGTAGAGTATCCAACCTGGTTAGCGAACATTCTGCCAGTACCGAAGAAGGATGGGAAACTCAGAGTCTGTGTCGACTACCAGGATCTCAACTGGGCCAGTCCCAAAGACGATTTCCCCTTGCCGAACATACATATTTTGATCGTCAACTGCGCCAAGCATGAGTTTCAGTCTTTCGTCGATTGCTTTACGGGGTATCATCAGATATGGATGGATAAGGGAGATGCAGAGAAAACGACATTTATCACGCCTTGGGGAATGTATTGCTATAGAATGATGTCGTTCGGATTGAAGAATGCGGGAGCTACTTACATGAGGTCCATGAATACCCTCTTTCATGACATGATACACAAGGAGATTGAAGTATATGTGGACGACGTCATCATTAAGTCCAAGAAGGTTGCAGATCATATGGAGGACCTCCGAATGTTTTTCAACAGACTGAGGAGGTATAACTTGAAATTGAATCCCGTGAAGTGTGCATTTGGGGTCCCTGCGGGAAATTTATTGGGTTTCATCATGAGTCGCCGAGGAATAGAGCTGGATCCATCAAAGGTCAAATCTATTCTGGAGTTTCCACCGCCGAAGAGCAAGAAAGAGCTAATGAGTTTCCTGGGGAGACTCAACTATTTCAGCCGGTTCATAGCTCAGCCTACTATCATCTGCGAACCTACCTTCAAGATGCTGAAAAAGGATGCCGCCACCAAATAGACCGATGAATGTCAAAAGGCTTTCGACAGGATCAAGGAATACTTGTCTATGCCTCCAGTCCTGGTTACACCTGAGTGTGGGAGGCCCTTATTGCTCTATCTCGCAGTTTTGGATGGAGCATTTGGTTGTGTCTTGGGATAACACGATGAGACGGGGAGAAAGGAGCAAGCTATGTACTACCTCAGCAAGAAATTTACCTCTACGAGGCTCGATATTCCTTGCTAGAATGCACCTGTTATGTTTTGACTTGGATAGCTCAGAAGTTGAGGCATTATTTCGTTGCTTACACTACCTACCTTATATCAAGAATGGATCCAGTGAAATATATCTTTCAGAAGCCCCTGCCCAATGGCAAGCTCGCCTAGTGGAAAATTTTGTTGAGTGAATTCGACATTGTCTATGTCATGCAGAAGGCAGTTAAAGGACAGGCTTTGGCAGATCATGTCGCAGAAAGTCCTGCGCAAGGGGAATACGAACCATTGAAGACGTATTTTCTAGATGAGGAAGTAGCTTTCAAAGGAGAGGATATTGCAGAATCATATGAAGGTTGGGGGATGTTTTTCGATGGGGCCGCAAATTTCAAAGGAGTTGGTATTGGAGCAGTCCTGGTATCAGAAACCGGTCAACATTACGCGGTATCTTCCAAGCTCAGGTTCCCGTGCACCAATAACATGGCCGAGTATGAAGCTTGCATCTTGGGGCTTAAACTAGTCATTGATATGAACATTCAGGAGCTGCTAGTGAATGGGGATTCAGACCTACTCATACATCAGGTTCGAGAAGAATGGTCTACTAAGAATTCAAAAATACTCCCTTATCTTCACCACATACAAGAGTTGAGAAAGAGGTTCAGAAAAACAGAATTTTAGATTGTTCCAAGAATACAGAATGTTTGCAGATGCACTTGCCACTTTATCATCCATGATTCAGCATCCAGACACAAATTTCATCGACCCTATCTAGGTCAGGATTCAGGATCAACCGGTTAATTGTGCACATGTTGAGGAAGAAGCCAACGGAATGCCCTGGTTCTACGACATCAAAGAGTATCTGACAATAGGGGAATATCCATAGTTTGCTAATGCTACTCAGAAGTGCATGCTTCGAAGGTTTTCCAATAATTTCTTTCACAGCGGAAGAATCCTGTATAGGAGGACTCCCGATTTGTGACTATTAAGGTGTGTCAATGCGACAGAAGCAACCAAGTTGCTGGAAGAACTGCACTCAGGGACATGTGGACCACCCATGAATGGTTTGGTTCTGGCAGAGAAGATACTCAGGGCAGGATATTTCTGGATGACTATGGAAACAGACTGCATTCAGTATGTCCAGAAGTGTTACCGCTGTCAGATACACGCAGACATGATAAAGGCACCTCCAAATGAGATCACTACAATGAGCTCACCATGGCCATTCGCTCGCCTGGGGAATGGATTTTATAGGACCAATCGAGCCTGCCGCCTCAAACGGATACATGTTCATCTAAGTGTCAATTGATTACTTCACTAAATGGGTCGAAGCAGCATCATATAAAGCAGTAACCAAGAAAATCGTGGAAGACTTTGTCCGAGATCGGGTTGTCTGTTGGTTCGGTGTTCCAGAGTCGATCATCATTGATAACAGTTCCAATCTCAAAAGCGACTTGATGAAAGCGATGTGTGAGACTTCCAAGATCAGACACAGAAACTCTACATCTTATAGACCTCATATGAATGGGGCCGTGGAAGCAACCAACAAGAACATCAAGAAAATACTAAGGAAAATGATCGAAAGGCATAAGCAGTGGCATGAGAAGTTATCATTCGCTTTATTGGGTTATCGCACTACAGTTCGCATAGCAACCGGGGCAATTCCCTACATGCTGGTTTACGGTACAGAAGCGATAATTCCTCCCGAGGTAGAAATTCCGTCCTAGAGAATCATACAGGAAGTTGAGCTAGAGGATGCAGAATGGGTCAAGGTTCGCTACAAGCCGCTAGCCCTAATAGATGGAAAGAGAATAAACGCTGTCTGTCACGGTCAGTTATATTAGAACAGAATGTCCAGAGCCTTCAACAAGAGATTTCGACCAAGGAAGTTTACACTAGGGCAGCTGGTGTTGAAGAAGATATTCCACATCAAGATGATGCCAAAGGGAAGTTCTTTCCCAAGTGGAAGGGTCCGTACATGGTTCACCAGGTTCTAACCGGAGGAGCCCTTATTCTTGCAGATATGGATGGAGAAATCTGGCCAAAATTGATCAACTCAGATGCAGTGAAGAGATACTGCATTTGATTGTATGCCTTTCTTTATGATGTAATTTGAACTACGTCTGACCTGATTCCCGTTTAAGAGGGGATACTTAGGCAGCCATATGGGTTCGGTCACATCTCTAATAAAATTCCATTTTCCTCTGCATTTGGAACTGGGGCAGGATTTTGAGGAGGATCCTCAAAATTCTAAGGTCGATCCACTTTCAGTCATTCAGCACCGCCGTCAACAGCACCAGCCCAGTAAATGGGGTAGAATTTTGAGGAGGACCCTCAAAATTCTGGATCCAGTGAGGTTGCCGTGCTTCAAGCCACATAGCAGTTGTGGTTCATCATAAAACAAAATATCTTTTCTTTAATTTTACTTATACATTTGCATCACGATTGTTAAATTTTTCGTAAAATCATTTAGATCAATATCTTTCAGCAACACTACCCCAAATGGTACAAGACGCCACGAGCCGAGGGATGCAATCTAACCTCCCCTTTACAGAACTCACAAATTTTCTTTGTATGCAGGAATCCAGGGTTCAAATAGGCGATGCGGGAGCTTTACAAAAAAATAAAATTCCGGAAACCCCTACTTACCTCACAAAGGTTTACTACCTACATTCAACGCTTCCCCAACAGTCATGATGTCGCAATCGTCTACCAGATAAGAAAATCACCACCATCCTCTCCTTTATATTTCTATATTCTCTGAGGCTAAGCTCTACCTCAATCCTGCATAAGGCTTTTTTCTGCCTTCCGAGGCTAATCTATGCCTCCATCCTGCATAAGGCTATGTTCTACCTTCCGTGGCTATGTTTTGCCTCCACCCTGCATAAGGCTATTTTCTTCCTTTCGAGACCAAGCTCTGTCTCCATCTGCATTTTTGCATTTCATAAGGCTTCTCTCTGCCTTCCAAGGCTAAGCTCTGCCTCCATCCCGTATTTTTACATTGCATAAGGCTATTTTCTGCCTTCCGAGGCTAAGCTCTGCCTCCACCCTGCATAAGGCCATTTTCTGCCTTTTGAGACGAAGCTCTGTCTCCATGTGCATTTCATTGCATAAGGCTACTCTCTGCCTTCTGAGGCTATGCTCTGCCTCTATCCTGCATTTTAACATTGCATAAGGCTACTGTCTGCCTTCTGAGGTTAAGCAATACCTCCATCCTGCATAAGGCTATTTTCTTCCTTTCGAGACTAAGCTCTGTCTCCATCTATCTGCATTCTGCATCTTGCATATGGCTACTCTCTGCCTTCTGAGGTTAAGCTCTACCTCCATCCTGCATAAGGCTATTCTCTGCTTTCCAAGGTTAAGCTCTACATACATCTTGCATAAGGCTATCTTCTGCCTTTTGAGGCTAAGCTCTGTCTCCATCTTCATTGTACAAGGCTATTCTCTGCCTTTCGAGGTTAATCTCTACCTCCCTTATTTTGCGTTTAGCTGAAAAATCGCCACCTTGTTTCTTTTGACTGAAATATCGCCACCCTGCATTTTTAAATTCTCTCTTTGGATGAAACATCGCGACCCTTACATTCATCCGGCTGAAAGATTGCCACCTTTTCATGGGCTGAAATATCGCCAACGTATTCAAAAGAGTCATAGTTCAATGGAACCATTTGCATAGCCCGAGGACACCATTTCATGGCCTGCGAATCTTTACTCTTATGCTCTTCAAATCCCAGGAATTCATAGTCTGAGGACGCCATCTTAATCGTCCGAAGACAATATTCATGGTCCAAAGGGAACTTGCATCATGTTTAAATTATGCAAAATATCCGCACACTGTTCATTTACAGGTACACCGGCCGGCACGGTCGTCTTAGCGGAAGCGATCCTGCTCCAGTTTTTCGTAACTGTCCGATTCCGAACCCTTGACAAAATTTCAAACCCCGTTGTGTCCGCCTCTTCCAAAATATTCATTGGCATATTCCACCAAGGACTCCTAAACTACACACGGCCTGATTCTTGTAAAACCAGGGATATGTAGGCAGCTCAGAAGCCAGAGCACGTCGAAATTCTCTTATAATCGTCAATTTCGGTCAAAATTGGCCATCTTATCTTTACCCGACAACTCTTTCATCCTCCTCGGGTAAAGAGGGAGAACTGTTGATACCCAATTTTTCCCTATGTGTTCCGTACCCAAAATTTTTAAAATAGCTTGTGAATGCATATATAAGCATCCACAAAAATTTTGGTATTTTTTCTATATTTTTCCAAGTATTAAAACAACTTTACAACTTATTTTGTACTAGAAAATCTAAAATTTAGCATCAAATCTTGTTATTTTAGTAAATAATTTATTTTACTCTCTCATCTACATAAAAATATAATTTATGAAATTTTCGTAGAATTTTTTACAAAGCCACTAGGAAATTTTAAACTAAAATTGCATTAAATTGCAATTTTAGCCTATTTCTCAATTTAATAAGTATTTCAAGTATAAAATTGTTCCTAATATTTATAATTAATTCCTAAACGTATGTTATTATCTCAGTATTTTTATTGGATTTTTTATAAGATCATTTGCTATTTTAAAAAATTAAATTAGGGGAAATTTGGGCATTTAATTTATAGCCCTTTAAACTTTCAATTTTAGCCACATTTTAAACCCAAATTCACCCCCCAAATAACGACCCAATTACAAAATAATCCGATCCAAACATATTTGGACCAACCCAACCGGATCCCCGTTTTAAATCGTGGGAGTTGATCATTTGATCAACGGTCCACGATTGACCTTACCTTAATTAAACCCATGACCCCCTTTACCATTAATCATTTCTCTCAATTAAACTCTCTAGAACCTTTACCTTAATTAAACTCTCTAGAACCTTCTGGTTCTCTTTTTGCCTTCATCGCCATACCAGCTCACTCCCCCTCACTCCTCTCGACTTCCAGCAACCATGGAGTCCCTATATTGTGGTTTCCTCTCTCAAGCTTGAATCCTAGCAGCTTCCGCCATGGAAAACGGTCACTCAAGCTCTATTTGGGGTCTGTTTCCAGCTTTTCTCCGGTGGTCTTTGAACGATGATGCCTTCTATGGTATTGTATACGAGTTTCACAACCAGGTTCTTCGTTTCCCTAATCTGTTTGAAAACCCTAATATTTTTTTCTTTAATCTCTACTCTTTTAAAATAACTCTTAGTTTGATTTTTGTCTTCCACTCTATTTCTACTTAAGTTTTCCGATTATTTCAATTTTTTCGATGATTACCATCTTTCCAGATTAGGGTTTCTAAGCCCTTCTTTAAAATTATTTCTTCTACTCTTTCTGAGTGCTATGTATTCGTTTGTGTTTGTTTATTTCACTTGTTTGTTTGTTTTCTTTGTTAACCTGTATTTCATACTGTAATTTCTAGGGTTTCTTACACCCATTCGAAAATACTTTACTTTTCTGGCTTTTAACACTAATCCGTGCCTCTCAGTACTACTCCTAAAGTATTTTGTTAAAATCTGATAAAAAACCCTAACCCTACATGTGTGTATCTGTATTTGCGTATTTGCATGTTTCTTCTTGATTCTTCTATGAGCTCCGTGCCCTTTGCTTTGATTTTTGTTGCTAATGTTTCATTCCCATACCATGCTGTTGTTCTTCACTTGAGGTTTTTAGTTTTTTACATGGTGATTTTATACTGACTCTTACCATCTCTTTAAGGATATGATTACTAGCTTTAAAATTGTGATTTTGTATTCTCTTTACAGTTTGATATTGATTTTTCTCAATCAGTGGGATACATTCCTCAATTAATAATTGATTTCCTAGGTTTTCATTCTCGAAAATTATTCTCGAGAATTAAAATGGTACTTTTCCTTATATATGTGTACAAGTATGTCTACTTATTTGCTTGAAAGATTCCCTGGTTAAAGTCTCATGTACCTAGTCTGCATTGTATACCTTATACTGTTTTGTTTCCTTATGAGACCATGCCATACTTTGTGATTCTTTTCCTTAAAAGAAAGGGACTGCTTATTACCGTTTGACTATGATCCCTTAATTGAAGGGAAGTCCCTATACTTATTTGATTATGATTGATATCAGTTCCTTATATAAGGATTGACACCTTATTTGCGTACTCGCTTTAGTACTATAAATACTCCTCACTTCTCTCTTTGAAATAAACAATACACAATGCCTCACAATCTAAAACTCTCTGAATTCTCTCTGCTATTACTATACTCTCTTATTCTCTTCTTTGAACACTCAATCAACTAAAAGCCAAGATTGACTAACTTGATTGGTTACTTTACACTACTGGGTTTTATTTGTTTGTCTACATTGGGTCTGTTGCTGCTGCTATTCTCCTATTGCTGCTACTATCTTTCTGCTGCTGTTATTCTCACACTGCTGCTCTCATTCTTTGCACACTTTGCTCTTCCTTTGTGCACTATTACATTGCTATTGTATCCTATTTTATGCATCTGGTATGTCACCTATTTGAGATACAGTTTCCAAAGCAACATGTTCATATTAGTTTTGCAATTCATATTATTTCATGTGTGCTTTTATCTATGGTTTTGTTTCTATATTTGTCCCTAGCATGTTACTTACTAGTCTACTAGTTTAACTTAGCATGGTTTCCCCTATTCCCCTTCCCCTTGCCTCAATGCATGTTCCTCTTCCATGTGCACTACTGCTTGGCTACATGTTTAACCTAAAATCTCTGTTTGAAGCTAAGTGTATTCGAATTTGATGCAATAAGAAATTGAACCCTTGGCTTACAATCATGTCTGACTATTTCCTCCAACATGTTGCCTGTATGTCTGTAGTTCACTTTACTTATGTGTCCCCTTTCCCTTTCCCCTGTTTGTGTGATGCCCTTCTGTTCTAATACTGGTCGGTCTAGAATAATTTCAAAAGAACCTTTTCAACTTTTTCAACTGTTTCTTCAAACTGCCTCAACTATTCAATTTTTCTTTCAACTGTTTTCAACTCTCTCGATTGCAATCTCATTCCTACAGCTTTAGGGTCTGCCCCCTTAGTGTAAGCACTGCCATGGGAGCCTTGAGCACCCATGGAACTCTGATGCACAAGGATGACACTTCCAATGTTTGCACTTGTCTAATAGGGACATTTTTGGGTGCTTGGTATTGGCCAGGAGTTTAAACGAACCCTTAGGGAACTTTGCCGTGGCTGTGAAACTCGGAAGGAGTGAGGTTGGAGATGCTTGGGCCTGGCTGAAGGCCCTCTATTGAATAACCTCTTGTTTTCTTTTTATCACTATTGTATTTTTAATTACTTGGCTGTAATAATTTGTAAAGAACAATGGGGATTATAGTGAAATTGGGGAGGGTTACGCATGGTTATTAAAGATATGGGTAAAAAGCATGTTATAGGGTTTTACTTATCTATTTGCGTAATAGAAACCATGTATAAGACATGCATCTCACACATAGAAATCCTGTTCTTCGGTCTTTACTTTCACCTTGTTATTTTTCAGTTAACAATCGAAATTACTACACTGCATTTAGATACCATGCTTTAGGGCCTATATATGGATTAGATATCATGTGCTTAGGGTCTTCCTTTTGCAACTGTTTGAATGCCTCACTAATCTTGCTAAACAAAAAGTGTAAAAACTGGTTAACAAACTCCTTGTTAAACTCAGAAACCATTGCATGCTCACCAATTTTAATAACGCCTAGGCAAACCTCAGGCCGGATAAAAGGATAAAATGGGCTAATCACTTTCAAGTTTTGTTCAATTTATTTCGCCTCTGTCTGAATCCGTTTGTTTCTGAAAGCCCTCTCTATTGTTTACAAACTTCTATCACATTTTTGAATCTTCTATGCAAGAAGGTTTTGCTGTATTTCCTGTCCAGATTAGACCACTATTTCAACTATCTGCGTACTAATTTTTAAAAGCTCAAAAGGCTTGTATGTTTACTGTTTTGTAACTTCAAAATGCTTCCACGCTAATTATTTTACTCTGCCTGACTAAAACTATTATACTAAGCTTTCCAAATGTTCCTAAATGACTTCTGCAGATTTTTAAAATATAAATTTATACTGCCTCTCTTAAGTTCTGAACATTTTTTTCTTCTCTTATGTTTTTTGCAAACTCCCCCACTTCTGTTTCAATTCATACACCACTTTTAAAATTCTCTCTCTTCCTTAGACCTTATATGTGTTTGAGACGTCCTAATTACGTGTTCTCTTGTGGAGGGTTATTTGAGCCTTTACATGTCTTATATGATTCCTTTATATGCAAGTCTTATCTAATTTTTTTATGTCGCATAATATTTCAACCGTTAAATTTAAGGGTTCGGCCTAGTTCCAACCTTATAGGATTAGTGACCCTAAATGCCCTCTAGGATCTATAGGACGGGACGGGTAATAGCACGCAATAAGCATTCATGACCAATTCACACGCTTAAATAACCTCTAAGGGGTGGGAAGGGTAGAATATGCAGATGATGACGATGCGATAATATCATAAAGCGACCCCTTTTTGGGAATATGTGCAGGATATTGCATCGAATGATCCATATTGTAGTTAAACCTAGGACCATTCTCTCTCGTGCTTGTTTTGGTCAAATGTTCTTTCATAGCAATGCCTTTCAAATCATCTTTCTTTTATTTTAAACTTGCGTACCTCTTTCTTCTTCAAAAGATTTTTCAAGCTATATGAATGCTTTATTTGTGTGCCTTACTTGTTTCATCTTTCATAAAGTCACAATTAACACGACCGAGAACCAAAATAGTGGATCTTGAGGGGTGCCTAACACCTTCCCCTCGAGAAAATCTCAAGCCCTTACCCAAACTCTGTTTTTCTTTTCAAAATAATATCTCTTATGTTTCCTAATGCTCTATAATCATTAGGTGGCGACTCTTCCAATTCTGTAACCCAATTCCCAAATGGGAAATAGAGTTGTTTTTCGCCATAATGTGGTAAACCCGATTTCGCTTTCTTTTAAAGAGGGAAAAATGGGGCGTTGACAATTACAGGACACTAATAAGGCTTTACAGCCTGGTGGAACGTCCAAGAAGAAGGATGTGAGTGTCGTGATGGTCACACAGAGAACAAAGTCCGCAATAAAATACCACACTTACCCATCACCTCCACTTACATATATTACCTATCCCAAATTACCAAGAACCCACACCCTTCTACCAAAATCCACCACCGTTTACCTATCGTCTCCACCTCTCACATATCAGCCCACTTCGTCCAGATACTCTCAACCTACACCTATCTACCAAGCTTATAATGTTCAACCCTCTTACTACTAATAACCTCCCACTCGCAAAAATTTCCCTAGACCTAGAATGAATTTTGACCTCAGGCCCCCAGATAATACACAATCATCGCCGAACCAATTGACCAGTTGTATGAAATACTTAAAGCTATTGGTTACATCACCTTTATCCCGTCCATAACTCTAGAAAATCCTTCCCAGTGGGTCAACCCTAACAAGACCTGTGCATACCATTCCAACATGAAGGGACATACCATTGACGAGTGCCGCTTACTGAAGGACATGATTCAAACCCTGATCGATAATAAGATCGTCCTAGAAAAGGAGCCTGCTCATGATGTTCGCAATAACCGCCTGACCACAAGGGTGGAGGCATTCGCATGATCGTGATCGAAAATGACTGGGACCCTAAGGGGTCATAGGATTGATTGTTGAGGTGATGAGCCAAAGAAGCCAACAGTCACACTTAGCCCAATTGTTGTCCAGAACCAACCCTCCGGGGGCAATGAAGTAAACATATCTGTACCGCTCGAGTTTAAAGCACCTTCCTCTACAAAGGCGCCTGGACCAATTGAGGTTGAGTTTGGAGTTCCGAAAGCACCTACACCTTTTGAATTTGCTATGTTACCCCCAAAGGTTCCTATCGTGGTAGTAATGTCAGATATAACACCGTTCCACTAAAACTCCATACCATGGGATTAGACAGCTAAAGCGAGGAGGAAAGGGAAAACAAAAATTGGAGAAGCAATTGTTGCGCTGGGTATGACCAGAACAGGTAGAGTCTACACTCAAGAACACTTAGCTGAGTCTAGTAAGCAAGCCTCTTGACGGCCTATTGAAACTAGGCCCGATGATTTTTAGAGAAAGATACATGTAAAGGAGTACTCAGTCATTGAAAAACTAAATAAGACACCGGCACATATTTCCATCCTAGCTCTTCTGCAGAGCTCCGACGCACATAGGAATGCCTTGATGAAAATACTGAGTGAAGCATATGTGCCTAGCAGTATAATTGGAGGGGAAATGGAAAACATGGTAAGCCAAGTACCGGATAGCCACAAAATCACCTTCCACGAAGATTAGCTGCCATCGGAAGGGCTGAGTCAAAACAAGGCACTGCACATCACCGTGCAATGCGAGGATTATTTCGTTACTAGAGTCTTGATCAAGGAAGGATCCAGCTTCAGCATCTGTCCATTGATAACTCTAAAAACATTGGGAAAGAGCCTGCACGAGATTAAATATGGGGCCATCAATGTCAAAGCCTTCGATGGGTCCCAAAGGTCCACTTTTTGGGAGATCAGTTTATGCCTACAGATGGGACCAACTTGGTTCGATGTTGACTTTCAAGTAATAGACGTCCCAGCATCCTACAACTTGTTGTTGGGACGACCGTGGGTTCATGCAGCCGGGGCTTTTGCATCAACCCTGCACCAGGCAGTAAAGTTTGAGTGGAATCATCAAGAGGTGATTGTTCATGGAAATGGTAGCAACCCCATATACAATCGCTAGACCATCCTAATAATTGGAGAAAGAAGGAGAATAGGCGGATGAACTTACCATCACATTGAGCGGTCAACGTTGTGGACAAAGATAAATGGTGGGACAACAAGATTGAAAGTATCCTGAATTAGTGTGGATATGATCCTGGAAAAGGACTTAGCAAAAACCTCCAAGGAATTGCCAAACTCATCAAGCTGAAGAAACATGGTACCACTTTTAGTTTGGGGTATGAATACACTTAAGAGGAGTTCTACCACTGGTTTCCACCATGGTGCGGTCCCTACTACCCGCTGGAGCATCCTATACCTCATCTAGATCAGACTTTCCAACTGGCAGACACTATATATGGGTCAGACGAAGATGACGCATTGGTAGCATTGAAGAATCTATTTCTGAAGGATGATGATATGGACTATTTCGTTATTTTCGAGGAGGAAGGAGAGGAAGGCCCTTCTATACATGCTGTGAACCGAGGAGAATGACTCAACAATTGGTCGATCAGAACCACCAGGGCCCAGAAATCTTCGGGGTAGCAAGGCTAGATAGAGCACCATGCATCACATTTTACTTTTACTAAGCTGATTTTCTTTCCGTATTGTCTTTAATTTTGAAAAGAGCTCCGATGTTCAAAATAGTTATGAAATTTAATCAAAGCGTTTCAGTTTATTGTATATCTCGCTCTTATTATTTTCTTTATAATTTACTTTATTTACACAACATTACTATTACTTATCTTGATAATGAACCGACAATTTTGACTCACAATGAAACAACGCAACAAATGAACATAGAGTTAGAAGAGGATGATATACCATAAAAGGTCATTAAAGAAGTTGAGGATTTTGAAAATAGGCCTAAGTCTAACTTGGGGGATACAGAGAATGTCAATGAAACGCGCATCAGGGTTCACCTGTCACCATCAGAAAAGAAAGAGTATCCGGAGTTTCTGAAGGAATATGAGGACATATTCGCCTGGTCGTATGATAATATGAATGGTCTCAGTACATCCATTGTAGCTCACAAACTGCCAATAGATCTAACATGTTCGTTGGTAAAGCAGAGGCTGAAAATGTTCAAACCTGACATGAGTTTTATAATCAAGGAAGAAGTCACCAAGCAAGTCAAAGCCAAGGTTCTCAAGGTAGTGGAATATCTAACATGGTTAGCCAACATCGTGTCAGTACCAAATAAGGATGAGTTTCCTTGGGAGACTCAACTACATCAGCCGATTCATAGCTCAATCCACTATTATCTGTGAACCCATCTTTAAAATATTAAAGAAAGACGCTTCCACCAAATGGACTGATGACTGTCAGAAAGCCTTTAACTGAATCAAGGAAAATCTATCAACATCACTAACTCTGGTTCCGTCTGAACCAGGAAGACCTTTGTTGCTTTAACTTAAAGTATTTGATGGAGAATTCAGTTATGTTTTGGGACAACACGGCGAAACGGGGAGAAAGGAGCATGCCAACTACTATCTCAGAAAAAAGTTCACCCCGTACGAGGCTTGGTATTCTCTACTAGAGCGCACCTATTGTGCTCTGACTTGGGTTGCTCATAAGTTGAGGCATTATTCTGTGCCTACACTACTTATCTCATATCAAGAATGTATCCGTTGAAGTATATCTTCCAGAAGACCATGCCCACTAGCAAGCTCTCAAAGTGGCAAATCTTGCTAAGTGAATTCCACATTGTTTACATGACTCAGAAGGAAATTAAAGCATAAGCCTTGGAAGATCATCTCGCCGAGAATTCCGTGGACGGAGAATATAAGCCTTTAATGACATACATGTTATGAGGAAGAGATTCATAGAGACAAGATTTCAGCATGTCCCTAGAATGCAGAATGAGTTCGCTGATGCATTGGCTAATTTATCATCCATGATCCAATATCCAAACAAGAATTTCATTGATTCCATCCTGGTTAAAAATTATGATCAGCCAGCTTATTATGCTCATGTCGAGGAAGAAGCAGATGGGAAACCATAGTTCCATGACATCAAGGAATACTTGATGACAGGAGAATATCCAGAACTTGCCAACGCTACTCTTAAGCGCACCCTTCGACGGTTGTCTAACAACTTCTTTCACAGCGGAGGAATCCTGTACAGGAGGACTCCCGATTTGGTAATAATAAGGTGTGTCGAAGCAAACGAAGCATCCAAGTTATTAGAAGAGGTTCATGCAGGAACCTGCGGCCTGCATATGAATGGTTTTGTCTTAGCGAAGAAAATACTTCGGGCAGGTTATTTTTGGATGACTATGGAAACGGACTGCCTCCAGTATATTTGCAAATTCCATCATAGTCAGATACATGCGGATATGATAAAAGTATCTCCAAACGAGCTCACTTCAACAAGATCCCCATGGCTATTCGCCGCTGGGGGAATGGATGTTATTGAACCAATCGAGCTGGACACATCAAACGGGCACAGGTTCATTCTAGTGGAAATTGTTTCACCAAATGGGACGAAGCAACATCATATAAAGTAGTAACCAAGAAGGTTGTGGCAGATTTTGTCTGCGACCGTATTGTTTGTCGGTTCCACATCCCCGAGTTGATCATTACCAGCAATGGGTCAAATATTAATAGTGATCTGATGAAATCGATGTGAAAAATGTTCAAGATAACACATAAGAATTCTACAGCCTACAAGCCTCATATTAATGGAGCTGTAGAAGCGGTCAACAAGAATATCAAGAAGAAACCGAGAAAGATGATAGTAAAGCACAAGCAGTGGCATGAGAAGTTGTCGTTTGCCTTATTGGGATACCGCACAAAAGTCCGCACATCAACCTAGGAAACTCCATAAATTTTTGTTTACGGTATGAAGGCGGTCATTCCCGCCAAGGTAGAAATCCCTTCCTTGAGGATCATACAAGAAGCAGAGTTAGATGATGCAGAATGGGTAAAGAGTCGCTACGAGCAGTTGGCTCTTATAAATGGAAAGAGAATGAATGTCGTTTAATTGTATTAGAAAAAAATGTCTAGAGCTTTCAACAAAAGAGTCAAGACTAGGGTTTATACCAAGACCACTGATGCTGAAGGAAATATTTCCGCATCAAGATGAAGCCAAGGGGAAATTCTCTCCCAACTTGCAAGGTCCGTACATGGTTCACCTGGTTCTGAAAGGAGAAGCTCTCATACTCAAAGAAATGGACCGAGAAGTATGGCCAAAGACAATCAATTTAGATGCACTAAAGCAATACAATGTGTATCTATTTATGATTTTTCTTTATGATGTAATTTGAACTACGCCTGACCTGATTCCCGTTTAAGAGGGGATATGTAGGTAGCCCTATTGGTTTGGTCACAATTCAATAAAATTTTCATTTCTCCTGCTATTGGAAACTGGGGCAGAATTTTGAGGAGGACCCTTAAAATTCCGAAGTTAATCATCAGCCATTCATTTCACCCAGCCGTTGAAAGCACCAGCCTAGTAAACTGGGGAAAAATTTTGAGGAGGACCCTCAAAATTGTGGAACGAGAAAGGTTGCAATGTCCCGAATAGCGTCACAGTCGTCGGTTCATAAGAAAAAACTATTTTTAATTATGTATTCATGTTACATTTTTACTAAAGCATGCATGAATATTATCAAATTTGCTTTGTCTAGCAACGCTAGCCTAATGAGAACACAACGTCAAGTAAGACGAGCGAAGGCCATGGGAAGAGGAATTAACCTTCCCCACCTTTATACAAAACTCACGATTTTTCCTTGGATGCAGGCACTCAATCCGCAATATTATCAGATATATTTTCACGCTCATACTCTCTCAAGAATGCAACATCTGAGAGCCATTACCTATTCAAGATTGCTATCCGTGCACGACATCCCTAGCAACCACAATGATGCAATCAACTATCATCTATCACCTAAGAGATTTCACTATTATACGCCTTTTATGTCCCACATTTTGCATAAGGCTACTTTCTGCCTTCCGAAAATAAGCAGTATCTCTATCTGCACTTGCATAAGGCTACTTTCTGCCTTCTGAGGTTAAGCTCTACCTCCATCTGCATTTAAATTCTGCACCAGCTGAAATATCGCCACTTCTTGCACTAGCTAAAAGATCGCCACCTTTTGTACTTCATGGGCTAAAAGATCACCACCTTTTGCATTTCATGGGCTGAAAGATTTCCAACCTATTCAAAGGCATCATAATTCGGAGGCACCATCTGCATAGCCTTGGAACATCATTTCATAGTACGCAAATCTTTATTTATGCGCTTCATAGCCCAGGACGTCATTGTCCGAGGATATCATCCTAACTGTCCAAAGGCAGTATTCATGGTCCAAAGGGAACTTAAATCACGTTTAAATTTATGCACAATATATGCTTTATTATACGCTTGCAGGTACATCGGCTAGCAACAGCCATCTCAGCAGGAGCAATCCCGCTCCAGTTCCCGCAGCCTATTAGATTTAAGCTACAACCTAAACATCGCGTCCGACGTTTTTTGAAACTCTATTGACATATTCCGCCGATGGATTTTGAGCTACATATGGCATGATTCCTGTAAGACTAGGGATATGTAGGCAGCTCAAAAAACAGAGCTTGGTCAAAAATCCATTCAAATAGCCTCTTCTGGTCAAAATTGGCCATCCTATCTTTACCCGACTACTCTTTCATCCTTCTTGGGTAAAGAGGGGAAGCTGTTGATACTCAATTGTCGTATAGATATTTTTATGCTTACAATTCTTCCAAAATATCATATATATGCATATATGATCATACCCAAGTGATTTGGTATTTTTTCAAAATTTTAAAAGATTTTAAACCAATTTATAGTTTATTTTAATACTACAAAATTCAATAATTATTTTCAAAAAATTATTATTTTTTGAATAATTAATTTCTATTCTCATATTTACACCAAAATATCATTAAGGTGATTTTTTGCATATTTTTACGAATTTATCTGGTATTTTTAAAGCTAAATTGCATATAATTATAATTATAGCTTATTTTATGACTAATTGTAGTTTATAATTATAAACTTAGTTCCAATATTTTTTAATTAATATTTATTAATTATTATGGAGCATAGTGCTTTTGATTTTCTCTCAAAATTGTTTTTACTATTTTAATAAAATTAAACATAGAAAATTAGCTATTTAAATACTAGCCCCATTCATTTCAATTTTAGCCCAAATCGAACCCCAATATCGGCCCTAAATCCTATAGCCCAATTTCATTATAACTAGACCCATACAATACCCAAACCTGGTCCCCCATTTAACGCATTTAATCCCAACCGGTGATCTAAAGATCAACAACTCCCCTCATCCACTTCCTATTTTAATTAAAACAACCCCTTTGCCCTACCTTATTTCTCAACAACCGCCGCCTCTGAAGCCCTCCACTTTCTAAAACTCTATTGAGGGTTCTGAAACCCTAGCCTCCTCTTGGCGTCTCAGACCCGAGATCCACCAAAATCTATGGCCACTAAAGCCATGAGGGTCTCACACCCACCCCCTGGTGCTGTTATACACCGATTTTATCTGTACCTAGGTTTCCTTTAGTTCAGGGTTCCATGGTCGTCTCCAGCTTTACTCTAGCATATCCTGGTCATTCAAGCCTGAGTCTAGCTTCTCCGGCTTAGATCCACGAGTTTTCCAAGCCTTTCTCATGGTCATCTCCAACTTTACTCCAGCATATCATGGTCATTCAAGCCCGAGTCTAGCTTCTCCAGCTTAGATCCACGAGTTTTCAAAGCCTTTCTCACTTCTAGGTTTCTTCTAATACCCTAACCTTTCAAGGTTCTTCTGATTTCTCTATGTCTATCCTAGATTTGTGTTTATCTTAAGGTTTCAAACCTTTTCTCAAAAGTTTCTTTCAAAACTTGCTTTTACACCTTTCATCTTCTCCGATTTAGGGTTTCTTTGATTTTTAACATGCTCTACTGTGATACTTATATGTTTCTTCTACTCTGTTTCTTCTATGATCCTTATGTGTTTCTTCTACCTTGTTCTAAAAAGTTCTTATACTGTATTTTTCATGATTGTTATTTTATTATGTTATTCATGAGTTTCTTCTACCGGGAATTATGTTTTCCTTTATGATATCTGCACGTAATTTATTTTTATTTCTGTGTGATTTACTTGCTTTCGTCCTTACACTTGATTAATAGTAAAAACCCTATAATTTGGGGTTCATCTGAGTTTTTGAGACTATTTTGTTACATGATACGTTTGT
Source organism: Nicotiana benthamiana (assembly GCA_034376525.1). Classification (NCBI taxonomy): domain Eukaryota; kingdom Viridiplantae; phylum Streptophyta; class Magnoliopsida; order Solanales; family Solanaceae; genus Nicotiana; species Nicotiana benthamiana. Next base: position 50,459,135 of record CM067338.1, on the reverse strand, counting down.
TTCTAATCTCTGAACTTGTTTGATTTCAAAACCCTTGTCTATTTGGACATATTTGAGTTCCTGAAGTTGTTTCCTCTACTACTCGATTGAATTTCAAAATCTTAGTGTTTCTTTATATGATTCTGACCTCTTTCTAAAACTCTATAAAACCTTTTTACTTGACCTTTTGCATGCTATCTGATATCCCTTTTTCTATAATATGGCTACCATGTTCCTATAGTCCTCTGCTCACTGTTTTTTTGATTGCATGACACTTTTCTTTGCTTTAAATCCAGCCTCGCATGCTTAAAATTTATGCACTATTTATAGGTTTCCCTCTCAAAATAACCTTTTATTGTGGACTGATTTCAAATCTCTTTGTGTAATTCTGATTGCATTCTTGTAATTGATTCATTCCTTATTGTATTGATTTCCCTTGCTCCTTGGCTTGTTGAAATACTTTCCTGTGAACTTTCAACTCTAATTTTCTACTTAAGTTGAGTTGATCCCATTACCTTAATTACATTAGTATGGGATTCTTATAGACCTTTCCTTAATTAAGGCCTAATGAACCTAACCCCTATTACCTACTGTATGCTCATACTGTGTTGAAAATATTTTCCTTATTTGACATGTTCATCCCCTACGTGATTTCTTTCCTTATTTAACACTTGCATTCTACCATTTGATTTAATTCCTTAATTAAAGAAAGTCTTTGATACTTATTTGATTTTAATGGACACATATTCCTTAATTATGTCTGACTTACAGTCCTTACTTTATTTCTGCATGTTTCTCACACTATAAATACTAGCTCTTTTTTATTAAAAAGTACCAATACTCGAGTCTTTTCTGAACTCACACTCACACACAAAAGTATCCTCTCTTGTTGCTTGTACCATGGCTTATTTGCAAGACTTCTGCTTTCTTTTTCTTGTCTCTTTCTGAAACTGGTTTGTCTTTATTTAAGTTTTTGTCTCATCCCTATGTGTTTATTATTTAGCTTCATTATTTTGTTTGGTGCTGTTCATATTCTGTAACTTATTTTTCTTTCTATGCTTCTGTTTCCACATGAATCCCTACCCCTACTCCCTTCTATGTGCTGAGTTAAGACCTTGGCCTGACAGTATCCTAGTTACTGTACAGGCCATGACTTGACCTTCAATAGGTCCTGACTCTTCAATGTTTGGGTAGTAGGCTGGTCAGGGGTCTGCCAGCACTCCATGTTGCTGGGCATGACCACCAGCCTACCTTGGCATCCCCTAATTTCCTATATTGCACTTACACTTGTTCCTAGACTCTAAGTTCTGCCCCCCTCCAATGAGCCTTCCCTTATGACCTTGAGTTCCTTCCGAACTTGGACGTTGGAGGGCTGGCCCTTACAAACTGCACCTCAATTCAGTTCTGTAATTATATCTGGGTGTAAGAATTGCCTTGAGTTCTTGAATCTCCATGGAACTTTGACACACTCTAGATAAGAAAGAGGCTTTGGAACTTGATCTCGGAAGTTGGCTCATCTCACATTATTAGATCTTGAGTTTGAATTAGGCTCCTTGGATGTAGCTTAAAAGTTTTGATGTTTTATTTTTTATTCATTTGGTCTGTTATATATTTGTAATAACTTATGGGGCTTTAGTAAAGAAAGGGGCGGGTCATGTATGTACGCATAAAGGTACATATCCTGTCTATAGGAAATTTCTAGGAATTCTTCACTTTCATATGTTAAAACCACATGTATAAGAATTTTTCATATCATATTGATATCCTGATCATAGGAATTCTGCATGTCATATTGATATCCTGCTCATAGGAATTCTGCATTCTCGTATATAGAGACCATGTCTTGAAAGGATATGTATTTTGCATCTGTCGTTAGGCAACAATTATTGGTCAAATAATCTCAGTGGCACCCTAGATACCTTGACCATACGATTTCTATACTCCTACTACGCCTGGCATAATGTTTAAAACTAACAATGCTAGAAAGTATGCCTATAGGAACTATCAACCAAATCTGAATATCTCGTTTTAAGTTTAATCTATCAGTAGTAATGTCTTTCAGCTGCACAACTTGTATCATTATGTTAAAAACTGGTAACTTTCTGTAATTAGTCTATTTCTTTAACCAGTAAATATCATGCCTATAGGTTTCATCTAAGCAATCCTAGGAGTAAATGCTATGCCTGCATTAGTCTCCGATAAATTACAACCAGGCGAGACTAATGCGAACTTCTTGTCTGAAAATATGTGCTGAACTAGTCCGCTTAACGTTAAGTATAAATTTGGATCTAATCAGTATGTGTTAGATGTGCTAAACTATATGATTTTTATGAGTAAAGTAGGTTTATCTGAGCCTTAATTATTTTTTGATCCCCATAATTGTTTTACATGTTTTGCCTGATGCCTTAGTATTTTAACTTTTATTAATCCTCTGAAAAAGCCCAAAGCTCCTCGTTTTAATAGATCTAGAAGTACCAAATGCCTCCGAGACTGATATGATTGGGACAAGTATTAGCATGCAATAAGTAACGACACAATTCTGTGCCTTAATACCTTAATAGGGTGGGAAGGGTAGAATACAGATATGATGACCGATGCGCTAATATCACATTCGACCCCTCTTCGAAAGAGTGATTGCTGGATATTGCATTGATGTGATCCATATTAATCATAAACCTAGGACCCTCTTACTTTATTTGCTTTTTATCGTTTCTTACTCTTTCAATCTCTCTTCTTTATAAAATTCTGTATTCTCTGTCTATCTTTCCAATTTTCAACTTATTGCAACATTATATGCAAATTCGTATTCGAGCATTAAGTGTGTATGTGTTTATGTAAAGTCACATTTGTAGCCTGGCCGGGACCACACTAATGGATCCTGAGGGATGCCTAACACCTTCCCCTCGGGATAATTTCTAGCCCGTACCCTAATATTTGGTTTCTTCATCTCAAGCTCTTCCTTAAAAGTGTCTTAATGCACTATAACCATTAGGCGGTGGCTCTTTAACTCCTTAATCAAATTCTCGAAAGGGAATAGAGTGTTCCTCCCAAATGTCGTATACCCGATTTCGACTCTTAGAAAAATGGGGCGTCGACACTTGTCACCTTGATAACAGAGCACATAATCAACAGCTCCCTTCAGATATCTCATGATCCTCTTTACTGCTTGTCAATCTGCTAAACCTATGTCAGTTTAATATCTACTTAACAAGCCAACTTTTTGACAGATATCAGGTCTAGTGCATACCATAACATACATTAGACTTATGACTATGCTTCTTTAAGTAACTCGGCACATTCTTTCTCATAGTTTATATGAGTCCACCAAACTATAGAGTACCAGGTCATCTATGAGTTTTCACTGAGAATACTAATAAAACAGTAAGTAAATAAGACATGAAGTTTTACTGGGAAAAATCCCTACTAAAGGAGATGAAAAACCCTAACCTACACTTGTAGGGTTTCAACTTCACTATGATCAACTTTTAGATTACGACATATTAAATCTAGGAATTAACCTCTTAATCCCTCCCTAACTCATAAAACACCTATTACAAGCCCTTTTGCAATACATATATTACAAAGACTTCAACTCATGACTAACTCTAGTCACAACACAAACACAAAGGAATTATGGTTTTACAAAGGGATTCCTAAGCAGCGCTTCTAGCTAAGAAATAGAATTACATGAAGAACAATTACAAAGTTACAACTCAACTAAGAACAAAAAAATACTAGATTTAGGAACTGGTCCGTAGTATCGTTGAACTTTGTTCTTGAGGCTCTAGAGAATTAAATTCGCTGTCTCAGAAGGCTTGAATTCTTGGAGTAAATTATTAAGTGTTCAAGTGATGTTTTGTTGTAATACTCTTGTTAATTCACCTTTGATGACATCACTTGAATGATGTAAGCACTTGGTTTGTCAATGGACAAGTGATTGCAGAATTGTGCTGCACTGGGTGCACTATCTCAGTGACAGTCAATTTCTAGTTGTACACAGTTGACTTTTGTACTGCTATTAGAGACACATAAGAGATCAGGTCCCTGTGTTGTTTCTCTGTCTTCTACAGTTGCAGCAGTTCACATTAGCTGGAGATAGCTGGAGTCCGTTGATTAGCAATGTATACCAAGTGTGTCAGGTGCCCTATCTGGTTCTTGACAGTAAGTTTGTTTGATAATATAAAAATAAGGTAACGACATTTAAAGCCCATAAATTTCTCCATTTTTGATGATGACAAACTTAGACATTGATAATATATTTTTAGAGCAGAAATAACCAGATAAAGCATAGGAACTTCACAAGTTTCCCCTGACTTTATGCTTCCCCATTAATCAAATCCCTATTTCAATTATACAATTATACTTCCCACCTTTTGGCATCATTAAAAATGCACAAGTAGGCAGTCAACAAAAGAAGTCTAGCCTAGCTAACTCATGCCATATATGTGCTAATAATATGATCGAGAAAAGAAACAGAGAACACAAGCATTTAGATAGCAAAACAGGATAGTTTATATGTATAAAATATAAGCCTTTCATTATAAAGTAAAGGCAAAGATTGGACTGTTAACATCAGGAGCAGTACAAATACATCCCATGCACATCAAAACAAAATAAAATAAAAACAACTACAAGTCATTCAAACAAGAAAAGAAAATCCAGAAACTGGTCATTGAAAGGGTTGTTTGAGGGGAACTAGGAGTAGAGGGCTTGGAAGCTGTAGCAAAGGTTCTGAGAACTAGGTCTATTCGGGTATTCACCGACTTTTGCTAGGTGAGCAGTTCTGCTTTCGGGTTCTCCACTTTGTGCCTAAGATCAACATTTTTTTTGACAAACGAACTACCTCCTCATTTGACTTTGGGGGCTTTGGGCCTGCTAAACTTCCACGATAGATTTCCATGCCTTCAATCTTCAAATCTCCTCAGTTGCGCTATTTTGAGCATTGATGAGCTAAGTGATTGTATGCGACTAAATTAGAGAGGCCAATGTTTTGCCATTAAGTCACTTCAGAAGAACAACTCGAGACCCTCAGGGTGCAAAGCTGTGACCAGGTTCCCTCCCTCGGAGCCCGTCGAGGTTCGACCTAAAAAGGACATAGATCAAGGCTAGGGTAAAATGTGGAATTCCCAAGGAACATGGTTAAGTGTGACAAAGCCGGCCTACCCAGAGCCTGTATCAAGGCACCGCACCTAGCCGTCCCATCTCCATGCCTTTGCAAGTAATGTATTTTGTACCATGACGGGATTACCCTCCTATATAAAGGGGATCCTTATCACTTTGTAAAGGTTTTTTGTTGCTGCAACTATTCTATCGAAGATCAATACCACTCTCTCTATCTCTTTTCTCTCTAACTTACTCGCTCGAGACTACCTCTCTCGTTTATTACTTTCATACTTATTCTTCATTTATTGCTTGATATCGGCCATAATGAGCCTCCTTTAATTATATTCTAACTACCTTCTCGGTTGCCCCTGATAGCTCATGCCCAAGCTCAAGCGTCGACCTCGAGGCCCTTATCGGTTGGCCCGAGGCCCAGGTAGCTAACTTCTTGGTTTGATCACAACTCTATTCTACTTCACGTTTTTATCCTTTATCTTCATATATAGCATCAACTGCTCTAACAACTAGCACACAAATAGATGACGTATTTTTAGAGTCCCATGTACAAATTTAATTGTTATAACCATTTTCACGGCAAATAGTTTGGCACCTACCGTGGGGCTAAAAATAATAATGATTATTTTCTTACTGGTTTCATTACACAACACAAGCTATCTTTCACATTTTATCTTGTCCAAGATCTTCAGTTTCAGGTCAAAATGTCTGGCTTAACGAACATAGTTGAGAACGACAACCTTGAAAATCATGGAGAAAAATGTGTGGCGATTCCAGTTATTTGCACGCCACCACATAGCCCCAAATAACGCACCTGGACCAATTCGTGCAAAAGCGGGTTCGCAAGACGCACACCAGGTCGACCAAACCTCACACCCTGACATGAGCATTCAGCATGGCGACCAACAAGAAACCCGAAAACCCCCATCCTGGGAAGAATAGGAAGTTAGTCTTCGCGTTATTTTTGAAATGTTGCAGGCAAAACAGTTGGCTATCGCTAAATTACAAAGCCACTCGAAGACTCCCGATACAGTAGCACCGATAAATACTCTCCCGATTGACTAGTTACCGGAGAGATCGAGCAACAATGGAGCAATAGCCGAATATATCATCGTGAAAACGCTCGAGGACCTCACTAAAAGGATCGAATCAGGCGAGAAAATGATAGAAGAAAATAATAAGAAGGTCAAGACCTACAATTCCAGGGTTGACCAAATCTCGGGTGCACCCCAGGTCCTGATGGGTGTATATTCGAAGAATTTTTTGCAACGGTCGTTCCCAAAAGGAGCTACTTGAAAACCTATTCCAAAGAAGTGCAGAGTGCCAGAACACCCAAAATACAATAGGACCTCAGATCCCGAAGAGCATTTCATTGCCTACACGTGCACTGTACAGGGCAATGACATAAAAGACGACAAGATCGAGTTTGTTTTACTGAAGATGTTCGAAGAGATGCTCTCAAAGGGAGCCAAGATGTGGCATCACAACCTAACTCCAAACTCTATAGATTAATTTACAGTGATGGCAAATTCCTTCATAAAGGCACATGCTGGTGCCATCAAATAATCAATAAGAAAGTGCGACATATTCAAGATTAAGCAAAAGGAGAATGAAATGCTGCGAGAATTCCTATCTCGTTTCCAGATAGAAGAACGAACTATCCCCTGTCTCCGACAACTGGGCGGTGCAGGCCATCACTCAAAGCCTGAATGAACAAAGCTCGATGGCTTAAAAAAAGTTGAAACAGAACTTGATCGAGTATCCATCTACGACCTGGTCGGACGTCCACAACCAGTAGTAGTAGAAAATTAGGGTCGAGGATAAACACTTGGGAAACCCCTCAGGCTCGGTATATCCGACCAGACTCCTGGAAATCAAAGATAGTGTTCACTATCAGAAAAACCAGGGACATCAAATAGCCCAGGCCTATTCAGTTGGATCCTTCCTAGAGAAGTCATAAGTTGGTATGTGAACTTCATAATACGCACAATCGTAGGACCAAAGATTTCCACTAGCTCTAAAAGGAAATGGCCAAGCTACTCAGTAAAAGTCGCCGTCGAGAACTTTTAAGCGATCAAGCTCAAGTTCAGTTCCAAGAAAGAAAGGCGGCCAAGTAGAACAAATCAAATGGGCCATGACACGTTATCATGCTATTGGAAGGGCGTTGACACTCCCCAGGAACTTGTGAAGAGGAGGACAAAAATATCCATTGCAAGAGAAAGACGAACTAGGGCATACATACCCTAAGGTGCTCTCACATTCAGCAGGGAAGGTCCCAAAGCCTCACCCCAACATCATAACAATGCACTTTTAACCTCTTTCCTCATTTATCCATTTTGATAAAACGTGTTCTTGTGGATCTAGGTAGCTTGACCAACATTATCTGGTCGAGGGTGATAAAGTAGCTCGAACAGCTGGACAAAATCATGGCTGCCTATCAAATCCTTGACGGATTCAAAATGGAGATCAAAACAACAAAATGAGAGACCATTCTCACAGTCGGAACAACCGGCGTAGACTAGAATGCCAAATTCCATGACATCAAAAAAGACACGAGGCATAAACGCCTAATTATTCAAAAGTGTACGAACACACCGCATGAGAGAGGTACAATCCCCCTTCACCAAATCATGGAATCCCCAGCGAAAGACGAAATTAAAACCATCTACAGGGAACAACACGGGTCTAGAGAAGTGTTTGTTATGTAACATAGCACCTGCACCGATACCTCCACTCTCAAAAAGGTCAAAGGATAATCAAATTATGTCTTCGGCTAAGCCCGATTCAACACGGTGGTGGACTGTATCAAGTCCTTTCTCAAAACAACAAGGATACTGTCTACGCCCCCCTTTTTCCCAAAAGAGCGAAATCGCGTTTAGATATTATGGACAAAATAACTCTTATTCCCTTTTGAGGAATCATGTTATGGAATTTGAAGAGTCGCCACCTAATGATTATAGTACATTTGGACACTTAAAGAACAAAAAAAAAAAGAAGATTTTGAAGGAAAACCAGAGTTTGGGTAAGGGCTTGAGATTATCTCGAGGGAAAGGTGTTAGGCACCCCTCAAGATTCACTAGTGTGGTTCCCGTCCGTACTTAGTTGTGACTTTAAGAAGTGTAGAAGTAAACAAACAATGTTTGTACATAAGGAGTACAAGTAAATTGAATGTTTTGAAAGAAAATAAAGAAAAAGGACATTAGTGGTTTTGAAAAAAAAATTGATTGAAGAAAACTTTAATTTTAAAAAAGCATCGTATAAATAAAGAGAAGGAAAGAGGTCCTAGGTTTAACTATAAGATGGATCATTTTGGTGCAATACCCAGCAATCATCCTCACACAAGATATTAGCGCATCAGTCATCATATTTATATTCTACCCCAATTAAGGTATTTAAATGCGATTTGTTTTGTTTTCTTATTGCATGCTCGTACCCGTCCCAACCTATTGGTACCGAGGTATTAAGACTTCTAATCCTAAAGAAAAAGAAAGGGGTAGAGGCATATATGGGGTTGAAAAGGAAGAAATACTAATTTTGACTACCAAAACAAATAACAAGTCAGGGGATTGACAAACAAACATGCAAGGCTCACATAAAATCCCATAAATCAGATGACACTTAGTTTAGCATGCCGTAAACATACTAGTTTGTTCTTAAAATTAAAACTCAAGTGGCGGACGGACCAGTTTAACACATAGAAATAGATAAAAAGTCTGCATTAGGCAACTCGGATCCAATTGTTAGAATTGGAGTATTTTAAACGAATTATTTAGAAAGCACTGATTTCATAATAAAAACCTAATGCATAAGAATTTATACAGGAAGTTAAAAATTGCAGAAGTTCAGAAATGGCTTTGGAATATGCAGATTTGTTTGAGTGAAAATACAGGAGAGTTGTAAAAAATGCAAAATACTTTAAAAGAAGGAATGAATTAAAGGACTGTTTTGGAAGATAGCTTCAAGAGAGGAGCAGAAAATTTTTGCAAAAATATTAAAAGCATTGCAGGCTCATAAGAGTTTTGTAATGAAAACGCGACACTGGAATGTTTAAACCAGTTAACCAATTATTATTACTTAAACAGATTAAGCAAGATAGACTTGTTTTGGATTTTAAAACTTATTAGAGAGTCGGTAAATAGACAGCGGGTCTGATTATCCTACAGATTTGCCTACGCGTATGCATTCCCTATAGACATGGTTTTTATATGTAGCTGATATGCATGAATATTAAGTCCTATAGGCAGGATTTCTAATGAATTGCAATATGACTGAATTTTACACCTTATAGGACAAATTTCTATTTGACTAGATTATGTGTTATGCATTAAATCTATATGCATGGTATCTAAGTGATTGAGTTGCAACATGAATCCTATAAGCATGGTATCTAAGTAATTAGACAATATTGATCATATAGGCATGGTATCTACCCTTTAACATATGCAAATAAATATACACCTCTCCCATACCCTTTACTAATATTTCCCCGTGTTCTTTTTGCAAGATTATTACAATTAGAAGAAGGAAGGTATACAAAATACATCATAGCCCACAACTAGATCCGATAATCCTAATTTAACCTTAATATCCAATACTATGTGTTTCACCAAATCCGGATTTCAAATTCCAAGGCCTTCTCTTATTCAGAGTGTTTCAAAGTTTCAAAGAGCTTTAAGAGCCTAGGCAATGCTTACACTCTGAAAAGTGAATATTGTAATAGAATAGTGCAAGTGTGGAAATAGCAACACTTAGGCATCCAAGTTTACAGGGAACCCCAGGGTCCTTCAGCATGGCTTACCAAAGGGGTATAACTTAAGAACTAGGAGTGAGTGAAAAGTGATAGGGTAACCATAGCAGAGGGTGGTCATACCTCGATATGGCATAGGCTAGCACACCCCTGACCCTTTGCTTAGGTCAGACAAACAGGAGTAAACTCTGAGGAGTCAAAGTTAGGGTCTGGGTGGTATTTAGGACACTACCAGACCCATGTTAAAGCTCAACACATAAAGGGGAAGAGGGAATTGGAAAATATTTGAGTGGAGACTCAAGAGAGTCTGATAGTAGATCATGGACAGCTTTGTCAAATGCTGCCATGATTCAGAACAGTACTAGCACACAAAAGGGAATAGGGGGAAGGGATTTACACACAAAAGCATACATTGAAATTAAAATATAAGAAAGCATAGCAGAGTGCAGATGTAAAGACATAGAAGAACACGCTACAGAACATGACCACACATTGAAGAAGGGGTAGAAGAACAGAAGTGAATACATATAGTAGGAGAGGGTTATTTAACTTAGAAGTACATACAAAGTTTTTGTTCTAGTACAGCAGAGAAACAACAACAAGTAGACATCCAGATAGTTAGTAGAAAAATTCAGCAAGTACTTGGGAGTTCAGAAGAACTCCATAAATATTCAGACAGTAGGAGATAAAGGAGCAAAGTGCTCGGTAGCAGTAGAGAGGGTAGTAGTAGAGAGTAGTAGTAGAGAAAATAGTAAAGCAAGATATGGGTGATTATGTATTGCAAAGATTCAGAAAGAACTCTGAGAACTGTGTTGTATTCGAGTTTTTGTATAAAAACTTGTTGTTGTCCTAAACCTTGTGAGAATGTGAGCTTTTATAGTGCAGAAACGAGTAGACAAGAAGGAAAGGAAAGGAAATAAAATCTCACTCAATCGAATAAAATCTCCCTCAGTCAAAGGGATTTGATTTCAAACGTGAGAGGTAATTAAGGAAGAGAAAAATCTTTCAGAGTAAAAAAATAAAGGGCAAGTACACACAAAATTTATTTAAGGTAGGAAATTATAGTACACGTATTTGAAAGGAATAAGGAAATAAAATAATCAAACAGTCAAAAATTCAAAAAACCTTGAATGAACTAAGTCAGGAAAATAGGAAAAGGCTGAATTGCAAAAATCATTAGCAAATCAATTGAGCCTTAGTAAAAGGAGATTAAAATCAATCACAAGCTAATAGAATCAATTCAGAAGAAAACCCTCATATAAAATCATGCTAGTATCAAGCAAGAAAGAAAGATTGGCATAAACAGTTTTAGAATCATAAGCAAAAAGAGAGCAAGTTTGAGTTCAGTCTATGAACTCAGCACAAATTTTAGAGCTTAGGGTTTTCTAGAGTGGAACTCTAGAACCAAAAGCTCGCATAACCCCCCAAATAGGGTTTCAACTCGAGTACGACACACAAAAAGGAAGGCAAACTCAACAAGCCTAGGTAAATACACAGACACACGTAGTAATCGAAAACAGTAGAGTGCAAACTAAAAGCTCAACAAGTTCAGAAGAGAGAAGAGATGCCATACAAGTTTAGGAAGAAGTAAAAGAAGCAAGTTCATAACCCAAATAAATCTAGTAAAAGTAAAAACTTTCAATAGGAAAAATAGTTTAAAAAAAAGGGCAGGCAAGATAGGTGTATAAACATGCTTATAGAAAAAATCAGTAGAAGCAGTAGTAGAACAAAAGCTAAGAGACATGCATGTTAATGAAAAAATCATAAGAAACAAACGAAAACCCCTCAAATATGGCATGAACACACAGATTCACATGAAGAAGGAGGAAGAAGAAGAATCATTTTAGGATTTTTAAAACCGTAATTTGAAAAGACTAATTTTTAAAAGGAAAAATTAGGGAATATCGTTAAAACACCGAATAGAGTATAGATATGCTACAGATCTAAGAAAATAAGGAAATAAAAATCTTGAATCAAGATTTTTAGGGTTTCTTAGAAACCCTATAGATGAGATGGCCTAGAATAGATTGGTCTCTAAATGAATCTGGGCCATGTCTAAGACTTCAGAGCTTGAACACGCCGGAACGGAGCCGGAGAAGCCAAAAAAGCTCAGGTTGGCGGAGGACCTGAACATGTCTGTGTAAGGTTGAGCCTTGAAAGCTCGAATAATCATGTCTTGGGGTGAAAAAGGAGAGAATATAGGCTTTCCCTGGCCTAAGAAGCCATGGACGCCGGTGGATTTTCAATCGGAGACGAAGGTAGGCGGCTAGGGTTTGGAGAGCATTTGAGAGAAAAAGGGATTTGGGGGCAGCTGATTTGGAGAAATGATTAGGGTTAGGGGGTAATTGGGGATTAAAAAGGTAAGAAGAAGCGTGGGTCGTTGATCAAAATGATCAACGACAAGGATTGAATAGTGGAACCAGGTGGGTTTGATTGAATTGGGTTTGGGGCGGGTGAAATTGAATTGTTTAATTGGGGCTGGATTGGGGTAAGAATTGGGGTCAAATGTGACCATAATTGAAATGGAAACGGGCCAGATTTTAAATAGCCACTTTTTCCCCTTTTTATTAATTGAAATAGTTAAAAAATAGTTTAAGACAAATTGAAAGCACAGAGCTAGTTAATAATATATAAATATCAATCTAAAAATATTTGAAACAATTTTATAATTATAAAACACGATTAATTATAATATAGGATATAATTACAATTTTGAACAATTTAGCTTAAAAATATAAAATAAAGTTATAAAAAATATGCAAAAAATTATGTTAATTATATTTGGTGAAAATATAAGGGTGGAAAAATAAATGGTTCACAAAGGGATAATTTGGAAATAATTCTTGGGGTTTTGTACTGTTATTGGAGATTTGGAAAGATGGACACAATGGTTAAATTTGAAAGGTGTTTGGAGTCGAATAGGTTGGGGAGAACTGGAGCGGGATTGCTCCTGCCGAGATGGCTATTTGCTAGCCGGTGTACCTGCAAATAAGCAATGCGGCGTATATTGTGCATAGTTAAAACATGATGCAAGTTCCCGTTGGACCATGAATATTGTCTTCAGACAGTTAGGATGACGTCCTCGGACTATGATGTCCTGGGCCATGAAGCTCATAAAATAAAAGATTTGCAGGATATGAAATGGTGTTCTCGGGCTAGGCAGATGGTGCCTCCGAACTATGACGCCTTTGAATAAACTGGCGATCTTTTAGCCCATGAGAAGGTGGCAATGTTTCAGCCAAATAGATGCAAAGAGTGGTGCTCGTTCAGCTAGAGTGTGAATTTAAAATGCAGGTGGCGATATTTCACCCGAAGCAAAAACTTAAATGCAGGTGGCGGTATTTCAGTCAAGGCGAGAAATTTTAAATGCAGGTGGCGACATTTCAGCCATTTAAAAAACAAAGTGGCGATATTTCAGCCATGCGGGATGTAGACAATGCTTAGTCTCGAAAGGGAGATAGGTAGTCTTAAGCAATGCAGATGGAGACATGGCTTAGCCTTGAAAGTTAGAAAATAGCCTTAAATGAAGACAGAGCTTTGTCTCAAAAGGCAGATAAGTAGCCTTATGCAAGATGGAGGTAGAGCTTAACCTCGAAAGGAAGATAGATAGCCTTATGCAAAATGCAGATGGAGACAGAGCTTAGTCTCGGAAAGCATATAAGCAGCCTAATGCAAGATGGAGGTAGAGCTTAACCTCGGAAGACAGAAAAGTAGCACTATGCAAAAATGCAAGTGGAGACAGGGCTTAGTCTCGAAAGGTAGATAAGTATCCTTATGCAGGAAGAAGGTAGAGCTTAACATCAAAAGGCAGAAAATAGCCTTATGCAAAATGCAGATGGAGACAGAGCTTAGTCTCGATAGGCAGATAAGTAGCCTTATACAGGATGGAGGTAGAGTTTAACCTTGGAAGGCAGATAAACAGCCTCGTGCAGAAGTGCAGATGAAGACAATGCTTAGTCTCGAAAGACAGATGAGTATCCATATGCAGGATAGAGGTAGAGTTTAACCTCAAAAGGCAGATAAGTAGCCTTATGCAGAAATGCAAACATAGACAATGCTTAGTCTCAAAAGGTAGATAAGTAGCCTTGTGCAAAATGAAGGAAAAGTAAAGAGTAAATAGTGATGAGATTTTCTTAGGTGCCAACTAATTGTGATATCGCGGCGGCTGATGTCAGGTGTAGATAGTAACTTTGCGAATGAGTGATTGTTCTTCAATCCTGAAAAGTACGAGTGTGTGAATGTATTCAATAATTCGCGACCTGGGGTGCCTGCATTCAAACAAAAATCGTGGGTTTTGTAGAGGGGGAGGGTTAGTTCGTATCCCCAGGCTCTTGACGTCATGTATCATTGGGGTAGGGTTGCTAAACGATGGCGATGCAAGTGATATCTATGCATGATTCAGTAAATATAATGTAAGTATATATTTTGAAAAAGGATTTTATTTGGATGAACCAAAAACTGTAACGTGGTTCTAAGACACGACAACCTCACTTGTCCCAGAATTTTAAGGGCCTTCCTCAAAATTCTACCTCAGTTTACTTGGTAGGTGCTGCTGACGGCTGTGCTGAATGAATGAACACAGATTGATCCCTGAATTTTGAGGACCCCCCTCAAAATTCTGCCCCAGCTTTGTGGGTTGATGACGATGAAAAAACTAACGACTGAGTTAGGAATTTTGAGGGTCCTCCTAAAAATTTTGCCTCAGTTCCAATAGCAGGGGAAAATGAAATTTTTATTAATGTGACTGAACCCATAGGGCTGACTACATATCCCCTCTTAAACGAGAATCAGGTCAGGCTTAGTTTAAATTACATCATGAAGAAAACATATGATCAAATGTAGTATCTCTTTACTGCGCCTAAGTTGACCGGCTTCAGCCAGACTTCTCCGTCCATTTCTGTGAGAATAAGGGCTCCTCCAGTTTGAACCCGGTGAACCATTTACGGACCCTGCCAATTAGGAGAGAATTATCCCTTGGCTTCATCTTGATACAGAAATATTTTCTTCAATACCAGCTGCCCTGGCGTGAACTTGCTTGGCTTAACTCTCTTGTTGAAGGTTCTGGACATTCTATTCTGATATAGTTGACCGTGGCAAATTGCATTCATTTTCTTTCCATATATAAGGACTAATTGATCGTAGCAACTTTTTACCCACTATGCATCATTTAACTCTACCTCCTGTATGATCCTCAAGGAGAGAATCTCTACCTCAGCGGGAATGACTGCCTTTGTATCATAAACCAGCATGTAAGGAGTTGCCCCAGTTTATGTGCAGACCGTGGTACGATAACCTAATAAGGCGAACGATTATTTATCGTGCCACTGCATTTGCCTTTCAATCATTATCCTTAGTATCTTCTTGATGTTCATATTGGCTGCTTCTACAGCTCCGTTCATATGAGGTCTGTAAGCCATAGAGTTCTTGTGTTTAATCTTGAATGTTTCACACATTGCTTTCATTAGGTCGCTGTTGAGATTAGAACCATTGTCGGTGATGATTGATTCTGGAATCCCGATCCGACTGATCATACGGTCGCGTACAAAATCTGCTACAAATTTCTTGGTCACCGCTTTGTAGGATGCAGATTCAACCCTTTTGGTAAAGTAATCAATTGCTACTAAGATGAACATGTGCCCATTTTATGCGGCTGGTTCGATTGGTCCAATAACATCCGTTCCCCAAGCGGCGAACGACCTTGGTGAGCTTGTTGCATTAAGCTCGTTTGGGGGTACCTTTATTATATCTGCATGTATCTGACAGTGATGGCATCTTCAGACATACTGGATACAATATGTTTCCATAGTTATCCAAAAATATCTTGCTCGAAGTATCTTCTTGGCCATAACAAAACCATTCATGTGAGTCCGCAGGCCCGTACGTGCACTTTCTCCAATAGTCTGGTTGATTCTCTTGCCTTGACACATCTTAATAATCCCAGATCGAGAGTCCTCCTATACAGGATTCAACCGTTGTGAAAGAAGTTGTTGGATAACCTACGGAGCGTGTATTTCTGAGTAGCATTGGAAAGCATCGGGTATCCTCTTGTTGTCAAGTATTTCCCGATGTCATGGAAACATGGCTTTTCATCGGTTTCTTCCTCACCGTGAGCACAATAAGCTGGTTGGTTATGAATCTTGACCTGGATGGGATCAATGAAATTTATATCCGAATGCTAAATCATGGATGATAAAGTGGCTAGTGCATCGGCAAACTCGTTTTGTATTCTTGGAACATGCTGGAATTCTGTCTTTCTGAATCTCTTTCTCAAATCCTGTATGTGATACAGATAGGGTAGTATCTTAATATTCTTGGTTGCCCATTCTTCTCGAACCTGATGTATGAGTAGGTTTGAGTCTCCGATCAGTAGTAACTCCTGAATGTTAATGTCAATCGCTAGTTTGATCCCTAGAACGCAGGCTTCATACTCGGCTATGTTGTTAATGCACGGGAATCTGAGCTTGGTTGATAGTGGGTAATGCTGACTGGTTTCTGATACCAATACTACTCCTATGCCGACTCCTTTGAAATTTGCGGCTCCATCGAAAAACATTCTCCAACCATCATAGGATTCTGCAATGTCCTCTCCTTTGAAAGATACCTCTTAGTCAGGAAAATACGTCTTAAGAGGCTCGTATTCTCCTCCCAGGGATTCTCGGCCAGAAGCTTATCCTTTGACTGCCTTCTGGGTAATATAAACAATGTCGAACTGGCTTAACAAGATTTTCCATTAGGCGAGCTTGCCTGTAGGCATGGGTTTCTGAAAGATATATTTTAATGGGCCCATTATGGATATGAGATAAGTGGTGTAAGCAATGACATAATGCCTCAATTTCTGAGCTACCCAGGTCAGAGCACAACAGGGGAGCTCTAATAAGGAATACTGAGCCTCGAATGGGGTAAACTTCTTGCTACTGTAGTAGATGGCTTGCTTCTTTCTTCTGGTTTAGTCATGTTGTCCTAAGATACAACCAAACGCTCCATCCAATACCACGAGATAAAGAAATTGGTGTCTCTCTGGTTCAAGCGAAACCAAGACCGATGGAGTTTACAAGTACTCCTTGATTCCGTTGAAAGCCTTTTGAAAATCATCAGTCCATTTAGTGGCGGGATACTTTTTTAGCATCTTGAAGATGGGTTCACAAATGACAGTGGACTGAGCTATGAACTGGCTGATATAGTTGAGTCTTCCCAGAAAACTCATTACATCCTTCTTGTTCTTTGGCGGTGGCAACTCTTGAATGGCTTTGACCTTTGACGGATCCAATTCTATTCCCCGGCGACTCACAATGAAACCCAATAACTTTTCGGTAGGGACCCCGAATGCACACTTGGCATGATTTAGTTTCAAGTTGTATCTCCTCAATCTATTGAAGAACTTTCTCAACTCTTCCATATGATCTGAAACTTTCTTGGATTTGATGATGATGTCATCCACATATACATCGATTTCTTTATGTATCACGTCATTGAAGATAGTGGTCATGGTCCTCATGTAGGTAGAACCAACATTCTTCAAACCGAATGCCATCATTCTGTAGCAGTACACCCCAAACGTGATAAATGCCATTTTCTCTACATCTTCTTCATCCATCCATATCTAATGGTATCCAACAAAACAATTGATAAATGACTGCAGCTCATGTTTGGCGCAGTTGTCAATCAATATGTGTATATTTGGTAAAGGGAAGTCATCCTTAGGACTGGCCCGGTTAAGATCCCGATAGTCGACACAGACTCTAACTTTGCCATCCTTCTTCGGTACTGGAACAATGTTGGCTAACCATGTTGGGTACTCTACCACTCAAAGAACCCTGACTTTGACTTGCTTGGTAACCTCTTCTTTGATTTTCAGACTCATGTCTGGCTTAAATTTTCCGATCTTCTGTTTTATTGGCGGGCATGTCAGATCTGTTGGCAATTTGTGAGCTACAATGGATGTCTGAGACCGGTCATATCGTCATAAGACCATGCAAAGATGTCCTCATACTCTTTTAGGAACTCTGTGTACTCTTTCTTTTCTGGTGGTGACAAATGTATGGTGATACACGTTTTTTTAACATTCTCTGCGTCTCCTAAATTAACAACCTCTGTTTCG
Organism: Nicotiana benthamiana; assembly: GCA_034376525.1. Taxonomy (NCBI): domain Eukaryota; kingdom Viridiplantae; phylum Streptophyta; class Magnoliopsida; order Solanales; family Solanaceae; genus Nicotiana; species Nicotiana benthamiana. The sequence continues at coordinate 50,441,196 of CM067338.1, read as the reverse complement.
TCCAAATTAGACTTAGGCCTATTCTCAAAGTTCTCGACCTCCCTGACAACCTCTTTTGGTATTTCATCCTCTTCTAAATCTATTTCCGTTTGTTGCATTGCCTTGTTTCATGTCACAGTCGTTGGTTCATCATCAAGATATGTAATAGTAATGCTGTGTAAAATAAAATAAATGATAGAGAAAATTAATAAGAGCCAGATATAAAATAAACTTGGAAAAAATGCTTTTGATTAAATCCATAACTGTTCAAAACATGGGAGCTCTTTTCAAAAGTAAAGACAATGCAGAAAAATAAAATCAACTAAGAAGTAAAATGTGATGCATAGTGCGTCGTTTAGCCTTGCTACCCCGAAGCTCTCCGGACACCGATGGTCCTAACTGACCAATTCGTGAGGCGTTCTCCTCGGTTCACAGCTTGAATGGAAGGGCCTTCTTCCCCCTCCTCCTCGAAGATAACACAAAAATCCATATCATCCTCCAGAAATAGGTTCTTTATTGTTACCAGTGCCTCGTCTTCCTTTGATCCATATATAACGTCAGCCAGCTGAAAGGTTTGCTCCAGCTGGGGTATGGGGTATTCCAATGGATAGTAGGGACCGTGCCATGGTGGCGACCAATGATTGAACTCCTCCTATGTGTATTCATACCCCAGGCCGAAAGTGTTACCATGCTTCTTCAACTTGATGGGACTAGTGATGCCCTGGAGATTCTTTCCAAGTCCCTTTACGGGCTCGTACCCGCTCTAATTCAGAATGCTCTCAATTTTGTTATCCCACCATTAGTCTTTATCTATACCGTTTACTCACTCAATGTGATTGTATATTTCTCCGCCTATCTTCCTTCTACCTCCGACCATTGGGATGGTTTGGTGACTGTATATCGGGTTGCTACTGTCACCATGAATGATCACTTCCTGATGATTCTATTTGAACTTTACAGCTTGATGCAGGGTTGACGCCACAGCCCCAGTAGCGTGAATCCAGGGTCTCCAAATGGTGTTCTTGGGCTATGCAAATGGTTCCTCCAAACTACGATGCTTTTGAATAAGTTGGCAATCTTTCAGCCGTTGCATGCAAAGGGTGGCAATCTTTTAGCCAAAAAAAAATTAAATACGGTGGCGATATTTCATCCATGCAGAATTGAAACAATGCTTAGTCTCGGAAGGCATATAATTAGCCTTATGCAAAAATATAGATGGAAATAGAGCTTAGTCTCGGAAGGCAGATAAGTAGCCTTATGCAGGATGGAGGTAGAGCTGAACCTCGGAAGGCAGATAAGTATCCTTATGCAGAATGCAGATGGAGACAATGCTTAGTCTCGGAAGGAAGATGAGTATCCTTATTCAAGGTAGAGATAGAGCTTAACCTCGGAAGGCAGATAAATAGCCTTTGGTAGAAATGCAGATGGATACATAGCTTAGTGTCAGAAGGCAGATGAGTAGCCGTATGCAAGATAATGCAGATGGAGACAGAGCTTAGTCTTAAAAGGAAGATAAGTAGACTTATACAGATGGAGGTAGATCTTAACCTCGAAAGACAGATAAGTAGCCTTATGTGGTGCAAAAATGTAAAGGGGCGAATAGTACTAGGATCTCTTAGCTGATAGTCGATTACGACAACATGACTGCTGGGGAAGTTGTGTATGGATAGTGATGGTGAATAAGTGATTGTTCTACAAGTTTCACTCCTGAAAAGTACGATTGTAAGAATGTTTTCAATGATTTACGACTAGGGTGCCTACATCCAAAGAAAAATCGTGAGTTCTCTCAAGGGGGAAAGGTTAGTTCATGTTTCCGTGGCTCCTGACGTCACATATCATTGGGGTAGCATTGCCAAAGGAAAAAAATTCAAATGATAGTTATGCATGATCATTAAATACAATGAAACTATATAGTCAAAAATAATTTCTTTTGAACGAACCAATGGCTGCAACGTCATTCGAGACATTGCAACCTCGCTTGCTCCAGAATTTTAAGGGTTCTCCTTAAAATGGTGCCCTAGTTTACCGAGTTTTTTCTTCTGAAGGCTACGCTGAACGACTGAAAATGATCAACCTTAGAATTTTCAGGGTCCTCCTCAAAAATTTTCCTCTGCTTACTGGGTTGGCGCTTATGGCAATGAAAAGGCTGAAAACTGACTTCGGAATTTTGAGGGTCCTCCTCAAAATTTTGCCCCAATTCTAATAGCGCGAAAAATTGAATTTTTATTAAATTTTGATCGAACCCATAAGGATGCCTACGTATCCCATCTTAAACGGGAACCAGGTCATGCGTAGTTCAAATTACATCATGAAGAGAAAGCATATGATTACACATCGTATCTTTTTACTGTATTATAATGGATTGGCTTCGGAGAGACTTCTCTATCTATTTATGCAAGAATAGGGCTCCTCCAGTTAGAACCTGTTGAACCATGTACGGACCCTTCCAATCAGGAGAGAATTTCCCCTTGGCTTCATCTTGATGTGGAAAAATTTTCTTCAACACCAGTTGCCCTGGTGTAAACTTCCTTGGCTTAACTCTTTTGTTGTAAGCTCTGACATTCTATTCTAATATAATTGACTGTAGCAGACTGCATTCATTCACTTCCCGTCTATAAGGGCTAATTGTTCGTAGCAAACTTTCACCCATTCTGCGTCGTCCAACTCTGCTTCTTATATGATCCTTAAAGAGGGAATTTCTGCCTTGAGGAGAATGACCACCTCTGTACCATAAACAAACATGTAGGGAGTTGCCCCGATTGATGTGCGGACTATAGTGCAGTATCCCAATAAGGCAAATGCCAAATTTTCATGCCGTTGCTTGTGCATTTCGATCATCTTCCTTGATTTTCAAACTCATGTCGGGTTTGAACTTTCTGAGCTTCTGTTTTACCGGTGGACATGTTGGATCTATTGGTAATTTGTGAGATACAGTGGACGTACTAGGACTATTCATGTCATCATACGACCAGGCAAAGATGTCCTCATATTCTTTTAGGAACTTTGTGTACTTCTCCTTTTCTGATGGTGACAAGTACACACTAATACGTATTTTCTTGACATTCTCTGTATCTTCCAAATTAACAACCTCGATCTTATTCAGGTTAGACTTAGGCCTATTCTCAAAATTCTCGAACTCTCTAACAACCCTTAAGGCATATCATCCTCTTCCGAATCTATATTCGTTTGTTGCGTGGTCTCGTTGCAAGTCACAGTTGTTGGTTCATCATCAAGACAGATAATAGTAATGCTGCGTAGATAAAGTAAAAAATAAGAGCGACATATATAATAAACTGAAAATGCATTGATTAAATTCATAATAGTTTGGAACATCGAAGCTCTTTTTCAAATTAAAGACATTTCGGAAAAGTAAAATCAACTAATAGAAAGTAAAATGCGATGCATGGTGCATCATTTAGCCATGCTACCCCGAAGCTTTTCGGAACTTGGTGGTTCTGATCGACCAATTAGTGGGGCTTTCCCCTCGATTCACAGCTTGTATGAAACGGCCTCCCTCCCCTTCCTCCTCGAAGATAACACAACAGTCCATATCATACTCCAGAAACAAGTTCTTCATTGCTGCCAATGCCTCATCTTCCTCTGATTCATAAATGACATCAGCCGTTTGAAATTTCTTCTCTAGATGAGGCATAGGGTTATTCAGTGGATAGTATGGGTCGTATCATAGTGGCAACCAGTCATCAAACTCATTTCATGTATATTCATACTCAGGATGAAAGTAGTACTGTGTTTCTTCAGCTTGATCGGCTTGGTAATACCCTGGAGATTCTTCCCAAGTCCCTTTCCGGGCTCATAGTCGCACCGGTTTAGGATTCTCTCAATCTTGTTATCCCACCATTTATCTTTGTCCACAGCATTGACCCGATCGATGTGGTGGTATGTTTCTTTGCCTTTTTTCCTTTTGCCTCCAATCATTGGGATGGTCTGGTGACTGTATATGGGGTTGCTACTGTCGCCATGAATGATCACCTCTTCGTGATTCCATTCAAACTTTACGGCCTAATATAAGGATGATTCTGCAGCTTCAACGGCGTGGATCTAGGGTCATCCTAACAACAAGTTATATGATGATGGGACGTCTATTCCTTGAAAATCAACATCGAACTAGGTTGGCCCCATTTTCAAGCTCTGGTTGATTTCCCCAATGGTGGATCTTTGTGATCCATCGAAGGCTTTAAAATTGATAGCCCCATCTTTGATCTCATGCAAACCTTTCCCCAATGTCCTGAGAGTTATCAGCAGATAGATGTTAAGGCTGGATCCTCCGTCTACCAGGATTCTGGTGATGAAGTAATCTTGGCATTGCACGGTGATGTGCAATGCTTTGTTGTGGCTTAGTCCTTCCGGTGGTAGCTCATCTTTGTGTAATGTAATCTTCTGACTCTCCAACACTTGTCCCACCATATTTGCCATTTTGCCTCCAGTTATGTTGCTGGGAACATAAGCTTCACTTAATATTTCATCAGAGCATTCTAGTGTGCCTTAGAGCTTTGTAGAAGAATCGGGATGGAAATCTGCTCTGGTGTTTTGTTCAATTGCTCAATGACCGAGTATTCTTTAGCCTGTATCTTTCTCCAAATATCATGGGGCCCAGTTTCAATAGGTTGCCCAATGGATTTTCCTAATGTTATAAAGAACGCAGATTGCTATAGATATGATATCTATATGATTAATTGCGAAACGTTAAGCGTTAAGTCCAATAGGCATGCTTTTTATGTGATTAAATAATAGTAAAACACTCTTATAGGCAGGATTTTTAGGTGATTAAACAATAAAGTCCTAAGATCATGATTTCTACTCTTTTTAATGCAAGAAAGTAAAGACCCCTCCCACGCCATTTCACTATATTTCCAAACTTTATAGATGTTATTACAAACCAGAAAAATATAGGAAGGTACATTAGAAACCAACAATTTCATCCAAGGTACCTAAATCAAACCTAATGTCTAATAACATGAGATTTAACCATTTTCGGGATCCCGGTTTCAAAAGCCTTCTCTCTGTCCAAGGTGTTTCAAAGTTCCAAGGAATCTCAGGGATTCCAGGCATTGCTTACACCCAAGATACTATTAGAATTAGAAACAATGTAGTGTGGAAGAGCTAGCTCTCATGCATCCAAGTTCAGAGGGAGCTCAGAGATCCCAAAACATGGCTTGCAAGAGAGGGGAATGACTTTAATAGCTACGAGTAAGTTCAAAGTGAAAGGGGATTGGGAAGCCATGGTATGGTTGTGGCCATACCTAGCCACAAAGTGGGCTAGCATACCCCTGACCACCTGCTTTGGTCCAACAGATTAAGAGCAGATCCAAGGTCAAACCATGGTCTAGACAGTGATTAGCACACTGCCAGACCCAAGTCTAAGGCACAAAAACACATAAAAGGGAAAAGGAATGGGGACCGATTGAGTTTGGAATACACAGAATCCAATCCAAAAGCATGGATAACAATATTAGAGTATTGTCATGCCTTGAACCATAACTCTCACAAAAAGGCGTAAGGGTAAAAGGAATAATATAAGAGCAACAATGCAAGTTGCAGAAACAGTAAAGAAGAGGCAAAACAAAACTGAAATATAAAACACATAGTGGAGGAGCAATATTTAAAATAGAATAGACATACCAGTTGCAAAGTAACAGAAAAAAGATAAGCAGAGCACTTTCAGCTGGAGCACAGAGAAAATCAACTCAAGATATCAGCAGAACACTTGAGGGTTTTGAGAAAAAAACTTAAAGTATTTGAGAAAGAAAAGAGAAGTAGTGCACTAAACTAGGCTGTGTTATTGTTAGAAAGAGAGAGTAATTATTCTCGACTGATTCTTGTTTTTTTACCTATTAATGTTTTTAGGAAAGGGTAGGACTAAGCCCTTTATAGTTTTTGAAAATAGGTGACGTAGGCAAAGAGTACACAGCTATAGAAATTCAATTAATTAGTATCAATCAGGACAATCAGAATCCTTTAATTAAGAGGTCTAGTTCAAACGGCTAGTCATGCTAGAATAAGGAATGAAGAATTAGTTTCTTAGGATGATTAAGGTAAATAAGCCATATAGTGCATAAATAAGGTCAAGTACATAGTTGGTTTTCAAGGAAAGAAGGCAATAGTGAAAACTAATAGAGTGTAAGTTAGAAAATCAGTCAAAGGGATCTCGCATCCAGTTGAAGAGACTGAGGTAATATAAGGATAAATAATTCAAATATTGGTACAAAATCACAGAAGATACAAGATCAATTATTTAAGGAAAACATTAGTAAGATAAAAGAGGTTCAATTCAAGAGAAATCAGCGATGAATCACTTAGCATGATTGAAGAGATTTCAAAAAATAAAATTTTGAAAGGGAGGTTTATATATATGTTAGAAAATACACTTAATGCTAGAGGGGAGGGGGGTGAACAGCGTTATAATAAAAAATAGCGTAAACTTGCGGAATTTAAAAATTGCAGGAATTAAATAAGTGCGATAAGTAAATAAATAGGAACGAACGCACCGATGTATCCTGGTTCACCACAACCCGTGGCTAGTCCAGTCCCCGAGAGACTCTCTCGAGATTTCCACTAACACTGTTAAGCTTACGGGTGCTCAACAAACCTTTACTAACTGAGGACACAAGCCTCAACAACCTTTGCTCGAAGATACAACACTTCAAGACTTCAACCAAAGGAATCACAAGTTCCTTCTTACAATACAAGGGAACAACTTTCCCTTCAAGTGTATAAAAACACTTTGCACTCAAAGCAAGACTCTTCTAAAGAGTAGATATGAGTAAAATAAATACGCTCAAGAACGCAACAACTTTCGTCAACAATTTGGCTCTCAAAAACTTATGTAATGAATAGAAAATGATGAATAAGAGAGTATGCAAGCTTTAGAAATAATATTGTCAGTTGTTGTGTTTGTAAGACTGATTTAAAGATGTATTTATAGTGTCAAAACGATGCATTACCGTTTCCTAATTGCCAATTAAGAATTGCTGATTTTGTGCTGCGACAATCGATTGTTTTCCAATCGTTCCAAAAATCATTCCCAGATTTTACGCAGCACAATCGATTATCAAAGACATATAATCGATTACTGGAACCGTTCAAAAGATCTTTTCCAGATTTTACTTAAAACACTCGATTATCAGAAATATACAATCGATTATTTGGCAACGTTCAAAAAATCTTTTCTAGATTTTACTTAAAACAATCGGTTATTAAAAACATACAATCGATTACTTGACGGTGTTTGAAAATATTTTGACAACGGTCAGTTACATAATCGATTATACTATATGGACAATCGATTATTTATCAGTCTTTGAAAAATCAAATAGACACTGCCTCAATACAATCGATTGTCATAGGTTCACAATCGATTATTTTGTAGCTTTGAAAAATATGTTTGGACACTGCCTCAACACAATCGATTGTCATAAGTTCACAATAGATTATTTTGTAGCTTTGAAAAATCTGATGGACACTGCCTTAACACAATCGATTGTCGTAAGGTTCACAATCCATTGTCATGCAGATTTGAAAAGTCTGATGCACACTGCCTAAACACAATCGATTGTCATAAGGTACATAATCGATTGTCATGTAGCTGACTTAGCATAATCGATTATCATAAGTACATAATCGATTATGTTATTCCAGATTTTAGAGGCATGTTTGAAAATCATTTTGCTAAAATAAATATGCATGATTTAAAATCATTTTGCTCTAAATTAAATATTCATGATTTGATAAAGATGATTTTACGAGAGAAGCCAAGTCTTGAGTTAAGTTGTCGGATCAAGATCACAATTAAAGAACGACTCATGTATAACTTTGTTTAGTCTTGATCTTTGTTTGTCTTGTGCTTGAACTTCGTTACATGACATTTGCGCGCTTGTGCTTGGACCTCGTCATATGTCAATTGCGCATAGTTTGTCATTCATCAAAACCTACAAATATGAACACACGTTTAGTATAGTGCCTTGAGAACGTGTTTCAACAATTTCCCCCTTTTTGATAATGGCAAGCCTTAAGCGGGATATGCATATTAGATAATTCATAATGACGATCCAAGACAAGTATAGATATGCAACAAGTATATAGATATGCAATTGGTTCCCCCTCAATATATGAATTGCCCCTCAATTTATGCCAATAAAAATTAGGTGCATATCCCTTATTCTTCCCCCTTTTGACATTAGCAAAAATGGAAAAAGTAAAATACAAAATAAAGCAAATAATATCAACATAATCGATTATTGATACTAGATAATCGATTATATAATAAGGATAAATCGATTATTGAAGAGGAATCGATTATTCTGCATCAGTCTTTATAATTCCCCCTGCTTTTGGGGCGATACCTGCAAAAATACGTTAGACGCCTTCGACGCGCAAGTTAGTAATCATGTAAAAGGAAAAATGCAATGCATGACTTAGATCAACGTGGAGTCAAGAATCCCGAGTTCACTACGAATTCGGAAGAAGGACTCTTTCTCTAAAGGTTTTGTAAAGATGTCGGCCAATTGATCTTTGGTTTCAACAAATTCAATTTCGACATCGCCTTTGAGAACGTGATCTCTTATAAAATGATGCCTAATTTCAATGTGTTTTGTTCTTGAATGAAGAACGGGGTTCTTCGTCAAGCATATGGCGCTAGTATTATCACATCTAAGAGGGATATGATTGATACTTAGGCCATAGTCCAAGAGTTGCTGTTTCATCCAAAGGATTTGAGCGCAACAACTCCCGGCGGCTACATATTCAGCCTCGGTTGTGGACAACGCAACACTTACTTGTTTCTTGCTAAACCAAGAAACTAGAGAGCTACCGAGCAAATGGCAAGTGCCACTAGTGCTCTTGCGGTCCAATTTGCATCCAGCAAAATCGGAATCGGAATAGCCAACAAGTTGACATGAAGAACCTTTGGGGTACCATAGACCCACATTTACAGTACCAACAAGATACTTCAATATCCGTTTCACCGCAGTAAGGTGAGACTCCTTCGGACATGATTGATAACGAGCGCATAAACACATGCTAAACATGATGTCCGGTCTACTAGCAGTAAGATAAAGGAGAGATCCAATCATACCTCGATACTTTTTGGTGTCGACTTCCTTACCTTTCTCATCTTTGTCTAGATGATCGGATGTGCTCATGGGAGTGGCCATTGCTTTTGCGTTGGTCATTTCAAATCGTTTCAGCAATTCTTTGCAATATATAGCTTGACAAATGAAAGTTCCTTCTTTCATTTGCTTTACTTGCAGCCCCAAAAAGAATGTTAGCTCACCCATCATAGACATCTCAAATTCGCTTGTCATCAAATCAGAAAATTCCTTGCACAAAGCATTGTTAGTAGCACCAAAGATAATATCATCGACATAGATTTGAACTAATAAAATATCATTATTTCTATCCTAAATAAATAGAGTGGTGTCAACTTTCCCCCTAATGAAATCATTTTCCAAAAGAAATTTGCTCAATCTTTCATACCAAGCTCAGGGAGCTTGTTTAAGGCCATAAAGGGCTTTCTTGAGTTTGAAAACATGATCGGGAAATTTAAAATCTTCAAAACCCGGGGGTTGAGCAACATAAACTTCTTCTTGAATAAAACCATTTAAAAAAGCACTTTTTACATCCATTTGATATAAATTGAAATTCATAGAAGAGGCAAAAGCAAGCAGTAAACGAATAGCTTCTAACCTTGCTACGGGGGCATATGTTTCTTCATAGTCAATACCCTCTTCTTGATTATAGCCTTTTGCTACAAGCCTAGCTTTGTTTCTAGTGATTACACCATTTTCATCTAATTTGTTTCGAAAAACCCATTTCGTACCAATTATGGTATGATTTTCGGGTCTTGGCACCAATCCCAAACGTCATTCCATTCGAATTGGTTAAGCTCCTCTTGCATTGCCAAGGTCCAAAATTCATCCCCAATTGCTTCGGAGATGGTTGTGGGTTCAATTTGAGAAACAAAAGCAGTATGTCCTAAGGTGTTCTTAAGAGAGTTTCGGGTACTTACCTGTTGTTCAATGTTGCCAATTACTTGTTCGAGAGGATGGTCTTTGATTGTCCTCAATGCGTTAGGTAGTTTCGTTTCTTTTTCCAATTGTGGCGCTTCCTCCGATAATTGATCCAAGATTTCATCTTGAGTTTCCTTCGGAGTTTCCTCTTGTACTTTGTCTTGAGGACTTAGTGAGTTTAAAATACCTGCAAGATCAAAACCAGAATCCTTTCTCGCCAAGCGAGCATTATTTTCGGAAAATACAATATGAGGGGATTCCTCCACAGTTCCGGTTCTATTATTGAATACTCTATATGCTTTGCTACGTGAAGAATAACCAATAAAAATTCCTTCATCGGATTTGGCATCAAACTTTCCCAAATTGTCTTTTCCATTGTTATGAATAAAGCATTTACAACCGAATACTCTAATATGGGAGATGTTTGGTTTCCTTCCCTTATAGAGTTCATAGGGAGTTTTCATGAGTATTGGCCTTATGACTACCCTGTTTAAAACGTAGCATGCGGTACTCACGGCATCCGCCCAAAAATGTTTGGGAATCTTAGCCACATCGAGCATGGTTCTAGCCATCTCTTCGAGACACCTATTTTTCCTTTCTACAACCCCATTTTGTTGTGGTGTACGTGGAGCAGAGAAGGTGTGCTCGATACCGAGTTCGTCACAAAAGTCCGCAAAGAGATTGTGATCAAACTCTCCCCCATGATCACTTCTTATTGAAGTGACGGTTGTGTCCTTTTCGTTTTGAACACGTTTAAGAAAATATTTAAAATTATGAAAAGCTTCACTTTTATGAGCAAGAAATAGAGTCCAAGTAAATCTAGAATAATCATCAACAATAACAAAAGCATAACGATTTCTACCAAGACATTCAATGCGAGATGGTCAAAATAAGTCCAAGTGAAGTAGTTGCAAAGGTCTAGTAGTTGAAACAATATTTTTCGATTTAAAAGATGCTTTTGTTTGCTTCCCTTTTTGACAAGAATCACAAATAGAGTCTTTTTCAAATTTCAAATTTGGAAGACCAATAACTAAATTTTGTGAAACCAATTTGTTTAAAAGATGCATGTTGATGTGAGCTACTCTACGATGCCATAACCATGTATCATCCTCTTTGCTCATAAGACAATTCACATATTCAGATGAAGAATTTGCGAGATCAACCATATAGATGTTATCCATTCTAAAACCACGAAGGATAATTTTAAAATCGCTACGACGAAAAACTAAGCATTCATCTGAATCAAATAAAACAAGATTTCCCTTGTCACATAATTGACTTATGCTCAAGAGATTATGTTTTAAACCTTTAACTAACAATATATGCTTAATGGAAGAAAGTTCATCCTTACCGACCGATCCGATGCCGATAAATTTTCCTTTGTTGTTATCACCAAAAATAACGCTTCCTCCTTCCTTATATTCTAGTTGAAGGAACTTGGATTCTCCCGTCATGTGTTTGGAGCATCCACTATCAAGGTACCAAAGTACACTTGATCCCTTCAAACATACCTACAAGACAAATTAATGAGTCTTTGGTACCCAAGCTGTTTTGGGTCCTTGAGAGTTAGGTGTAACATGCTGTTGTGCTTGACATACATTTAAGTGTCTATGCCTAGTGAAACAAGCAGGAGCAATATGTCTAATTCGATTGCAATAATGACACACAACATTAGGATTATGCATTCGTCTAGGTTGATAGTAATTGGACGGACGAAATTCATTTACTCTATTCTTGACAATATGACTATTGCGCAATTCATGAAAATCATTTCTCCTACTATTTGTTCTAGGATATGCAGCATTTCTAGAATAGTTATTTCTAGGTTGAAAGCCATTTCTAGGTGTTCTAAAAGGTTCAAAGTTCCTTCTAGTGTTTGGCCTAGAATATGCGTTATTTCTAGAATGATTATTTCTAGGTTGCGATTGTTGAAAGCCATTTCTAGGTTTGTTATATCTAGGATGAGCATTTTTTTTAATAATCCTAGGTTGAGCCTTAGGTTGTTGGGGGTTGGCTTCAACCTTTTCTTTAGGCTCATTTTTAAAACCTATGCCATGCTTGGTCGACTTCAAATTAACAAGGACTTCATTCAAATTTTTATGAGAAGAATTAAACTTATCTAGGGTGCCCTTAAGTCTTTCTACCTCATTTTTTAGATGCATGCAAGAAGTACAACTTTTACTAGAGCTCTCGGGTTTGTCGGCGCTTCTCTTGCTGAAAAATTTGTTTTCTTCTTTCAACTTCTCATTTTCTAAAATCAATTTTTTCCAAATCTTTTTCTTTCAAAGAGAGTTGGCTTTCAAAATCTTTTTCTTTTAAAGAAGCATTTTCCTTTATGCTTTTAACAGTTTTGGAAGCTTTAATAAATTCACCATACAACTCATCAAAAGCATTTTGCATTTCCTCAAGAGAAAAGAAATTTTTGGAAGAAATTTGACATACCTCTTCTTGGTTGTCTTCTTGTGCCATAAGACAAAGATTTGCGGCTTCGTCTTCTTCTTCCTCACTCGACTCGTCTCCGGAGTCGCCTCCCCAAGATATGTATGCTCGTTGTTTCTTGAAGGGTTTCTTCTCCTTTTTGATATTTGGGCAATTTGATTTAATGTTCCCGGTTTCTCCGCACTCGTAGCACTTTATTTGATCTCCTTGCTTTTGGCCTTTTCGTTCATACTCTTTTCGCATGAACTTTTGAAATCTCTTGATAACGAGTCCGAACTCGTTGTCTCCATCCTCATCATTTTGAGGTTGGCTTGTGCTTGCCTTGAGGGCGATTCTTTGTTTCCTTTGATCATTAACAAGAGGGTTAAGTATAGTAGATTCATAAGTCTTAAGGTTACCTCTTAATCCGTCGATGGTGACATTTGAAGTGCCAATAGACTCTTGAATCGCGTCGGCCTTGGAGCGCCATTCCGGAGTGAGACTTCAGAGAATCTTTCGGACAAGTTCCTTATCTGTGAAGGTCTTCTTATGAGCATGTAAGTCATTTACGATTTTTGAAAATCGTTCGAACATCTCATCGACCTTTTCGCCTTCCTTCATGTGAAACAGTTCATATGCATGGGTTAGAAAATTAACCTTAGCCTCTCTTACCTGGTCCGTACCTTCGTACGTGATTTCCAGCTTGTCCCACATTTGCTTCGCTGTTGTGCAACATGATATTTTCCTGTAATCATCGGCATTTATAGCACAATATAATAAGTTAATTGCCTTAGCGTTGTTTTGCACTTTTCGGATATCATCCGCATCGTATTCCTCTTCGGATTTTGGAACCCATTCGTTTTCAACCTTTTTGGTTGGAATTTGTTCTCCCTTCATTATAACCTTCCACAGATGAAGATTATTCGATTGAATAAATATTCTCATCCTCTCCTTCCAGTATGTATAGTTTGTACCGTCGAATAGTGGTGGTCGGGTGGAGCATTGTCCTTCACCTATTCCTGCAAAAGAGTCACGAGTAGAAGCCATGAATTGTTTCTCTCAAACGGTTAAGTCTTCAGAGGGTTGGGCTCTGATACCAATTGTTAGAAAATATACTTAACGCTAGAGGGGGGGGGGGGTGAATAGCGTTATAATAAAAAATAGCGTAAACTTGCGGAATTTAAAAATTGCAGGAATTAAATAAGTGCGATAAGTAAATAAATAGGAACAAACGTACCGATGAATCCTGGTTCACCACAACCCGTGGCTAGTCCAGTCCCCGAGAGACTCTCTCGAGATTTCCACTAACACTGTTAAGCTTACGGGTGCTCAACAAACCTTTACAAACTGAGGACACAAGCCTCAACAACCTTTGCTCGAAGATACAACACTTCAAGACTTCAACCAAAGGAATCACAAGTTCCTTCTTACAATACAAGGGAACAACTTTCCCTTCAAGTGAATAAAAACACTTTGCACTTAAAACAAGACTCTCCTTAAGAGTAGATATGAGTAAAATAAATACGCTCAAGAACGCAACAACTTTCGTCAACAATTTGGCTCTCAAAAACTTATGTAATGAATAGAAAATGATGAATAAGAGAGTATGCAAGCTTTAGCAATAATATTGTCAGTTGTTGTGTTTGTAAGACTGATTTGAAGATGTATTTATAGTGTCAAAACCATGCATTACCGTTGCCTAATTGCCAATTAAGAATTGCTAATTTTGTGCTGCAACAATCGATTGTTTTCCAATCGTTCCAAAAATCATTCCCAGATTTTACGCAGCATAATCGATTATCAAAGACATATAATCGATTACTGGCAACGTTCAAAAAATCTTTTCCAGATTTTACTTAAAACACTCGATTATCAGAAATATACAATCGATTACTTGGCAACGTTCAAAAAATCTTTTCCAGATTTTACTTAAAACAATCGATTATTAAAAACATACAATCGATTACTTGACGGTGTTTGAAAATATTTTGACGACGGTCAGTTACATAATCGATTATACTATATGGACAATCGATTATTTATCAGTCTTTGAAAAATCAAATAGACACTGCCTCAATACAATCGATTGTCATAGGTTCACAATCGATTATTTATCAGTCTTTGAAAAATCAAATAGACACTGCCTCAATACAATCGATTGTCATAGGTTCACAATCGATTATTTTGTAGCTTTGAAAAATATATTTGGACACTGCCTCAACACAATCGATTGTCATAAGTTCCCAATAGATTATTTTGTAGCTTTGAAAAATCTGATGGACACTGCCTTAACACAATCGATTGTCATAAGGTTCACAATTGATTGTCATGCAGATTTGAAAAGTATGATGCACACTGCCTTAACACAATCGATTGTCATAAGGTACACAATCGATTGTCATGCAGCTGACTTAACATAATCGATTATCATAAGTACATAATCGATTATGTTAGTCCAGATTTTAGAGGCATGTTTAAAAATCATTTTGCTAAAATAAATATGCATGATTTAAAATCATTTTTCTCTAAATTAAATATGCATGATTTGATAAAAATGATTTTATGAGAGAAGCCAAGTCTTGAGTTAAGTTGTCGGATCAAGATCACAATTAAAGAACGACTCATGTATAACTTTGTTTAGTCTTGATCTTTGTTTGTCTTGTGCTTGAACTTCGTTACATGACATTTGCACGCTTGTGCTTGGACCTCGTCATATGTCAATTGCGCATAGTTTATCATTCATCAAAACCTACAAATATGAACACACGTTTAGTATAGTGCCTTGAGAACGTGTTTCAACAATATAAAGAATGCAGTTCATAACAAAGAAAAGCCTTACAATGAGAAATCTCAGAGCCAATGGCAAGTAGGCCTTCGAGTTTGATTACAGATTCTTCGTGAGCCTGTAAACCTAGGGTTTTAGAGTGAAACCTTAATGCCCTTTACTCGAAGGAAAACCCCCCAAAATTTAGGGTTTCTCCTAGAATCAGAGATAAAGAACCCATTCGAAACCAAAGAGATATAGCAAAGAACCAAAATTAAACCATGAGTTTGAACACATATAGCAAAGAATGAGAATCAAATCTAGACTAGCGTGCGAATAAAGAACAGAGAGAATCTTTGTAGCAATCTAGTAAGAAAGTGAGAGAACAAACATAAGACATAAACAAGCAAGCATAAACACAAGTAAGAGAGCAAATGAATCAGAAAACCTTTAAAGAAAATTTTTCCATAAATCCTAAATCGGATTCGAAAAGTTTTGAAAAGAAAAATTGGGGAAAAGCTCAAAAAATCACAAACAACATAGATCTAGTAGTGATCTGAAAAAAATAAAATGAAAAAGAACCTCAAATAGGCTAGGGTTTCTCAGAACCCTAAAGGTCATGAAAGGCTTGGAAGACACGAGATTGGGTCTGGAAAATCTTGAATCGACGAAGGTCTGGGTAAAGCCCATCAAGGACTGGCCTCAAATCTTCAAGAGACAGGCATGTGAGAACAACAGTTGATGGGTAGAGGTCGTCCATGACTAGATTAGCCATGGATTCCGGTGATTTGAGGTTAAAGAAAATGGAGTAGGCGGCTATTAGGGTTTAAGAGGTTGAGTGCATTTGAGAGAGAAAAGAGTTTGAGGGCTGCGGATTGAGAAAAGGGAGATAGGGTTAGGGGTCGTTTGCCACTTCTCCCTTGTTTAATTTATAAAAAATAATAAATTAATTTTAAAGAGCAAATTGAAAGTACTAAGTGGATGATTATTATATAAATGTTAGATTAAATAATAATAAAAGTAATTTTATAATTGTAAAATACTATTAATTGCAAAGTAGGCTATAACTACAATTATAGGCAATTTAGCTTTAAAAATACCAAAAGAATTTGTAAAAATATACAAAATTTACCTTAGCTATATGTTGGTGTAAATACAATAAGTTACTCACCAAAATAATAATTTTGAAAATAATTATTGGATTTTATGGTATAAAATAGGCAATAGACGGGTTTTTAAAATATCAAAACTCATTGGTGTGCTTATATATTCACGTATGATATTTTTGAAGTATTTGGGGTACAAAATATACGTAGGAAAAAATCGGGTGTCAACACTCCCTGTTACATGTTGCATTTTCATACGTTAAAATTTTTATCTTCAGTTAATTGACGTAGACTCGGGGATACGATCATCTTGACGTTAACACATATAAGCTATTTATAACAAGAAGTAAAGAAATGTCATGAAGTATAAAGGGGTATACAATTAAAGAAAATGAGTTTCGTTGACAGTAGCCAATTTGAGATAAAATACGGGTCTCCCAATAATATATGATGATTTGACTACTACCATATAAGGAGTCATATGACAACGGTAGTGCAATGTATGAATTATGTATAAAGTATATTAAAAGCAAATAGAATTTTAAATAATTTATAGTAATTTTTAAATTATGCGTATAATTTAGTAATTAACAGGTAATATAATATTACCCTATTAACTAATAAGTGGATAAAAAAATTAAAAATTATACCCCTACGTGGCAGAAAGCCACAATGGTTATAACATGACTCTTGGTTATTATTTCCATGTGGCTACTTATGGAAATTTAGCTAATACAAGACTTAAATATAAGTCTTATCAAAATAAAACTTGCTTATAAGTAGTATCCATGAGTCATTCCTTCAAAAACGTTCTGTCTTTGGTCCACAAGAAATATTACAAACAGAAGCTAAAAATGTTACTTTGATATATATATATATATATATATATATATATATAAAAGGTTGTTTATTTATTTATATTTTTTGGTTTTGGATGGGATTGGTGAAGGAGATGGTACGGTTTTAATAATGAGTTAAATTTGTTAATGAACGGATCAAACTCTTATATTTAATTATTCGAAAGTTAAATGCAAAAGTAAAATTGATCATAACCAAAATCAGAATTCGAATAATTAATAAGCCAAAATAAATTTTTCCTCATTTTTCTCATGTAATCTGTTTTTAGTTTATTTCTTGATTTCTTCGTTGAAGAGGCATGTTGGGCCAGAGGATCATTACGGAAAATGTGTTATACCTAACACGCTGACAGAGTAGTCACTGAAGATACAACGACTATTAGACAAAGTATATATAATATTATATCCATGCATGGCCCATAAAAATTGACATATTGTCACAGAATTGACTTAATAGAGAAGACATAAGCCAGGCAAGTAATTATCTTTTAAAAAGCTATATCCTTAAATCATCACAATACTCATTTTGGGAATATATATATATATATATATGCGAAGATGGCTGTTTATTATTTGGTTTTGGTTAGAATTGGGTGAAAGTGTTGATAGGGTATTTTGATGAAGAAGAAAGAGAATGTCACGATCCTAGTTCATCCACCATGAACATGTCGTGACGGCAGCTAGTCCCTACGACTAGGTAAGCCTAATAATGCGAAAAAGCAAATTAAACTTGCGGAAAATAAATAATTAAGCTTGAACAACTATAAGAGCAACTATATATAAGTACCACTCGGCATATACAACTCAATCATCACGGACAATCTATAACAACATCCCAAAATCCGAAAACTCACAGGAAACACAGACTAATAGAAGAGTAATACACTCCTCTAACACTAGAATGTCTAAACAACTGAAAGAAAGGAAAGCTATCTACCAAAGCTGGAATAAGATAGAGACTCCTGGTATACGGACGCGGCAGAAGTACCTCGAAGTCTCAGCTAGCTCTCTCTGCCTGGAGGGTGATACGCCTGGGCGGAGGTGCCTGGATCTGCACATGCAAACACATGCGCAGAAGAGGCGTGTACACCATAGCGGTACTCAGTAAGTGCCAAGCCTAACCTCGGTCGGGTAGTGACGAGAAAGGTCAGGGCCCTACAGAGATAAAACATAATAAATGATAGGATAAGAAAAACAATATAGATAAAGTCTACAACGAGAATCTAAACAGGATAAGGAAAGCAATAATAGAAAGCAGAAACAAAACAATATAAGGAATGGTGCTCACAATAGGAAATAATAGCCGGGGACCTCTTGGTATCCCGAGGATCCCTTGGTATCCTCATTTATGCACGATGGATCTCTTGGTATCCCGAGGATCTCTGGGTATCCTCAACTTATACATGAGGGTCTCCTTGTATCCCGATGATATCCTAGTATCATCAATACTTATATATACATGTTCCAGGGATCTCTTGGCATGCCGAACCCTCAGTCCGGAACATATCACGTGCATGGGATATCCCAGGATGTCGTCCTATAGTTCCAGAATTAAAACACACAATAACAACTCAAACATCAAGATAAATGCTAAACTTAGAACAAGTCATAGTAAATTCTAGCTTAACATGCTTAACGGAGTACAAACAAGGCAGTTTAAGCAAATAGGCAAGTAAGTCAAAACATGTTTCTCTAAAGTAACACAAGTAAAGCTTACGATTAGAATAATCATGTAATCATGAAAACTCAATTGAAATACTTCAAGTAAAATCAGATTTCAACAATTAGCTCAAGTACGCGCTTGTCACCCACGTATGAGGCATTTAAATATCACATAGCATGTTCTAAGGGGAAATGTCTCCCACACAAGGTTAGACAAGCCACTTACCACGATCCGACACAAAAATCAACTAGAAACCATGCCTTTGCCATGGGTATCCGACTACAAATGGCTCAAATATATTCAATTCAACTACATATCATAGATAACATCGCAAGCAACTTATTCTACTATTCAACTTAAAGCTAAGGCGCGAAATTAGGTAAAATAACCAAAATGCCCCTCAGATCAATGTCCAATAAATCAGATAATTATTACATTTTCAGAACCCTTGTACTCTCACGAGTCTAAGCATATAAAAATCTCTCAAGTTGGAGGCCAAACACCCACTCAAAACTTAATAATTTGGTCTATGATGTTTTCCCCATTTTTCATTCAAAATCCGAAAGTAAGGATGAATTCATAATTAGATTAGTGGGTTTTTAGCATAAGAGAGTAGAGAATCTCTACCCAATCATTGCCCTCGAAAATCCCTCGAAATTTCTCCCAAATCCCTGCTCCCAAGCTTGTATTTTGACAAAAATGGCTAACCCTCAGTTTAGAATGGTTTAATACTACCCAAAAAATTTAATGTGTCATGAACGCGGAGGTGAGGTTACGTTCGCGGAGAAGAAAAATAGAAGTTGCCAAAAATTCCCTTTGCGATCGCGAGGGGAGAATGCAAACGCAAAGGCCTACGATCACGAAGCTACGTGAACGCTTCATCTGGAACGCAACCGTAATGAAGAAAGTGAGGTCCAGAAGTTACCCTATGCGAACGCGTGAGAGCATTTGCAAACTAGCGTAGGTACGCGAACGCGTAACAGCTTACGCGAATGCGGTAGAGAAGTAAGCGGGGCTTCACGAATATGGGAGGGATTATGCGAACGTAAAGAAGAAAATTCCAGGTGGTCAAAATAAGCCTTCGTGAACACGAAGGGCAGCTCACTAACGCAATAGAGGCATACCAGAAGCAGCAACAACAGTTCAAAAATAAGAGGAAATGGCCCGTTGAGAATCTGAAACACACCCGAGGCCCCTGGGATATCAAACAAACCTACGGACTTACCCCATAACATCATTCAAACTTGTACCAATCCATATACCACCTAAAAAAATGTCGAAAACTCGATTAATCAAGGATTTGAGCCTAAGAACTTTAAATTTCATCAAAATTCGCTTTTGATAAAAAAACCTATCCAAAACACGTCTTAATGACCTGATATTTTGCACACACATTCCAAATGACATAATGGTGCTACTGTAACTTCCAAAATTTCACTCCGACCCTCGGATCAAAAACTCACTATCAGACCGGAAAACTTCAAAATTTCAAACTTCGGCATTTCAACCCTAAATGATCTACGAACTTTCAAAATGAATTCTGAACACGATCCTAACCCCGAAATCCCCTAACAAAGCTTATAAACCATCGTATTTCCATTACGAGGTCGTATTCAAACTATTCCAACTACAGAACACCTTTCAGCACTTAAGCTCTCAATTAGGGACGAAGTGTCCCAAAACACTCCGAAACCCAACACTGAATGTCCCGGTAAACCAAAATAGAAGAAATGAACTTAGGGGAAGCAGTTAATAGGGGATCAACACGTAAATTCTAAAAATGACCGGCCGGGTCGTTAAATCCTCCCACACTTAAACATTCGTTCATCCTCCAACGAGCATAAAGAACATACCTCATGTAGTGAAAGGATGAGGGTATCTGCTGTGCATATCCCGCTTGGTCTTCCAAGTCGCCTCCTCGATTGGCTGACCCCGCCACTAAACCTTTATTGAAGCAATGTTCTTTGATCTCAACTTTCTGACCTGCCTGTCTAATATAGCCACTGGATCCTCAACATAGGATAGATCTTTGTCCAACTGGACTGAACTGAAATCCAACACGTGTAACGGATCACCGTGATACTTCCGGAGCATCGAAACATGAAATATCGGATAAACTCCTGCCAATATGGGAGGTAAGGAAAGCTCACAAGCAACCTCCTCAAAATGCCGCAATATCTCAAAAGGGCCAATAAATCTTGGACATAACTTCCTTTTCTTCCTTAATAGCATAACGTCGTTCATAGGTAAAACCAGAAGAAGAACTCGCTGTCCGATGATATATGAAACATCGCGAACCTTCCTGTCCGCGTAGCTTTTCTATCTGGACTGGGCTGTACCAAGTCTATCTTGAATCACCTTAACCTTCTCCAATTCATCCTGAACCAACTCTATGCCCAATAGCATGGCCTCACGCAGCTCCAACCTACCAGAGACCTGCATATCCTATCATATAAAGCCTCATACGGCGCCATCTGAATGCTGGACTGATAACTATATTTGTAAGAAAACTCTATCAACGGCAAGAGCTAATCCCAAGACCCTCCAAACTCAATTACACATGCACGGAGCATATCCTCAAGAATCTAAATAGTGCGCTCGAACTGTCCGCCCGTCTGGAGGTGAAATGTTGTGCTCAAGTCCACCCGAGTACCGAAGTCCAACTGATCGGCCGTCCAAAACCGTGATGTAAATTGAGTACCTCTATCTAAAATAATAGATATCGGAATACCATGCAGACAAACAATCTCCCAGATATAAATCTCTACCAAGCGCTCCGATGAATATATAGTACACATAGGGATAAAATAAGCAGAATTGGTCAGGGGACCCATAATCACCCAAATGGCATCAAACTTCTTTGCAGTACGAGGGATACCAACTACAAAATGCATGGTGATCCTCTCCCATTTCCACTCCGAAATATCTATCTGCTGAAGCAACCCACCCGGTCTTTGGTGCTCATACTTCACCTGCTGACAGTTGAGGCATCTAGCTACATAACCAACTATATCCTTCTTCATTCGCCTCCCCCAATAATGCTACCTCAAATCCTATTACATTTTCGCAGCACACGGATGGATGGAATACCGCAAACTATGGGCCTCTACTAAAATCAACTCCCGAAGCCCATCAACATTACGCAGACAGATCTGACCCTGCATCCTCAATACCCCTTCATCTCCAATGGTCGCACCACTGGCATTGCCATGCCGAACCGTGTCCCTAAGGATAAGTAAATGAGGGTCAACATATTGTCGCTCCCTGATACGATCGAATAAGGACGATCAAGAAACTACATAAGCTAGGACCCGACTAGGCTCCGAAAGATCCAATCTCACAAACTGACTGGCTAAGGCCAGAACATCCATCGCCATAGGCCTCTCTAAAGCTGGTAAATTGGCCAAACTCCCCAAACTCTCCGCCCGGCGGATCAAGGCATCCGCCACTACATTGGTCTTGCCCAGGTGATACAGAATAGTAATATCATAATCCTTCAGTAACTCTAACCAACTTGTTTTGCACAAATTTAGATCCTTTTACTTGAACAAGTGCTGAAAATTGCGATGGTCAATATAAATCTCACAAGGAACACCATACAAATAATGATGCGAGATCTTCAAGGCATGAACAATAGCAGCTAACTCAAGGTCGTGGACAGGGTAATGTAGCTAATGTATCTTCAACTGTCTGGATGCTTAGGCAATAACCCTACCGTCCTGCATCAACACCGCTCTAAGGCCAATACGTAAGGCATCACAATAAACTGTATAAGACCCTGAACCAGTAGGTAATACCAATAAACTGAAGGCTCACCTTACACTTCTCTGTTCACTGAAACGGATCACCTTTCTGAGTCATAGGGGCTGCAATCGATGAAATCCCCTCTACAAAACAACGGTATTAACCCACCAAGCCAAGAAAACTGTAAATCTTTATAACTGAGGACAGCCTAGGCCAATTCTTCATGACCTCCACCTTTTTCGGATCTACTCGAATGCCCTCACTCTATAAGACGTGGCCTAAGGATGACATAGAATTCAACCAAAACTCACATTTTGAGAACCTTGCATATAACTTCTTCTCATAGGTCTGAAGCGCGATCCTCAATCATCTATAAAAACAATGACGAACAAGTCGAGATATACCTAAACACACTGTCCATCAAATGAATAAAAGCTGCCGGGGCATTGGTCAACACATAAGACATAAAAAGGAACTCATAATGACAATATCGAGTCCTGAATGCAGTCTACGGGATGTCTGGCTCCCGAAATCTTCAACTATGGTAACCTGAGCGCAAATCAATCTTAGAAAACACCTGTGCGCCCTGAAGCTGGTCAAATACATCAACAATACGAGGTAAAGGATAACGGTTCTTCACCGTAACGTTATTGCGATAATCGATACATATACGCATAGAACTATCCTATTTCTTCACAAACAAGACAGGAGCACCCCGCAGTGAAACACTGGGTCAAAAAATCCCCTTATCAAGAAATTCCTATAACTGATTATTCAGCTCCTTAAACTCATGAGAAGCCATACTGTACGGAGGAATGGAAATAGGCTGAGTGCCCGGCAAAAAATCAATGTCAAAATCAAAATCTCTATCGAGCGTCATGCCTGGAAGATCAATTGGAAACACATTGGGATATCATCGTACCACTGGGACCAAATCAATAAAAGGGGTATCAACATTGACATCTCTCACATAGGCTAAATACATGACAGACCCTTTCTCAACCATACACAGAGCTTTAAGAAAACAGATAACTCTACTGGGAATGTTATCTAAAGTACCATGAGGAATATCTGGAATAGCCAGTGTCACGGTCTTGGCGTGACAATTAATAATAGCATAATGGGGTGACAACCAGTCCATGCCCAAGATAATATTTTGAGTAACAATAAATCTACTATGGTATCAAAACTATGACTAATAACCAAACACGACAGATAAATGCGGTCCACAACTAGAGAATCTCCCACACGAGTATAAACATAAACAAGAAAGCTCAAACAATCTCGGGCTACACCCAAATGCGAATCAAAATAAGAAGACACATAAGAACAAGTGGAGCCTGGATCGAATAGAACCGATGTATCTCTATGACAAATCAGTATAATACATATAGTGATAGAATCGGATTGTCAACACGAGGAGGGATGGCATAATATTTGGCCTTACCTCCCCCTCGTGGGCGACCTCAACCCCTAGCTAGCTGGGCATATGGGGTAGCAACTGGAATTGTTATCATGGCCTGAGAACTTTGTTGAGCGCGCTAAGGCTGAAAAGTCTTCTGAGCTGCACTCCTCCCAAGTCTAGGGCAATCCCTCACCACATGGAGGGTGTCACCATACTCAAAACAAGCTCTTGGATGGCATCGTGGCTATGACCGACTCGGGCCAGGTCTGCAGGACTAACCTTTTGAAGCACCTAGTGCAGGAGGCGCGTTAGAAACTGGAGGTGAATAGAAAGGCTCCTGAGGTCTAAGAGGAAATGGAGCACTGCTGGCTGATGGAAGAGCTAAATGAATGGGGCGACCCATATAACCCCTACCATGACGATCTGGTGCTGGAGTATGGGAAAAAGAGTAGTGGCCTGACTCTCGAGATATCTTGGCCTCCCTCTCCTCTCACTTCCTAGAGAGCATACCCTTGATCCTCCTAGCAATGCTCACTACCTACTGATAAGGAATGCCCATCTCTAACTCATGCAAAATCTGATAGGTGGAATAAAACCCTCAATGAACCGGCGAACTCTCTCGAGGACAGTAGCATCCAAGGCTGGTGCATGCCTAGCCAATCCGATTTAACAAATAATATACTCCGAAACGGTCATATCACCCTGGCTCAAATGCTCAAATTCTACGCGCTATGCATCCCTGTGACTCTGAGGGACAAACTCTCTCATGAACATATCTGAGAACTAGGTCCAAGTCTGTGAAGCAGCCTTGACTGGAGAGTCTATCTCATAAGTGCGCCACTAATCATAGGCGGCTCCTCGAAGCTGGACGGAAGTAAAGAAAACCAGCTGGATCTGGCTATACCCATAGCGCGAATAATACGATGTCAGTCCTCTAGAAATCCCAAGGCATCATCTAATGCTAACCTACTGAAAACTGGAGGATCATACTTCTTGAATCTCTCAAACCTCCGTTTCTCATCCTCAGAAGCGGTTGCCCTATCCTCGGGCTGAACTGATGCTGCAGGTTGTGAAAAATTATCTCTAGGACCTTCTCAACATGCACTCTCTGCTCAGGAGTGCAGGAGGTGAGAGTTTGTTCTCCTCTCCCATCCTGGGATGTGGGTACAAGAAGGGGAAGCAACCCTGCCTGAGCCAACGTGGTTTAGCTGCTCATAAATTATGCCAATGTCTCCGAAAGGGTTGGAGTAGTGGTGATTGTAGATGTGTCATGTTTCTGAACTTCAGCTAGATCTGTTGGAGGTACCTCAACGGTAGCTCGGCAGGTGCTCTGGTTGTACCACGTGCGCATCGATTGCCTTTACCCTGGCCCCTGCCCCTAACGACGCATGTAGGGGCACGTGCGCTTGATCATCCTGAGTAGCACGTGTCCTCACCATTTGTGAGAGAATAGAAGATAGAGGTTTAGAATTGTGGTTTTCAAAAATATCGCACGAGTAGGAAATCAAATGAAGAGAAGATTTTTCCTATACAGTTACATAGCCTCTCATTGATAAATAAGACGTCTCTGTACCGATTAGCGGGACTCTAATAAAGCTGCTTATGTTCCATAACTCCTATGAACCTAGAGCTATAATACTAACTTGTCATGTACCTAGTTCACCGACCATGAACATGTCATGATGGCACCTAGTCCCTACGACTACGTAAGCGTAATAATGCGGAAAAACAAATTAAACTTGCGGAAAATAAATAATTTAGCTTAAACAACTATAAGAGAAACAGTATATAAGTGCTGACTAGCATATACAACTCAATCATTACAGAAAATCTATACAACATCGCAAAATCTAGAAACTCACGGGAGACACAGGCTAATAGAAGAGTAATACACTGCTCTAACACCAGAATGTCTAAACAACTGAAAGAAAGAAAAGATATCCACTAAATCTATAATAAGATAGAGACTCCTGGTCTGTGGACGTGGCAGAAGTACCTAGAAATCTCAGTTAGATCTCTCCACCTAGAGGGTGATATGCCTGGGTGGAGGTACCTCAATCTGCACAAGCAAAACAATGCACAAAAGGGGTATGAGTACACCACACGGTACTCAGTAAGTTACAATCATAACCTTTTTCGGGTAGTGACGAGGAAAGTCTTGGCCCTATTGAGATAAAACATAATAAATCATAGGATAAAGAAAACAATACAGATAAAGTCTACAAGGAGAATCTAAACATGATAAATAAGGAAAGTAGAAATAAAACAATATAAGGAACGCTCCTCACAATATGAAATAATCGCCGGGATCTCTTGATATCCTCATCATATACACGAGGGATCTTTTGATATCCCGAGGATTTCTTGGTATACTTATCTTATACATGAGGGCTCTCTTGGTATCTCGAGGATCTCCTTGTATCCTCAATACTTATATATACATGTGCCAGGAATCTCTTGGTATCCCACTCAGTCTAGAGCATATCACGTGCAGGGGATCTCCCGGAATGCCGTCTCATAGTTCCAAATTTAAAACACACAATAATATCTCAAACATCAAGACGAATTCTAAACATAGAACAAGTAATAGTAAATTCTAGCCTAACATGCTTCATGGAGTACAAACAAGACATTTTAAACAAATACGCAAGTAAGTCAACTAAACATACTTCTAAACTAACATATGTAAAGCTTACGATTAGAATAAACAGGTAAGTAAGAATACTCAATTGAAATACTTCAAGCAAAAATAATTTTCAACAATTAGCTCTAGTACGCGCTAATCAAAATTAGACAAGCCACTTACCTCGAACCGACACAAAAATCAACTAGAAACCACGTCTTTGCCACGAGTATCCAACTCTAGATGTACAAAATCTATTCAATTTAATAACATATCATAAATAATATTGCAAGCAACAGATTCTACTTTTGAATTCAATACTAAGGCGCAAAATTAGGTGAAATGACCTAAATGACCCTCATGCCAACGTCTAGGTTATGTCTTTTGGGCTGACCAATGCTCTAATAGAGTTCATGCATCTGATGAACAACATATTTTAGCTGTATCTAGATTCTTTTGTTATCGTGTTCATTGATGATATTCTGGTGTATTCGCGTAGCCAAGAGGAGCACGCGGAGCATTTGCGAGTGGCATTGCAGAGGTTGAGGGAGGAGAAACTTTATGCAAAGTTATCCAAGTGAGATTTTTGGCTTGGTTCCGTGGCTTTCTTGGGATACGTGGTGTCCATAGATGGTATTCAGGTTGATCGAAAGAAGATTGAGGCGTATCAAAGTTGGCATGGACTGTCGGCAACAAAGACTCATAGCTTTCTCGGTTTGGCAGGCTATTATCACCGATTTGTTCAGGATTTTTCATCTATCGCCTCGCCCTTGATCAAGTTGACTCTGAAGGGTGCTTCATTTGTATGGTCGGACGAGTGCAAGGAGAGCTTTCAGAAGCTCGAGAGAGCTTTGACCGCAGCTCCAGTATCAATTTTGCCATCAGCTTCAGATTCTTACATAATTTATTTTGATACTTCAAGATTCGGGATTGGCTATGTATTGATGTAGGATGGTAGAGTGATTTCTTATGCTTCTCGTCAGTTCAAGCCCCATGAGAAGAAGTACCATGTTCACAATTTAGAGTTGGCTGCAATAGTTCATGCTTTGAAGATTTTGAGGCAACACTTATATGGCGTATCTTGTGAGGTATTTACCGATCATCGGAGTTTTTAGATTTATCAAGCAAAAGGACCTTAATTTGAGGCATCAGAGGTAGCTTAAGTTTCTTAAGGATTATGATATTACAATTCTGTATCATCTGGGAAAGGCCAATGTAGTGGCCGATGCTTTGAGCCAAAAGACATCCAGTATGGGGCGTTTGGCATACATTCGAGTTGGGGAGAGACCCCTTGTAGTAGATTTTCAGGCTTTATCCAATTGGTTAGTGCGGTTAGATATATCAGAGTCTAGCCGACTGCTTGTGAGCGTTGTTTCTCAATCTTCTTTATTTGATAGCACCAGAGAGCACCAGTATAATGACCCATATTTTCTTGTCCTTAGAGATTGGGTTCAGCGTGGTAATGCCACGGATGTGACTGTCGGTGATGATGGTGAATTGAGGATGCGGGGCCGGATATATGTGCCCAATGTGGATGAGCTTAGATAGTTGATTCTTGAGAAGGCCCATAGTTCGTGGTATTCCATCCATCCGGGTGCCACAAAGATGTATAAAGACTTGAGACATCACTACTAGTGGAGAAGAATGAAGAAAGACATTATGGGATCTGTGACTCGGTGTCTCAACTATCAGCAGGTGAAATATGAGCATCAGAGACCGAAATGTTTAGTTCAGCAGATGGTTATTCCTTAGAGGAAATGGGAGAGTTACAATAGATTTTGTGAGTGGACTTCCTCGAACTTTGAAGAAGTTTGATTCAATTTGGGCGATTGTGGATCGGCTAACCAATTCGTGCATTTTATTCCGGTGTGTACTGCATATTCTTCCAAGCAGCTGGAAGGGATCTTTATTCGGGAGATTGTTCGATTGCATGGTGTTCCAGTTTCTATTCTTTTGGATAGAGGCACTCAGTTCACTTCTCAGTTTTGGATGACTTCTCAGCGAGAGTTGGGTACTCAGGTGGAGTTGAGCATGACGTTTCATCCTGAGTCTGATAGACAATTCGAGCGTACTATTAAGATATTTGAGGATATGTTGCGTGCCTGTATGATTGACTTAGAGGTTCTTGGGATGAGTTTATGCCACTTGCAGAGTTCTCCTACAAAAACAACTATCAGTCCAGTATTCAGATGGCACCGTATGAGGCCTTGTATAGGAGGCGGTGTAGATCTCCAACAGGTTGGTTCGATCCCGGCGAGTCTAGGTTTTTGGGGACAGATATGGTCCAACATGACTTAGAGAAAGTGAAGGTGATTGAAGAGAGACTTTGTACAGCTCACTCGCGTCAGAAGAGTTATGCGGACCTGAAGGTCCGATATGTGTCTTACATGGAGGTTGATAAGGTTTTGCTGAAGGTTTCGCCCATGAAGGTGTTATGAGGTTTGGGAAGAAATGGAAGCTGATTCCGCGATTTATTATACCTTTTGAGGTGCTCGAGGATTGGAGAGGTGGATTACAAGCTTGCTTTGCCATCCAGCTGATCGAGTTTGCATCTGGTGTTTCATGTTTATATGCTCCGGAAGTATGTTAGGGACCCGTCTCATGTTTTGGACTTCAATATAGTTCAGTTGGATGATGATTTGACTTATGATGTGGAGCCAGTGGCTATTTTGGATCGTCAGGTTCAGAAATTGAGATCAAAGTATACAGCTTCGGTGAAGGTAATATGGAGAGGTCAGCACGTGGAGGAGGCTACTTGGAGACCGAGCAGGAGATGGGAGCAAATACCCTCACCTATCTAAGACTTTAGGTATGTTTCTTGACTCGCTCGGGGGCGAGCTTTTATTTTATTTGGGTAGGTGATGACCCGACCTGTTGTCTCATGTGTTACCGTCCCATTTGCCCTATTTTATGCTTCTTTGTGTCACATTATCCGTTTTTGGTGAGCTTGAGTTGTTTCTGATTGAGTTTGGTAGAAATGGGACATTTAGTCTATTTAAGGAAGGTATGGTTTGAAAAAAGTCAACCGGATGTTGATTTGTAATTAAGAGGTTCGAATGTGATTTTCGGTGATTTGGGTAGCTTTGGGGGCTGATTAAAGACTTAGGAGCATAATCGGAAGTGAATATGGAGGTTCGGTGTAGAAGTTAGCCTATTTTGGCGAAGTTAAGATTTTGGCGAAAATCGGTTGGTAGGTAATATTTTGATCCGAGGATTGAAATGGAATTCTAGGATTTGCAGTAGCTTCGTTAGGTAATTTGGGATGTGTGTGAAACATTTCAGCTAATTCGGAGGTGTTTAGGTTGGGTTTTTTATCGAATGCGAGTTTCGGAAGTTTTGCTTGAACTTAGGCTTGAATCCGTTGAGATTTTTTGATTTTCATGTTGTTTGATGTGTGTTTGTGATTGGAACAAGTTCGTATGATGATTTAGGGTGGTTGAGGTCCCGGGGGGCCTCGAGGTGATTTCGGATGGCTAAACGGAAGAATTTTGGACTTAGGATATTGCAGAAAATACACAGCAGTTGCAAACAAAATTTGGTCTTTGCGTTCACAGGGATTGGCCCGCATTCACGTAGGGTTGAGGCTAAGATGCTTCGCGTTCACGGTAGTAACCTTGCATTCGCGTAGAGGAAGATTTGGGGGGTCCCTGGTCTTTGTGCTTCGCGTTCGCGACTAGGGGGTCTGCGTTCGCGCAGGGGGAGCTAGCAAGGCATCATATTCGCAGTCATAGGGACACGATTGCGTAGTGGAAGGCCGCTGGAGCTTCACATTTGCCGGATAGGCTCCACGATCGTGAAGTAGGAGACGGCCCAATGTATTTTTGGGCATTGCGAACGCGCGAAAGACATCGCGTTAGCGTAAAAGGAAACGACACTTGGGCAGAATGTATTAAAGACATTTCCTCCGCGACTTAGGGTCGTTTCCCTCCATTGTTGGGCAACCTTGAGAGCTTTTGACGAGAATATAAGAGGGTTTTGACTGGGAATCGATTGGAGGTAAGTCCTATGACTTAGAAACATCATTTAATTGTGATTTCAACACTTAAATTCATGGAAATTAGATCAAAAATGGAAAAGTTAGGGCTTGAATTTTGAATGAAAATTTGCGATTTGGGGGAGCAATTGAGCTCCGACTCTTGTGATTTTGACATATATAGACTCATGTCAAGACAAGGAGTCCGTTGATGTTAAATTTTCTGACTTTCGAGAAGTGGGTCTGAGGCTCGAATTTTGCAAATTTCATGAATTTCGATATTTTCCGAGTCATTTCGATTGGGTTATAATCCCTTAGCCTATTGTAACATCTTCTTTTGTGTTTTTGGTGAGATTCAACGCACAAGGAGGTCGATTCAAAAAGATAGGGCGTTGCGATCTAGTCTTTGGCTGGCTAGAGGTGAGTAATAGATGTAAATGCTGTTCCGAGGGTTTGAAACACCGGACTTCCACATCGAAATGCTAATTGAGGCGTGACAAACATTCTATGGCAAGTGCGGTCTTTTACTATTGGGGATTGTGACTTAGTCCATCCGAGTATTATTTCTACTACATTGGGGATTGAGACGTATACTTTATAACTGTGGCCATGTTTGGGACCTTGTGCCTACCTATAGAATCCTTAGAGTATCTTCATTAGTTTTCCTCACATGTTTGCATATATTATACCCCCAGTCATGTTTTCAACTGTTAAAAAATATGATATGAACTGTATTTTTGAAAAGAAAATGAGGGCCGAGATCCCTACAGTATGTTATGCCCGAGTGACTGTGAATTTATTTGACTGTGATGGGTTGAGGACCCGATAGTGATGATGTTTTCCTTTTGTATGGATCGGGTTGCGCGCCGCACTAATGATATTTTGATATTGAGTCTGAGAGCCTATTGATGCCACGAGATGGCTGATATTGCACTTGGGCTGTAGGAGCCCCTCCGGAGTCTGTACACACCCTTAGTGAGTGCCATCGACGATAAATAAATGGAGCGGGCTGCATGCCCCAACGGGTACTAGACTGTACCATCATATGTGTTGCATCTTTTCATGTACTATTGCATTAACTGTATCATTTTTTTACTGTTTTCATTGATATTAATCTAAACTTCTAGATATAGGTTGCCTTATGCATTCTCTGTGATTTCTTACTTTCAGTCTGTACTCACTTTACGCCCTGCACCTTGCGTGCAGATTCAGATTCTACCTAGGCTGAGTGAGTTTTGATCAGCTGAGCAGAGGCACTCACTGGGAGTATCGAGGTAGCTGCACGGCGTTAGCAGCCTTATATTTCTCCCCTCTATCCCTATATATTAGATTACTAATTCTAGACATACTTGTATTAGGATGGAAATTCTGTATTTAGAGGCTCTTGATCGTGACGCCAAGCCCATGTTGGGGCTTTTTTTTGATATTTTGTTAAACTTCCGCACTTTTATTAGTATTCCTGGTTTCTTAATGTGAAGGCTTAGTACTATTTACCTAGTTGTATAAGTTAATCTGATTAAGTACTTGGAAATTGCTGTAATAAGGTCGGGTTGGCCTAGTAGTGTGGTGGGCGCCATCATGTCCGGGTTGGGGTCTTGACATGCTATTGCAACTTTCAGAATTCCATTCCGACCCTCGGATAAAAAACTCACTATCAGACCAAAAACTTCAAAAATTCAAACTTCGGCATTTTAAGCCTAAATGAGCTACAAACTTCCAAAATGCATTTCGACATGCTCCCTACCTCGAAAGAACCTAACGGAGCTAACTGAACCAACAAATTTACATTCCAAGGACGTTTTTACACTATTCCGATTATGTACCACTTTCCAAAATTTAAGTTCTCATATAGGGACTAAGTGCTACAAAACTCTCCAAAACCCAACAACGAACGTCCCGGCAAACCAAAATAGCATAAATGAACTTAGGGAAAGTAGTTAATAGGAGATCTGGTGTAAATTCTAAAAATGACCGGTCGAGTCGTTATAGATAAGGATGAGAAAAATGAAATATTAAAAAATAAAGAATAAATAGATTTTGGAAGGAATTTATAAGGACTCAGCCGGTTGTTTTATGTATTATGATTCCATTTTTCTATTTGATGTTCCCCATATGTCTATTTGATATTTGGTGACTTGCGAGGATGGTTGGTTTAGTTTTTGGGAATTTTTTTGGAGTGACTTGAGACACTTAGTCTTATTTTGGAATATTAAGTTGTAAGAGATGACCAAGGTTTGACATTTGTATAAATGACACCGGATTCATATTTTAATAATTCCAATAGGTTCGTATTGTTATTTGCATATGTCCGAATTTCAATTTGAAGGTTTCTAAGTTTAGTTGACTCCAAATGTTGAATGCTTGAAAGTAAAAGGTTTGGAAGATTCGTATATTTGACCAAGAGTTGATGTTGAGGGTATCGTGTTTGCAATGTTGTGCCATAACTTAAAATAGGTTTGTTATGTCATTGAGACTTATGTTCAAAATCTGAGGTTATTCCCGGGTAGATTAGACGTTGTTTGACATGAGTTTCAGAAAGTTTGAAGTTGATTAGTTTATTAGGCTTGAATCGAGGTATAATTAAGTTTGAAGTTTCAGAAAGTTTGGTCTTATTTTGTGCGGTTTAGGACCTCGAATAGGCTCGTAATGTGTCTCGGGACATGTTGGTATGTTTGGATAGGGTCCCGGGGGACTCAGATGTGTTCCAGATGAGTTTGATCTTGTTTGGGAGTTATGTTACAAGTGTTTCGGTACCTATGAGGTATTGTGCGTATGTGCGAGTCTTCGTACGGGGATAGTTTGTCGCAAAAGCAATGGATTGCCGAGGGTGGAAGAGTATGAAGATGCGAAAGTATCACGACCCCAATTTCTCACCTTAGGATCTAGTGATGGCACATAGTTTCTATGACTAGGTAAGCGTAATATGTGCCAATTTAATAACATAATTGAACTCTTTTATAATTTATCATAGACCATTAAATGATATACATAGCCGGAAATGGACAATAGTGTACGGATTCATAAATGCTACTAAAATACACTAGAGTTTCTAAGCACAATACTGTTTTGAATTTAATAGTAGCACAATGAAGTAAGATGGTGACTACAGGGGTGTCACGACCCAAGCGATGGGCCGCGACAAGCGCCCGAGTCCTACCTTTCAAACACCACTAAGCATGGTTCTAATATATAAACTTGAATAACATTTGCTGGATTACAAGAATGATATACATGAAGGAAACCTTCCTATAGGGCATACAAACATATACGTGCTACATACGCAGGGCGAGCCGACAAGGCTGCTATAGAAAACTATATACCTCAAAACTTGAAGTCGCATGGCTACATACTATCTAACTAGACAAACTATCTACATATGTCTAATAGAAATATAATTGTACAAGACGGTACTGAGCCACGTCATACCCATATATATATATATATATATATATATATATATATATATATATATATATATATATATATATACACACACACACACACATATATATATATACACACACACACACATATATATATATACACACACATACACACATATACACACACACACACACACACATATATATATATACACACACACACAAATATATCATACCAAATTCAAAAGCAGTACAGGATCAAGTGGAGCATCCCAACTCTCGGTGAATAAGGATCTTAAGAAGTGGGTGTCACGATCCAAATCAATGGGCCACGATGGGTGCCTGTATCCTACTTGTCAAACACACATATATACGTATACATGCAGAATACTATGGGCATGCCGATAAGGCTGCTATAAACAACTATACATCCAAAACTGAAAGCCTACAAGGCTACATACAACCCAACTAGACATACTGACTACAAACCTCTAAGGGAAATATAACTGTACAAAGACGGGACTGAGCTATGTCATACACATAGATATCTAAACATATCATACCAAAATCAAAAGAAGCTACGGATAAAGTGGAGCACGCCAACTCTCGCTAGTCAGGAATCCTAAGAAGGGGGACCGTCGCTTGTCTACCTGCACCTGTGGGCATGAAATACATGCAGCTGTGAAATAGGGTATCCGTAAAAAAATGTATTGAGCATGTAATGCATGAAAATTACTACGTAAAAGATATAGATGAAACAAGGAATATAGAAGCACGTCTTTAAATCTGAATAACTTTGTAAACTCTAAAACATTTATAATAGTGTGCGTACAAATATCGTTCCATGCATAGATATAGGTGTAAATTATATATTCAAGCCACTGAGGGCATCCCATCAATCGTCTCAGCCACTATGGGCAATATCATCAACACATACTAGATGATCAGGTGGTGGTGCGTATATAACGTTGTAAACTTTTCCCATATCCCATATACATATATTTACATATATACATGCATATAACTTCATCCGGTTCATGGGTCAATGCGCATGTATAAATGGGTGAAATGCATGAAAATACGTAAAAATCTCAATATTCCTTCCAGATAAACTTTTTTTTTTCAATTGCGTATTATTCTGAGACCCATGAAGCAAAAATAATAATAATTTTCATGGAAAATAAAAAATATAAACACCCGTAGTATCTCTATGAATAGAGTAATTTATGAAAACTGTGCATTTGCTTGTTTTTTAAGTATAATTAGGATCATACCAAAAGAAAAAAAGGGATGGCCTTAACATACCTAGAGTAGAAAAACTCCGTATAATATTCTTGGACAAAATTACACCAAACTCTTTTATAACCGCAAAATTTTACATTGCTACTATTCCAACAAATTCCCGTTGGAAAATTTGCTTCTGTTTCTAACGTTTTTAAAGAAGATTAGATATATATATATATATATATATATAGATAAAATTATTAAAAATTATTATACTCTTCTAAAAAGAGTATGGAAGGGGTAATCTTAGTACATAATTATGATTAAAGTGTAACGTTATAAGTTTACAGAAAAGAGAGGGAGAGTACCGAGTAGGATTTTTACAACATAAAGTTTAAAATATTTTTACTACGTTGTTAATGTCTGGTAACTGTAATAACTATACCTACCCAGAAAGCTTTGCTAGTAGTCTTACTTCAAGTCTAGGAGAGTTTATTTTAGACGTAGATACCGGATTTTACTCAATAGTAGACTACGCTATATATTTTATTTATATAACAGAAAATCATAGAATTTTCGTAGATATATATAATAAATAATTATTTCTTATAATCAGAATACTAGAAATGGTCCCTACTTGTTGTCTCTACCATTATTGTTCTTTGTCTTTTTCTTGATTCATTATTTCTGAAGAGTAACTCTATTTTCATGTGTCTAAATTATGTAATGCTATTGAATCAAAACTCATCCCTGAATCGTAGTATTCATATGGATCTTGAGCATCCTGATAATTCAGGTGGTCTTCATTATCGTCTCCTCCTGAGCTTTGAGATCTTTCTGAACTGGACCTTGACCTTTCTGGACTGCGACTAGGATTTTTTATAATATGTTTGTCTTGTTTTTCCTTTTCCTGAAAGAAATTCTCTAGTGTCTGTTTAATTACATCTTCTATTTTCTCATTTTTTTCTTTCTAACAATTGTACTCTTTTTCTTTAATATGTCTCTGTGTGTTAACGTTCTGGG
The DNA here is from genome assembly GCA_034376525.1 of Nicotiana benthamiana. Lineage (NCBI taxonomy): Eukaryota > Viridiplantae > Streptophyta > Magnoliopsida > Solanales > Solanaceae > Nicotiana > Nicotiana benthamiana. The sequence goes on along the minus strand of CM067338.1, from coordinate 50,405,009 downwards.
TAGCCTTCGCCTTGATGAGCCTTCTTCTTCACTTTTTGGCAAAGTGACAGCCATAAACGGATTTGGTTTGTCTTTACCGGTCACCGTTTGAACCGGACTAGCTGTATCATCATCCGATACAGTGGATTTTTCTGCATTCATTGGGGAATGCACACCCTTCTCATCCATTTTTTCTTGAGATGGAGAACTCGTATCTTGTTGAAGAACCACTTGAGTCTGAGATTGCGTTATTTCAAATTTTAACGCATGCATCCTTTATTTTAAAACCTTTATCTGCTCCATAAGTCTGGTTTTTTCTTTCTCTAAGATTTCATTCTTCTGGTTTAACCTTCTGAAAGCTTCAGCCATTGATGAGCAGTGGTCGCAAAATATTATTTTATCTGTGTCTTTTTGGATCTTCTATTGGATCTTTTTTGGGTTTTGTCTGAGTGCTAGGGAAATATAGTAATTTGGTCCTAGTATTCCTCTGGCGTAATCTAGTGCTTCAGTAAAATCATTAAAACCATTAAAAGGTGGTATTTGTATGTCTTTAATAGAGTCTAATACTTCTATCCACGTTTGAGAAATACCATTTGTCTTACCATGTACAACCACGTAGTATTTAACACTTTTTCTTGATTTTTGTCTGTAAAATATTGCCCCAAGGCAATAAGAGTTGCTATAATATATTTAGTGCATTTCTTATTATACGCTATCCATAGGTTATCAATTAAACATCTCTGGGGTCTATCTATAACACATTCTGGTAAAACTCTAAATGACATATTCGATGGTGGAAAAAATATTAAATTTTCTTCCCAAAATTTATTCTTTCTATATTATTTTGTTCTGTAATGGGTTGTGGCTTAAAATGAAAGTTACCTAATACAATCTGCAAGTATTTGTTGAGGGTGAGGCTTGAACGCCTTTTCTTTGTCTTCAGTCTTGGGAACTGTTGGTCTCATTCTGTACATGTAAAATATTCTTATTAATTGACAATAATTTTTAGCCTGCTTAAAGTGTCTGCTAAATTATTATCTCTTCCTTTAATATGTTCAAAAACTAAATCTTATATTGATATTGTATCAATAAAGTTTAACCATCTACTTCTACTACTATTTTTTGAATTTATCTTTTGGTGAAATTTGACAATAGCTTCACAATCAGTTCTAATTATTACTTCTTATTTGTTTAATATGTATAAATTAAAACTATTTAGTCCATATATTACAGCAAGAATTTCTGCGTCTATACTGCTCATATTTCCTTTCTCTTTATATTTGCCACTTTGATACGCACATATTTTTTCTGTATTCTTATCACTATATTTATTTGGTTTTACTTTTAAAACTGCTCCACATCCCTCAAAACTTCCATCTGTTTCTATAATTAAATAGTCAGTTTCTAATGGCATAGTTAGATCCGAAATATTTTTTATTTTTTCTTTATTTTTTTGTACTAATTTAATATCTTCTGTATTAAAATGTTTTTGTCCTGTAGATCCTGTCTTAGCATATAATGGTCCTGCTATTTTTTCCAAGTCTTTTATAAAATTTCTTGCATTATTTACTATTCCTAAAAACTTTTGTAGTTCTTTAACATTTTCTAGTTTATCTGGCATTTCTAAAACTTTTTACTAAATGGGGTTGTAGCTTAATCTTTTTATCCACTAGAACTACTCCTAAAAAATTTATATAAGTTTTACATAATTCCATTTTCTTTTTACTAATGATTATTCCATTATCCACAAATAATCTAAATATTGTCTGCAGATGTCCTAAGTGTTCTTTAATATCTTTATTGAATACTAATATATCATCTACATATACTAACACAAACCTTTTATATTCTCCAAATATATTATCCATTTTTCTTTGAAAATTTTGGTGGAGCTTTTTTAATCCAAACCACATTATTAATCATTCGAAATGCCCTTCTGGACAAGTAAATGATGTCCATTCGATACTTTCTTCATGCATTTTTACTTGCCAATATCCTGATTTACGATCAAATTTACTAAATATCTTTTTTCCTTGTATTCTATTTATTAGTTCTGTTTTATCAGACAGCTTATGTCCATCTGTTCTGGTGTTATCATTGAGTCTTTTATAGTTTATTACCATTCTAGCTTTTCCTCTTATTATTTCACTGTGATTTCTAACCATAAAAGCTCCTGACCTATTTTTAGAAGTAGATCTCCTTATTACACCTAAGTCGATAAGTTCTTTAATTTGAGTTTTAAAGTCTTCAAGGTCTTCATTTGTAGCTTCTATTGAAGCCGTTTTAATTATATATTCTGGGTTTATTATGCCTAATTTACACATCACTTTATTATTTTTCCAGTGCCTTAAAGGTTTTTCTCCGATTATTTCTATCTCGTCTAAAACTTTTATTATATTCTCTAGATCTTTTTCATTCTTATTATACCTATTCTTTGTAATCCTGTTTTGAAATTGTAATTCTGTTTCGATGTCTATTAATGTATAGGCCTTTTCTATTATATCTCTATCTTCATTTTCTTCTAATATTAAATTTTTTGTTTCTTCTTTAGTCCTACAGCAAGTTTTGTTATCTTTATATTTCTTACAATATTCTTTCTCGCTTTCTTGCAGGTTTTTCTGGTTTTCATTCAATCTTGTCCTTATCCTAGTTGCGGCTTCTATTGTTTGTATTGGCGTTGTGTAATATTTTTAAAGAATATTACTCATCTCTATTAAGAAAACAACTACTATTATTGTGTAATGTAAAGCTCAATCCTAATACAAAATCTACATTTATATTTAAATCTCCTTCCCAAATTTTATCTACCTTATAGCTAGGTTTGTAAAAATCTAAGCATGTATTTACAAAACTAATCTGTGATTTATCTATATAATGTTTATAAATGCTATGGGTTCCCTTTATTTGCATGGCTGCTACTGGCTTGTCTAATGTTTTTATTAAATTAGGTGGAACTATCCTCTTATTTATTATACATCTTGTGCATCCTGAGTCTACTAGAGCTAATGTTTCTATCTCGTAATCTTCTATTCTAATTCTTGCTAAAAAATTTATCGTAGTTAATTTTTTATCTTCAATACATATTAAGGCATCATAATTTTCTATGCTCATTAGTTCTTTATCTTCTTCAGTTGCTGTATTTCCTCTTATATTTTCTAATTTTTCTTTTCCCTTTTCTATTTTTTGTATTCTTTTTTCTAATTCATTTATTCTATTTTCTAATGTAATTATTCTTAGATTTATAATAGAATTATTTGTCTCTTGATAGATTTCTTCTTTATTTATTTTTATTTTAGAATCTTTTTCTATACATGAGATATATCCTTCTAGATAGCATAATTTACATGTAGCTCTTTTATTTCTACTGGGATACCATTTACATTTAAAACACTGGTTGCTATCTAATCCTTTATTTATTTCAAACTCATGGGTACATTCTTCTAATATATTTACAAAGTTATTTTCTTCTAAGTCTAGTTTTTCTAGTCCTATCTCATTTATTAACTCTTCTCTTCTGACTCTGAGGTTTCTATTTGGGTTTCATCTACGCCTACACTTACTATAGAATATATACTTTTGTTATCTGACATATATTCATCTACATTTATTAGAGTTTCTTGAAAATCTTCTATTAACTGTGAATTTCTTGTTTTACTATTAATTCTTTTTGGGCAGGTGTTGGCTAAATGTTCTACACTCCCACAAGTAAAACATTCTAGTTTGTTTTTATCGTTTCTATCTGTTCTATACTTTCAAACATGCCTATTTCTATCTAAATAGGGTTTTTTAGCTGATGATTTTCTAAGATAATAATTTTTCTTATTATATTCTTTATTGTATTGGGGTTTATATCTTTTATATTTCTTTTTTTTATTCATTTTTGGCAAAATATTGTGTTGTATATACTGTTGATTTACAGAAACTCATATTGTTCTGTTTTAGCTGTTTTTGTATTTGTATGTTTGTACATTTTTCTTGTAATATTTCCATAATATGTTGTACTTTGTGCCCTATAGACCATTTTGTATTTGGATTTTGTATTACACCTTCTCTTTTATACCATCGTTCTTCTATTTCTCTTCCTAAGACTCCTGGTAATTTATTGAATAATTTTTTACCTAAATCTTGATCAAAAGCATTTCCACTAATAGTACAATAATAAAAGTAATAGTTTAAAAACTTTTTTATATGGAACCAACTACTTATACTTAATTGTTCTAATTTTATTAAAGCATTCTTTTGTAGTACTATTAATCCACTATTTGGATCTTCTCCTGTAATTAGGCTATGTATTTTATTTGTAAAGGATTTGCACCCATTGCTATTAAATTTTGAAAATCTTGAGGAAATTCTGATTTATAGGCTTCCCATAAACTCTTTGTTGATTCTCCTAGGAAAGTTTTTATATATTTATACATTGTTTCTGCATCTGTGTCATTATAGGTTTTTATAATGTCTGCTACTACTATTTCTTTCCATAGATCTATTACTAAGTTCCACATTTGTGGATCAAGGACTACTATATTTAATATTTAACCTTTACTCCTCCCTCTTGTAATATATATATTAACTTGTATGTATGTACTTCAAAACGAGTGTTGTTGGCTTTCCAAAAGATACTAACTTGCCTTCCTTATGTCTTCTTTATTAAAATTATGTGGGCCATGGATGGATATAATTCTAAATATCTTGTCTAATAGTTGTTGTAACTTTATTGACTACTCAATCAAAATATTAGGTATTAATGTATAATGAATTTTACATCGTGATCCACTGACCCAAAATGTCTCTTCAGTGAAGAAATAAACTTTTAGCAAAACAATAAATAAACAAAAACTAACAAAAGATCACATGAGAAAAACAAGGAAATTTCATTTTGGTCTATTAATTGTCTTCGAATTATGATTTTGGTTTTGATGAATTTAACTTTGGCACTTAACTTTCAAGTAATTTATTGTAAAATTTGTCGTTCATTAACAAATTCTCATAAGTTTAACTGATTATTAACTATTTTTTGCATAACTATTGTATATGAATTTGGGTAAAAAGACGTTGTTTGGTACTTAAACCTTAAATAATTCGAGTAACCGTTTTAAAGCAGAAAAAGACCAAATATGTTCTTGTATTATATAAAATATCCTAAAGACCAATCATAGTGTGGCGAAGATTTATTCAAATTTTGATGGAGGGACACATGGCACAACCCTCCCCTAATTTTAAATTTACATTTCTAATTAAAATTCGCTCCTAATTAGACTTATTACCCAATCTAAGTCCCTTAAAAATCACTTTACTTTTTTGTTTTTAATATTTTTCATTTTTCATACATCTTTCTCTTTCTTTTTCATCAAAATACCCTACCATCTCCTTCACATAATTCCATCCAAGACCATAAACAAACAAACAGTAATATACATATTGTGATGATTTGAGGATATATATTTTTTTAAAGATACCAACTTGCTTTGCTTATGTATTCTTTATTAATCCAACTATCTGAAAATATTAACTTGTGTGGGCAATGAAAAGATGCAATTGTATATATCTTTTCTAATAGTTGTTGCAACTTCACTGACTAAATCACTTAAAATGTGTATAACGCATTTCTCATCATGATCTTCACAGAGGAAATAAACTAAAAAAAATACCATGAGAGTGACAATGAACAGGTTACTTTCGTCAGTTAATTATCTTTGATTTCTGATTTTGGTTTTAATCAATTTACTTTGGCACTTAACTTTCAAGTAATTTAATATATGATTTTGACCGTTCATTAATAAATTTAACTGACTATTAACTACTATTCATGTGATTACAGTATAATTCTAGGTAAAACACGTTGTTTGGTACTTGAACCTTAAATAATTTAGTTAATCAGAAGCGGAAAAGAGCTAAATATACCTCAATATGATAGACAAGAGTTTAATTACTCTATGTTTTACTATCTAGTTAATTCAAACCAGTTATAATATGGCGCTAATTGTCCCTGATTTAGACAGAGGGACGCATGGCATCTCCTTACAAATAACCCTCCCCTAATATTAAATCCCCGATTTAATTCAAATTTGCTCCTGATTAGACGCCATTGCCCGATCTAATTCCCTTCAAATCCTCTTTGTTTTCTTCTACTTCTTTTTATTCTTTTTATTTTTATTTTTCATTTTTGTTGCATCCTTCTCTTTCTTCTACATCAGAGTACCCTACTATCCCTTTCACCCAATTCCACCCAAAAATAAATAAATAAATAAACAACCTTCTTCTTCTATCTTTCCAAATTGGGTCCATCAAGAATCCATAGTTAAATCTCTACTAATTAGCTAATTAGATGTGGTCGTCCATACTAGTAAAACTGATTAGGGTATTTTTTAGATGAAAAGTTTAAAGTCTCTGCTGGTTAGGGGAGTTGTGATGGTTAATTTTTTGGTGTTTATATTGTTGGGTCTTGAAGGTGCGAAATTTTATATGGTCGGAACCGGATTCGTCCATTGTTTGACCAGTCGAGGTTAAATATGACAGGTCAAAACTCGAGCTTGGGTTATATCAAACCAAAGCAAGGAATTAGATCGTGTAGCTCGTGACCCAGAGACCGAGCAAGACCGAAATCGAGCAATATCGAGACCAAGCAAGATCGAGGGAAACTTACCGAGCCAAATAACGGAAAGTCGAAATATCCGTAATCGGCCGAGGATCACGGCGAAAATCTCGGCACGTATCAAGAAGAGGCAATTGTGCCCAAAGTAGAACATTCTCACTATCTAAAGAGGATCTTGATCATTTGTAACACATATGGTAACACGCAAAAAGAAAGTAATTTACTGATCATTTCTAGTTATTATCATCTTGTTGCTCAGTTCTAATACTAGTTGAGACATTTCTTGGCTCGAGAGTGATCAAAGTTAGAGGCTAAGGCTGCTCAATTTAGTGGTATGCATTTATTTCATTATCATTAATTTAAATATTAATTCATCTTCTTAATTTGTATCAACTTATATCATATATCCATAAAATCGCGTATAAATTCAATTGTTATCCAATTTTAAAGATAAATAGATTGGCGCCCACCGTGGGGCTAAAGATAATAGTAATTACCAGGTAAAAACTTTCATAACACACACACAGTCTCTATTTTAAACTTGTTCTTTGAAGTATCTTTGATTCCATGACCAAAATGTCAAACTCTCAGTCAGCATCTTTATACTTTGAAAGTGATTTCGGCCATCACCACGAAAATGATAACATATTACCACAGAACTATGTACCCTCGGTTGGCCTCGTGGAGTCCCGACTGTAGATCCAATTGACGTCAATTCACATGTAGACATCAACGCAAATTTGGCTATCGATCCCGAAGAAAGCGTCCGTAAGGATGTTCGATCAACCGCTCAAAGCGCACACGACAAAAAATATGGCGGGATCAGCCTACGGATGATCTTTGAAATGTTACAAGCTCAGCAGGCAGCGATAGCCCAGCACCAAAACCAGAATCACCAACCGAGTAGGGTCGATCTCGAGTCGTCCTAGGAAGTTGTACACAGGGTTGAATCGGTTTCATGGAAATCAAACGAGAAAGAATCGGAGACCAATCTTACAATCATGAAGATGCTTGAAGAACTGACAAAACAAATCGAGTTGGGGGGAACGAAGATCGAGCCAAACGATAAAAAAGTAGAAACTTACAACTCCAAGGTCAATCAAATCTCGGGGGCACCACCAATATTGAAGGGACAGGATTCCAAAAAGATCATACAAAAAACCTTCTCTCGGGTGCTGCTCCGAAGCCAATCCCCAAGAAGTTCCACATGCCCGACATTCCTAAGTATAATGGAATGCCCGATCCGGATGAGCACATCACCTCTTACACGTGAATGCCCGAACCGAACGAGCACCTCACCTCTTACACGTGTGATGTCAAAGAGAATGACTTAGACGATGACGAGATTGAATCTATCTTGCTAAAAAACTTCAGGGAGACTCAGGCAAAGGGAGCTATGATATGGTACCATAATTTAACACCTAATTCTATTGACTCATTTGCTAAGCTTGCAGATTCTTTCGTAATGGCACACGCTGGAGCCATCAAGGTCGAAACCGTGAAATTGAACTTTTTCAAGGTAACGCAGAAGGACAATGAAATGCTTGGAGAATTTGTGTCCCGATTCTAAATGGAACGGATAGACTTTCCACCTGTCGTTGATGATTAAGCTGTTCAAGATTTCACTCAAGGACTTAGTGTTCCATGCTTAATGGCTTCATATTAGTTGAAGAAAAATTTGATAGAATAACCGGTTGTTACTTGGGCCTATGTTCATAATTGGTATCAATCAAAGATCATGGTCGAAGACGATCAACTTGGGGCTCCTTCCTGGTCTATTTATCCTATCAGACTTGTCGATAGAATCAAGAGGGATCTTGATCGAGAATCGAGGGTCAACATAGGTATATTGACTTTCTAATCTCATGATTGGTATTCTCTTAGTGATCTCAGTTCCACTTTATCATATGTTACTCCTTATGTTGCTATGGAATTTGGGATAGAACCAAACCAAATTCAAGAGACGTTATCCATATCTACCCCAGTTTGTAAGTCTGTTAATGACGCGCGGGTTTATAGAAATTGCATTGCTATGGTACGTGGTCGAGATACCATGGACAATCTCATTGAATTGGTGATGGTTGATTTTTGATGTAATAATGGGAATGGATTGTCTTTATTCATGGTTTTCCAAGCTCAATTGCCAAACTAGAACTATGAGGTTTGAATTTCCTAATGAGCCAGTTGTTGAATGGAAAAGGGATAATGTGGTGCCAAATGGTAGGTTTATTTCATACCTTAAGGCCACGAAGATAATTAACAAAAGGTGTATCTATCATTTGGTTTGGGTCACAAAAACCGATATTGAGGCATCTACACTTGAGTTTGTGCCAATTGTGAAATGAATTTCTGGATGAGCTCCCTAGGATCCCACTATATAAGGAGATTGATTTTGGGATTGATGTGATGCCAGGCACATAATCTATATCTGTTCCACCTTACAGAATGGCAACGACTGAATTGAAGGAGCTAATGAAGCAGTTGAAGGACTTGTTAGAGAAGGGTTTCATCCAACCGAGTGTATTGCCTTGGGGTGCACCGGTTCTCTTTGTAAGAAAGAAAGATGGATCGCTAGGAATGTGTATTGTTATCAACAGCTCAACAAAGTAACAATCAAGAATAATTACCCATAACCTATGGCAGATTTAATCAATTACAGGAGATAGGTACTTCTCCAAAATCGATTTACGGTTCGGGTATCACTAATTGAAAATCAGGAGGCAGGATATTTCGAAAACATCTTTTAGGACCGGTATGTGCACTTAGAATTTCTGGTATTGTCTTTTGGGCTAGCAAATGCCCCGACAATTTTCATGGATCTTATGAATAGAGTCTATAAGCCTTTTCTTGAATCCTTTGTAATAGTATTCACTGACGATATTCATGTATATTCTCAAAGCCGAGATGAACATGCCGCTCATCTCAAGGTGATTATGCAGATTCTTCATCAGCACCAATTGTATGCGAAGTTTTTGAAATGCGATTTTGGCTTGAATCTATTATATTCATGGTTCATGTCATCTCCAGATAAGGAATTAAGGTCGATCCTCAAAAGATTGCAGGGGTGAAGACTTGGCCTAGACCTACAACTCCAATAGTGATTCGCAGTTTCATGGGCTTAATGGGTTATTACAGGAAGTTTGTTGAGGGTTTCTCTACTCTTTACTCTCCGTTGACTAAACTGGCATAGAAAGTGATTAAGTTTCAATGGTCTGATGATTATGAAAGGAGCTTCCAGGAGTTGAAATCAAGATTGACTACGACACCAGCGTTGACCTTGCCAGAAGGTACATATAGGTTTGTGGTGTGCTGTGATGCTTCAAGGATCGGTCTTGGGTGCGTATTAATGAAGCATGGTAAGGTTATAGCTTATGCTTCTAGGCAACTCCCGAATAATGAAAAAAACTATCCAGCATGACTTAGAACTTGCGGCGGTGGTCTTTTCATTGAAGATTTGGCGTCATTATTTGTATGGGATCCATGTTGATATATCCAGTGACTATAAGATCCTTCGATACGTTTTCAAACATAAAGAGTTAAATTTGAGGTAGAGAAGATGGTTGGATTTACTTAAGGATTATGACATCGATATTCTATATCACTCAAGAAAAACCAATATTGTGGCAGATGATCTTAGCTGAAAATCTATGGGTAGTTTGGCTCACCTGGAGGCATGTCAAAGGTCGTTGGCCAAGGATGTTCATTGGTTGGCTAGCTGGGGAGTTTTCCTTGCGGACTCTAGTGAAGGCGGGGTGATTGTACAAAATAGAGCTAAATTATTGCTTGTGGTAAAGGTGAAGGAAAAGAAATACAATGATCCATTGTTGGTGCAATTGAAGGAGGGGATTCATAAGCATATGACACAAATTTTTCTCTTGCCATGGATGATGGTACACTACGATAACAAGGGCGATTATGCATTCCAAATGTATGTTCTTCGGAAAAGAATCATGGCTGACTCACACTTCTAAGTATTTCGTGCGCCCAGGCTCTAAAAAGTACCATGATCTTAAAAAAGTCTATTGGTGGAATGACATTAAGAGGAATGTAGCGGATTTCATAGCAAAATGTCCAAATTTTCAGCAGGTGAAGGCCGAGCATCAGAGGCCCGGTGGGTCGGCACAGAACATAGAAATTCTAATATGGAAGCAGAAAATGATTAATATGGACTTTATGGTAGGACTACTGTGCACTCTGTGCAAGTTTGACTCAATTTGGGAAGTTGTGGACTGAATCACGAAATTAGTCCACTTCTTGCCAATTATATCTACCGGCACAAAGGAATAGTCTGCTCAGTTGTATATTAAGGAAATAGTCAGATTTCATGGCACTCCAGCTTCTATTATTTTTTATCGATGGACACAGTTCACAACTATTTTTTTGGAAGAAATTTCAGCAAGGTTTGGGTACTCAGGGGAATCTTAGTATAGCCTTTCAGCCTCAAACTGATGGGCAGGCATAACGAACTATTCCGACACTTGAAGATATATTGCGTGCTTGTGTTCTTGACTTCAAAGGTAGCATGGATGATCATTTTCCACTCATAGGTTTGCACCATTTATAATCATTTCCCGCTCATAGAAGTTGCCACTTATACAATAACACTTATCGTGCTAGTATTCAGATGGCACCATTTAAGGCGTTATATGGTAGGACATGCAGATCCCTCACTGGGTGGTTTGAGATTAGGGAAGCTGAGTTGATAGGACCAAACGTCGTGCACCAGGCCATAGAGAATGTTAGGATCATTAAGGAGAGATTGAAAACTGCTCGGAGTCATCAAAAAGTCTTATTCAGATGTTCATCACAGAAATTTGGAGTTTCAAAAGGATGATTGGGTATTCTTAAAAGCCTCCCATAAAGGGTATAATGTTGTTTGGAAAGAGGGAAATTAAGTCTGAGGTATGTAGGGTCATACAGAATCATTCAGAGGATTGGTCAGGTGGCATACAATCTGGTGTTACCACCGAAAATGTCATTAGTGCACCTGATGTTCCACGTGTCTATGTTTACGAAGGCAGTTGGAGATCCGTCAGCTATTGTGCCAGTTGAGACTATAAAGGTTAATGAAGAACATTCAAATGAAGAAATTTCAATTGCCATTCTTGATAGGCAAGTCCGAAGAGTTGAGGAATAAATAAGTTGCCTCCATGAAGGTGTTATGGTGATACCAGCTCGTTGAAGAGGCTACTTGGGAGGCCGAGGAAAAAATGAAAAATAAATACCCTAATTTGTTTGAATGGCTATGTAATAGTTCTTGTGAAGTTACTTCCTATGCATTTTGTATCACTTGTTTAGTTAATGTAAAGGCGATCCTTTTGGTTATATGTGTCCTATGAGGTTGCGGTTTGTGTTATTTTGTGTTGTGTTCATTAGATTATGTATCTGTTATTAGGATGTGTTTTGCAGTTCTCTGGCAGGTGGATAGGCCCAGCTACAAAGGAAATTGTGGCGAAACTTTTGGAAATTGAGGGAGTTAGTAAACATTTGGTACTGTTAGTGTGTTGTATGGCAGTTGAGTTGTACCAGATACTAATAGTGAACTTTGACCCTCATTTGAGGATGAAAGATCTTAAGTGGGGGGGGGGGGGGTAAGGCCCAGTAATTTTTTTTTTTGACTTAAAACCCGAAATTTTTGTGATGTCGAGTTATAATTTTGTGTTAAAGATTGTAGAGATTCTTTGAGGCAAGCTTACTTGCTACGGTACAGACTTTTGGGGTTGTTAAAGAGTTAAAGAAATTTTTTTGGAAAAATTAGTATTTCTACGGCTCATTATGAGGCCGCATAATCACTCTGGGGCTAATAAATGGCAGCAGAGGGAGGCAGTCTTTTGGGACATTTTGATGTCATTTTTGCGGCCCATTATGCGACCGCAACACCATTTTGTGGGCCGCACTGTGATCGCATATCCAGCCTTGAAATTTTTTAATGGGATTCTACGGCACTATATGCAACCGCAAAACTGGTCTGCATATCACAGACGGGAGTAGAAAATATTAGTTCTGGAGGGCAAATTATGCGGCCCACTTTGCAGACATTAGAAGCAATATGCGATCACATATGAGACCGTAGATCCTGCTCCGTAGCTTCATTTGGGTTTTAATAATCCGATCCTACTTCGATAAAATAGATGAAAGGGGTCATTTTGAGCAAAATCTGGTATTTTGAGAGTGACAAAGAGAGCCTAGAGTGGGAGAGTGACCTTCAAATCATTGTCCATCAATCCTTGAAGATTATCAAGTAAATCTCACTAACTCTTCATCCTAAAGGTAAGAATCTATACCCTAGACCTTAATTCCAAAATTTAGCTGGAAATGGTTAATTAGCATGTTAATTCTTGGGTGTGGAAGTTGTTTATATTGCATGCATGTGTGACAAAAGTGTGTAAGAAGATTGTAAGCTAAAAAAGATGACGTATGGGTTGATGACGATGAGATCTCCCAAGAAAAGGACCTTGAACTTTTAATGCACACTTAACGATTGATAAAATGCTCAAATGAACTAGAACTATGAGTATCCTTCTAATTTTTGGTTCAACTTGTTATATTTCTAAAATAGATCGAAGTTGCTTAGAAATTCCGGAATATTTTAGAAGTTGAGGAAGCTTGAAAAGCTATGCTACTTTGAGTTTTGATGATTTTCCAAACAATCTTGAGGAACCAATTGTGATTAGTTCCTTAGGTTCGGTTCTCAGGAGGAATATGGCATATTTGTAGAGGGAACAATGTGGAGATCTAGTTCTCATAGGGAATATCAATTCTAAGTGTCGTCATCAAAAAGGGGAAAATTGATAGGTTTTCAATATCTTTGCCTTGTGTTTTGATGATGTAACAAACTTAATGTCAAGAACCAAATAGGGAACTTGACACACTTGTATTACACTGCAACTAACGGATTCCAGCCAAATGCGAACTTGTTACAGCTTCAGGAGGTAAGAACCCAGACAACGACCTGATACTTTTGTGGGTTCCTCACGGCAGTAAAACATCAATTGGACACAGCTGGAAATGAAGATTCTTTCACACTGCACTGTTTCTAGTACCCACTCATTCTCCTATCAACTAAAGTACAACGATTCAAGTTACTCAACTCAAGACAATCTAGGTAGTGTGCACAAGTACCAGATCAGTAACCTGATCCCTTGGTGCTCCTCTGATAGAAGTACAAGTCAACTATACAGCTGGGTCACAACTACAGAAAGTGACTATCCACAAATGTACAGAAGGGAACACAATAGGGACCTGATCCCTTAGGGTTCTCTAACAGAAGTACAAGTCAACTATACAGTTGGAACACAACTGAGTGACTGTCCACAATTGTAAAAGAGGAACACAACAGGGACCTGGTCCCTTAGGGTTCTCTGATATAAGTACAAAGTCAACTATAGCTCGGAAGAAATTATAGAAAGTAACTGCCTGCAACAGTACATTAGACAGAGCAACAGACAGTGCAACAATCACTTTCCATTGAGATTGGACATCACCATTGTAAATTGATATCACTAAGCTAATGTCTTGCGTATTATCAACCTCATGCAAGGCACAAGATTCTGGTTCGACACTAGCAAATCAGAAAAGGAAAATATTCTCTCAAGTGTTCAAGAACCTCTCTCAAGAACAAAGTTTCTGCAACCTCAAGGTCCTGATCTAAGAAAGAAGATATCTTAAATCCTTAGGTTTGTAGAGTATTTGTAATTTGTTCTTCATTGTAACTCCTATCTAGCTTTGTTAGAAGTGTTAATTAGGTTGAGTTATAAGAAAAATCCTTTCTAACTGTAGTATGACAAAGTGGCTTATGGTGGACACATCACAAGTTAGTCAAAGCCTTTGTAACCATAGTGTGACAAAGTGGCTTGTGCTGGAAATACCACAAGTTAGTTAAGTCCTCAGCCTTTTTTACATTTAGCTTTACTAGAATTCACTACAAAACCCGATAAAGGACCAAGTGCTCTACTATTTGGTGGACTCACGCAAACTTAGCACTGTACCAAACTAATATAGGGCCAGATCGCTATACAGTTTGGTTTATCAGTACTTTCAAAGGTAACACATGGAGAACCTGGTTCTCTATATAGTTTTGGTGTTCGCACAGTTTATAACAACTGGTATTATAGCAGTTTCTTCCTATCAGGCTAAAACCTAGGAAGGATCCTCATGGCTACTCCACCAACTCTTGAAAGGAGAAAACCAAAGAAAGAAAAGTACCGGGTACTTAAAGCTGCTAATAATGGTTCGAGTGAGGAAGACAATTACATGGCTTACTTAACCAAAAGGTTTCAGAAGATGGTCAAAAGAAATGGAGAAGTGCTAAAAAGGGATAGCTCTAACAGATCAAGGAATAATGATCTTTACTACAAGTGCAGAAAGGGTGGAAACTTCATGAAAAATTGTCCTCCTTGAAGCAAGAATTCTCCAAGAACATCAAGAGAAATGGATCTTGAAAATATGAGTCAATCTTTGCACTCATGGCCAAATCTGATGATGATAATGAGAACAAGGAGGAAGATGAGGTACATTTTCTTGATGGTCAAAGAAATTTGAAAACATACTCTAAGAAAAAATTGATGTCTTAGCAAATGTGTTGATTGATTCCTTTCACAAACTCATTAATGAGAAGAATTCATTAATAGAAGAAATCGATGGCATTGAACAAGTTATAGATTATATGGGAGTTTCCATTGTAAACTTAGAGGAAACCATTGAGAGTATGAAGAAAGAAAAAGAGGTTTTAACTGAGAGTAATGCTAACATTGAACACAAGAGAGATGACCTATTGGCGGTACTTGTAAATTTAAAGGGAACAATTGGGGAACTTAAAATGAAAAGAAGAACTGAGAATTGTCAAAAGTGAAAGGAAGTTGCAAGTGAGGCACACATTAATCTTGAAGTGAGTTGAATTCAGTGAAGTCTAGTTTGTGTGCTGAGCTTGAGAGAAACAAATAACTTCAGGAAGAACTGGGAAGAGTGAAAAGTGATCTTGAAAAATCACTTAACTGGACATGGTCTTCTGATGTTACCACTGCCTTGTACACAAATAATAGGGAAAACAGGCAGAGAATCAGGTTCTAAAAGGGAAAGATTCCCTATAGTCCATATATAAAGTACGTTACTGTACCTGACAAGTGATTTGCACTCACTGTGGCAGCACTGGACACTTTAAAGAAAAATGTAAGGTCGGAATTTAGTCATTGCAGAAAAATAAGGTGTTTGCTGAAAAAGTACTATTGCTACGGAACTTGGCCTTTCACATAAAAAAAGTATAATGCTCTCTTTCACCAAAAGAGCCCTCATTCACCCCTTTTCACATTGCAATGACTCCTGTAAAGTTAAAACTCAGTTGTTGCAGAACAATAAAGTTTTCGTTGAAAAGAGGCATTTTGACGAGGAACCTGGTTCCCAAAAAAGAAAATATGTGCTGCCTGCATGGGCAAAAAGAACTCTGATCCACACATTCTATCATTACAAGGTATCCAAACTCGTTTGGGTTCCTATGTCTAACTCCTAATTTTCTTGTGCTGGGAACAGTGAAGCGGAGTAGCCTATAATGGTACTTAGATAGAGGCTGCTCAGAGCATATGACTGGAAGTACAAATCTCCTTTCACATAAGGCCATGGACGGAGACAGTGTACCCTTTGGAAATAGCTAAAAAGGGGTACACTCCAGGAGTAGAAAATATTGGGATGTCACTTACTCACTCAACTGAAAATGTGTACTCTATCAATGAGCTAAAGTTAATTCCTTTGAGTGTTTCTCAGATATGAGACAAGGGAAATAAAGTGGAATTCTATTCTAAGATATGCACAGTCACAAATCTTGTGACTAGTGAGGTGGTGTTTGTGGCCAAAAGATACAAGAATGTCTACACTGCTAAATTTATGTCCCAACATGGTGGTGAGCTAACATTCCTAAGTGTCATTAATGATGATATTCAATTATGCTGAAGATGACTGGGAATGTGAGTATCTATTTGTTGAACAAGTTAGTTATTGATGACCTGGTTCATGGGCTGAAGTAGTCAACACTGCTTGATACTTGATTGACAACTACATGATTAGGTCCCCCCTAAATAAGTCTCTCTATGCACTCCTCAATGGGAGAAAAGACAAGTTGACCTACCCCAGAGCCTTTGGATGCAAATGTTTTATTCTCAACAATGATAGAAAAAGGGTCACAAAACCAAGTAGATGAAGATGGAGAATTCACAAAAGCTCCTGGTAAAGCTATAGATATTGGAAATGGAAAGACTGATTTGATGAGTCAAGTCAAGTAGAAGGATGAAGGAGATGCGGTAGAATCTCCAAAATTGCACAGAGGAACCTGGTCCCTCGATGGTTTTCTATGTTAAGAGGGAAAAGTACAATGCTAAAAAGTAACTTTCGGTGACATCTAACTCAAATCTATACTGTTACAGGTATACACATATGGGAATCTCAGGACAAAAACAAGTAAGAATGGAATTTCACTTCTAGGAGTCCTTCCTCAAAATTTTCAAAAAACAGTCATGGTACCTGGTTTCTGTGACTCAGGTTAGTAGTCTCTTCAATAATTATATGCCTTTTTAAGCTGCCGAAGTGTCATGTCATAAATTTATTTATGTCTTTCTCATGGCTCTCCTCATAACTTTTGAAGTCCAAAATGTTAAACCTTTCTTCAGGTGACACGTTGCCCCAAAAAACGAACTTCTCAATCTAAAACCCAAATAAAATCGATTTTTCTTTTCAAAACCATAATCAAATTTAGCTTAAAGCAATCCTTCTTTCCAAATATGCCAGATCTGAATCGAACTCTCTCACTTTCCAAAAACAAAAACCTAACTCCATTAGAATCATAACCCCAAAAGTCTTTGGTAGATTTTGATGGAAGTGTAACTGAAAGGGAACGGGGTAGATCTATTAGTCAAAAGCGTAGGGCTGAAGTTGTGGTTGGATTTGTGGAAGTCTTGAAAGATGTAAAAGTTGGTAAATGTGAGGACTGAATGAGGTACCCGAGTGCCTCAAGTCCTTCTCATGAAATATATTTTAATGATGATATTTTTTTCCTTGAGTTCTGTGTTTAAAAGAACTTCCTCCAATAAAGAGGATTAAGAATAGTATGTTGGTCGATGATGAAGCGGAGTGACCTACTGATGTGGTGATTGTAGAAGAGAGAATGAAGTGAAAATATAAAAAATCTCCATTTGTGAGAAAGAAGTAAAAAGAAAAATGGAGAAAACCAAAGTTGATTGATAAAGATACAGAAGATGATAAGGGCAAAACAGATTGAGAAGAAGAAAAGGGAGACATGGTGCTCAGGGATAGAAAGGGTAGTATAAGTGAGGTATCTGATTCCTTACAAAAGAAAAAGTTTGATCCATTAGGTTTGGACGGAGAAGACGTTGAAGTCTCAAATGGTGCTATAAGGCAGAGTATTGACTCTGATATTGTTGAAAAATGGAGGAACCCCTTGACGTTGTTGAGTTCTAAAAATTGGAATCACCTCTTTGTTCCTACAAGTCCCAATGTTTGTGAAGAAACAGTAAAAACTTGTATGTTTTATGTAATACTGCGATGCTATATGTTCATGGGACTGAGTATGTTCTTAATGAGACCAAGCTTGGGGAGATTCTTAGAACGCTGATTGATGGCTCAACATACTCAGATAGGTTGAGAACCTAGTCCTCGAGGACCTTCGGTAGAATAGAATGCTAAGTTGAAGGGTGAGATGGAAGATTGAGGAAACAGGTGAAGGAACTGAGAAAACAGATGATCATTGATTAAAGGAGAGTAAATGAACAAATGGACAAGCTCATCAAATCCTTAGCCTCTTACTTTGCTTCCTGCACAGTGATCCATGTCCTTCACTCCTTCCAAGTTACCTTGAATTCTTACCTTTTTTTGATCCCTATATTTGATGACATTGGTACTTCAATTGTTTAAATTTCCATATTATGTATTGTTGAAGCTACTGTGCCTTTATCAAAATTACTCCACAATGTGAAACTACTCTATTTTGTGCACTGACATTCACTTGTTGTTCTTGTTATTGTTTATGTTGTGTTGCCCTTGTGACCAGAGTTAATATTGCTGAACTTCTTTTTGGTGGTACTTCTTCTGTTATTCTTTTCGATGATGCCAAAAGGGAAAGTACTATAGGTTTCCATGTGGGGAGGAACAGAATCGAATTGATATATGTATTGTGCATGAATGATGGCTCTACTTCGCATGAGGGACGATGTTGATGGTTGTTCTTCACAGGGTGAACATGCTGATAATATGTTGATTATAGGTCTGATCCGCAGGAAAACATGTAAGGGATCTGGTTCTCAAGAGGAGTAATAATTTTAGATTTGTCATCATCAAAAAAGGAAAATTGATTTTACTCTATGTCATGTTTTGATGATAACAAGCGTTCTCAACATACTAGGAACAGAACAGATGTGATCAGTGCAGACAACGAGCATGGTTCTCACGGGGAATAATTTTGGGTTTGTCATTCATCAAAAATGGCGAAATTGATAAGCTATGGTACTTTGAGTTTTGATAATTTTCCAAAAAGACTTGAGGAACCATGTATGATCAGTTCCTTAGGTTTGGTTCTCATGAGGAATATGGATGATTCGTAGGGGAACAACGTGGAGATCTGGTTCTCATGGAAACTATCAATTCTAAGTTTGTCGTTATCAAAAGGGGGGAAATTGATAGGTTTTCAATATCTTTTCCTTGTGTTTTGATGATCTAACAAACTTAATGTCAAAAATCAGATATAGAACTTGACTCACTTGGAATACATTGCAACTAATGGATTCCATCCAAATGTGAAATTGCTACAGCTTCAGGAGGTTAGAACCCAGAAAATAACCTGATACTCTTCTGGGTTCCTCACGGTAGTAAAACATCAATTGGGCACAGCTGGAAATAAAGATTCTGCCGCACTGCACTGTTTCCAGCGCCCACTCATTCTCTGATCAACTAAAGTACAATAATTCAAGTTACCCAACTCAGGACAATCTGGGCAATGTGCATTAGTACCAGACCAGGAACTTGATCCCTTGGTGCTCCCCTGATAGAAGTACAAGTCAACTATACGTCTAGATCATAACCGCAAAAAGTGATTGTCTAAATCTGTACAAAGAGGAACACAACATGGACTTGATCCCTTAAGTTTCTCTAGCAGAACTACAAGTCAACTATACAGCTGAAACACAACTGAGCGATTGTCCGCAACTATACAAAGAGAGACACAACAGGGACCTGGTCCCTTAGGGTTCTCTGACAGAAGTAAAAAGTCAACTACAGTTGGAAAGAAACTACAGAAAGTGACTGCCTGCAACAGTACATTAGACATAGCAACAGACAGTGCAATTGTCACTTTCCATTACCAATGTGAATTGACATCAATAAGGTAATGTCTTTTGTAGTACAAACCTCGTGCAAAGCACAACATTCTGGTTCAACACTTGCAAAATAAGAAAAGGAAAATATTCTCTCAAGTGTTGAAGAACCTCTCTCAAGAACAAAGTTGCAGCATACTCAAGGACCTGATCCAAGATCAAAGATATCTTAAGTCCTTAGGTTTGTAAAGTCTTTGTAATTTGTTCTTCATTGTAACTCCTATCCAGCTTTTTTAGAAGCGTTGATTAGGTTGAGTCATAAGAAAAAGCCTTTGTGACCGTAGTGTTACAAAGTGGTATATGGTGGAAATACTACAAGTTAGTCAAATTATTTGTAACTAGGGTTGTGAAATGCCACGACCCCAACCCCGGTCATAATGGCGCCCAACACACTGTTAGGCAAGCCCGACTATTCAACAATATTTGACCATTTCTTGCACATTTCATGATTAATTAACACGGGAATTCTACTATTTCATGATATTAGAGGTCTGAAATAAAAGATAAAACATGTGAAATCTCAAGTAAAAATCCTACAACATATCCCAAAGAATCCGGTGTCACAAGTCTGAGCCTCTAATACAGATTTATCAACCTAGTACAAGTCCAGCTAGGGAATGCAAAATAAAAGACAAGGATATAAGAGAGAGATCAAGGCTATGGACACCATGCAGCTACCTCGATGCTCCTAGATACTACGCTGCTCAGCTGAAATAATCCTCACTCAGCCTCAGATGCACATGGATCTGCTTGTAACGTGTAAGGAGTAATGTGAGTACTTCGACCCAGTGAGTAATAAACATAAATAAAGGCTGAGAATAAGAAATATGGAAAAACACAGGGTAATCTATTATTTGTTGTTAAAAGTAACTAATAAGAAAGCGATAAGCCAATAAAATCGAAACATAGAAATACTACAATAGATAAATAGATGAATGACAGATGAATAAGGAAAATGCAACACATAGAATGGTACTCTCTAGTACCCGCTACGACGTGCAGCCCGATCTATTTATTTATCATTGAGGGCGCTCACTGGGAATGTGCAGACTCCGGGAGGGGACCCTAATGGCCAAAGTGCAATAACAGCCATCTTGTGGTATCAACTGGGCCCTCGACGTCAATATCAATATAATACTGCTTTGGCGCGCAGCCCCATTCCATACTCGGTCTAGAAATTACATATGCCCCTCGCACAATAATAAAATAGCAGTTCTCAGGCCAAAACGTCATTAGAAATGTTATTTAGGTTTCAAATCTCAGTAGAAGTGGCTGAGTTTGCAAAATTATTTTAAACTATAGGACTAAGATCATGTAATATGTCAAATTGTTAGGAAAATAGTGATAACAATTCTTTAAGGGTTCAAACAGTTGGCATGAATCCCAAATATGACATTTAGTCCAAGTAATGATGATATCAATTAAGCTTCAATCAAATACGTGGTAAAAATATCATTTCGGACCAACCAAGTCACAATTCCCAGTAAGAAACGACCCCGCACTCGTCATAGAGCGCGTGTCTATCCTCACTATAGCACTACAATGTGAAATTTTGAGGTTTCAAACCCTCAGGACATCATTTACATTCATTACACACCTCAAACCGACCAAAAATCTAGCTCGTTATACCCTTGCCTCTCAAATCGTCCTCCTCGCACATCGAATCTGACCAAAACCAAAATGAATATGTCACTATATGCTATAGGAACAATACCCAATTGAAAATAATCAAAAAAACATATAAAATCCCAAAATTGGCGAAATCCAAGCCTAGGGCCCACTTCTCGAAACTTAGAAATTTTTACGTCATTGGGTTCCTTATCTCGCCGCGAGTATATATATATCAAGAACTCTCAAATATGGGCTTAAATGAACCATCAAAACCCACTTTGGAGTATCAAAACTCAAGCCCTAGTTCTTCCCCATTTTGCTAAGTTTCTATGAAATTCTAGGTTAATTCCACAATTAAATCACATTTTTAGTTCATAGGAATCACCTCCAATCAATAACAGTTGAAACCCTCTTCAATTTCACCCAAATAGCTCTCAAGATGCTCAACAATGGTGGAAAACAATTTAGGCTCGTTGAACAAAATGTGTTAAAAAGCCTTTCTGTACTGCTGGTGTTTCCTCTATGCGAATTCAGTCAAACCTCCGCGTTCGCGGTGAACAAAATTTTTGTTGACCAAATTTTACCTATGCGAACGCCGTGCCCAACCCGCGAACGTGATGCCTTGACCTCTCAACTTACGCGAACGAGGCCCATATTGTGCAAATGCGAAGAACAAATGTGTTGGGCCCCCAACTTCTACTACGTGAACGTGTAAGCGCCATCGTGAACGCGATGCACCAGAACTTAACCTTCTGTGATCACGGACCCTATATCACAAACGCTTAGAACTAGACTCAGTCCTCGAAAAGTTCTTCTATGCGATCGCAACCCTTGGCTCTCAATCGTGAAGACCAAAAATGCCCTGCACAACTGCTTCAATTTCTCCAATAACTCAAAGTCCAAAACTTGCCGTTTAGCCATTCGAAATCACCCCGAGGCCCCCGGGACCTCAACCAAAAGCACCAACGCCTCCTAAAACATCATTCAAACTCGTTCCAATCATCAAAACACATCAAACAACACAAAAATCATCAATTCACATCGAATCCAAGTCTAAGATCTTATGAAACTTCTGAAACACGCATTCGATCAAAAACCAACCAAGTCACCTCCGAATGAACTGAAAATTTTGCACAAAAATCCCAAATATATAACGAAGCTACAGTAATACTGTGAATTCCATTTCGACCATCGGATCAAAACCTCACCTATTAACTGGAATTCACCAAAATACTAACTTCACCAATTCAGGCCTATCACACCAAATACAGATAATGAAGCATGAAGAAGCATCAAATAGGGGAAACGGGGCGGTAACTCATAAGACGACGGGCTCGGTCATCACATCCTCCCCAACTAAAACAAACGCTCATCCTCGAGCGAGTCAAGAAACATACCTAAAGCCTCGAATAGGTGAGGATATATACTCTATATTTCCTGCTCCATTTCACGCATAGACTGATCCACAGGCTGACCTCTCCACTGCACCTTCACTGAAGCTACCCTTATATCTCAACTTTTGAACCTGATGACCTAAAAAGGCCACCGGCTCAACATCATAGGTCAGATCATCATCCAACTGAACCGTCCTGAAATTCAAAACATGAGACCGGTCCCCAACATACTTTTGGAACATAGAAACATGGAATACCGGGTGCACACTCGACAAGCTGGGTGGAAAAGCTATTTTATAAGCCACCTCCTCAATCCTCCGAAGCACCTCAAAAGGCCCAATGAACCGCGGACTCAACTTCCTTTCTTTCCAAACATCATCACCCCCTTCATGGGTGAAACCTTCAGCAAGACCTTCTCTCCAACCATATAAGACACATCTCAAACCTTCCGGTCTGAATAACTCTTGTGACGCAACTGTGTTATACGAAGCCTCTCCTGTATCACTTTTACCTTCTCCAAGGAATCCTGAACTAAATCTATCCCTAACGGCATAGCCTCGTCGGGCTCGAACCAACCAACTGGAGATATGCACCGTCTCCCATACAAGGCCTCATACGGTACCATCTGAATACTGCACTGATAGATGTTATTGTAGGAAAACTCTGCAAGTGGTAAAGAGTCATCCCAATAACCCCCGAAATAAATAACACACGCACGCAACATGTCCTCCAATATCTGAATGGTAAGCTCGGACTTCTCGTCTTTCTGAGGATGAAATGTTGTGCTCAACTCCACCTGAGTACACAACTCTCGCTGAAAGGTTCTCCAAAACTGGGAAGTAAACTAAGTGCCTCTATCTGAGCTTATAGAATCTGGGACACCATGCAACAAACAATCTCTCGAATGAAGATCCCTGCCAACCTCTCTAAAGAATAGGTCGTGCACACCAGAATGAAGTGCACGGGCTTGGTCAGCCAATCCACAATCACCCAAATCAAATCAAACTTCTTCAAAGTCCGAGGAAGACCACTCAAAAAATCCATAGTGACTCCCTCCCACTTCAACTCGAGCATGACCATCTATTGAAGTAAGCCACCCGGTCTCTAATGCTCATATTTCACCTACTAACAGTTGAGACACTAAGCCATAACCCCACAATATCTTTGTTAATTCTTTTTCACCAGTAGTGCTGCCTCAAATGTTGACACATTTTTGCAGCACCCAGATGAATGGAATACAACGAGCTATGGGCCTCCTCCAGAATCAACTCTCTAAGCCCATCCACATTGGGCACACAAATCTGGCCCTGCATCTTCAATACCCCATTATTATCGATTGTCATGTCCCCGGCATCATCATGCTGAACCCGATCCCTAAGGACAAGCAAATGCAGATCATCATACTGGCGCTCTATGATGGGATCATATAAAGAAGACCGAGAAACCACACACACCAACACCCGACTAGGCTCTGAAGTATCTAACCGCACAAACCGATTGGCCAAGGCCTAGACATCAACTGCAAAGGGTCTCCCTGCAACTATTATATATGCCAAACTCTCCATACTCACTGCCTTTTAGATCAAAGCATCGGCCACTAAATTGGCCTTTCTCGGATGACACAAAATAGTAATATCATAATCCTTATGCAACTCTAGCCACCTTCACTGCCTCAAATTAAGATCCTTTTTCTTGAACAAATGCTGAAGACTGCTATGATCGATGAATACCTCAAAAGATACTCCATACAAGTAATCCTCCAAATAATCAATGCATGAACTATAGCAGCCAACTACAAATTGTGAACAGGGTAGTTCTTCTCATGGGGATTCAACTCAAGAGAAGGATAATCAATAAATCTACCCTCCTGCATCAACACACAACCGATCCCAACCCTTGAAGCATCACAATATAAGGTATAAGAACCTGAAGCTGATGGCAAAACCAATACTTGAGTTATGGTCAAAGCCGTTTTGAGCTTCTGAATGCTCTCCTTACACTCGTCTGACCATACAAATGGAGCACCATTCTGAGTTAACTTTGTCAAGAGCGAGGCAATGGATGAAAAACCATGATCAAACCGGTGGTAATAACCTACCTAACCAAGGAAGCTACGAATCGTTGTGGCTGATGATGGTCTAGGCCAACTCTGAACCGGCTCTATCTTCTTTAGATTAACTGTAATACCCTCGCTAGACACCACATGTCCCAAGAAAGCCACTGAACCGAGCCAAAACACACACTTGGAGAACTTTGCATAAAGTTTATCCTCCCTCAATCTCTACAATACAACTCGCAAATGCTCTGCGTGCTCCTCCAGACTATGCGAGTACATCATAATATCATCAATGAACATTATAACAAACAAATCCATATAAGGCTGAAATACATTGTTCATCAAATGCATGAACGTTGTTGGGGCATTGGTTAGCCCAAAAGGCATAACAAGAACCTCATAGTGATCATATCTAGTCTTAAAAGCATTCTTAAGAATATCTGAATCCCTAATCTTCAACTGGTACAACCCAAATGGATATCAACCTTGGAGAACACCCTCGCTCAATGAAGTTTGTCAAACAAATCATCAATATGAGGCAAGGGATAATTGTTCTTTACTGTTACTTTGTTCAATTGCCTGTAGTCAATGTACATTCTCATTGTACCATTATTATTCTTCAAGAACAAAATTGGCGCACCCCACGGTGACACACTAGGCCGAATAAACCCCTTCTTAGGAGTTCCTAAAGTTGTTTCTTCAATTCCTTCAACTCCGTTGGTGCCATATGATACGGCGGAAGTCAATATCAAAATCAATATCCATGTCTGGCGGCATGCCCAACGGGTCTGTAAGAAACATATCGGGGAAATCCTGCACAACTAGGACACAATCAATGCTAGGAGTCAGCTCCAACATCCCTCACAAACGCCAAATATGAAAGACATCACTATGCTAACCATGTGTTGGGCCTTCATGAAAGAAATAACTCTACTAGGAATATAATCAGTCACACCACGCCACTCGATTTGTGGTACACCCGGCCTAGACAAAATAATTGTCTTAGCATGGCAGTCTAGAATAGCATGACATGGAGATAACCAATACATGCCTAAAATAGCATCAAAGTCCACCATGCTCAATAGTAATAGATGAAATCATCTCTCCATACCCCGAATAGTCACAAGACATGACCGGTACACACGGTCCACAACTACATTATCACCCACCGGGGTAGTCACATGAACAGATAAAGCAAGAGACTCACAGGGCATACCTAAATAATGAGAAAAATATTAAGACACATATGAATAGGTCAAACTGGAATCAAATATACAGAGGCACCTTTGTGGCAGGCTCAAACAATACCTGTAATGACAGGATCTGAGGCAATGACATCTGTCCTACCTAGAATAGCATAAAAATGAGCCTGGCCACAACCTGATTGACCTCTACCTCTAGGGCGACCCCTGGCTACCTGACCTCCACGCCTAGCTGGATGTGCGGGTGGTGAACTAATTGGAGCAAAACTTGAGGGCTAGTTCCTCTGCTGAGACTGACCACCACGAAGTCGAGGGCACTCCCTCCTCATATGACCAAACTCTCTGCACTCATTACAATTGACCGGTGATGGAAATGGGCATTGAAGTGAACCTCTAACACCAGAATGACCACTTGAAGGACCTGTCACGGAGGAACCCTAGACTGATGGGACACGAGATGAACTCTAAGCTAGGAGGGCGCTAAGTGAAGACTGGCCCTGCTGAAACCCCTGATGACCATGGCCTGAAGATGCCTCACTGTACTTTGGATGGGCTGACTGAGCAGGCCTGAAAGAACAACCTCTACCACACTGGAACTGGCCCTTAGATGGAGCACCACTGAAATTGCCCAATCCTCGAGGCCTCTTGGCCTCCCTCTCCACTCGCTCTCTACGGTAAACCTTCTCAATACAACAAGCGATATTGACCATAGCCACGAAGGTAGAACCCAATACTCTCTTTTTAGTCATCAGAATACGGAGATGGTAGATAAGGCCATCCATAAATCTCCTGATCCTCTCACGATCCATCAGAATCATCCAAATAGCATGGCGGGCCGATTGCAAAAACCTCATCTCATACTAGGTCACTACCATATCCCTATAAGTCAACCACTCAAACTATTTGCGCAGCTCCTCTCTGTAAGACCGCGGTACATACTTCTCTAGGAAGATAGCGGAGAACTGCTGTTAGAAAATACGCTTAACGCTAGAGGGGGGGTGAATAGCGTTATAATAAAAAACATCGTAAACTTGCGGAATTTAAAAAATTGCAGGAATGAGATAAGTGCGATAAGTAAATAATAAGGAATGAACGCACCGATATATCCTGGTTCACCACAACCCGTGGCTAGTCAAGTCCCCGAGAGACTCTCTCGAGATTTCCACTATCTTCGTCAAGCTTACGGGTGCTTAACAAACTGTTACAGTTGCTCAAGGATACCACACCTTAAGACTTCACTTGCTTGAGGATACCTCACCCCAAGACTTCAACCACTAAGACTTTGGGTACTTAGCAAACCCGACAAATGAGAAGATATGTTCTTCTCAAACAACTCTCTTTTACAACAAATACTCTCTTAATAGAGTGGACAAAGAGATACACAATAAGCTCTATGAACAACACAAAGTTTTCTATCAAATGGCTCAACAAAAGCTCTAAAATGATGCTTGAAAATGATCAATATGCATAACAATGTATGGAGGAGTTGTGTGTTTAAAATCAGCTCAAAAGACCTCTTTTTATAGGTGAAAAAGTGGTGCTGACCGTTGCTTAATTGACAGATATCCCTGATTCTGTGCTCAAACAATCGATTGTTTGGAATAGATAATCGATTGTTTGACCAACGTTCAAAAGACAGATTCCTGATTTTAGGCTAAACAATCGATTGTATGGACTAAATAATCGATTGTATTCAACGTTCAAAAATCAATTTAGGATTCTGTGGGAACGGTCAAAATATAATCGATTGTATGAAAATGACAATCGATTGTTTATCAATATAATCGATTGTATGACAAAAACAATCGATTGTTTAGATGTTTAAAAACTTCGGTTGCACACTGCCTCAAAATAATCGATTGTTAAAAGTAGACAATCGATTGTTTGTTATTTTGAAAAACTTCAGATCACACTGTCTTAATACAATCGATTGTAGGAATCAAATAATCGATTGTTGAGGCCCAGATTTAAAAGACATGTTTAAAACCTTTAACATCATACTGATTTAACACAAAGATGTATGTTTATGAAAAATATGATTTAATAAAATATTTTATGCATGTTTAAAAGACAAATATGATTTAATAAAATATTTTATGCATGTTATGATGACCTAATGTTGAGCCAAAGGATACGATAACTTAAACGTTGTCCTTACATTGGTTCTACCAAACGACCTACGTCTTGGGTCTTCGGTCTTGAACTCTTTGGCTCGTTCATGCAATTCTGTCATCAGTATGCTTCTCACCATTTGATTGATTGTCATATTATATCGTTGTTTGACACTTGACTTCATTGTTTGTCATTCATCAAAACCTATACCTGAAAATCATGCTCATACAACCAAAGCGCACATATTATAGATATACATGATTTCCAATACATGATTTCCAACAATTTCCCCCTTTTTGATAATGACAAACAACGGAAGATATGCATATTGAATTCCCCCTAAATGGATGCTATATCTCAACATACAATTTATGCAACCAATTCAATTCAATATAATTCCCCCTTAATTGAATATTCCCCCTCAATTAAAGCATGCATATCGCCCATATTCTTCCCCATTTTGGCATTAGCAAAAAGAGTATACCAAAAGTTATTTAAACCATTGACGATACCAATCGTTATAGACAAGATCATATAAAAAGTTAGTAAATGGCATACTAATAATAACGATCATTTTTCTCAACTATGCCAATTGTTATTTAAACTAAAAATATTCATTAAAACATGAATCAATCATTTATTATAAAACCAATTGATACTAATTGTTATTCAAAAATAAAACTTGTTAAAGCATGTATCAACCAAAACTGATATAGATTATTTGCACATATCAACGCATTGCGTTTTTATTCAAAATACGATAACTAACCGACGTTCCCCCTTAATGCATTAAGGTTTCGTGCTTGGTGCATCCACTACAATATTGTAGTCTTCAAGCACACCTGCAAAACGAACCTAAAAATAGGTTTTTGGTACCCAACTTCTTTTGGGTCCTTGGGGGTTAGGGTAACAATAGTCATAATCAACACATAAATCTCTATGTTTAGCCAAACAAACGGGTGCAATATGCCCTACCCGATTACAATAGTGACATATAACATTAGGATTGTGCATATGTCTAGGTTGAGCCAAATGCGTTCTGGGTGATCTAAAGTTGTTCCCCCTAGAAGCGTTGAATTTCCTAGAGTCATGTCTAGATGGTCTAAAATTTATTCATTCTAGACTCATTTATAAAATTCCTAGAATTGTGTCTAGGTGGTCTAAAATTGTTCATTCTAGACTTATTAACAAAATTCCTAGAGTTGTTTCTAGGTGATCTAAAACAATTAATCTTAGACTCATTAGTGGGGTTCCTAGAATTCTTTCTAGATGGTTCGACCTCATTACTTTCATCCTTTTTAATATCTTCAATTTTAGGACTATCAACACTACGTGTTTCTAGTGCTTTCCTAAGTTCTGTGTTCTCTAGTATTAAAGAACTACAAGAAGAACAATTGGAATATTTATCAATAGAAGAGGCTTCATTCAATTCCTTGATTTTATTTTTAAAATCAGCAATGTCATTTTTCAAAATTTTATTTTCTTTTTCTAAAACCTCAATTTTATTTTTAAGAACATCATTTTCATTTTTCAATTTTTCAAAATCTATTTCTTTCAAAGAAGAGGATTTTTCAAACTCTTTTTCTTGTAAAGAAAGTGTTTTCTGAAAATCTGTTTCTTGCAAAGAAAGTGTTTTCTGCAAAGAAAGTGTTTTCTTCAAATCTTTTATCATTTTGGAAGCATTAATAAATTCACCATACAATTTATCATAGGCATTTTGTAGTTCTTCAAACGAGTGAGAGTTAGAAGTACTTACCTCTTCTTCTTTGTCGGCCATGAAGCATAATGCGGCAGTTTCATCGCCCGAGCTATCCGAATCCCGTGATACGCGCCTATGGTGTTTCTTCTTTTTCTTGTCCTTCTTCATAGACTTACAATACTTTTCAATTATGTCATTTGAAATATTATCATCATCCCTTTCCGAATCACTTACCTCTTCTCGTTTAGAGGATGAGGCTTTGAAGGCAAAATTTGAATTGCTTCTAAGATAAGAATTAAGAATTGTGCTATCATAAGTTTCGAGGTTACCTCTTAGTCCATCAATTGTGATATCCGTGAAATCCATCGACTCCTGGATGGCATTGGCTTTGGAGCGCCATTGGGGAGTGAGACTCCGTAGGACTTTTCGAACAAGATCTTTGTTCGTGTAAACTTTCCCGAGAGCATGGAGATCGTTGAAGATTCTTAAAAATCGTTCAAACATAACACCAATGGGTTCCTTCTCCATTTTAAAGGTTTCATATTTATGTTCTAGAAAATCAATTTTGGCTTCTCGGACTTGAGGTGTACCTTCATAAATGATCTCGAGCTTATCCCACATCTCCTTGGCGGTTGTACAGCAAGAGATTTTTCGATAAACATCTGGATTCACCACACAATATAATACATGGATGGCCCTTGCATTATTCTCAACTTTCTTGATGTCCTCGGCATCATATTCATCTTCCTTCTTTGGAACCGTGGTTTCTCCAACTTTCTTTGTCGGCATTGGTTCACATTTTTGATGATTTGCCACAAACGAAAACTGTTTGCTTTGAGGAAGATACTCATCCGTTCTTTCCAATATGTATAGTTTGTTCCATCAAATAGTGGAGCACAAGTGGTGGACTGTCCTTCATCCATCGTTCATGCGTTCAATATTCTCAACAGAAAAGTATATATTTCTCTCAACCGGTTAAGGCTTTCAGAGAGTTAGGCTCTGATACCAATTGTTAGAAAATACGCTTAACGCTAGAGGGGGGTGAATAGCGTTATAATAAAAAACAGCGTAAACTTGCGGAATTTAAAAAATTGCAGGAATGAGATAAGTGCGATAAGTAAATAATAAGGAACGAACGCACCGATATATCCTGGTTCACCACAACCCGTGGCTAGTCCAGTCCCCGAGAGACTCTCTCGAGATTTCCACTATCTTCGTCAAGCTTACGGGTGCTTAACAAACCGTTACAGTTGCTCAAGGATACCACACCTTAAGACTTCACTTGCTTGAGGATACCTCACCCCAAGACTTCAACCACTAAGACTTTGGGTACTAAGCAAACCCGACAAATGAGAAGATATGTTCTTCTCAAACAACTCTCTTTTACAACAAATACTCTCTTAATAGAGTAGATAAAGAGATACACAATAAGCTCTATGAACAACACAAAGTTGTCTATCAAATGGCTCAACAAAAGCTCTAAAATGATGCTTGAAAATGATCAATATGTATAACAATGTATGGAGGAGTTGTGTGTTTAAAATCAGCTCAAAAGACCTCTTTTTACAGGTGAAAAAGTGGTGCTGACCGTTGCTTAATTGACAGATAAAATCCCTGATTCTGTGCTCAAACAATCGATTGTTTGGAGTAGATAATCGATTGTTTGACCAACGTTCAAAAGACAGATTCCTGATTTTAGGCTAAACAATCGATTGTATGGATAATTGATTGTTTTCAACGTTCAAAAATCAATTTAGGATTCTGTGGGAACGGTCAAAATATAATCGATTGTATGAAAATGACAATCGATTGTTTATGAATATAATCGATTGTATGACAAAAACAACTGATTGTTTAGATGTTTAAAAACTTCGATGCACACTGTCTCAAAATAATCGATTGTTAAAAGTAGAAAATCGATTGTTTGTTATTTTGAAAAACTTCAGATCACACTGTCTTAAGACAATCGATTGTAGGAATCAAATAATCGATTTTTGAGGCCCAGATTTAAAAGACATGTTTAATACCTTTAACATCATACTGTTTTAACACAAAGATGCATGTTTATGAAAAATATGATTTAATAAAATATTTTATGCATGTTTAAAAGACAAATATGATTTAATAAAATATTTTATGCATGTTTATGATGACCTAATGTTGAGCCAAAGGATAAGATAACTTAAACGTTGTCCTTACATTGGTTCTACCAAACGACCTACGTCTTGGGTCTTCGGTCTTGAACTCTTTGGCTCGTTCATGCAATTCTGTCATCAATATGCTTCTCGCCATTTGATTGATTGTCATATTATATCATTGTTTGACAATTGACTTCATTGTTTGTCATTCGTCAAAACCTATACCTGAAAATCATGCTCATACAACCAAAGCGCACATATCATAGATATACATGATTTCCAATACATAATTTCAACCAACTACTGCAAAGAAAAGGGTGCTACACCGACAGGCCTACGACTCTCAAAGTTCTCCCACCAAGTAAAAGAAG
The DNA here is from genome assembly GCA_034376525.1 of Nicotiana benthamiana. Taxonomy (NCBI): domain Eukaryota; kingdom Viridiplantae; phylum Streptophyta; class Magnoliopsida; order Solanales; family Solanaceae; genus Nicotiana; species Nicotiana benthamiana. The sequence continues at coordinate 50,372,485 of CM067338.1, read as the reverse complement.
CCCCCGAGAACTAAAAGATAGTAAAAGCCACACCACTCGACTCAAGAATCCTTGCTGTAGGGAGCATATGCTGACACTTTTCGAGAAAACCCTGGGCATCCTCGCCCTCAGCACCATTAAATGTAGGAGGCTGGAGCCTACCAAACCTCTCGAGTCAACGCTGCTCATCGTCTAGCGTAGATAGAACCACGAAGTCCTGAACCGGTGCAACCAGCTGAGTAGGAGGTGCTCCCGGTGTCTGTAATCCCGGCACTACCTACTCAGGTGTGCGAGCAGCGAGGGTCTGATTGCCTCTCCCGGCCTGTGAAGTAGTTGTTACGGTAGTGGCTAAAACTTTCTGAGCTAGGCTAGTGCAAACCGATAAGATACGAGCTAGGGCCTCCTGAATACCGGGATCACGATGGGCATAGCTAGTGCCTACATAGATGCTGCTGGCGTATCTACAGTTGGAGGCTTGTCCTGATCTGGGGCAGCTGGTGGATCAACAGGTGTTTCCCTCGCTGCTCTACCTCTGCCACGACCACGACCGCGTCCATGGCCTCTGGTGGCCTTAGTGGGTGGTACTAGTAGTCGTTTGGCTCGTCGGGTAGCATGAGTTCTCGCCATCTGCAAGAGAATAAAATAATAAAAGTTTAGATTTGGGATCGACAAAGTCGCACGACAAGAATTTGAAAAATATGAAGCTTTTCCTAAAGGTTCTGCAGCCTCTTGAGGATAAAAACAGATGTCTCTATATCGATCTGCGAGACTCTACGAAATCGGCTCATGACTTGCGAGACCAAGTAACCTAGGCTCTGATACCAACTTGTCACGACCCCAACCCCGCTCGTGGTGGTGCCTAACACACTTTTAGACAAGCCCGACCATTCAACAACCTTAGCCTATTTCTTATACAATTCATGATTAATTAACATGGAAATTCTACTAAGTTATCATATTAGAAGTCTGAAATAAAAGATAAAAAATGCGAAATCTCAAGTAAAAATCCTACAATATAGCCCAAAGAATCTGGTGACACAAGTCTGAGCCTCTAATATAGATTTATCAACCTAATACAAGTCTCTCTAGGGAATGCAAAATAAAAAGATAATGATATATAGTGGAGAGATCAAGGCTGCGAACGCCATACGGCTACCTAGATGCTCCTGGATGCTGCGCTGCTCAGCTGAAATAATCCTCACTCAGTCTCAGATGCACCAGAATCTGCACGCAAGGTGCAGGGAGTAATGTAAGTACTCCGACCCAGTATGTAATAAACATAAATAAAGGTTGAGAATAAGAAATCATGGAAAACACAGGGTAATCTATAATTGGCAGCTTAGAGCAAGTAATAATAAAACGATAAGACAATGAAATTGAAACATAGAAATACTACAACAGATAAAAAGATGAATCACATATGAATAAGGAAAATGCAACACATAGAACAGTACTCTCTTGTACTTATTGCAGTGTGCAGTACGATCCATTTATTTATTATCGATGGTGCTCACTGGGGGTGTGCAGACTCCGGGAGGGGACCCTTACGGCCCAGGCGCAATAACATCCAACCCATGGCATCAGCTAGCCCCTCGGTGTAATTATCAATATAATATTGTTGCCGCGCGCAACCCGATCCTATACTCATTTCAGAAATCATATAAGCCCCTCGGCAATAATAAAATAGTAGTTCTGGACCCAAACGTCATTAGAAATATTATTTAAGCTTCAAATCTGAGTAAAAGTGGTTGAGTTTGCAAAATTGTATTAAACAATAAGACTGGGATCAAGTAATATGTCAAATAGTGAGGAAAACAGTGATAACAATCCCCGAAGAGTTCAAATAGTTTGATGGAAGCCAGAATACGACATTTGGTCCAAGTAATGATGATATAAATGAAGCTTCAATCAAATACGCAGCAAAAATATCACTCGGGATAGACCAAGTCATAATCCCTAATAGTAAACGAACCCTCACTCGTCATAGAGCGCGTGTCTGACCTCACTATAGCACTACGATGTGAAATTCTGTGGTTACAAACCCTTAGGATAGCATTTACATTCATTACTTACCTCAAACCGGCTAAAACTCTAGCTCGTTATGCCCTTGCTTTTCAAATCGGCCTCCTCGCACATCGAATCTACCAAAACCACAACAAATATGTCACAATATTCTAAAGGAACAATACCCGACCGAAAGTAATCGAAAAACATCAAAAATCCCGAAATTGGAAAAATCCGAGCCCCGATCCCACTTCTCAAAACTCATTTATTTTTACATCAATGAGTTTCTTATCTCTCCACGGGTCTATACATATAAAAAACTCTCAAAATCCGAGCTCAAATGACCCATCAAAACCCAATTTGAAATACTAAAACTCAAGCCCTACTTCTTCCCTTTTTTGCTAGGTTTCCATGAATTTCTAGGTTAATACCACAATTAAATCATGTTTTAATGTTCATAGGACTCACCTCCAATCAATCCCAGTCGAAACCCTCTTCAATTTCACCCAAATAGGTGTCAAGATGCTCACAATGATGGAAAATAACTTAGGCTTGCGGAACAAAATATTGTAAAAGCCATTCTGCCCAGCTGGTATTTCCTCTATGCGAACGCGGTCAAAACTCCGCATTCGGGATGAACAAAAATTTCGTTACCAAATTAACCCTACGCGAACGCGGTGCCCAACCCTCAAACGCAATTCCTTGACTTCTCAACATACGCGAACGCGGCCCACATTGTGCGAACGGGAAGAACAAATGTGTTAGGCCCTCAACTTCCACTATGTGAATGCGAAAGCACCATCGCGAACGCGATGCACCAGAACTTAAACTTCCGCGATCCCGGACCCTATATTGCAAATGCGTTGAACCAAACATAGCCCTGCCGAAATTCTTCCATGCGATCGCGGCCCTTGGCTCGCAATCGCGAAGATCAAAAATGCCTAGCACAGCTGCTGCAATTTTTTCAATAACTCAAAGTCCAAAACTTCCCGTTTAGCTATCCGAAATCGCCCCGAGGCCCGCGGGACCTCAACCAAAAGCACCAACGCCTCCTAAAACATCATCCAAACTCATTCCAATCATCGAAATACATCAAAAAAAATACTAAAATCATCAATTCACATCAAATTCAAGTCTAAGTTCTTAAAAAACTTCTGAAACACGCATTCAATCAAAAATCCAACAAAATCATCTTTGAATGATTTGAAATTTTGCGTACACATCCCAAATCACATAACGAAGCTACAGTAACTCTCAGAATTCTATTCCGACCCTCGGACCAAAATCTCACCTATCAACCGGAATTCGCAAAAATACTAACTTCGCCAATTCAAGCCGATTTCTACACCAGACCTCAAAAATCGCTTTCGATCACACTCCTAAGTCAAAAACCATCCCCCGAAGCTAACCGAACCATCGAAATCACGTCCGAACCTTCTGAATCATAAGTCAACATCCGATTGATTTTTTCAAACCAAACCTTCCTTAAAGAGACTAAGTGTCTCATTTCCTACTAAAACTAATCTAAATAGACTTGATCACACCAAACAGAGATAATGAAGCATGAAGAAACATAAAGTGGGCGGAAACGGAGCGGAAAATCATCAGGCAACGGGTCGGGTCGTCACATTATAGAGGGGCTTGTGATGAGAGCATCAAAGTTAGTTGAAGTCTGTACAATAGGGTTATTATAAAGTGGCTTGTAATTGGGAGATTGCAAGTTAGTGAACTTAAAAGCCTACATGTGTAGGTCATAATTTTTTGATCCCTTTGTGTCGGATTTTTCCACGTAAAAATTCTCGGCCTTATTTACATTCAACTTTACCAGTATTTACCACAGAACCCGATAAAAGACCAGGTACTCTACTATTTTGGCGGACTCACACAAATTTAGCACTGTAACAAACTGACATAGGAGCAGATCGCTATACAGTTTGGTTCATCAGTACTTTTAGAAGAAACACATAAAGAACCTGGTTTCTATACAATCTGGTGGACGCGCAGTTTATAACAAAGCTTAATTGAGGTATGTTGGCTAAACCCCCTCTCCTTAGAATCGAATCTGAAGGTGTTTATGTAGTTGGTGTAAGCCCCAAATTGGTAATTATAAAATTAGCTATTCCGGACAACCTTGTGGTGAAGGGTATATGTTTATGTGTTCCATAATGCTTTTATCATGCTATGTTATCACTAGAGAATATGTTCCAAAGTTTCATTGTGTATTGCAAACTATTAAGATTCAAGTTAAGTTTTAATGAAGATTGTTATGCCCAGTTGTGTGAAAGGCCTCTATGTGCCTTAGATTCTAAATTGATCATATGTTAAATAAAGTCTTGAATGAAAATCCTTTTTTTTTGGGCAATCCGCTAGGCAAGCGCCTAGGGCTCGTTTTTTATTAATAAAACAAATAAAAGAAAAGGAAATAGTCTTACGAAATGAGGAAATAAAATTTGACAGTTATATTTTTCCTATTACCAAAGTTAAGTGTTATACTTAAGCTTGGTATCACAAAATGCAAACTATAATTGAAAATGTAATGCCAATCTACGAAATTGGCATTAGCTCCCTTTACTTGCCGTCCTGCTCGTGCGATGTCACCTTTCCTTCCTCAAGGGAATGAGCCGAATGTGCTAATACCACCCATAGAGGTTGTATTGAGTGACATCACATTATTACATTGCTGCGACATATGAATTTGAATTGAATAATATGTAGTAGGGTCCAAGATAGGCACTGTCCAGCACCCTAAATTGGCCAGGCGTGCGAGAATGAAACTAACTCATTACTATTGAATGAAAATCCTTGTTATTGTTGTTGATGATGAAAATGCTGGAAAGTGGAAAAGAACTTGAATTATGAAATGCGGCCAAAAGCCAAGTATGAAATGAGATGATTGATAAAAATGGTAATGTCTCGGGTGAGACGGCCCAGCCAATCGAGCCGTGACCGGATGCTATGCCACAGACATGATGGTTACTATGCTGGAAAATATAATTGAAATTGTGATTATGGTATATGTCTCGAATGAGACGACCTAGCCGTCGGGTCGTGATCGGAATCCGTATAAGAATACGATGGTGTTGTGATTGATGGTATATCGGTCTTAAAGATCTCCCAACCTAAGTTCTTGGAAATTTACTTGGAAAACTTATATGATTCTTAACTTGATATTATGGTATTGTTTGAGGTTTCTGTTGATTTCCTAATTGTTAATCCTTGTATTGTTGTTTATTCTATTGAGATAGTATTTAATTATATATACTAGTACTATTCGGCAGTACTAACGTCCCTTTTAACGGGAACGATGTATCTTTAAATAGATGCAAATGGTTCCATTGCAGATAGTGTTGATCAGCGGTAGTGGTATACCTTGTTCCCAGCAGACTTGTTCAACCCTACCATCTCCTTCACCTAATCCCACCAAGACTAGTTCAACCCTACCATCTCCTTCACCTAATCCCACCCAAGACTAAAAACAAACAAACAAACAGCAATATACATATTGTGATGATTTGAGGATATATATTTTTTTAAAGATACTAACTTCTTTGCTTATGTCTTCTTTATTAATCCAATTGTTGACAATATTAACTTTTGTGGGCAATGTATAGATATAATTGTATATATCTTGTCTACTAGTTGTTATAACTTCACTGACTATTGACTCGAAATACGTATAACGCATATCTCATCATGATCCTATGGCCCAAAATGTCTCTTCACTGAAGAAATAAACCAAAAAAAGATAACGTGAGCGAGACAAGGAACATAATATTTTGGTCAGTTAATTATCTTTGATTTCTAATTTTGGTTATGATCAATTTACTTTGGCATTTAAACTTCAAGTAATTGAATATACGTTTTTGATCGTTCACTAATAAATTCTCACTAATTTAACTGATTATTAACTATTATTCATGTGACTATTGTATATAAAGCTAGGAAAAACACGTTGTTTGTTACTTGAACGTTAAATAATTTAGTTAATCAAAAGCGGAAATCCTTGTACTATAGAAAAGAGTTTAATTGTTCTCTGTTTCACTATTTAGTTAGTTCAAATCCATTATACTATGGCGCTAATTATCCCTGATTTTAACGGAGGATCACGTGACATCTGCTTGCGAATAATTAACATTCCGGATTTAATTAAAATTCGCTCCTGATTATACCCATTACCCGATCTAATTCCCTTCAAAATCTTTGTGTTTTCCATTTTTTTATTTCTTATTTTTGTTGCATACTTCTTTGTCTTCTTCGTCGGTACCTTACTATACGCTTCACCAAATTCCACCCAAAATAAAAATAAATAAATAAATAAATAAACAACCATCTTCTTCTATCTTTCCAAATCGGGTCCATCAAGAATACTGATTAGTTAATTAGATTTGGTCGTCCATACTTGTAAAATTGATTGGAGTTTTTTTTTTTTTTGGATGAAATATTTTAATCTCTACTGGTTAGGGGAGTTGTGATGATTAATTTTTTGGTATTTATATTGTTGGGTCTTGAAGGTTCGAAATCGTGACAGAAAATTTTGAACTTGTAAAATAATTGCTTAAAGATTAATTAAATGTCCTTAATTGGGACTGCAAATCGAGATTAAACAATATTGTGATGATATTTGTGTATAGTAGCTGAACCGCCATTGAAAAAGCTTTGGAGCTTGAAATTTCAAAACTCATATCCAAAAGTAAATTCAAAATTATGGGTTAAAAATAATTTATTGTTGGTAATTGAGTTTATAATGTAATTACAAACACTAAGTTGTTGAAGAAACTTTAAAACAACACTCTTATGATTCTAAAAATATTTAAAGAGACGAATTGGGTTTCTTTTATTTCTTAACCCTTTGTTCAATTTAGTGATTGAAATGTGTTATAATTGTTATTTGAAAGTTGTGCCTCAAATTTGAGTTCATTTAGTTGTTTAACCTTAAAATTGTTAGGATTTATGCCCGTCACTAGAGGGGGTGAATAGTGCAGTACGAGAATATTGATAAATATTGCGGAATTAAAAAATACAGGAATTAAATAAATTCGGTAATTAAAATAACAAGGAAAGAACGCACCGAATTTATCCTGGTTCACCACAACTTGTGGCTAGTCCAGTCCCCGAGAGACTCTCTCGAGATTCCACTAACTCCGTTAAGCTTACGGGTGCTTAACAAACCGTTACACTTGCTCGTAGATGTACACTCTACAAGGCTTCAACTTGCTCGAGGATACCGCACCTCAAGACTTCAACTTGCTCGTGGATACCGCACCACAAGACTTCACACACTAAGACTTAGGGTACTTAGCGAATCCGACAATCAATGAGAAGATATGTTCTTCTCAAACACCTTTCTTTTTTACAACAAGAACTCTCTCAAAAGAGTAGATAAAGAGATACAAATTTAGCTCTATGAATAACTCAAAGTTGTCTCTCAAATGGCTCAACAAAAGCTCTAAAATGATGCTCAAATAATGTCAATATGTATATCAATATAGGGAAGTGTTGTGTGTTTAAAAACATCTCAAAAGACCTCTTTTTATAGGGGTTAAAGGGTGGATGTCCATTGCTTAATTGGCAATCAATAATGCTGATTTTATGCAAGGATAATCGATTATTTGATTTGCATAATCGATTATCCTTTTATTGTTACAAAATCGGAAGAGATTCTGCCCAAGAATAATCTATTATTTGGATGGCATAATCGATTATTTTGTTCCAGTGTTCAAAACTTTGGCAACGGATGCAAGATAATCGATTATTTAAGAATTATAATCGATTATATACCATTGATATACACTGTGTATACCACAGTATACCAGAATTGAAAACTTACTTCAAAAACCATTTTGGTTAAAATGAAAACGTTAAAATCATTTTGTTTGAAGTATATTAAAAATGTTTATTATATATATGATTTAATAAAATGATTTTATGCATATTAATGATGACCTATGTAATATACCAGAATATACCAGAATTGAAAACTTACTTCAAAAACCATTTTGGTTAAAATGAAAACGTTAAAATCATTTTGTTTGAGGTATTTAAAATATGTTTATGATAAATATGATTTGGTAAAATGATTTTATGCATATTTATGATGACCTATGTTGAGCCAAAAGACGAGATAACTTTAAACGTTGCTCGTACATTTGTTCAACCTAACGACCTACGCCTTGGGTCTTTGGTCTTGAACTTTTGAACTCGTTCTTGGCTTGTCTATGCAATTCCGTCATCAATATGCTTCTTGGCATTCAAGCTTGATTGTTTGTCATATAATATCGTTGTTTGACACTGACTTCATTGTTTGTCATTCATCAAAACCTATACCTGAAAATCATGCTCATGCAACCAAAGCGCACATATCATAGATAGAGTGATTTTCTATAATTTCCCCTTTTTGATAATGACAAACAACAGGAGATATGCATATCGGATTCCCCCTAAATTCATGCTATATCTCAACATACAATTCATGTAAACAATTTAATATAATTCCCCCTTAATTGAATATTCCCCCTCAATTAAAGCATACTAGAATGTGAAGACATTCCCCCTTATTCGATGCATATCGCCTAAATTTTTCCCCCTTTTGGCATTAGCAAAAAGAGTATACCAATTGTTATTTAAACTATTGACGATACCAATTGTTCGTAAAGAAATTATATCAACATCAAATAATACCAAACGTTAGTAAAAACATACTACCATAATAACGGTCATTTTTTTTTGCAAATATACCAACTGTTATTTAAACTAAAAGTATTCATCAAAACATGAATCAATCATTTAATATAAAAATAATTGATACCAATTGTTATTCAAAATAACACTTATCACAACTTGAATCAATAATTAATATCAATTGTTAGCACATATCAATTATTACGTTTTTATCAAAAATACGATAACTAACCGACGTTCCCCCTTGATGCAATAAGGTTTCGTGCTTGGTGCATCTACTACGATATTGTAGTCTTCAAGCACACCTGCAAATGTACCTAAAAATAGGTTTTCGGTACCCAACTTCTTTTGGGTCCTTGAGGGTTAGGCAAATAATAATCATAATCAAAATATGAATCTTTATGTTTAGCAAAACATACGGGTACAATGTGACCTACCCGGTTACAGTAATGACATATAACGTTCGGGTTGTGCATATGCTTTGGTTGAGCCAAATGCGTTCTAGGTGATCTAGAGTTGTTATTCCTAGAAGCGTTGAAATTCCTAGAGTTATTTCTAGGTGGTCTAAAATTATTAATTTTAGACTCATTAACAAAAATCCTAGAATCATTTCTAGGTGGCCTAAAATGATTCATTCTAGGCTCATTAATAAAATTCCTAGAGTTGTGTCTAGGTGGTTTAACCTCATTTCTATCATCCTTTTTAATTACTTCACTTGTTTTAGAATCATTTACACTACATTTTTCTAGTGTATTTCTAAGTTCTACGTTTTCTATTTTCAAAGAGCTACAAGAAGAACAATTTGAACTTTGAACAATTAAAGAGGCTTCATTCATCTCCTTGATTTTATTTTTGAGATCGACATTGTCATTTTCCAAAAATCTATTTTCTTCTTCTAAAATTTTGCTTTTATTTTTAAGAACAGTATTATCATTTTCTAAAAGATCATTTTCTTTTAAAGACGGTTGTTTTTCAAAATCTTTTTCTTGCAAAGAAAGTGTTTTCTCAAAAACTTTTTCTTGCAAAGAAAGTGTTTTCTCAAGATCTTTTTCTTGCAAAGAAAGTATTTTCTTCAAATCTTTTATGGTTTTGGAAGCTTTAACAAATTCACCATATAATTCATCATAGGCATTTTGTATTTCTTCAAACGAGTAAGAGTTAGAAATACTTACCTCTTCTTCTTCGTTGGCCATGAGGCATAATGCGGCAGTTTCATCGCCCGAGCTGTCCGAATCCCATGTTACGCGCCTATGGTGTTTCTTTTTCTTGTCCTTTGATTTTGGACAATGTGATTTGGTGTGGCCAAGTTTTCCATACTTTTGACATGAAGGACTTGGTTCTTCCTTCTTTATTTCCTTCTTCATAAACATACAAAACTTTTCAATTATATCATTGGAAATAATATCATCATCGCTTTCCGAATCACTTACCTCTACTTTTTTTGACGATGAGGCTTTGAAGGCAATATTCGAATTACTTCTAAGATAGGGATTAAGAATTGTACTTTCATAAGCTTTAAGGTTACCTCGTAGTCCATCAATTGTGACGTCCGTGATTCCTATCGACTCTTGGATAGCATTTGCTTTGGAACGCCATTCGGGAGTGAGACTCCGTAGGATTTTTCGAACTAGATCTTTGTTCGAGTATACTTTTCCGAGAGCATGAAGATTGTTGACGATCATTGAGAATCGTTCGAACATACTATCGATGTTCTCATCTTCCCTCATTCTAAAAAGTTCATATTCATGTGTTAGAAAATCAATTTTAGATTCTCGGACTTGAGACGTACCTTCATAAGTGATCTGGAGTTTGTCCCACATTTCCTTTGCGGTTGTGCAACACGAGATTTTCCGATAGTCGTCCGGATTCACCGCACAAAATAGTAAGTTGACGGCCTTTGCGTTTCTTTCAACCTTCTTGATGTCCTCGGCATCATATTCATTTTCCTCCTTTGGAACCATGATTTCCCCAACTTTCTTTGTTGGCATTTGTTCACCTTTCTTGATGATTTGCCATAATCGAAAGTTATTTGATTGGATGAATATTCTCATTCGCTCTTTCTAATATGTATAGTTTGTTCCGTCAAATAGTGGAGGGCTATAGGTGGAGTGTCCTTCGCTAATCATTCCTGCGTTCAATATTCTCAACAACAAAAAATATATATCGTGCTCTCAACCGGTTAAGGCTTTCAGAGAGTTAGGCTCTGATACCAATTGTTAGGATTTATGCCCGTCACTAGGGGAGGGTGAATAGTGCGGCACGAGAATATTTATAAATATTGCGGAATTAAAAAATGCAGGAATAAAATAAATTTGGTAATTAAAATAACAAGGAAAGAATGCACCGAATTTATCCTGGTTCACCACAACTTGTGGCTAGTCCAGTCCCCGAGAGACTCTCTCGAGATTCCACTAACTCCGTTAAGCTTACGGGTGCTTAACAAACCGTTACACTTGCTCGTAGATGTACACTCTACAAGGGTTCAACTTGCTCGAGGATACCGCACTTCAAGACTTCAACTTGCTCGTGGATACCGCACCACAAGACTTCACACACTAAGACTTAGGGTACTTAGCGAACCCGACAATCAATGAGAAGATATGTTCTTCTCAAACACCTTTCTCTTTTACAACAAGAACTCTCTCAAAAGAGTAGATAAAGAGATACAAATTTAGCTCTATGAACAACTCAAAGTTGTCTCTCAAATGGCTCAACAAAAGCTCTAAAATAATGCTCAAATAATGTCAATATGTATATCAATATTGGGAGGTGTTGTGTGTTTAAAAACATCTCAAAAGACCTCTTCTGCCCAAGAATAATCGATTATTTGGATGGCATAATCGATTATTTTGTTCCAGTATTCAAAACTTTGGCAACGGATGCAAGATAATCGATTATTTAAGAATTATAATCGATTATATACCATTTATATATACTGTGTATACCACAGTATACCAGAATTGAAAACTTACTTCAAAAGCCATTTTGGTTAAAATGAAAACGTTAAAATCATTTTGTTTGACGTATATTAAAAATGTTTATGATATATATGATTTAATAAAATGATTTTATGCATATTAATGATGACCTATGTAATATACCAGAATTGAAAACTTACTTCAAAAACCATTTTGGTTAAAATGAAAACGTTAAAATCATTTTGTTTGAAGTATTTAAAATATGTTTATGATAAATATGATTTGGTAAAATGATTTTATGCATATTTATGATGACCTATGTTGAGCCAAAAGACGAGATAACTTTAAACGTTGCTCTTACATTTGTTCAACCTAACGACCTACGCCTTGGGTCTTTGGTCTTGAACTTTTGAACTCGTCCTTGGCTTGTCTATGCAATTCCGTCATCAATATGCTTCTTGGCATTCAAGCTTGATTGTTTGTCATATAATATCGTTGTTTGACACTGACTTCATTGTTTGTCATCCATCAAAACCTATACCTGAAAATCATGCTCATGCAACCAAAGCGCACATATCATAGATAGAGTGATTTTCTACAAAAATAGAATAACAATCAAGCTTATAGTGTAATTTTAAGATTACGTCATACGTGATTTCATCTAATATCAATTAATAAATATAAAGAGTAATAATGGAGATTAATAATAGTATAAAGCAAATAAATGTTTGAACATAATTCAGTCCTCGAGCTTGAATACTCTCGAACTAATTTGTGCAAGAACAGTTAAAATATAACAAGTTGATGAACATGAATATGAACGATAGAAAAAACGTTATATTGCTTTGATATATTAGAGTTTAAGGCTCTAACAAAATGATTAGAACTCTCTTTATATAGTAGATGAATCTTATCTATGGTACAATTCTAATTACGAAAGTAAATCCCATGATTAGCCTAAACAACCACCTTTGATTTGATCCGTTCTGAGATTTCTGCAATTATTTTCGACCAGTCACAGATATCTCACTTTTCTATTATTGCGCTTTACTCGATGTGTCTCGATCGCTGTCGGCCTCGATCTTGACATGTACCTCGATTTTTGAACTCTTATCCTCGTATTTCGATATGAACCACCACGAAGCTGACCCTTAATTCAATTCTCTGGTCTCGATCAAATAGTAAATTCGAATAGGTCCGATTTTAACCGTATACATTAGTAAAAAAATAGGTGGATTTTGATGGGGAAAAAAATTAAAGAAACCGTCGTTAAAAAAGAAAGTGCTTGTTGAAGGGATTGGTCGGGGAATGAATTTAATTAGGTGCGGTTTTAATTAGAATCATGTATTTAAAATTTTGTTCCGGAGATGCCACGTATTCCTTGTTAAAATTAGGGATAAATCAGCGCCACAGTATAGCCTGTTATATAATTAAAACAGAGTATAAATTTGAAATATTTTTCGATAGTGCACAATTTTATTTTGCCCTTTTCCATTTCTGAAGCTATTACACCTTTTAAAACACGTTGAAATTACAAAATTATAGATCGTTTTAGCTGTATTATAATAGTAACAGATTTAACAACTAAAAGCTCCAACTGATATATGAGAATGAATCCGTATAGGGACAAATATTGAATTTGACACTTTACTAATTGAAGGCGAAAATATATTGCGAGGTATTATTTTTTAGAATTATCTAATTTCCAGTATGTTTCGATCTTCTTTACTATATATACCATTTTGCTAACTAAGCTCTTTATCAAGTTAGTACCCCACTAACTTTAGGCTTGGAGATCTCTGGCATTGGTAAGTGTTGATAAACAGTACTTTACTCATCGCCCCAAAGATGATGTACTACAATATTTATTTTCTAATCTATAAAGAGTATAATGTTGGAATAAATCCGACTACAAAACTGTAGTCTTCATATCGAATTATTTGGAACTATAACATAAGCGGAAGCGTACCTGAATCCATAAGTGGAAGCTCCTTGATCCGGCTTGAAGATCGTCCGGGGTTGAGTTTCTTGAAGATAATCCAAGGTTAGGCTTTCCACTTGATGTGCAAGACACGGTATTGCTCTCTAGCTTCAACGGGAAGAAGAAGAGAATGTCTTGCATTCTTGTGGGAACTATAACCCCCCTTACTATAATGTAACTTAAGAAAACTCAAAGGTCACAAGAATGTAACCTTAGTTACATGTATGTAACCTTAGGTAGCCCATCATTAACTACGGTTACTCTTTATGGGTATCTACACAAGAAATTATACCCTATACTTTATATGACAGTGTATTGGCCTCCTTAATAATAATGTCCAAAAGACCACTAATTTAGGCCAAACCAAAAGATAGCACATAACATATAATTCATCCATATATTGTCCATATGCATGTAGTATAAGTCCATATATCTAACAATCTCCCACTTGGACGATATACTCATGCATATGTACAAACCTTAGTATTATATGTTACATTATAACTTTATGAGCTCAGTATTGCTATTAAAATAAAATTGTCATGAACAATCCGGTCCATCAATCATATCAACATAGGACCTAAGAGATCTTAGTTACTCTCGAGTAACTAGACCCAACATTGATCACGTATATCAATATAACCAACAACATGGATCAAGTATAGGTGTGTAGCATGGAAATAACATAAAGTGTGGTCTGAAATAGAATGTCTATTTCCAACTGGTTCACCTTATTGAGATCAATCATAAACCATAAGAGTACATAAAACTTTAAGACTGAATATCTGCAGATAAAACCTTAAAGACTGAATTACCGAATGTACTGGACAATACATAATTGTATAATACAAACTCCTACTAAAACTCATAATCCTCAACTGATTTGACACCCATGCGAGCAATATGCTCATGAAATACTTTGGGTGGCAATCCATTAGTAAGCGGATCCGCAATCATGGAGTTTATACTGATGTGCTCTATGCACAATTGTCCATTTTGTACTCTTTCTTTAACAACCCGAAACTTGACGTCCATATGCTTTGCCTTCGTCAAGCTACTGTTATTGTTAGCATAAAGAATTGCTGATCTGTTGCCACATAATAGCCTGAGTGGCTTTTTAATACTGTCTACTATGTGCAATCCACTAACAAAATTTCGCAGCCATAATCCCTCATTGGATGCCTCATAACATGCCATGAATTCCGCTTCCATGGTGGAAGTGGCCGTAAGAGTTTGCTTGATGCTTCTCCAAGAGATAGCTCCGCCAGCAAACATGTAGATATAGCCTGATGTAGACTTCAGACTATCCTGACATCCAGCAAAATCAGAGTCGGTGTACCCGATGATCTCAAGCTGGTCCGATCTCCGATATGTGAGCATGTAATCCTTAGTTCTCTGTAAGTACCGCATGACACTTTTGGCTGCCTTCCAATGGTCCATTCCCGGATTGCTGAGATATCTGCCCAGCATCCCAACAATGTATGCGATATCAGGTCGTGTGCATACCTGAGCATACATCAGACTACCTACAGCCGAAATATAAGGTGTCTTCTCCATTTCCATGGTTTCAAAACTATTCTTTGGGCACTGTTTGAGACTGAACTTGTCTCCCTTAGCAACAGGGGTGTCGCCTGGTTTACAATCCTGCATGCCAAATCTTTTAAGAACCTTATTGATATAGCCCTTTTGTGACAGACCGAGAACACCTTTGGAGCGATCTCGATGTATCTGAATTCCTAATACAAAAGAAGCATCACCAAGATCTTTCATTTCAAATTTCTTTGAAAGAAATTTCTTAGTTTCGCGCAATAATACTATATCATTACTGGCAAGCAGTATGTCATCGACATATAATACCAGAAAAATATGTGTGCTCCCACTGAACTTATGGTATATACAGTCATCAGCAATATTTGGTTCATAACCAAAAGATGTAATGACTTCATGAAACTTATGATACCATTGATGGGAAGCTTGCTTGAGCCCATAGATGGATTTCTTTAATTTGCAAACCCTTTTCTTTGAGTCTCCCGAAACAAAGTTTTCAGGTTGCACCATATAAATTGATTCCTCAATGTCACCATTGAGAAACGCTGTCTTAACATCCATCTGATGAAGTTGAAGATCAAAATGTGCTACTAGTGCCATTATTGTCCTAAAAGAGTCTTTCGATGAAACCGGAGAGAAAGTCTCTTTATTATCAATGCCTTCCTCTTGAGTGTAGCCCTTTGCGACAAGGCGAGCTTTATACTTAATGATATTGCCCTCTGAATCCCTCTTGGTTTTAAATAACCATTTACAACCAATTGGTTTAACACCTTCGGGCAATGTAACAAGCTCCCAAATGCCGTTATCGCTCATAGACTTCATCTCATCATTCATTGCATCAATCCACTTTTGAGAGTTAGAACCTTCATGGCTTGACGGAAGTTGATTGGATCATCTTCCTCAAGTCCAATGTCACTTTCTTGTTCTTGGAGAAATACAACATAATCGTCCGGAATTGCACTTCTCCTCTCTCTAGTGGATCTCCTTAATGGCACTTCACATTCTTGAGGTTGTTGAGTTTGATTTTCATTAATAATATCAGGAACTTGATTAGGGAGATTATCAAGATTGTCTTGAACTGGAGTTGTGTGATCCGTATCAGGAATGAGAACACCCTGATCAAGATCAATAACTGGAGGCAAAGACACATGTTCTTCCTCAAAGACAAAATCTCTAACTTTATCTCCCCACCCCCAAAACTCAATATCCTCAAAGAACCGAGCATTACCCGTCTCAAAAATAGTTCTAGAAGTGGGATAATAGAACTTATACCCCCTGGATTTTTCAGATTATCCAACAAAATAGCTACTAACCGTTTTAGAATCCAGTTTCTTTTCATTTGGCCTGTAAGGACTTGCCTCAGCTGGACAACCCCAAATGTGTAAGTGCTTTATACTGGGCTTATGTCCAGTCCATAGTTCATATGGGGTTTTGATTGTAGCTTTAGTTGGAACCCTATTAAGTATATATGCTGCGGTTTTCAATGCTTCTCCCCAGAGTGAGTCTGGCAAAGTAGTATGACAAATCATACTTCTCACCATGTCCTTTAGGGTCCGATTTCGTCTCTCAGATACACCATTCATAGTAGGACTGCCTGGCATGGTGAACTGAGGAACGATCCCACACTCATCTAGGAATTTAGCAAATGGCCCTGGACGTTGTTCACCTGAACCATCATATCTACCATAGTATTCACCACCACGGTCAGATCTAACGGTTTTAATCCTTTTGCTTAGTTGATTTTCAACTTCGGCCTTATATGATTTGAACACGTCTATAGATTAGGACTTCTCATGAATGAGATATAGGTATCCATAACGAGAGTAATCGTCTATAAATGTGATAAAGTATTGTTGACCATTTCTACAACGTGTAGGGAATGACCCACAAATATCCGTATGTATCAATTCTAAGACATCCGAAGCTCTCTGGGCACCTAATCTCGTCTTGTTTGTTTGTTTACCCTTGATACACTCAATGCAGATATCCAAATTTGAGGAATCAAGAGAATCAAGAATTCCATCTGACACGAGTTTCTGAATTCTTTGTTTAGATATGTGACCTAAACGCTTTTGCCAGAGTGATAAAGAATTCTCATTAGATAATTTTCTTTTGGTACCACTAGAACTTGTATGCAAAGTTTCATTATGTGAGGTTATTATGTCAACCAAATATAGGCTATCATATGCTGATAAAAGACCAGTACCGATAAGATTTGAACCTTGAAAAACACTCACTTTATTGTCACCAAATGAACAAGAATAACCGGATATGTCCAATTTGGGAACAGAAATTCAATTCCGTCTAAAAGACGGTACAACAAAAGTCTCATTCAAATCCAAATAAAAACCAGTCTTAAATAATAGCCTAAAATTTCCAATAGCCTCAACTTCAACCCTTTTGCCGTCACCAACATAGATGTATCTTTCACCATCACTTGGTTTTCGGCAATTCAGGCAACCCTGCATAGATATACTTATGTGAGTAGTAGCAGCAGAATCTATCCACCAAGTATCTTTAGGTACCGAAATTAAATTAACTTCAGAACAAACAAGAGCAAGATATATACCCTTTTTCGCACGCCAAGCGTGGTATTTGGTACAATCTTTCTTCATGTGATTAGTCCCCTTACAGAAAAAGCAACCTGATTCTGTAGTTTCAACCTTAGTTTCCTTGTGTTGCTTCTTCTGGGGCCTTGAGACCGCAACTTCCTTATTTTTCCTCTTCTTGTTGTCTTTAGAAGAGGATGCCAAATGAGCACTTTCTGTCTTATCTTGCTTTATTCTCTCTTCCTCTTGCACACAATGTGAAATGAGCTCATTAAGAGTCCATTTCTCCTTTAGGCAGTTGTAACTGACCTTAAACTAATTAAAGTGTGCAGGGAGAGAGATCAAAACTAAGTACACAAGTAGTTCCTCAGGTAATTCCAACTTGAGTGACTTTAGTTTCGAAGCAATATGAGACATTTCTAAAATGTACTCCCTTATGTTTCCTTTGCCTTTATACCTCATGGAAACAAGTTTACTCAAAAGAATACTAGTTTCCGCCTTTTCGTTTAATGCAAAACGCTTTTCAAGGTCCTCAAGGAAAACGTTGGCATTGTTTTCTTCAGTCATAGTGCCCCTAAAAGATTCTGGAATTGCACGTTTCATGATCATAAGACTCATGCGATTTGAGCGTTCCCACTTCTCCATCTCCTTCTTGTCATCAAAAGAAGATGTATCCTCAAGAGAAGTAGGTTTCTCAATCCGAAGTGCAAGGTCTAGATCCATGCAACCGAGAACTATCATAATGTTCTCTTTCCATTCCTTAAAATTTGTGCCATTAAGCACAGGGATGCTGTTAATGTTCGCAGATATTGTAGCAGCTGAAGAATTCGCTGAAAATAGAACAAGGACAACTTAACACATGCTTACAATTATTTGAATTTTAACTTTAGTATACAGATTCAAAATAGGCAAATCCCATTACAAGATACCTAGCACAACATTGATTTTAGTTTTCGGACAGAAAATCAATTTGTAAGTGGTACTCTTGGTGTAGTAATCAAATATTGACAATAAACTCCTGTCAATATCAAGCCTTCCTTTGGGCCGACTTAATATTCACATGGAAAACTTAATAATTGTCACATATTTAACACCACAAGCATGCTCGAATTCCTGCCAAATAACAACCTTCCTTTGGGCCGGTTTTAAACGCATGGAATACTAACATACACAGTCATCTTATATTTTAAAAATCAATCAATCTACACAAAAGAGGTTACTTTGGTAACATAATGTTTCAATTGACTAATATAAAATATTAGATGCAAAATTAATTAGTTCTTTAAGCCATATATTGAATCTCAACCGAAATTTACATGTTTATAATTATAAAATCTGAATAATAATGGATTAATGTTATAACATTAATCTTGCATTATGTGTCCATTAATCTTAAGAAAAACGTTTCTTTAATGAAGGAAAAACGTTTCATTAATTAATTTTACATTATGTCTTTATTAAATTGCCAGAAAATAAAATGTTTCTGCAATTTATTGCCAGATAATCGATTATCTGGTCCTGATAATCGATTATCTTGGCCTTCTGGAATTTCAATTTTTGCTGGAAATTCCAGATAATCGATTATCTCGCCAGGATAATCGATTATCTTGGCTTTCTGGAATTTGGCGGACATATAACATAATCGATTATCCAAATACAATAATTGATTATTGTATGGATCTGTTTCATAAATATTTGATGAACAAATGAAACAATCGATTATTGATCTAAAATAATCGATTATGTAAACGTTACAAATAAGATAATCGATTATCTTAAGCTTCTGTTTTGCAAAATTTTGGTGAACTTATCAAGATAATCGATTACCTATATAAGATAATTGATTATCTTACCAATCTGTCCAACTTAATGGGACTTTCAACAAAAGGCTTAATCATGGAATCATATTCAACAACCGAAATTATGCAAATAATTTCAACATTTCAATTCATTTGGTGATATGAAAAGTATCGAAATACTGAAGTTTATCATCAACAAATCATTCATGAAAGCATGCTATATCAAGGTACTAGAACTTCAAAATTAAAATTCTATTTGAATTTAGTCATTAAGCATTATAACATTGAATTCATGAACTTCCAAATGATCCAATATGAAGGAGGCTCTGATACCAATTGTTGGAATAAATCCGACTATAAAACTGTAGCCTTCATATCGAATTATTTGGAACTATAACATAAGCGGAAGCATACCTGAATCCATAAGTGGAAGCTCCTTGATCCGGCTTGAAGATCGTCCGGGGTTGAGTTTCTTGAAGATAATCCAAGGGTAGGCTTTCCACTTGATGTGCAAGACAAGGTTTTGCTCTCTAGCTTCAATGGGAAGAAGAAGAGAATGTCTTGCATTCTTGTGGGAACCATAACCCCCCTTATTATAATGTAACTTAAGAAAACTCAAAGGTCACAAGAATGTAACCTTAGTTACATGTATGTAACCTTAGTTAGCCCATCATTAACTAAGGTTACTCTTTATGGGTATCTACACAAGAAATTATACCCTATGCTTTATATGACAATGTATTGGCCTCCTTAATAATAATGTCCAAAAGACAACTAATTTAGGCCAAACCAAAAGATAGCACATAACATATAATTCATCCATATATTGTCCATATGTATGTAGTATAAGTCCATATATCTAACATATAAATATTGCTTGCCCAAAGTTTTTATTTATTTATTTATTTATTTTGCTTATATCTCTCCAAAGTTAAAATTCGGCAAGAATATATATATATATATATATATATATATATATATATATATATATTGTGCAGTATAGAAAAGAGTAAACAACAATCTTATGATGCAAGAGAAAATCAATGACCCTTCAGACCACCGAAAGTATCTCATTGTATCAGTCGCATTTATCATCCAGCATTTCGTAATGTATAGTTTGGGCACCTTTGTCTTTCTTTCTCGAGATGAATGTGTAACAGCCTAACATCGAAAGTACCCTTTTTCTTGTCGACGAGTCATTCCTAAACATTTATTATTCTCTGAATTTTTAATTGCACATGTAAGCGAAAGGTCTTTTCATGTTTACACAAACAAGATTGTATACTGTGAAAATTGGGGCTACCCGATTTCGCTCTTTGATGGAAAACGTGATATCATGTTGAGAGGCCAGGACGTTGAGCTCGAGTTTGAGGTCCCTTTTCGATATCGAGATCGAGGTCGATATCATTTGCCGAGGTCGAAAGAAGGCATACCTCGAGATAGTACCGTTATGATTCAGTAATCGGAAGAGCGAGATACCCGCCACGACCTGAAGATCTGTACGTAAATTTCGGATGGATTGGTCTTTGGCGATTAGACAGCTGTCAAATATGATTTCCTACTGTAATTAGAAGTGTACCTTATCTAGGACTCCCCTATTATATAAAGGGGTGCTCATTCATTTGCAAAGAACGTTTTTTTTACCAAGAAGAAAATACATGCACTTTATTCTCTAGTTATTTTACTTACTGTTAATAAGAGTTGCTTTATAACTTGCTATACCCACTATTCCACCTCGAAACTGTCATAGTTCGAGGTCGAGATTTGGCTTGCACACTGATTTGATCTATTTTATTATTCAACTTATATATTTAATTGTATTTATCAACTGGTATTGGACTAAATCACATATCTTTATAATCACAATACAAGTTTAATTGTTACTCGAATGTTAGGATAAACAGTTTAGCGCCAACTGTGGGGCTAAGGAAAGTAATGATTGTTCGGTCTCGGGTTTTAGCGGAAAACGATAATATAATTGCTCCAGGAGTCGGGGTGCCATTGATTAACCTTGGAGGGGGGTGGTGCTAGTTGGAGATCTAATCGACGTCAGTTCCCACATAATTTTGAATGCGGACTTAGGCGTGGAGCCCGAAGAAAGTATACGCAGGGAAGGCCGATCTGATAGAAGGACGATCTGATAGCAAAGGAACACAGGGCGTAGGAGATGGAGGAGTTACTCTCCAGGTAATACTCGAGATGCTACAGGCTTAGCAGGCCGCTATTGCTCAGCTTCAAAGTCAATATAGAACCCGAGTATGGTCGAGCCGGAAATCACTTGCTATACAGAGCTAGTGCCGAAAAAGGATGAATGGTAACGGATCAGGGACTGATACAATAATTATGAAAATACTCGAGGAGCTCACCAAAAACATTGACTTGGGAGAGAAGAAAATCGAAGATAATGATAAAAAAGTAGAAACATACAACTTCTGAGTTTATCAGATACCAAGGGCACCCCAGATCTTAAATGGTTTGGATTCAAAAAAGTTCGTGGAGAATCCTTTCCCTCAGAGTGCGGCTCCGAGTCCCATTCCTAAGAAGTTTCGTATGTTGGATATACTTAGACAAAATGGGACCACCGATCCTAATGAACACATCACTTCGTACACATTCAGAATAAAGGGAAATGACTTAGAAGACGATGAGTTCGAGTATGTTTTGTTGCAAAATTTTTGGGAAACTCTATAAAAGGGAGCAAGGATTTGGTATCACTACTTGCCACCAAATTCCATCGACTCATTTTTCATGTTAGCAGATTCTTTTGTGAAGGCACACGATGGGGCCATAAAGGTCACAACCAGAAAAGTAGACGTTTTCAAGATAAAACAAAAGGATAACAAAATTCTAAGAGAGTTTGTGCCCCGATTTCAAATGGAACGCATGGAGTTGCCACTGGTCACAAATAATTGGGCCATTCAAGCTTTTATCCAGGGGTTAAACGAGCGGAATTCGGTAGAATCACAGTAGTTGAAGCAAAATCTGGAAGAGTATGGAGCTGTAACTTAGGAAAATGTGCACAATCGAAATCAATTAAAGAACAGGGTCGAAAATGACAAATTAGGAGGCCCTTCTGATTCGCTACATCCAAACAGGTTTACAGCTAATACCCTACGGGACATCGATAGGGAGCCAAGATCAAACCAAAAACGATATAAACCATACACCAGATCGAAGGAACTATGGTTGGGGACACAATCTCTCCCAGAATGATCAAAGAAATGGTCAGAGACAAAATTCTCGGGGACTTATGAGCAAAAGAGGTTTTGATAAGCATGTCGATCCTATAGAGGCACCTCGATTATCGGAGTATAACTTTAGCGTCGACGCATCAGGCATTTAATCGGAAAGATCAAAGATACTAGATGGCCCATACCTATACAAATGGATCTTTCTCTAAGAAATCCAAATTTGATGAGCAAGTATCATGGCATGCATGGCCACAAGACCGAGGATTGCATGAAATTAAAGGAGGAGGTAGCTCATCTATTCAACGAAGGCCACCTTCAAGAGTTTCTTAGAGATCGAGCCAAGAATCATTTTAGAGAAAGAGACACCAACAGAAAAAATGAATCGGAGGAACTCAATATTTCATTCATATGATCGTCAGCGGGGTCGATATTCCGCAAGGACCCGTATTCAAACGCACTAAGGTATCGATCACTAGGGAGAAACAGACATGGGATTATGTGCCCGAGGGCTCCTTATAATTCAGCGACGAAGAAACAGAAGGCATTTTTCAGCCACACAATGACGCTCTGGTAATTTCTATCTTATTAAATAAAGTTAAAGTTAAGCATATTTTAGTGGATCCAGGTAGCTCGGTGAATATCATCCGGTCAAGGGTCGGGGAGAAACTCGGCCTACAAGATCAAATTGTGCCCGTAGCCCGGTTCTTAAATGGATTCAACATGGCAAGTGAAACAACTAAAGGTGAGATTACTCTGCCAGTGAACGTGTTTGGAACCATACAAGATACCAAGTTCCACATGATTGGGGGCGACATGAGGTATAATGCCCTTCTTAGGAGTCCTTGGATCCACACCATGAGGGTAGTTCCTTCGACTCTCCACCAAATGATGAAATTCCCGTTGGACGGTGTGAAAACAGTGTACGGCGGGCAGTATGCTGCAAAGGAAATATTTGCAGTCGACAAGGTTATACTAGTATCAATGTTATTAGACCCAGAAAGGTTGAGCGTAAAAGTTAAATAGGAAACCAAATAGCGATCATAACCATCAGCCTCGACTGAATCGGGAAAGTAGGAGATAAAAGAAAAAGAGGATTTTTTAACCTCTCAAACCTTTAGAACTCGAAAGCAATAAAATCAAAGATCGAAGAGCTAGAACAGGTTATACTCATCGAGTACTTTCCCAAGTAAAAGGTATCCTAGGAACGATGTTAACCCCCAAACTCAGGATAAAACTTATTCAGTTTCTTATTGATAACATGGATTGTTTTTCTTGGTCCCATTTAGACATGATAGGGATCCTACCGGAGATAATGATGCATCGACTAAGCATGGACCCTAGGTTCAAACCAGCGAATCGTAAGAACCCCAGTACGAGGTGAATCACGCATTCATAAAGGACAAGGTAAAGAAACTTCTCAAAATATGGTCTATTCGGGAGGTAAAATACCCCGAATAGTTAGCCAATGAAGTCGTAGCACCTAAAAAGGGAACAAACTTAGAATGTGTGTAGATTATAAGGACTTAAACAAGGCATGCCCCAAATATTCCTTTCCATTTCCTAACATTGATCGCATGATCGACACCATAGGTGGCCACGAGATCCTTACCTTTATCGATGCTCATTCTAGGTACAATCAAATTCAAATGAACCCGGAAGACCAGGAAAAAACTTCATTTATCACCAAATATGGAACATATTGTTATAATATAATTCCATTCGGGCTAAAAAATGCAGGAGCTACGTACCAACACCTAGTAAATAAGACGTTCGAAGAGAAAATAGGTAAGTCAATGGAAGTTTATATTGATGACATGCTAGTTAAGCCCTTGCACCGAGAGAACCATTTGGCTCATTTATAGGAAACGTTTGAGATTTTGAGGAAATATAACATGTAACTCAACCCCGAGAAATGTGCTTTCGGGTCGGTTCAGGAAAAATCCTGGGCTTCATGGTATCAAATCGAGGGATTAAAATCAATCCTGATAAAATAGATGCCATCAAAAACATCACCATTGTGAAGAATGTAAAGGCCGTGCAGAGGCTAATGGGCGGATAGCTACTCCGGGCCGATTTATCTCAAGGTCATTGGATTGAAGCCATATACTTTTCTCTTTACACAAAAAGAAGAATAATTTCACCTGGACCCTGGAGTGTCAACAAGTATTAGAGGAACTAAAGCGATACCTATCGAGCCCACGACTACTTCACACTCTGAAGGCAGAGAGAAACTTTACTATATTTGGTGGTATCAGAAGACGTACTAAGTGGTATCCTAGTTCGAGAAGAACAAGGTACAAACTTTCCCATTTACTATGTAAGTCGAACCTTAGGGGAAGGAGAAACTAGATATCCTCACTTACAGGAATCACCACTTGCACTTATAAGTGCTTCTAGAAAGTTAAAATCATAATTTCAATGTCACCTCATATGTGTGTTAACCACTTACCCACTTTATAATATTTTAGACAAGCCCAAACTTTTGGGTCGATTGTCCAAATGGGTCATCGAACTCAGGGTACAATATCGAGTATCAACCCCAAACGACCATCATGTCTCAATTTACTGGACTTCATGGCTGATTTCAAGCAAACCCTTGTACCCGAAGTTGAAAAGGAACTCTAGTTAAAATTGGGAACATCATCGGGGGTATGGACCCCTTTCACAGACGGTGCTTCTAATGTTAAGGGACCCAGTGTAGGCATCATTTTGAAGCGACCCACCGGAAGCACTATTAGGCAGTCTATCAAAACTTCTAGGTTGACTAACAATGAGGCCAAGTACGAGGCCATTATTGCAGGTCTAAAGCTAGCTAAAAGCTTGAGGCAGAAGTCATTGAAGCCAAGTGTGACTCTTATTGGTGGTGAACCAAGTAAACAAAAGCTTCAAAGTTCGAGAGGGTAGAATGCAAAGGAATTTGGACAAGATACAAGTAACTTTGCATTGTTTCAAGAAGTGATTTTTGGACCACATACCTTGGGAACAAAATAGTGAGGGCGATGCACTTTAAAATTTGGGATAATCGATCGAGGAAGACAAGATCATCCCAGGGTCTGTCATCTAGCAATCGAGATATGTGGCCGAGGAGGGTCCTGGTGAGATAAACTGTACAAGCTTGACCTGGGATTGGAGGAATAAATATATCGAATACTAAAAAAAGAAAAAGATCCCATTGGACTCTAAATAGTCGAGGGACCGATGAACCAAAGCTGCTCAATTCACATTGGATGAAGATATAATATTATGCAGAAGAACCTTCGATGAAACATTTGCGATATGTTTAGGGCTGGCAGAAACCGATTATGTTTTATAAGATGTTCAATAAGGCACTTGTTGGACCAATCTGGCACCGAAATTTTTTACGGTATTAATGGGATAGCATGGAAAAATATATTAAGGAGTTTGTTAAAAAATGTGATAAATGTCAAAGGATTGCACCGATGATCCATCCGTCGAGAGAGCAACTTCATTCAGTCCTATCCCCATTGCCATTCATGAAATGGGGAATGGATATCGTAGATCCTCAGCCAACGGCCCCATGTAAAGCTAAATTCATTTTGTTAATGACTGACTACTTTTCAATAGGTGGAAGAACAAGACTTCGAGAAGGTCAAAGAAAAAGAAGTTATAGACTTCATCAAGGACCATATCATGTGTCGATTCGGGATACGTGCCGAAATCATATGCGACAACGGAAAGCAATGCATTGGAAGCATGGTAACGGAGTTCCTCGAAAAACATAAAATAAAAAGGATCTTATCGACGCTGTATCACCCAAGAAAAAACGGACAGGTCGAATAGATGAACAAGACTATCATTCAAAACTTAAAGAAAAGGATAAATGACACTAAGGGAAAATGGAGAGAAGTTTTACCCAAAGTTCTTTGGTCATATCAAATGACATTGTAGTCCAGCACGTGGGCAACCCCGTTCTCCTTAGTATATGGCTCCGAGACCTTAATTCCAATTGAGGATGGGGAACCTAGCACCAGATTTCGACATGCAACAGAGGAATAAAATCACGAGGCTATGATTACTAGCCTCAAACTATTGGATGAAAATGGGAAATGGTGGTTATTCGGATGGCTGTACAGAAGTGGAGAATCAAAAGATATTACAATAGAAGAGCCAACCTTCGCCACTTTGGAATCAGGAACTTAGTTCTAAGGAAAGTCACCCTCATTACTTGAGACCCGAACGAAGGGAAACTAGGCCCAAATTGGGAAGGACCATATCAAATCCTCGGTATCATCGCAAAGGGGTCTTACAAACTTGGCACAATGGAGGGCAGGCAATTGCCAAATAATTGGAATGTATCACTACTCAAACAATATTATTGCTGAGGTATGACTTTCTCCCTTTTCCATTTGTATACTAACTTATTGCAGGTGTTCGATCAAAGACGTCGAGAAAACTCTTCAACATGAAAACCTTTGGTTTTAAAGAATGCGTTGCACTCTTTTTCCCACAGATCGGTTTTTATCCCAAATGGATTTTTCTGGAGAGGTTTTTAACAAGACAACAATTATGTGCTACCTGAGGAAAATTCAAAAGTTTCCAAGGCTTCTTTTCAATCAAGCTCGAATACTAGGAGCATCACCCCTGGAGGTTATATTTTCGAGAAAAATACTTCATGTCAAAGGGTATTGATAGGAAACTTTGTAATGGGACAAATAGTCGAGTGAATCGTGTCGATATAGATTAGTCAAGCCCTAATGGAAAAACATGTATGCATGTATAAATTATTCAAAGAAACACTTTTTATATCAAATAATTTATGAAAATTTACTACTATACGAGAACCATACTAATGATTTGTGAGGAATGCTGAAGTGCCAGGCGCAGATATATCTAGAACACTTAGGCGCTGTCATCGACAATCAGCATATTCGAGTTATCTAAAGTCAAATTCATACGACCTCAAAGAGGTGCCCTTCGATCTATAGGCTAAGGCCATCTTTCTCAGGGACTAACACCTCAAATAAGTTCGAAGCGTTATTGGGGAATAAGACCAGGAGTCATACCTAAATTCTATGGCCAAATTAATGCGGTTCGAAGACGTCAGAACCCAACAATCAAAATAGGCCTTTGAGTTCTTTAAAAAACCAATTATAAAAGGCTACCCTAGACAAATAATAAAAGGGCTTCGATAAAACCGGCCATCAAAAAACTTTAAGAGGTATCAAAATTATCTTAACGCAAACATGCGATGGCACAAAAAACAGGAGGGTTTCAATCGATATCGAACCCTCAAATAAACCCAATGGGTAAAAAATACATGCTAAGGCATAAATAAATTTTTACTAAGTATTTTAAGCCAAAATAGGAGAATAGTAGCCATCTTTTAGAGGCCATAATGGCCCGATCTAAAAGAGCCTAAGGGCCAATACTCTTAGAGTTCGAGATCTTGTTCTCACTTAATCTAAGGGTTTGATTTTCTTGAGCCCAAATAAATAATTACTTGATTATGGCTCAAGGACTCACCGTTATCCGATATAAACCCTAGAGGATCTATGACTCAAACTTCGAACCTTATTCGAACTTGACCATGGTATCTTTGAGGAAGACACCCGAGACAAAGTCTCGAATACACCGTTCAAAGCATAAGATTGTGCTAAAACTTTGTATGGTAAAAAACATACTTACAAAGATAGGGATGGAAGTCAAGATAAATTTTCTTTCATATATATTTGAAAGAAATGTGTACAAGAGACCAACGGAGGTCTTACAAAAAGAAAAAGAAAAAATCCTAACTATGCCCGTGCTGGTTTCTCCCTCGAGAGCAGCTTCTCCTTCAGTCTCCTCGTCTTTATCAGACCTACCTTGGTTTCCTTAAACATCATCATCATCATCATCATTGTCGTCATAGGAGACAAGAAATATGGAATTAGCTTCAAGCGCTTTAGCTTGTGCTATCTCTTCAGAGAGGTCGTAACCTCAAGCATGGAGTTCCTCGAGGGTCTCCCTCCAGGATTGGCACTTTGCCAAATTATTGATCCGTCTCTCTCGATCGGAAGCCTCTCTTAGCGGCATTTGAGCAGCCTCAACATCAGCCATGTATACGTCTATGGTTTTGTTAGCCACGATCTTTGTCTCCCCGGTCTCTGCCCTATCCTTAGCAAGCTTGACCTCGATCTCGTCGATTCTTTTTATCTGGGCCGAACTTTTCTCTTTAGTGCCTCAAATTTGGGCCTCGAATGATGCCAGTTTGGCCAAAACAACCCCTTTGTCTGCAGCAAAGCTATCCATGTTCTCCTTCCACCGATCGCAGTTGGCCTTGATCTGAGCAACCTCCCCTCGAAGCATCTTGATCCTCTCCAGTTTTTGCTACATTTGAGATACTGAAGTGCTAGCCTCCACGGATCGAGTAGACCATACTCTTTCAAAATGATAGTTACCTACTTTCCTAACTCGGCCTCATCCTTACGAGCCTTGGCAAAGTCTGCTCGAAGGTCCCTGAGCTCCTTATCCTTTTGACCATAAAGGAGCTTCAAAGCATTCCTCTCCTATGATGTCTTCTAGAGCTCGGTCTCATATTGGCTCAGACCGGCCCTAAACTTTGTTTAAGACTACACATAAAGAAATATACAAGTTAGGATAAAAGGAGAAGGAGGAAAAGAAAATTGCAAGAATGGGAATTAATACTTACTTGAGATAAAAGGCATTGGGCCTCTTCGAAAAGGGTGGATACGTCTTTAGATTAGTAGCAACATCAACCCCGATAAAGCAATCCCGAAAAGGATCCTCTTTACTTGGGACTTTGGCTAAGTCAGGTATCTATAGAGCCTGAGCCTCCCTTATGGCCTCCTTAGAGTAAAGCGGTACAGAGGGAGAGTGACCTATCATCATGGCCCTGAGAAAATCACTCGGAGTGCTCCATCCGGCCCCGAGGATCTCAAAATCAGCCCCCTCCAACATTCTTGTTGATGGACAAGGAACAATTTCAACCTCGGGAGATTTAGGGGTTTTGACCGAATATTTCTTCAATGCCTCCTCCTCACGATGTAGGATCTCTGGCTCGGAGCGTTTGGCAACCTCTACCGACTTCCTAGCTCAAGCCACCAGCACCTAGTCATCACCCTTGTCTACTTCTTCGTCACCCAACTGGTGGAATGATTCTATATCTATAGGAATGAGATTTCTCCTGCTTCTTCGAGCTGGAGCCTTTTTAGCTTGGAGATCCTCAGGATCCAAGACTCTTTTCGTATTATCTTTCTTCAATTTTATAATTCGGGACTTGGTCTCTTCCCTAGGCGGGGCTGGCCTCGTTTTAGAGACATCTCTAATGCCTGTATGAAGGAGAATCAAGTACTAGCGAATAGATATCTCCGATAAAGGGGAAACATCAAAAGCTTACAAGATGAACGTACCATGATGTTTGGCTTCCCATCTACCCTTGGCCAAATCACGTCAGTAGCGCTCAGCATAAGAGGAAGTCTAAGCTAATCTCCAGGACCAGTCTTCGGGGTCGGTGCCGTATGAGACATCCAAGCGACCACTGTGAAATAGATGAAGGCATCATATAATGGAGAAATAGAGTACACATGCTAATGGGTAAAAACGTCGCATACATTCAGGGTTCCACTTCTCTAGGAATGGAATTTTCTCCTCTAGGATGATGTCGCAGGTCCTAACTCATGCGAACTGACTCATGCAAACCGGATCTTTATCCTTGTTGTTGCTCACAAAAAAGTCCTTGTTCGCTTGATGTTGGAGCTTGATCAACCTTCGAAAAACCGAGGTCGATATAATTGGATGAGATGGTTGAGGGTGAACTCAAGCCCCTTGGCATTCCTAGAAAAGAAGCGAACATGATTACTATGCGCCAAAACACGGGTTAGATCTGGACGAGGGTGACCTGGTACCTCTTGGAGAATTCGATAATGACAGGATTGAGTAGGGTCTGCGGCTCGGAGCTCCTGGCAGCCTCTACCGGCTTCCTAGCTCAAGCTACTAGCGCCTAGTCATCATCCTCGTCTACTTCTTCTTCACCTAACTGGTGGACTGATTCTGTATCTATATGAATGAGATTTCTCCTGCGTCTTTGAGCTGGAGAGAGGTCCTCCGGCTCTAAGACTCATTTCCTTTTATTATCTTTCCCCGATTTTAGAATTGGGGACTCGTTCTCTTCCCTAGGCGTCTCGTTTTAGAGACATCTCTAATGCCTCCATGAAGGAGAATCAAGTATGAGCGAATAGATATCTCCGATAAAGGGGAAGACATCAAAAGCTTACAAGATGAACTTACCGTGACGTTTGGCTTCCCATCTACCCTTGGCCAAATCACACCAGTAGCGCTCAACATAAGTGGAAGTCGAAGCTAATCTCTGGGCCCAGTCTTCGAGGTTGGTGCCGCATGAGGCATCCAAGCTCCTGGTGTAAAATAGAAGAAGGCATCACAAAATGCAAAAATAGAGTACACATGCTAATGGGTAAAAACGTCACATACGTTCATGGTTCTACTTCTCTAGGAACGACATTTTCACCTCTAGGATGATGTCGCAGGTCCTAACTCGCGTGAACCGACTCATACAACCCCGATCTTTATCCTTGTTGTTGCTCGCAGAAAAGGCCTTGGTAGCTTGATCAACCTTCAAAAAAGACGAGGTCGATATAATTAGATGAGATGTTTGA
This sequence comes from Nicotiana benthamiana, assembly GCA_034376525.1. Lineage (NCBI taxonomy): Eukaryota > Viridiplantae > Streptophyta > Magnoliopsida > Solanales > Solanaceae > Nicotiana > Nicotiana benthamiana. The sequence continues at coordinate 50,341,205 of CM067338.1, read as the reverse complement.
GGGTGAACTCAAGCCCCTCGGCCTTGCTAATAAAGAAGCGGAGCATGATCACTATGCGGCAGAATGAGGGATGGATCTGGCCGAGGGTGACCATGTACCTCTTGCAGAAATTGATGATGACTGGAACGATGTGACCAGTGTGAAGAGGTAAGTATAGACACGTAGGAACCCCTTCACATGAGTTGTGATACTCTCCTACGGAGCGAGGATCTATACCACGACCACGTCCCCCAAGCCATAATCTCTCTTCATAGCCTCGAGGAGTTTATCCGTTATCGAGCAAATATATCTCGACATGTGCTCACATTGGCCATGGATTGATCGGGGATTCTCTACTTTAAAGTTTTCTTTGCAAAAAAAGGGTTGGAAACAATTTCGTGAAGGGCGATGCTTTATTGCCGGCCAGCCGGGAAGAACAAGAGGAAACCTTTTCCTTTTGAAAAATGGTTTTAGAGGTTTTCGCCATTGATTCAGGTTGGCGGAAGCGGAAAGAGGTACATTTTGATATTTTTTGTTGCTAAAAGTGTTGGATTAACAGGTAGTTAAAGAGAAAGATTAAGAGAGGAAGAGATCAAGAAGGGTGGAAGCAATGTTTTTTATTCGAATAGAATCCATGAATTTATAGTTAGAGGTTGACGTTTCGGCGGTGCTAGTGGCGGACCGTCACTGTCAAGCATTCAATATTTTGGAAAAACGAACCGATGTGATGTTTCAGTCACCTCGAACTATTAAGTCATGGAGATGGCATCATCATCAGGGCCTCCGAAAAGTCGAGGTTCAAGTCATTTCATGCCATTTTATTCTAAGAAATAAGGGGACTATTTGTATATGGTGGAAATTGGGAACACGATTTCGTTCTTCGATGGAAAAAGCGATACCATGTCGAAAGGCCAGGACGTCGAGCTCGGGGTCGAGGCCCCTTTCCAATATCGAGATCGAGGTCGATATCATTTGCCGCAGTACGAAGAAGGCATACCTCGAGATAATACCGTTATGATTCAGTAACCGAAAGAACGAGATACCCGTAATGGCCTCAATATCACAACATAAATTTCGAAATGGATTGGTCTTTGGCGGTAAGATAGTTGTCAAATATGATTTTTACTGTAATTAGAATTGTAACTAATTTAGGACTCCCCTATTATATAAAGAGGAACTCATTCATTTGTAAGGATGTTTTTTTTAGTGAGAAGAAAATACCTGCACTTTATTCTCTAGCTATTTTACTTACTTTTCATCAAAGTTGCTTTATAACTTGCTATCCCCACTATTCTACCTCGAGACTGTCATAGTTCGAGGTCGAGATTTAGCTTGCACATTGGTTCGATCTATTTTATTCTTCAATTTAATTATTTAATTCCGTATTTATCAACTGGTATTGGACTAAATCACATATCTTTAAAGTCACAATATAAGTTTAAAATTGTTACTCAGATTTTAGGGAAAGCAAAGATATTTAGTTTCAGATACCAATATTATACACATTTATATAAAAATATACAACTTTATATAAAATATAAATCTTGTGCAAATAGCGAATCTGAAAATATTATACACAGTTATACATGATCCTACAATATTTTACAATTAAAGAATATGGTTGATGCAGTATGGTACCCTTGTATAATGCTTTATGAAATCTTCCTTCAACTATCATTATTGGCCTACAATATTTTTCTAACCTGAATAGAGGCATATAGCGAAATTAGGAAAATTTCACTAGTTGTCTGAGATATATTTTTTTTTTATGGTTTTGTAGACCTGAATTTTGTGGACCCAGAAGTGTATGATTAAGGTTTACCAAGTTGAGAGAGAAAAAAGAGACACAGACAATTAATATAAGTAATGTGAACACACAATAAAACTTTTGGCCAAACAAGGTGCAATGAAAATATTTGTAAACTTATAACTGGGTCATCTTATAGTATAATTAGGGACAGAATAAATATTAAAGTAATTGAAGAACTATCAATAAATAGCTGAATCAGCCCATTGAAGTATTACAAGGAACTGAAAAAAAAAATACTTAAAACTTTCATCAGCTTCGGTGAAAGGAAGAAACAGATGGGGAAAGAAATAAATGGAGAAGCAAGAACACGTGAAGAGAACCAAGATTCTCAAGCCCAAGCAGATATCTGGAAGTATGTGTTCGGTTTCACAGAAATGGCTGCCGTAAAATGTGCCATTGAGTTGGGAATCGCTGATTTCATGGAAAGCAATCAACAACCTGTTAGCTTAAACCAATTATCTGTTGCACTTGGCTGCTGCTCCTCTTCCCTCTATCGCGTCCTGAGGTAATGTTAGAAATATATATATATATATATATATATATATATATATATATATATATATATATATATATATATATATATATATATATATATGTGTGTGTGTGTGTGTGAAGTTGTTAACAATCAAAAGGATACCATCATTCGAAAAAATTGCAACCTTTAAACTATGTTCAATAAATAAGAATGTGGTTGGAAGGGAATATAAGAACAGACAAAAACTACGACTACAGTAACTTTTAGGCTTATCATATCCCCAAAGATTGTTGTCTTCTATTCCTAAACCCCAAATATTGTATTGTTTTAGTATCTCTTTCTTTTAATTTCTTCTTCATATTTCGGGCAGGTTCTTGATCAATCGTGGAATTTTTAAGGAGACATCAACAGGAAATGGCGAAATTGGTTATGTTCAAACACCCCTTTCCCGCCTTCTAAGGAAAGAAGGCGGAAATAGTATGGCTGCTTTCATTTTATTTGAAAGCAGCCCGGTGATGCTAGCGCCGTGGCATAATCTTAGTGCTCGTGTTTTGTCAAAGGAGAATACAGTACCGGCATTTGACGCATCTCATGGGAAGGATGTTTGGAAATTCGCAGAAACCGATTCTGGGTACAGCAACCTCTTAAATGACGCAATGGCATGCGATGCGAGGGTGTCTGTACCAGCGATTATCAATGGTTGCCCAGAGATATTTAAAGGGATCAGCTCATTGGTTGATGTTGGTGGAGGTGATGGAACAGCTCTTAGAATATTGGTGGAGGCTTTTCCATGGATTAAAGGGATTAACTTTGATCTCCCTCATGTTGCCTCTGTTGCTCCTCGTTCTAATGGCGTTCAACATGTTGGAGGCGACATGTTTCACTGTGTTCCTAAAGCTGATGCGGCTTTCATCATGGTAATTAACTAGTTATACAACTTCCTATCCTTTGTTTCGAAATATTTGTCATTTTAGAATAACAAAATGTCATTTACTTCCTTCGTTCCAGAAAAGGATGCTATATTTCCTTATTACTTGGTTCTAGCTAGAAAGACCAACACCTCTTTGAATTTTGGAAACTCTTTAACCAACTTCCCATTTACCTTTAGGACTAAGTTTTTATGGCCACAATAAATATTATGATATGTTTAAGATTACATATTTCAAATGTGTATAGCCACACAAAATACTATTAGCTTAAACTTATAATTCTATCTTTAATGAGAAGCTTTTATACCTACACAAATACTCTTGATATTTTTTGACATGTTTCAGATCATAAAATCCAAAAATTTTCTTTTTTTAAATTTCATATTCAGTCAAACAAGTTCACATAAATTATTTCTGCTCCAATTTGTTGAATGTATTTTAGTGAATCCTCTAGAGGAGAGATAAAGGGTGGTTTGGTTTAGACACTTATTTCTTATGATTGATGGGTAGTTATTAGATGTCTTTCCTAAGAAGTATTAAAACCCTTTTAATATCATATAATATGGAAAGAAAGTTGTATTAGATCAGTACACAGACATGTAATTCAGTTACTTTGTAGATAATTTTTTTAAAATTAATGTTTGGTCATAAACTTTTTAATTATCATTTGAAGATAAATTTTGAAATTTTTTGAAACCTTAATAAATTACAAAAAAGTATTTTTTAAAAAGTTTCACTCAGATCACTCACAAAACTTAAAAAATAATTTAAAATTATATTATGTCCAAACACAACTCTAATCTTCAAATACTCCATCCGGACCATAATACGTGACCAATTTACATTAGGCACACTTATTAAGGAAATACTAAATTCTATATAAAAATAGTTAGTGTGACTAAAGTATACTTAATTAAATATTGCAGCATAATTTAATGTGAGGAGTAAATGTCTTTTTAGGGATATGTACATAATGGTAATTTTGGAAAAACAAATTGAATTATATAATTTTACATTAGTCACTTATTATGGATCAGAAAGAATACCGTTTTCACTTCAAAAAACTTTTATTTTTGTTTTGTTTTGGAATTTAACAATTCTTATATCCAAACAACCACTTAAATTGTCTAAATTTGAAAATTGTTAATACGCCATTAATAACTTATCAAAAGGTAGAATGAATACGTTGTGACAAGCTATAACAGTAAGCAGTCACTTTTTAAGAATTTCAAGGAGTGCTGAGGCAGCTGTTTTATGCGTACTATATCTTTAAAGTGGTTTTAACTTTATTAATTCTTTGGATACACCTGTTTATTGTTCTCAATTTCTATAAACTTTTTTTGCATAACCTAATGGTGAATATTAGTGGGTATTACATGACTGGGGAGATGATGAATGCATACAAATCTTAAAGAAGTGTGGAGAGGCAATTCCAAAAGACACAGGAAAAGTTATAATTGTGGAGGCAGTGATTGAAAAAGGAGATGGAAGAAAAGAGAATGACAAGCTCAAGGATGTGGGTTTGATGCTGGATATGGTTATGATGGCTCACACAAGCAACGGAAAAGAAAGAACTGCCAAAGAGTGGGCGTACGTTCTGAGTGCAGCTGGATTCAGTAGACACACTATCAACCACATTAATGCTGTTCAATCTGTTATTCAGGCCTATCTTTGATGATTGTTCTGCTTTTCTCTTATTAAAATCAGGGAAAACAATAACTGCGCCATTAGGGTTAGGGGGCCAACTTATTCATTCTCTTTATTTAAATTTCTTGTTATTAAGATCGTTCTGTGATGTGAAAGGGTTGCTGCGTGATTTTAATAAAAAACGTTTAAAACTCAGTATGAAAATATTACTACCATTGTTTAATTTTCCCAATGGTATTTGACTTTTGGCGCACATAAAAAGTAACTTGGAGTTCTTCTATCCACAAGGAAGCTCACAATCTATCATTGCATGCCATTAATTGAGAAGATTGTAGACAGGATCAGATGGTGGACCTCAAAGTTCATATTCTATGTTGGCACACTACAACTCATTAAGAGTGTTTTGTTTGGAATGCAGACCTATTGGGTGCAGGTATATTTAATTTCAAAGAAGGTCATTAAGATAGTTATTATCATTTGCAGGATTTAGCTGTGGACTGGAGTACATGACAACTCTAATAAAGCTCCAGTTTCTTGGGAAACTCTATGCAAACCAAAAGCTGCTGGGGTCTAAACATCATCAACTATGCACTATGGAATAAGACTGCTCTAACCAAACTCCTATGGGCTATAATTGCTAAGAAAGATAAACTATGGATTAGGTAGATTTACAGTTACTACATAAAATATAATGATGTTGTTACCATGAATGCTCCAAAGAAAGCCAACTGGTTATTGAGGAATATATTCTCTTGTAGGGAATGGTGGGAATCTGATCTAACAGTGATAAACTCTTTTATGTTTGATGGAAAATTCAACATCAAGAAGGCCTATGTATATTCTATGCCAAGTTATCCCAAGTTCAATGGAAGTCACTAATTATGTTGAAAGGAATAGTGCCAAAACACAAGTTCATATTATGGAGACCTATATTGAATACACTGAATAGTTACCCTAGTTGTAGTTTATAGCAAGTAGGATTGTTTACTATGAAAATAGTAATACCAATTAAATTTTTTAATTGGACTCTAAAAATATGTGATCTATTTTTATGCTAGTTGTTAAGGTAGTTGATGCTAGATATCTGAAGTCTATCGATGAAATACAAACTAAAACGGGATTGTATCAAACCGAGGGACTAGTCATCCGGGCTTCTGTCTAACCGATTAAAGGCCTCGAGGTCGATGCCCAGGCTCGATCTCGAGCTATTGGGGGTAACAGGGAAGGGAATAAAAGTTAGAATATGATTAAAAGGAGGCTCTTTATGGCCAATATCAAGCAATAAATGAAAAATGGGTATGAAAGCAAGAAATGAAAGAGGTAGTCTCGAGTTAGTTAGAGAGAAAGAAAGAGAGAGAGAGAGAGAGAGAGAGAGAGAGAGAGAGAGAGAATGAGAGAGAGAGAGAGAGAGAGAGAGAGAGTTGTTTATTGATCTTGCGTAGAATAGTTGGAGCAACAACAATCCCGTACAAAGTGATGAGGATCCTCTTTATACAGGAGGAAAATCCTGCCATAGTACACAATACAATAATTGTAAAAGCATGGAGATGGGACGGCTAGACGTGACACCTTGATACAGGCTCTGGTAGGACGGCTTTGTCATGCTTAGCCGTGTGCCTTGGGAGTTCCCCATATTTGTCTAGCCTCGAACTTCATTCTCTTTATGTCGGGCCTTGACGAGCCCTGAGGGAGGGGATTCATTCACAACTTCACATCCTCGGGGTCTCGAGGTATTCTTCTGAAGTGACTTGATAGCATGAAATTAGACCCTTTGATTTTTCCTCATATAGATAGTTTTCGCATTTCTCATAATGAAGCAATGGGAAACGAGTATGATACCCAACTCTTCGGGCTTCCCGTGATGACATCATACTAATGACGCAACCTATGGGGTAGTTTTTTACGATAATCAGGACATCCATGGACTTGTCCTTTCGAAGCCATTGAATGTGATGTCGATTACCATTATACAAAGTAGCGGCACCACCATCAATTCAGTTTTTCAAGAATACAGTAATTGCATCCATCGGTCAGTCTTTCTAAGGAATTGATGGTTGTGCTGTTATCTCATATAAATGAGGGCGTTCTAGCATCTTTTTTCTATCCAAATGTCTTTATTTGTTCATTCATCTCTTTCTCCTTGCCATCTTCCTTTATTGTTGATCACCATGTTTGGATTTTACGGCATGAAGGTCGTTTGGTAGCGCTCCTATAGGCCGTGTTATGCCCTCTTGGCTGATCTTCCCTTTGTCGATCAAGACTATACCATTTTGTCATCGCTGCCATTGTTATTGCAATTATTATTACTGTCCTTATTGGGTCGAGATGATGACAAACGGGGAATCGACTCTCCTCTTTATTATAAAGTTATTTGGATTAAGCACCACGGCTTACTCTCCTACCTTGACCTTGTGTGCTGCTTCATTCATTGGTTTTGTCTTTCCCAAGGGATAAAATGGAACAATCGCTCATTGAGGCTGGGGCCCACCGAATCTTCAATCTTTGAATTTGGCGAGCTATGTCCCTTTTCTCTGCCTCTTCTGCATCCCCCCATTTATTCTACTACATCTTCTTCCTCGATGAGGAATTTTCACGGGATTGAGATGGGAACCTAGAAAAGATGACGATCGAAGGATTTACCTTCGAGGATGCGAGCTCGAGGAGGCAACTCTTGGGGATGCTTGCTTATACCGTATATAAATCTTCGAGGGTGGACTAGGATCTTAGGTTTTCACTATTGGTGTATACCGCTTTGTTTCTTTGTTTCTATGTAAGGACCCCTTGCGAGCTTTTGTAATTGTATGTAAGGACCCCCTGAGGGTCATTTTACACCAATATTTATGAAATGTAAATACATCGTCTTTACTTATGCTTTTGATATTTGCCATGTTCTTGTATACTCTTGTGATTTTGGGGGGATTTTGAATTTATGCCTCTATTGATGATCGTCAATATTCTATCCGTTTTTAGGTTGACAGAAATGGCTCCTTTCATAGCTCATTGTTGTTCCCTATATCAAGCTTGAAGAGGTCCGATAAACTTGGATCACCGGTACCCTCGAGCCTCGTGGAGATAGAGCAGAAAAGTGCAAGCCAACTTCAGGGACTTGGAGGTTTTACTTTGAGCTTGATGTAGATAACCTTTTAAGGTGTTGTAGGTGGGTCTTTGAGGAGGGATTTTTCATTCTTAGGTGACTTCCTGAGGTCGTTCCCTCATCTATGGAGCTCTATGTCCTTATTTATCTCTTTTATAGAAACCTCAAGGTCAAGTACCACCTCGGAACCCAGGCTGAAGCCGCTGGTCCCCCGAGGCCTCACATGGGTAGGCGAGTCGTTTTTGTTTTCCCACATATATATGAGGATGATCCTGCTTCTGGGAAGATCCCATTATTTAAAGTAGATACCCTTCAATTTTGGCATCGAGTCCTTCATTACCTTAGCGCCAAGGCATTCGTGTAGGTTCCCTCTTCAGTTTGATAGTTCTACTATATCGATGACTGGTACTTCAGGACCTTTGTGGTAGCGAGAGGAGAGTTCCACTCTAGTGCAGAGGATCAACGGGAGTTTATTCTTAAGAATTTGTCTTCGATAAGAGAGGAGCATGTGGAGATAGTGAGGAAAGACTGCGGATGGGGCAAGAGGGTAGCGTTGTAGGCGCTTTCCCTGGATGAGGGTATTACGGACCTCGTCAAGGGATTCCTGAGTGTGTACTTGTACCCTTTCTCATTAGGCCCCCTTGACAGGGTCGTGCTTGATTTTTGTTTAAAGTATTAGGTTACTTTGGCGTAGATACATACGTCATTTTTGCGAGTAGTACTAATGATGAGTTTCTTTGCGGAGAAGGCATGGCTTGAATTCACTCTCAGTCACTTTGTCAGGCTATATCGGCCCTTTCATCATCGAGACCTACTAACCTTGCGGTGTCATTCGCCCATGCCCTTTATTAATGATGAAAAGGAAGATGGAGATCCAGAGTGGGTCATTCGATTTGTTCGGGTCCGGACGACTGATGTTATCCCCGTGGAACTTATGCCATTTCCCGAGGAATGGAATTACAGGCATGAGTGCAGTGTCTCACGCTTTCTCAAATTTGCTCATGGCGAAAGATAATTTAGTAATTGTGTTTCCTTCTTTTCTGTAACAGTTTCAACGACTCTGGGCCCAGTTCCTGATCTACTCGATTGGGTCCGGAGGTTGGCGACCCGTTTGACTTGTGACGAGCGTAGGTGGCGAGCTGTGTCCTGGAGCAGATAGGAAACAAAATACAAGGTATGTGCATATGTTGCTTTTACCTTGCCCTTCGTACATTTGAGATGAAATTTTCCTCTTTTTATGTAGTGACCTTGCCGTCATAGGTATCGGAAGGTCCCCAGGGGTGAGCCTGTGCTCCTCCGGAGAGAGAGAGAGAGGAGTTATCAGCTTTCGAGCCAAGGGACGATGGTGACAAATAGGATATGCACTCACGGTGCGATGGAGCTTTTAGCAGGGCTAAATGGGTCAAAGTCTTCGAGGAGAAAACATCGCCCGAGCGTGGTATACCTGAAGTCTATGGTATTAGAGCGGTGGTTCCTCCGAGTGATCATGCTTTAACCGAGGTTGGTTTTTCCAGGGCCGATGGGGGTGGACCAACAGAAGTGTGCTCGGCCTTTGAGGAAGTTTGTCGACTTCAGTTTGTGATAAGCTTTGGCATAGGCCTTCCGCATCTCGTGTCTTCAATTCCTTACCGAGTTTTTCTTCTTCTGGCCTTTGACAGGATTAGGTCGGAGCTTCTCCTTCATAGGGCTAAGCTCCGAAAAGCTCTGGAATGGGGTAGGTTCCTTAGGCTACTCAGCAAGGGAAAAGAAAGTTGAGTTGATGCACTAGCGATATGAGGCGTATCGGAGCTCGAATTACTAGAGCTATTTGATGGAGAAGGTAATTTCTCGTGGTATGCATTTTGCTTTATAACCTTTTAGGTTAACTTCTTGCCTATCTCACTTGCAGAAAAAGACAGAGGCTCTGGAGCACCTTAGGGGTGAAGCCGATCGAGTTATGAATGATTGTGGTGAGCTAAGAGCTCAGATGCAGGCTCAAGCTTCATAGGAGAAGGGTGCCTTGGCTAAATCTCCTATCTTCTAGGCCCAACTATGCTTATCTCATGCCAATGTTTCAGTTCAAGTAGATATGATCACGAATCTTGAGTCTAAACTTTTGGAGGTCAGGGCTGAGATCATTGATGGTTGGGCTGAACAACATTTTTCTAGACTAAGGCCGATTAGGAGATGGTAATTCATTTTAAGGATGCTACTGATGCCCAAGCCGAGTCTAAGAGGGCCCTCGATTGTGAAGAAAGGATCAAGGAATATATTCATTGTAGATCCCGAAGAAGGGTTCTTGAAGAGATCGACATCAGGGCTTTTGTTCTTTCGGAAGAGCTGGCTCGAGCGAGGGTGGAGAAGCTTGATGATCTATCACTTCTGTCGGATTTTGAAGAGAGTAAAGATGAGGCTTATAAGTCGTAGCCCTCAGGGGCGGGGCTTAGACTTTGCCTCTTCGCATGATATACCTTCGAGTTTGTAGATGGGGAATGTACCTTTTCATATTTTGTAAATAATAAAGAACTCGAGGTTTTGTATCTTTTGTACCCCTTTCTTCTTTATCTCCAGACAGACCAGTCTTAGATTTGGCGAGAATCCTTAGATTCGTAATATGGCCTCGGGGCTCATCAGGCATGCCCCGGTGCTCTTACGCATTCGGTCGATGTGACCTTTACTGTAAGCTGGAGTTGGAGCCCTTATGTTTTTGCTTGACTGCCTTGGAATAAGTCTTCAAGTCGGATTACCACTCGAGCTGAATTGACTCTCAAGTTTTGTATTTTAATGGGATGGCGACATTGACTCTTACGCCTTGCCCTTGGGCATTTGTATTTTAACTATTTCAGGTTCAGTATCCTAGTCGGGTTGCAACTTGAGCTACTTGACCTTCAAGATTTTTTTGTATGGGCTGACAACAATGGCTATTATGCCTTGGTTCGAAGAGACTTTTTATGTATGTGGCCTTGAGGCTCATGAAACTGGCGATGATGGATCTTACGATATGCCTTTAGGCATGTATAGTTAACTATTTTGGATTCGATCTCCGAATCGAGTTACGACTCGAGCTCACTTTAACCCTTAACTTTTCAAATTTAAAGCTGGCGACAGTGTCTCTTACAGTTTTTTGTCGTTTCGACCTTCTAGTGTGTGGCCCATAGGCTCGTTTGGCTGGCGACAATGGCCTTTACGCATTTGCCCTTGGGCATATGCATGCTTTGTGTTCCTCTCGTTCAGGACTTTTAGAATTGATTTTTCCTGGCCCATCATTGGTTCTGAAAGAACCTCAATTTCAAGTTGTTTGCGGAGATGTTCGAGCACCTCGCAAGGTTTAGCTCGTAGGCCGAGTAGCTCTAAGCCTTGTGATTTGGAGCTGACATGGTCGAAACTTGTTTGCTTGTCGAGGGTAGCCTATTTAACCGGTTTTTTTTTAAGAAGATTCGAAATAATGGCTTGTGATTTTATACCGACCGGGCATCCCTCGATCACATTAATTTGCCTGGTGCAACCGTATTGACTGTAGTCACTTGTTCTTTGCCGGAGCAATTTTTGACCCTGAGTATGGTAGTTTATGTATCTACATCGAGGGTATGCCCTTTCGGGAGTCTTATAAATGTGACATATAGCCTAAACTTCAGGATCGAGTTTTATGCGTATAGTAAGGTCTTAAAAATGTTTCATGCCTATTGAGGTCTTGCAGTTTTTATTCATGCTAGTTGAGGTCTTGCAGCGTTTTCATGCATGTTAAGGTCTTACAATTTTTGTTTTTAATTTAAATATATCTTACTTGACCGAGTTTTCCCGCTCGGGGTATTATGACCTCAGAGTTTTTAGTGAGTGGCGATTGCCGACAGTCTTCAAGTTATCGAGTTTTCTTAGGCTCGAAAGCCGTTACTCGTGAGCTTAAAATTTCCTCAAAGTGAATATATGAGCATGCAGTTCCGACCTTGAGGCCATGCAGGTATCAAATTATTGAGCTAGTCTCTGAGTATTTTCGGCACGTACTCGATGGAGGGATCCTTGCTGTGAACATGCTCAATTTTAATCGGGGTACGAGATACTTTTGGTAAAATATATTCTTTGATTACTTGGCATAATTACATGTTATTTTGTTTTCATAAGCCTGGACTATGCGGACATGGTTCGTTCGACCGTTTGGTCTGGTACATCATTTTCCTATTGGAACCTTATTTGTCATTTCCTGGTACAGGGTTGATTGCAAAAGAAACCCTGTAAGTTTTTTGGGTCCTCCTTAGGCAGCGTGTGTATGTTGCCTCGCTAAAACCTTGATGGTGAAAACCCTTTTCGGGACAAAAGCTCGATCGAAGGGAAAGAATGTAACGGACGCCTCTAAAGCCTTGAGATCTTTGGGTTGGGTCAGTATTTCTGACAACCCCAACGGGCGCCTACATAGGTGTTATTGTAGAATAATGATAGAGGGAGGTGGTCTTAATGTGGGGTGCGCAGTCGATGTTCGAAGGCCTGATGTGTTCCGGATATTTTTTTGCGAGGACCCGATACGATCCTCTGCTGTGTTTAGTCAGGCTTAGCCGAAGACGTAGTTCAATTGTCCTTTGACCCTTTTGGGGGTGGAGGTATTTAACCGGCGCTACGTTACGTAATGAGAACACTTTCCTTGATGCGTGTTGTTCACCGTAGATGGTTTTAATTCCATCTTTTTTCGGGGATTCCAGCGTTTGCTGAAGGGAGCTGGTACCACTCTCATACGGTGTGTCCGCGACCGTCCGAACAAGGTGTTTATGCCTCGTGTCTCCTTTGATGACATGGGATTTGGCGTTCCGATCTGTGCCGGTCATTCTGGTTGAGAGAATGACCTCTCCTTTCGTTGTTTTTATCGCCGTGTTAAATCTATGACGGATTTGAGAGGCGGGCATTATTTGGTCTAGCAGTTCGAGCTACTTTATCACTCTCGATTTGATAATGTTGGTCGTGCTACCTGGATTCACGAGCACACACTTTATTTGAAATGGATGAATGAAGAAATAGGTTACCAGTGTGTTGTTATGAAGTTGGGGCAAGATTTTGGAGCTTTCCCTATTGAACATGGGGGAAACTCCGGGTACGTATTCCCGGGCTCGTCTTTCTTCGGCGATGGATATTTTTGTCCTCCTCTTTACAAGTTCCCGGGGGTATCAATATCCCTCCAATATCTTCATAACATGTCGTGGCCCATTTGATTCGTTCTTCCTGGCCACATTTCTTTCTTAGAACCAAGCTTGAGCGCGATTGCCCGAAAATTCTCAGCTGTGACCTTTATTGAGTAGCTTGGATTTTTTCTTTCGGAGTTGGTTGTAATCTTCGGTCTTGTGGCTATGAATATTATTAGGTTCAAATACTAAGCTGTGATTCCTCTAGGAAGGATCCGACTGAATATGCCTGGGCCATTCTGTGTTCCCTGTTTTGCTGACGGTGAACACGACGTCCAATACAACAACGTTGATGTTGTAATCTGATGGGTGAGGAACCCCCATTATCCTCGTTCTCCATCAAATTTGGCTCTATTAACAAGCCCTTGAGGGTATTGTCCTCGATCTATTCTCCGACCGTTGCATCTTGGGGCATTTATCCTATCTTCGACATACGGCCAGTATCTTTATTTGTTTGGTTTCAGTTTCTTTTCAAGGAGCCAGCTTGGATATACTGAGCCCGAGAGGGCTCCCAGCTGGTGATCCTCGACCCTAATTTGTGACTTGTACCAGTTGTGGGTTTCCGACACGGTTGTAGCTGGATAGTCGATCAAGTTCTGTTTCAACTTTTCCGAAGCCACCGAGCTTCGTTCGTTCATGCCTTGAGTGAAGGCCTACACCGCCATTCATCAGATATCGAGGGCAGTTGCATTTGTTTCATTTGGAAATGAAATACGAATTCTCGCAGCATTTCATTCTTCTTTTTCTTACTCTTCAATATGTCGGACTTCCTTGTTGATACTTTGATGGCACCGGCGTGTGCCTTTAAATCTGCTAGCATGGAAAATGAATCTGTGGAGTTGGGAGCTTGTGATGCCACATCATGGCCCCCTTCCGGAGTGTTTCTCCAAACTTCTTCAATAAGACAGACTTGATCTCATCATCTTTTATGTCATTGCCCTTCACCGCGCACGTATAGGCAGTGACATGTTCGTTGGGATCTAAGGTACCATTGTATTTTGATAGTTCTGGAACATTGAACTTCTATGGAATGTGTTTTGGATCCGCTTCCTCTAGAAACGACCGTTGCACGAACTTCTTCAAATATACACCCTTCTGGACCAGAGGTGCACCCGGGATATGGCCAACTATGAAGTTATAGGTTTCGACCTTCTTATCATTGACTGCTATCATTTTCTCGCCTGATTTGATCCTTTTTGTGAGGTCTTCCAGCCTTTCCACGATGGTTGGATCGACTATTGATCCGTTTTTGCTCGATTTCTCCAGTACCGGTTCGACCGGGGGAGTAGTTTCCGGTGCTACCATGCTAGGAGTCTTCGGGTGGATTTTCAACTGAGCGATAGCCAATTTTTGTGGCTGTTGATACCTAATTTTTTAAATATTTTAAAATCAATTTATTATCTATTTTTAGCAATACAAAATTAAATAATTAATTCTCAGATTAACATTTTGATGAATAATTTATTTTTATTCTCATATTTACACCAAAATATAATTAAAGTATTTTTTGTATATTTTTACAAATTTATTTGTTATTTTTAGATCTAAATTGCATATAATTGCAATTATAGCCTATTTTATGATTAATAGCATTTTATAATTATAAAATTATTTTCAGTATTTTTAGATTAATATTTATATAGTATTTGTTGGCTCAATATTTTTAATTTAGTTTTAAAATTATTATTACTGTTTTAATAAAATAAAACAAAATTGGTTATAAAACACTTAGCCCATCTTTATTTCAATTACAACCTCATTTTCTTTCAATTTTAACCTTAAATTGACCCCAATTTCCGCACCCAAATTAAACTAGCCCAATTCCTAAATTACTCGACCCCTGACCTGAATTAAAAACCTACACGACTCCCTTTTGATCAGGTCGTTGATCATTTTGATCAACGATAGTAATTCCCCATATCCTTTTTTAATTCCCAAACCCCTTTAACCTAATTCATTTCACCTGAGATGCCGCCTTTGAACCCTCTTTGTCTCTCAAACCTCTCTGAAATCCTAATCATTTCCCAACTTATCTCACCATGTTTCCACCGCAATCCAGGGTGCCTCCGGCCATGGACGATCTGTACTCATCCGTTCTAACCATCAGACCTACGCTATTCAAGGTTTAAATCCCAACTTCAATGGTCCTATTCAGATACTTGTCGGATCTGTAGATATATGGCTTCTCCGGCCATTATTCCGGCAAGTTCAAGCAATATGGGTCTTTTCGACTCAGGATCTAACTTTCCTCAAGACCTTTCTAATTTCTACGGTTTTCTCTTCAACTCTAAGGCATATGAGGTTCTATACTCACCTATTTTTCTTAGATATGTGATATGTCTAGGCTTTATTTGACATTTTAAATGCTTTCCCCAAATACTTCCTTTTAAAAACGTTCAATTTCGATTTTAGGTTTCTGAAAAAGTTCGTTCAAATATTTTATCCAATTCTTTTTGTTCTTCCTTCATGTGTGTTTACCTATGTTACGCTCGAATGCTTTCTTTTCTACTATGCTCGAGTTCGCTCTTTATTTCTCTTTCTATTATGCAATATTCTTCTATTTTTGTTGTTATTCAGGTACTCGCATGTTAATCCGTGTTGTTTTCCTTATTCTTTGCTATATGGTTGAGTTCTTTGATTTTTTTCACTTTATTGAACTCTGTTTGTGTTCCTGCTAATAATATTTCGTCTACTTTTGTTTAAAACCCCGTATCATCTCTTTCTTCTGAACTTGTTTAAATTTCGATTTTTCTCAAACATGTTCTCATGACCTTGAATGTGTGATCTTTCTATCGTGTGTGTTTGTCTTTCATGAGTCTTTGGAACAGACTTCAGAGCCTCTCTCAAGCGGCTTGCCTTCTCACCACAATATCTGACTCAATTCGAAACCCTAGTATTTGGGGGTTTCTTTGGAAAGTGGTATCAGGGTTCCACTTTGGGACCGTAGGCTTTGAGACTCACGGTGAGTCCGTAACTAAACTTGAATCCCTTTTTCTTGAGACTCTAAGGCTTTCAATGTTAGACTCTTTTTCTAAAGTCACCTGACGATTCCTTCTGTTTGATTGGTATGGTTTATATATATATGAGAAATTTCTCTTTCAAAAGGTTTTACCAACTAATTAATTGATTCTGAGATCCTTTTAATAAGGTCGACGAATTATCACTAATGTTTACCTCGATTGAACCTCCTTTACCTTCTTGACTTGGTTCATTCAAATTGAAATTGTAATATTTGTTTCATTGATGTTTGATTGATTCCCTTGCCATATTTGGCACAAAACATGTACTCTTGATTGTTTTCCTTAAATAAACTATATGTATTTACCCCTTTTGTGCTACTTTGAAATGTTTAATTAAAATTTCTTTCTTTAACAGTCTTTTATTCGTTGGAATCAGAATCCCTTAGCCAAAGGGAGACTGATTTCAATGATATTTCCTTGCCTTTCTTACTTTCTTCTCCGCACAATAAAATGGACTGCCCTTCGGCAGTTTTGGGACACAACTTCATCGTCACGCAACCTTCATACCTCTATTCCATAACTTCCAATTCAATACTTGCAAACTTGCAATACTTTATTGAATTCAATACTCTGCTTTGCTTGAGATCTTTTGGAACTTCTTTGCTTGCAACTTGGGTTTTTCAAGATTATTGTTTTTACTTTTTTTTTCCTCTGAGCTGGTATGTTCTAATTTAACTTTTCTGCCTCACCCCGATGTTCTTATTTATAACTTTCTGCAATCCTGTTTACTTTACTGCTCATGTTCAATGTTTTGTGCTAATTATGTTCTTTCCTTGCATTTGTTTCTGTTATGAGTCCCTACCCCTATTCCCTTCTACGTGTTTGAGTTAAGGCCAATGACCTAGTAGTATTTAAATTGTTTCCTAGGTCAGAACCTGATCCAAAATGGATCTTAACTCCTAAGATTTGGCTAACAGGCTGGTCAGGGGTGTGCCAACATAGCCATTGCTGGGCATGACCATTAGTTTGCCATGGATTTCCCTAATTCCCCCCTGTGTACTTACACATATTCTTGGCCTCTTAAGTGCCGCCCCCTCTTATTAGCCATGCTTCTGGACCTTGACTTCCCTCTGAACTTGGACGTCTGAGGGCTGGCCCTTTCATACTGCACTATGAACTTAATTCTTCAATGTATTTGGGTGTAAGCATTGCCTAGAGCCCTTTGAGACTCTTGGGAACTTTGACTCATCCCAAATATGAGAAAGGCTTTTGGTAATCTCATCCTAGAAGTTGGTTTATCTTATATTGTTAGACTTTATGAGTCTGAATTAGGTGTTTGGTTGTAGCTGGAACTTTTGATGTAATTTTACTTTTTTTTCCGATTCATTCAGGTCTGTTATAATTTGTAATAACTATTGGGGATAGCTAGTGGAAAGGGATGCAGATGTATGTATGCAGAGCGTTGAAAACTTGCCAATAGGATTTTCTGATTTCTGCATTCCCATCTTAGAACTCATGCCTATAAGATATTCTGATTCCTGCTTTCTCTTCTTAGAACTCATGCCTATAAGATTTTATGCACTTCTGTATTCTTATCTTAGAAACTATGCCTATAAATGTTTATGCTTATAGAAATCCTATCTCTATGTTCCTGCATTTCTGCATATAGAAATCCTACCTATAAGTTTTGGATTTCTGCATATAGAAAATAATGATCATAGTTTTTCTGCACTTCTGCATATACATGTCATTAAGCAAACAATGATAGGTTTAATAATAATCAACTTCATTATAGATACCATGCCTATAAGACTCTTGCATCTATGTAAACACTTCAAACCAATAACGCTTAGATAACTTACCTATAGGAGTAAACGAGTGAATCAGCTTCGTCTATTTCATCTATAAGTCTTAAATAAGTCATGATGTCGTTTAGAATATGTAGATCTTTTGTTTATAAAACTAGTAATCCTTTCTTTAAAATCAGTACGTTCTGTTAGATATCATGCATATAGGCCTCACTTAACCATTAGGTCATTAATTAACTGTGTCAATTTTTGATAACTACAACCAGAAAAGGCTATTTCAGACTCCTCATTTGATAAATATGTGATAAATCAGCCAGTACTAATGCTTTGAAGTTTAATTCATACCATAACCAGTATTTGAAGTCATGATATATATTTTCCTTCAAGTGAGGAGGCATGTTTGAGCCTTAACTGCTATTTGCTTTCCCCCTAATTGCTTATGTGTTTTGTTTGTCGCGTAGACTTTTATCCTTTTCAAACTCTAAGAAGCGCTAACTCCCTACCCTTTAAGATTAGTAGTCTCAATGCCTCCGGGACTGATAGGATCAGGATGGATAATAGCATGCAATAAGTAACGATACTATTCTGCGCTTAATTACCTTAACGGGGTGGAAAGGATAGATATAGATATGATGACCTGAGCGCTAATACATCATGTAGCCCATATTCTGAGGAGTGATTACTAGTTATTGCATTGATGTGATCCATATTAGTCATAACCTAGGACCCCTATCCCTTTTACTTGCTTTCATCTATTTCTTTTTGAATTGTTCAAATCTTTTTCTTAAAATTTTTGTCCTCTTTACTTTTCCTCTTGTTTCAACTTATTTGCAATATTGTATGAAAACTCCTTCTATTTGAAGCCCTTATTTTCTTATGTGAAGTTATAATTATAAAAATCACACTTGTGGATCTTGAGGGGTGTCTAACACCTTCTCCTCGAGATAATTTCTAGCCCTTACGCAAACTCTGGTTCTTCAAACCAAAACCCTTGTTAGTGTCTTAATGCACTTTAATCATTAGGTGGCGACTCTTCAATTCAAAAACCCAATTCCCAAAAAGGACGAGTTGTCCTCCCGAATGCCATGAACCCGATTTCGCCTTAGAAAAAGGGGGCGCGACAACATGGCGACTCCGCGGGGGAATTCTCTAGGCTTTTACCATTTCATGTTATTTGTGACTTTATTGCTTCTTTATTACTTTTACTTAATGTTTTTATCTCTACTTCTCCTATGAAACTAGCTTGGCTCTTCATTTCTTTTCTTTTAACACTTTCATTTACCACTTTCCTTTCAATATTGTCGTAATTACGAGCAATTATTGTAATAATTACTTTATGAACGTGCAAGTACATGACAACTTGTTTCATTCTTGTAATTGCATCCTCAACATCATATTCTACTCGTGCCAAACAAAATACCATAGCAACACATATAATAAGTAGTTGCGCCCTTCCAATATTATCACCCCTTAAATTTTGCAAAGGCGTATTTGCGGTAAAACTAGTCAATTAGCGGTGCAATCGACTGTTTCGTGCCTTTCCCTTTTGAGTTGTCTGCTCAAGGGCACTGGTCTAATACCTCATAGAAACTTTACTCTGTTCAATTGTGCATGCATCACTATAAAACCTAGTCAAGTCAACTATGTCATGCACATAACTACTCTTTAAGATAGCCTTATCCAAAGTCCACTAGGTTTCCTTGGAACCCAAACGGACAGTACTATGTCTATGCATTTATTTGGAGAACTAAATACTGCTTATACCAATTATTGATATTTAAATAGTCGAGTCCGGCAGGGGGTAAGGGTCTAACACTTTGTATTGCAGAAAATGAGGCACGAAGTCCCCAGATTCGGCATGGTAACCAAAATTCACCCAAGGTTGCTAAGCTAGTGGGAACATCTTCACTCTAGTGATCAGATCCACGTCCGCAAATATTTAGGAAATTTTCCTTCTCTCTTGGAAATCTAACCTGACAACAAAATCATAGAGGATGCAACTTTATTCTGGGAGAGCGATAGATCGATGTTTCACTTCGGGGACCTTGAAATGACACCTCCACTCGAGGAAATAGGAGGATTAGCTTGTAATCATGGGAGACTCTAAGTTCAATTTTTCCGGAAAATTGCAGGAGAAGGGGTTTTCTAGAAGTGACGGGACTAAAGAAGAACACAGACTTGACCTGCTTGAAGGATTCCTACATTCATTTCGATTATATGTACGAGAGGTACAAACATAGCAAGTCCTACCGCACTTACCCAGATGAATTGGCCCTCACCTCATTGGGGTATATCCACAGAAGAGTCTTCATCTCTATGTTCTGCTTTTTGGAGATGATAGTATTTCCTATGAAGAAGGCTAGGAACCATACCAGATTGGCCATGTTCACCAAGACTTTGATGGAAGGAATTGGTGGGCAGCCTTTTAGCATATTACCTATGATCGTTGTGGAAATATACCGAGCCCTGGAAAACTGTCAACGAGGGGCCAAACACTTTGAGGATTGTAACTTTCTGCTCCAACTTTGGCTCATGGAGCACCTAAAAAATGGTGAATATCGACAAGAGATTCTACGCAGAGACTGGGATGATTATATCTCCTTCCATTAGCCAAGGGAATGAACTATATGCCTTACATGTTTTCTCAACCAGAATATGCTAAGGGATGGAGAGTTGTTCAAAAATCTGAAAAAGGATCAAGTGCAATGGATGTTCGAATGGTTCCCTACAGAAGAGTTCATAGTCCGATCTCAGGATGCACCATTTCTCATACTCATTGGTCTAAGAGGAACTTGTCCTTATGTCCCTCTCCGAGTCATGAGGCAGGCAGGAAGAAAGCAGGTTATACCAAGGGTCGACAAAATGAGTCACTTCAGGGCTGACTTTCAGGACGGTGATAGTCCATACAAGTGTCAAGCTCAACACATGTGGCATTGCAAAATAATCCTGGGAAAGGATTCCATAGAACCAGACATGTATCATGCTGGTTATACTCCATACTATCCAAGTTGGATGGAAGACGATCATAGTGGGTTAGGACAACCCGAGCTTGTTTGAGGTCACAAAATAATCGATGAAAAGGCTAAAGTACAGGTTAAGTACAACCAATTGTGCAAGAGGATCTGGGAAGGCAAAAATAGCATCGGGAAATTTAAGAAGCCCATAAAAAAGTTGATTAAAGAATGGAAAGATATGGCTGTCAGCGCCAACAAGAGACTATGGTATTTGGAGCGGGGTTTAGTGGAGTTGGAAAGGAAGTACATCCAGAGGATTGAAAACTGCCAAAACGCGGAGGGAAACAAATGAGGACACTTGGCTAGAGCCTACTTGCTGTTGGGACTGCATGAGCTGGTGAAATTGTTCAATGGAGCTAAAGATGCCGAGTCTGGGGAAGGTCCTTCTGGTACCAAGTAGTTAGTATATTTTATTTTTGCCTTAAATTTAATAAGGCCAATGGCCATTAGTGACATTTTTATTTTTTGCAATTTTACTGTCATTTTGGGATTCGTCTTATTTTTATCAATAAAATGAGGCATTTAGCATTATATGTTCTCCAAATCAACTTGTCTCTAGGCCTATCTCGGGCACAATGACGCTCCCAAAATTAGGACACGATTTATATTCTTACATTATGTATTTAAATATTTTAGTCTTTTTCTCCTCATGTTTCCCACAAACTTGTTACCTTATTTTTTTTTTACTTTTTTTTATTCCCCTCCCCAAACAGGTAGTTTGTGCACTCTGGCATCGACATCATACGCCAAAAGATCCAAGGCCCTCATCTTCCTCATCCTTCTAGTCCTATGAGAAACAAGAACAAGGGAAAAATGGAACATTTAAGCAACATTAGAAAGAAAAAGTCAGTTGAAAGGGTAGAGGTTCCTTAAGGTATTCAGGCTTTCAAGGAAAGTTCCTCCCAGCTTGAACATAAGTTATTGAAGTTTCAGGAAGAACAAGACCAAGTTCAGAACTTGGCTAACTTGTCATTATTCCTCACTACCCCAGATGTCAACTTTGCCAACACCCTAATCCCTGCACCTCCACAAAACATCACAAAACCACAAAACAACCCGCTCCCCATCAACACTGCAACACATGCCACACCTCAAAAAATACTCCACTACTTATCCCTGAACCACTAAACTCCGCAAATGATTACCTCCATAACACCCCCATATATGTGGAAACCACACCACACTATACTTAACCTATTTCAAGCACATCTGAGTCAGATGGCAAAGACTCTCGCATTAGGAATCTGGTCGTGGAACTTATGAAGCTGACTAGCTGAGTTCAGGGTGTTAAAGGAGGCAAGGGGATCGAGGGACTGAATTACGAGGATTTTTGTATTCAGCCAGATATCGAACTGCCCGAGGGGTACAAGCCTCCGAAGTTCGAGATGTTTGATGGCATTGGGGATCCCATAGTCCATTTAAGGACATACTTCACCTAGCTGGTCGGAGTAGGAAGGGATGAAAAGATTCGCATGAAGCTCTTTATGAGAAGTCTGAAAGGGGATGATCTATCTTGGTACATTAGCCAAGACACAAAGAATTGGTCGAATTAGGTGGATGGCATCGTATTCCATGGACAGTTTAGATTCAACACGGAGAATGCGCCAGATGTATTCTATATCTAAAACTTAAAGAAGAATCCCACGGGCAATTCCGCGGGTATGCTACTCACTGGAGATCAGAGGCTGCTAATGTCAGACCGACTCTGGAAGAAGAACAAATGAACAAGTTTCTCGCCAGAGCTCAAGACCCACAATATTATGAGAGGTTGATGTTGATTGAGGCCAAAAATTTTCCAAAATCATAAAGCTAGGGAGCGGATCGAGGAAGGTATTAAAATTGGTATGGTCACTAACTTTGAAGCATTATAGGCCACCAACAAGACTCTACAGTCTAGTAGCACGTCCAAGAAAAGGGATGTGAGTGCCGTGATGGTTGCACAGAGAACAAAATCCCCAATCAAATACCAAGCCAACCCAATATCCCCTCTCACATATCAGCCTACCCCAAATTACCAAGCAACCTCGCCCTCTTACCAAGATCCACCGCCTTCTTACCAATCACCTCCACCTCCCACATATTAGCCCACTTAACCTAGATACTCTCAACCCGCACTTGTCTACCAAGCCTACAACACTCAAACCTCTCACTATCAATCACCCCCACTCGCCAAAACCTTCCTAGACCTTGACCAAAAGTTGATCACAGACCTCTCAAACAATACACCTCCATTGCCGAGCCAATCGACCAGCTGTATGAAAGGCTCAAAATTGCTGGTTATGTCACTCTTTTCCCTGTCATAAACCCCAAAAATCCCTCCCAATAGATCAACCTGAATAAAACATATGCATACCATACCGGCATGAAGGGGCATACCATTGGTGAGTGCCACACTTTGAACGATAAGATCCAAGATCTGATCGATAACAAGATTATTGTGGCTAAATAACTTGCTCCGAATGTCCGCAACAACCCTCTACCTAACCACAAGGGCGGAGCCGTTCACATTATTTAGATAGAAGATGATTGGGATCCCAAAAGGTCGATCAGATTGATCGCTGAAGGTGACGAACCAAAGAAACCAACAATCACACTTAATCTGATTGTGGTCCAGATCCAGCCTTCTAAAGATGCTGAAGCAAACATGTCCAAACAACTTGAGTTCGAAGCACCTTCTTCTGCAAAGACGCCACGACCAATTGAGGTTAAGTTTGGGTCCCTAAAGGCACATGTACAATTCGAAGTGGATGTGTTACCATCCAAGGTAAAAGTACCCATTCCAGTGGCTATCTCAACCATAATACCATTCCATACGAAGGTCATCCCTTGGGATTACACAACCGAGGCGAGGAGAAAAGGGAAATTCAAATTTAGAGAAGCAGTTGCGGAAAAGGGTATGATAAGAGTTGGAAGGGTTTATACTCCGGAGCATTTAGTTGAGTCAAATAAGCAAGCCTCTGGATGATAGAGTGAAACCGGATCTGATGATCTCTGGAGGAAGATACAAGCCAAAGAGTATTCAGTCATCGATCATCTGAACAAGACGCCAACCTAGATCTCTATTTTAGCTCTACTACAAAGCTATGCCGCACATAAGAATATCTTGTTGAAAGTGCTGAGCGAGGAATATGTGCCTAGCCACATAACTGGAGGAGAAATGGCAAACATGGTAGGGCAAGTATTGGAGAGTTACAAAATTACTTTCCACAAGGATGAGCTGCCATCGAAAAGGCTACATGACAACAAAGCGTTGCACATCACTGTGCAATGCGAGGATTATTTCATCACCATGTTCTGATTAACGGAGGGTCCAGCCTTAATATCTGTCCATTAGTACCTCTCAGAATATTGGGAAAGAGCATGCATGAGATCAAGGTTGGAGCCATCAATGTCAAAGATTTTGATGGTTCCCAAAGATCCACTACTGGGGAAATCAATTTGTATTTGCAAATGGGACCGACTTGGTTCGACGTTGACATTCAAGAGATAGACATCCCGGCATCCTAAAACATGCTATTGGGACGACCCTAGATTCATGCCGCTGGAGATGTAGCATCAACCCTACATAAGGCAGTGAAGTTTGAGTGGAATCACCAAGAGGTGATTATTCATGGCGATGGTAGCAATCCCATATACAGTCGCCAGACCATCCCATCTATCAGAGGAAGAAGAAAGATAGGCGGAGAAACCTACCACTGCATCGAGTGAGTCAAGGTAGTTGACAAGAATAAATGGTGGGATAAAAAAATTGAAAGCATATTGAATTGGTGCGGGTATGAACCAGGAAAAGGACTCGGCAAGAATCTTCAAGGGATTACAAAGCCTATCAAGCTTAAGAAACACGGTACCACTTTCGGTTTGGGATATGAATACACTTGGGAGGAGTTCAACCACTGGTCACCACCATGGTGCAGTCCCTACTACCCGCTGGAACATGTGATACCTTGCATAGAGCAGACTTTCCAGCCAGCCGATGTCATATATGGGTCAGAAAAAGAGGAAGCATTGACGGTAATGAGAAATTTGTTTATGGAAGATGACAACGTGAATTGTTGTGTCACTTTCAAGGAGGAAGGGGAGAAAGGCCCTTCTAATCAAGCTATTAGCCGAGGAGCACTCCTCAACAATTGGTCCATCAGAACCGCCAAAGCCCGGAAGGCTTCGGGTAGCAAGGCTGAACAAAGCACCATACATTATCTTTTATTTTTCTCTAGTTGACTTTTTTCTACTTTTTTAATTTCAAAATAAGAGCTCCAATGTTTAAAAAAGTTATGAAATTTATCAAAGCTTTTCAGTTTCTTATAAATCTCGCTCTTATTACTTTTTATCATTTACTTTTTTACATATCATTACTATTACATATCTTGATGAATCGATGATTGTGACATTCAACGAGGCAACACAACAAACAAATATATAGACTCAGAAGAAGATGATATACTAGAAGAGGTTGTTAAAGAGGTTGAGGATTTTGAGAATAGACCTAAGTCTAACTTGGACGAAACTGAAGTTGTCAACTTGGGAGATGCAGAGAATGTCAAAGAAATGTGCATCAGTGTTCATCTATCACCTTCAGAAAAGAAAGGCTACACACAATTTCTAAGGGATTATGTGGACATATTCGCATGGTCGTATTATGACATGACTGGTCTCAGTACATCTATAGTAGCTCACCAACTACCGACCAATCCGACATGTCCGCCGGTAAAGTAGAAGCTCAGAAAGATCAAGACTGACATGAGCTTCAAAATCAAGGAAGAGGTCACCAATCAAGTAAAAACCAAGGTTCTCAAGGTAGTAGAGTATCCAATATGCTTAGCAAACATCATGCCAGTACCGAAGAAGGACAAGAAGGTTAAAGTCTGTGTTAACTACCGGATCTCAACCGAGCTAGTTTAAAAGACGACTTCCCCTTGCCAAACATACACATTCCAATTGACAATTGTGCCAAGTATGAACTGCAGTCATTCATTGATTGTTTTGGCGGGTATCATCTTATATGGATGGACGAGGAAGACGTTGAGAAAACGACATTCATTACGCCGTGGGGCATGTATTGTTACAAGATAATGCTGTTTGGATTAAATAATGCTGGGGCCACCTACATGAGGGCGATGATTACTATTGTTTATGACATGATGCACAAAGAGATCGAGGTATAAGTAGATGATGTCATCATCAAATCTAAGAAAGCCACTAACCATATGGGAGATCTAAGGAAGTTCTTCAATAGACTAAGAACGTACAATCTGAAGCTGAATCCCACCAAATGTTTATTCAGGGTTCTTGCTGGAAAGCTACTTGGGTTCGTTGTAAGTCATTGAGGAATAGAAGTGGATCTGTCAAAGGTTAAGGCCATTTAAGAATTGCCACCAAAGAACAAGAAAGAGGTTATGAGTTTTTTTGGGAGACTTAACTACATAAGCCGGTTCATAGCTCGGTCCACTGTCATTTCAGAGCCAATATTTGAGATGTTGAAGAAAGATTCCACTACCAAATGGACTGATAATTGTTAAAAAGTCTTCGACAGAATCAAAGAATTCATGTCAACCCCGGTAGTTCTTGTTTTGCCCGAACCAAGTAGACCTCTATTGCTCTACCTTGCAGTATTGGATGGAGCATTCGGTTGTGTTCTGGGACAACATGACAAAATAGGGAAAGGACCAGGCCATCTATTATCTCAGCAAGAAGTTCACCCCGTATGAGGCCCGGTATTACCTATTTTGCAATGACTTGGGTAGCTCAGAAGTTGAGGCATTATTTATGTGCCTATACTACTTATCTCATATCAAGAATGAATCAGCTATAGTACATCTTTCAGAAGCCCATACCCACTAGTGATCTAGCCAAGTGGAAAATCCTGCTGAGTGAATTTGGCATTGTTTACGTGACTCAAAAGGCAGTGAAAGGACAAGCATTGGCAGATCATCGCGCCGAGCATCCCGTGAATGGAAAATACGAGCCTCTAAAGATTTATTTTCCTGATGAAGAGGTATCTTTCATAGGAGAAGATATTGTAGAATACTATGATGGTTAGAGAATATTTTTTGACAGAGCAACAAAGTTCAAAGGAGTTGGCATAGGAGAAGTCCAATTATCAAAAACCAACCAGCATTATGCGATGTCTGCGAAGCTCAGCCATGCACCAACAACATGGCATAATACAAAGATTACATCTTAGAGCTCAAACTGGCCATTGACATGAACATTCAAGAATTACTAGTGATCGAAGATTTAGACCTGCTTATACATTAGGTCCGAGAAGAATGGGCAACCGAGAATTCCAAGATACTCCCTTATCTGCATCATGCGCAAGAGTTGAGGAAGAGATTCACAAAGACAATTTCAGCATGTCCATAGAGAACAAAATATGTTTGCCGACGCATTGGCTACCCTATCATCTATGATTCAACATCCAGGTAAGAACTTTATAGGTCCCATTATGGTGAAGATTTATGATCAGCAAACTTACTATGCTCATGTTAAGGAAGAAGTAGATAGAAAATCTTGGATTCATGATATCAAGGAATATTTGGCAACAGGAGAATGTCCATAACTTGCAAACACTACTCAGAGGCAGATACTTCGAAAGTTATCCAATCACTTCTTTCGTAGTGGAGGAATCATGTACAGAAGGACTCCAGATTTGGGTTTGTTAAGGTGTGTCGAAGCAAATGAAGCATCCAGGCAATTGGTGGAAATTCATACAGGGACCTGCATGTAGCATATGAACGGCTTTCTCTTAGCCAAGAAAATACTTCGATATGGTTATTTTTGGATGACTATGAAAATGGACTACATCCAGTATGTTCGAAAGTTTTATCGCTGTCAGATACATGCAGACATGATAAAGGTACCGCCAAATGAGCTTACTGTAACAAGCTTTCCATAGTCGTTCGCCGCTTGGGGAACGGATGTTAATGGACCATTTGAAACAGCCGCATTAATTGGGCACAGGTTCATCCTAGTGGCGATTGATTATTTCACCAAATGGGTTAAAGCAGTGACTAAGAAAGTCATGGCAGACTTTGTCCGTGACCATATCGTTTGTCGTTTCAGCATCCCATAGTCAATCATTACTGATAATGGTTCCAATCTAAACAGTAACCTGATGAAAGAAATGTGTGGAACATTCAATATCAAACACAAAAATTCTACAGCCTATAGACCTCAGATAATGGAGCTGTAAAAGTGGCCTACAAGAATATCAAGAAGATACTAAGGAAGATGGTAGAAAAGCATAAATAGGGGCACGCAAATTTATCATTTTGTTTATTGGGATACCATACCATAGTTTGCTCATCAACCGGGGAAAATCCCTATATGTTGGTTTATGGTACAGAGGTAGTCTCCTTGAGGATCATACATGAAGCAGAACTCGATGATGCAGAATGGGTAAAGAGTCGCTGCGAGCATTTAGCTCTTATAGATTGGAAAAGACTGAATGTAGTTTACCTCGGTCAATTGTATCATAATAGGATGTCCAGAGCCTTCAACAAAAGAGTCAACCCGAGACAGTTTACACCGGGGCAGCTGATGTTGAAGAAGATTTTTCCGTATCAAGATGAAGCTAATGTGAAATTCTCTCCTGACTGGCAAGGTCCGTACATTGTTCATCAGGTTCTATCCAGAGGAGCTCTCATACTTGCTGAAATGGACAGAGAAGTTTTGCCGAAGTCGATTAATTCAGATGCAATGAAACAATACTATGTGTAACATTGTAAATTTTATGCTTTCCTTATGATGGAATTTGAACTAAGCGTGACCCGATTCCCATTAAAGAGGGTATACATAGGCAGCCTTGAGGGTTCAGTCACAATTCAATAAAATTTTCATTTCCCCCGCTATTGGAAACTGGGGCAAAATTTTGAGGAGGAGCCTTAAAATTCCGAAGTTGGTTTTCAGCCATTTATCACACGCAACCGTCAGAAGAACCAGCCAGTAAACTGGAGTAGAAATTTGAGGAAGACCATCAATATTCCGGAGGGAGAGAGGTCGCAATGTCTTTAACCGCATCGCAGTCGTTGGTTCATCTAATGAAAACTATTTTAAATTATGCTTTTATGTTTTCATTTCTCACTAAATCATGCATGACTATGACCAAAATTGTTTTGTTTAGCAACGCTACCCCAATGATACACAACACCAAGCAGGACGAGCGAAGTCCACAGGGAAACGAACTAACCTTCCCCTTTTACAAAACTCATAATTTTTCTATGGATGCAGCCACCCATGCCGCAAAATCATCAGATATTTATACACACACTTCTTGGGGATACAACTCTCAGAATCATCACCTATTTGTAATTGCTATCTGTACACGACATCCCTAGCACCCACAATATAGCAATCAACTGTCACCTATCATCTACCAGCTAAGAGATTTCATTACTATTCGCCTTCTATTTTTGCAATGCATAAGTCTACCTTTCTACCTTCGAGGTTAAGCTCTACCTCTATCTGCATTTCTCTGCACTCCATAAGGCTACCTTTCTGCATTGCACGGTTAAGTTCTACCTCCATCTGCATTTCCTACATTACATATGTAAGACTCCATGAAAATGAGTGCTAAAGTCCTAGCAACTCTTAGAGTCGGGTCCATCTATGTGTCAGAATCGTTTTCTACTGATTTCACACTTGAAAAACAAGAATCAAATTTTTCCAGAAGAATGTCATTTCTGTGGTCAGGAATGTGGTCGCAGATCAGGTATGCGGACCACATATCGACCACAAAGTAAGTCAGGGAGTAGCCAAATTGGATTTTGAAAATGTGGTCTATTATGCGATCGCATAACCAATATGCGGAGTGCATAGAGGCCGCATAAATTTCTCGAGAATTTGTGGAGGTCAATTCTGCGGTGTAATCTGCGACTGCAGAACGTGTATGCAGACTGCATTCTTACTGCATACCGAAACAGAGAGGCCTGCAATTTGGGACCATTCTGCGGTCCAATCTGCGGACCGCATGTCAACTATGCGATCACATAGTTGACCGCAGATCCGTCGCGAACATCAGTTTTCTAAAAATTTTAAACCCGACCCTTTTCTAATAAAACACCCCAAATACTCATTTATACACATTTTCTGAATAAAACAAGAGAGTGGGAAGGGAGAGTTCTTGAGAGAGAAAGGAATTTCCATCAAATTGACCCTCCAAAACAATCCGGGCCGGGAAAATTTTATGTTATTGTCTTCATCCCCACTCTTACATGTAAAATCCCTAACCCTTTTCCCCAATTTTTTGAGTTAAGTTAAGGGAAGGGAGTCCTATACTTTAATTTTGAACTAATACTAAAAACCCTTATGCATGTAACTCAAACCTAGAATCTAGTGAAGGAAAAGTTGGATAGAACTAGAGGGTTGTGCTAGACAGCTTGGTGGCTAAGAATATGAGACTAAAAGGGAATTTGACTCCAGGTATGTATAGCTATCCTTGATTCTTGTGAAATCGCCTTGCTTGGTATGTAAATTATTTGGTAATTGATATCTATGTTGGTTATTTGCGAGCTTCTTGACTGGTTTGATTGTAAATGCACCTTGTGGAAAAACTTGAATAACAAGTGATTGAAGGAATCCGTAAATTGTGAAACAAGTTTAAGTGGGATAACAAAGTACTTGAAATGTTGTGGGAAATTGTGGTAACTTGAATTGAGTACAAACTATCAAAAGCTATGAAATTGGTACTAATAGTTATGGAAACACTTGTAACACTATTGTGGTGATGTCTTGAGGTGTACTTGTTGTTTATTTTTTTGACTTGCTGTGTGGTTGTGTTTGTTGTGAATTGAAACGGTACGCTGGGGTCGGGTTGTGCACCGCAACACGGTGTATTAAGGTGTGGGTTGGTGTGATAAGGGTGTCCGAGGTAATAAGGGTGGTCGAGGTAATAAGGGTTGAAAAAGTGATCAAAATCACTATTGATATATATATATATATATATATATATATATATATATATATATATATATATATACACGCACACGCACACACATTGAACAAAATTGTGAAATCAATGATGTGGAATCATATATTTATGTATGGCTTGTTAAAAGGTATTTTAATTATAAACAGTTGTTTCCATTTGGTTAGTAAAGTAATGAAAAATATGGGGTAACTCGTAGGTCAGGGAAGGCACCCAGGTCAACTCGAATGGGGATACCCGGTAGAGTGCCGGTCATGTCCCTCGGATTTGGGGCATGACAAATTTGGTATTAGAGCCTAAGGTTTTAAAAAGAGTCCTAGGGTGTCTTGGAGTCGTGCCTAGTAGAGCCCTTGTTATCGGTGTGCTGTCGACCACATTTATAAGTACGGGGCTGCATGGGCATTTTGGAAACTACTCTCTTATTTGATATTCCATTTCGTGCGGTGAAGGGTAAACGAAAGTGTTTGTGTCTAACTCTTGCCTTGTTCCGAAATTTTCAGAGATGGCACCTAAGAAGAAGGTTAGACTCGGCCTTGAGGCCAATGCCACCCCAAGTGTGATTGCAAGCCATGTACCTGACATCGTGGGTAGAGTGACTCCCCGGATTTGAATCTACATGGCCCGTCCCTTCTAGATCCTAGCAATCTTGTTACAGTAGCGGCAGAGGGCGTCTCCATCTCTCATGCCGATATTCCTAATCCTGGCATTTCTTCAGCTGCTGGTACCGAGGCTTCTGATGGGGGATTTAAGGGATCCATCTGTATGTTGACCCAGTTGGTGGCTTCTCAGGCCCAGAGATCTCAAGATGGCCCTATGTCCTCCAGCGGGCAGGGAGATTATGCAAGCTCCAGAGTCCACCAGTTTTTGAGATTGGCCCCTCTAGAGTTTTTAGGCACAGACCCAGAGGCTAATCCGCAGGATTTTATTGATGAGATGTACAAGACCCTTCGTGTGATGAAGGCCACAGAATCAGAGGGGGGTTGAGTTGGCCTCCTACAGGTTGAAGGGAGTGGCACGCTCGTGGTTCGAGATGTGGGAGGATTCCCGCGAGGAGGGGAGCCCCCCGGCTAGATGGGATGAATTTGTGGATGCTTTTATGGATCATTTCCTGCCTGCCGAGACAATGGCAGCCCGCGCCACAGAGTTCGAGGTTCTCAAGTAGGGCAGCATGAGTGTTTGGGAGTACCATATGAAGTTTGTAAGATTGTCCATGTATGGTCCTCAGGTTGTGTAGACCATGAGTGCTCGAGTTCGACGATTTGTTCAGGGACTTAGTCCATTGGTGGTGAATGAGGTTGCTGCAGTGGCCCTGCACTCATATATGAACTACGGGAAGATTGTGGGTTTTTCTCAGGCCACTGAGGCTAGGAAATTGAAGATACGGGAAGATAGGGAGAATAGCAATAGGGCCCGGTCAATGGGTCACTCAGGGAGGTCAGCTACGGGGAGGGGGCCATCCCGGTCATATGTTCAGTCTTCAGCCAGCGCACCACAATCAGTGCATAACCATCAGCAGGGTAGTTCTTTAAGACCAGGTTCTGACAGTAGGAGGTTCCACTAGTCCAGTCATTCGGGGGTGAGGCCCCAACAGCAGGATGGAGCTACATGTCCCAAGTGTGGGAGGTTCCATACGGAGACTTGCTATTTGGACATCCCGGTGTGTTACATTTGCAAGGTTAGAGGTCATGTCAAGCGGAACTATCGTGCACCTAGACAGGGCATGGGTAGGGGATTCGCTCCGCCATCCGGTTCTTCAGTTGCTACATCATCTGTGCGTCCTCCATATCCAGCATGGCGTGGTGCATATAGGGGTGGGGCCTGTGGTAGAGGTGGACCGAGCCGGTTCTATGCTTTGAGTGGTCGCTAGAATGCTGAGTCTTCTCCATATGTGGTTACAGGTATCTTGTCTGTTCAGGCCATTGATTGTTAGGCTCTTATTGACCCTGGGTCTTCTTTGTCATAAGTCACTCCATTCATTGCTTCGAGTTGTGGGATTGAGCCCGTACAGCTTCTTGAGTCGTTCTCATTATCGACTCCGGTTGGTGGTTCTATTAAAGCCGTGCGAGTTTGTTGGAATTGTGTTGTCACGGTGTGGGGTCGTATTGCCACGGCCGATCCTATTGAGCTTGGTATGGTAGATTTTGATGTGATTGTGGGAATGGACTGGCTTTATTCGTGCCTTGCTAAACTTGATTGCCGCACAAGAGTCATGAGACTTGAGTTTCCCAACGACCCGGTTATTGAGTGGAGAGGGAATGGTGTTGTGCCAAAAGGTAGGTTTATTTCTTACCTTAAGTCTTCAAAGATGATTAGGAAAGGGTGTATCTATAATTTGGTCCGGACGGCGGACACCACTTCAGATGTGCCTGCCCTCAAATTCGTGCCAGTTGTAAATGAATTTCCGAAGGTATTTCTAGATGAGCTTCCAGGGCTTCCACTAGACAGGGAGATTGACATCGGGATTGATGTGTTTCCATATACTCAGCCAATATATAGTCCACCATACAGGATGGCGCCAGCAAAAATATGAGAATTAAAGGAGCAGCTGAAGGATTTATTGTAGAAGGGGTTCATTCGACCAAGTGTGTCGCCATGGGGTGATCTAGTTCTTTTCATCAGAAAGAAGGATGGGTCGCTTTGGATGTGTATGGACTATCGATAGCTTAACAAGGTCACCATCAAGAATAAATACCCTTTGCCCCGTAGATGATTTGTTCGACCAATTGCAAGGTGAAAAGTTCTTCTCCAAAATTGATTTGCGATCCGGGTATCACCAATTGAAGATCAGAGAGCGGGATATTCCTAAGACCACCTTCAGAACCTGCTATGGTCACTTCGAATTCTTGGTCATATCTTTCGGTATAACCAACGCCCCGACAGCTTTCATGGATCTTATAAATCGGTTATTCAAGCCATTTCTGGACTCCTTTGTGGATGTTTTTATTGACGAAATCCTCACTTATTCGAGAAGCATGGAGGATCATGCCGATCACCTCAGGGCAGTTTTGCAAACTCTTCATCAGCACCAGTTGTATGCTAATTTCTCAAAATATGAATTTTGGTTGGAGTCTGTCGCTTTTCTAGGACATGTTGTTTCGGGAAAGGGGATTTAAGTGGACCCCCAAAAGATTGAAACAGTGAAGGATTGGCCTAGACCTACAACCCCGATGGAGATTCGTAGATTTTTGGGGTTAGAAGGTTATTATCGAAGGTTTGTGGAGAGGGTTCTCTACCCCCGCCTCCCTGTTGACTAAATTGACATAGAAATCAGTCAAGTTCCAATGGTTTGATGCTTGTGAGAAAAGTTTACCGGAATTAAAGTCAAGGTTGACCTCAGCACCAGTGTTGGCTTTGCCGAGAAGGCACGGATGGGTTTGTGGTGTATTGCGATTTCTCCAGGGTCAGTTTAGGGTGTGTGCTCATGCAGCGGGAAAGTGATAGCATATGTTTCAAGGATCACGAGAAGAATTACCCGACACATGACTTGGAACTTGCTACAGTGGTGTTTGCCTTAGAAATATGGTAGCATTAGCTTTATGGGGTCCATGTGGATGTGTTCTCGGACCACAAAAGTCTCCAATATTTGTTCAAGCAGAAGGAGTTAAACTTGAGGCAGCGGCGGTGGTTGGAATTACTCAAGGATTATGATATGAACATTTTGTACCATCCAGGGAAGGGGAACTTGGGGGCTGACGCCCTCAATCGGAAATCCATGGGTAGTTTGACTCACTTGGGATCGGATCGGAGGTTCCTAGATCAAAAGGTTTATCAGTTGGCCAGTCTTGGGGTTTGTATCTTGACCCCAAATAAGGAGAAGATTATGATGCACAACGTAGCAGAGTCGTCGCTTCTGGCGGAAGACAAGGAAAAACAGTTCATTGATCCAGCATTAGCACAAATAAAGGATGCGGTTTGAAGCAACAAGATTTCGGCATTCTCTCTCAACAATAAAGATGGTGTGTTGCGATGTCAAGATAGTTTGTGTGTTCCAGATGTAGATAATCTTTGGGAAAGGGTAATGGCGGAGGCTCATCATTCTAGGTATTCGGTGCATCCAGGTTCTACAAAAATGTATCACGATCCCAAGGAAATTTATTGGTGGAGCGGTATGAAGAGTGATGTGCCAGACTTCGTATCCAAGTGTTCGAACTGTCAACAAGTAAAGGCCAAGCATCAGAGGCCCAGTGGGCTAACGCAGCTAATAAAGATACCAATGTGGAAATGGGAGATGATCAACATGGATTACGTGACAGGACTACCTCGCACTCAGCATAAGTTCGACTTAATTTGGGTAATAGTGGATCGACTCACCAAATCAGCTCCCTTCTAACCAGTCAAGTCCATCGATACTGCAGAATAATATGCTCAATTTTATATCAAGGAAATAGTGAGACTTCATGGTACTCCACTTTCTGTTAGTTCGGATAGAGGGGCTCAATTCACAGCTAACATTTAGAAGAACTTTCAGCAAGGGTTGGGTACTCAGGTGAACCTCAGCACGACGTTTCATCTGCATACTGATGGTAAAGCAGAGCAGACTATTCAGACGCTCTAAGATATGTTGCGGGCTTGTGTCTTGGATTTCAAGGGTAATTGGGACGATCATTTTCCCCTTATAGAATTTTCTTAAAACAACAACTTCTATGCTAGCATCCAGATGGCCCCGTTTGAAGCGTTCTACGGGAGGAGTTGTAGGTCCCCGATCGGGTGGTTCGATGTTGTGAGGTAGAATTGATAGGGACGGATCTCGTACACCAGGCCATGGAAAAAGTTAAAGTAATTCAAGAAAGGATGAAGACTGATTAGAGTCGCTAGAAATTTTATGCGTACATGCGTCGAAGGGAATTGAAGTTTCAAGAAGGTGATTGGGTATTCTTGCGGGTGTCGCCCATGAAAGGAGTCATGCGGTTCGGGAAGAAGGGGAAGCTAATTCCTAGGTATGTCGGGACTTATTAGATTATTCAAAGGATCAGACAAGTGGCTTATAGGTTGGAGTTGCCTCCTGAAATGTCCTTGGTGCACCCGATGTTCCATGTGTCCATTTTAAGGAAAGTGGTTGGGGATCCGTCCACCATCGTTCCAGTTGAAGACATCAAGGTTATATAAAAGCTATCATATGAAGATACTCCGGTTGGTACTCTGGATAGACAAGTCCATAGGTTGCGAAATAAGGAAATCGCTTCGGTTAAGGTGTTGTGGTGAAACCAACAAGTCAAAGAGGCCACGTGGGAAGCGGAAGATGAGATGAAAGTAAAATACCCCTATTTATTCGTATAAGCCTAGGAGTGGTCATGTAAGTCCTTATCCCTAATCAAACTAGCATTGTATCCCATTTTGTGTAAAAGTTCCTACATGCTTCACCATTGTAATCCTTCAAGTTTTGCCCAAAAGTTTGTGTGTTTTCTGGTAGCTAATTAATTAGCCCATGGTTAGGTGATGTAAGGAAATAATGATTAATTTTGCATGGAGGAATTGAATTGAAATGATTAACTGTATCATACTCTTGTGATAGGTAAATGGCCTTGATAGTACAGACGATTAATGCTTAATTTAATTGATTGTGGTGTGTCAAGATGGTTAAAAGTGTGTCGAGAGGTTGAATATGCATAAATGTGAATGTCGTGCATTGTATAACTGTGATAGGGGTAGCAAAATTTGTTTAATGGTGCTTGGAAGTATGTTTTTGGGACTCACTGACAGGTGGATAAGTCCATATTACAAAGGAAACTCTAGCGAAATTGTTTTCTAAATCATAAGAGTTAGTGAAAACTTAGGAACTTACATATCATGCTTTCAAACCATTTGGATTTCGAAGTTCTCATTCGAGGACGGATGATCTTAAGTGGGGGAGGATGTAAGACCCCGTGAAAATTAGTGCTCAGTCCTAGCAACTCATAGAGTCGGG
This sequence comes from Nicotiana benthamiana, assembly GCA_034376525.1. Classification (NCBI taxonomy): domain Eukaryota; kingdom Viridiplantae; phylum Streptophyta; class Magnoliopsida; order Solanales; family Solanaceae; genus Nicotiana; species Nicotiana benthamiana. Next base: position 50,304,518 of record CM067338.1, on the reverse strand, counting down.
TCCATCGATGTGTCGGAATCCTTTTCTACTGAATTTTCACTTCAAAATTGAGAGTCAAATTTTTCCGAAAAAATATCATTTTTGCGGTCAGGAATGCGGTCGCAGATTAGGTATGCGGACCGCATATCGACCGTAAAGTGAGTCAGAGAGTATCCAAATTGGATTTTTAAAATGTGATACATTATGCGATCGCATAACCAATATGCGGAACGCATAGTCGCCGCATAAATTTCTCAAGAATTTGTGGAGGTCAATTCTGTGGTGCAATCTGCGACCGCAGAACGTGTATGCGGACCGTATTCTCATTGCATACCCAAACAGAGAGGCCTGCAATTTTGGACCATTCTACGGTCCAATCTGCGGACCGCACGTCAACTATGCGATCGCATAGTTGACCGTATCGCGAACATCAGTTTTCTAAAACTTTTAAACCCGACCCTTTTCCAAAAAACACCCAACCCCTCATTTTTACACATATTCTGAACAAAATAAGAGAGAGGGAAGGAAGAGTTCTTGAGAGAGAAAGGAATTTTCATCCAATTGATCCTCCAAAACCATCTGAGCCGGGAAAATTTTAAGTTATTGTCTTCATTCCCACTCTTCCAGGTAAAATCCATAACCCTTTTCCCCAATTTTTCTGAGTTAAGTTAAAGGAAGGGAGTCCTATGCTTTGATTTTGAATTAACAACTGAAAACGCTCATGCATGTAACTCAAACCTAAAATCTACTTAAGGAAAAATTGGATAGAAGTAGAGGGATGTGCTAGATAGCTTGGTGACTGAGAATAGGAGATTAAAAAGGGAATTCTACTCTAGGTATGTTGGCTAACCTTGATTCTTGTGAAATCGCCATGCTTGGTATGTAAATTATTTGGTAATTAATATCTATGTTGGTTATTTGTGAGCTTCTTGACTGGTTTGATTATAAATTCACCTTGTGGTAAAAGTTGAACAACAAGTGATTGAAGGAATCCGTAAATGGTGAAACCAGTTTAAGTGTGATAACAATGTACTTGAAATGTTATGGGAAATTGTGGTAACTTGAATTGATTACGAACTATCGAAAACTATGAAATTGGTACTAATAGTTATGGAAACACTTGTAACATTATTGTGGTGATGCCTTGAGGTGTAATTGTTGTTTATTTTTGTGACTTCCTGTGTGCTTGTGTTTGTTATGAATTGAAATTGTATAGCGGGGTCGGGTTGCGCGCCGCAACACGGTGTATTAAGGTGTGGGTTGGTGTGATAAGGGTGACCGAGGTAATAAGGGTGGAAAAAGTGATCGAAATCACTATTGATATATATATATATAGGACAAAATTGTGAAATCAATGATGTGGAATTGTGAAAGGAGACACCAGGAGATTTTGTAACTTGTGGGGCACTGATTGCCCCTTTGTTTGACTAATTGTACCTCTATGTGTGATTGGTTGTTGCTTCTATTAATGTGTCTTGTTCTAATTGCATTTGGCTTGAGTTTACTTGGGACAAGTTTTGTTCATACATACTAGTACAATTAAAATGTACTGACGTCCCTTTTTCTAGGGGCACTACATTCCTGTTATGAGTGTAGGTGGATCTTCAGCAGATACTCCAGTTCACCGTCCATAGCTCTTCCTCATTTCCCGTCAGCTAAATTGGTGAGCCCATTTCCTTCCGGGGCCCTGCGTGGCTCATGCCACCCTTGTTCTTGTATTTTGGAGTCTTATTTTGCTTTTTGTAAAAAGGTATAGCCATAGCCTTGTTACCGGCAAGTATAGAACTATCATCTTGTATCCTTAGAGGCTCCGTACATATGAAGTGTGGGTCACGTACCATGTACTATGTACTTGTATTCTGGGTAATGTAAATTGTGAACCACGTTAGTATCATCTATGTATGTATGGCTTGTTAAAAGGTATTTCAATTATAAACAATTGTTTCCATTTGGTTAGTAAAGTAATGAAAAATGTGGGGTAACTTGTGGGTCAGGGAAGGTACCCAGGTCCACTCGACTGGGGATACCCGGTAGAGTGCTGATCATGTCCCGTGGATTTGGGGCGTGACAACATAAGGTTACTTTTATGCCTTTTGAGGTTAAGCTCCACCTCCATCTACATTTCTCTGCATTGCATAGGGCTACCTTTCTGCCTTCCGAGGTTAAGCTCTACCTCATTTGCATCTCCTTCATTGCATAAGGCTACCTTTCTGCCTTCCGAGACTAAGCTCTATCTCCATCTGCATTTCTCTGCATTGAATAAGGCTACCTTTCTTTCTTCCGAGGTTAAGCACTACCTCTATCTGCATTTCTCTACATTGCATAAGGTTTCCATTTCTGTTTTCCGAGACTAAGCTCCGTCTCCATCCTACATGGGTGAAATATTGCCGCTTTATTTCTCTTGCTTGGCTGAAATACCGCCACCTTTTATATTTACATCTTGCATCGACTGAAAGATCGCAAGCCATCTACTTTTTCATGGGCTGTAAGATCGCCAAATTGTCCAAGTGAGTCATTGTTTGGAGGCACTACGTTCATTGCTCGAGAATGCCATGCCATGGCCTGAGGAACTCATTTTATCTTTTGCATATTATTATACAAAGGCATCATTCTCATAGCCTGAGAACATCATTTCATAGCCTGCGAATCCTTTATCATTGCTTTATGGCCCAGGACGTCATTGGCCAAGGACGTTATCCTAACCATCCAAAGACAACATTTATGGTCCAACGAGAACTTGCATCACGTTTAAATTTACGCACAATATATGTTGCTATTTTTCATTTTCAGATACACCAGCTAGCAATTGCCATCTCAGCAGGAGAAATACCGCTTCAGTTCCCATAGCCTATCAGGCGCTGACCATCCTGCTCAACCTAAACATCGCGTCCGCTTTTCAAAAATCTCCATTGGCATATTCCGCCAATGGATCCTGAACTACATATGACCTAATTCCTGTAATACTAGAGATATCTAGGCAGCTCAAGAGCTAGATCTCGATCAAAATTCTTCAAATCATTTCATATGGTCAAAATTGGACATCATATCTTTACTTGACAATCTTTCTTCCTTACCGGGTAAAGAGGGGAACTAGTAGATACCCAATTTTACCCTATGTATTTTTATATGTAAAATGCTTTCAAAATAGCATATATATGCATATATAAAAATGCCAAAGAGTGTTGGTTATTTTCCGTAATTTTTTAGTGATTTTAAAATTAATTTATTGTCTATTATTAGCAGTACAAAATCTAATAATTATTCCCAAGATTATCGTTTTTGTGAATAATTTATTTCTATTCTCATATTTACACCAAGATATAAAGGTAATTTTTGTATATTTTACAAATTTATTTGGTATTTTTAGAGCTAAATTGCATATAACTACAATTATAGCCTATTTTACGATTAGTAGCATTTTATAATTATAAAATTATTTTTATAATTTTTAATATAATGTTTATATAGTATTTATTGGCTTAGTATTTTTAATTTACTTTTAATACATTACTACTATTTTTATAAAATAAAAAGGAAAACTGGCTATTTAAAACTTAGACCATCTTTGTTTCAATTACAACCTCATTTCATTTCCATTTTAACTTTAAATTGGCCCCAATTTCTGCCCCAAATTAAACCAGCCCAATTCCTAAATTACCCGACCCCTGACCCACTTTAAAAACCCATCTGGCTCCCCTTTGATCCAGGTCGTTGATCTTTTTGATCAACGATCGGAATTTCCCCTTTCCTTTTTTAATTCCCAAACCCCCTTGACCTAATTCATTTCACCTGAGGCGCCGCCTTTGAACCCTTTTTTTCTCTCAAACTCTCTAGAACCTCTCCGAAATTCTTATCGTTTCCCACCTTATCTCACCATGTTTCCACCGGAATCCAGGGCACATGAGGCCATTGACGCTCTATACTTATCCTTTCTCTCCATCAGACCTAATCTATTCAAGGTTTGAAGCCCGAGTTCAATGGACCTCTTCAGGTACTTCTCAGATCTGTAGATCTATGGCTTCTCCAGCCATTCGTTGTTCAAGCAATATGAGTCTTTCGACTCAGGGTCTAACTTTCCTCAAGACCTTTCTAATTTCTAGGTTTTTCGCCGCAACTCTATGGCGTATGACGTTCTGTACTCGCCTATTTTTCTTAGATCTATGATATATCTGCGCTTTATTTGACGTTTTAAAGGTTTTCCCCAAACTTCCTTTTCAAAACCGTTCAATTTCAATTTTTGGGTTTCAGAAAAAATTTCTTCAAATATCTTTCCAATTCTTTCTATTCTTCCATCACATGTGCTTACCTATGTTATACTCATATGCTTTCTTTTCTACTATGCTTGAGTTTGCTCTTTATTTCTCTTTCTATTATGCAAGATTCTTCTATTTTTGTTGTTATTCCTGTACTCGCATGTTAATCCATGTTGTTTTCGTTATTCTTTGCTATTATGTGTTTATGGTTGATTCCTTTGATTTTGTTCACTTTACTGAACTCTGTTTGTGTTCCTAAGCATATTTCATTTACTTTGGTTTAAAACATGTATCATCTCTTTCTTCTAAACTTGTTTAAATTCTGATTTTTCTCAAACGTGTTCTCATGACTTTGAATCAGTGATCTTTCTATCATGTGTATTTGTCTTTCATAAGTCTTTGGAACATATTTCTGAGCCTCTCTTAAGTGTCTTGCCTTCTCACCTCTATATCTAACTCAACTTGAAACCCTAGGATTTGGGGGTTTCTTTGGCAAGTGGTATCAGAGTGTCGCTTTGGGACCCTAGGATTTCAGACTTACTATGAGTCTGTAACTAATCCCTTTTTCTTGTGACTCTATGACTTTCAATGTTAGACTCTTTTGCTAAAGTAACCTGACGATTCCTTTAGTTTGATTGGTTTGTTTATATATGAGAAATTTCTCTTTAAAAAGGTTTTACCAACTAATTGATTGATTCTAAGATCCTTTTAATAAGGCCGACAAATTGACACTAATATTTTCTTCGATTGAACCTCCTTTACTTTTCTTAACTTGGTTCATTCTTGAACTTGTAAATTTTGTTTCATGGTTGTTTGATTGATTCCCTTTCTATATATGGCACAAACCATGTACTATTTATTATTTTCTTAAATACACTCTATGTATTTACCCCTTTTGTGCTAATTTGAAAGTTTTTATTAAAATTTCTTTCCTTAACTGGATTTTACCTGTTGGAATCATAATCCCTTAACCAAAGGGAGACTGATTTCAATGTATTTCATTGCCTTTCTTACTTGCTTCTCTGCACTATAAAAGGGAGTTCCCTTCAGCACTCTTTGGACACGACTTCATCTTCAGGCAGCCTTCACACCTCCATTCCTTAACTTCCAATTCAATACTTGCACACTTGCAATATTGTTTTGAATTCAATACTCTGCTTGGCTTGAGATCTTTTGGAACTCTTTGCTTGCAACTTGGCTTTTTCAAGATTACTTTATTTACTTGTTTTTCCCCTGAAACTAGTATGTTCTGATTTAACTTTTCTACCTCATCCCCATGTGCTTATTTACAACTTTGTGCAATCCTGTTTACTTTACTGCTCATATTGAATAATTTATACTAATTATGTTCTTTCCTTGCGTTTGTTTTTATAATGAGTTCCTACCCCTATTCCCTTCTATGTGTTTGAGTTAAGGCCACGGGCCTGGTAGTATTTAAATTGTTTCCCATGTGAGAACCTGATCCACAATGGATCCTAACTCCTACGATTTGGTTAACAGGCTGGTCAGGGGTGTGCCAGCATGCCCAATTGCTAGGCGTGACCATCAGCCTACCATGGCTTTCCCTAATTCCTCCCTATGCACTTACGCTGATTCTTGGCCTCTTAATTTTTCCCACCTCTTATGAGCGATGCTTTGGGACCTTGAGTTCCCTATGAACTTAGACATCTGAGGGCTGGCCCTTCCACCCTGCACTATGATGCAATGTGTTTGGGGTGTATGCATCGATCGAAGCCATTTGAGACTCTTGGGAACTTTGACACATCCCAAATATGAGAAAGACTTTTGGAAATCTCATCCTAGAAGTTGGTTTATCTCATATTCTTAGACTTTGAGTCTGAATTATGATGTTTGGTTGTAGCTGGAAGTTTTGATGTAATTTTGCTTTTTTTTCTGATTCATTCGAGTCTGTTATAATTTGTAATAACTATTGGGGATAACTAGTGGAAAGGCATGCGGATAAATGTATGCGGAGAGTAGAAACCTTGCCTATAGAAATTTTTTGATTTCTGCATTCTCATCTTAGAACTCATGCCTATAAGATTTTCCGATTCCTGATTTTCATCTTATAACTCATGCCTACAAGATTTTCTACACTTCTGCATTCTCTTCTTAGAAACCATGCCTATAAGTTTTTCTTAATATAGAAATCCTGTTTCTAAGTTCTTGCATTTCTGGTTATGGAAATCCTGCCTATAAGTTATGCATTTCTGCATATAGAAAATGAATATCATAGTTTTTTTGCACTTATGCATATACATGTCATTAAGCACACAATCGTAGTTTCATTCTAGATACTATGCCTGTAGGATTATTGCATCTATGTAAACATTTAAAACCAATAAAGCTTTGATAACATGCCAATAAGAATAATTGATTGAATCAGCTTCGTCTATTTCATCTATAAGTCTAAAATAAGTCATAATGTCGTTTAAAATCTGCAGATCTTTTGTTTTTAAAACTAGTAATCCTTTCTTTAAAATCAGTACCCTCTGTTAGATATCATGCCTATAGTCCTCACTTAGGCAAACCATTAGGTCATTAATTTACTGTGTTAGGTTTTGATAACTACAACCAGACAAGGCTAATTCAGGCTCCTCATCTGAGAACTATGTGATAAATCAGCCTATCCTAATGCTTTTAAATTTAATTTAGACCATAACCAGTAGTTGAAGTCATGATATATATATTTGCCTTTAAGTGAGGAGGCATGTTTGAGCCTTAACTGCTATTTGCTTTTCCCCTAATTGCTTATGTGTTTTGTTTGTCGCCTAGATTTTATCCTTATAAAACTCTGAAAAGCCCCAACTCCCTCCCCTTTAGGATTAGTTGTCTCAATGCCTCCGGTGTTGGACAATACGCTTTACGCTAGAGGGGGGGGTGAATAGCGTTTTAAAAATATTAAGCGTTTTAGTGCGGAATTTAAAAACTTTGCAGAAATTAAAACAAGTGCAGTAGAATAAACTTACACAATGATGTATCCTGGTTGGCCACAAACGTGGTTAGTCCAGTCCCCGAGAGACTCTCTCGAGATTTCCACTAAACTTGTCAAGCTTACGGGTGCTTAACAAACCGTTACAGCTGAGGACACAAGCCTCACCTAGGTGCTCGGGGATCACAATCCCAAAGACTTCAATTGCTCGGGGATACCAATCCCAAAGACTTCAATTGCTCGGGGATAACAATCCCAAAGACTTCAACTGCTCGGGGATAACAATCCCAAAGACTTCAACTGCTCGGGGATAACAATCCCAAAGACTTCAACCGAGGAATCACAAGTTCCTCAACAAACGAGAATCGCAATTCTCTTACAAACACAAAACACACTCACTTTACAAAGCACTACTTAATGAGTAGATATGAGTAGAAATAGTACGCTCAAGATCACAACAACTTAGCTCAATAGAATGGCTCTTCAAAAAGCTTTATGGATGAACGGAAAATGATGATCAATGTAAGAAAGCTTTTAGCAATGAAAATACTCAAAGTGTATATGTTGTTGTTGTGAAAACACTGAGTTGAAGCTATATTTATAGGTGAGAAACTCAGTCTTACCGTTGTCTAATTGCCAATTAAGGATTGCTGAAATTACTCAGTGACAATCGATTGTCAAGACTAAACAATCGATTGTTTGCCTATCAGATCAAAAATTCAATCCCAGATTTTACGTCAACAATCGATTACTTCAAATCAATAATCGATTATTTATAACGTTAAGAAATCCTTTCCAATTTTTGGCATAAAACATCGATTGTCCGGAAATCAACAATCGATTATTTTAACAACGTTCAGAAAATCTTTTCCAGATTTTACGCAAAACATCGATTGTTAAATATCAACAATCGATTACCTGACGGTAATTGAAAATATATGACAACGGTCAGTTTCAACAATCGATTATCAAATGGGATAATCGATTATTAATTAATTTCAAAACTCTCTGTCTCATGTATAATCGATTATCAAAAGCCACAATCGATTATCATTTTATTTAAAATCACTGGGAGACATTTTTCTCATTCTAATCGATTACCATTAGTTCATAATCGATTCTTATGAGTTTTGAAAACTTTGCCTCAGTTAACAATCGATTATCATAAGTACACAATCGATTGTTATGCAGTTTGCAAAAACCTGATGTTAACTGACTTACTCACAATCGATTATCATTAATTCACAATCGATTGTCATGCAGTCTTGGCTTAGAGATACTCGATTATCATAAGAACATAATCGATTATCTTAGCCCAGATTTTTGAGGCATGTTTGGAAGACATTTTAACAAATGTAAATATGTATAGTTTAAAATCATTTGACACTTAATTTAAATATGCATGATTTTGGAAAAATAATTTTAGTAGAGAAGCCATGTTATGAGCCAAGTTGAGGAATCAAGATCACAATTAATATTGACTCAATTATAACATTTCTAAACTTTGTCTTGAGCTTCTTGTAATGCATCCATTTTGTGCTTGTCCTTGAGCATTGCTATATATCGCTTTTTGCTTTGTTTGACATTCATCAAAACCTACAAAAGAGCACACGTTTAGTATATTGCATTTGAAACGTGTTTCCAACAATTTCCCCCTTTTTGATAATGGCAAACATAAGCGGGATATATGCAATAATTATTTTGATGATCCAAGACAAGTGTAAAGTATGCAATTTGATGTTCCCCCTTAATTCATGTTCCCCCTCACTTTAAGCATAAATGAAGTTGAGAGTGATATAGCATACTTCTTGATATCCCGTTTCTTCCCCCTTTTGCCATTAGCAAAAATATATAAGGGAAGAATATGCAAAAAAAACATATGAAATAAACAAAAGTTTATTTATTGGAAAATAACATTACATGGGTGGAGCCAAACACAATAAAACGAACGACAACTAACCAACCAAGGAAAAACAAATCAGAAACAACAATTTCACATCATCAAAAAGAACAACAATTTCATCATTCATCACCCCCATCCCCTTCATCATCATTGGGAGGCGCTTGATATGGCACCACCTGAGCATAGGCATAATGCACGTGATCAAAGTAACCATGGACCTCACGGGTTAATTGAGTAATTTGGTCAGAGATAGTCCGGAGGGTAGGCTCCTGAGAAGGATGAGCACGACGGGCTTGTCGATTTTGAGGAGGAGCAGGAGCATGATCACCATCATGATGAAAGGAAGACTCCGAAATTTCCCAGATTTTGGTGCTCTTTTTGAGAGAACCATTAGCAATATTGACCCCGGATGCTTCAAGAAATTTCATTATTAAGAGGGCATAGGGGAGAGGTATGTCATCTCTGGTGGCATTGAACATATGAGATTGAATAAGCTTGCACCAATTGATTTTAACACCGGTGATAATGGCATGAAGAAATTTGGCATCCTCTTGGGAAATGGTGGTGTGATTGAGTTTACGGGGTTTGAGAACACGAGTGATGAAATAGAGAATGAAACGATAATTCGGGTCCATACCCTTTATGGTGGGACGACGGGAAGAAGACTCATCATAGGCGACTCCGGCTTGGCGAAAGAGATTAGCTTCATCAATCATGTCCCCGGCATCATTTATGTACTGGTAGATGTCTTCACCATCATGCGGAATGCCGGCAATGAGGTGGAGGTTATCTTCAGAAATTAGAATGGAAATGCCGTTAACATTGGTAACGAGTTCACCCTCATCATCTTTGTGAAGGTTGGAGTAAAAAGCTTCAACCAGAGTAATGTTGTAGTAGGGGTGAGTAAGGAGTAGGAAATTGAAAAGTTGGCATTCTCTTAGCATATTCACGGCTGGAATGAATGGTGCAACAAGAGCGTTTGTTGAAAAGCGAGGAGGGAGAATAAGGCGTTTCTCAAATTTGGTTAAGAAACGGGTGAGCTCTTCATCGGATTCAAAGAATAGAACCGATCCATCTTGATATGGATGGCGAGAAGAAGAAGCACCTTGTTTGGAACGAGCACGTTTGGAGTTGCGGCTTGACATTTTTTTGAAAAAGATGTGCTAAAGATAACAAGATAATTTGATGCTTGGGAGGCTTGAGTGAGTATACAAGAGCATATGTGCAGCCTATATATAGAGAAGGAATGAATCTTACACTTATTTGAAAAGATTTGAAGTGATTTGAAGAGCTTTGAAGTCTGAAACGGTAAAAATAAATTCACTGACCGTTCAACAATCGATTGTTTGAATAGAATAATCGATTGTCATTAATGAAAATGATCTGACACATCGATTACACGCCAGAACGGTAAAAAATTTGAAAAAGATAGTCGATTGTCAAACTTGGTAATCGATTGTTTTTCATATTTATGACCTGACAGGAATCGATTGTAGAGCCAAAATGGTAACATAAGTTTAAAACAGATAATCGATTGTCAATATATAGTAATCGATTATTTCACTCACAGAGAGTTTGGATTTTGGCAAATAATCGATTGGCAGAACAAATAATCGATTGTTTGGAAGGGGGATGCTAAAATGATGAGACTTAATTCTATCAAGCAATGTAAACATTCAACAAAATTTCATGAAAAAAAAAATTGAATCAACAAATAATCGATTATTGATACTGATAATCGATTGTAAGAATAAATAATCGATTATGATTGATTTTTCTTGTTATCAAGACAATTTATACTTTCCTCTTACCTTTTGGGGGATACCTGCAAAATAGAATTAAACATCTCCGACGCTCAAGTCAGTAATCTATAAATGAAATAATAACTTTGAAACTGGTGTAGTCGGGTGAAAGACGTGAACTCTTAAGAATTTTGTCCTAAGATGTTCTTAAGAGGGTTTAGGGTACTTACCTTCCCTTCGACTTTGCCAATTACCTGATCTTGAACATCCTCCGTTCATTTTGGTCTTTTGGCTCATTCTTCAATTTAAGAAGCTTCTTCCACAATTTTGCCTTTGTCTTCCTTGTATTTTGTCTTTTAAATTTTTCGAACATACTTCCGATTTTGAAAATGCCTAAATCGATTTTTCCGTCTCTTCCTCCTTCTTTGTGCTTTTATTGAAGGAATTTTGAATTCGTCTCCCGTCAAGTGTTTGGAGCATCCACTACACTTGATTCCTTCAAGCACACCTGCAGAACAAATCAATGCTCTTTTGGTACCCATGCCATTTTGGGTCCTTGAGGGTTATGCATACTATAATAATATGTTTGAGTGGCATGTCTATGTCTAGTAAAGCATGCGGGAGCAATATGACCAATTCGTCTACAATAATGACATGTCACATTTGGATTATGCATGCGTCTAGGCTCATAGTAGCTAGAATAATGCACATTGTTTACTCTATTTTCATTTCTCCTAATTTGAGCACCATAGTCATTTCTAGGTTGAACATTTCTGGATCTTCTAGCATGATCACTGTTGTGCCTAGAATATGCATCATGTCTATGGTGACGATTGCTAGGCGGAAGGTCATGTCTAGGTCTCCTAATATTTTGTCTAGCATGCATGTTTGTTTTAGGAAAGGCATTTTTGTTATTAATCCTAGATTGAGCTCTAGGTGGTTGGGTTTTTGCATCAACCTCTTCTTCATTTATGAAGCCTATTCCATGCTTGGTTGATTTCAAGTTATCAAGCACCACATTCAAGTTTTTATGAGAGGAGTTGAATTTATCTAGTGTGCCTTTTAATCTACTTACTTCATTCTTAAGGTCTACACAAGAAGCACAATTTTTTTTAGAACTCTCGGGCTTGTCAGTACTTCTTTTCCCATAATACTTGTTTTGTTCTAGTAGCTTCTCATTTTCCAAAACCAATTTTTCTAATTCTTTTTCTTTTAATGAAAACTGTTTTTGAAAATCTTGTTCTTTTAGAGAAGCACTTTCTCTTAAGCTAGTGACGGTTTTTGTAACTTTGAGAAATTCAGCATACAATTCATCAAAGGCATTTCTCATGTCATCAAGAGTATAAAAATTTTGAGAAGAGATTTGACTTACCTCACCTTGATTTTCTTCCTGTGCCATGAGGCAGAGATTTGCCGCTTCTTCATTTTCTTCTTCACTGGATTCGTCTCCGGAATCTCCTCCCCAAGATATGTATGCTCGTTGCTTCTTGAAGGGTTTCTTCTCCTTTTTAAGTTTTGGGCAGTTTGTTTTGATATGCCCTGTTTCACCACATTCATAACATTTAACTTGTCACCTTGCTTTTTCCCTTTGCGGTCATATTCTTTTCGCATGAATTTTTGGAACTTTTTGATGATGAGTCCGAATTCGCTATCTCCATCCTCTTCAATTGGTGATTGACTTGTGCTCGCCTTTAGAGCAATCTTTTGCCTTCTTTGTTCATCAATAACAGGGTTAAGAATAGTGGATTCATAAGTTTTAATATTACCTCTAAGAGCGTCTATGGTGACGTTCGTGATTCCGATTGACTCTTGAATCGCATCGGCCTTTGATCGCCATGCCGGTGTTAGACTCCTAAGGATTTTTCGAACTAGTTCTTTGTCTGTGAACGTCTTCTTGAGCGCGTGGAGATCATTCACTATTGATGAGAACCGCTCGAACATCTCGTCTACCTTTTCGCCTTCCTTCATATGGAACAATTCGTAAGCATGAGTTAAAAAGTCAATTTTAGCTTCTCTTACCTGGTCAGTCCCTTCGTAAGTGACCTCAAGCTTGTCCCACATTTCTTTCGCTGTTTTGCAGCAGGAGATTTTCCTGTAATCATTAGCATTAACAGCACAAAGTAATAAATTAATAGCTTTAAAGTTATTTTGAACCATTCGATTATCCTCGGCGTTGAATTCCTCTTCTGATTTTGGCGCCCATTCTTCTCCCACCTTTTTGACAGGAACCTCATTTCCTTTGGTGTACACCTTCCACAAGTAAGGGCTGTTTGATCTGACGAATATCTGCATCCTTTCTTTCCAATATGAATAATTAGTCCCGTTAAACAAAGGAGGTCTTGTGGGGCACTGTCCTTCATCAATACCTGCAAAAGAGTCTAGAGTAGAAGCCATGGAAAGATTCTCTCAAACGGTTAAGTCTTTCAGAGAGTATGGCTCTGATACCAATTGTTGGACAATACGCTTTACGCTAGAGGGGGGGTGAATAGCGTTTTAAAAATATTAAGCGTTTTAGTGCGGAATTTAAAAACTTTGCAGAAATTAAAACAAGTGCAGTAGAATAAACTTACACAATGATGTATCCTGGTTGGCCACAAACGTGGTTAGTCCAGTCCCCGAGAGACTCTCTCGAGATTTCCACTAAACTTGTCAAGCTTATGGGTGCTTAACAAACCGTTACAGCTGAGGACACAAGCCTCACCTAGGTGCTCGGGGATCACAATCCCAAAGACTTCAATTGCTCGGGGATACCAATCCCAAAGACTTCAATTGCTCGGGGATAACAATCCCAAAGACTTCAACTGCTCGGGGATAACAATCCCAAAGACTTCAACTGCTCGGGGATAACAATCCCAAAGACTTCAACCGAGGAATCACAAGTTCCTCAACAAACGAGAATCGCAATTCTCTTACAAACACAAAACACACTCACTTTACAAAGCACTCCTTAATGAGTAGATATGAGTAGAAATAGTACGCTCAAGATCACAACAACTTAGCTCAATAGAATGGCTCTTCAAAAAGCTTTATGGATGAATGGAAAATGATGATCAATGTAAGAAAGCTTTTAGCAATGAAAATACTCAAAGTGTATATGTTGTTGTTGTGAAAACACTGAGTTGAAGCTGTATTTATAGGTGAGAAACTCAGTCTTACCGTTGTCTAATTGCCAATTAAGGATTGCTGAAATTACTCAGTGACAATCGATTGTCAAGACTAAACAATCGATTGTTTGCCTATCAGATCAAAAATTCAATCCCAGATTTTACGTCAACAATCGATTACTTCAAATCAATAATCGATTATTTATAACGTTAAGAAATCCTTTCCAATTTTTGGCATAAAACATCGATTGTCCGGAAATCAACAATCGATTATTTTAACAACGTTCAGAAAATCTTTTCCAGATTTTACGCAAAACATCGATTGTTAAATATCAACAATCGATTACCTGACGGTAATTGAAAATATATGACAACGGTCAGTTTCAACAATCGATTATCAAATGGGATAATCGATTATTAATTAATTTCAAAACTCTCTGTCATATATAATCGATTATCAAAAGCCACAATCGATTATCATTTTATTTAAAATCACTGGGAGACATTTTTCTCATTCTAATCGATTACCATTAGTTCATAATCGATTCTTATGAGTTTTGAAAACTTTGCCTCAGTTAACAATCGATTATCATAAGTACACAATCGATTGTTATGCAGTTTGCAAAAACCTGATGTTAACTGACTTACTCACAATCGATTATCATTAATTCACAATCGATTGTCATGCAGTCTTGGCTTAGAGATACTCGATTATCATAAGAACATAATCGATTATCTTAGCCCAGATTTTTGAGGCATGTTTGGAAGACATTTTAACAAATGTAAATATGTATAGTTTAAAATCATTTGACACTTAATTTAAATATGCATGATTTTGGAAAAATAATTTTAGTAGAGAAGCCATGTTATGAGCCAAGTTGAGGAATCAAGATCACAATTAATATTGACTCAATTATAACATTTCTAAACTTTGTCTTGAGCTTCTTGTAATGCATCCATTTTGTGCTTGTCCTTGAGCATTGCTATATATCGCTTTTTGCTTTGTTTGACATTCATCAAAACCTACAAAAGAGCACACGTTTAGTATATTGCATTTGAAACGTGTTTCCAACATCCGGGACTGATAGGATCGGGATGGGTAATATCATGCAATAAGTAGCGTTGCTATTCCACGCTTTAATACCTTAACGGAGTGGGAAGGGTAGATATCGATATGATGACGTTGTGCTAATACCTTATGTATCCCCTCTTCCGAGGAGTGATTACTGGGTATTGCATTGATGTTATCTATATTAATCATAAACCTATGACCCTTATCCCTTTTTCTTGCTTTCATCTATTTCTTTTAGAATTGTTTAAATGTTTTTCTTAAAATATCTTCCCTCTTTACTTTTCCTCAAGTTTCAACTTAATTGCAATATTGTATGAAAAATCCGTCTATTTGAAGCCCTTATTTGCTTATGTGAAATCACAATTACAACAAGGCCGGGAACCACACTAGTGGATCTTAAGGGTGACTAACACCTTTCCCTCGAGATAATTTCCAGCCCTTACCCAAACTCTGGTTCTTCAAACCCAAACCCTTCTTAGTGTCCTAATGCAATTTAATCATTTGGTGGAGACTCTTCAATTCAAAAACCCAATTCCCAAAAGTTAACGAGTTGTCCCCCCCGAATGTCATGAACCTGATTTGTATAGCATGATTTTGTAAATGGAGAGTACGGCTTTTATGCGTATGTGAGATAAGAGCAAACTTGATGCTTTATTTCTTCTGCATCTCTTGATGTATTAGTTATGACCAAACGGGCTACTATTGGTGTTTAGCGGGATCCTTGGAACTGATTAGGAAGGCTCAAAGGCTTTTAAGTGTGGTATTTGACGTGAGCATGTGTTGGGGCTTCTGTTCTTTGCCCAGCTGCTTAGGCTCAGTCCCCGAGTCAGGCCCTGATTCGAGCTAGCCTGACCTTCAATCTTTTGTGATCATGCGGGCAGATATTGATTGTTCTCATTTCCTGCCCTTGGGCATTCTCTGTTTCAACTATTTCGGGTCCGGTCTTTGAGTCACATTGCTATTCGAGCTTTAATTGACCCTTAATTATTTTCCTGCCTGCATGGGCGGACGATAGAGGCCTCCATTTCTTGCCCTCGAGAATTTGTTGTTTCAACCATTTTGGGTCCAGTCCCCGATTCGTGTCGTGATTCAAGCTTAAATTTACCCTTAAGTTCTTTCATTTTTCAGATCGGTGATAGTAGCTCTTATGCTATTTTGGTCATTTCATACCTTTAAATATGTGGCCCGGAGGCTTGTATAGTTAACTATTTTGAATCAGGACTCCGACTCGGTTTACGACTCGAGCTTATTTTATTCCTCAAGTTGTTGATTTTCAAGTCGGCGACAATGGCTCTTACATTGTTGGTCGATGCAACCTTTTAATGTGCGGCACAAAGGCTCGTATAGTTGGTGACAATGACTCTTATGCTATTTTGCCAGTAGGCGTTTTTTTTGCTTGCTAAGGTCTTTTGAAAATATTTTGCCTAAACCGTCATTAGTTCTAGAAGAACCTCGATTTCTAGTCGTTATTGGTGATGTTTGAGCACCTCGGAAGATTTATAGCTCATAGGCTGAGTAGGTCGAAGCCTTGTGATTTTGAGCTGACATGGTCGAATCTCATTTTTTCCTATTGAGGGAAACCTATTTTAATCGGTTCTTTTCGAAGTATATTCGGATTAATGGCCTGCGATTTTGTTTAGTAATGGTCGGGCATCCCCTAGTCGTGTTAATTTGGTTGTATCAGTCATTTTGACCCTAGTCATATATTTTTTGTAGGACCTATTTTCTATACTGGTTGATAGTTTAGGGGTCTACACCGAGGGTATTCCCTTTTGGGATTCTTACAAATGCGACGTATATCCTAAACTTTGGTATTTTGAGTTTCATACATGTTGAGGTCTTACGATTTGTCATGCGTTTTGAGGTCTTACATTTTGTCATGGCCGTTGAGATATTACAGTTTTATTATGCCTATTCAGGTCTTACGGTTTGTCATGCATGTTTATGTTTTATAGTTTTATCATGCCTATTGAGGTCCTACTGTTCGTGTTATTTTGTGGAATAGATCTGCTTACACTAAGTGTGCCCGCTCGGGGTCTTACAGTTTTGGGTTCTCTAGCATATGGCGATTGGTGACAGTCTCTAAGTTATTGAGTTTGCTTGGGCTCGAAGGGCACTATTCGTGAGCTCGGAGTCCCTTTGCTGGGGCTTTATGAGTCCGGAGTTCTGACCCTGGGGTCGTGCAAGTGCCATATTGTTGAAGCTAAGTCTCTGAGTACTCTGGGATGCATTCAGTGGAGGGGTTCCCACCGAGTGTGTGTTGCAATTTTTTGTTTTGAGAATGAGATGCTGAAAGATATTCTTTGATTTATTGACATAACATACCCTTGCTTGAAATTTTTGTGATTACAGAGCTTTGATCGGGTGGCCGTGTAAGATTTTGAACTACTAGCGTCCATTCCTGAGTTTTTGGGACGTTTCTGGTAAAAGAGTTTGTTACCCTACTCTGAGAATGAGTTCCCTTTTTGTGACAAAAGGTATTTTTTTATTGCTCGATACAATAGTACATGTTTTTTGCCTTTGAGGCCTGACTATATCGACCGTTTGGTCTGGTACACTATTTTCCTACAAGAACCTTATTTGGCATTTCCAAAACTCCTATGAGCGGGTAACTTTATGGGGGAATGCCCCTCGCTATTCAAATGTCGGTTGTATGGATGTTTTGAATGTTTTGCGGAGTTCCCCCTTAGGCAGATCGCAGATGCTGCCTCGTGAAAAACTTTGCTAGTAAAAACCCTTCTTATAGGATGAAAAAATGGTCGAAGGAAAAGAGTGCAACAAATGTGCTTAAGTATCCTTGAGGTCTTGTGATAAATCTAGTGTTCCGACAGCTCTGGCAGGGTGCTTGCACGAAGGTTGATTCCAAATTCCAACAAAAGAGGGAATGGTCGTACCTTGAAGTGCCATATGCTGGCGATGCCTCGGAGTCAGTTCATTATAACTGTCTGGAGGCAGATACACGTTGCGAATTTATTCTTCATTTTGTCAAGCTCGATGGGGGCGAGACCCGATTCGCCCAATGGTTTATTCGGGGGCGAAGGCCTGAGAGTTGGTACCACATAATGTACTGCGAACATTTCACTTGCCGCGTGTTGTTGCCCGTAGATGGTTTTGATGCCGTCCTTTGTCAGGAATTTTATCATCTGGTGGAAGGTGGATGGTATTACTCTCATGTAATGTATCCATGGCCTCCCAAATAAGATGTTATACCTCATATCTCCCTTGATGACATGGAATTTGGTGTCTTGGGTTGTGTCACTCACTGTAACCAGAAAGAGGATTTCTTCTTTCGTCATATCGCCCGCCATGTTGAATCCATTGAGGACTCAAGTGGCGGGCACGATTTGTTTAAGCAGTCCAAACTGGTCTATCACCCTAGACCTGATAATTTTGGCCGAGCTACCTAGATCCACGAGTACACATTTTATTTGAAAAGAATTTTAAAGAAACCAGATAACCAAGGCATCGTTTTGGGGTTGAGAAAGGGCCTCGATGTCCTTTTCGCTGAAAGTGAGGGTGTCTTCGAGGACATATCCCCGAGTCCAATTACCTCTAGTGATGGATATTTTTGTTCTTCTCATCATGGGTTCCTGCGGGGCATCGACGCCCCCCATGATCATGTGTATGATGTGTTGCAGCTCGTTTTCCTCATTTTTACGTGGTTTCCTCCCTCTCTCGGAATTGATTCTTGGCCCGATCGCCAAGGAATTCACGAAGGTGTCCTTTACTGAGAAATCAAGCCATCTCTTCTCATAGTTGATGTAAATCCTTGATCCTGTGACCGTGCGGTTTGTGGAACTCGCATACTAAGTTGTAATTCCTCTACGAAGGGTCCGAGTGTATCGAATTGGGCCACTTGGCGTAGCTGATCTTTCTTTTAGAGAACGCGTTGTCTAATATATTGACGATGCAGTTGTATTCTGATAAGTGGGGCGCGTTTGTGGAACTATGTTTCAATCAAACCCGGTTCTATTAACGATTCCTCGAGGGTCATGTCGTTGATCTATCATTCGATCATTGCGAGGTAGGTTGCATCTCGGGGCGTTCCTTCTATCTTTGAGATATGAGTGGCACCTTTCTTTGTTTGGTCGATTCTATTGCCAGGAGTCTGCTTAGGTACACAGAGCCCGAAGGGGCTCCTAGTTGGTTATACTTGACTATGATCATTGACTGATATCGGTTGTAGACATCTGACCAGGTCACAGACGGATATTTGATCAGGTTCTTCTTCAACTGTTTCGAAGCCATCGAGCTTCATTCGTTCAGGCCTTGAGACACAAATTCCTGCAAAATCTCGTTCTCTCATTGCTTGATTTTAAAAATGTCAGTCTTCCTCATTCTTCCTTTATGGCCCCAGCATATGCCTTGATGAAAGAGTCTGCTAGCATGGCAAACGAATATATGGAATTTGCAGCCAAGTTGTGATACCACATCATGGCCCCCTTCGAAAGCATTTCGCCAAATCTTTTCAGCAATACAGACTCGATCTCTTCATTCTTTATATCGTTCCCTTTTACTGTGCACGTGTAGGCAGTAACATGTTCGTTAAGGTCGCTGGTACCGTTGTACTTAGGAGTTCCGAAATTCATAGAATATTTATCGACTTGTTGTGCGTCCTGCGAATCCACGTCTGCTAGAATCGGTTCAGGTGCATTATCGGGATTTTGTGGTGCTGCTCCAGTGGCCGGGACATCCACACCATTTGCCCCATGGTTTTTGAGGTTGTCCTTCTCGACTCTGTTTACCGAGCCAGATATTTTTACTTGAAATCAAGAGATCTTTTGACAAGAAAAAGTGTGAAAGAAGACGTGCGTTTGTGCAGTGAAACCAACAAAAAAATTACTATTATTTTTAGCCCTACGGCGGCCGCCAAACTATTTACCATAAAAATGGTAATAATAATTAAATTTGTAAATGGGATTCTAATAATATGTGATCTATTATCGAGCTCGTTGTTAGAGCGGATGATGCTAAGAATGTGGAATTTAATGATGAAATTCAAGATAAAATGAGGCTATAATCAAATCGAGGGCCTGCTGCCCGAATATAGGACTGGTCGATGGGGGGCGTCAGGTTCGGTGTTAAGGTTGAGCTCGAGCTATAGGGGATAGTTAGGAATGGAATAAAAATTAGATTATGATCAGACAAAGCATCAATATGTCCAAGACCAAGTGATAAATAAAGAACAAGTAAGAAGGCAATAAATGCTAAATGGCCTCGAGCGTGTAAGAGCAAGCGAGTTAGAGATAAGAAAGAGATAGTGATATTATTGCACTTGAGTAGAATAGTTGGAGCTCTGCTCTACAGGGTGTTAGCGATTCCCTTTTTATATAAAGATGAAGTCCAAACTTAGTACAAGATACATGCATGATAAAATAAATGGGATGGGACAACCAGCTAGTCGTTTGACGTATGCGTGTACCAATGTGGAGCCGCTCGAATAGATCTAATCGACATCGGATGCATTCCTCAGAAGATTCCTGCGTTCCTTGGGATTTTGATCGGCCTTATCCGTAGCATGGCACCAGTCAATCTTGAGGGGAGTGACTGGCTCGAGATCCCAGGTATCCGAGGTCACCCTTCAAAGCAATTTATCAAGGAGGAATCGACCTCCCAGATTTTATCGCACACAATACTCAATAAGTAGCAACTCTAAGACAAAAAATAACAGTGATAAGATTAGCAATGTGTACTGCTCACTTTTAACAGTCAACAATAATAATAACGGCACAAAAATGACATATAATGAAAAATATCTCGAATAATAACATTCTTAACACTAACACAATAAAAAGGAGAAATAGGCATATTTTTCAAGTATATAAGTCAAGGCGTCAATTTTCCTACAAAAATCACTTAGACAAGAATTTATCAAGGTAAACTATGATTTCAAGCTCAAAATATTAACTAGAGATATAAAATACCAATTAACATAAGGAAAATATAATTTAATACCAGCTTTTCAAATATACATGCCAAAATCAACAACTTCACACTTTAATCATCAAGTATACACAATATCAGCATGCTCGAGTGTCTGGTACAAATACCTCTGAATCATCACAAAGTCACACTTAGCATTGTAAGGGTGCCTGACGTAAGTCTTTCACTAAAAACATCTTGTGTGCTTGCACTCACATGGCCAAACGTAACATAGATTATCACTTGACTATGGAGGGGCAGATCTTGAACCAAATGCTCACTAGATCAAAAGTCAACTATAAATATCACTTAGCCCACTATGGGGGCCTTGGTGTGTTGATACCCAATTTTTTCTATGTATTTTTTACATGTGAATACTTTCAAAAAATATCATATACATACATATATATATGTATGTCCAAGTGTTTCAGTATTTTTCCTAATTTTTAAAAGATTTAAACTGATTTATTACCGATTTTTAGTAGTACAAAAATCAATAAATATTTCTAAAATTATTGTTTTTGGTTAATAAATATTTTATTCTCATATTTATATCAAAAAATAGCTAGGGTAATTTTTATACATTTTTACAAATTTATTTGGTATCTTAAAAGCTAAATTGCATATAATTGCAATTTTAGCCTATTTTATGATTAATAGGATTTTTATAATTATAAAATTGGTTCCAAAATTTTTTTAATTTGTATTTATATATTATTAATAATTTCGTACCTTTATCTTGTTTTTCAAAAATTATTTTATTATTTTATAAAATTAAAATGGGAAAATTAGCTATTTAAATAAAAGCCCAATTGTTTTTCAATTTCAGCCTAAATCTGACCCATATTGAACCCAATTTCCTTGGCTCAATTCTAATTATAACCCGACCCCTAACACAATTCAAATGATCCAACCCGGGTTCCCCACTTACCGTTTTAGATCCAGGAAGTTGATCATTAAGATCAAGGCCTTGATTCACCCTTCCATAATTAAACCCAAAAGACTTCCCTAATTTTTCCATTTCCCATCTCTCAGCCGCCTCTCAAATCCCTCTCCTTTCAATATCTCTCAAACTCTCTCAAAACCGTAGCCTCTTTCACCATATTCAACCACGATCTGACCGGAGTCCATGGACTTTCAGGCCGTGGATGACCTAAAATCATTTCCTTATGCTCTTAAACATTTGATATTCGAAGACTCAAGGTCTGACCTCAAGGCTGTCCGTTCAGATCTTCACCGATCCAAGGTTCTATATCCCTCTCTAGCCTTGCTCCGACGTATCCAAGCATTATGAGCCTATTTATGACTTCTCCAACTCAGATCGAACCTTTTCAAAGCCTTTCTCATTTTAAGGGTTCCTCATAAGCCCTAGATATTCGAGGTTTTATCTGATGATTCCTTAGATTTGTAATATATCTGTGTTCTACTTGAATTATTAAATTTTTTTCTTTCAAAAGTTACTTCTTTCTGATTTGGGATAATTTGAAATGCCTAAAATGTTTCTCTGACTTTTGTTTTCTTTTCTTTGTGTGTATCTGTCCATTTATGTTCTTATGTTTTATTTTCTACCATGCATGTTCTTCTGCCGTGTTCTTATGTTTTCCTTTATCCTGCATGTTCTTCTACTGTGTTCCGTTCATTCTTCTATTGTGTTTTCTATACCATGCTCTCACATGTTTATCTCATTATATTTTTCCTATGTGTTCTTTTACTATACTCTTCTGGAGCTCTTGTGTTCTTCTACTATATTTCTCTACCATGTTCTTAAGCTTTTACTATTTCACTTCGACTTTACCTTGTTTTAAGACCCGTTTAATGACGTTTTCCTCTACTGTTTCTTCTACTCTCACTATGCTTTGAACTTTCTATGGTATTTGCTTGTCTTCTCATAGGATTATAAAAAGAAATCTATGAGCCTGTGCCCTTGTGCTTGACTCGAGTTGGAAACCCTAGAATTTGGGGTTATATCAAGGTTTGGTTATGTGCTTGAACTAGGGTTTTTTTTTTAAACCCTTGACTCTTTCAACCTCATTCTGAGTCTATGAACTAAGTTTAAGCTTCTTTGTTTACAACTCTGAACTTTTAAATTCTTCTATGCTAGACTCTTCTATTGATTAGCATGATAGTTCTTCGTGCTTAAGCGTGATTGTATGCTTTGATATGTGAGGTGAATTCTTTCTTCTAAAAAGGTTTTTCAACTTATAATTGATTCAGAATCCTTTTCTAAGCTTGATTGATTGTTACTGATTTTTTTAAAGTAAAACCTCTCTTCACCTTTTCTGACTAGATTCATTCATACCAAAATTCAGACCTTGTAATTTACTGGCTGTTAATTGATTTCATTTCCTTATTTGTACAATTGTGTATTGTCAAGACCTTGTCTTTAAATATACCTTTAGGTTTTTACCCCTATTATACTACCTTACACAAAGTGTTTGATTAATTTACTTCCTTAATAAGTTTTACCATTTAAAATATGAATCTTTTAGTTAAAGGGAAACATGTGTAATTGATTGACAATTGATTTTCAAACTATTCTCCTACTTATTCTACTTGCTTTCTACACTATAACAGAGAATGGCTCATTACTCACCAACACACTTTCAATTCTAACACTTTTACAGTGACTACACACTTGAGACACTTACAATATCATAGTTCTCTTTTAAAATCATTGTTTTCTGACTATTTTCTAGTGCTTTGGCTTTATAAGACTACTGCTTCCTTTTCTTGTTTTCCTGAAACTGGAATGTTCTATTTGTGAGCACATGATTTTTGCCATGTATGAGAATTACTCAAAAAAATACAAAATAAAATAATTATGTTTGTTTGCAATTGTTGTGAATTATGTTGCATGCACACTTAGGATTATTATTTTTTTACAATTAGTAATTAATTAAATCATAACTTAGTTTTTTTAAAAGAAAGAAAATGACAAAAAATATGTATTTTTTGTAATTTGGTCATTTAATGTATAATTGTGTGATTTTTATTTAATTAGTATTTAATATTGTGTGTTAATTATTAGGGATTAATTTATATTTTTCGAAGTTATTTTTTGTTTCACAATTAATTATTAGAATTTTGGTAATTAGGAATTAAAAGAAACTGAAGGAAAAAGAAGAAACAATGAAAAAAATAGAACAAAATCGAACTGGGCAGTCCAATTTCTCAGACCCAAATCCAAATCTTGACGGAGTTGCAATGTATCGATAACCACGGGTACATTGATGTGACGTTGTTCAAGATACGTTTTCACAACGTTGCAATTCTCTTTTTAAAAAAATAACAATAAAAGCAGTTAAGAGTTAAAATTGGCACATAGGTTCAAAAATATTTTAAAATCTGAGCGACCGTGCTAGAACCACGGAACTCGGGAATGCCTAACACCTTCTCCCGGGTAAAACAGAATTCCTTACTCGGATTTCTGGTGCGCATACTGTTAAACAGAGTTATTCTTTTCTTCGATTCAGAATTCATCCGGTGACTTGGGACACCATAAATCTCCCAAGTGGCGGCTCTGAAATAAATAAACAAATCTCTTTTTCGATTGTCCTTTAATTGGAAAAACTCCCTTGCGCCCTCCCGGGAGCGTAAAAAGGAGGTGTGACAGCTCTGGCGACTCCGCTGGGGAGGATATGACCCAGAACCTCTGGTTTAGGGTTAGAAATTCGAGCTTGATAAATTGTTGTATTTTATCTTTATTATCTAACATTCTCATATGATATGTGCTTAATATGCAAAATGATGCTTATTACCGCTTTGATATTATTTGACTCTACATATAAACTGTGTCGATACCCTTCTCTCATTATCTCTGGGGATGTGCTTACTGGTTGAGACTCCCTATTCTGTTAGTGTCATACCCTGAAATAAAAGAGGCTCGGAAATTTTGTAAGTCGCCTGGCCTTTTTGTTCCCGGAAAGGAGCTCCTTCCTTGGCTCGAGTTGTCTGCTCGGGTACACTGTCTAGAACATATGCCCAGAATTTGAACCTAGTAAAATATGAGTTCATGCCGGATCCCTAGTAGGAAACGCTTTTTTGCATCACGTTGCATATGACTTAGGGGGCTCAACACAGGGGTTGGGCCTGTCTAAGAATAGCAACCTGAAACAAAAAGGCCCTCCTCATGCATCCTATTTGTTTTTCGTGCATTTAATTGTCTTGGGCCCGCATGATGAACGGGTTTCGAATATCGGGAATGATTATGAAATTGAGAAAAAGAAAAAAATAGGGAAACATCGGTTAGGGAGTTAATTGATTGTTTTGGAAAAACCCAATGCCCAAATGTTGTCAAAACTCTATTGAAATTTTGAAAAAAAATATTTTATTAGTTTTACTAAAAAAGCAAAGGAAAAATAGAAAAAAATAGAGTTTTTATTCTGCCTTATTTTAAAAAAATAGAAAAGGAATAATAGTCTATTTTGGCGGGGGAAAATGAAAAGAAAAGAGTATTTATTTTTGGGTTTTCGTGTTTTTAAAATAGTTTATTTGCTAAAGGAAAAGAAATTAATTTATTTTATTGAAAAAGAAAAAGGATAAAAGTAATTGTTTTTAGCTTGAAAAAATAGGTTGATTTATTATTTGTTGAAAATGAAAAAGAGTCTTGTTTTTTAAAATAGTTTTTTTTTATTTTATAAAACGCCAAAAGTGAAAGTGAAAAGAGTCATGCTTTGAAATTTGTTTTGTTATTTGCTGCCAAAAATGAAAATAAAATAGAGTAATGTTTTAATATAGTTTAGTTATTCCCGAATTACGCTGGTTTGATTCTCACCAGATGTGAGATACGTAGGCAACCCTCATCGGGTCCAATCTCCCCTTTTGCGAAAATAGCAAAAATTATCAAGTTTTAATTTCGTTGTAAATAAGTCGGGTAATGTCGCTCTTGTAAAATATGGCCGAATGTTCCTGAAAGGGACGCCAGAAGGCTGACTTTGATAAATGGCCACCTTTGGTCTTTTTATAGATTTTCGGTCAATTGACCCAAAGGCCTTAGCATCTTCGTCCCCGAGGTGCTTAAAGGCCGTGTTTGCAAATATATGGTTTTCTATTTATGAAAAAAATAAAAAAAATAGTCATAAATAAGTGGGTGATGTTGTTTTTGCCGTAAATAGCCGAATGTTTTCGAAAGGGACGCTGGAAGGCTGACTTTGTATTAACAGCCACCTTTAATCATTATATTGGGATTTTGGTCGGTTAGCTAACGTAGCCTTAAAATCTTCGTCCCCGAGGAGCTGAAAGGCTGTGTTTGCAATACCGGGTCTTTTATTAAAAAAAGGAATCATAAATTAGCCAGGATGATGCATACGGTTGGAACGAAAACATGTTAGAAATGGTTAACTGCCTAATAGCATTGCATCCCCCAACGTGCAATTGCAATAATATGTTAAAACTCTAACGCTGACAAGTTTGTTATTTTTCCAAATTCTATTTGTTAGTTTGTAAGAGCGTAATGACACCATACCATTATCAGACAAGATCTAAATGGCCTATACCCAAAAACATGACCAATTCTGAGAACAGTGTTAAGGAAGAATGGCCCGAGGCACAGTTGATAAAAGAAGCCTTGGAAAAGATAAAGAAAATGGGGTTGGAGATGAATGCAATGCAGCTGGCCTTGGCTAAAGTGCAAAAGGGGCTTGAATCACCCATTACAACTACTCCTCCACCTGGGCACATGCCAGAATATCCTCACCCTGGCCCGTCAACAAGCTTCCCGAGTCAGCACTACTTCCAGGGAAGAAACCCCTATGACTCCCAAGCTCCACCACCCATAAATATCAGCCACTTCAAAATGTGCATGTTTTCTAAGGGACCCCCACCAGCCACGCTGCAAAAATCTACTAGTGCGTCGTTGTATTAGGCTCATGAGGCACAATATTATACCCCAGAACCCGCATTTCAAACACCCGAACCACATACCTAAAATCCCCAATTTGAGGTCCCGGCGGAGAGTGAAAAGCCAGCCAGGAATCCAGAACAGGACGATGTAATGCAGAAAGTTAGAAGCCTGGAGCAAACCTTCAGGAATATGCATGGATTAGGCAACCAAGTCAGCGTAGCCTGCAAGGATTTATGCCATTTTCCTAACATCCCGTTGCCTTTAGGGTTCAAGATGCCTATGTTTGATCTATGTGAACGGCATGGCGATCCTATGGCAGATTTACGGGGTTTTTGCATCAAAATGAGATGAGCGGGCGGCAAAGATGAGCTACTGATAGCTTACTTTGGCTAGAGCTTAAGTGGATCGGCACTGGAATGGTATACCAGACAGGATCCCAACTGGTGGTACACCTGGGAGGATCTAGCTCAGGCTTTCGCAGGTCAGTTCCAATACAGGATCGAGATAGTCCCTGGCCGTCTCACATTACTGAGGACTGGGAAGAAGCCTGGAGAAAACTTCCGCGAATTTGGTTTTCGTTAGAGAGTACAGGCAGCGAGGGTTGAACCTCCTATGAGAGAGGGGGAATGGTGGACTACTTCGTCCAAATGCTGGATCCAACTTACTTTGGTCACTTGGTGACGACGGTTAGAAAATTCTTCAATGAAGTAGTAAAGATAGGGGTTATAATAGAGGAGGGACTGAAGTCCGATAAAATCCTGAAATACGCAGTGTTTAGGGAAACTACTCAGGCTATTTAAAGCGGCACGGGAAGTGCGATTGGGAAGAAAAGGAAAGAAGAAGTGGCCACGGTCGAAGCTAGTGATTGGTCTAGATCCGGCAAACAATGTTATAACCAACCTAGTCTCCACCAGCCAAATTATCCACATTACCCATATAGCCCACCACAGTACCACTATCCACCAAAAGAACCACACTTCACTGAATACCAAGCCCAAACTTACACTAAACCCCCGGCTCGTCCACAGTGGCGCACACCGGTTCCACAAAACACATATCCACCTCCACAAAACGAATACCCGCCTCAACAAAACACATATCCACCTCCCAGGGCCAACAGGAACCCTCCAGGGGCAGGTTTCCGGGAAAATCTGGCATACAAAAATGAAAGAACACAGAACAAAAGAACTTACACCGAGTTGGGAGAGACCTATACCGCTTTATTTCACAAGTTAAAAAGGTTGGGTTTGTTGAGTCCTGCGGAGAATAGGTTGCCAAATCCTCCACCAAATGTGGACCAATCACTAAGCTGCGAGTACTGTTCGGGAATGACGGGGCATGATACGGAAAAATGTTGGAACCTGAAGCGGGCGATACAAGATCTTATCGACGCCAACAAAATTGAGGTTCAGGCGCCGGAGGCACCTAACATTAACTAGAACCCATTACCCGCGCCCATATGATCAAGCTGGTGCACGAAAGAGGGGGCCAAAGACGTTCGCCGACGTCAATGTATTAGAAGCTGGAGAAGGTTCCAGCAGGGCTGATATACAGTTTGTGGGGACTAGGGCCAACCTCAACCACCGGACAGCAACTCCTCTCCCTACCCATAAGGAGTCTACTAGTAGGCCTTGATTTGTCTTTCATGTTTTCTAGATTATTCCAAGGTGTAATCCATTTTTTTTTTTTTAGCAAAAGTGTGAACCCTGCTATCCCCTGTTTTATTAAAGTAAAAGTTTTTCTTGTTTTTCTTTTTAATTTTGTTTCTTCTTCTTTCGCTTTCTGAATAGTACTCTTTTTAGTGGTTTTGATGATATGGCATGTACGACGGATCTTTGTCCCAGTCTAAGTGATCAATCTAATTCTGATCTAATAGTATAAGAGATTGACTGTGATAATGAATCGGAATATGATGAGGATGAAGTCTTTAAAGAGGTAAACAGGGAACTAAGCCAGTACAAAGAAAAACCCAAGCTCAACTTAAATGACACTGAAGCTGGCAATTAGGGGAATGCCGACAATGTAAGGGAAACCAAAATCAGCATCCATATTGAAATGGATTCTCCAACATCAGGGCACTTGAAGTAGGGCAACAGGTATTGAAACGGATTCTCCCGCATCAGGTCGAGGCAAAAGGTCAAGTTTGCCCCAAACTGGCAAGGAACATTTATTGTGACCAGGGTGTCATCCAATGGCGCTTTATGCTTGACAGATGTCAAAGGAAGATGCATTTACATGCCTATCAATTCTGACGCAGTCAAGAGATACTATGTGTAAATTCCTTGATTGTATTTATCATTATTTTGTTTGTTTGTACTTGGTGTTCATCGGATAGCGAAATTACTGAGGAAATTCTTTCTTCTACCTAAACATTGTAAACCTTTGTTTCCCCCTTTTGAGCCGTATTTGTTCTTTCATACCCCTCTTTTGGAATCGTTAAAGAAAAAAAATGAAAAAATAGAAAAATAATAAGAAAACAAATATTTAGGAACTACGTTTGACCTGATTCCTCAAGAAAGGATACGTAGGCGCCTCACGGCTCGGTCATAGTATGACGAAATGTCGCGAAAAATCAAAATCCCCAAGCAGAAAACTGGGGCAGAAGTTAGGTTGTTAGAAAATTTTGATTCCAAGAGTTGTAGTTTCTCACCCATCGGAGTCACTTCGAATTTTGATACCCTTTTTCTTTCAAGCATACAAAACCCACATGTTATAACAAAAAAGTCCTCTCGATCAGTATCCGGAAGGTGCCGAGTCATGAAAGTGGAAGCCAGGAATAATACACTAATCCCTAGACGAGGGAAGATTATGAGCTGAGCAAACTGCTAGCAGGAATCCCCAGCAGAAGTGCTAGCCAAAGGAATCCTCGGTAGAGTTGATAGCCAAAGAATTCCCCAGTAAAAAGAATATTATTGGTAACGCTCCCATTCCCAGCTGAGAAAATAAAATGAGAGAGTCTTATCAGTGAAAATATTCACAGGCACCATAAGGCGTCGAAAGCTGA
Source organism: Nicotiana benthamiana (assembly GCA_034376525.1). Classification (NCBI taxonomy): domain Eukaryota; kingdom Viridiplantae; phylum Streptophyta; class Magnoliopsida; order Solanales; family Solanaceae; genus Nicotiana; species Nicotiana benthamiana. The sequence goes on along the minus strand of CM067338.1, from coordinate 50,274,765 downwards.
GAGAAAATAAAATGAGAGACTCTTATCGGTGAAAATCTTCACATGGGCCATAAGGCAACGAGAGCCGGAAGAAATAAGAGAGGCTTATTAGTAAAAACCCCTCGAAGGGCACTATGAGGCGACAAGATAAGATTGGCAGAAAGGGTCCGCATTTGGAAAAATTTGAGAACCTGTTTATCCCCAGCAAATGAAGCCATCAAAAATTGATTAATACCAATAGACTAGGTCAATTGTTCCAAATTATATAACATGATCATCGGGCCAGTACACCACCTAGATAAGTCTTTTCTTTTTCCCAGCGTTCGTTCAGAAAGATTTAATCCCTTTTTCTATCATTTCTTTTGACTTTTACCCAACAGTTTATTTTTGAGAAAGGTTTGTTAGGGATTGCTACTAGTTGTCGAATGGTACAAGGCAAACTACGAACAAGGCAAGCGGAAGATAGGGCAACAAAACGAAAGAGCATTGTTGCAAGACCCTCTTGAATAGAATGACCTTTTTTGAATTGGTGTAGAGTGGGTTAGGTTTGGTTTACCAAAGTGACCAATTCACTCCCCCGGATGGGTCCAGAATATCAGGATAAGTATGGGAAAAGCTAGAAAGGCAACAGTTGGGAAATGTGGACCAAATTCCAAGAGAATCCCCGGCAGGAGTGGCACAACCACTCACTATGTTTTGAACTAATAAAGTTTTCTTTGATTTGAAGCAGAAAAAGAAATGTTGATAATGGCAACAGGGCGTACCACAAGGGAGAGCACCTGATTTGGGGCAGAAAATTTTCCGCCGTCGAGGAAAATTTCCTCGGAAAGGGGGGGAAACCGAATTCAAGTTATGACTTCATCTCATATGACTACGTGTCATATAGCTACTACGTGTAACTTTTCATCTACATCTCATATGACTACGTGTCATTTTGCATCTACATCTCATGTGACTACATGTCACTTTGCATTTACATCTCATATGACTACGTGTAACTTTGCATCTACATCTCATATGACTACGCGTCATCTTGCATTTACATCTCATGTGACTACGTGTCACTTTACATCTACATCTCATATAACCGCGTCGCATATAACTCCGGTCATATAGCTTTGCAATTATGACTTGAAATTGGTTACCCCCCGGAAGGCAGAAGGTTACAACAAAAGCCCTAGCATAACAAATGTTGATAAAGAAGGCCGTAGCTCCAGCGGAATTGCAAAAATGCAGGAAAACATCCCTAGTGGAATTCCCAAGAAGCCATATCCCCAGCAGACCAAGCAAAGATCAATGAAAACTAGTGTTCAGACAGAAAAAGGTCAATGTCATCCCCAAGCTCTCGGAAGAAAGAAGCACCAGAAGAAACACAAGCTGAGAAGAAAGCAAGGTCAGCAAAAATAAATTGAAGATAGATACGATCTTGTGATACGTAGGCTAGCCTAGCTTCTTGTTTTTCTATTTGACATGGTGTAATAAGAAGATCTGTAAGGCAATGGTAACAGTATACAGCAGCAGTAACAGCAGAACCAGAGTTCCCCGATAGTCTCAGCTACCAAAACTTCTCGAACTATATTAACATGATTCTCCTTCAGCCAGGGATATGTAGGAAACCTTTGAAGCAAAGGTTCGGTTAAATATTTTTCAAAACATACTTCACACGAAGTGTTCCAACGAGCAAAAGTCGCTCGTATCCGCTCACTTTATCTTTGCACGAAAACTCTTCGTGTTTTCGACAAAGAGGGGCAGTTGTGAGCACGTGATTTTTTCCTTATATGAGAATTACTCAAAAAAATTGCAAAATAAAATAATTATCTTTGTTTACAATTGTTGTGAATTTTGTGTTATTGTTCTTTTATTATGTGCATTTGTCTGTGCATGTTTATTTGTTAAGTTAATAAAAAATACAAAAAATATGTTGCATGCAGACTTAGGATATTTGTTATTTTACAATTAGGAATTAATTAAATCATAATTTTGTTTTTTTTAAAGAAATAAAATCACAAAAATATGTATTTGTTTTAATTTGGTCATTTAATGTACGGAAAAGGGTCAGAACTGCCCCTAACGTATTGACACCAGTTTAAAAATGCCCTCCGTTAATCTATTTTGAGAAAAATGCCCCTACCGTTAAAATTATGGCATATTTGCGCCCCTAACGTATTGATTCCAGTTTAAAAATGCCCCTACCGTTAACCTATTTTGAAAAAAATAGCCCCACCATTTTAAATAGAAGTACAGTCAGTTGTTAGACTTAGGGGCACAAATATGCCAAATTTTTAACGGTAGGGGCATTTTCTTCAAAATAGGTTAACGGAGGGCATTTTTAACTTGGAATCAATACGTTAGGGGCAGTTCTGACCCTTTAATTGTGTTATTTTTGTTTAATTAGTGTTTAATCTTGTGTGTTAATTATTAGGGATTAATTTATATTTTTCTAAGTTATTTTCGGTTTTACAATTGATTATTAGGATTTTTGTAATTAGGAATTAAAATGAAACTAAAGGAAAAAGAAGAATCAATGAAAAAAATAGAACAAAATCGGACTGGGCCAGTCCAATTGAAAAAATCTCAAACCAAAATCCAAATCTAACGGAGTCCAAATGTATCGATAACCACGGGTACATTGATGTGATGTGGTTCGAGATACGTTTTCACAACGTTGCAATTCTCTTTTAAAAAATCTCGTTGAGCGACCGTGCTAGAACCACAGAACTCGGGAATGCCTAACACCTTCTCCCGGGTTAACAGAATTCATTACTCGGATTTCTGGTGTGCATACTGTTAAACAGAGTCATTCTTTTCCTCGATTCGGGATTCAACCAGTGACTTGGGAAACCATAAATCTCTTAAGTGACGACATTGAAATAAATAAACAAATCTCGTTTTCGATTATCCTTTAATTGGAAAAATTCCCTTGCGCCCTCGCGAGAGTGTAAAAAGGAGGTGTTACACTAGTTTGGTTTTCAGCTTTATCATGATATTTTTAATTTACAACCTTTACACTCTTGTCCACTATACTGTCTATGTGGTGTTGAATATTAAATATGCATGATATTTTCTTTACATACATTTCTGTTTTGAATCCATGCACCCCTTTTTTCCCTCTATGTGCTTTAGTTAAAGTTCAGAACATGGCAACATGGAAGTTGTTGCTCATGTTTGGACATAACCCCTTAGGGGATCCTAACTCCCAAACAATGTGGCCTAACATGTTTGTTGGGGTGTTGCATCCAATTGCTATGTATGACCACCAGCATGTCCTTGCCTTTTCCTAGAATCCCTTCTCTACACTTACACACTCTCTCTTAGCTTCTAAGTTCTGCCCCCCCCCCTCCTATGAGCCTTTCCTGTGGACGTTGAGTTCCTTCTGAACATGGATATTTGAGGGTTAGCCCTTTCACACTGCACTATGACTCAATTCTGTAATATATTTGGGTGTGAGCACTACCCGACGTCCATTTGAGACTCTTAGGTAACTTTGACATATCCCAAATAAGAGAAAGTCTTTTGAAGTTTGATCTTTGGAGTTGGTTTGGTTTATGTTGCAGACAAGAAGTTTAAATCAGGCTCTTCTTGGTTGGAATTTTTAGCTTTCTAATGTAATTTTGTTTTTCTTTTCTTGTTCATTCTGGGCTGTAATAATCTTGTAATAACTTTTGGGGTTATTAGTGAAAAGGGTAGGGTCAATCATGCATGCAAATGGGTAGATATCATATTCATAAGTTATTGTTATACTCTTGCACTCATATCCTGCTTACAACTTTCACTTCTGCATTTTGTATAGATACTATGTCTATAGGTTATGCATTTCATATAGAAACCATATTTATAGGTTTCTGCATCTTTGCATTATATAGATACTATGTCGATAGGTTCTGCATTTCATATAGAAACTGTGTCTATATGTTTCTGCATTTTTGCATTATATAGAGACCATGCCTATAAGTCATTTCCAAACGCTGCATATCATATAGATAACATGTCTATTGGAATACCTGAATTCTGCATATGCATCTGTCACTAGGAAAATATGTTTATAGGTTTAAATAACAAACGACATTTTAGATACCATGCCTATAGGACTTCTACACTATTATTTCGACTATAGAAAAGCATTCAAAAATCAATAACACCTAGAAAGCATGCCTAAAGAAGCAATCAACCAAATCAAAATTGTCCATTCACTTATAAGTCTAAAATCAGAAGTATCAATGCTTAACAACTGCAGAACTTATGTTCCTATAACTGATATAATCTCTTCTCTAAAATCAGTATACTTCTTTCCTGCATTTCTAATAGATATCATGCATATAGGTTTCATCCAACACTTAGGCAATCGATAAGGTAAACTGGTTAATTGTATCAGACTTTGTTAAATTACAACCAACAGGCTGGTCTGATTTGGTTTTCTTATCAGAAATATGCAATAATCAATCTACCTCCACTTTTAAGTTTAATCAGACCATAATCAGTACATGTAACACATGCTAAACTATTTTTCTTAAGTAGAGAAGGCCTGGTTGAGCCTCTAACTGTTTATGTGTTTTCCCATACTTGCCCTATGTGTTTTTGATTGTCGCCTTAGATTTTTTCCTTTTAAACCATAAAATCCCAATCTCTCTTCCCTTTTAGGATTAGTAATCCTAAATTCTTCCGGGGCTGATAGGATCGGGGTGGGTAATAGCATGTAATAAGTAACAAAACCATTCTGCGCTTCAATATCTTAATAGGATGGGAAAGGGTAGATATGGATATGATGACTGGTGCGCTAATACCATGTGTAACCCCTCTTATGAAGAGTGATTACAGGGTATTGCATTGATGTGATCAATATACCTAGGACCCCCTTCCCTTTTACTTGTTTTATTTTTAAATATTTCAGCTTTCTTTATTTTCATTCAATTTCAACTACGTGCAACCGTTATATGAAAACCCTCTTTGTATTGGAAACCTTTACATGTCTATTTGTTGTTTGCACTTAACATTACAATTGTAGCATGGCTGGGAACCACACTAGTGGATCTCTTGGGGTACCTAAAACCTTCCACTCGAGATAATTTCTAGCTCTTACCCAATCTTTGGTTGCTAAGTCAAAACTCCTTTTACTATCCTAATGCACTTTAATTAGTAGGTTTAGATGGAGACTCTTCAATCCAAACCCAATTCCAAAAAGAGAACGAGTTGTCCTCCCGAATGTCATAAACCCGATTTCGCAAGAAAAAAGGGGACGCGATACCATGGCGACTCTGCTGGGGAATTTCTTTAGTGTTTTACAATTTCATGCTATTTGTGACTTTGTGCTTCCTTAAATTTCTTTAATGCGTTTAAGTATTTATTTCCCTTTCCTACTTCGAAAACTGACTTGGTTCTTTGTTTTTTCTTTTATTTCTTCAATAATTTCGTTTACGACTTTTCTTTAATACTGTTGTAAATTTTGTGGAATTATTGCAATTATTAGTTTATGAACGTGCAAATACAAGACAACTTGTTTAATTATTGTAATTGCATATTCAACATCATATTCAACTCGTGCCAAACAAATACCACAGAAACGCTTACAATGAGTGGTTGTGCCTTGCCGATATTATCACCCCTAAATCCGGCAAAGGCATATTTTCGGTAAAACCAGTCGATCAATAGTGTAATCGATGGTGATGTGCCATTCCCTCTTGATTTGTTCGCTCAAGGGTATAAGTCTAATACCCCATAGAAACTATACTCTACTTATTTGTGCATGCATCATTGTCAAACCTAGCCAAGTCAGTTACATTGTCCGCATAATGACTCTTTAAGATAGCCTTGTCCAAAGTCCACCGAGTTTTCTTGCAACCCCAAATGGACACTATCACATTATGTGCATTTATTTGAAGAACTAAATGCTTCTTATGCCAATTATTGATATCTAATAGTCGAGTCTGGTTGGGATAAGGGCCTAACACTTTTGTCTTATAGAAATAAGGCACGATGTCCCCAGATTCGGCATTGTCACCAACATCTACCTGAAATTGCAAAAATTTGTGGAAAGATCTTCAATCCAGTGATCTTACCCTCATTCGAAAATACTTGGGAAAGTTACCTTCTCTTCTGCAAATCAAACCCAACAACAAAATCGTAGAAGCTGCTACCTTGTATTGGGATGGCGATAGGTCTGTGTTTTGCATCTGGGAGATTGAAATGACACCCCTGCTAGAGAAAATAAGAAGACTAGCTGGTATACCATGGGAAAGTCTAAGTCTGTTAATGCCAGAGAACCGTAAGGGTAGAGGTTTCTTGGGATGAAGGGTCTAAAGAAGAATCCGGACCTAACCTACCCGAAGGAGTCATACATTCCCTTTCACTATTCGTACGAAAGGTACATTCACATCAAATATTCCTGTACTGAGGAGTTTGACCTCACGACATTGAGGCATATCCATCTAAGGGTCTTTGTCTTTATGTTCTACTTCTTGGGGATGATAGTGTTTCCAATGAAGAAAGAAAGGATACATACCCGACTAGCCATGGTCACCAAAACCTTAGTTGAGGGAATTGGTGGGCATCCATTTAGTATTGTGCCCATGATAATCGTGGAAATTTACTGAGCTTTGGAAAAATGTCAACAGGGAGCCAAACACTTCGAGGGTTTCAATTTGCAACTCCAACTCTGGTTCATGGAGCACCTCCAAAAGGATGAGTATCCATAGGAGATTCATCATAGGGAGTGGGATGATCATATTGCCTTCCAACAGCCAAGGCGAATGAACTATATGCCCAACATGTTTGCTCAAACAGAATATGCCAAATGATGGGTGGAACTGTTTGAAACTCTAATAGAGGAACAAGTACAATGCATGTTCGAATGTTCTCTACTGAAGAGTTCATTGCTCGGTCCAAGGATGCACCGTTTGTAACACTGATTGGTTTGAGGGGAACCTACCCTTATGTCCCTTTCTGAGTCATCAGTCATGCAGGTAGGAATTAGGTTATTCCAAAATTCGACAAGATGAGTCACTTTTGGGCTGATTTCCAAGCAGATGATAGTCCTTACAAGTGCCAAGCCCAATATTTGTGGCACTGCAAAATCATTATGGGAAAAGATACCAGCGAGACGGACAAGTACCATGCTACTTGCTCTCCATACTATGCAGGCTGGCTGGAAGATAATGATAACGGTTTGGGTAATCCGGGTTTGTTCGAGATCATAAGATCATCGATGAAAAGGCTTAAGCACAGGTTAAGTACAACCAACTGCGCAAGAGGATTCGGGAATGCGAAAGTGAGCATCGTGAAATTCAAGAAGCAAACCAAAAACTCATCGAAGAGTTGAAAGATATGGCTATCACCACCAACAAGCGATTGGGGTACCTAGAACAGGAGTTAGTGGAGTTAGAAAAGAAATTCATCAAGAGGATTGAAGACTGCGAGAATGTGGAAGGAAATGAATGTGGACACCTGGCTAGAGCCCACTTGCTGTTGGGACTTCGTGAGCTGGTGAAGCTGTTCGATGGAGCCAAAGATGCCGAGTCTGGGGAAGGTTCTTCTGGGACCAAGTAGTTAGGATTCCTTTTCTTTTGCTTTAAATGTAACAATGTTAATGACCATTAATGACATTTTATCTTCTGCTATTAGTGTCGTTTTTGGATTCGTATTATTTTTATCAATAAAATGAGGCATTTAGCATCATAAGTTCTCCAAATCAATTTGTCGCTAGGCCTACCTCTAGCATAACTAGGCTCCCAAATTAGGACAGGATTTAAATTCTTGCACTATGTGTTTAAATATCGCAACATTTTTCTCATAATCCTCACTAACTTGTTATCTTTTTGTTTTATTCCCCTCCCTTAAAGTTAGTTCGTGCACTTTGGCATCATCATCATATTCCGTAAGATCCAAGGGACCTCCACCCACTCCTCCTCTTAGTCCCGTCAGAAATAGGAATAATGGAAAGATGGAAGATTTGAGCAACATCGGAAAGGAAAACTCGATTGAACGGGTAGAAATCACTCAGGGTACTCATATCTCCAAAGAAAGTGCATCCCAGCTCGGGCAGAAATTGTTCAAATTTCAGGAAGAACTTGATCAAGTCCGAAATTTGGCAAGCTTGTCATTTTCCCTCACCACCAGACGTCAATTTTCCTAATGCTCAGAACCCCACACCTCCACAAAACATCCTAAAACCACAAAACCATCCCGCTCCCCACCATCACTGCTATACTTTCCACATCTCCAACAATACTCCATTGGTCATCCCTGAACTGCTAAACTCAACAAATGATCGTCTCCACACTCACCATAACATTCCCATCTATGTGAAAACAATACCACACTCCATTCAACCCGCCTCAAGCATACCTGAGTCTGATTAGAAAGACTCCATTATCAGAAATCTGGTAGTAGATATCAACAAATTGACTAGCCGAATTCAGGGTGTCGAAGGAAGAAAGAGGATCGAGGGGTTGCACTACGAAGACCTTTGCATACAACCAGATGTCGAACAGCCTCATGGATACAAACCTCCTATGTTCGAGATGTTTTATGGCGCATAGGATTCGATAGTTCATTTGAGAACACACTGCGACAAACTAGTTGGAGCGGGGAAGGACAATGGATTTGAATGAAGCTTTTTATGAGGATCCTAAAAGAGATGCTTTGTCTTGGTACATTAGCGAAAACTCTAAAAAAGTGATCGAACTGGGTGAGCATGGTGTTCGACTTCATGGATAGATTCAGGTTCAATACGGAAAATGCACCAGAAGTGTTTTACATTCAAAATTTAAAGAAGAAACCCACAGAAACATTTCGCGAGTATGCCACTTGTTTGAGATCAGAGGCTGCCAATGTCTGACCTCCTATAGAGGAAGAAAAAATGAACAAGTTTTTTGTCCGGGCTCAGGATCTGCAATATTATGAAAGACTAATGTTGATCAAGAGTCATAAGTTTTCTGACATCATCAAGATGGGAGAAAGAATCGAGAAAGGTATCAAAAGTGGTAGGTTACGAACTTGGAAGCCTTACAAGCTACCAACAAGGCTCTACAGTCTGGTGGTACGTCCAAGAAAAAGGTACGTAGGTTCCATAATGGTTGCATAGAGAACCAAATCACCCTTCAAGTACCAAACTTATCCAATGTCGCCACATACATACCATCCCACTCCAAATTACCAAGCACCTTAACCCTTCTACCAAACTCCTCCTATATACCAACCTGCTTCACCAAGATATTCCTAACCCGTACACATCTACCAATCTTACAACACTCAACAATCCTACTATCAATCACCTCTCGCTCGCCAAAACTCTCCTAGACCTTAACCGAATTTCGATCGCAGACTTCCCAAACAGTAGACCTCCATTGCCAAACCTATTGACCAGCTGTATGAAGGGCTCAAAGTGTCTAGTTATGTCACCCCTATCCCCGCTATAACCCGTTAAAACCCTTCCAAATAGGTCAACCCAAATAAAACATGTGCATACCATTCTTGCATGAAAGGGCATACCATTGATGAATGTCGATCTCTAAAGGATGATATCCAGGCTTTGATTGACAATAAAATCATCATGGAAAATGAGCCTTCTCCAAATGTGCGGAATAACCCTCTACCGGATCACAAGGGTGAATGTTTTCACATGATCGAAGTAGAGGATGATTGGGATCCCAAGGGATGAATCGGTTTGATTGCAGAAGGCGATGATCCAAAGAAACCAACAATCACCCTTAATCTGATTGTAGTCCAGATTCAACCTTCTGAAGGCACCAATGTGAACATGTCCATACCAATGGAATTTTAAATATCGTCCTCTACGAAGATGCCAACTCCAATTGAGGTCGAGTTTGGGTCCCCGAAGGCACTTGTACCATTTAAGGTTGTTGTATTATCTTCCAAAGAAAGGGTGCCCATTCTATTAGCAGCGACAATGGTAACATCATTCCACATGATAGCCATACCATGGGACTACACAGCCGAGGCAAGAAGGAAAAGAAAAGCCAAGTTCAGAGAAATAGTTGCAGTACAGGGTATAACAAGAACCATCAAGGTTTATACCCCATAACACATGACTAGGTTGAGTAATAAAACGTATGTCGACAAACTATCAATGAACTTGGGCCAGACGATCTCTGGAGAAAGATACAACCAAAGGAATACTTAGTCCCAACAAAATACCATCACTGATTTTTATCCTAGCTCTGCTACAAAGTTCCGACGCACATAAGAATGCATTGTTGAAGGTGATGAGTGAGGAATATGTACCAAGAAAAATCACTGGAGGAGAAACGACAAACATGGTAGGGTAGGTATTGGAAAGTCAGAAGATCACTTTTCATGAAGATGAGTTGCCACCAGAAGGGTTGAGCCACAACAAGGCGTTGCACATCACCGTGCAATGCGAGGATTATTTTATCGCCATGGTCCTGATCGATGGAGGGTTCAGCCTGAATATCTATCTGTTGGTAACACTCAGGACTTTGGGAAATGGTCTGCATGAGATCAGGGATGGGGCCGTCAACGTTAAGTCTTTCGACTATTCTCAAAGATCCACCATTGGGGAAATTAGCTTGTGTTTGTAAATGGGTCCAACTTGGTTTGATGCTGACTTTCAAGTAATAGGCGTGACGGCATATTACAACCTACTATTGGGAAGGCCGTGGATTCATGCCGCTGGGGCCGTAGCGTTAACACTACATCAGGCAGTAAATATTGAGTGGAATCACTTAGAGGTGATCAGTCACGGCGAGGGTAGCAATCATAATCGCCAGACCATCCCAACAATCGGAGGAAAAAGAAAGATAGGTTGGGAGATGTATCACCACATTGAGCGAGTCAACTCCATTGATAAGGATAAGTGGTGGGACAACAAATTCGAAATCATACTGAATTGGTGCGGATATGAACATGGCAAGAGACTTGGCAAGAATGTCCAAGGAATCACCAAGCCTATCAAGCTGAAAAAACATATTACCACCTTTGATATGAGATATGAGTACACTTGGGAGGAGTTCAACCACTGTTCGCCCCTATGGAACAGTCCATACTATCCGCTAGAGCAGCCAATACCATATTTCGAGCAGAAATTCCAGCCAACCGATGTTATCTATGGGTTGAAAGAAGAGGAAATATTGGCGGCCGTGAGGAATTTGTTCCTAGAAGATAATGAAATGGATTGCTACGTCCTTTTTGAGGAGGAGGGGAGGAAGGCCCTTCCATACATGTCGTAAGCCGAGGAGTGTGCCTCAACAATTGGACCATCAGAATCACCAGACACCTAAAAGCATTAGGGTAGCAAGGCTAAACAAAGCATCATGCATTATCTTTTATTTTACTAGTTGACTTTTCTTTCGCATTTTTTATTTCGAAATAAAAGCTCCAATGTTCAAAACAGTTATGAAATTATTCAAAGCACTTCAGTTTCTTATAAATATTACTCTTATTACTTTCTCTCATTTACATTATTTATATGGCATTTCTATTACTTATCTTGATGAACTGGCGACTGTGACATGCAACGAGACAATGCAACAAATAGACATAGACTTAGAGGAAGATGATATACAAGAAGAGGCTGTTAAAGAAGTTAAAAATATTTAGAATAGACCTATGTCCAACCTGGACAAGACTGGGGTTGTTACTTAGGAGATACAGAAAATGTCAAAGAACGCATTAGTGTTCACTTGTCACCGTCAAAGAGGAAGGAGTACAAAGGATTTCTAAAGGAGTATAAGAACATATTTGCATGGTTGTATGATGATATGACTGGTTTTAGTATATCCGTTGTGGCACAAAAACTGCCAACTAATCCGACATGTCCACCGATAAAGCAGAAGCTCAGAAAGTTCAAGCCTGGTATGAGTGTGAAAATCAAGGAAGAGGTCACTAAGAAAGTCAAAGCTAAAGTTCTCAGGGTAGTAGAATATCCGACATGGTTAGACAACACTGTACCAGTAACAAATAAGGACGGGAAGGTCAGACTCTGCGTCGACTAGGATCTCAATTGGGCCAGTCCAAAAGACGACTTCCCCTTGCTACACATCCTCATTAACAATTGCGCCAAGCATGGGTTGCAATCATTTGTTGATTGTTTTGCTTGGTATTATATGATTATGATAGATGAAGAAGACTCTGAGAAAAAGGCTTTAATTACTCCGTTGGGGATGTATTATTACAATATGATGCCGTTTGGGTTAAAGAATGTTGGGGTCACCTACATGAGGGCTATGACTACTATTTTCCATGATATGATACACAATGAGATCGAAGTATACGTAGATGATGTTATCATCAAGTCCAACAAAGCCATTGATCACATGGAAGGTTTGAGGAAATTATTCAACAGACTGAGAAGGTACAACTTGAAGCTGAATCTCGCAAAATGTGCATTCAGGGTTCCTGCCGGAAAACTACATGGGTGAATTGCAAGCCGCCGAGGGATAGAGCTGGATCCATAAAAGTTCAAAGCTATTCAAGAATTGACACCACCAAAGAACAAGAAAGAGGTTATGAGTTTCTTGGGAAGACTAACTACATCAATCGACTTATAGCATAGTCTACTATCGTATATAAGCCAATCATTAAGTTGTTGAAGAAGGATGCCGCTATCAAATCGACTGATGATTGTCAGAAAGCCTTCGATAGAATCAAGGAGTACATATCCACACCATCAATTTTAGTCCCGTCCGAGCCGGGTAGACCTCTATTACTCTACCTTACAGTATTGGATGAAGCATTCAGCTATGTTATGGGGCAACATGATGAAAGGAGAGGGAAAGAGCAGGCCATCTACTATCTTAGCAAGAAGTTCACTCTGTTCGAGGCCCAGTATTCTCTGTTAGAATGCACCTGTTGTGATTTGACTTGGGTATCCTAAAAGATGAGGAACTATTTTTGTGTCTATTCCAAGTATCTCATATCGAGGATGGATCCTTTGAAGTACATCTTTCAGAAACCCATGTCCACTGGCAAGCTGGCCAAGTGGCAGATCCTGTTAAGTAAATTTGACATTGTCTATGTGACTCAGAAAGCAATCAAAGGACAAGAATTGGCAGATAATCTTTCCAAGAATCCCGTAGATGGAGAATACGAACCTCTAAAGACATATTTCCCGATAAAGAGGTATGATTCATAGGGATAAGACATTGCAGAATACTATGATGGTTGGAGAATGTTCTTCGATGGAGCAGAAAATTTCAAAGGAGTAGGCTTAGGAGTAGTCCTAATACCATAAACCAACCAGCATTATCAAGTATTCGCCAAAATGAGATTCCCGTGCACCAACAATATGGCCGAGTACAAAGCCTGCATCTTGGGACTCAAGATGGCCATTGACACGACCATACAAGAGTTGCTAGTGATCGGGGATTCGAAATTGCTTATACATAGGGTCCGAGAATAATGGGAAACCAAGAACTCCAAGATACTCCCTTATCTGCATCATGTCAGGAGTTGAGAAAGAGGTTCACAAAGATAGAATTTCAGCATGTTCCCAGAGTCTAGAATGAGTTTGCCGATGCATTGGCTACCCTATCATCCATGATACAACACAGATAAGAACATCATAAATTCTATTATGGTGAATATCCATGATCAACCCGTTTACTATGATCACATTGAAGAAGAAGCAGATGGAAAGCTTTGGTTTCATGATGTCAAGGAATACTTGGCAAAAGGAGAATACCCAGGACTTGCAAACTCTAGTCATAAATGCATACTTCGGAGGTTGTCTAACAATTTCTTTCACAGCGGAGGAGTAATGTACAAGAGGACCCCATATTTGGGATTATTAAGATGTGTCGACGCAGGGGAAGCATCCAAACTGCTAGAAGAAATACATGCTGCGACATGCGGCCCATATATATTTTGGCTTAGCCAAGAAGATACTCCGGGCAGATTATTTTTGGATGTAGAAACGGACTGAATCTGGTATGTCTGAAAGTGCCACCGTTGTCAGATACATGCAGGCATGATAAAGGTTCCTCCAAATGAGCTTAATGCAACAAGCTCATCGTGTCCATTCACCGCACGGGGAATGGATGTTATAGGACCAATCAAACCTACTGCATAAAACAATCACAGTTGATCCTAGTGGACATTGATTATCTCACCAATGGGTTGAAGCAACATCTTACAGAGTCGTGACTAAGAAAGTCGTGGCAGACTCTGTACGCGACCGTATAATTTGTCAGTTAAAAATTCCAGAGTCAATCATTACTGAACATTTCCAATTTTAGCAGGGAGTTGATGAAAGCCATGTGTGAATCCTTCATGATCAAACACAAGAATTGTACAGCCCACAGACCTCAGATAAACGGAGCCGTAAAAGCCGCCAATAAGAATATCATGAATATAATAAGGAAAATGATAGAGAAGCATAAGAAGTGGCATGAGCAGTTATCATTTGCTTTATTGGGGTATCACACAATGGTCCGCACATCAACCGGGTCAACTCCATATATGCTAGTTTATGGAACCAAACCGGTCATTCCTACCGAGGTATAATATCCCTCCCTAAGGATCATACAGTAAGCAGAACTCGACGACGCGGAATGGGTGAAAAGTCGCTACAAGCAGTTGGCTCTTATAGATAGGACAAGAATGAACGCAGTTTGCCATGGTCAACTTTATAAGAACGGGATGTCCAGAGACTTCAACAAAAGAGTCAAGCCAAGACAGTTCGCAATGGGGTAAATGGAGTAAAAGAAAATCTTTCCACATCAAGATAAAGCCAAAGGGAAATTCTCTCCCAACTGGCAAGGTTCGTACATGGTTCACGGGGTTCTAACAGGAGGATCCCCCATGCTCGCAGAAATTAACGGAGAAGTTTAGCCGAATCCGATCAATTATGCACTTAAGCGATACCGTGTGTAACTTTTATGCTTTCCTTATATGATGTAATTTGAACTAAGCATGACGTGATTTCCAGTTAAGAGGGGATACATAGGCAACCTTATGGGTTCAGTCACAATTCAATAAAAATTTCATTTTCCCATGCTATTGGAGACTGGGCAATATTTTGAGGAGGACCCTCAAAATTCCGAAGTTTATTTCAGCCATTTATTGTTAGCAGCCGCCAGAAGCAGCAGCCCATAAAGTGGGGCAAAATTTTGAGGAGGACCCTGAAAATTCCATAGCAAGAAAGGTTGCAATGTCTTGAACCACGTTGCAGTCGTTGGTTCATATAAAGAAAGCTATTATTAATTATGTATTTACACTACTTTTTTTTAAATCATGCATGCCCGCTACCAAAATCACTCTATTTCGCAATGCTACCCTAATGATACAAGTAGCATCATTGTAGCAGAGCCGAGCAGGTCAATCAAAGTCAGCGAGGATACGAACTAACCTTTCCCCTCTACAAAACTCATGATTTTTCTTTGGATGTAGGCACTTGGGTTGGAAAATCATTAAATATACTATACACTCATACTGATCAGGAATATAACTCTCAAAACTGCCCATATTCACAGTTTCTACCACCACACAATGTCTGATTCAACCACAATATTACAATCAGCTGTAATCTAAGAAAACTTTATTACCATCTGTCTTTTATTTCTTGCATAAGTATACTATTCTGCATTTCGAGGATAAGCTCTAGCTCCATCTGCATTTCTCTGCATTGCATATGGCTACTATTCTGTCTTTCGAGACTAAGCTCTATCTCCGTTTGCATTTCTCTGCATTGCATAAGGCTACTATTCTACCTTCTGAGATTAAGCTTTTTCTCCATTTGCATTTTTATGCATTGCATAAGCCTACTATTCTGCCTTCCAATAGTAAGCTCTATCTCCATATACATTTTCTGTATTACATAAGGATACCATTCTACCTTTCGAGACAAAGCATTGTCTACATCTACATTTTTTTGCATTGGCTGAAAGATCGCCATTTCATTTATGTTCCTGCATGGCCAAGAATGCCATGCCATGGCCTGAGGACCCCTTTATCTTTTGCATATCATTATTCAAAGGCATAATAGTTCGGAGGCATCATTCTCATAGCCTGAGAACTTCATTGTATAGGTTGCAAATCCTAATTATACACCTCATGGTCCAGGACGTCATCCTAACCATCCAAAGACAGCATTCATGGTCCAACAGGAAATTGCATCATGTTTAAGTTTCGCACAATATACGCTTTTATTGCTTATTTGCAGGTAAAACGGCAAACAACGACCATCTCTGTAGGAGCGATCCTGCTCCAATTTCTGCAGCCCTGTTAGACTGTAACTATCCATCCCAACCCGAATGTCTCTTCTTTAAAATCTCCATCGGCATATTCCGTCGATGGATCCTGAACTACATATGGCATGTTTCCTGTTGGACCAAGGATATGTAGGCAGCTCAGGAACTAGAGCACGGTCAAATTCTTCAAACTGTTTCTTTCGGTCATCATATCATTACCCGACAACTCTTTCATCCTTACCGGGTAAATAACGGCAGTTATTGATACCCATTTTTTCCCTATATATGTTTTACATGCAAATAATTTCAAAAATAGCATATTATATATATATATATATATATATATATATATATATATATATATATATATATATATATAAGTATGTCCAAGTGTTTCGGTATTTTTTCTTATTTTTAAAATATTTTTAAACTGCTTTATTGCCCATTTTAACAGTACAAAAATCAATAATTCTTCCAAAATTTGGTGAATAGCTTATGTTATTCCCATATTTATATCAAAATATAGCTAGGGTAATTTTTATATATTCTTACAAATTTATTGGTATCTTAAGAGCTAAATTGCATATAATTGCGATTTTATCCTATTTTATGATTAATAGCATTTTTATAATTATGAAATTGGTTCCAATATTTTTAAATTAATATTTATATATTAGTAATAAATTTAGTACCTTTAATTTTTTTTTACGAAATCATTTTATTATTTTCACAAAATTAAAAGGGGAAAATTAGCTATTTAAATAATAGCCAATTACCTTTCAAGTTTAGCCTAAATCTGACCCAAGTTGAACCCAATATCCCCGGCCCAATTCAAATTTCAACCCGACCCCTAACCCCATTAAAACGACCCAACCGGGGTTCCCCACCTACAATCTTAAAGGCCACCATTCACCCTCCATAATTAAACCTAAAAGACTACCCTACTTTTTTCTTTTTCCATATCTCAGCCACCTCTGAAATACCTCTCCTCTCAAACTCTCTCGAACTCTCTCGAAACCCTAGCCTCTCTCAGCATCTTCAACATAATCTCACCAAAATCCATGGACTCTCATGTCATGGATAACCTAATCTCATCTCCCTCTGCCCTGAAACATTTGATATTCAAAGACTCAAGGTCTGACCTCAGGGTGTCTGTTCAGATCTTTTCTCAGCCAAAGTTCTATGGCCCTCTCCGGCCTTGCTCCGATGTATCCAAGCATTATGAGCCTATCGCTGACTTCTCCAACTAAGCTCGGACCTGTTCAAAGCCTTTCTAGTCTTAAGTGTTCCTCTAATACCTTAGATATTCGAGGTTTTCTCTAATTTTTTCTTTCATTTGTTATATATCTCTTCGATACTTGAGTTTTTAAATACTTTCCCCAGTATTTTCTTTCGATTTAGTGCTTTCTGAAAAGCTTAAAATTTTTCACTGACTTTCCTTTTTCTTTTTTCTTGTGTATTTGTCCATACTATGTTCTTTTGTTTTATTTTTTACCTGTCACACCTCCTTTTCACTACACCCGCAATGGCATAAAGGAGTTTTTCCAATTAAAAGATAATTAGAACTTTATTTATTATTAATATTCAGAGTCGCCACTTGGAAAATTAATGGTGTCTAAAGTCACCGGTTGAATCTCGAACTGAGGAACAATTGACTCTGTTAAAAGTCCATGAACCAGAAATTCGAGTAAGAAATTATGTTAACCCGGGAGAAGGTGTTACGCATTCTCGGGTTCCGTGTTTCAAGCACGGTCGCTTAATTGTCGCACTTGGATTTATCTGATTTCAAAACATGTTTTAGCTTATGTGCTTTCTTTTATTTTGAACCGCTTTTATTATTATTACTTTTACAAGAATTGCAACGTCGTAAAAAATGCATCTCGAACCACGTCACATCAATGCACCCGAAGATGTTGACACATTTCAACTCTGTTGCGATTTGGGTTTGTGTTACCTAAATGTGCACCCGAACTTTAGGAAGGTAATGTTATTAAAGAGCGTTCCTAAAGTAACTAACTCGTTATTAGTTTGGGGAAGTCCGTGAAACTCGCTAGACTGCCTATCCCGAATTCTAAATATTTTAATAATTAAGCATTGAGTGAGGGCCCCGTAATTTGCATATTTTGTTCAGAGAGACTTGTCTCATTTATTATTTAAATGGGAAATCCTAAAAGCGAGTATGATTTTCTTTATATTTTTGTCTCTAAGAAAAAAAGAAAATTCCTAATTTATAACTATTTAAGAATTATCATATTTTGAGTCCAAGAATTCATGTACATTTTCCTTCATCGGTTTGGTCCTGAATATAACACACATAAAGAAGCCATTACCCAAGCATGCATAAACGAAAGGGATTTTTACATATACATACCATATATCAAACCTTATAACCACCCATGTTTAAGGTTTGTGTTTATTACATTTAAGTATACCACCTTTCAATTTATATACCAAAATTATATTTAAAGTTTAATGATCAACTTATTAATTAAATGCTTGATTTGTGGAACTGAAAATCTTTTCAGATTTTATTTTACACGTTTTTCTCTTTCTTCCAAACAAAACCGATGCATTTCTCCCCTTTTTTAATTACACCCCCCCCCCCCCACGTTTATTTACCAAAACAGAATCTCTGGTTCTCTGCTTTAATTTCATCCTCCATTGTCGAAGGTTTTACTGTTTCAGATCGAGAGTTTCATCCGCCATATTTTCAGTCCTACGGTTGCATCAAAGTCCCAAACCCGCTACAAAACCATTTTCTCTCTCTCACTGCTTCAAGTTCATCCGCCATTTCCGAACCCTCTGCAAAGTTTTCTCAAGAAAACACAGTTTCAGTCACTAAAATCGTATCCATAGTCAAAAATGGTGAAAAAATCTAGTACTCCCAAAAGACAAAAAGTAGACGATATTCCATATTTTGATTTGGGTGTTTTAACACCTAAATCACCAGTAAAAAAATAACAATCTGTCCATGCAAGTGGAAAAGATAGGGTTCCTGCATCGCCAAGACAAATCAGAGGTGAAATGCGAACCAAGCACTTGCACGATGTTGATGCTACCGGTGTAGAAACAGAAGCCGATAAACAACGCAAGCGAAAAGGGAAAATCTTGAGGGTCGATGATGATGATTTTGTGTACGATTCACCCAAACTTCAAACCACAAAAATACAAAAGGTGTCTCCTTCCCCCTCAAAACAAAAAAAAGATGAAACACTCTAAAAACCTACAAAATTGGTTCCACAAAAAATTTCATTAAAGGTAAATAATTTTTTTTCTTCTCAATGTTTGTAGTTTAATATTTTTTTGCCAAAAAATAGTATGCAAGTGTTTTTTTGGTGTTTAAGTATTTTTTGTCAAAATGTACTGTATTATTGCATACTAGGTTTGTTTATACAAATTGTAGTTAATTGTAGGTTTTTTGTAGTTAATTTGTAGTTAATTGGCAAAATGTACTGTTGATTCAAATTTGTAGTTAATTGTAGTTTTTGTACTTTAATGTAGTTCAATGTACTTTTTATTTGGAACTGTGACTGTTGACTCAAATTTGTAGTTAATTATAGTTTTTGTAGTTTAATGTAGTTTACTGTACTTTTTATTTGGAACTGTGATAAAAATATAGTGTATAAAGGTAGTAACATTGTACATGCTCAATAAATTTAAAGCTACAGTATAGTTGCTTGTAGTTATAATGTAGTTTAATATAGTCTGTCACAATGTAGTTGATATGTGGTCTGCAATTTTATAGTGTTGTTTGGAACTGTGATTAGAAGACATGATATATATGTAGTTACAGTCTAGTTGATTTGTAATTGTAAATAATTTTTAGTTATGCTTTTAGTAAAATAACTTCTAGTGAGAATGTAGGTAAAATGTAGTTTGTAGGTTAAAATTGTAGTTATATGATATGTTACATTATATATTGTAATGCTGAAATCTAGCGTCATTCTAACCACAATTAATATACTTTTTTTGCAGAATGGACCTTACTATGCTCAACATAATGTTGATTATGGTGTGATCCGATTCCATAGCTTGTGCGATCCAACGATACCTAGCCAGATAAAGGCTTTATTATCCCCAAACCAATTACGTGGTTTCAAGAAAACATGTTTTGGTTATTTATTAGATATGCCCCCAATCTGCATGCAGAACCAATCAATTGATCTTCTAATGAAGTATGAGTTATCAAAGTCTACTGACAACTACTTTTCTGTTCTTTTAAATGGACAAAATTTGATTTTTTCCTTGAGAGATATTTGTTTGATAACTGGTTTTAATTGTGTCGATAGTTTATCGGACTATGGTTACAATTCTAATTATGTTATCCATTTAATGACTAAATATTTCCCTAACAAATCTTGGGTCGAGAAATGGCTTTTGAGAAATGTAGTGACATCCAAATCATGGACAAATGATTTGGATGTTGTACAGTTGTGTATCCTGTATATGTTGGAATTCTTTGTTTGTCCTTCTTATAAGGACAATGTTAGTTTGATAGAAAAGGTCACGTTTTTTCTCATAGAGAGTGGTAATTTTGATTCGTACCCATAGGGTACAAAATCTTTCAAGCAAGTTGTTGAATCTGTCAGACATCGTCTCAGTCCCAACGTCCATTCTTATCTTATACGGGGATGCTCGTTAGCCTTACAAGTGTGGCTATACGAGTGTTGTTCTTCTGTCAGCACCGAGCTTGCAACACGGTGCTCTGACTCCATTCCTCGTATTTTAAGATGGTCGTCTACAAAGGGACAGATTTGGTTAACTGTTCTTGAAGAAAAAATCATCAAGCCTGAGTGGGTCAAGGTATTCTTTTTAACCTTTGTATAATTCTTCAATTACTATTATAGTAACTACATGACATCTTCAATTTTCTTTTCAATTTACTTAACTGTCATTTCCATCTTTCAGTTCTCAAATATGGTTGCATCTGGGGAAGAGATTGGAGCGCTTAATCTCCCAGAAAAGATTAATTATGAAGATGAAGAGGTTAGTCAACCATCAAAAGTCCCAACTGCTGCTTCTCCGACAGTTGAACCTGAAGAGGCTAATTCCCCAAATGACATGGAGCCTGTCAGTGGCCAGATCAAAAAGTTGGAACAGAAGCTTGAGCAGGTACTGTGAGAAAATACAGTTGTGTAGTCATTATTTAGTACCACTTGCCTTCATTCCTTCGACATTGTAGTTTCTTTTTATTTAAGTGTAACTAATTGAATATTCTTACCAACTAATAGACATAATTAATTTTTAGGTTGATGGAAAGTTAGATCAGTTAAAGAATGATGGTTTTGATGAACTCTCAAAACTTCGAGAGTTCATAGATGAATCTTTGAAAAGTTTAATGAATGCTGTCAACAGGAGGAATGAATTGGATGAGTCAAAGGTAAGAATTTACATATAATTTACTAACACTATATAATAGTTATGATAATAAATCATTCTCAAACATTCCTCTCAAAATATAGTTTGCTGCTAGTTCAACAAAATATAACGAACAAAATCAAGCAGACAAAAACAAACATTTTCAGTTCAATATTGGTCCTCAACTCCGTGCAGGCACCAGTAAAACAGGTATCTACATAATTCCTACATACATATATACAAACTTCAAGAATAGCTAATAAATAATCAATTTTCCTTTTCAGCTCCCACTTACCCTCAACATGTTGAACAACAAGTTGATTTGTATGATGACTTCCAACAAGCAGCTGATGTAGCAAAAGAAGGTATTGTTTAATAATATAGTTTTTAATATAAAATAGTTGATTATACACTTTATAATGCTTTTAAGCATATGCATTATTTTTGTAGCATATGTTGAAGACAATGTTCCACAGTCACCAATTTATGGTGTAACTGTGACTGAAGTTGTCGAAGAATGCCTTGAAAAAGAAGAGGAGATTGGAGTTATGCGTGGAGGAATTGAAAATAAAGGTGCGACACTGGACGATTTTGAACTTCCGGAAAACCTATCACAGATGGTCATGTATGGTGAGCCAATACAAGTTGATTCAACCCATGTTCATCAAGGAAGAACAAGGTTACCCGGAAAACATGCACGATCGCCATTCACTCCACTCTACAGTACTGAAGGCAGCACGTCTGTTGGGCCAAATTTTTTTACCTAAAGCAGCCATTCACAAGTCTCACTGGTGAAGATTTTAATCCTGAACTAATAGATATGTTTACTACCTGGTTATACCATCAAACTGACAAATCATCTAGGAGGTATGGTGCTTAAATGTCTTATGTCTGTATGTACTTGCTTTCTATATCTTTGAACCTTTTTAGACTTTAAAGTTGTAAATGTTTCTGATTTTTGTTTTTATTTGTTTAATTCTATTATTATTACAGGAGGAAATCCTTCTATTTGAAGAAGGATAACCATCTCAATCCTTGGTTGGATTTGGGTTGCGAAAAAAATGATAAGAAGGACTGGTTCTACGCCCTTGCTCACCCCGGACAAGTAATCAATTGTATAGTAAGTATATGGTTTATCATTGCAGTTTTGTCTTTATCTATTACGTTTAAATGTAATTAATTGCTTAGGCTTCATGAATAGGACCTGCAGGCATTTTGCCTCCATATATCTCTGGTAGCTGGCTCACTGTTATTGTCAAGCAAGCTGATTTGTCTAATTGTAGATAATATGTAGTTATTCAACACTACAGTTAACTACAACTGACTACATTAAAACTACAAATTGCATATAAATACAGACTTGAACTACATATAACTAAAATTACATATAACTACATTTGGATATAAGTAAATTGAAATCCAGTTTAACTACAAATGTAATTAATATGTATTTATTTTGTAGCTGTTATTTGTCTACACTACAACTTATTATCTCTTGTAGCTGGCTCACTGTTATTGTCTCTGGTAGTTGGCTCACTGTTATTCAACAATACAGTTAACTACAACTGACTACATTTAAACTACAAATTGCATATAAATACAGACTTGAACTACATATAACTAAAATTACATATAACTACATTTGGATATAAGTAAATTAAAATACAGTTTAACTACAAATGTAGGTAATATGTATTTATTTTGTAGATGTTATTTGTCTACACTACAACTTATTAACTCTTGTAGCTGGCTCACTGTTATTGTCTCTGGTAGCTGGCTCACTGTTATTCAACACTACAGTTAACTATAACTGACTATATTTAAATTAGCAATTGCATATAAATACAGACTTGAACTACATATAACTAAAATACCATATAACTACATTTGGATATAAGTAAATTGAAATACAGTTTAACTACAAATGTAGTTAATATGTAGTTATTTTGTAGATGTTATTTGTCTACACTACAACTTATTATAAATTGCACTTTTACTTTTTTCAGCACATTGATGTTATAATGTACTATTTGAGAAAAAAGGGGAATATGGCCCCAACATCAAAAGTAGATTTACAACAACCGATTGCTTGTTCAAGACAAAAATTGAAAGTATCTACGAGAAGTTCACTACTGCTCCAATGGATCAAAGGAATTCTGTTGTTAAAGCCGATGATGATATTGGAGAATACATTATGGGCTATAGAATTCTTGCTAATGTAGCATGGGATCTTGTGGACTATGTGCTAATGCCTTTTAACCTTGTAGAGAACTTTCATTGGTTGTTGATAGTGTTTGACATAAAGGACCGGCAACTGTATGTTTATGATTCATTGGTGAGGGCAAAGCGTAACCTAACTGTTCAAACCTTGGTTGAAAAATTTTCAGTCATTATTCCTCTTTATTTGTCATGCACTGGTTTCTGCGGTAAACGCAAAGACATTGACTTCAAGACTACAAAGTCATACATAGAGAAACCAGTTACGGACCCTCTCGACATACAATGGATGGTTGCTGAGATTCCACAACAAAAGGAAGGCTCACTGTAAAAAACTAATCTCCCTTTCTATATGTTTAATTAAATATTTTTTATGGTTTGGTATATAATGAAAAATTCTCATATTCTGCAGGGATTGTGGTGTATTTGTGGCTGCCTTTGCGGAGTATATTAGCAATGCTGATTTGTCTATACCAAAGGAAGATCTTACTGATATTGACAAACACCGTAGACGCTACGGAGCTCTGTTGTGGGACTACGCCACAAAGAAGCTAACAGATGGTTCAAGAAGTGAGAGTGAGGTTACTGGCAGGCTTGCAAGGAGGAAGGGTGCACCGGCAAAGAATGAGAGAACTAAAGTTGAACGAAAGAAGAAGTAGAGTATACTGTTCATATTTGGTAGTTGGATTTGAAAACAATGTAATCATTAGGTCATTTTGGTTGTAATGAACAATTTTTCATGAATACATTATACACGAGTGTTCGAGCTATCTAATAGCATATTTGCCGTAACATCTATCTAATAACATATATAATACCTTCAGTTGCTATTTTATATAACTTTCAATTCTTATATAATTGTGGGAATAAATTATTTATGTACAATGACTACAATTAACTACAATTGCATAACTACAAAACTACACTACATATAACTACAATTGCATATAACTACAAATTGTTGGAAGTCCAATGCTACAAACTACTGTTGCAGTACATTTGCGCTTTATGAATGTTTCGTCGATTCGGCAGCTGTTGTGTTTTCGGATAAATATTCTTATCTTGAACAATGAAGAATCATGAATTGACGTTGCATGAAATGCCATTTGCAGTTTTCAGCTACACATACCATCCAGTAGATACAAAAAAATACATTATTCAGACATATTTATTAAATACTACAATTAACTACAACTGACTACAATTAACTACAAAGTTCATATAACTACAAAAATTGTAGTACATATAACTAAAATTCAATATAACTACATTTGCATATAACTAAATTGAAATACAGTTTAACTACAAATTCACATTAGGTGATTCCGAGTAACACATTTAGATTACACTTACAGTACATTATAACTACAATCTGCCAACAGTTTACATTACTCAAATATATGAGTAAACTTCTTTATTATCGTCAAAACGTAGAAAATTTACACAATAAATTCCGATAATTTGGGATCACTAACATGTATTTTGAATAACTATTGTAGCTACATTATATTCCTTTCTTTTTTGGCGCATTCTTGCAAGTTCTTTTGTTATGCCCTTCACCTCCACAATTGCCACATGACACCTTGTACTTCTTTGAGTTTATTTCATCAAATGTTTTATATCTTTCCTTGTGAGGTCTACCTGGCTGCCTTTTATCTCCAGCCGGTGGCTTTACTACATCATCCAAAATATGTTGTGGAACATCCCATTTGGCTTCATCGGGAAGAGGATTAACTGGCAATTCATATGTAAGAAGAAGGCTCTTCCTTGTGTAATACGGAGAGCAATAGTTGTCCGGCCTTTCATTCCTATGCCTTAATGCTGCCAAAGCATGTGCACATGGAAGTTCATCAAGTTGGAATTGTCCACAGCTACATTTCTTGTTTTCTAAACATACAATGTACCGCTTCACACCATCTAACACAGTATGTATATGATCTGTTGAAGCCCTCACCTACAATTCAATACCAAAAAGAAAATAATAAGGTGTCAATCAGTTAACTATGTTAGCAACAATCAGTTAACTACAAATCAGCTACAAACAAACTGTATATAAACGTTAACTACATTTACCCACATTTGACTACATTTTAACTACAAACTGGAAACACTGCAGCAGCTACTACTATTTTTGTTTTTTTTTTCCTGCACCAAACAAGAATATATTACCTTTAGTTTCTGGGATAATGTATTGTTATCTTCCAATTCTTTGTTGAATTTGTGCCCAAGTAATGTGAAAGTACCATTTGCCTTCAATAACTTATCTTTTGTCCAACGTTCTAAAATAGTCCTCATATACTCAAATAGATCAAATATTGGCAGCTCTCTTGCCTCTTTTGTTACAGCGTTCAACGACTCTGCAATGTTTGACGTCATAGTAAAAGTCCTATTCACCGTTGCATGTACTCTTGACCATCTATGATAGCCAATATCATATAGGTAAGACGATACACGTGGGTCTACCTCTTCAATCTTCATCATCCTTTCATTGAATTCATCCAGAGTATATAACCGTGCTGTAGCAAAGTACAATTCATGTAATTGTAGATGTGCCTTCTTGAATTTTGACCTTATATTTGTCCATATATGCCACATGCAAAAGTAGTGTGCCATTCCCGGATAGACAACTGATGTTGCCTTCGATATACTCTCATGCCTATCTGAGACAACACACATAGAAGGTCTTTCACCATATGCCTCCTTGAATTGTTCAAAGAACCACCTCCAAGACGCGTCGTTTTCAGAATCAACAACAGCATATGCCAAGGGCAAAATAGAACCTACAATTTGTAGTCATAAAATAAGACTAACTATAAAATACAAATATATATGGAGAATTTAGGCAATTTAACTACATTGATTTATCTAAATACAAACTAACTACATTCTAACTACAAAATTATTACATCTATTACCTGCTGCATCCATGGTGCTTGTTGTCAGCATAATACCCCTATATGCTGATATTAAGAATGTCCCATCAACTACTACTACCGGCCTACAATGTTGCCAACCATTATGGATTTCAAAGAGCAACAAATGCATACAAGAAGCAATCATCTGCTGCCTTCTTCAATTTAACAACAGAACCGGGATAATTTTTCTCAAGAATATAAAAATATTTTGGTAATCTGTTGTACGAGTCACACGGATTCCCTCTCAAAAACTGCAATGCTTTTTCCTTTGCTCTCCATGCTTGCATGTAGCTTAGGTTGACTCCATGTTCGGATAACATGTCAGTTTGTATGTCCTTTGGCGTGTAAACAGTCTTAGGATCACAAAACTTTGGAACGACAATGCTACAACTACTGTTGCAGTACATTTGCGCTTTATGAATGTTTCGTCCATTCGGCAGCATGTGTGTTGTCGGCTAAAACTTCTTATCTTGAACAATGAAGAATCATGAATAGACGTTGCCTTGAAATGCCATTTGTAGTTGTCAGCTACACATACAAGCCAGTAGCTACAAAAAATCCAATTTTCAGATATATTTATTAAACACTACAATTAACTATAAACTGACTACAGTTAACTACAAATGACTATAATTATCTATAACTGACTACAATTAACTACAAACTGAGTACAATTAACTACAAACTGACTACAATTAACTACAAATTGGCTATCACGTAACTACAATTGACTACAATTAACTACAACTGACTACAATTAACTACAAACTGACTACAATTAACTACAAACTGACTACAATTAACTACAACTGACTACAACTGCCTACCTAGCTTCAATAATACGGTAATTTTTCAAATCAATAACTAACTACATACCTTATATTACTTGATCTTTTCACTCTGAACTAGAACTTGTGCATAACTGCATAATTCTTCATTGCAACAACTATCGTCTTCTTGTCCTGGTACACTTGTCCTTCTTCAATACATGTTTGAGTAGATTCAATTATTATTTCACTTTGATATTCCTCAATAGCTGGTGAAGATGGAATTTCTATTAACCTTAGTGATCCTGAAGAACCTGCAGACAATACATTCACATTGTAGTTTCATTGTAGATAAATGTCGTCAAATTGTAGTTGATTAGAGAACACAAAAATCTCAGATTTCAGTTTCGAAGCAAACATACCTGTACTGATGCATTCATTGGTGATTGCCAATTCCATATTGAAATCTCTTACGCTAATACATAAGGGATACGAACCTAAGTTTTTATTCTCTTTTTTCGTTACCATATATACACGAACACCCATATCATTACTAATCTGCAACGGAGGACAGTTATCATTCACAATGTATTTTATTTCTACAATTTTATCCGACGTATCAATCGATAATTGTTCTGCAATTGTAGACTGGAGAATTCCGTAGCTTGCATTATCATCAACCAAAATGGCATCAACTTCAAAATATCGGAATCTGCCATAGTTATCCCAATAACCATTAGAGTTCAGCATTATCGAAATTTTTGACATTGTAGAATCTCCGTACTGATTGACTATAACGCTGTCAATTCTAATTTTCGGTATTTGATGTAGAAGAATGAGTGATTTCTGAAACTGAAATCTGGAAGAACTACAATTTTATTCACTATCACGCTGTAAATTCTGATTTTCAGTATTTGATGTAGAAGAATGAAAGATTTTCGAAACTGAAATCTGGAAGAACTACAATTTGATTGACTATCACTCTGTTCTTATTTTCGGTATTAGATGTGGAAGAATGACTAATTTTCGAAACTGAAATCTGGAGAGATTCACGCTGGTTAAGATCTTTTACCGTTTTTGATTGACCATTTAATTGGGACAGAATCAAATATTAATTGGGAGCCTTAAAAACAGGCGCTATTTTAGGCTACAAAATTAGATTGATTTCGTTCGGTACATTTTTGGTAACGAAAACATGGAATATGCGGGTAATAACCAAACAACGCACAATAATGGTAATAAGGTTTGTTATATCGCATATTTAGGTAAAAATCCCTAAACGAAAATCAATCAAATCTGGACCAGGTCCAAACAAATGGATAATTATCCCAGAACCTGGGCCGTAGGTTAAAACAATAAGGCCCAAACGGTAGGGGATCAATTGCAAAGCCAATTTGGCCGAAGGCATTGCTGAAATTAACACAAATGGGCCTAGGCGTTATTTAACAATTGTATTAGGTATAAAAATGCACCAATGCTCAAGTTAACAGGATGTTCATTATTTAACCTTCAATTTTATGTTCCAATTATTTGCTTACTTGCCCTCTGCCAAGTTCTCAAATACTACTAAGGTGAAAAACAAACAATGATTTTATTGACCCATAACACACTAACTATTAATTCTAACTGATACTACTTACATTGGCATTCAAGTGATTCATGATTATAGAAACCAACTTCTGTAATTGCGAGCAAGGTTTATAGATTGATCCTCGATCAATTTTTAACTATTAGCACATGAGGATTTGGGGTCGATTTTTATGTTGTTGTTGATATCAACATTTATCCAACTACTGAGTAAGAATTCCTTGGGACGATGAACAACCTAATACAAAATGACAATCA
Source organism: Nicotiana benthamiana (assembly GCA_034376525.1). Lineage (NCBI taxonomy): Eukaryota > Viridiplantae > Streptophyta > Magnoliopsida > Solanales > Solanaceae > Nicotiana > Nicotiana benthamiana. Next base: position 50,245,524 of record CM067338.1, on the reverse strand, counting down.
ACAACAGTCTACTTAACCCAATGAATGTCCTAATTATGCAATACATATCATTACAGTGTAGTTTCAGTCCAATTACAAAGTAAAATCAAATCAAAGAATATATATATATATATATATATATAGTCCTAAACAATTACAAATCCTTTATTAACCATTCTACTAAGACAGTTTGAGCAAATGAACTTCAGGAGGCAAATGGACAATATATTTCATTGCGGCATTTCGACTTCAAAGCCGTATCAATACAAGGTTCAAAGGTGTACCAAGATGTTGAAAATAAAAGAAGAAGAAAAGGTCAACAGCAATCAACAGTCGATCGTAAACAACCCAGTAATAAGATCAAGGAATCCAGAAAAGCTTAAATCAAGCAGAGCTAATAGATCGACTTCAAAACGTCATCAAATTAACCTAGAAGCGAACACCGATGAACAAACAGCCAGCAGGACACCCACACTAGATTCAAACAACCAATTTCAACTTGAAATCACCCAAAGTAACTCGAAATTCAACTTGAAACACCTGTAGAACTTTACTGCTGCAAAGCTCAACCAAAAACCCACTTAATTTGACTTAAATTCACTAGAAATGGAAATTTGAACTTCAGCTACAAGAGTTTGAGCTAAAATGCAAAATCAATTAACTAATACTAGAAATTAGCTAAGAGATGGAATGGAACACTATTTTTTTTTATTTCAATAATTTTCTATTGTTCTTTTTGTTTTCTGGTTTTTTGTTTCAAAATTTCAACTTTTAGATCTGGAATTGAGAGAATATTTTTTTCGGGGGGGGGGGGGGGGGGAGAAATTTTAAGGGCTAAATCCTTGTGTGTTAAAGCACTATTCATTGTCTTTAATAGGCAAAATGAGGCCAGCTCTTAGATTTTATGTTTGCACTATCAGTCCTTGCTTATTTTTAGCTTTAGTCCTTTATTTTATAACTTGTTCCTCAAGCCAATTCCTTAACTTGTAAAAATATACACTAAATCCCTATTCGAGTAGAATCTATGCTATTCTAGTGTGATCTACAACATTCTTTCTATCTTGGAATACCTAAACTAGCCCTTGAACTCATTTGAAATTACTAGACTAATCTAACCCACCCCAAATCCTAACCATGATTATCTAACAACTAATTCTAGTTATCTAACAATCTTCAGCAATCCAGTCAAACAACAAAAATAATCAGCTATTGATATGATATGAATCAAAACAAAACATATATCTAAAAACATTTGAAACCTAATTGAACTGACATCCGATAATAACCTAAAATGAATGAATAAAAATCAACATAAAACTAAATAAAGGATCAATCAGGAGTGAATTAATATCTTAACCAAAATAGAAGGAAAACAAAAATAAGGGTACATCTACTAATAATCAATACAATTGAACCAAATCGTATGAGTAACTAACTCTGATGAACTATGAGATCAAACAAAAATAAACTACTATAGCAAGATCGAAATCATGTTAAACTAACAGACAAACATAAAATCAAAGTCGATTATGAACAAAGTCTCCCAAAATCAACCAGATTGAATGACAAGAAGAAAAAAAAATTAAACTACACTAACAAAATCATAAAACTAAAGAAAATTTACTAAAGAAATCACTCGACCCTAGAAATTTCCCAAAGTAGGCCGAACAATATGAACCCTAGAATTCCGCCTTCCTACGAGTTGAGATTCGAGTCATTCTATTGACGTTTGAAGGAAACCAGTAGGAGATTCTAGTAAAGGATAACCAGGAGAGCTCGGGGTGTGCTTTTTAGGTCATTTGGTGGCGGCGCCGACACTGGAGAACTTGAGGCGGAGCTAGGTTTCCAAGCTTTAAACCAAAATTTGACGGGTTTTCGGTTGTTTCAAGGGACAAGAGTTGTACAATTGAAGTGAGGGGACAGATGGGAGTTGGTAGTGTAGTTGTTGTGGCCATTGGCGTCGGCGCCGCTGTGGGTGGCGGAGATGGCAATAACAAAAACAAATATTCGAGTGGTCTGGTGTGATTTGAGCCATTGAAATGTGGGGCTTAGAAAAAGGGATTCAGGGGGAGTCTAGGGTGTAAATCGCAGGTCATTGGAGACTTGCTGGCAGCAACGTTCTGTTTTTTGTCTTTGGTGAACTGTGAGAGAGATAAGACAGGGGAGGACTGTCCGACAATTAAATATTAGACCACCTAGTCAATTCTGGAGCGTTAGATCAAAAGATTAACAATCCAGATGCATTAGGAAAAAACATGGTCGTTTCGGGATCTTAGAAAGTGGACCGGGTTGGGGAAAGAATTGGGTCGTCTGGGGGGGGTTTCGGTTTCAAAGGGAGGAAAATTGTTTGGGCTGATGGATTTTTAAATTGATTCGGTCCAAATATGACTTAACACTCTTTTGTTTTGCTTTTCTTTTTACATTTTATTTTCTTTTTCTTATTTTGTATTTATATATTTTTCTGATTTTTGTTAAGATGAAAAATAAAAAGTCAAACTTAAGACATATTCTAAAAATTGGAAGTAAAAATGCAAAGAACTATTTTTGTCACTTTCTTTATATTTTGTTCTGCAAACAACTTAACCATTAATTAATCCTCAAATATGAAATTAGATTTAAATGAAAATATCACGTGAATTTTTTATATGAATTAACATGCACAAATAAAATGCAAAGAAATAACAGAAAATAACGCAAAATTTAAAAAATTGTAAAATAATGAAAGAAATCATTTTGTTTGAATTTTTGGAAATAATTCATATATAGGGAAAAAATTATGTGCTCACAGCTGTCCTCTTTTCTCGAAAACATAAAAGATTTTCGGGCAAAGATAAGAGAGCAATTATGAGCAATTTGTGCCTGTTTGAATATTCCATGTGAAGCATTTTGAAAAAGCTGACCGCAACCTGCTTCGGAGGTTGCCTACATATCCTAGGCTAAACAGGAATCAGGCCAGTGTAGTTCGGGAATGTCTGGTAGCTGGGACTACCAGGAGCTGTGATTTAAGAGTGCTTCCTACTGCTACTGTTTGTTGATCTCCCTTATTAGACCATGTTAATATAAAAAGAAGCTAGGCTAAGCTATGAACTACCAATTACAAAAGTCCTATCTAAATTCTTTAAACTTGCCCTTGTACTTCTTGTTGGCTCTCTATCTTGTGTTCTCCCGGTGAAATCTCTTGTTGCTATTTCAATTTGTAAATTGAGATGTTGTTCCTTCTCTTCAAACTGCTGGACTTGAATGTATTCCTCTACTATGTGGGTGGGCTCTGACTTCAAAACTTGAACTGTATTCCTCTGTTATCCAGGCGGGCTCCTGACTTCACAAAATAAACAAAACAAGGAAAACTTTTTTCCCAGTTTGGAAACTGGGTATATGTTACCGGATATTAATAAGAATTAAAACTAAAACTTGATCTGTAATACCTCTATTCTCCAGGCGGGCTCCTGACTTCAAAAAATAGACAAAGAAATCAATTGAAAACTAAAACTTGAATTGTAGTACATCTGTTCTCCAGGGGGCTCCTGAATTCACAAAACAGACACAACAAAGAAAACTTCCTGCCCCACTGTGGAAACTGGGTACATGTTACAGGATATTAATAAAAATTAAAACTTGAATTGTAATAACTCTGTTATACGGTAGGGCTCGCGACTTCAACGTTTGAAATGTATTCCTCTGTTATGCGGGCTGGCTCCGACTTCAAAACATGAAATGTATTCCTCTATTATACGGGCGGGACTGCTGAACATGGACTGTATTTCTCTGTTATACGGGCGGGCTCCCGACTTCTGAAATTTGAATTGTGTACCTCTATTCTCCAGGAGGGCTCCTGACTTCAAAATAGACAAAAACAAAGAATCTGAAAGCTAAAAAGTAAATTGTACTCACTTGTTCTCTAGGCGGCTCCTGACTGCTGCGCTTGAATGTATTCCCATGCTATCCAAGCGGGCTCCTAAATTTAAAATAGACAAAATAAAGAATTTGAAAACTAAAAGTTAAATTGTACTCCCTTATTCTCTAGGCGGGCTTCTGACTGCTGCGCTTGAATGTATTTCCATGCTATCCAGGCAGGTTCCTGACTTCAAACTAGACAAAGCAATGAATTTGAAGCTAAAACTTAAATTGCACTCCATTGTTCCCCGGGCGGGCTCCTGATTGCTGCACTTGAAATGTATTCCCTGCTCTCTAAGCGGGCTCCTGACTGATGCACTAGAAATGTATTCCCTGCTCTCAAAGCGGGCTACTAACTACTGCATTTGAAATATATTCCGTGCTCTCCAGGAGGGCTCCTGACTTCAACAAAACATACAAAAACAAGGAAAATTTTCTGCCCAGTTTTGTAGCTGGGCCCATGGGTAAGTGTTACTGAATCATAAACCAGCTATTACTAAAAGTTTGAAAGATAAGTTCTATTATCAGGGAGGTCCTGACAATTCTTAACAATTATGAACATAATTTATATTTTCTAAAGGTATTACTCCCACTACATTATGCTATTTACAGGGGGTTTTAAACTACATCCTATTATCCAAGAAGGTCCTGACAACTCCTAACAATTAAACCCTAAGGTATTACTCTCGCTGTATCATGTTATCTACAAGGATTTTTGAACTACGTCCTATTATCTAGGAAGGTCCTGACAACTCCTAACAATTACAAACCTAACGTATTACCCTCGCTACACCATGTTATCTGCAAGGGTTTTTGAACTACATCCTATTATCCAGGAAAGTCCTAACAACTCCTAAAAATTTCAAACCTAAGGTATTACTCTCGCTACATCATGTTATCTACAAGGGTTTTGAAATACATCGTATCATCCAGGAAGTTCCTCACAACTCTTACCTGAACTTTATCATAAACATGCAAACTTCGAAAACAGCTTACATTCTCCTATGCTATTAATGATTAACCACCTTTTACTATCAAACCCGATTACTTCTTATTTTATTTTATTAGAGAATTTACCCTAAACAACCGACTTTTCTGCCCCTGTTTTAATCAAGGAAAATTTTATCAGTTTAAAATGGTGGTTAGTTGATGGCATTCTTGCTGAAAATCCTTCCACTACATTGTTTTGCTTTGAGCGGCTCCCCAAACTGGCCCTGAACTGCTTGACTTTCTGACTAACTTTCAACCCCCCAACTTTTGGCAACCCTAGTGTTATGTATCCACGTTGTTGTTTCACTCTCTGACCCCTTTATCTGAACCTTTGCATTTCCCATGATATTTCCCCAATCGTTCGACCGATGAAACTTCCGGTGATTCCTTGTATCCTACCTTTCATCATATTTTTTTACGTGTTCCAACCACATCGTGCTTTACACTTTACGTAATCTAGTAGTGAGTTTTGAAATATCTTTCCACTTGCTATGAACAAAACTTGACATTGAAATATCTTAGATAGATAAAACCCTAAAAAAATGAAATGCAATGATTTCACGAGTTAAGGATAAGAAGAATCCAAAAGAGGATGACTGCTAAAAATAAAAAGGAAAGAAACTTATCTGACCGGAACAGTTGGTACCAATGGTCATGACATGCATTTCAGACTAATCGGCCCAATCTGTCCAACTAACCAGCTCTTGGTTTCCACACTTTGTTGCCCCTGAATTTCCATCACTTGATTACTTTACCCAAACCTTAGCTTGTTCATCCTCTGGTGCCTTGGAATAGTTTCCACCAGCAAACCTCTCTCATTTGTTAATTTCTTAACTCACTTTCGCCTCAAGGTGCCTGTGAGGATTTTCACCAATAAGACTCTCTTATTTCAATTTCTCTCAACTCACATTGCCTTACGGTGCCTGTGGAGGTTTTAACTAATGATACTCTCTCATGCTTATTTCTCTCAGCTCCGTCGCCTTACAGTGCCCGTGAAGGTTTTCACCAATAAGATTCTCTCATTTTGACTTTTCCACCTTGGACCAGAGTGATGTCCCAGCATGAATTACCTTTACCTACTTGATATGGCATTTCTTGAAGACTGATTAGAAGGTATTTCTTTGGACCGTAATGTAGTCTTTTCAATGGGTTAGAAAGAAAGGTATAAAAGGCTCAAAAACAATTCAAATGGATTCAAGTTACAACTTTCGAAATCCAACTTCTCACAACAATAACAAGTTCTGCCCTAGTATCATGCTTGGAGACTATTGGATTTTATTTTGGTGTGACTGAACCTCAGAGGAAGGCTTCTTACGTACCCTTTCCGGATCAAGTCAAACGCAGCTCCCGTCATAGACACTACGTTATTGTGATCTTCTTTCTCTTCTTCTCTTTTTCTGTCTTTCTTTTCAATTTTCCTATTCTTGTATTTTCTCTTTCTTTTTTTTCTTCTTTTTTTTTCCTTCTTTCATTTTCTCTCTTTTCTTTATTTCTTTACTTTTCTTATTTTTCTTTTCTTTTCTTCCTTCTTTACTTTTTATGTACTCATCTTAGGTACTTGCGTTTCTTAATTGCACCATTGATTCCGAAAGAGGGGTGTGAAAGAAAATAAATATGTCTCAAAAGGGGTGACAAAGGATAAAGTGTTTCAGATAGCAGAACAAAATGCCTTCGTAATTTCAGCCTTTAAAATATTCCAAATACAAAACTAGTTCAACTATACATCGTATCTCTTGACCACATCAGAATTGATGGTCGTTTCTACAAAGTTTTCCTCCACATCTGCACCATTAGGCAACACTCTGGATACAACAAATGGCCCTGCCAGTTTGGGGAAAATTTTCCTTTTTCTTCAGCCTGGCGAGGCAAGATACATCTCAGCACTAACTGACCTACTTCAAACTTCCTCGGACGCACTTTATTGTTGTATCTCTTGCCATTTTCTGTTGGTACAATTGGCTATGATGCACTGATAATAATCTCTTTCAATAATCAAACTCAACTGTTCAAGGTGGGTAAAATTGTCATTACGTTCCAACTCATTATCACACTCTATTTCTTGCACTATTTCTTGAGAATTAGACCAGCCTTCAAGACTGGGCCGAGGATTCCTCATACATGTCATGTTATTGATATCAAAATAAAAAGAACTGTACAGAGAAGAAAAACAAACTGAAACATAATTAAGACTGAAGAAAGAAAATTGCATTTCATTGAAGGAAAAGATAACAGGGTTTTAACTCATCCAAACTGACGGAACATAATATCTGGACAACAACCCTGGAACAACCTAGAGAGCTTAAAGAAAAACAAGACGCACTACCAAGACATCCAGTCGTTCACTTTTGCCTGTAGCCAGACGAACTGCCCATTTGCCCTGCTTGGCCTTTTCTCTGCTTCAACCATGTTTACTTCAATGAATAACCTTTTGAACCCCTTTCCCACATCTCTATTCGCACGAATCAATAACCCTAGAACCTTTGACGACATCGGCTTGCTATCTACCCCTTTCAACTGAACCACCACTTTCTCACTAGTTAACTTTTCACTCAAATTAGTTTTGCTAGAACGAATCATCATTACCGTATGCGAAGGTTTCTTAGGCTTTCCTCCCTTATGCATCAATTTGTTCACATGAGCCTCATGGTGAGCCGGCAGCAGATTCTGAATGATATTTGGTGCCTCGGGGGCCTGAACCTCAATCCAGTGAGTGCCAATGAGCTTTTGCACAACTGTTTTCAGTTTCCAGTATTTTTTAGTATCATGCTCGGGGACCCCCGAACAATATTCACAACTCACTGACTGGTCCAGATTTCTATAATGGTGATTTGGTACTTTAGGCTTGATTGGGTTCAACAGGCCCAACTGCCTCAATTTGTGGAAAAGACTGGTATATGACTCCCCCAGCGGAGTGAATGTTTTTTGCTTCTGTACCCTTTTCATTTCGGAAGGCGTAATTTCCATGAAAACCAGATCCTGGAGGATTTTTGTAATCCCTTGGGGGTTGATATATATTTTGTGGAGGTGGGTATGTGTTTTGGGGACTCGGTGCACGCCATTGCTCATGAGCCGGAAGCTGGGTATAAGTATGAGCATGGTGAACAAAAAAAGTGGGTCTCTCGTTAGGTAGCAGTGTTGTGGATGGCCATATGGGGTGTATGGGAAATTTGGGTGGTGGGGTATGGGTTGGTAGTAGGGCAAGGGCCTCTAGATCTGGATCATGCTCCGGACTAAACAGTTGCAACCTTTTCTTTCTTCTTTTTTCCCAACACACCCCTAGTGCCGCTTTGGATGGCCTGGGTAGTTGCTTTAATCATTGAATAACTCATAATTTTATAGGATTTCACTCCTTCTTCAACCATAGCTCCCATCTTCACCACTTCATTAAAATATTTTCCAATTGTTGTCACCAGGTGACCAAAGTAAGTTGGCTTTGAGGCCTGTAAAAAGAAGTCAAACATCTCGCTTTCTTTTATGGGAGGATCGACCCTCGCAGCATGTCCTCTCCAGCGGAAACCATACTCCCTGAAACTTTCCCCAGGCTCTTCTCAAGATTTATCAGTGACAGGCTGTCTGGAACAATTTCTAGATTGTACTTAAACGCTTTCTCCAAGTCGTCCCAAGTATACCACCTACTGTGGTCCTATCGTGTATACCACTCCAAAGCAGACCCACTCAGACTCTGGATGAAGTACACCATCAATAATTCATCTTTTCCACCGGCCCCTCTTATTCCTCTCAAGTAGGCCACCAGGTCACCACGTGCGTCATACAGATCAAATTTTGGCATTTCGAACCCTACGGGTAATTAAACATCCGGGAATAGACACAAATCTTTACAGGCCACACTAACTTGGCTACCAAACTTTTTGATGTTCCTCAAGGACTTCTCTAGGCTTTTTACTTGTTGAATCATCTCTTCCTGCTCCAGGTTTTTAAGTGGCTTTTCAAATTCCACAGGGAGCTCAAAGCGAGGGGTGTAAGAATATGGCTCATGAGCTTTGAAAGTAGGCTCAAGAGGATAGTACTGACAGCTGTGAGCTTTAATCCATGGCTCACTGGAAGATCTTTGCAGTGTGGCAAGTGGAGGCACCACAAAGACAGGGGTGATTGGTAGAGGAAGGTTTTGTTTGGGTGGTGGAGCTTGGGGAGGATACGATGTGGTGACATAACTCTGTTGGTAGAGTGGGAAATCTAGAGATGAATTCAAAATATGATGCTCCTGAGGCTAAGACAAAGGCGTAATGTAGGTTGGATTGGCGAGATAAACCAACGTCGGCCGAGCCCTAGACCAATCCTGATGCATTTCAGCCATTTGCTGCCTTAACTTATGGATTTCTTCCCTCATTGCATTAACATCCACCACCTTTACCTCTTTCGTCGGGTCCAAAATACAAATATCTGATTCGTGGCATGTCGTTTTCAGCTTGTCTTTTGATTGGGTGTTGTAGGAATGGATTGCTAGAATGCTAGACAACTAACCACCTGCCCACACAACATCAACGACATCTTTGTTAATGGATAGGGAATGAGCAAATTTGATAATCGCACGTTGTGGAATGAATGCACCTAAGAAGTTAACGGATTCTATTATGCATTTGCTCGACTGCGTCCGTCATCAAGGCTTTTATTTCCGACAACAACTTTCTTTCTTTCTTCTTGTTGATACCCAATTTATCAAAATGTATTTTATACTCAAAATGCTTTCAAAATATCATGTATATGCATATGTAAGCATCCACAAAGGTTTTTGTATTTTTTTTTACAATTTTTTTAAATCAAATTATTGCCTATTTTGCACTATAAAATCTAATAATTATTCCCAAAATTTTTCACTTTGGTGAATAATTCATTTAATTCTCAAATTTGCACCCTAATTTTTACATAATTTTACAAGTCCATTTGATATTTTTAAACTAAAATTGCATGAAATTGTAATTTTAGCCTATTTGTCGATTTAATAGCAATTTTAATCATAAAATCATTTCTAATATTTTTAATTAATACTTATGCATTATTTATTAACTAAGTATTTTAAATTTGATTTTAAAATCATTTACAATTTTATAAAATTTAATTGGGGAAGATTGGCTATTTAAATTATTGCCCCTTTTAATTTCAATTCTAGCCAATCTTCGCCAAATTACACTACCCAATTTTATAAATATCCTGACCTAGACCCAATTGAACCAACCTGTACGGAACCCCATTTTTTATCCGGACCGTTGATCATTTAGATCAACGGTCCATGTCGCCCCTTCCCTTAATTAATCCAGCAAACCCTATAACCCTAATCATTTTACACAAACAGCTGCCTTTGTATCCCCCTCGTTCCCAAAATTCTCTCAACCCCCCTGAAACCCTAGCCATTCTCCGACCACTTTCCGACCTCGTTTTACTAGAAACCATGGCCTTCCAGGCTTCATGCAACCTAAATTCACCCCCCACTCCCTTCTGTGACCCCCTTTGTTCAAATATTAAAACCCTATTTTAAACACCACCAGCTCATAGGTCCTCCGACTGAGTTCTATGGCCCTGTCCGGTCTCTCTTCGGCGAGTGTTAGTGTTGTGAGTCAGTTTACGACTCAAAATCTGTCCGTTCCAAGTTTTCTCGTTCTCTAGGGTTTTCTCTGAAACACTAAATCTCCAAGATTTTCTTATGTGTTTCTCTTTAAGATCTACTGCAGATCTACGTTACTTTTTAAGTTTTCAAAGTGTTTTCCACTTTTTTTTACCAATTTTGGTTTCAGATTGTTCATCTTCTTAAACTTAGGGTTTCTCAAATTTCTCTATTTTATTTGCTCTACTATGATTACTTCTACTTTTACTGTAATTCCTGAGTATTTTCTACTAAGGTTCTTATGTATTTTTTTTACTATGTTATTTCTAGGGTTTCTGAGTATTTTCTTTACTATGTTCTTTGATTTCCTTATGTTGTTCATGAAAGTTTATGTTCTTTCTGAGTTTATCTTCACCTATGCTTTCTTCTTTAAATTTGAAATGTGATGAAAACCCTAGGTTTTGGGGTTTTCGAGTTTGTCTGTGTGATTGTCTACTGCATGTCTGATTCCGAAACCCTAACTATTTGAGTCCCTTTCATGCTTCTGATTTCTTGCTAAGCTCTGCAAGAACTTCTAATCTATTTCATGCATATATTCTTCTGCTCTCTGATTACATGATTGTTCTATTAATTTCAGCCTCGCATGTTTGAATTTGTGCATCTCTTTATAGTCATATTTTTCCCTTTCAAATAACCCTAATTTTGGGGTTGATTTTAATGAACTTATTTGATTTTCCAACTTAGGCTTATTCTCGGACTGTATTCGATTATTAGTTTCCTTGATTCCCAATGTGATTGATGATTCTATTTAACTTTTTTGTTTAAACCGCGTGTATTTCAAAAAATCGTATATGTATTTACCCTTTATTTTACAACTCACTCTTGATTTTCCTCCCAAAAATAGAACTCTGTTTACTTACCTTAAGTTCGGTTCCTTAATTAAAGAGAATCCTTTCCCTAATTGATTGTGATTGATACTAAGTTATTTTCTTGCCTTATTTGCTGCTTACATTCAAACTATAAAAAACCCCATACCTTTTACTTCAAACACACGAACACTTTCACAAGTTCACACGCCAATCACTCTTTCTTCTGTTCTCTGCTCTTTTCTGCTACTTGTTCTGATGCTTCAGTTTAGCCGGCTGAAAGCCAAGGCTAAACTATAAGGTTATATCTGTCCTACGTGCCTTACTGTTTGAATTTTCAACTGGTAGTTCCATGATTTAAATACTATCTCCAAAACTACATGTTTACTTACCCCTTTTCATGTGCTTATTTATGTTCATTATGCAGTTAAACTTCAGCATGTACATCCCTACCCCATATCCCTATGTTTTGATGTTGTATGCTTGTATGAGTACCTTCCTGTACATCCCTTCCCCCAAGTCCCTTTAGTTTAATTTTGTTTTCTACAAATGTGTTCATGTAATCCCCTTTCCCTAACCCTTTTGTGTGTGAGTATTGTGTTAGACTAGGGTGGCACTCCATTGCCACCCCTAGTTTAGAACCAGGTTTGCTCTAAACCTATAATTAAATCAGTCCAATTCCCTTAACCCCTATTATGTGTTAAGCTTGACTCAGGTCTGGTGGTGTCCTAATAACCATACAGGCCTAAGTCTGACTTTCCCAAGTCTGCACTTATTTCCACAAGCCATGTAAAGGGTCGGGGGTGTGTCTGTCCCATTCATGGCTAGGTATGACCACCCTTTGCTTTGCTCTTCCTCTAATTCCCTCACTTTTACACTTACTCTTAGTTCTTTAGATCCTAACCCCTATGGTAAGCCATGTTTAGGGACCCTATAGTTCCCTCTGAACTTGGATGCCTAAGGGCTGGTAATTATACACCTTGCACTACTCAAATCATTTTTTTATGGTGTAAGCATTGCCTGGGCTTCCTGAAAGCCCTTGGAACTTTGAAACACTATAAGAGAAAGCCTTGGAATCTGGAGCCCGGATTTGGTTAAACACATGTGTTGGAATCTATAGAGTCTTTAAAATTTTAAATTTGTATCATTCTGAAATCGACCTTTTCTGTCTTCTGCCTAAATTTGCACTTCAATGCTTTTCAAAAAAAATTCTTAAGCAGTTCGGTTATTTTGCAAGCCATTTATGAACTTCTGCAAATTTCAGTTTCTTGTTTCCCAAAACTGTTCTTTTCCTTATCTAAAATTAGTGTTTTTCTAAAATTACTAACTTTTAAAATACCTTAGGTTCTAACAAACCGGACTCGAGGGGCTCAAAGTAGACTTATTATCCAACTTTATGTGTTAAACTAATCAGTCCACTATCAGTTTAATCTTAAGACCAAATCAGTAATTGCAAGTCATGCTAAACTAATTGATGTATGGCTTAAGGGGTTTATGTGCAGCCTTTGTATGTTTGTTTACTCCCCTTATGTGCTATGACGCCTTATAATATTTACCTTTAAACTCCATGTATGCCCTCATCCCCTTTCTCCCCTTTTAGGATTAGAAGTCCAAATACCCCGGGACTAATAGGTCGGGACGGGTACTAGCATGCAATAAGTAAACAAGACTAAACGCGCTTAAATACCTTAATGGGGTGGGAATGGTAGAATACGGAGATGATGATGATGCACTAATATCATAAGGCGACCCCTCTTTGGGAACATGTGCGGGATATTGCTTCGAATATTCCATATTATAGTTAAACCTAGGACCCTCTTCACTTTCTTTTCCTTTATTTAAATGTTTTTCTCTAAACTAAAATTCCCTTTTATTTGTGCTATTGTTCTTTCAAAATTGTAAACCTACTCGTATTCTTTATGTGAGAACAATGCTTGTCTATTTTTATGCTCCTTAAAGTCACATATAAGCAAGGAGGAGAAACATTCTAGTGGATCTTCAAGGGTGTCTAACACCTTCCCCTCGAGATAACTTCAAGCCCTTAGGCAAGCTCTGGTTTTCCTTCGAATCCTTCTTCCTTTCTTAAAAAGTGTCCTAATGCACTATAATCATTAGGTGGCGACTCTTCAAACTCCGTAGCCCAAATTCACCCCAAAAGGGGATAAAAGAGATCATTTCACCCATATTGTCACAATACCTGATTCCTCTCCCTCGGGAGGGAAAAGGGGGCGTCGACAGCATGGCGACTCTGCCGGGGATTTTCTTTAAGAATTTTACAATTACTTGCTTTTGTGACTTTATTGCTTACATAATCGCATTTATTTCTTGTCCTTGATTATTTCATCACAACTACTAACTTGGTTCTTCATATCTTTTCTTTCCTTTAACTGCCTTCTTTGCTGCCTTTTCAATACTATTGTTATTTCGAGTAATCATTGTAATCATTTATCTTATGAATGTGAAAATACATGTAATTTGTTTCATTATTGTAATTGCATCTCTCAACATCATATTCCACTTGTGCCAAAGAAAATCCTATAGCAGCGCTTACAATGAGTGGTTGCGCCCTTCCAATATTACAAACCCCCTAAAGGTGGCAAAGGCATATTTGCAGTAAAACCACTCGATCAACTGTGTAGTCGACGGTTCCGCGCCTTTCCCTCTTGAGTTGTCCTCTCAGGGGTACGTTGTCTAGCACTTCAAAAATAGAAACCTTACCCTATTGAACTGTTCATGCATCATGGTCAACCCTAGCCGAGTCAGTTATGTTGTCCGCATAATGACTCACTAAGATAGCCTAATCCAAAGTCTATCGGGTTTCCTGAAATCCAAACAGACACCTTCACGTTATGTGCATTTATTTGGAGAACTAAGAGCCTTTTGTTTATTATTGATTTAAACAGTCAAGTCTAGTGGGGTTAAGGGCCAACATTTTGTTTTGCAGAAAAATGAGGCACGACGCCCCCAGATTCGGTATAGTATCCAACATCCACCCAAGGTTGCTGAGCTGGTTGGAAGATCTTCATAGCAGTGATCGAACCCTCGTCCGTAAGTACTTAGGGAATTTGCCCTCAGTTATGGAAATCCAACCCAACAACAAAATCATTGAGGCTGCCCCATTGTTTTTGGATGGTGATCGATCAGTGTTCCGTTTCGGGGATTTGGAAATTACCCCTTTGCTAGAAGAAATAGGGGGCTAGCTGGCATCCTTTGGGAATTGTCGGGTTTGCTCATGCCGGAGAATCGCAAAAGTAGAGGTTTCCTTAAAATGATGGGACTCAAGAAAAATTTCGACCTTTCTTGTTGAAGGAATCTTCCATACCATTCAACTTCTTATACGAAAGATATGGCCACAATAAGTCCTATCACAACTACATGGACGAATTCGTCCTCACCCCTTTGAGGCATATTCACAGAATGGTGTTTGTGTTCATGTTTTGCTTCTTGGGCATGGTAATCTTCCTTATGAAGAAGGCTAGGATCCACACCAGACTAGCCATGGTTGCTAAGACTTAAATGGAAGGGATCGACGGGCAGTCCTTCAGAATAGTACCTAGGATCCTTGCTGTAATCTACCAAGCCTCGGGAAAGTATCAATAAGGGGCTCCAAATTTCGAGGGTTGTAATTTGCTACTTCAACTATGGCTCATAGAACACCTTCAAAAAGGCGACTACCGACAGGAAATCATACGCAGGAATTGGGATGATCATATCGCTTTTCATCATCTAAAGCAGATGAACTTCATACTCAACATGTTCGCTCAGCCACAGGATGCCAGTGGATGGGTAGAGTTGTTCGAGAATCTAAAAGAAGAGCAAATTCAGTGGATGTTCGAGTGGTTCCCAATAGGGGTGTTCATTATCCGTTCTTGAGACGCATCATTCCTCGTACTCATTGGCCTGAGGGGAACTCATCCTTGCATCCTCCTTAAAGTCACGAGGCAAGCTAGAAGGAAACAAATCATAACCAGGATGGAGAAAATGAGTCGTTTCAGGGTTTACTTTCAAAATGATGATAGCCCCACAGGTGTCACTCTCAGCATATGTGGCACTACAAGCTTGTCTTAGGGAAGGATTCTATTGAACCAGACAGGTATCATGTCGGGTGTTTGCCACACTACACAGGTTGGGTGGAAGATTATCATATTGGTTTGGTCATCCGGGATTGGTCCACGTCACAGGATTATTGACGAGAAAACTAAAGCACAAGTCAAATATAATCAACGGCGCAAGAGGATGAGAGAATGTTAAAACAAACATCGGGAAATACAGGAAGCCCACGAGAAGCTAATCAACGAGTGGAAGGATATAGTTGTCAACGCCAACAACTCTTTGGGGTATCTGGAGCAAGGTCTAGTGGAATTGGAAGGGAAGTTCTGAAAAAGGATTGAAGACTGCCAGAATGCTGAAGGAAGCGCGGGCGCACATCTGGCTCGAGCCTACCTACTGTTATGGATGCACGAGTTGATGCAGCTATACTATGGATGCAAGAATACCGAATCTAGGGAAGGTCCTTCTAGGACCAAGTAGTCCGAATTTTTCTGCATGTAATAAGGTCGCTGGCCATTAGTAACGTCTTTATGCTTTAGTTGTTTAGACTCGTTTTGTTTCCATCAATAAAATGAGGCATTTAGAATTATAAGTTCTCCAAATTTTATTTGTCGCTAGGCCTGCCACTGGCACAACGAGGCACCCAAATTAGGAAGCGATTTCTATTCTCCCACAATGTGTTTAAATATTGCAATATTATTTGTCAGAATCCGCACTAACTTTTTACCTTTTTATTTTTATTCACCTCCCCAAAGGTTAGTTCGTGCTTTCTTGCACCATCAGCATACTCCACAAGATCAAAGGGTCCTCCACCTGCTCCTCCTCCCAATCCTACCAGAAATAGGAACAAAGGAAAAATGGGAGATACAAGCTCTAGAAAGGAACTTGAAGAAGCTTCTCAAAATGTTGCAATCACCAAAGAAACTGCTGCTCATCTGGAGCAAACTTTGCTTAGATTCCGAGAGGAATTGAACCAAGTTAGAAACCTGACAAGCCTGTCAATCACCCTTGCCACGCTCGATATTAACAACCATAAGCCCACTCCACAACAAAACATCCCACAACCTCCAATGCAACCCATTCATAACACTCCTGAACAACAAAACACCACAAAAGGCCATAACATTCCAATCTTTGTGGACACTCTGCCACATTACAGTCAGCCTATCACAAGTGCGATCGAGGCAAAGTACAAAAGTTCCCTCATCCAAAATTTGGCCACTGAGACAAGAAGTTGACTAACCGGGTCCAAGGTTTCAAAGGTAACAAAGGTGTTGAGGGGTTGAATAGATGTTGAGCTCCCTGAGGGCTACAAACCTCCCAAAGTCGAAATGTTTGATGGCATAGGTGACCCTAGGGTCCACTTGAGAATGTATTGTGACAAGTTAGTAGGGGTCAAAAGGGACGAGAAGATCCATATGAAGTTGTTGATGAGGAGCTTGAAAGGTGATGCTTTATCTTGGTATATTAGCTAGGATGCGAAGAAGCGGACCAGTTGGGTAAACATGGAATCTGATTTTATGGATCGATTTAGTTTCAGCACTAAGAACGCACCAGATGTGTTCTATATCCAGAATCTGAAGAAGAAGCCCACAGAGATCTTTCGCGAGTATGCTACTCGTTGGAGGTCCGAAGCTGCTAAAGTCAGACCGACCTTGGAGGAAGAGAAAATGAACAGGTGTTTCGTTCGTGCTCAAGATCCACAGTACTATGAGAGACTGATGTTATTTGAGGGTCAAAAGTTCTCCGACATCATCAAATTGGGAGAACGGATCTAAGAAGGCATTAAAAATGGTATGGTCACTAACCTCAAGGCATTGCAAGCCACCAACAAGGTTTAACAGTCTGGTGGCTCATCAAAGAAAAAGGATGTAAATTCTGTAATTGCTGCGCAAAGAAACAACTCCCCTGTGAGATACCAGATCTATCCCTCAGCTCCACTCACATATCATCCTAACCTAAATTACCAAGCACCATTCACCCACCTTACCAAATTCCACCACCTACTTACCAATTACCTCCCCCACCTACATATCAACCCACTTCACCCAGATATTCCCAACCTGCACCCATATACCAAGCATATACCTCCCAACCTTCTTACTATCCATCACCTCCTACCAGCAAAGTTTCCCTCGACCTAGACGAAACTTCGACCGCAAACCTTCTAGACAATACGCCGCCATAGTCGAGCCAATTTACCAATTATATGAAAAACTGAAGGCAGCGGGCTACGTTACCCCTATCCGAGCCGTAACTCCAGAAAACCCTTCCCAGTGGATCAACCGAAACAAGACTTGCGCATAACATTCCGGGATGAATGGCCATACCATTGACGAGTGTCGCTCGTTAAAAGACAAGATTCGGAATCTGACAACAAGATCATTATAGCAAAGGAGCCCGATATTAATGTACGCAACAACCCTCTGCTTGACCACAAGGGTGGAGGCATCCACATGATCGAGATCGAAGATGATTGGGACCCAAAAGGGGTCAATCGGTTTGATAGCTGAAGGAGACAAACCGAAGAAGCCAACGGTTACTCTCAATCCCATTGTTGTCAGAATTCAGCCCTCTGAGGTCGACGCGGTAAATGTATCCATACCACTCGAGTTTGAAGCACCTCCTACAAAGGCTCCAAAACCAATTGATGTTGAGTTCGGATTCCAAAGGCACCTACACCGTTTGAAGTTACTGTGCTGCCTCCCAAGGTACCAATTCCAGTCTCCATGACTGACGTGACCCCATTCCAAACAAATGCTATACCTTGGGATTATACCGATGAGGCTAGAAAGAAATGAAAGACATATACTATAGAAGCAATTGCCGACAGGGTATGACAAAGGACAGACAGGGTATACACCCCGGAGCATTTGGCAGAGTCTAGCAAGCAGGCCTCCGGGCGGGATGTTGAAACTGGACACGATGATCTCTGGAAAAAGGTACATGCCAAAGAGTACTCGGTCATCGAGAAACTGAACAAGACACCAGCACAGATTTCTATTATGGCTCTCCTACAAAGCTCTGATACACATAAAAATTCCTTGATTGAAAATACTAAGTGAAGCTTATGTTCCCAGCAACATCACAGGAGGCGAAATGGCAAACATGGTGGGGGAGGTTCTAGAAAACCATAAGATCACCTTTCACGAAGACAAATTACCACCAGAAAGGCTCTGTCACAACAAAGCGTTGCACATCACTTGGCAATGTGACGATCACTTTATCACCAGGATTCTAGTCGGCAGGGGATCGAACCTCAACATTTGTCTGTCGGTGACTCTCAGGACACTGGGCAAAGGATTGCACGAGATCAAAGATCGGGCTATCAGTGCTAAAGATTTTGATGGAGCTTATGCCTAAAATGGGACCCACCTGGTTCGACGTGGAGTTCCAAGTCATCGATGTGCTAACATCCTACAACTTGTTGCTAGGATGACCTTGGATCCGCGCCGCTGGGGCTGTGGCATCAACGTTGCATCAAGATGTAAAATTTGAGTGGAGCCATCATGAAAGTAATCATCCCTGGCGACGGTAGAAATCCCATATACAGTCACCAGGCCATCCCGATGATCGAAGGAAGAAGAAAGATCGGTGGATAATTATACCATCATATCGAGCGAGCTCACGCCGTAGACAAAGACAAGTGGTGGGATAATAAAATTAAGAGCATTCAGAATTGGAGTGGATACGAGCCCGGAAAGAGGCTTGGTAAGAATCTCCAGGGTATCATCAAGCCTATCCAGTTAAAGAAGCAAGGAACCACTTTTGGCCTGGGTTATGAATACACTAGGGAAGAGTTGAAGCACGGTCGCCACCATGGCACGGCCGGTACTACCCACTGGAGCACCCTCTACCTTAGTTAGAGCAGACCTTTCAGCCTACCGGTGTCATATATGGGTCAGAGGAAGATGATACACTGGCAGCAATGAAAAACCTATTTCTGGAGGATTATATGGATTGTTTTGCTACCTTCAAGGAGGAAAGGGAGGAAGGCCCTTCCTTTCAAGCTGTGAACCGGGGAGGACACCTCACCAATCAGTCAATCACGACCACTGGTGTCCGAAGAGCCTTTGGGTAGGAAGGCTAAATGACACATATGCATCACACTCTACTTTAGTTGATTTTACTTTCCACCATTGTCTTTACTTTTGAAAAGAGCTCTGATGTTTCAGACAATTATGAATTTAATCAAAAGCATTTTCCAAAGTTTATCTTTATATTACACTCTCATTTCTTTTCTCTACCATTTACTTTATTTTACACACATTACTATTACATATCTTGATGATGAACCGACGACTGTAACTTGCAATGAGACAATGCGACAAACTGATATAGATTTAGAAGAGGATGAAATACAAGAAGAGGTTGTCAGGGAGGTCCATAATTTTGAGAACAGACCTAAGTCTAACTTAGACGAAACTGAGATCATTAATTTGTGAGACGTAGAAAATGTCAAGGAAACACGTATCAGCGTACACTTGTCACCGTCAAAAAGGGAAGAATACACAGAGCTTTTCAAAGAATATGAGGATATCTTCGCCTGGTCGTATGATGATATGACCGGCCTCAGCACGACCATTGTGGCTCACAAGCTGCCAACAGATCAGACATGCCCATCGATCAAACAGAAACTCAGAAAATTTAAGCCAGACATGAGTTTGAAAATCAAAGAAGAAGTCACCAAGCAAGTCAAAGCCAGGCTTCTCAGAGTAGTGGAGTATCCAACATGGTTAGCCAACATTATGCCAGTACCAAAGAAAGATGAGAAGGTTAGATTCTGTGTCGACTACGGAGATCTCAACAGGCCTATCCTAAAGACGATTTCCCTTTGCCAAATATACACATATTGATCGACAACTGCACCAAACATGACCTCTAGCCCTTTGTCAATTGTTTTGCTGGGTACCACAAGATATGGATGGATGAAAAAGATGCAGAGAAAATGGCATTCATCACGCCGTGGGGAGTGTACTTTTACAACATAATGCCATTTGATTTAAAGAATGCTCGTGCTACCTACATGAGGGCCATGAACACAATCTTTCATGATATGATACACAAAGAGATCAAGTATATGTTGACGATGTCATCATTATGTCCAGGAAAGTTGCGGATCACATGGGAGATTTGAGGAAATTATTCAATAGACTGAGGAGATAGAACTTGAAACTAAACCCCGCAAAGTGCGCATTCGGGGTCCCAACCGAAAAGTTATTGGGTTTCATTGTGATTCGCCGGGGAATAGAGTTGGACCCGTCAAAGGTTAAAGCCATTCAAGAGTTGCCACCGCCAAAGAACAAGAAAGATGTAATGATTTTTTTGGCAAGGCTCAACTACAACAGCTAATTCATAGCTCAGTCCATTGTCATTTGTGAACCTATCCTCAAGATGCTAAAGAAAGATGTTCTCATTAAGTGGACTGATGATTTCCAATAGGCCTTCGATAGAATCAAGGAATTTGTCAACGCCGCCACTCTTGGTTCCGTCTGAGCTAGGAGACCTCTTCTGCTTTATCTTGAAGTATTGGATGGGGCATTTTGTTTTGTCTTGGGAGAACATGACGAAACAGGAAGGAAGGAGCAGGCCATCTACTACCTCAGCAAGAATATTACCTCGTACAAGGCTCGGTATTCGTCGTACGAAACAGGAAAGAAGGAGCAGGCCATCTATTGGAGGAAATGCACGTGGGGACCAGTGGACCGCATATGAATGGTTTCGGCTTGGAATAGAAGATACTCCGAGCAAGATATTTTTGATGACTATGGAGACGGACTGCATCCAGTACATTTGGAAATACCACTATTGTCAAATACATGTAGATATGATATAGGTGCCTCTTCACAAACTTACTACAACAGGCTCACCATGTCTATTCGCCGCTTGGGGAATGGATGCCATTGGAAAGAAAATGGCGTTTATCACGCCTTGGGGAATGTATTGCTACAGAATGATGCCGTTCGGATTGAAAATGCGGGAGCTACTTACATGCGGGCCATGACTACCCTCTTTCATGACATGATACACAAAGAGATTGAGGTATATGTGGATGACATCATCATTAAGTCCAGGAAGTCTGCAGATCACATAAAGGACCTCTGAAAGTTTTTCAACAGACTAACGAGGTATAACTTGAAACTGAATCCCACTAAGTGTGCATTTGGGGTCCCAGCGGGAAACTTATTGGGTTTCATCGTATGTCGCCAAGGAATAGAGATGGATCCATCAAAGGTCAAATCTATTCAGGAGTTGCCACAACTGAAGAGCAAGAAAGAGGTAATGAGTTTCCTAGGGAGACTCAACTATATCGGCCGGTTCATAGCTCAGTCTACCGTCATCTGTGAACATATCTTCAAGATGCTGAAGAAGGATGCCGCCACCAAATGGACCAATGAATTTCAAAAGGCATTCAACAGGATCAAGAAATACATGTCTACGCCTCCAGTCCTTGTTCCGCCTGAGCCTGGGAGGCCCTTATTGCTCTATCTCGCAGTTTTGGACGGAGCATTTGGCTGTGTCTTGGGACAAAATCATGACACGGGGAGAAAGGAGCAAGCTATTTACTACCTCAGCAAGAAATTTACCCCGTACGAGGCTTAGTATTCCTTGCTAGAACGCACCTGTTGTGCTTTCACCTGGACAACTCAGAAGTTGAGGCATTTTTTCTGTGCTTACATTACCTACCTTATATCAAGAATGGATCCGCTAAAGTATATTTTTCAGAAGCCCATGCCCACTGGCAAGCTCGCCAAGTGGCAAATTTTGTTGAGTAAATTCGACATTGTCTATGTCAACCAGAAGGTAGTGAAGGGACAAGCTTTGGCAGATCATCTCGCAGAAAACCCTGTAGGAGGGGAGTATGAACCACAGAAGACGTATTTTCCCATTGAGGAAATAACTTTCATTGGAGAAGACATTGCAGAATCCTATAACGGTTGGAGGATGTTTTTCAACGGAGCTGCAAATTTCAAAGAATTGGTATCACAGCAGTCCTGGTATCAAAAGCTGGTCAACATTATCATGTATCCGCCAAGCTCAAGTGCCCATGCACCAATTATATGGCCGAGTACGAAGCTTGCATTTTGGGGCTTAAACTGGCCATTGACATCGAGATTCAGGAGCTACTAGTGATCAGAGACTTAGACCTACTCATACACCAGGTTCAACAAGAATGGGCAACCAAGAATTCTAAGATACTCCCTTATCTGCACCACATACAGGAGTTGAGAAAGAGGTTCAGAAAAATGGAATTCAAGCATGTTCCAAGAATACACAATGAGTTCGCAGATGCACTTGCCACTTTATCAACCATGATTAAGCATCCAGATACAAATTTCATCGACCCTATCCAGGTCAGGGTAAATGATAAACCAGCATATTGTGCACATGTTGAGGAAGAAGCCGACGGAAAACCCTAATTCCACGACATCAAAGAATACCTGACAATAGGAGAATATCCAAAGCTTGCTAATGCTACTCAGAAGCCCACGCTTCGAAGGTTGTCCAACAATTTCATTCACGGAGAGGAATCCTGTATAGGAGGCCTCCCGATTTGCGACTACTAAGGTGTGTCGATGCGACAGAAGCAACCAAGTTATTGGAGGAAGTACACTCAGGGACTTGTGGGCCGCACATGAACAGTTTTGTTCTAGCAAAGAGGATACTCAGAGCAGGATATTTGTGGATGACTATGGAAACAGATTGTATTCAGTATGTCCGGAAGTGTCATCGCTGTGAGATACACGCAGATATGATAAGGTACCTCTGAACGAACTCACTGCAATAAGCTCACCATGGTCGTTCGCCGGTTAGGGAATGGATGTTATTGGACCAATCGAGCCTGCCGCATCAAACGGACACAGGTTCATTCTAGTGGAAATTGATTACTTTGCTAAATGGGTTGAGGCAACATCATACAAATCAGTAACCAAGAAAGTCATGGCAGACTTTGTCCGAGATCGTATTGTCTGTCGGTTCGGTGTTCCAGAGTCGATTATCATTGATACTGGTTCCAATCTAAACTGTGAATTGATGAAAGCGATGTGTGGAACTTTCAAGATCAGGCACAGAAATTCTACGGCTTATAGACCATAGATGAATGGAGCTGTGGGAGCAGCTAACAAGAACATCAACAAAATACTAAGGAACATGATCGAAAGGCACAAGAAGTGGCATGAGAAGTTGTCATTCTCTTTATTGGGTTATCGCACTATAGTTCACACATCAACCGGGGCAACTCCCTACATGCCGGTTTACGGTACAGAGGCGGTAATTCCCACTGAGTTAGAAATTACGTACTTGAGAATCATACAAGAAGCTGAGCTAGATGACGCAGAATGGGTCAAGGGTCGCTACGAACAATTATCCCTTATAGACGGAATGAGAATGAACGTTGTCTGTCTCGGTCAGTTATATCAGAACAAAATATCCAGAGCTTTCAACAAGAGAGTTCGACCAAAGAAGTTTACACCAGGGCAGCTGGTGTTGAAAAAGATATTTCCACATCAATATGAAGCCAAAGGGAAGTTCTCTCACAAATGGCAGGGTCTGTACATGGTTCACCGGGTTCTAACTACAGGAGCCCTTATTCTTGCAAAAATGGATGGAGAAATCTGGCCAAAACCAATCAACTCAGATGTAGTGAAGAGATACTACGTTTAATCAGTATGCTTTTTCTTTATGATGTAATTTGAACTACGCCTGACCTGATTCCCGTTTAAGAGGGGATACGCAGGCAGCCCTATGGGTTTGGTCACATCTTTATTAAAATTCCATTTTCCCCCGTATTTGGAACTGGGCGGAATTTTGAGGAGGACCCTCAAAATTCCGAAGTCAGCTTGTCAATTTTTTGTATCACCATCAACCCAGTAAACTGGGGCAAAATTTTGAGGAGGACCCTCAAAATTCCAAGGTCAATCCATTTTTTTCATTCATTCAGCACCGCCGTCAACAGCGCTAGCCCACTAAACTAGGGCAGAATTTAGAGGAGGACCCTCAAAATTTCGGAGCCAGCAAGGTTGTCGTGCCTTGAACCACGTCGCAGTTGTGGTTCATCATAAAAACAAAATTATCTTTTTTTACTTATACTTATACATTTGCATCATGATTGCCAAAATTTGCATAAAATCATTTGGATCACTATTTTTCAACAACGCTACCCCAAATGGTACGAGAAGCCACGAGTCGAAGGATGCGAACTAACCTCCCCTTACAGAACTCACGGTCTTTCTTTGGATGCAAGAATCCTGGGTACAAATAGGTGATGCAGAAGCTTTACAAAACCGAAGTTCCTGAAACCACTACTTACCTCGCAAAGTCTAACTATCTACATTCAACGCTTCCCCAGCAGTCATCGATATCGCAATCATCTACCGGCTAAGAAAATCACCACTATCCACTCCTTTATTGTTCTGCCTTTCAAGACTAAGCTCTGTCTCCATCTGCATTTTTGCATTGCATAAGTCTACTCTCTTCTTTCCAAGGTTATGCTCTACCTCCATCTTGCATAAGGTTGTGCTCTGCCTTCCGAGGTTAAGCTCTATCTCCATCCTGCATAAGGCTGTTCTCTGCCTTTCGAGACTAAGATCTGTCTCCATCTACATTTTTGCATTGCATAAGGCTATTTTCTGCCTTTCGAGGTTAAGCTCTACCTCCATCCTGCACAACGCTATTCTCTGCCTTTCGAGACTAAGCTTTGTCTCCATCTGCATCTTTGCATTGCATAAGGCTACTCTATGCCTTCTGAGGTTAAGCTCTACCTCCATTTTGTATAAGGTTATCTTCTGCCTTTCGAGACTAAGCCCTGTCTCCATCTGCATTTTTGCATTGCATAAGGCTATTCTCAACCTTGCGAGGTTAAGCTCTACCTCCATCCTGCATAAGGCTATTCTCTGCCGTTCGAGACTAAGCTCTGTCTCCATCTGCATTTTTGCATTGCATAAGGCTACTCTATCCCTTCCTCCATATTGCATAAGGCTATCTTCCGCCTTTCGAGACTAAGCTCTGTCTCTATCCTCCATCTCGCACAAGGCTATTCTCTGCCTTTCGAGGTTAAGCTCTACCTCCCCTATTTTTCATTTGGCTGAAAAATTGCCACCCCATTTAATTTTGCTAAATATCGCCACCCTGCATTTTAAATTCCTGCTCGGCTGAAAGATCGCCACCCCTTGCATTCATTCGGCTGAAATATTGCCACATTTTCATGGGCTGAAATATCGCCAACTTATTCAAAGGCGTCATAGTTCCGAGGCACCATCCGCATAGCCCGAGAACACCATTTCATGGCCTGCGAATCTTTACTTTTATGCTCTTCATAGCCCAGGACGTCATAGTCCGAGAATACCATCCTAATCATCCGAAGACGGCAATTTATGGTCCAATGGGAACTTGCATCATGTTTAAATTATGCAAAATATCCGCACACCATTCATTGGCAGGTACACCGGCTGGCACGGCCACCTCAGCAGGAGTGATCCCGCTCCTGTTCTCCGCAGCTCGTCCGATCTCCAAACCCTTGACAAATCTCAAATCCCGTTGTGTTCGCTTTTTCCAAATTGTCATTGGCATATCCCGTCAATGGTTCCTGAACTACATATGGCCTGATTCCTATAAAACCAAGGATATGTAGGCAGCTCAGAAGCCAGAGCGTGGTCAAGGTTCTTTTACAATCGTCGTTTTCGATCAAAATTGGTCATCTTATCTTTACCCGACAACTCTTTCATCCTCCTCGGGTAAAGAGGGGTAGTTGTTGATACCCAATTTTTCCCTATATATATATATATATATATATATATATATATATATATATATATATATATATATATATAAATTTTTGCACCCAAAATACTTTCAAAATAGTATATGTATGCATATATAAGCAGGCCGAGGAACTTTGATATTTTTCGTTGATTTTTGAGATCTTTTAAAATTAATTTACTGCTTATTTTTTATAGTATAAAGGCCAAAAATATTTTCCAAATTATTATGTTTAGTAAATAATGTGCTTCACTCCCATATTTGCAATTTTTATGGCCAATTGCACAAAATTGCAATTGTGGCCAATTTCGTAATTAACTATGTTTCATAGTTATAAAATTATTGATAGTATTTTTAGATAAATATTTATACATTATTAGTTAGTTCTATGTTTTTAATTTTGCTTTTTAAACTATTTTAGCTATTTCATAAAATTAATTGCGGAAAATTGGCTATTTAAACTATAGCCATATTTATTTAAGATATAGCCCAAATTCAACCCCCCCCCCCCATTTCAGCCCAATTTTAACCCAATTTAATAACCCATACCCGTTGATTTCAACCCGGTCCTTCTCAGGTTTAATCTGAGCCGTTGATCAAATAAGATCAACGGCCTAGATCCCCTTACCTTAATTAAATCAAATGACCCCCCTCCCAAACCCTCATTCTCCAGAGACCGGTCTCTTTCTCTCTAAACAATTGCTCTTTAGAACCTTCTGGTTCTCTCCTTCTTCTCCGATGAAACTCGTCGCCTCTCCTACCATACCCCTCCCTCACTTTTTGCGATCTCCAATCGCCATGGAACCCTCATCATTGTTGCTTACCTCTGAAACTCGAAGCCCAAAGACATCCGCCATGAAATACGGTCATTGAAGGCTTTGCTTGGGTCCTTTGCCGGCTTTTCTCCGGTGCTTTTTGTCCGATGATTCCTTCTATGCCATTGTATATGAGTTTCATGGTCAGGTTCTTCATTTTTTCTCTCATTTTCTGCAAACCCTAATTTTTTCTACTCGAACCTCTTTAATCTCTACTATTTAAAACAACTCGCAGTTTGATTTTATTTTCTACTCTATTTTTACATAGTATTTCCGGTTATTTTAAATTTTAGATTGTTACTACTCTTTCAAATTAGGGTTTCTAACCCCCCCCCCCTCTTCAAAATCGTTTTTTCTGCTCTTTATGAGTACTATATTCTCGTTTGTGTTTGTTTTTTTTACTTGTTTGTTTGGTGTCCATGTGAAATCACTGATTTCCTCTGATTTTAGTCTCATCCGTGATTTATTGACTAATTTCAGAGTTAATTTTGTATTCTTACCATATTTGTGCTCTTAAATATTTTTTACAATATTCAGTATATGTTTTTCTTATTCGAATGTTATATATTTGGCCTCTATTACATATTACAGGCCTAATACTTTACTATGGTGTAATTACTCGTCTCACTGATTCTTTCCTTATATAATATAGATGTATTCCCATTCGAATCATGAATCCCATATTAATTTGAATTATGACCTATGATTGATTCAATTTGGTACTATTTTTATAGTTATATACTCCCTACCACATTCCCTGTTATTTTCAAAACTATAAATACTCCTCATCTTTCTCTTTGAACACACCAACACATACTGCATATTTCTCACAACTTCAGATTCTCCGAATTCTCTCTTTCGCTACTCTCTTACTATCTTATTTGAATACGCAATCAGCTGAAAGATAATATTGAGTAGCCTGGGTTGATTACTTCTACACTATTGGATTCTATTATTTGTTTACTTGGGTTTGTTGCTGCTACTATTCTCATACTGTTGTTATTCTCTCTGCTGCTTACACTGTATGCTCACCTTTTTTCTCTATGCACTATTTTCATTGTGGTCTATTACTTGCAACTGGTATGGCATCCCTTTAAAATATAGTTTCCCCAACAACATGTTTCTATTAATTTTGCATTTCATAATGTTTCTTGTGTGCTTTTACTTATGGTTTTGGTGCTCTTTTTGTCACTAGCATGTTACTTACTAGTCTATTTGGTTCAGATTAACATGCTCGCTTACCCCATCCCCTATCTCAATGAATGTTTACTTTTTCCTTGTGTACTACTATCATGCATCCATGTATGTTTGGCTACTTGGTTAACCTAAAGCACACGTTTCAGGCTAAGTGTATTAGAGTTTGGTACAGTAAGAACTGAAATCTTGTTTTGCACCCATGTCTGGTTATTTTCTTCTAGTGTGTTGCTTGTGTGAGTAGTTTACTTTGCTTATTTATTCCCTCCCCCTTTGCCCTTATTTTTATGATGCTCTGTTATTCTAAAACTGGTCAATCTAAATGATTTCAAAAGAATTCTTGCAACTCTTCCACCCGTTTTCTATTCTTTCAATTGCTTTCTCAAACTGTCTCTCAACTGTTTTCGACTCTCTCAAACTTTATCACAATCTCACTATTCTTAGAAATTAGGTTATGCCCCTTTATTCTAAGCACTGCTTTGGAAGCCTTGAGCATCCATTGAACTTTGATGCACGAGGCTGGCATTTCCACACTTGCATTTGTCTAATTATGATATTTTGGGTGCTTGGTATTGGCCAGGGGTTCAAACGAACCCTTAGGGAACTTTGTTTCACCCAAGCTTTGGTAATGGCTGTGAAACTCGAAAGATCTTGGGCTTGGCTGTTGGCTCCCTATAGAATAGCTTCTTCTTTTTTTTATCACTGTTGTATTTTAAATTACTTTATTTGTAATAACTTTTAAAGAATAATGGGGATTATAGTGAAATTGGGGTGGGTTATGCATGATTATTAAGGGCCTGGGTAGAAAACATGTTTATAGGATTTTATTTACCTATTTGCGCAATAGAAATTATGTTTAGGACACGCATATTACATGTAGCAATCCTGTTCTTAGGTCTTTTATTTCAGCTTGTTATTTTGCCTATTTTTATAATCACAATCAGTTAATAATCAAGTTACTTCCATTGCGTTCAGATACCATGATTATCGGACCCTCTTTGTGCAATAGATACCATGCCTTTAGGATTTTTATTTGCAACTCTTTAAACACTTCGCTAATCTGGGTAAAAACTAGTTAACGACTACTCGTTAAAACTAAAACCGTTGCATGCTCACTATCTTTAATAATGCCTAGGCAAGCCTTAGGCCGGTACAAAAAAATGGGCTAATCATCTTCAAGTTGTGTTCAAATTAATCTGCCTCTGTCTGAATTTGTTTGTCTCTGAAGCCCTCTCTATTTTCACAAACTTCTGCCATATTTTTTAAACTATCTATGCAAAGGTTTCTACTGTATTTCATGTCAAGAATTGGACTACTATTTCAACTATCTTAGTACTAATTTTCAAAAGCTCAAAAGCCAGTATGTGTACTGTTTTTCTATACGCTTCTGCAATCTCAAAAATGCTTTCACGCTTGTTCTTTTACTCCGCTAGTCCAAAAGTGTTTTACCAGGAATTCCACAAATGTTTCTAAATGACTTCTGCAGATTTCTAAAAACATATACTGCCTCTTTTAAGTTCTGAATGTTTTCTCTTACGTTCCTTTTCTGCGAACTCTCCAACTACTGTTCAAATCTATACTCCAGCTTTTAAAATTCTCCGTTTCTCAGACCTTAAATGTGATTGAGACGTGATAATTATGTGTTTATCCGTGGAGGGATATTTGAGCCATTTTATATGCCTTTATATGATTCCATTACGTGTAGTCCTATTTGTTTTTGTATGTCGCCTAGCATTTTAACCTTTAAACTTAAGGGTTCCACCTAGTTCCTACCTCATAGGAATAGCGATCCTACATGCCCTCTAGGATCTATAGGATGGGATGGGTAATAGCACGCAATAAAAATTCGTGACCAATTCACACGCTCAAATTACCTCTACAGGGTGGGAATGGTAGAATATGGAGATGATGACGATACGATAATATCATAAAGCGACCCCTCTTTGGGATATGTGCGGATATTGTATCGAATGATCCATGTTATAGTTAAACCTAGGACCCTTCTCTCTTTTGTTCGCCTTTATTTAAATGTTCTTCTATGGTAATGCTTTTCCAAATCAATCCTCTCTTTTATGTTAAATTTACGTCCTTCCTTTTCTTTAAAGCTTTTCAGGTTGTGTGAATGTTATATGTGTGAACCTTACTTGTTTAATTGCTTTATATTTATAAAGTCACGAGTAACACGGCCGGGAACCACACTATTGGATCTTGAAGGGTGCCTAACACCTTCCCCTCGAGATAATCTCAAGCCCTTACCTGAACTCTGGTTTTTCTTCTCAAAATACTCTCTTCTTAAAGTGTTCCAATGCACTATAATCATCAGGTGGCGACTCTTCAAATTCCATAACCCAACTCCCAAACAGGAAATAGAGTTGTTTTGTCCATAGTGTCTTAAAACCCGATTTCGCTTTTCCTAGGGAAAAAGGGGGCGTCGACACTCAGGTACTTGTAAGATTTCCCCACCACCTGGTTTCTGCTAGCTTCTCCTTCATTGTTATGCTATAGAGGAACAGGTTCAGGTATAGGATCCTTTAGAGAATTTTGTACATTTTCTCTCAGATTGGTTTCCCTTGTCATGTTGCCCTGGGTGAAAGGACATGTTCCATCACCTGCTCCTTCCTTGGATGCCTCTTTGACTTGTGCTGTTACTTAAGTCAATTGTCTCACCAGTCAAATGGCTTCATCTTCATGTTCATCTATCTCACAAATACTGTTAGATTCATCAAACACAATATGTACACTTTCTTCAACACACAGAGTTCTTTTATTAAACACTTTATATGCCTCGATATGTGAAGAATATCCCAAGAATACTCCCTTATCACTTTTGGGATCAAACTTACCTATGGAGTCTTTGCCATTATTGTGCACATAACACTAGCAACCAAAACCCCTAAGATGGGATATGTTTGGTTTTCTCCATTTAAGTAACTCATAGGGAGTTTTCTCTACAAGAAATCTGGTCATGCATCTATTAATTACATAGCAAGCTGTGTTTATAGCCTCTGCCCAAAAGCTATGAGGTAGTTTACTAGAAAGTAACATGGTCCTTGCCATATCCTCAAGGGTCCTGTTATTCCTATCAACTATCCCATTTTATTAAGGAGTCCTACGGGCAGAGAAATTATGATCTATTCCATTTTAATCAAAAAATTCAGCAAACTTTGCATTTTTAAATTCAGTTCCATGATCAGACATAATAGATGCAAGTTGATTTCCTAATTGTTTCTGGGTTATTCTAACAAAAGCGGTGAACATTTCAAATGCTTCATCTTTAGAGGTTAGAAACAGTACCCACGTAAATATAGAATAATCATCAAAAAGTACCATAACATATCTATTACCACCTCTGCACATGGCTCTCATTGGACCACAGAGATCCATATGAACCAGTTCCAACGTCTTAGACGTACTTACCATTTTCTTAGGTTTGAAGGATGACCTTACCTTCTTCCCCCTTGCACATGCCTCACAAACATTGTCTTCCTTGAACTTGATATTAGGTAACCCTATCACCAAGTCCTTGGAAACTGATTTGTTTAATTGATTTAGACTAGCATGACCAAGTATTTTGTGCCAAAGGAGGGGATCATTAATTAACACACTCAAAAAAGTGAGTTCATTTTCATAAAGAGTAGATAAATATACAATGTAAATATTGTTAACTCTTCTTCCCTGCAAAACAATCTTGTCAGTAGTAAGGCTAATCACAAAATATTTTATGGATGTGAAAGCCACAAAGTTGCCTCTGTCACACAGTTGTGACACACTTATCAGGCTATATTTCAAGCCATCTAACAAATAGACATTCTCAATGGAATGAGAGTCTGTCTTTCCTACCTTTCCAACCCCAATGATCTCACCTTTTTTCCCATTTCCAAAGGAGACATTGCCTCCTTTTAGGTTCTCAAGTGAAAGAAACTAGTCCTTGTTACTAGTCATATGTTTTGAGCAGCCACTATCCATGTACCATATTTGGCTACTTCCTTTCACTTGGACATGAAAAATGAAATCAAGGGTTAGTCTTAAGAACCCAAACTAGTTTGGGTCCCTTTCTATAGGCAAAAAGATGAATTAAATTTTTCTTTGCCCAACCAGGAAGTTTGTGTTTTTCTTGAACAAAAGCTTTGTTCTTTTGACTGGCCTTTTCTTTTGCATTGCATTCATTTTTGTAATGGCCAGTCTTACCACAATGTGCACAGATCTTATTCTCAGGAAGAGTGAGGTACTTGTTTTTGGGATCCCATTTTGGAGCTTGTGTCTCAAACCGAAGTCCTCTATTGTTGCTGTTGTGATGCTCTTGCATCCAGGAGAGTGCATTAGAAGCCTTGTTCCATTTTCATGTTCCATCTAGTTCATGCTTCACCTTTCCTGGTTCTTCTTTAAGGACCTTGATTGATTAATCTTTCTTATACAACTCATCTTTCATTTTTCCTAAATTTTCTTCTAGTGTGAGAAATGATTGATCAGCATTTTTCTTTCCTGTCACTATTTTCAGTTTTATGTTTTTAGACTTAAGTTCTACGACACTTAAATATCTGGTTCTTCAACTCAATATTTGAGTTATTACCCTCATCAGCCCAAGACTCTAACCTTTTGAATTTTTCTTCTAGTATTGCACAATCCCTGGACAAAACATCTTTCTCACTGTTTATTATTTCAGACTCATCTATGAAGTCTATCAATCACACAACCAACTTTTCTTTAGACAGTAATTTAATCTTTTCTTTGAGATGTAGAATATTTACCTCCTATTCATCTTCTGATTCTCTGATGGCCATAGGAGCTTGCTCATCTTTAGCTTCATTTTCTGACTTCATCTGACGTATCTCTCCATGCAACTACCATAGCTTTGGTTGTTCCTTTGTTCCTTATTGGTTGAACCTGTTCCTTCTTCCTGTTCCTTCTATTCGCCGTTTCTTTCTTCCACTCAATCTCCCTGAGGGCGGTTTTTGATCATGTGAATAATCTTTCCACATTTAATGCAGCCATCATTTGTCTGCTTCTCAGGAGCCTTAGGTTTGTTGAATGTTTTATCCTCTTGAAGGACCCTTTCCTCTCATAAGATACTTCTTGAAATCCCTAGTTATCATAGATATTTAATCATCTTCAAGATCTAATCCTTCTGATATTCTGAGAGCCATACTTTTTTCCTTATTTAGAGCGTCCATCTTCATAGTCTTCCTTCTCAATTCATAGGCAGTCAGATTTCCAATCATTTCATCCAATTTCAAAGTAGCAATGTTTTTGGATTCCTAAGTAGCAGTGATTTTTCTTTCCCAGGAGATTGGCAAAACTCTAGTTAGAATCTTCTCCACCGTGTCTTCTTCTAGAATAACCCTTCCAAGAGACTCAAGTTCATTTGTCAGTGTAATGTGAACCTGGTATACATCTCTTTGATAGTTTCACCATACTTCATATTAAAATTCTCATATTGAGAATACAGTAGTGTTCCTCTTGACCTCTTCCTCTGAGGGGTTCCTTCATGAGCCACTTGTAAAGTGTCCCAAATCTCCTTGGCAGTTGTACAACCTTGAATCCTACTGTACTCATCAAGACCAAGTCCACAGACTAGCAATTTCTTGGCTTTAGCATTTTTCTCCCACTTATTGAGGTCTTCAGCAGTACAATCCTCTCTAGTCTTAGGAACATCCAATATTTCAGCAGTGTTCTTGGTTGTGGCTAAAGGACCATCAGTAATAATGTCCCAAAGCTCATAGTCTTCACCCATGATATTGTCCCTCATTCTATTTTTTCCACCAGGAATGGTAGAGGCCATTGAAGAGAGGAGGCCTGGCAGTGGATTGCCCTTCCCAGTTCCCAGGTGGTGCACCCATGTTGATCTTTTCCTAAGGTGTTAGCCTCTTCAAGGATAACCTGCTCTTATACCAATTGATGTTAATAAACGTCAATACCACACAAGAGGGGAGTGATTTTTGTGGTACCTAATTTTCGCGATAGAAGAACTTGGTTCTTCCAAGTGTTCTAACTACAGCAGTTTGCAGAATAATAAGAACTGAAAGTAAAGTGCACAAAGATTTTTACGTGGAAAACACCTGGCTCAAAAGGTGAAAAAACCACGACCTGCTATTTAGTAGGATTTTCCCAAACTCCACTAATATTCAATGAGCCAAACAACATTTACAAAGACTCTTTGTAAACGTAAGGATTAAAATCTAATCCCAGTGTGGCACACATCCTGAGCTGCTGTGGCACTATCAAGTTAACTCTAACTCGATTACACAAGGTACCTAATACAATTGCTTCTAGTAAAGCTGAAAGGTACAATATAAAAACTTACTACAATTGAACTAAACACACAGATGGAACTGGTTCTTCTCTCTTAGTTCATTTAGCTTCAGGTATACACACAGTTGTATCTTGAATATATTGCTTGCAAACCAGACTCACTTTATTTTCTCTCAAATATGCTTTACTTCTACATGTGTGTGTTACTTGTAAAAGAGAACCAACACAATAATATATTGAGTTTGTAGCTAGAGTTTGATTACAACTACACTTCTTATATGTAGTCCATTAATGTCCTTAGCCAACACAAACTCCAACTCTTATCCTAACTTAGGATCAAGTTCTCTTCACATAAGGAGACTGTCCTCCTTATCCCAAATGCAACCTTTTCAATTACGTTCAGAAGATACTGATGTGTGATCTTTAGTGCATATCTTCCTCACGTGCTTCGCATGTGACTGGTTGATTCGGACTGTGTAGTACAAGATGGACCAGGTCCTTCCATAAGTTCATTTTAAAATTTTCAAAACTCAAACTGAAACTTTGGCCAACGATCTGTCACTATCAAATATATTTATAGGTTTTAATAACAAACAATATTTTAGATACCATGCTTATAGGACTTCTGCACTCGTATTTCTACTATAAAAAATCATTTAAAAACTAATAACACCTAGAAAGCATGCCTATAGGAGCAATCAACCAAATCAGAATAGTTCATTCGCTTATAAGTCTAAAATCAGTAGTAGCACTGCTTAACATCTGCAGAACTTATGTTCCTGTAATTGACAAACTTTATTCTCTAAAATCAGTATACGTCTTTCCTGCATTTCTAATAGATATCATTCCTATAGGTTTTATCCAACACTTAGGCAATCCATAAGGTAAACTAGTTAATTGAATCAGACTTCGTTAAATTACAACCAGCTCGCAGGTCTAATTCGGATTTCTTATTTGAAATATGTAATAAATCAAGTGTACCTCCCTCTTAAGATTAATCAGACCATAATTAGTACGTGTAATACATGCTAAACTATCTTTCTTAAGTTGAGGAGGCCTGGTTGAACCTAAAACTGTTTATGTGTTTTTTATTGTCGCCTTAAATTTTGTCCTTTTGAACCATCAACTTCCAATCGCCCTTCCCTTTTAGGATTAGCAATCCCAAATGCCTCCGACGCTGATAGGATCGGGGCGGGTAATAGCATGCAATAAGTAACGAAATCATTTTGCGCTTCAGTACCTTAACGGGGTGGAAAAGGGTAGATATGGATATGATGACATGTGAGCTACTACCACGTGTAACAACTCTTCTGAGTAGTGATTACCAGTTATTGTATTGATGTGATCCATATTGTTTGAAAACCTAGGACCCTTTCCCTTTTACTTGTTTTACTTTCACATTTTTAAAACTACTTCAATTTCAGCTTTTCTTTATTTTTTTTTAGTTTCAACTACTTGCAACCGTTATGTGTAAACCCTCTTTCTATTGGAAACCCTTATGTGTCTATTTGTTGTTTGCAATTAAAATAAAAATTGTAGCACGGCCGGGAACCACATTAGTGGATATCGAAGGGTGCTTAACACCTTCCCCTCGAGAAAATTTTTAGTTCTTACCCAATCTCTGTTTTCGAAATCAAAACTCTTAGGTCCTAATACACTTTAATCATTAGGTGGTGACTCTTCAATCCAAATCCAATTCCCAAAAATGAACGAGTTGTCCTTCCAAATGTCATAACCCTGATTTTGCTAGAAAATGGGGCGCGACATAGTGCAAGCATCACCTCACTAATAATATCAATACAACTCTCTGGTCCAAGATTAGTCATCAACCTCCTCAAAAGTCTCAATATGCCAATATTTCATAGTATCATGCTCAAAATACCATATGAAATATATCAACATGTCGTAATTTAGAAAAAGAAAAGTGCCAGACATAGGGACACTAATAATAAGAACATATAAAGAGTGCATAGAGACAGAGATATAGCATGAGAATATAATATCATCGCTAAAGAATATGGATGCCGCTATGGAAAATAGCACAACATTGCAAAAACGATCATATCATGTCTCAAAAAGATTATGAAATAACCTAGATACAACTTCAAGCATGAATAATAGCTCAAACTCATGAACAAATGGAGGAAACACAATACTAGGAAATTATGAAAGCAAAGCAAGACCAAAAGTATTCTGAGAATATGAATAACCCCGGTACATGCATATACACTTGTCACCTTATATATGTCTTCGAAGCATATAATAAGCATCATAGCATGCGATAAAATACCCACAAGTCAAGCCTAGTAAAATACTTACCCTGAGTGAGTGAGAAATAAATAAACAATAGGAACCAATCCAAAAAAAGGCTTCAATCTCTAATCAAAGCACCAAAAGTCAATAAAATTTAAACTAGGACCACTTGGTTAAAATCTTAGCCAAAGGATAAATCCCGACTATCCATAATCCCATAAGTCCAAATATACATTTGGATTCCAAAATCAAGTCAAAATCGACTCACAAATCTCCAATTTACACTATAGGAGAAACCGTCGAATCTCACATAAAAATTCCATAATCAAAGTGTAAATATTCATGGGGAAATAAGGTACATAACCAAAACTGAGTAAAATAAACTCTTACCTTCAAATTATAGTGAAAATATCCTCCAATATCGCTTATAACCGAGCTCCCAAACTCATAATAGTGAAAATAATATAAACCTTAGAATTATAACATTCAGGTAGTGATTTCCTCATCTGTGGAAAATTTTATTTCTTTCACGGTGTTTCTTTTGTGACAAAGCACTCGCTGATGTGATATCCGCTAAATCGGCCGACCACTCGTTCCTACAAAGAAAGGTCTGCTCATGCGGAGCCGCTAGTGTGTCCTAAGTGTGTATATATGCATGTGCTTCTGCGAACTCCCATCCCCTGGCCAAAATCTGCTTCTACAATCTCGTTACTATGCGAAAGCTCTACAAATGTGACACACAAAACAATTCTATCAGCATGCAACAAAATAATCAATATCAATCTGAATCATACCCAAGCCCCCTAGGACCTCATCTAATATGAAACGATCCGACCGGCTGATTTGTGTATTTACACCCCATTTCTTGTTTGGATGACTCACATATGTGTATTTGTGGTTCTATAAATTTTGGTGTTGGTTAGTTTTGTTCCGGGAAGGTTTTGGGTTGATTTGGACCCTTTGGTTCTTGATTTGAAGGCCTAAGTTATAAATGTTGACCAAAGTTTGACTTTTATAAAAATCACCCCAGAGCGTTGTTTTAATGGCATAGGTTCGTATCATTATTTTAGAATTAGGCATATGTCCTGAATAAAATTTTGTGGTCCAAAGGATAATTTGACATGTTTTGCCGAAAATTGGAAATTTGAAGTTTAAAAGTTTTTCCAAGTTTGACGTAGGTTGAATTGTGGCTACACAATTCAGTATTTGGTGTTGGGACTTGGAATAGGTTTGTACGTTATTTAGAACTTGTCTGCAAAATTTTATGTCATTTGGGAGTTGATTTAATAAGATTCGTATGCTTATTTGAAACTCTGCAAGTTCTTGAACTTTTCATTGAAATTTATAAGATATTATGCCTGATTCATAGTATTAGATGTTATTGTTATGTTTTAATCATGCGAGCAAGCTCGTATGAAATTTGTAGACTTGTGTGGATGTTTTGTTTGGAGCCCCGAAGGCTCGGATGAGTTCTTGACATGTTTCGGAAAGGTTTGGATTGAAAACAGGTTGTTGGTGTGCTGGTGTCTCTGATGTCCCAATTGCGAGCGCCTCCTCGAAATTGCAAAAATAGCAGGTGAGGATAAGGTATCGCAATTGCGACACGTCACACGGGATTGCGAAGATAGGTAGATTTGGGTAGGATCACAATTGAAACAAATTTGTCGCATTTGTGATGGGAATAGGGTTCGTAACCAATGTTGCATTTGCGAAGTTCCCTTGGGTTGTTAATAGTCGTATTTGCGAGATATTTTTTGCAATTGTGTGGGTCATAATTGCGAGGGCTGGAAAGTCAGGATTAAGTCTCCTTTTTCATGTTTTAGAACCCTTGACACGGTAGGGGGTGATTTGGAAGGGGACTTTAATCTGCAGACATTGGGTCAGTGATTACAATCAATTTCAAGCTTTATTTCATGATTATATCTTAGATTTAGGATCATATTTATGAGAATCAGAGAGGAAAATTGGGGATTTTTGTCGATATTTAAAAAAATGAAGATTTGAGTTTTGAGAGTCGATTTGGACTCAGATTTAAAAATAAAATGCATATGTGGACTTGTCCGATTATGAGTAGTCGGTTCTACCATTGGACCCGGGTATTGATAGAGTGGGCTTGAGGGTTGACCGTTGCTGATTTTTTGGGAATTATGTAAATGTCAAAGTTTTATCTATTGTAATTTATTTCCCTTGCATTGTTTGATAATATTAAGTCATATTTTGTTAGATTTCATACGCATGGAGGCCAATTTTAGGGGAAACGCTATATTGAAGGGTTTAATTAGCTTAGTTGAGGTAAGTATCTTGCCTAATTTTGTGTTGGATAAACTACCCCTTAGGATTTGGGTTGTTTGTATTATACTATATGGAAAATGTGTACATAAGGTGAAGAGTGTGTACACGATCTATATGTGGTATTTTGACTGGTTTAGACCTTTAGACTTCTTCCATGTATTTAATTGAATTTTTTTAGCATTTGTTAACTTTTTTGTCACATGCTCTAATTGACGTTGTTAGTATTTTTTCTATCCTTTGTTGTTTTATTTGCTCTCATATACTTTAGTCGAAGTTACTACCTCTCTTATTGTCTTGTTTCTCCTGTGTTGTTAAATTACACTTACTTGAAGTTGTTATTTCGTAGAATATCTTCTTGTAGGGTTATTGATGTTAAAGTTATGGAAGCCATTATCACATTGAGGTTGAAGTTGTTAATTGTTGAGTATTCCTCATTCACTTGTTGTTATTGAGATTCTTGTACACATTGTGATTAAGCACTGTGATTAAGCCATGGGCTATACGTTGTGGCAACATTGATATTGTTGATTTTGGCAAGTGTTATGGCATATAGTCATATGTGGTCTGAGTTGATTATTTTGTTGTAATATCGATACGCATGAGATGGTATAAGGATAATGGTTGACACATACGGGAGATAAGGTGTGTTTTATACGTGTGTTATTACTAAAGTAATTACTTGAAGCCACGTGATGAGATAAGGGGGCTAAACACGTGTAGCTATTTTAGAAGTTTTAAAATAAATGCAAGGCTCACACAGTGATATGAAGAAAGATTGTGATTGAAATTATGAAATGTGAATAAGAGGCGTGGTACCTTGGTTATTATTCTTGTAGTATATTTTATGTTAAAGAGGCTTGTTGGTTGAACAGTTCTTTATGTATTGTTTATAAAGTTACTTGTAGTCATCTATGTTTGACATCTTGTTGTTTTGTCATGTGTTAACTACTTGTTTCCCTTACCACTTAAAATCTTTATTGAAGTGCATATTTTCCATTTATTTCCTCTCTTTCTATTATTAGGCTATGCTATACTTTTTTAAATTTTTCTTATCCTAGTAGGTGTCTTGACCTGGCCTCATCGCTACTCTATCGAGGTTAGGCTTAATATTTATTAGGTATTGTTGTGGTATACTCATACTACGGTTCTGCAATGTTTTGTGCAGATCCAGGTAAATATGCTCGTGCCGACCATTAGTGATAATTCATCTATATTCACAGACTTTAAGATATATTTGCTCAACGTCAGTAGGTCTCAGTTTCACCTTCCAGCATTCTCTTATTACTATTTATCCTCTATTCAGAAAATGTTGCATTTGAGATTTTAGTGCATTTATGTTGAGCATACGACTCACTTCCATTGAATTTTGGGCATATTATAGCAATGATTCAGTATTGTGATTATTTTAAGACCTATCAGTTTCTACAAATCTCTTGATTGTTAGGATTACCTAGTCTTAGAGACCATGTGCCGTCAAGACATCCGAAGGTGAGAAATTGGGGTCATGACAAATAAGTATCAGAGCTCAGGTTTATAGATGTTACAAGTCATAAGCAAATTAAGCATTGTTTTGCAGATCTGTATAGAGACGTTTGTACTTATCTTTGAGAGGCTACAAAGTTATTAGGAAACTCCACTCCTTTGATTCCTTATTGTGTGAATCGATAAACTTCGAAATCTGAATCTTTTTCTTCTATTATATCACATATGGTAAGGACACGCACTGCTGGATCTAATGATCAGACACCTGCTCCCCCTACTAGAGCAACTCGAGGCCGAGGCCGGGGTTGAGGAGGGGCATGTGTTGTAGCCAGAACACCATCCCGATTAGTGACTGAGGAGCCACCAGTAGCTCTAATTAGGGGACAAGCCCACGAGGTGCATGTTACTACCCTTGGACTTTAGGAGACCCTAACACAGATTTTGACCATGGTTGGCACTCTAGCTCAGGCGAAATTGATTCCCTTTGCAGTAGCTACATCTCGGGATGGGGAGGAGCTCAATATCTTACGGCCCATACTCTAGAGAAGTAGGTCCATGTTTATAAAGTCCCAGGTGTCATGCCAGCACCATAGTTATTCTGGATCAACATGAGGCTAGGTCAGTGACATTTGATGGGGAACATAGTAAACTTGAGAGGTTCAAGAAGTATGATTCTCCTACTTTTTGTGGTGTAGATACCGAGTATGCGCCAAATTTTCTAGAGAAGTGCCACTATATTCTCTGAACCATGGGTATTGTGAAGGTGAGCAGAGTTGTTCTTGATTAATTTAGCTGTCAGGAGCAGCATATTAGTGGTGGTAGGTTTACGAGGAGGGCAGGCCAGTTGATGCAGCCCCAATCACTTAGGCTCAGTTTTTAGAGATGTTTTTGAAAGAGTTTGTTCCCAAGACCCTTCGGGATGCATGATGCACAGAGTTTGAGCAGCTACATCAGGGGACTATGACAGTATCAGAGCATGCTCAAAGTTTCAGTTAAATGTCCCGACATGCAACTACTTTGGTTTGTACAGTTAGAGAGCAAGTCCGAAAATTTATCGAGGGGTTAATTATGGTATTAGATTCACTAGGGATGTAGAGTTGGGACGGATACTCTGTATCAGTAGGTGGTGGAGATCACATAGAGGTTAGAAGGTATGCAGGGCCGTGAGAGAGAACATAGGGATGCAAATAGGCCTCGAGATTTGGGAGGATATAGAGGTGTTCGCACTCTAGTTGCAGCCCGTCATGGCAGAGGATATGTGAGACGCCAAGTTCATTTAGCACTTCAGCTACTAGAGGTGCTCCGACTATTCTGAGGTCTCAAGTTGCCCATTTTTCTCAGCTACTGTCCAGTGCACCTCCTACACGAGGTGCCTTCAACGGTTAGTCTAGTCAATTAA
The DNA here is from genome assembly GCA_034376525.1 of Nicotiana benthamiana. NCBI lineage: Eukaryota > Viridiplantae > Streptophyta > Magnoliopsida > Solanales > Solanaceae > Nicotiana > Nicotiana benthamiana. Next base: position 50,203,743 of record CM067338.1, on the reverse strand, counting down.
GCTAGGGTCAGTTTTAGTAGCCGATTAATCTATCTTCCATAAAAATAAAAAAATAAGAAAAAACAAATACCAAAATAGTTTTAGTTTTTATGTGTATATTTTATTTTAATTAATTAGGGGTGATATGATATTTTTATAAGTAATTTTATAACAGAGGAAGACAATACTTTATTTTAGTTAATTAATTTTGGACTCTTAAGAAGCCCAATTTTAAAGCAATTTTGTAGAATTTTTTAGCACAAATTGACATCTTGCAAGAGGCCCAAGTGAGACAACCCCCCTAACCCTACTATCTTTATCTTCTTCCTTGACCTAAAATGCAGACAGACTTAACGCCTTAGAAACCTATCGTGAGCATCAGCCATTTTTAGGAAAAAAGACCGCTCATATTCCTAATCATGAGAACCCAAAAATAACCCTAGATTATCTTCTTATTCTCCATCCAAGACCTAAGATGTTGAAAACTAGAGACCATGGAACACCCTTTCTTCTTCACCTAGAACCTTAGTATTGAAGCAACGTACACTAACGCCATCTCCCAAATCAAACCAGCCCTGTTGCCGTTTAATAACAACCTTTTTATAAGAATGAGACCCTACAAGATAAGATCTTAAGATCATCTTCTGCAAAATCCCTAATGTGGTTTCTGCCAATGTTTTTGTTGTTGGGCTTGTTTTCCGATCGTATTTCAATTGCCAAAATTCAATTTTCGCCATCGACATCTCTTTGGTGTACCGGTTAGAGGATATTTCAATTAGAAAAGCTCAATTAAAGGTCCAATTCTAACTTGTTCATTCTTTAATTTTCAACTTGTGTGGTTGTTCATGTTTAACCGAAATATTTGTTTGCACTTTGTGTTCGCTCTTGTGTTCTTAAGAAGTTGATGTTGTTCAGGTTAAGGAAACCAGCTGACCGTGTTATTTAATTACTCTTTATGAAATTCTGTGTCAAATATTTGTGGTTGCTAATGTATCATTTTATTTATTTCTTAGGAATAGGATAATAATTTTCAGAATGCATTATTTCGATTTATTTGTCAACATTTGAGGCATCAGTGTAAGGAAGTAAATTCCATCATGCTGCACCTTGCAAACCAAATTTGGACATAAATGTAATTTGATTGTTTTGGCCTATATTGTGCCAGTCCGAAATTCAAATTCTATGTTGGGCATTTTTTTGGGTGTGTGGAATCACTTTGAACGAAAAGAATTTAGACTTCAAAAAAAAAATAGTTTTCTTTCGTTTCTTTGACTTCGCTAGTAGTATGCTTAAGCCGACCACAAGTGGATTCATTAACCTTTAGGTGCGTTTTGAATTTATTATTGTGATTATGTATACGTTCATGTAAAATAATTACGATTTCTAAAATGAACCTTTGTAATATTCTTTAGGAACGTAATTAAATCACCACAACTACTAGTAGGGTTCATAGTTGTGAACCTAATTTTAAATTAGTTTTAAATATCAACATCCTTAGTTCGCTTTAGTTGAGTGCAAATATTTTAAAATAAATTGAGGCATGCCATTCGTAAACGAATCCCAATCTATGGCCCTTATATTAATGCAAAAACTAGTATGGAAAAACTTGCAAAATTTGTAACTTGTGTAGTAAATACTTTGAGTACTCGTAGTTTACTTTAGGCATGTTTATCGTAAAATTATCATAGTTACAGATACGGTTCTCTGACGTAGTTTTTTTTTGATAAGTTCCAAAACTGTGAGTACATTTATGTGACCCGGCCATAACAACTACTACTGTTAATAACTAAACGTGTTGTAGACTGTGGGTATGGTTCCCGTGAAACGATTCGCAATACGTATCAAACAAAAAAGTGTACGACAATCGTAAATTGTTCTAGAATAATTACACAACCAATTAAAAGCAGTTAGAAAGTGAAAAATGCACATAGGATTAAAATGTGTAATTAATTAGATAATTAAGCTAATAATAATAGTTGATCGGCCGTGCTAAAACCATGGACCCCGCGAATGCCTAACATATTCTCCTCGGTGAACAGAGTTCCTTACCTGGGCTTCTATGTTTCTGGAAAGTAAAACAGAGTCAAACTTCCTCGATTCGTGATATGAAATCGGTGACTTGGGACACCATAAACTATGCCAAGTGGAAACTCTGAATTTAATATAAATAATTTTATTTTTATTATTGTCACTTTAATTAGAAAAACTCTCTTATACCCTCTTTCGGGGTAGAAAAAGAAGGTGTGACAGCTCTGGCGACTCTGCTAGGAAAAAAAACCAGAACCAGATTCAGTGTAAGAATTCACGCTAAGAATAGCTACTATGGTTGGCTTGGTTTATTATCTGATTTTTATGTGTTTGGGCCTACTATGCTAAATACCGCTTTGATGAACTGGATATAAACTGCAACGAAACCCTTCTCTTCTCATCTTCGGGAAGTGCACGCTGGCGTGACTTCTTTTTTATTAGTGCCACATAATAATTTAGAAAGAGGTTCGGACAAGTTACAAAGACATATGACCTTTAGGTTCCGGTACATGGCCCCCTTCGGCTCAAGTTGTCAGCTCGGGTACACCATGTCAAGAAAAATGTACCCAAATTTTAAACCTAGAATAACTCAGCCTCATATCGAATCCCTAGTAGGAACGCTTATTTTCATCATGTGAATTTGACTTTGGGAACTCAACGCAGGGTTTCGGTCCCTCTAGAACAGGTGTACCCAAAAAATAAAAGTCTATCATGTTGCATCTTTTGTACTACATGATACAATCTTTAAGGGTAAAAGGGGCCATTTAGTAGAATAATGAGGTAAATGAAAAAAGAGAGAGAAGTGTAAAAACTAAAGCAATTAGGGCCCAGTTATAATTTTGTTTCATGGGTTTCAAAAAAAGACCAAAAAATAAAAATGAAAAAATCCAAAAATATCTTGCACTTTCCCATCATCTTTTCAAAAAAAAAATCAAAAAAAGAGGAAAAAATGAAAAAGAGTTTATATGTTTCATCTTTTTTTTTTCAGAAAACAATGGACAAAAAAATCTCTTAATTAGTTGTTTTTTTTAATTTCTCACCCATATCCAATCTTCCCCAACTACGCATAGCTGATTCTTATTTTTTGGGGTGTGATATAGAGGCAACCCACAGGGTTCGATTTTTTTAGTAAGTCTTGTGACGATCCGACCCGTCGTCTCATGTGTTGCTGCTCTATTTTCCTCATTTTATGCTTCTTCATATTTCTTTATCGGTATGTGGTCTTTTATGGTTGATTTGAACTGGTTTTGCTAAGAAATGAGACACGTAGTCTCTTTAAGGAAAGCTTAAGTTGGAAAAGTCAATCGAAGGTTGACTATTGAGTTTGAGGGCTCTGATGTAATGTCTGGTGATTTGGTCAGCTTCAGGGAATGATTTGAGACTTAAGAGTGTGTTCGGAATTGAATTTGGAGGTCCGTTGTAGAATTAGGCTTAAATTGGCGAAGTTAGTATTTTGGCGAATTCCGGTTGATAGGTGAAATTTTGATCCGAGGGTCGAAATAGAATTTCGAGAGATGTTGTAGCTTCGATATGTGATTTGTGATGTATGTAAATATTTGAGGTCATTCGATGTGGTTTGGTCCGATTTTTCATCGATAGTACATTTCGGAAGTTTTTGAAGAACTTAAGCTTGAATCCGATGTGATTTTATTGTTTTAGCGTTGTTTGATGTGTTGTAATGATTGAAACTAGTTCGTATGATATTTTGAGATATATCTATACTTTTAGTGGAGGTCCCGGGGGCTTTGGGGTGAATTCTAGTATCTGTTGTTTCGCACCTGCAATTATGAGATCGCAGGTGCGGTCTCGCTGAAGCGATTGGATGATGCACAGAAGTAGAATTCTTGGCCCTTGCCAGATTCCGTAGGAGCAAAAGGAGGACCGCGAGTAGGTTTCAGACCCACACCAGCTCATATAAAATGGGCAGACGACAGAAAGAATGATAGATGGGTTTTGCAGCAGTCAGTGCCACATCTATACAGAACATTTGTTAAGCCGAAGTACAGTGAAGAGGAGGAGGATGAGGTTTTTACAGCTGAAGAGATTAAAGAGATATATGGGTCAATGAGGAAGATACTATATGAAACCCACATGATCCATCCAGGGGAGGGCCCTAGCACCGCTGAACATTGCATCTAAGATCCAATTTTCTATTTTTAGGATAATTAGTTATTTAATGTTACAAAAAATGAAAGAAATTAACAAAAAATAATTCTTTTTGCATTTTTACTTTTTAGTTTTTGAATTTATTGTAGTTTTCTATTTAATTAGGACTTAATTTTGAGTAAATAATTAGTTTAGTTTTGGGAATTAAATCAGGTTTTTTTTATTTTAATTTTGCATTTAACAAAATTTGAAAAAATGAAAAAAAGAAAAGAAAAAAGAAAAAAGGGATTCATTAAACAATACCTAGTTTTTGGACCAAAGTTCAATTGAAACCCCCAAATACCCGACCAACCAATCAAAATATCTGCCCCAAACCGACCATACCTGGTCCAGTCTTCCCCAACCCCTAAATGTCCCTATTTAACTAACATTCAATCCCAGTCATCGAAGTTTCTCGATCAAACAGCTGGGAAATGCCCCCCACCCCCACCCCATCTCTCGTCTCCTTCACACAAAACCTTTCAAAGAAACCCTAGACGCCCTCTTCTCCACCACCCAAAGCCATGGCAGCGCCACCTCCAACCGTCCTGAAAGTAACACCCCAGGACCGTCTTCCCTCCCCCCTATACCAAATCCTCACTCAAATTTTCTTTGAAGATCTCTGTAACTCCTTGAATGTTGAATCAAAGAACTGAGCCCCATTTCCAAATTCAAAATCAGCGGGCTTTTGAAGTTTCTAGGCTATAATGGCCTTTGTTGGTGTGTTTTCATATGAAACATGCGGTTAAAGGCCATTTTTATCAAGAAATCGAGGGGGTTTCTTCAAGTTTGTTCAAGCCGTCTTGATACACTGTAGTTATTTTCCATTTTCTATTCCTTTTATTAAAGTTTTATTTACCTTCCTTTCATCTTTTTACCTTTCCTTATCATCTGTTTCTCATTTTTTGTTTAGACCTTTTTGCTTTCCCCAGTTTCAGAACCTTCTTTACCTTGCATGTTAGTTTTTCTTTCTTTAGTTAGGGTTAGTAATCTGTTAGTAATTTAGTTTTAGTTTATTAGGTGTTAGTTGCATTAATTAGATTTCATGAAATTTTTTGCTCGAATTGCTTCTGTTTCTTCTTGCTTTTATTTTTAATCCAGAAATTTGGTTTGCTTTTGGGCTCGAGGTGTATACCCTTAAGTCCAGTTTTGGGTTGGTTGTCTAAGGGGTTTGACCCAGGGTTAATTTGACCCATACACCATTTGAGTATATTATAAATTTTAGGGCACTTAGGGGTAATTGGGGCAATACACTGAGAGAATCTCTCAAGTAACCACCCAAGAAGCTTCCTAGAAAGCTGAAAAAAGCCTTGTTTGGATACCAAGTCAGAAAATAAGGGACTAATTAGTAAAGAGAAAAACTGAAAAAGGACTAAAATGAAATAACAAAACCCCTAAGGCTGCCCTAGTAACTTGCCTATAAAGACATAGTTACTTGAGGCTCGATTCAGATTTTAGAGAGCGAAAAATCCAAAAGAGCAAAACGACTGAAATTTGATAGAAAACACTCTTCCATTAAATTTTGGCTTGGAATATGAAGATTTTGAGTTTTTCTGAAATAATCTTGCTTCATTTGGGGGTTAAAATGTTTTGAATTAGGTTTTGAAAGCTTGGTTTGAAGTTGTTTTAGTGCTAACTCAATAGGGATTGCTTCTTGCTTTGATCTTCATCTCAAATTTCTATTTCTATTTGGTTTGCTGAGGTTGTTGTTCTACTGTTGTTACTGTTCCTTTACTTCTTTCCTTCTTAATCTCCTGGTACCAATCCTGAACCTCTTGTGATAAAGCTCTCAATTTGAGGATGAAATAAAGGCAGTGCTGATCTTTCATGATTTTCTATGTGTTCATTCATTTTATTCAATGTAGTATAGTTAGTTTCTATTGATTAGCTAAAATTTTCACATTGTAAGTAATTTTGGACTTTTGGATTGTTGCAATAATGGTATTCGAATAGGTAAAGATGAAGTGAGTTTGTTTCCTCCTTATTTAAGTTGAATGATCACTGTTTTGGGTATTAATATCATGCTTGAATTGGGCCCAAAATGCTATAGAGGGGGGGGGGGACCAGGATATTACTGAGGAAGTATCAAATAGCATGTGCTAATTCTGTTTCAGAAATGGTGTAGAAATTTAAATGTTCAGTTAATTGATTTTTTTCTAGAAGTGAACACGTTTATTTTTGCCTTGCCAGTTTGAGCAATGATGAATTCATAATGTCTCACTGATTAGCATCTGAATGTCTTGTTAATAAGAATGGTTCAAGAAATTTTTGTTCAGTTGGTTTTAATCAGTTTCTTGATGCTCGGCAAGTTATTAGTTTGATCTGATGGTGTTGTGATATCAAATTTGCAAAGATAATGATGTCTGAAACCTTTGTTAATATTTCTTAAACTCGATGAATTTTGCTGTTGTACGGATTCGATGTGGAACCCAGGAATACTCAGCTTGAGTATTATGGAAACTCGATGCTGAGTCTTTCCCTCAGAAGCAGCAGGATTATGAGTCTGGGCTCACTCTTGGGCCAAAAATGGGATAGCCTCTCCCAAATGGGACTTGGGTTGTCCCTTTCTCGATTGGGCTTCTCACCCGTTGGTGCTGGATTGAGCCCCTTTGCTTAAAATAATTAATTCTTTACCATGTAAACCTTTAGTTATTTTAAATAGAACCTTCAACTAAGTGTTAATTAATTAATTCATTAATTAGATTGGAGGCAAGCCATAATGGATAATAATATTTATGGTCCTCCGAATTTTAGTTAGAATATCCTTTTAAAATGGAATCGAGGTGCGCTGCACCAAATAAAATCACAAATGATTGGCCCTCATTTAATTATTTTAAAATACTTAGAATATAAGGTGTTTCATTTAACAAATTTTCATGTCCCTCGCAAAGTTAACAACACATAGTTGCTTTAGGCGTGTTATTTTAATAATATTACTTTCCTAAACTCGGAGGTGCATTTCATGTGACCCAAATCCAAATCTTAGAAAGTTGAATAAAATGTGTTTCGGATTGCGGGTGCATGTCATGTGGCGCGATCCAAAGATATATTTTAAACGACATTAAATCTTCTTTAAAATTATTTAAAAGCAGTTAATAGTTTAAAATGGCATCATAGGTTAAAACATGTATTAAAATCAAATAATAAGCTAATTATGATAGTTTAAGTGACCGTTCTAAAACCACGGAATTCGGGAGTGCCTAACACCTTCCCTCGGTTTAACAGAATCCTTTATTCAGAAGTTCTGGTTTGCGAACTTCACAAGGAAAGTTGAATTTTCCTCAATTTGGGATTTAGAATAAACCGGTGACTTGGGATACCAGAAAATAAACATATTCCAAGTGGCGACTTTGAACAAAAACGAATAATAATCTCATTTCTAATAATGTCTCTTAAATTACAAAAACTCCCATGTACTACCCTCGGGTAGTGTAAAAAGGATGTGTGGCAGCTCTGGCGACTCTGTTGGGGAACCAAACCCAGAACTTCGGTTCAGGGCTCCAGAATTCGAGCTTAGAATAGTTGTTGTGATTGGCTTTATCTGTTATTCTAAGCTCGAAAGCACTTGCCTCCTTATTATGACCATCTTGAACATTTGCTCTTCTCCTTCTTCAAGGAATTTTATCTTTGGAACCGATTAGTATATTACTCTTCATGCGTTCTATAGACTATGTCCATCATGAACTTTATTCTATTTGAGCATTAGCAGCTGAAATATAATATTTAGCTTTAGGTCAGCAAATGCTCCTGGCAATATTTTGGAAATAAATCATCACTTTAACTTCAAGTTCACATTTTCTTGCACGGGGATCTAAGTGTACTCATAATAATTCATTCCATGCATTATTTTTTTCAGTTGTTCATTTTTCTGCCCTAATGCAGGGATCACTAACACACATCCCCAACTTTTTTGAGGACCCATCTTTGTGCATTGTGGTGGGATAATTATATTATATCACACATCCATATTTTTATATAGAAATTATTTGGTTCCTGACCTTGAACCAATTGTGATAGGAAATATTTATCATAACTTGTTGGTTATATACGTACAAGTGCTATTGTATATTAATAATACACCTCATACCAAATTTCGATTTGGGAGTTTTATTCTCATAACCAATGGTTTAGCTTAATTGGAGGCATACAATTTATGCTAAACCAACTCTAATTTAAACCAGCATTATTAAAATAAATTACATAATTTATATTTTGGGAATGTGCTCTAATAACTTCAGCAAGTAACCTTACAAAAGTCAAATTGCAAGTTGATAACCAACGCACATGTGACCATACAATAGATGGATCTATTAAAATCATATAATAGTAAACTCTCCACATGGTAGGTAACTGGGCACATATATATCACCTTTTATTCATTCCATATTTTAAGGGATTTAATCCCAACCTTGACTGGTATATCATGGGAATAAGCAATACAAGAGAATTCTTGAAGAATCTTCTATTTCTTCAATATATACCAGTGTGAATTCTCAATTAATTCGCATCATAATTGAGTCGGGATAGCCAACCAGTCGTGCCAACTAATATTTGTTTCAGTAAATATTCATATGATTCCATCACCATGATTATACATTTGTAGTACAAATAGAAAAAAAATCTGGTAACCTTTCATATTTACCCGGTATGATTATAGTAGTATGAAAATATTCAATCTTTCTTTCATTTATAGTCTCAGTATGCCAACCACTTTTGGCTAATATATTTGAAACTCAAAAAGTTCCTTTTTGAGACTTACTACCACCAATTCCATGAATAATTTTATTTATTCGGGTAGCAACAAATTCTCTCTTTCGAAACTCTCAATAATTTTGTACTACAAGATCTTTTATACCACCATCCAAGTGGTGAATTTTTCCTCCACAGAAAAATTTATCTTATCATTATCACAATCAAAAACATTATAGACAAGACTCATTTCTTGCTTTACTTTTGCCTTTAACAACCTTTTATAAGGCATGACAAAATATTTTAGGCGTACCACATATACGCGACCAATGACATATTTATGTAACCACAATGTAATATTCAATATCTTTATCTCTCTCAAACCTCCCTTAAATGTGAGTTGTGGTATTTATCCAATCTTGCATAAGCACATTCTTATGCATAATTTGAATCACATATATATTTTCACACAATGTATGTCACAAGTCACATTCTCTTCAAGTGGACTATAATCATACGGGCATGTATTTTTATACCTCGTTGAGGGAACATCACCTTCACATTTTGAAGGAATATTTGAGAATCCTTATTGTTTTCATTTTTACAATTACCATAATGATGACTATTATTATTGCTTTTGGCATGCCCATGTTCATTGGTCAAGCACTTGTCTTCCTTTAGATTTATTGCTAGGCCATCATAAGTTTTGACTCAAATCCAACTCTTATCATTATAGTGCATCAGGATTTGAATCTGATGTCTTACACTTATAGTGCGCCGGGGCAAATAAAACGAAGTAAGTGGTGCACAAATGTGATATAAAGCTATCATAGTAACTTGACAAAATTCTTAATTAGATAGTACCAAAATATGTCTAAATCGCCGGTATATCCAGTTAGTATGTTATACGTCATAAAATTATACAAGTTAATTAGCATAACTTAAAATGCACTAAATGCATCTAGCTACGATACTGGTCAATATGAATACACTTATTACATTAAGATCTTTATCATGCAATTTCAGTAACAATTTAGCCATGTAATTTGACATGCTACATAACTAGTATTGTAAAATAATACTTAAAATCCTATTGAAAGATTATGTTTGGTCATCTATCTGACCCACTAGAAGTGAAAGTCCACAAAAACATAAATTCGAAGAAAAGAAATCATACTATGACAAAGGGCATCGACAATGTCAGTGACAAAAGAAGCCTCAGTGTTAGAGATACAAACCTTAGTTAATGGATAACCCATTTTATAACTCTTTACTTACTGTATTAATCGCCATAACTCGCCATAAGGTGTGTTAGCTTCGTATTTTTTTCTGGGAATGAAATTGATTGCCTTGAAGAATCCAATGGTGACAGAACAAAAATAAATAGAGGATCGTCCGCTCGTGTTCATATTTTGTGAGCAATTCGTGTTGATAACATGTTACGAAACTTAGCTTAAAGTAAAAATATAGAATAATAAAATAGACAACAATGTAGAGAGAAAGATAGGAGAGAATCTTATTTCTTCTTTGTATTCAAATGTGCACAATGTGATGCCCAAGTCCTCTATTTATAGGATGATATATGTAATACAAAGTGATGCCATGAACATATTATTAAGGAGAATATGGGGGAAGATCATGAAGGTGTGGGAGTTAAATCCATAATGGTAAAAAGTAGTGGGAGGTTAATGGAGAAGAGTAGTGAGAATTACTCCCTTAGAAGTTATTGACATCCACCGTAATCAAGTATTTTATAACAGTAATATATATTTAATTTATATATAATAATAACTACATATGAAGTACCCAACAATATTCGAAAAGAAAGGTTTTTGGAAACTGTTGAAGTCCGTTTTTAAATCCGCTTCCTAAAATAAATTGAAGACCTTCAACCACACAACTAGAACAATAAATTGAAGTTCGAAAAACTCTTAGCAAAAGAAAAAAACACCTTCAACCACCGTTTCCTAAAATATTTTCCGACCACCATTTCCAATAGCTATCTTGTAATATATTCAATATCAAAATCGTTTTCATGAGATCTGTTGCAGTCGAACCGTCGTTCCCATACTCTATTCTCGCTCTTCTTTTTTCTTCTCTAAACGAAGACAAAGCTTTCAAGGCCTTCGCTACTTCAATCATTCACCGCTTCACCTCGTAAGGGCGTTGAGAATTGTTTTTGCTTTTTTTGCTAAAAACTTTTTCAAAAGTATTCAAAGAGCCTTTGCATAGTTTACGAATTCTGCTTGGTCTCGTCCGATGCATGGCCGATGAGGGAGGCTCCAGAAGGAGAAGAAGCGGACGGAGACTCCATCCTTGACCTTCTTTCCGAACTCGTTAACACCGGCACACCCGCCATGAAGGTCACTCAAAGTAACCAACTCGAGCTTCGCCCTTTGTATTGTACCGCCTGGAAAGAGGTTCGCTGGCCTTTTTCTTTCATGTCCTTTATGTGATGTAAAGCTTACTTCAAGTTTGTAAAATAAATAAAAGTCTATGTTCAAGTGTGTTTGTTTACTAATTCCCAAAGTCCACTAAAGATCCTTCAAGTTTCTCGAAAGGAAAATCTCTCTCGTGTAATATTTATTTAAATTATCTTTTTGGATATTACTCTAATTTTTTATAGCTTTTTATTTTAATGAATAGTTTTATGTTTTTATTTTATAGTTATTAGTTTGTAAATAATTAAATATCACTCTTAGTATATGATTATCTTTTCAACTTCTTAACAATTGAGATGGATTAATCTGTAAATTCCTATGAATAATCAATTAGGTTAAGCCCAAACAAATAACCAGAAAATGATTAAAATGAATACATATGTCAACCCTGATTAGGGTGTGGTTAAAAAAAAGTGTTAAAATATGGAGTTAGATACGTAAAATGTTGAAAATAATGAATGAACAAAGTGAAGAATTAAAGAAAAGAAAAGAGTAGAAAAAGGATAATTTCAGTTCATAATTTTAATAATACTGTAACAACATAAATTTACACAATAAGAGAGAGAGAGTGCCGAGTATTATTTGACAATATATAAAACAAAAAAAAAATTATGCCTATTAATCTCTTGAACTATAATCCAGAAATATTTGCTAGAAGCTTAAACACAAGTTTCGAAGAGTTTAAGCTAGACATAGAAACATGACTATGCTCGATAACAGATTTAGCCATACATTTTATATACATGGAACAAAATAAGAGAATTTATTCAGACATATACGAAAAATAACTTTATTTGATATATTTATTAATATCATATCATATATTATACCATCTACGAAGTATATAAGAATATATATATATTTGTGTGGAATTGTCAACGGACAGGGCCCGAAACTTGGCCCGTTCTTAATCACAAAAATAGAAAAATATGTTTTCTTTTTAGCTTGTTTCTAAAGTGCAAAATAAAAAGCCCTAGCTCTCTCTCACACAGCAGCAGTGCGAAACCCATTCCTGCAAATACCAGTACATGGGGTTTTGTCGTTTAGCTTGAAATACCCACACAGAACAGGTTTGTCCCTTAAATTTATATCTTGAATTCTCCAAGCCCTAAATTTTCATTTCTAATTTCAAGAACCTGGGTTATATTTTGTTCAAATTTCACCTTTCCAATTTCAAAATAATAAGTGAGGGGATGTTCAATTTCCCTTTTCGCCTGATTAAAGCTTCTTGGAGTGATAAATTTGAATATGTATTCGTTTTGTTTCAGGTTAAATACAATGGACTTAAATGGGAAAAGTTCACCGCAAGAGAATGTTGATTCGAAGGGGGCATTCCGTAAGATCTCCAATGATGCAGCTAACAGGAAATACAGGCGTCGCTCTCCTGTTGGTGGTGGTTCCTCATCGTCTGACGGTTAGTTTTTTTAATTAAAAGAAATTTTATGCTATTAAAATTAAAATAATTAGAAAAAGAAAACATTATTCAGACCCTGTTTTGATTTCCCTAAATGTTTTACTAATAGTTTCACTTTGTCACACGCTCTTGTTTCTGTGTAGCTGCGGGATGCTTATAGTAAAGCTCCGCCTATGTGGGTTTCTCCAAAATTGTATTGGAATGAAATGGACATGAATAGTGAGGAGCGAGTGGAGAGAATTTATAAAATGTGGTGGGATTGATTGATTAATCGAAAAGACGTTCTGTAGCAATTAATGTTTGATGCATATTTTGTGATTGAACTTTCAAGCAATATTGCAGTCTCTACCATGAATATAAAAGCCATATTCTGCAGTCTAATAGCCTCTTGCTGATTTCACCTTGGAGCAGGATGTGTATTTTTGCTATGCTCCCTCCTTTGTCCCATTACCAACATCAGGCTGCTCTTATATTTTGCTAAATGACATTTATAAAGCAAAATAATAATTCTATTTTCAGAACTCTTGCTCATTGCACAAAATTTGCACTTTTTGGTTACAAAAATTAAAGTGACTTTGATCTTCTCCCAGCAACTGTTTGTCTTATTTTCAGTCTTTACTGTTCAAGAGTTTGTTTACTTTAGTCAAGTAAAATGGGAACCTCTCAGAATTTGGCATTAGAATGCATGTTAGTCTAAGAGTATAACGGAGGAGAAAAAATGGGAACCTCTCAGAATTTGGCATTAGAATGCATGTTAGTCTAAGAGTATAACGGAGGAGAAAAAAAATTATTTGGAGATTTTGGGTTTTAGGTTTGCTCAAGGTGACTAGTATCAATTTGGGTTCTGTCTTGCGCCAAATTAGGCTTTTGTATTTAATACTGTACGCCATGATTGATGTATCAAGTACAATTAGGGAGACTAGTCTCTAGATACGCGCTTTGCGCGTGAACCCTAACTTAATGAGTATACGATTTTTAAAATTATTTAACTACAATATTAAATAACATATTAGAGTTTTAAAATAAAATTTAAAGAGAGAAAGAAAGCATCCGATGATTACTTTGTGTTAGTGCTGTATTTTGTCCTGGGCCTAAACGGGCTTCGTGGGCCTGGGCTATGGCGTTCCCGGGCTTCATGGGCTCGATGGGTGAGACCAGCCCATGACGGGCCTAAGCCCATGTGGTCCTGGGCTTACCGGGCCTGGCGGGCTTTTTTGTAATTTTTTTGTTTAAGGTAATATCTTGTATAGTAGTTATTAGTATAGTATATAATATATATAATATACTAGTTATTAGTATAGTATATATCATATATATTTCATTATATATTGTATTGTAGTAATTAGTATATATTGTATGTTATGTATATATATATTCCTTTATATATTTTCTTGTAGTATATTGTATGTTATGTATATTTATTCTCTTATATATTTTCTTGTAGTATATATATATTGTATCTCTTATGTATATATATTATAACTTATATAATTATATATTTTGTTGTAGTATATATATATATATTGTATCTCTTATGTATATATATTCTCTTATATATATTGTAACTTATGTATATATGTTATTACTTATATATTTTCTTGTAGTTTAGGTTGTATGTTATATATATATATATATATATATATATATATATATATATATATATATTCTCGTATATATTTTCGAAGTAAAGACAAAGAAATATTGAGAAAAAAGATATTCAAGGGTATGTCTTATAATTTTTATTACCCAAAATGGCATATCTTTCTTAGTCTTCCTTCCCCCAATGGAATGAGCACAACAAAGTACTAATACCACCATTAAAAGAAAAAAAAACTAAAAGAAGATGTGCCAAAGTACATGTTACATCATAATCTACATTGTATCTCTAACAAATCTCATAAATCCGTCAAGTTTGGAAGGAGGTTGTATTGGTGGTGGTGGAAAAGAAGCTTGTTCATCACCACTTCCGGGCGAAGCCGAATCCTCCGCAAGTTCCGCTACCATTTCTTCATAAGCTTCATCTATCGCCGGTTGTTATTCTGCAATTCCAAGGTTTCTTCTTTCCGCGCGGATCCAATCTCTAAAAAGTACCGATTTTTCGAAGCTATCCCTCATCGACGCTCTATGATCACCTATTTGCAGTCTTGCTTGACTGAAAGCGCTCTCCGATGCAACAGTTGAAGCTTGAATTGATAAAATATTCCGAGCCATCCTTGCACAACAACAACAACAACAACAACAACTACCCAGTAAAGTTTCACAAAGTGGGGTCTGGGGAGGGTAATATGTAGACAGGCCTTACCCCTACCCCGAAAGGGCAGAGAGGCTGTTTCCAATCGACCCTCGGCTCAGTGAAGGAAAGGAACAACAAAAACAAAACCAAAATCGGAAAATATTTTTCCCTTGACTTCCATCATTCCAAAAGATCAAAAGAGCTGTCTGGATTCTTCTTTTTAAGTCCCTGAGACAAATAAACTTGAAGCTCATTTAGATGTGAAGTTTTATCATAATCATCACCCTGCGAACCCCGGAACTCCGTCCAAGATTTAAGACTTGTTAAGCCCGCAGCTCTTTTAAACGATTCTGAGCTAGACGAAGTAGGGGTTGGAATATTTGGCCTAACATGCTCTAAGGCAAGTTGATAAGCATTATAAACTGTTTGAGGATTAATTTTAATTGATGCTTTTGCATCTGCAAGTGTAGCAACTTCCTCGTTTGAAAGATCTAAAGCCTTATAAATATTTGAATACCAAAAATGAGGAACTTCCAATTTCATTGTAGGATTTAACATTGCAGCAACACCAAAAATAGGAGGGATAAGAAAAATATTTTTAAAATTTTTGTTTCATTTCATGTTCTAAAAAATCTAAAAGAATTTTAACATTCGTCCAATCTTGGGTAGTAAGCATTTCATCATCATCCTCACCACCTACCCGAGAATCAAACGTTGCATTAATTGGGTTTCTATATTCGTATGCAACTACTAAACTTTCGTACATACAATTCCATCTAGTCGGGCAAGGTTTAGGAACCTTTCTTTCTCTAAGGCCATATTCATTACATTTTTTAATATACTCTCTAAGCCTTGTTCTACGGTTTGAATAAAAAAGCGAATTAAGAACCATTCGAACCTTTTCAATTTCTATGTTTAAAATTCGCATACCATCACCAACAATTAAATGATAAATATGACAAATACATCTAACATGGAAAATATTAGTAAATGCAGGATTTAGTGTTTTTGTAAGCATGCCTATAGCACTAGTGTTACTAGAAGCATATCCATAGAAATTGTCATTATTTTATCGCTAAAGCAAAAATATATACAAATATCTGAAACAGTGTTAGCTATAAACTTACCAGTGTGACGGGTCTTTTTAAAAAACTTTAAATTGATTCAATTGTGAAATAACACGACATGTGTATCTAGGGAATAGTTTCTTTAGAGCGAATTCTCCCTAGATACATCTATTCAATTTAATTTTGAATTTTTTGAATATATTAATATATTAATAATATATTAATTGTGCTAAAGATTTTCAATCTATTTTCACTAAGTAAGTCCAATAGATTTAAACTTTTTTTTTGCTAAATCAATTACGAAATATTCTAAAATGCCCAATATCCGTTTTACATCTTCGCTACGAAAATAATTAATTATTCTATACGCAATTATACGTTTTTGCATTGTCCAGTCCTCATCTATCCAATGACTTGTAACAGTCAGATAATCACAATAATTACCACTTCTACCAATATCAGTAGTAATAGAAATCCGATTAGGTATATGAGTAAATAAATAGCGCAAATATTGTTCATATTCATGTTTGAATTTATAAATATAGGCCTTAACTGTTGCGCGAGGCCAACCTTTATAAGTAGGATTAAAAACTCTTCTAATATAATGAACCCAATTAGGATTAGAAGCAAAGTAAGGTGAGCACATAAGAGTAATCATCTTTGCTAATTCTTCACGATCTCTATTTGGATCGTAATATAAAATACTTCCGGTGACAGTGTTAATTCCTGGTTGAACTAGATTTGAACCTTTACTAGGGTTAACCGCATAATCTACACTTGTCCCCTTTTGCGGCGCTTGCATTCGGAAAAATCTAGCCTTATCTCTAGGGTGTGTTTTTATGTGCATACTCAAACTACCCGTGCCGCTACGGTCTCCAATAAATTTATGAACCAGTAATTTCCCACAAGTTTTACACTTAGCCTTATTTAGTTCTCTTAGTTGAGTAAAAAAATTCCAAACTAATGATGTTTCTTGACGTTTAGCAGGTTGTCTATTAAAAGTTGGAGTTTCTACAAGTGGGTCGGCCGGTGCATTACTTGAGTTATGAACAGGACTAGTAGGTGTATCATCTAAATCTGGTGCTTGGGTTTCACCATCATCATCATCCTCATTTTCCTCTAAGATAGGTTCATTAGGATGAAAAAGCATTCATAATTTCATCATCTAATCTATCACCTACTGCAACATCATGTATAATGGTGCACTGTGGCCCGGGCCTGAACCGGACCGGACCGGACCGGGCCCGCGGTCCTGGCGGGCCTAACGGGCCTGGTGTTACCTTTAGGCCTGTGACCGGCCGATCCGCGTTCAGTAGCCCGTGAGCCCGGGATCGTTAGGCCCGGGACCGTCAGCCAGTCCTGGGCCGGTATTGGCGGGGCTAAACGGGCCCGACGGCTATTTTTTTTAAAAATTTTTTCTTTTTTGTTTTAAAATCAGCAACGGCCATATTTAAAATATAGCCGTTTGGGTTGAAAATATGGTCGTTTGGAAGTTTACAAAATGGTCATTTGGCCCAAGGACGGGGGGCAACCATGCATGGTACTTCTCGACCCTGTCTCCGAGGGACAGTTGAACTAGCGACCCAAATTCTCCATTTTGGTACACGCCAAAGCGTTCCATTTCGGCAGATTGAAAGAGGCATCAATCACTATGATCTCTTTCTTAGAAAAGCATAGACTGACTTACAAGCATAGATTGATAGAAAGGCCTACTTATACACTTCTATTGGATTGGGTGCCCAAACTTTAATTTAACCCCAAACTTTATATAATTACATGGCTTTGGGACAATTCATGGTTCATATGCTTAGTAAGAAGGAATGATCCAATGGAGTTCATGGATTTACCTAGGTCAGTTTATGGGCTAATCAATAAAGGATTTTTATCTTCTAAACCCATTGGAAAGGGCAGTGCAAGAGAAATCATACAAAAATGATCGAATCTTCGGACGCCCCGAAAAATATATGAGGTGCTCGGAAATGGTCGAAGTAGTTGAATAGGAGGATTGGATGCTTATGGAGATATGGCTTTGGTAAAGATCTGCTTAGCGTGTGCTTTCTTGCTTTTTCCCATTTCTCAACTATAAATACCCCCTCATTCTTTCATTTTTATTCACCAATTCATCAATATATCTCAATCTTTCTACTACAATTGCTTAATTTATTGTTGAAATTCGTGAAAAGTTGTGAAGTTGTTGAATTGAAGTTTTCAAGTGTTTAACGATTTTCAATTTTCAAGAAGTTGTTCGGCAATCCGGTAAACTCGTTTCAACTCTTACTTTTTAATAATATATTTTTGTGTGGTTTAGTTTGCATAATTATTATTAATATGGCATTTTCTTTGAAAAAAATGTTTGGTAAAGGAAAAGGTAAAACCGGTGAAAGTAGTTGCCATAATACTACCTTTCCCCGGCTCCCCGACCTACAAAAGATAAGCAAGTTGAAAGTAGTCGCCAACCTAGACGTCCTCCTCCTCCTCCCATAATGCTTGATAATGATCACCTTTGTTTTCAATTTACCGATAGTGAATTTCTATATGATGTTGCAGTTGGTGATAAATTAGATGATGAAATTATGAATGCTCTTTATCCTAATGAACCTATCTTAGAGGAAAATGAGGATGATGATGAACAAGATTTAGATGATACACCTACTAGTCCTGTTCATAACTCAAGTAATGCACCGGCCGACCCACCGGTAGAAACTCCAACTTTTAATAGACAACCTGCTAAACGTCAAGAAACATTATTAGTTTGAAATTTTTTTACTCAAGTAAGAGAATTAAATAAGGCTAAGTGTAAAACTTGTGGGAAATTACTGGTTCATAAATTTACTGGAGACCGTAGCGGCACGGGTAGTTTGACTAGCCACATCAAAACACACCCTAGAGATAAGGCTAGATTTTTTCAAATGCAAGCGCAGCAAGAGGGGACAAGTGTAGATTCTGCGGTTAACCCTAGTACAGGTTCAAATCTAGTTCAACCAGGAATTAACGCTGTCACCGGAGGTATTTTATATTACGATCCAAATAGAGATCGTGAAGAATTAGCAAAGATGATTACTTTATGTGCTTACCTTATACTTTTGCTTCTAATCCTAATTGGGTTCATTATATTAGAAGAGGTTTTAATCCTACTTATAAAGGTTGGCCTCGCGCAACAGTTAAGGCCGATATTTATAAATTCAAACATGAATATGAACAATATTTGCGCTATTTATTTACACATATACCTAATCAGATTTCTATTACTACTGATATTGGTAGAAGTGGTAATGATTGTGATTATCTAACTGTTACAAGTCATTGGATAGATGAGGACTGGACAATGTAAAAACGTATAATTGCGTATAGAATAACTAATTCACGTCACACAGGTAAGTTTATAGCTAACACTGTTTTAGATATTTGTAGATATTTTTGCTTTAGCGATAAAATAATGGCAATTTCTATGGATAATGCTTCTAGTAACACTAGTGCTCAGGGTTGTAAATAGCGCTCGCTACAGCGCTAAAGGCGTGTAGCGAGGCGAGGCGAGGCTTTAACGCCACAAAGGGCACTGTTGCGAGGCAGAATAGCGTGCGCCACAGCTTCTGTGGCGAGGCGCGAGGCGCGTGGCGATGCGAGGCGTCGCTATTTTGATAATACAGAAAAATTAAAACACAGCAGTCCTTCAGTTGCTCCAGTCGACAAAATTAGGGTTCATTCACTCCATCTTCTTCTTCTTCCATCGTCTGCGACAGCACCAGCCAGGTATGTTCTTCACTTCTTCTTTCTTCTTTCTTCTTTCTTTTTTCTTCTTTTCTCTTTCTCGACTCGACCAGACTCTGTTTTTCTTTCTTTCTTCTTTCTTCTTTCTCTTTCTTGACTCGACCAGACTCTCTGTTTTTCTTTCTTTCTTCTTTCTTCTTTCTTCTTTTCTCTTTCGCGACCAGCACTGTGTCCAGGCAGCAACAGCTCTGTTTTTCTTTCTTTCTTCTTTCTTCTTTCTTCTTTCTTCTTTTCTCTTTCGCGACCAGCACTGTGTCCAGGCAGCAACAACTCTGTTTTTCGCGACCAGAGCCAGACTATGCTCTGTTTTTCGCGACCAGAGTATGCTCTGTTTTTTGCGACCAGAACTGTCCAGTGCTCTGTTTTTCGCGACCAGCACTGTCCAGGCAGCAGCAGCAGCAACAGCTCTGTTTTTCACGACCAGACTATGCTCTGTTTTTCTTCTTCTTTCGAAGAGCACCTGCACAGATTGAAGGTTGCGGAGATGAGGATGCTCAGGTGGATGTGCGGGCTCACCAGGTTAGATAAGATTAAGAATGAAGTTATTCGAAAGAAGGTGGGGGTAGCCCCAGCGGATGAGAAGATGCGAGAAGCGAGACTGAGGTGGTTCGGGCATGTGCGGAGGAGAAGTCCTGATACCCCGGTGAGGAGTTGTGAGCGGCTGGCGATGGTCGGCACACGGCGAGGCAGAGGGAGGCCTAAGAGGTATTGGAGAGAGGTGATTAGGCATGACATGGCTAGAATGCGGGTTTCCGAGGACATGGCCCTTGATAGGACAGTCTGGAGGTCTAGTATCAGGGTTGGGTTGTAGGATAGGGGCTCCTAGACTTTTTCGTACTCCTCACCCGGGGTTGGATGCGGCTTGGCGGGGCTATCCTTGGATAATTTGTGTATTGGATTGTGTCTCCCTTATGGTAGTTATTTATGGTAGTTACTGTCTGATATTATTGCATGCTATTTTATTTATGGTTCTTATGTTTAAATAATTATATACGCTATTCCTGCTGGAGTTACTAATGCTCTTTTGTTTTTATTTTTGTTTTTCCTTTCCTTCACTGAGCCGATGGTCGATTGGAAACAGCCTCTCTGCCCTTTCGGGTAGGGGCAAGGCCCATCTACATATTACCCTCCCCAAACCCCACCTTGTGGGACTATACTGGGTAGTTATTGTTGTAACATACAATATATACTAATTACTAAAATACAATATACAATGAAATATATATGATATATACTATACTAATAACTAGTGTAATATATATAGTATATAATATACTAATAACTGCTATACAAGATATTGCCTTAAAAAAAAAATTACGAAAAAAGCTCGCCAAGCCCTGCCTGCTAAGCCCAGGACCACATGGGCTTAGGCCCGTCACGGGCTAGTCTCACCCATTGAGCCCACGAAGCCCAGGACCGCCAGAGCCCAGGCCTGCGAAGCCCGGCCCGTTTAGGCCCGAGCCCGGGACAAAATACAACACTAATCATGTAGAAATTCACTATCGGTAAATTGAAAACAAGGGTGATCACTATCAAGCATTACGGGAGGAGGAGGAGGACGTCTAGGTTGGCGACTACTTTCAACTTGCTTATCCTTTGTAGGTCGGGGAGCCGGGGGAAGGGTAGTATTATGGCCACTACTTTCACCGGTTTTACCTTTTCCTTTACCAAATATTTTTTTCAAAGAAAATGTCATATTAATTATAATTATGCAAACTAAACCACACAAAAACATATTATTAAAACGTAAGAGTTGAAACGAGTTTACCGGATTGCAGAACAACTTCTTGAAAATTGAAAATCATTGAACACTTGAAAACTTCAATTCAACAACTTCACAATTTTTCACGAATTTTCAATAATAAATTAAGCAATTGTAGTAGAAAGATTGAGAGATATTGATGAATTGGTGAATAAAAATGAAAGAATGAGGGGGTATTTACAACAACAACTACCCAGTATACTCCCACCAGGTGGGGTCTGGGGAAGGTAATATGTAGACAGCCTTACCCCTACCCAAAAGGGCAGGGGTATTTATAGTTGAGAAATGAGAAAAAGTGTAATTATATAAAGTTTGGGGTTAAATTAAAGTTTGTGGGCCAAATGGCCATTTTTTAAACTTTCAAACGGCCATATTTTCAACCCAAACGGCTATATTTTAAATATGGCCGTTGCTGATTTTTAAAACAAATTTTTTTTTAAAAACAAAATAGCCATTGGGCCCGCCAGGACCGGCCCATGCCTGGCTGACGATCCCGGGCCTAACGATCCCGGGCTCACGGGCTACTGAACGCGGACCGGCCCGTCACGAGCCTAAAGGTAACACCAGGCCCAGGACCACCAGGACTGGCCCACCAGGCCCGTTAGGCCCGTCAGGACCGCAAGCCCGGTCCGGTCCAGTTCAGGCCCGGGCCACAGTGAACCATTACTTTGTGTATAAATTAAAAGTTAGTGATTTTTCTCCTCATTAGTTTGACTTTGTTTATGGAACAATCAGTTTTAATTTTTTTTCCGTTTAACCAGAAAATTTTATTCAACCAAATTAAGTATGTACAAGATACCTGCTCCTTGGACTATTGAGACAGATCTATCAAAAATAACCGAAACTTCTGCTAAGTATTCTTATACCAAAACTTTCACGCTACCAATTAGCCGCAACTTTTAATCTAAGACGTACAATTTTTTTGGAAATAATTCTCTATTTTCTTTATAAGTATGGTTCTGGCAAAAGAAGTATTAACTTGAATGTTTTACATATTCACATAAGTAATAAAAAGCGTAACAACATAAATAGAAACAATTTGAATGAGAAATAAAATTTAAAAAAAACCCTTTAAATCCGGTCTTAATCGGCACACACTACATTTCGTTTAGGGAGCTTCGTGCTTTTAATATAGTATAGATATAGATAGCGGGATGCGTGTGTATCCATCTCAATGAATAAAAATATTTAAAAATTACATTAATAGTTTGTTTAGTAATTTTCATAAAGTATTACTATACGATACAGTGTATGTTTATGGCTTTTTTATACGGCTAAGAAGAGCTTTTGTTGTCTTTATTGTATTGTTCAATATACTAAGCATCTTATATGTATAATTAGGAATAATCTGTGCATACACAATGTGCATATATGCATTATCAAAGAGTATACCATTTCTAAAAATCATAAAAATATTATTAAGAATATGTATTAGTTATAAATTAAAATTTTGAAAAAAGTTTAAACTCTTGAAAATAATAAGAATATTGATCTTATTTAGCCAACTCAATAAGGAAGAACCGCAATAATATTCTAGTCCTTCTACGATCTTTATACTTATTTGAGGAAATATATAACTTGCAAATCAAGGCTAAGGGTTACAAGTCTGCAGTTCTAACTAAGAAGATGTAGAGATATCTTTGACATGAGGAACATTAGAATAATGACCACATGGAATAATGTTTGGCAAAATGGATTAAAAATACAATTATCCATCCATATTATCCACTGAAAAATGGGTTGAGATAATTAACTTTTTAAAAATGGTCAAATATGGATAAAATCCATATTATTCACTTAAAAATTGGATATTTAATGAGTTTTAACTTTTACATTTCGCAAAGACTCAAGGGTTCCTCAAGTTTGGGAGACACAAAAATGATCATATTCAAGAAATCATGGATATCTACATCATCCGCCTATTAATCCATTTTTTATCGGTATTAAGTATGGGTTAGGTCGGATAATTTATTCGTTTTGCATTACCCGTTTTCGACCCGTTCATATAACCCACCCACCCCCCAACGCGCGCTTGCTTGCCAGCCCTTACATGATATTACGATCTTTAAGCTTCTTTCCTACAAGTATATCGTTCATTGCTGTTACTTACTCTTTATCATGGTAATGATAATACTAAAAAACACGACTGAAATGAAAAAAAATCAATACCAAATTCGATCCAATTCTTTCTACTTTGTAATTGTCATTTGGAATCCTCACCTTAAAGAAATAAGTTTTCAAAAAATTCACACATTAGGTCATATATACTATGTGATTATGTTTTACTTAGTAGTTTTATAAGGTACTCTCTATGTTTAATCTGTTAGTGAGAAAATCATGCAAATAACAATTTATCTCTTCAGAAGCCAGCTGGGAGACTATTGGTTAATTGTTTAGTAGTTTCATGTTCTGTTTCAGATCTATGCTTTGTTTGTGAAGGACAGAATGGAAGGTAAAGGAAGGAAAATTGTACTACTACTTATTCTCTTGTTTGGTAAAGTCAGGGAAGGGAGAGAAAGGAAAAAGTATCAAACTTTCCCTCCCTTGAGGAAATATCGATATTCTATACTAATATCTCAAAAAAAAAGTAAAAAAAGTACGACCCAGTACAATACCACTCAGTGGTGTCTGGGGAGGGTAGTGTGTACGCAGCCTTACCCCTACCCTGGGGTAGAGAGGCTGTTTCCAAATAGACCCCCGGCATAAATCCCCAGAATTTGCTCCTGGGGAGACTCGAACTCACAACCTCTCGGTTGTAAGTGAGGGTTGGTTACCATCAGACCAAGCCCCTCTTGTCAAAAAGTACTAATCACAATTTATTTCTAGACCTAATAATAAATACGTTATTTCTAGAGAAGATATAGCAATATTGCTCAAGAATTATGACTTACATATCCTATGCCAACATTTATATTCACGTTTAGATGTATATGTATAAGCTGGCATGTGACTTTGCTTCTCAACTATCCTATCTTCTTTGATTGTAGGGAGCCCTGCCCGCCAGAGGAGCTCTAGTCCTATCCCATCAAGGAAGGATGAATGGCGACATAAGGATGATGATTTAGATAGGAATTCCAGTAGACAGGGTCGCATAGGTGAATCTCATAGGCAGTCTGATCGACAATCTTCTAGGAGTTCTCGCAGTCACCACAGGAACGAGGATTATTCCAGGCATGACAGGCATACTGATGATGATGATAGAGGATATTCAAAGCTATCCTCTCATTCTCATCGTGACTCAAGAGTGAATAATTATTCTAATAACTCCAGGCGAGATAATGATCATAGATCAAGAGTCTACCCACGTGACATTGACAAACACTATCGAGGTAGGTATGATGATTCAGGGTATAGAAGCAAGGACCGGGAGAGAGAAACTTCATCATTCAAAGATAGAGATCCATCATTTGATAGAGTAGGATCAGGTAGGCGTTATAATAACTCTAGCATTGACGATAGTAGATACAGGGAAAGGGATAGGTATAAGGAGTGTAGAGATAGCCGAGATGAGAAGGGGGACCGTAGGAGCGATCACAAAAGTGATAATTCACCTGCTTATGAGGACTCTAGAAGCAACCGAAATGAGTCAAATTCAAGAAAAGACAGTTCTGGGCATCTGCTGAAGGAAGCTTCACAATTTGATGAAATGGTGTTGGATAGTGAGAATTACACTAAAGAGGAAAAGAAGAAATATGAAGACCGTGATCAGTACAAGGGGAGAAGCTACTACAGAGAAACAAAGGAGAAATTTGAAGACAGAAATGTTGACTTTGGTAAAGGGCGAGAGTCTCCAGCTAAGAAGTCAAAGTTCTCAGGCATGGACCAGAGTTCAGAGCAGGGAATAGATGGTATTAAGCATCTTATTCTTCTTCCTGGACTGTGTCATTTATGTTATAATTGCACTCTTTATTTTTCAGGTATGGATCCATCAAGCACGGCTGATGGAAAACTTTCTTCGAGTTCAAAACAAGGTCAAGGTCCAAACAGTGAATTGGCGTTGGAGCAGGGCGTGAAAGACTCTGATATAGATGCTGCAAAAGTTGCTGCAATGAAGGCTGCTGAACTAGGTATATTTCTTCTTCTTTTTCTTTTTGGATATGGTCTGTCTCTATATATTCTTGTATTGCCCAAGTATCCTCTCCTTGTTCTGGTGAGAGTAAAGAATGTGTACAGTTGGGGGCGAATTAAATTGAAGTCCTGGTTATTTGACTTTCCTTTTTTGCTTGATTTGTTAAACCTGGCTAGGTTTGAAAAGAGAAAAAGGGGGTGGGACTGTGGAGGAGGATCTGATGGGGTACAGTGGTATCTCAGGCGGCACTGGATTTAGTTTGTGTTTGTTTTCAAAAAAAAAAAAAAACCTTTAGAACAATTTTAGAAAAATATATTTGGAAAAAGTGGTGTTTGGAATAGTTTTGCCGACGAGTTTTTGGAACATTGTTTGAGTTTTCCTAGAAACATTCCTTTAGATTGTTTTGGTTTTCAGGCAACACTTTGATCTGATTTCTAGAAGTCGAAATTGTTCTTTAACCAAAGTGTTTTGGTTTTGTTTTGGATAAGATTTTTTTATAAGCTCTTTTAATTAGTTGGGACTTAAGAACATTTTAGGGTGTATTACGTTTTATCTATATGATTCTTGCTCCTCGGTTGATCTCCATGTACTGTGAAACAGGCTAAAAGCTGCCTTGTGGTTATAGAAATCTGAAACACGCTTAACCTGTATGGCTGTACTGGCTTAATTTTCCTCCAAGAACAACTCTTACAATATGTCCAAAATACCATCATCTCTCAAGTGTAAGAACCCGTAAATTTTCTTACCGTTCCTTCAACTTGGTTAGGAGCATCAACACTCTAAGTCCCCCTCCCCCCAAACCAACCATCCCCACATTTAATCTCTAACTAATTGAAGGGACCTTTGGGAATTAATGAATCTAATTTAAGTGTAGCAATAGGGTATAAACCTTAATTCCAATTAGCTTGTATCTCTTATATGAATCCTTCGTCTCATTTATGTTCTGTTATTTCACTAAATATATAAGGATTCCAAAGAAATTGCAGGTTGTTTGAGGTGATTTCTCTCTTGTGATTTAGGTTACCTCTATGTGTTATTTACACAATCTGCCATATAAGATCATTCATGATCATCTTATCTTATCGTGTATGACCGCACATTCATCTTAACATCCGCTTTTCTATGGTATTCATTTTACGAATATGTACTAAATCGAATATTTGCTCCTTATAATATTGTTGGTCATACAACAGTTCTATAGATTTTTGTTTCATTTTGGTAGGTATCTTCAGATCCATTGCATTGATTCAGCTCTCCTCCATCCATCTTATTTTAGTTCTATGTGTTTGATTTTCGTCTGTCATGCCATTCTCCTAGAATTGTTAGAATCTCCTCTAATTCCTTCGCTTTAGTTTCATTCTTCGTATGGTAGCGAAACGCGCGATGCATATATTTTATATGGTTTCTACTTATTCTAAAGCCCCTTATTCTGACATTATTCAAAACTCAAACTTTTGGTTATTCTCTCGTGGGGCATTTGCTTGTTGGCACCGGCTGCGGGCAGAAGATGAGGAAGTTTCCTGCTGACTGACGTTGTGGGCATTGCGCGCTAACGAATATGGGCACAAACTACTACTGGGGGTGACATAGGCACATATACACTTGTCACTTTGAATCGGCCAAGACTGTGGGGTCGTCCATGGCACTAGGTGCTGGGAGGCTTTGGCAAGACTCCATGGGATGCGACCAAGGGGTCATGGGACATGGGCAAGGCTCCATGGTACATAATCAGACTTCTCTATAACAACATCCTCATATAACAACCATTCACTATAAAAGTCATATCTTACCTAATCACTTCACCCAGCACTTCTTAGGCCTCCCACTACCCATCCTCTGATCGCCATGATCAACCTCTCACACCTCCTAATCGGGGCATTGGGGTCTATCCTCCTCACATGTTCGAATCATTTCAACCTCGATTCCTGCAACTTATCTTCTATAGGAGCCACGCCCACCTTGTACCTAATATATTCGTTCCTAATCTTATCTCTCTTGGTATGCCCACACATTTATCTCAACATCCTCATTTCTGCTACTTTCAATCTCCGGACATGATATTTTTTGACTGGCCAACACTTGACTCCATACAACATGGTCGGTCTAACTACCGCTTTGTCGAACTTGCCCTCAAGTCTAGATGGCACAGTCTTGTCACACAACACTAAAAGTGAGCCGCAACTTCATCCATCTCGCTCCATTACGGTGTGCGACATCCTCATCGATCTCCCTGTTATCCTGTATCACAGATCCAAGATATTTGAAATGATCTCTCGTGGGGATGACTTGTGTGTATCCAGCTTCACGTCCATTTCTGCTTCATGTTTGTTATAGAAGTATATCACCATTCACTATAAAAGCCAAAAAATATAAGAACAAATGGTGTTGCTGTAATAGAGATGTTCGGTTTTTTTTGTGTGCATATATATATATATATATGGGGCCAATACATAGCAGTCCCTTTAACTTGTCACTATTTTTTATTTAGATACCTCAATTACATCAGTGACCTATTAGACACTCCAACTATATTCTAACTGTGCCTATTGAACACCTCATATAAACTCTTCCACAAAAGTTAACCACGTGATTGTCAAGCGCTCAGACATAGCAGACCAACGAATCATTTAATGACATGTGGGTCTATCTCTATTTCTCTCTCTTTCTTTCTTTCTTTTTTTCTTTTGTTTCTTTGGCTATCACTTGGCAATTTGATACTGGATTAGAAGGTAGTAGTGCTTAGTGTTAGTTCTCTAATGCTTTTGTAATTTGATATAGCAGTCTTCTTTCTTTAGATTTCATTTGTTTTCATGTTGTTGTAGTTAGAAATATCACTTCTGAATATGGAGAAATTGTATAAGTTGGTGTATGGAAGAGAACTGACGTGTGTTGCTTGCTGTTCAAACGCAACATCTAAAACAATAACAAATGATTCATGTAATTAATGATGTTAATTAGGAGGAATAATAAAACAAAGGGGTAAAAAATGGTTGCCGGAACTAATCGGAGATGGAGGAGAAGGAAGATAAGTGTGGAGAGAGTAAGATGTTGGATATTTTTTAGTTATCCACATTTATTTCATTCATTCATGCGCTCAAACTTGGGTGAGATTCACACTTTGTGCCAAGTCAGCTTGAGGTGATCAATAGGCACATTTGGAATGTAGTTGGAGTGTCTAATAGGTCACTGATGTAATAAGGCCTCTAAATGAAAAACAGTGACAAGTTTAAGGGGCTGGCTATGCATTTGGCCCATATATATGTATTGTATATGTATATGTGTATATATATATATATATGTATATGTATATGCCTATCTATTTTATGTATGTATGTATGTACGTGTATGTATATGTTTGATTTATATATATAAGCAAAATACATAGTTTACCCATCAAACTTTGGACCAAATCCCTGTTACACATCTTTTCTACACGGGTTTTATTTTACACACCAAACCTTTCAAAAGTGTATCTATTACACACTGTTTTAACTACGTGGCACCCGCGTGTTCTTCACTTAACCTAGACGCGTGAATGCGCAAAGAAAAAAGTCAAAACTTTGCAAAAAAAATTCATTTTTTTCTCTTTTTACTGTTTCCATTTTATACCAATTTAAGAAAAAGAAAATAACCCTCCACTCTCGTCTTCTTCCCTGTCCCAAACCACCTCCCCCTTAAACAAACTAATGAAACTAGCTCAAACAATACACTTGAAGAAAGAAATACTCTCATAAAAGGTAACGTAGGAGCTTTAAATGATTGTAGAACTTCAGAAACTGTATATATGAAAAAGGAGTAAGCTGAGATTTGAAGAGGAAATGGGAGAGAAACAAGGGAAGAAAGGCGGTCATAGGAGTAAAATATTTGTTTGTTAAAAACAAGTCGGTTGTTTATCACAGGATTTGCGAAGGCTGGGTGGAAAATTCAGTAATCACCATTGTTGAGCTATTGAAAAAGCTTGAAAATTCAACTAGATCTTGTTAATTTTGGATTGTTGATATGAATTTGTAACTCGATTTCGATTGGTTAGTTAAGGTTATTGGGTAATCTCTTCCAATTTGTAGTAGAGTGTTGAAAATCCAGTTAATAAATTTCATGATTTCCTCTGCTGTGGATTGTAACAAATTTGACGAAATGTTCTAGTGGGTTTAGAGGAGGAGGTCGATGGGTAGGGGGTGTCCTTTTTTGTTTTTTTCCTTTTAAATATTATCAATTTGTGTAAATTTAATATTTTCTTTTTTTTCTTGAGTTAGGACACGTGTCATGACCTTATTGGCGCGTGACTTCACACATATTCTGAAAAGCTGGTATAGAAAAAAGTAGTGTGTAATTGACACACTTTTAAAAGGTTTGGTGTGTAAAATAAAACTCGTGTAGAACAGGTGTGTAACAGGGATTTGGTCCAAAGTTTGATGGGTAGATGCATGTATGTGTGTGTGTATGTTTCCTTGGTTGGCTATGGTGATAGGCTGCGTATGATACACCCTTGTGGTCTGGCCCTTCCCCGGACTCTGCGTATGGTGAAAGCTTAATGCACCGGGCTGCCTTTTAGTTGTCTATGATGATGGTCGTTTGACTATATGTGCTTTATTCGAGCACTATACAAAGTTCCTTTTTTTTTTTTTGCAATTAATATCTCATAATTCGCTCTGCTAACCATGTTCTCTTAATTGATTTAATCTTCGCAATGAATCACAGTTAATAGAAACCTTATTGGAACGGGTATCATGACTGCTGACCAAAAGAAGAAGCTGCTGTGGGGAAACAAGAAAACCACCACTGGTACTGAAGAGGTAAATTTACTGCCTGTCCGTCCTCTCCTCCTGTTTTCCTGCAGGTCTGGCAAGTTATTTCCATATTATTACTTTGCATGTCCACCTATAGCACCTTCACCTCTCCGTAAAACTTGTTATTCCTTGGTCGTCTAACAGGGGAACAGTATGAGGTACATTAGTTCCATTTCAAGGTGATGCATATCTTAGTCTCATTTGATCGCTTTTGCTGACATCAGCCTGATTATTAGGTTGCTCATGCTTTAATCAGAGCAACTTGATTTTGACTGCTGCATCAATAGATGTTTATTGCTAGCTTGTTAAATCTCTCTATCCTATGCTCAATGTTATTCACTCTCTTGGTCTTTGTATGTTCAATTGATGGTCGAATATGTAGTCCACTCATCATTGGGACACATCACTATTTGGTGATCGCGAGCGACAAGAAAAATTCAACAAACTCATGGTAATTTCTGTTCCTTTTATTTGCTTTAGATTGTTAGAAGTAATAGTTTCCCTCAGTATTTAGTCTTGATAACTTGTCCCCTCAGCAAAATCTCTTCGTATGTACTAACACACTTTTTAGAGTCTGAGGTTGCCTTGGTACATATGGCCAATTGTAGGGTGTGAAAGGCGACGTGAAGACAGAGAACAAACCAGTCATCCACGACGCAGAGAGACAGAGGGAGCTCCAGATGGATTTGGAGAAGCAATATACTGCTGGACTTCGCCGAAGAGATGGACGTACAGTTGGACTAGGGCTCTAAGGTTTTGCCTGAATCATCTTTGTACTTTTATAAGGCCCGCTGTGGCTGTGTTGTGTTATTTTGCCCTTCTGGAGCTGCATGTTTTACGTCTTACTAAACTATGTATCCTGAAATCTCCGGTATTTTGTGAATTATGGATTGTATTGGTCATGACTTGCCCAGTTAATTTTATGATGGCGAAATCTTTTGTTATAGCTGCTTTTCCCAGCGGGCACAATTGTGTTGTACGCATGTTGGTTCTGTTGGGACCTGGGGTCGTTGATACACACGTGGCTTGTGGAGAATAGCGCTATAATTCCATGCATTAAAAGGGATTTCCGGAAAATACTTACTCGGTGTTTATATTGCATGGCGTGTCTTTTACACTTTAATTACTAAACTATGACTACTTAATAGTTATACTTTTCCTCCAGTATATCACGTAGGGTGTGTTGGGTATATTTTTTCAATTTTTTTTATATTTGATTGGCTTAAATGTTTTGAATAATATTTTCTTCATGAATTTATTTTAGAGGGTGTTTGGCTAAGCTTATAAGCTGGTCAAACGGGCTTATAGGTAGTTTATGGCTTATCTACTTGTTTGGTAAAATTAAATGTGCTTATAAATTAAAAATAAGCCAAAAGTTATAAGTTGGTCTCTCCAAACTTATCAATTTCAGCTTATAAGCACTTTAGGTTTGACCAAAATATTTGCAATTCTATCCCTAAAATATTTCTTTTTAGAATAAAACTCTTCGAATACCCAGTTCTTCAGTTGCTTGTTAATTTCAGCACTTTTATCCAAACATTAATTGCTTATATTTTAAGTCAGTTTCAGCACGTAAAAGTGAATTTCAGCCCCTAATGCTTATCAACTATTCTAAATCGGTAAAGCCAAATGGGCTCTACTCCAATTGGTATCAAAAGGAGGAAAAATGTTTTTGAAAACTCTTTTCAGCCTTCACGTCCATCTCCCCAACCACTCACCCCTCCTAACCCCACCCACCACCCACCTAGCCCCATCCTATCCATGCCCACTCACCACCCACCCTTACCTCTACCCCCGACCCTGCCTCAACTCTCATCCATCGTATTTGCATAATTTATGATTTCTAAAATAATATTTTTTACTTACTAAAAAAACACTAGAAAATATCTTTTGGAAATTCTTTTACTCACTAACCAAACATAATATAATAAGTGATAAAATCACTTATTAGGAAAATATTTCTCAAGAAATATTTTTCTTCTATTATGACTTGACTGGACGTTTAGTGCTTCGGTAGATTGAGACCTTGAGTTGATTTATATGATACATTATGACTTGTAAGTATTGGTTTGAATTTATGAGGGGTTTAGAGTTGGGTTGGAAGAGAAATTCTTATTTTGGAAGCTTTAATTTGGAAGAGTTGACCAATCTTTGACTTTTGAGTAAACGACCTTGAACTGAGATTTGATGGTTTCAATAAGTTCCTCTGGCGATTTTCGACTTAGGCGTATGTTCAGAGATTTCTAAAAGGTTTTGGTGTTATTTGTCGAAAGTTGGTAATTTGATGAATTGAAGAGTTCTTAAGTTTGACCTCTAGTTGAATTTTTGGCCAACGAGCTTTGATGGTGGTTTCCAGACTTTGGATGGGTTCATTTGGTTGAATAAAACTTATGTGCAAAGTTTGGTTGTAGTCCGAAATGTCTAAGTGTGATTACGATACGGTTAGCGAAGCTGGAATGTTTGGAAGTTAAGAGATGAATTTTTGATCTTCGATTCATGGTTATGTTTTTGATGTTTTGGGCCTTGGGACAAGTTTGGATAAGGTATTCAGAGTTGTTGGTAGATTTGATGGGAGATTGGGAAGCTCGAGTTAGTTTCAGAGTGGTTTTGGACAATTTCGGACCATGTTGGATCTGCTGATATCTAGTTTATCACACATACAGAGAGAGGCGTGCGGGTGCAGAGGTCGCACCTAGAGTGTTTGGAGCGCACATGTGAAAGTGGGTGGTCCAGCTAGTGGTCGTTTCTGCGAAGAGGGTAACATAGATGCGAATGAGCACTTACGAAGCTTCGTGCGTGCCTGCGAGGATGAGGCAGACATGAGGAAGTGCATCTGCACAAGGACGTGTGCACCTGCGAGGCCGCAAATGCAGTAGTGGCGTCGCATGTGTGATCACTGGTTGCTAAAGAGCTCGTAGATACGAGCATGTGGGCGCATAAACGAACTTACATATGCGAGTAACTGGGCCGCAGATGCGATATTGCTGCCAAACTTATTTATTTCGAGGGTTAGCTCATATTTCACTATTTTGAGTTTTAGAGCACGGGAAGAGACAATTTTGGAAGGGATTTTCACTATGACTTTTTCGGTAAATAATTTTCATTTGGGTTTGACTATAAATCTTGATTCCCCTTGGATTTATACACTTGGAACATGTGTTTTAAAGAGAAATTTGGGAGTTTTGGGCCGGGGGAGGGGGTTGGGGTGGGGGGAGGGGTTGCCTATAATTTGAGAGTATAATTTGGGGGATTTGAGTACCATTTTGGACTCGATTTTTTAATCTAATTTCACATAATTAAACTCGTGGGGATATGGGCACAAGGATCACCCCTTTACTCGGGTTTTGACCATGTGAGCCGGTTTGAGTTTTGGTGATTTGGCTAACGATTGAGGTTTTATTGTTTGTAATTGATTGCTATAGCTTTGTTTGACGTTATTGAGTTATATTTGACTAGATTCAAGTCGTTTGGTGTTGGATTTTGAAAGGAAAGGTGATTGATTAATTGATTTAAGCTTGCCAGGTTGAGATAAGTCTCTTGTCTATCCTTGTAAAAAGGGATTCTCCCTGTAAGTAATTTATTTGTTACTTGATATATGATTTAGGTAACACGTGTATGCGAGATGAAGAGCGTATATAGTAGCTAGGTTATAATCATAGTAGAATAGGATTAGGCTTATATATTGCCATATTTGAACTATGTGATTTTCTCTTCATGTTTCATTGATTCTATGACTATGTGATAAAGCTGACCCATGATTAGAAATCATGCTTAGGGTACTGGCTTGTTGATTTGCAATATTCATGTTTTAGCCTTAGTTGACTTATAATTTAGTGATTATTGGCTTCGTTTCTCATGTTTAATGTCACGATCGGACTTAAAGATATTAAATGAACATATTAAACTATTATAACAAGCTGAATTACTTGATTAACCATACTTATTTCTTATTTATGTTATGATTAATCCACATTTTATTACTATGTCATAGTGCATCTTCATCATACCATCTCTTTTATATATATATATATATATATATATATATATATATATATATGAGTTGGAGAGTTGGATATTAAGGAAAGTTGAGAATTTTGGCCCAAGGACATAGTGAGGGGATATTGATTATTGATGATATTATTAGTAGATTGGTTGCACGCCGCAACGGCACTTGAATATAGATACGTCCCTCGGGAGTCAGGTGATTACCCATGTTACTTTTGACCTAATGAGTGCAGGCACCAAGATTAGGGCTAGTTTGGACACTTTGCCAATGTCAGGCACATGAATTTGTACTGTGAGATGTCAGGATTAGATCGTGGGCATGCACTAATTGTTAGGATTTATGCCCGTCACTAAAGGGGGGGGGGGGTGAATAGTGCGGCACGAGAATATTGATAAATATTGCGGAATTAAAATTGCAGGAGTAAAGTAAATGCGGTAATTAAAATAGTAAGGAAAGAACACACCGAATTTATCCTGGTTCACCACAACGAGTGGTTAGTCCAGTCCCCGAGAGACTCTCTCGAGATTCCACTAACTCCGTTAAGCTTATGGGTGCCTAACAAACCGTTACACTTGCTCGTAGATGTACACTCTACAAGACTTCAACTTGCTCGAGGATACCTCACCTCAAGACTTCACCTTGCTCGTGGATACCGCACCACAAGACTTCACACACTAAGATTGAGGGTACTTAGCAAACCTGACAATCAATGAGAGGATATGGTCTTCTCAAACACCTTTCTCTATTACAACAAGAACTCTATAATAAGAGTAGATAAAGAGATACAATATTAGCTCTATGAACAACTCAAAGTTGTCTCTCAAATGGCTCAACAAAAGCTCTAAAATGATGCCCAAATAATATCAATATGTATATGAACAATGAGAGATGTTGTGTGTTTAAAATCAGCTCAAAAGACCTCTATTTATAGGTGTTAGAAGTTGTATGCCGTTGCGTAATTGACAATCTATTATGCTGATTTTATGCAAGATAATCGATTATCCACTTTGCATAATCGATTATCTTCTCAACGTTCATAAAACGGAACGTTGGGAAGGCAACGGATAGTGAAATAATCGATTATTCCAATCACATAATCAATTATGTTGCCTTGCGGAATTTCCAGCAAAGCTGGAATATACCAGAGTATACCAGAATCAAAGCTGGAGTATACCAGAATATACCAGAATCAAAAACTTACTTCAAAAACCATTTTGGTTAAAATGAAGACGTTAAAGTCATTTTGTTTGAAGTATATTAAAAATGTTTATGATATATATGATTTAATAAAATGATTTTATGCATATTAATGATGACCTATGTTGAGCCAAAAGACGGGATAACTTAAACGTTGCTTTGCTCTTACATTGGTTCTACCTAGCGACCTATGCCTTGGGTCTTCGGTCTTGAACTTTTGAGTTCGTCTTGGCTTTTCAATGCAATCCATTCATCAATATGCTTCTCGGCATTCAATCTTGATTGTTTGCTAATGCATCTTCATTGTTTGTCATACAATAACATTGTTTAACAAGTTGACTTTATTGTTTGTCATTCATCAAAACCTATACCTGAAAATCATGCTAGTACAACCAAAGCGCACATATCATGGATAGAATGATTTTCTACAATTTTCCCCTTTTTGATAATGACAAACAACAGGAGATATGCATATCGGATTCCCCCTAAATTCATGCTATATCTCAACATACAATTCATGCAAACTATTCCCCTTAATGATAAT
Source organism: Nicotiana benthamiana (assembly GCA_034376525.1). NCBI lineage: Eukaryota > Viridiplantae > Streptophyta > Magnoliopsida > Solanales > Solanaceae > Nicotiana > Nicotiana benthamiana. Next base: position 50,167,614 of record CM067338.1, on the reverse strand, counting down.
TCCACCTCAAATAAGGCATACTATAATGTAGATTCATTCCCCCTTATTTGATGCATATCGCCTAATTTCTTCCCCCTTTTGGCATTAGCAAAAAGAAGAGTATACAAAGGCGACTTTCCCCTTTCGACACTTCCCCCTTTTGGGTATATCAATTGTTAGTGTCAAGAATAAAATAGGAAATACAATGAGGAATATACATTGACGATATTTAAAAAATCATACCAACATGAAATAATACCAAATTTTAATAAAAACATAACAATCATAATAACGGTTATTTTTCGCAAATCATATTACTTAAGAACATATCAACAGTTAATTTTTAACAAACCAATAGTTGTATTAAAAACATGAATCATTTATTTTTCAAGAATATATCAACTGTTATTCAAACCAAAAAAGTATTCATCAAAACATGAATCAATCATTATTTTTAACAAAAATAATTGATCCCAAGTGTTATTCAAGATAAAAGTTATCAAAACATGAATCAACAGAAATAATTAATATCTATTGTTAACAAAGATATATTAATTGTTAACACATATCAACTATTATGTTTTTATCAAAAATATGATAACTAACCGAAATTCCCCCTCGATGCAATAAGGTTTCGTGCTTGGTGCATCTATTACGATATTGTAGTCTTCAAGTACACCTGCAAACATACCTAAAAATAGGTTTTCGGTACCGAGGCACTTTTGGGTCCTTGGGGGTTAGGCAAATAATAATCATAGTCAAAAGATAAATCTCTATGTTTTGCAAAACATATGGGCGCAATGTGTTCTACCCGGTTGCAATAATGACATATAACATTCGGGTTGTGCATATGTCTTAGTTGAGCCAAAAATGTTCTAGGTGATCTAAAGTCGTTATTCCTAGACGTATTGCGATTCCAAGAGTTATTTCTAGGTGGTCTAGAATTATTCATTCTAGACTCATTAACAAAATTTCTAGAGTCGTTTCTAGGTGGTCTAAAATGATTAATTTTAGACTCATTAGTGAAGTTCCTAGAATTATTTCTAGTTGGTCCAACTTCATTTCTACCATCCTTTCTAATATTCTTCTTAATTTCTTCAATTGTTTTAGGATCATCAACACTACGTTTTTCTAGTGTGTTCCTAAGTTCTATGTTCTCTATTTTCAAAGAACTACAGGAAGAACAATTGGAACTTTGATCAATTGAAGAGGCTTCATTCATTTCCTTAATTTTATTTTTAAGATCAATATTATCATTTTCTAAAAATTTATTTTCTTCTTCTAACTTCTCATTATCACGAGTCAATTTTTCAAAATCTTTTTCTTTCAAAGAAATTTATTTTTCAAAATCTTTTTCTTTCAAAGAAATTATTTTCTTCAATTCTTTTATGGTTTTGGAAGCTCTAATAAATTCACCATATAATTCATCATAGGCATTTCGCATTTCTTCAAACGAGTAAGAGTTAGAATTACTTACCTCTTCTTCCTCGTTGTCCATGAGGCATAGTGCGACAGTTTCATCGCCCGAGCTGTCCGAATCCCATGTCACGCGCCTATGGTGTTTCTTCTTTTTCTTGTCCTTGGGTTTTGGACAATGTGATTTGGTGTGGCCAAGTTTTCCACAATTTTGGCATGAAGGACTTGGTTCTTCCTTCTTTATTTCCTTCTTCATAAACTTATAAAACTTTTCAATTATATCATTGGAAATAATATCATCATCGCTTTCCGAATCACTTACCTCGACTCTTTTAGAAGATGAGGCTTTGAAGGCAATATTCGAACTTTTACTTCTAAGATAGGGATTAAGAATTGTGCTTTCATAAGTTTCGAGGTTACCTCTTAGTCCATCAATTGTGACATCCGTGATTCCTATCGACTCTTGGATGGCATTGGCTTTGGAACGCCATTCGGGAGTGAGACTCCGTAGGATTTTTCGAACAAGATCTTTGTTCGTGTACACTTTCCCGAGAGCATGAAGATCGTTGACGATTTTTGAGAATCGTTCGAACATAATGCCGATGGGTTCTTTCTCCCTCATTTTAAAGAGTTCATATTCATGTGTTAGAAAATCAACTTTAAATTCTCGGACTTGAGACGTACCTTCATAAGTGATCTCGAGTTTATCCCACATCTCCTTGGCGGTTGTGCAGCAAGAAATCTTCCGATAGTCATCCGGATTCACCGCACAATATAATAAGTTGACGGCCTTTGCGTTATTTTCAACTTTCTTGACGTCCTCGGCATCATATTCATCTTCCTCCTTTGGAACCGTGGTTTTCCCAACTTTCTTTGTTGGCATTTGTTCACCGTTCTAGATGATTTGCCACAAGCGAAAGTTATTTGATTGGATGAAGATTCTCATCCGCTCTTTCCAATATGTGTAATTTGTTCCGTCAAATAGCGGAAGCCTATAGGTGGAGTGTCCTTCGCTCATCATTCCTGCGTTCAATATTCTCAACAAAAAATATATATCATTCTCTCAACCGGTTAAGGCTTTCAGAGAGTTAGGCTCTGATACCAATTGTTAGGATTTATGCCCGTCACTAGAGGGGGGGGGGATGAATAGTGCGGCACGAGAATATTGATACATATTGCGGAATTAAAATTGCAGGAGTAAAGTAAATGCGGTAATTAAAATAGTAAGGAAAGAGCACACCGAATTTATCCTGGTTCACCACAACGAGTGGTTAGTCCAGTCCCCGAGAGACTCTCTCGAGATTCCACTAACTCCGTTAAGCTTACGGGTGCCTAACAAACCGTTACACTTGCTCGTAGATGTACACTCTACAAGACTTCAACTTGCTCGAGGATACCTCACCTCAAGACTTCACCTTGCTCGTGGATACCGCACCACAAGACTTCATACACTAAGATTGAAGGTACTTAGCAAACCCGACAATCAATGAGAGGATATGGTCTTCTCAAACACCTTTCTCTTTTACAACAAGAACTCTATAATAAGAGTAGATAAAGAGATACAATATTAGCTCTATGAACAACTCACAGTTGTCTCTCAAATGGCTCAACAAAAGGTCTAAAATGATGCCCAAATAATATCAATATGTATATGAACAATGAGAGGTGTTGTGTGTTTAAAATCAGCTCAAAAGACCTCTATTTATAGGTGTTAGAAGTTGTATGTCCGTTGCTTAATTGACAGTCAATTATGCTGATTTTATGCAAGATAATCGATTATCCACTTTGCATAATCGATTATCTTCTCAACGTTCATAAAACGTAACGTTGGGAAAGCAACGGATAGTGAAATAATCAACTATTCCAATCACATAATCGATTATGTTGCCTTGCGGAATTTCCAGCAAAGCTGGAATATACCAGAGTATACCAGAATCAAAGCTGGAGTATACCAGAATATATCAGAATATACCAGAATCGAAAACTTACTTCAAAAACCATTTTGGTTAAAATGAAGACGTTAAAATCATTTTGTTTGAAGTATATTAAAAATGTTTATGATATATATGATTTAATAAAATGATTTTATGCATATTAATGATGACCTATGTTGAGCCAAAAGACGAGATAACTTAAACGTTGCTCTTACATTGGTTCTTCCTAGCGACCTATGCCTTGGGTCTTCGGTCTTGAACTTTTGAGCTCGTCTTGGCTTTTCCATGCAATCCATTCATCAATATGCTTCTCGGCATTCAATCTTGATTGTTTGCTAATGCATCTTCATTGTTTAACAAGTTGACTTCATTGTTTGTCATTCATCAAAACTTATACCTGAAAATCATGCTAGTACAACCAAAGCGCACATATCATGGATAGAATGATTTTCTACACTAATAGCTTAGACGTGGCTCTTATATACATATTTATATTTGAACACGAGCATGCATTGGTAGCTTAGTTTCATACAGTGGTTCTTATATCTGGATGTCAATTGACTCATATCATAAATAACTGAAATAACTGATATTGTATTCTGTCTCTTTATTTAAAAAGCATGACTAAATCCAAAATTTAGTATACTTTTACTTTTGTACATGACTGATGATATCATGAATTATAACATGTTCTAATTATATTTTCATAAGCTCATTGGGTTGGTAGTAGTTGTTAGTGTAGACCCCTCGTCACTGTTTTTTCAAGACCAAACTTGATACTTCCTGAATATTTTGAATTTGTACTCACACCACATTTCTTTACATATTTATGCAGGATTTGAGGCTAGTATTAGCAGTACCCATTGAATTGAGTAGGAGTAATTTGTTGGAGACTTCACGGTGGGTCGCTTTACTTGTCCGATCTGCAGCACACAAAATCTTTCTTCCATACTCGTTTATATCTATCTATGAATTTTTGTTTCCGAACATATATTGTTGTCCAGTTGAGACTATGTACTCTTGTTAGATGCTCATGACGATATTGTGATACTAGGTCTTGGGAGAGTTTGTGAGACAGTAGTGGTCGCGTTTAGACATTGTCATTGATTTATGTGTTATACACCATTTTAACACAGGTCAAATATTGGTAATTATGAGGTTTAATTAACTAAAGAGAGTCACCACCTAATTATTTTAAAGGTGAATTAGGACACCTATTTACTAAATAATGGTTAAAGTTAACTCTAAGTTTAACTTTAACATTATGGGTAAGAATTCTAATTAATCCTATAGGGAATGTTGTGAAGGCGCCCTATGTGATCCGTTAAATACGGTTAATGAAGGAAATTAGAGAGAAAGAACGATGTATGAAATTTTCTGTGTATTCAACTTGATTATTCTCTGTACATATCGTTGCTTTATACATATTAGAAAAGAATTTATGTATAACCACCTATACAGCTGTCCCTATCCTATTGGTAAAAGAATAACAAACTATGAGATAAAGACAAAATAAGAACCTTATTTACAATCAAATACATAAGAATCTTCTACTAGTAATCATAAAATACCAAGTAAAGGTCTGGGCCCAAGAGTGAGTCCAATAACGTCTGGGCCCAAGTACTCTCCAAGAGTAATACACTTCATCATAGGTCCAGTAACAAATGCCTAAATTAGAGCACTCTATCTTTATTCAGACATAACCTCGAGTGGCCCGAAGAGGCATTCCAACATTAACCTTTCTGTGAACTTTTGTAAACCATAGGAGGAGATTTTTCTCCGGCAACCCCCCCCCCCCCCCCCCGGGAAGTTGGACACCAGTGATCGAACGCCCAACTTGTATAAAAAGGAACGATGAAGAGACCTGGCAATAGCCTTAGTGAACAGATCTGCCAGCTGAGAAGAAGAGGGAACAAAAGACAATGAAATTAATCCATCAAGAAGCTTTTCACGAACAAAATGACAATCAAGCTCTATGTGCTTGGTCCGTTCATGAAAGACATGATTTTTTGCGATATGAATCGCTGCCTTATTATCACAGTGAAGCAACACTGGCAAAGATGGTGAAATAGTTAAATCTTGGAGAAGGCGAACAATCCAAGTGATCTTTGCAACGAGGCGGCGCATCGATCTATACTCTGCCTCTGCCGAAGAAAGTGAAACAATAGGTTATTTTTTAGATTTCCAGGAGATTGGGGATCCGCCCAGACTTAAGAAAAAACCACTAACGAACCGCCGAGTATCGGAACAAGCGGCCCAATCGAAATCACAGTAAGCCAAAATCTGGTAAGAAGAGTCAGGACTCATAAATAATCCAAGACCAGGATCTCTTCTCAAATATCTTAAAGTGTGACAAGCAGCGTCCAAATGTCCAGAACATGGAGATTGCATGTATTGACTAAGGGCGTGAACGGTAAAGGAGAGGTCAGGGCATTTATTGGTTAAATAATTCAATTTCCCCAAGAAGCGTCTGTAGATAAGAGGATCCGGAAGCAGAGTTCCACATGTAGCAGAAAGTTTGAGAATTGGGTTCAAAGGCGTAGAGATAGGCCGTGAATCAAGGCAATTGAACTCTGAAAGAAGCTCCAAAGCAAATTTTCATTGGGTAATCACGAAACCTCCATTCTCTGTAATCAACTCCATGCCTAAAAAATAGTGTGTCTCACCTAAGTCCTTAATTCAAAATTCAGAGTCTAAAAAAGATTTAATCTCACTGATTTCTTGCTTGTGATTCCCAGTAATAAGAATGTCATCGACGTACACAGCAAGTATAGTAACCAGATTCCCCGTGATTTTAAAGAAAAGGGAGTAGTCGTTGGGAGAACAGAGGAATCCTCTTGTAGCCAAAGCTGAAGATAAACGAGCATACCATTGGCGAGATGCTTGTTTGAGCCCGTACATGGATTTGTGTAGTCGACAAACGTGAGAGGTAAAAGGAGGGGTCACACTAGGAGGGAACGCATATAAACTTCCTCATCAAGATTGCCATGAAGAAACACATTATTGACATTAAGCCGGTACAATGTCCAACCTTTCTTTACTGCAACAGAAATAATGCATCTTATAGTTGTCATTTTTACTACGGGAGAAAATGTCTCTGTATAGTCAATCCCCTCCCTTTGAGTATCCCCTCGTATTACCAATCTAGCTTTCAACCGTTCTAAAGATCCATCTGACTTCAATTTAACTTTGTAAACTCATTTGCAGGGCAGGGCCTTCCTCCTAGCGGGCAACTCAACCACATCCCAAGTTCGATTGGAAACAAGAGCCTCAAGTTCATTAGCCATTGCAGCTCTCCAGCCAAGATGCATTATAGCTTGTTGGTAAGAGGTAGGTTCATTAATTTGGCAAATAGAGTTAATTAGTGTTTGGTTCTTTGAGGCCATTGCTGAGAAAGAAGAACAATGTAAAGGGAGTAAATGGGGGTTAGGAGAAAAAACTGAATAAGCAGTAGAACATATATAATCAGATAAATAGGTTGGAGGATTGTGTTCCCTTTGTGATCTGCGCAACAATGGCTCTTATTCTAGCGATAACACTGTAGTAGACTCACTAGTACCAGGAGATGTGTGAAATGTACCTGAAACATCAGTAGATGTAGGAGAAAAAGAAGGAGAAGGAACATAGGGGCTAAGAGGTTCTGGTGAAGATGATGAAGGTGGCTGCTCAGGTGTTGGTGAGTGTGACTCATCTGTAGGAGGAAAAGTGGCGGGAAACAATTTAGTCATTGGAGTGGAGCAGGAGAAAGGAAAAATGTCCTCAATAAACTTGATGTCCCTAGAGATAACAATTTGATTGGATTGTAGAGTGAGAACCTTATATCCCTTCTTTCCAAATGGATAATCTGAAAAATTCCTAGAACAGCCCTAGGACTCAACTTATCTCCGTTTTTAGGAAGTGTTGATACAAAACAAAGACACCCAAAAGGCTTAAGAAGCTTATAAGGTGACTTGTGATGCAAAACTTTAGAGGGAAATCTGTTGATCAAATGGGTTGCAGTGAGTAGGCACTCTCCCCAATGCCTTTTAGGAGCATGAGACTGAAACAATAGAGCCCTACATGTTTCTAATAGGTGTCTATGTTTTCACTCGACCACACCATTTTGTTGCGGCGTTGCGACGCATGAAGTTTGGTGAATTATACCTTGGGAATGAAAATATTCAGTGGTGAGGTTTCCTGATCCCAACTCAAAAGCATTTTCTGACCTGATCAACTTAACTTTAGTGGAAAACTGTCGCTCAACAATAGAAATAAAGGATTTAAGAGTAGGGAAGGCATTTGATTTAGTGCAAAGTAGGAAAGTCCAAGTTCTTCTTGAGAAGTCATCAACAATAGTTAAAAAATATCTTTCTCCTTTATAAGTTGGAGTTTTATAGGGTCCCCAAGTGTCTATATGAATTAATTCAAAACAATTCTTTGAAGTAATGGAACTCTTGGGAAAGCATAGTTTAGATTACCTTGCCATGGGGCATATCTCACAAGGAAAATCAATTTTATCATTGAGTGTTATTGGTAAAACTTTGATACTTTTCATAGAATGAAATGGTAAATGCCCTAATCTCTTATGCCAATGAAGGATAGAATCAGAAGCAGAATGAGCTGAAATATTTTGATTAATAGTAGCACAAGATTTATTAGTACAATCTTGACTCAATAGACTCAGGGAAGAATACCTTTGACATACTAACTTGGAACAACAAATAGAACAAACTAGACCTAGACTCATGACTGGAATCAAAAAAAGGATTGGAAACAGTGGTTTCTGGGAAATGATATCCATTTGGGAAGTGTTATCTCTCATCACATAGAGCCCTGCTCCAGCTTCACCAAGAACTTGTTCCCTCTTCAAAAAAGGGGCATGTAATCAAATTGTGTACAAAGCTGAGAAACTGATAGAAGATTGTGTTTAAATGCAGGGACAAGAAGCACATTGTGCAACCCAAAATCTGGAGTGAGATAGAGGCTTCCCACATAGAAAACTTTTACCTTATATGAGTTGGATAGGATGACTAAAACAGGACATGCTAGCTCTAAAACATTATGTAATAGGGATCTTTCAAAAGTAATGTGTTGTGAAGTACCGGAATCAATAATCCAAGTAAAGTGGGTTAAATTAGAATAAAAGAAAGTATAGATATGACAACCATAATGCATACCGGCCAGATTTGCACTGGCAATGACCTCTGAATTGTTGATTCCAGGTCCTCCTTGCATTAATTGGAACATCTGGATAAGCCAGTCACATTGCTCTTTTGTGAATCCTTGACTGCTGACAAGTGATGACACAGAATTGGCTTCCACTCCATTGGTTAGTTCCTGCTCAAAAGCTACTGCATTAACCTATTGATTCCCAAAGTTTCCCTTCTTGGCTTATTAAACTTAAAGTGTGAAAGGTATCCAATAAGTTTGTAGCTGTTTTCTTTAACATGTCCTGATTTTCTGTAGTACTTGCAATACTGATCTGATTTCTTAATTTCAAGGTTACCAGAATTTGGTGTCTTGTATTCTATTGTATTCCTTGGTGGATTCCATCTTTGCCCAGTGGTAAAAAAAGTAGAAGGATCAGAGTTAAGGACATTGTTAGAGTGTTCCTCTCTTTGCGATTCCTCATGTAAAATGATAGAGTACGCTTGAGCAGTAGTGGACAGAGGTTTCATCATCAAAATATTTCCCCTCACACCAGTGTACACATCATTGAGACCCATCAAAAATTGTATCAGTTGTTGATTTTCATTCATTTTAATATTATGAGTCTTAGCTCCACAATTGCACTCACAACTGTAGATCATAAAAATATTGAGTAATTTCAGTTGATCCCAAATTCTCTTAATCTTAGTAAAATAACCTGCTACATCTGAAGTACCTTGACTAATAATATTAAGCTCTCTTTGCAACTGAAAGAGTTTAGTTCCATCTACTTGTCCATATCTCTGCTCAAGTTCATTCTAAAGCTCTTTAGCAGTTTGAGAGTAGATCACACTTTCAGCAATATTTCTGCTAAGAGAGTTCAGCAACCAGGCAATCACCATGTCATTGGTTCTCTTCCACTGTGTCTGCAAGGGTGAATCCAAATCTGGACTAGTACATGATCCAGTGATAAATCCTAGCTTATTTTTGTGCCGAGAGAGAGATCAGTACTCCTCTGCGCCAGTTAGCATAACAAAAGCCATCGAAGTTACATTAAGGAGGTTCATTTCGAGACTATCTGATGGAGAAAGAAAATAAGGGTGACATGAATCTATTTGTTGAGAATGAGTGAGTGCAGATTTAGAGGTATATCCTGATTGAGGAGTAATAGGATCAGTCACAATCTCTACCATGATTGTAGATGAATTTGAAATAGGAATTTAAAAAATAATGTATAAGCTTTCAGAGATGCTCTGATACCTTGAAGGAAATTGGAGAGAATAATGATGTATGAAATTTTCTGTGTATTCAGCTTGATTATTCTCTGTACATATTGTTGCTTTATACAGAATAGAAAAGAATCTATGTATAACTACCTATTCAACTGTTCCTGTCCTATTGGTAAAAGAATAACAAACTATGAGATAAAGACAAAAAAAGAACCCTATTTACAATCAAATACATAAGAATCTTCTAGTAGTAATCATAAAATACCAAGTAAAGGTCTGGGCCCTAGTACTCTTTAAGAGCAATACACTTTATCATAGGTCCAGTACAAATGCTCAAATTAGAGCACTGTATCTTTGTTCAGACATAACCTCGAGTGGTCAGAAAAGGCATTCTAACATTAACCTTTCCCTGAACTTTTGTAAACCATAGGAGGAGATTTTTCTCCGGCAACAATTAACCAGCAAAACTTAAGTTAATTAATATCAAATAATTATTTTATAAGAATATTTGGAAGTATTGTAGCTAATGATTGAAGTAAACTTCTTTTATTAAGCTTTCACAAAAAAAAAAGGACCAAAAATAGTTAAAGTGCATTGTAGCAAATGTGATGAACTTCTAGCATTTTTGCATTGAAAAAATAGATTGTTCGAGACATGCGGATTTTAAAACTTCTTTCAAGATATTAAAGTTCACAAAGTTAAAAGAACACCAAGTTATGCCTATGTTTCAATTTGAAATGAATGAATTAAAAAAAAAATACTGCAAAGATAACTCATAAATCTTTACTTGGTATATTAAATATTTTAGAGAAACGAATAGCCACTAATTTAAAAATGTATTTGTCAAGATAGGCGTTGGTTTAAAAATCAATTTCAATTATTAGCTTTAAACTTTTCACCCAAGATATAAATTATAGGTAGTTAATCATGAGCTTCTGCTGACCATTTTCAGCACGGAGAAAAATTAACTACGCAAACGCAACCAAATTTATAAAGTTAGACAACATAGACGATAAAAGGCAAACAACAAAAAAAAGGAAGAAAGATGCCATCGGCATCGCAAATGCTTTGCTTGTTTTTTTGCTATCCAATGCACTCTAGGAATGTGGAAATGTGTGTCGACTCCATGCTCAGATAGGAGCGAGTCTTGCATTAAAACTCTATTTTTTATTTCAAGTAATATGCACCGAAAGAGAATAAGAATTAGAATGAAAGATGTCTATTTCTGGAAGTGCTAGAGAAATTAGGTGAAAACTAAAATATAATAGCAGAAACAAAGCAAAATCAATCATATTGGTATTGGAATTATTTAAATGATCTATAATTTTAACATTTCATTTTTTCTTACTTGAAGACACTTCCCAGATATTCTCATGATAAAAGAAACCACAAAAGTATTTGTTTTGCCAAAAAGTTATTTGAGTACTTAAATAGCTCTAAAACAATCAAAAATAATATGGGTTAATTAGAAGTAAAAGTAATATGAATTAGAGAGCATAAAATGATCAAGATCTGTGATTCAGTGTTAATAATTCGAGATACAAGAGCAATAAGATAAGTAGTAAATTTTGTACAAGAGATAGAGAGAGAATCAGATAGAGAGAGAGTTGTATATTTTCAATAGTAAAATACACATGAGTCTTTACAAAGAGAAGATCCCCTTTATATACTAAGGGACCTTCCTCGAAATAATCAAAGAAAAGTACAAGGGTTGGTGGACTTAGCATACGGGTGTCAGAGCTCGAAACGACGTCGCAGTGAGTTAGGTCACTCGGCCCGTCTACTATCCGAGTCCGACCTTCCTCGAGTCGACCATAATTAAGCTGCTTTCATCACCGAGGACGTATGTAGATAGTGTAGGGATGTAAGGAACCAAATTTTTCCAATACAGATAGTCCCTCTGTTTATTGGAGACATAATCGGGAGGCGTCTTCAATGGACGAACATACATGCTTGACACTTCTGGAAATTTGGCCAGTCCTGTTGATACCCCTATAAAAGACGTGCCCATATGTGAAGAGGTCAATCCGTTGACATATTACCTCCCTTTTGGGGTTCTTTTTTAAGATGACGTCATCGATCACGTGCTTGATCATTACTTTTGCTCCCGAGACGATTCATATTATGACATGACGTTTAGGTTTCCTGCGCCGGTTTTCGATTCATGCCTTTTCGATTTCCGTGCATCCTTTCCTACAAATAGAGGGGAAGTTGAACTTGATTCATCTTTCGAACCTTTTCTGAGAATATTTTCCCAATCTTTTCCTTGTCTTTTTTGATGCTCGTTGTTCTTTCTTTTCTGAAACTCCCATTCTTAGGAATCAAACCCGAGACCAAAGGCGTCTTTTTCTTATAACTTTCGCTATGGATAAACGTCATCATGATGACACCAGGACTAAGGACGATGCTCCCTCTAGGGCTTCGTCATCCTCAGATGATGGGGATGCCGAAGAATTTTTCGTTCTATTATCAACGACCAATTTTCTTCCCCTGGATGTGGATAAAAGGAAGGATTTCCAGAACAAGTGTAAACTCCCTCCTTGGGAGCACAGTGACTTGATGCCGTCTCACTTGTCCGCTCTCAGGAAATCGTATAATATTCCTGATTATGTTGAGATGGTGCCTGCTGGGCTAAACCATGACAATGTGCACATGCCCGGGTACTGTGCATTTTACGAGTACGCCTTTCAAATCGGTTACAGCCTCCCGTTTTACCCTTTGGAGGAAGAACTCTGTCGTCGGTTCGGGGCATGCCCGGCCCAGCTTACTCCGTACGCGTTGAAGGTGTGTAGGGTACTTACCATCTATGATGCAAAGGCTGGGAAAGAGATTACCGTAATCACTTCCTACATATGTTCAGTGCCATCTTTATGAGAGGCTCGATGCTCCAGTTAAGGAGTCGGGGCAAGAAGAGCTTTGTGTCGCAGGTGGATGACAAGGCCAACTACAAATTTTGGACGAGATTTTTCTATGTGCGTATCGAGCACCTTGTGTCTATCACAAAAGGGTTTCCAGAGGTGTGGAACGATGCACGTAAGTATTACAGTGCGCAACATTTATTAAGGCAATCTTACCTTGCTATATTTCTTCGTCGTAAACTTTTACTTGTTTTCATGTAGTGACGGCTCGCCCTCCTCGTAGGGCTGACGACATTAGGTCGTGGGTGCAAGCGTTAATTCCATTTGCAGAAGAATGCCGTTCCTGGCCTGAATTCCTTAGGCTTTATGGTCTGGCAGGTAACGGCCTTACCTAATTTTTCCTTCCGTTATGGTTTGGGGGTTCCTCATAATTTTTCTTGCCCGTCTCATACTTACTTTGGCAGGTCGGGATGCCTCTAAAAAGGCACAGAAGAAGAAGACCCTGGCCGCCCCTACTAGGGTGGTATCTGACCTTGAGGGGGATATGATCCTCGTTGGCACGTCCAGGGGCAGTACTTCGCCCCCCTCAGGACAAGAGGTCGCATTAGTAGCGGCTCCAGAGATAGTACCTGAGGTCGTGTTGGGGGTCGTACCTGAGACGACGCCCATGGAGATACCGGAGGCTGTTCCTGAGACTCCCTCTGGGGTTTCCCCCACAGGGGCGTCCACTGCTGAACCGAATCCATCTGAACCCGCTCTGCATCCCACGGAGGGGGTATGTGAAGAGGAGGAGACATTGGAAATGAGGCAGTGTCGGATTCTTACCGGCAAGGCCGTGGCTACTCAGACGAGGAAGGTTAAGCCATCCCGCCCTGAGTCGAGGCCGGTCTTTATGGACGAGGCCATTCGCTCAGGAGGTCCGCTCTTAGTAGGGAGACCACGGAGAGGAGGAGAGAAAGTGTGGACGTGGCGGGCCCGGGGCCGCCACGGAGGACGTGGGCAGAGGAGGTGGGTCCTTGGACCAGGTGGAGATGGTGGCCGGCTAGTCCTCTCGTCGCATAGTGATTCCAAGACACTATAACTTGTTGGAGAATTACAAGGAAGCGGCCACCAATATGACACTCTTGTGTGCCAGTGCTGGGCGTGCGGCCCTGGCGGAACTTAACGACAAGGTCTTGGCCCAAAGGGTGGCGAGTGCGGCCTTGCAGGTATGCCTTTGCCTTGATCGATGATCTTTATTTTGTGCTATTGGAGGGTGATTTTCCACATACTTACTTAGTATCTTTTCCAGACTCTTGTCTTAGAGGCGGAGAAGAGTCGACGCCAGAAGGAGAAGGTGGCCAAGTACAACAAGCTAGTGCAGAAGTACACAGGACGCGCGAGGTGCACCGGACCTTGGCCGATATGTATAAGTAGGACCCTAACTTGAGGGTGGTTCATGAAGGCCTCGTGGAGTTCGAGGAGCGGTTGAAGAAAAGGGTGGCTGAGCTAGAGAAAGTTGATGAACATCTCATAGCCGTTGTTGCTAGGGCCTCGGAGATGGAGATCCTTATTCAAGTAAAGGATGAAGAATTGCAGCTCACCCGCGTAGTGGTGGATGAGGCGATGGAATTACGCACCCGGATGGCAGCCTTAACGGCGGAACTTGATGCCACGAAGGCTGAGGTCGAGGATCTCAAGCGAGCTCTTGCACAGGCCGACACGTCCCGTGAAGCACACGAGATGTGTGTGTACGCTGAGGCCAGGATGGTCGTGCTCGAGGAATATTTGGCGGCTGGTCGAGCATTTGAGACGGAAGTTGAGAGCCAGCGCCAGTTGGTTAGAGCCGCTCGTGAAGCGGCCAGTTATAGTCCTGAATCGCCGGCGCGGGAGGGGGGAAACTCTGCAGACGTTAATCGTTTGGAATCCAACTCTTGGATTTCCAAAACGTACCCTCCTGGAAATGAGGACGGGCCACTTGAAGGCCATGCCGGGCAGGATAAGTAGTGGATTGTTAGTATCCTTTTAAATATACCTGTAAATACCAATTTTTGTATCATGGGTGTTTGGCCCCTTTGATAAAGACATATAATTTTTGTTGTAAGTAATCTTTTCTATTCTTTTTGGCACGTTGTTGTATTTTTTACCGTAGCTGCGTAGAGCTTGATGGCTTTAGCTGTGTAGAACTGACAGCCATAGCCGTGAAAAACAACGGCCGTAGCTTTTCATAATTCGACGGCCCTAGCCGTATAGAAATGATGGCCTTAGCCATATAAAATGATGGTCGTAGCCTTATAATAATGATGGCCATAGCCATGTAAAATAATGGACGTAGCCTGATGACCTTAGCCGTATAAAATGATGGACGTAGCCTTATAAAAACAATGGCCGTAGCCTTATAAATATGATGGCCATAGCCATGTAAAATAATGGTTGTAGCATGATGACCTTAGCCATATAAAATGATGGCCGTAGCCTGATGACCTTAGCCATGTAAAATGATGGTCGTAGCCCGATGGCCTTAGCCATATAAAATGTTGGCCGTAGCCTTATGAAAAAGATGGCCATAGCCATGTAAAATAATGGTCGTAACCTGATGGCCTTAGCCATATAAAATGATAGTCGTAGCTTGATGGCCTTATCCATATAAAATATTGGCCGTAGCCTTATGAAAACGATGTCCATAGCCATGTAAAATAATGGTCGTAGCCTGATGGCCTTAGCCATATAAAATGATGGCCGTAGCCTTCTGAAAACGATGGCCATAGCCATGTAAAATAATGGCCGTAGCCTGATGTCCGTAGCCTGATGGCCTTAGACATATAAAATGATGGCTCTAGCCTTATGAAATGATGGCCATAGCCATTAAAATAATGGCCGTAGCCTGATGGCCTTAGCCATATAAAATGATGGCCGTAGCCTTATGAAAACAATGGCCATAGTCATGTCGAATAATGGTCGTAGCATTTTTCTTCATTTGGAGATGGCCGTAGCCTTTTCATTTATTTGGAGATGACCGTAGCCTTTTTCTTCATTTGGAGATGGTCGTAGCCTTTTCAATTATTAGGAGATGGTCGTAGCCTTTTCATTCATTTGGAGATGGCCGTAGCCTTTTCATTCATTTGGAGATGGCTGTAGCCTTTTTATTCATTTAGAGATGACCGTAGCCTTTTCATTCATTTAGAGATGGCCGTAGCCTTTTCATTCATTTGTACATGGCCGTAGCCTTTTCATTCATTAGGAGATGGTCGTAGCCTTTCTATACATCTGGAGATGGCCGTAGCCTTTCTATACATCTGGAGATGGTCGTAGACTTTCTATACATCTGGTGATGGTCGTAGACTTTCTATACATCTGGAGATGACACTAATCCAGTCGCTGTATCATGTCGGCTTGGAGAGTACATGGAGAGGCGGACATGATGCACTTGTGCTGCAAACATCTCCAGGTGACCCCTTTTCCGCCTCGTTAAAATCCTTCCCGAGAAAACCCAATTGGGACAAAACCCGGGTAAGGAAAAAAAGAGTACGACTCAAGTGACACCTTTTTATAAGTGGAAATGTTTCCGGTGAGCGACGTTCCAGTTGTTCCGGAGTGTCTTTCCTTCCATTGTCTCTAGCTGGAATGCTCATTTCCCGGCCGCCGTCGTGATTTTGTAGCGTCCATCCCAGTTTGTGCCCAATTTCCCTTCACTTGGGTTTTTTGAGGCCAAAGTCTTGGCTTTGAGGACATAATCCCCTACTTTGAGTAGCCTTATTTTTGCCCTTTTATTGTAATATCTTTCGACTTGTTGTTTTTGGGCTGCCATCCTGATGTGGGCCATTTCTCTTCTTTGTTAGGCTTCATCAAGATCTTGGAGTCTGCTGATATCGTTTTCTGTCCCGCTGGTGTGTGAATACCTTAGGCTAGGTTTGCCCACTTCAACTGGTATGACAGCGTCGGTTCCATAAACCAGAGAGTAGGATGTTTCCTCGGTGCTGGACTTAGGTATGGTTCTGTGCACCCACAAGACTTCAGGTAGTAGTTCTGGCCATATCCCCTTGGCATCCTCGAGCTTCTTTTTTATTATGTTTAGAGTTATTTTGTTGGAAGACTCCGCTTGACCGCTGGAGGCGGGGTGGTATGGCATGGACAATATCCTTTTGATGCGCCATTTTTCGAAGAACTCGGTCGTTTTCTAACCAATGAACTGGTGCCCGTTATAGCAGCTGATTTATTTGGGGATGCCGAAACGGCATATGATATTCCTCCATATGAAGGTGATGACTTTTTGTTTGCGTATTTGCGCGTAAGCACCTGCTTCCACCCACTTGGAGAAATAGTCAGTTAAAATAAGTAAAAATCATACCTTTCCTCGTCCTGAGGGTAGTGGGGCGACTATATCCATTCCTCACTTGATGAATGGCCAGGGGGAGGTGACAGAATGGAGGGGTTCTCCTGGTTGGTGTATCATTGGGGTGAACTTTTGGCACTGCTCGCATCTGCGGACATACTCAGCAGCCTCTTTCTTCATGGTAGGCCAGTGGTAACCGGCGCGTATGATGCACCTCACGAGGGTGCGGTTGCCAGTGTGGGCGCCGCAATGGATTTCGTGTACTTCTTCGAGTACCGGTCTTGTTTGTTGCGGCCCTAAGCATTTGGCTAAGGGGCCACCGAACGTCCTCTTATAAAGGTCGTTGTTGATCATGCAATATCGGGCGGCCTATATGCGAAGCTTTTTCGCCTCTTTTTTATCGGGGGTAGTATCCCATCCTGCAAATAAGATATGAACTGGTTGCGCTAGTCCCAAGTTAGGTTTAAGGAAAGTACCGCTGTGTGATCAATAGCTGAGTGGAGGAGTGTGACCACACTTTCTTTGTTGATGTTTTTGGTGGCGGCAACCAATTTTTGCCAGGCCGTCTGCTTCGACATTCCATGCTCTGGGAATTTGTTCGAAGCGGCATTCGTTGAATGTAGCCATCAGTTTGTGTATTTATGACTGGTATTTTTGTAACCTCTATTCTTTGATTTGATAAGTCCCAGTGATCTGGTTTACCACAAGTTGGGAGTCGTAGTGGAGGAGAATTCGGCAAGCCCCATACTTGGTGGCCATTTTCATACATGCAATAACAGCCTCGTACTCGGCCTCGTTGTTAGTCATTTCCGGGCAACGTATGGACTGGCGAATTGTTTCACCTATGGGGACCTAAAGAACGAGTCCCAGTCCCAATCCCGATGCATTGGCGGCACCATCCGTATAAAGTACCCATAGGTCATTTTTGGAGGATGCATGTTGTGCTTCGAGTTTTGCCATTGGCAGGGCTTCCGTGTTGAAGTCAACGATAAAGTCAGCTGAGACTTGTGCCTTGATGTCGGTCCTTAGGAGGTACATAATATCATGCTCGCTGAGCTCGACGGCCCATCTGGCGAGTCGCCCTGAGAGTTCGGTTTGTGTAGGACGCTCCTTAGAGGGAAGGTCGTTACTACCCTTATGGGATGGCACTGGAAATATGGTCGTAGCTTTCGTGAAGCTACTACGAGGACGCTAGTCTCTCAAGGTGGGGGTACCGGGTTTTGGCGTCCACTAAAGTTTTGCTAATAAAATAAATAGGAGATTGCGTACCTTTATTTTCGCGCACTAGGATGGCACTGATTGCGACTTCTGATTATGTCAAATATATCAGGAGTGGCTTGCCCGGGTTGGCTTTCACCAGTAGGGGTGGTGATGATAAGTATTCTTTCAGGTTCTTTAGGGCTTCTACACATTCTTCGTTCCACTGCAGTCCCTGGTCTTTCTTCAATACACCAAAGAACTTGTGGCACCTATCGGAGGAGCGTGAGATGAACCTGGAGAGGGAGGCTATCCGGCCCGTCAACTTTTGCACCTGCTTTTTGCTGCTTAGAATTTCTGGGATGGCTTCTATGGCCTTGATCTGGTCAGGGTTGACTTTGATCCCTCTTTGTGATACCAGAAATCCCAGGAACTTTCCCGAGGCTAGTCCAAAAGCGCATTTTTCGAGATTCAGTTTCATGCCGTACATCCTTAATATTTCGAAGGCCCCCTTCAGGTGGGTGAGATGGTCTTCCTTTTTGATGACTTGACCAACATGTCGTCGATGTAGACCTCTATTGTCTTATCGAGTTGTTCTTTGAACATTTCAGTCACCAGCCTTTGGTAAGTGGCCCATGCGTTCTTAAGCCTGAAGGGAATTACTTTATAGCAATACGTCCCCTGGTGGGTGATGAAAGTTGTCTTCTCCTGATTCTCCTCGGCCATCATGATCTGATTGTAGCCGGAATACGCATCAAGAAAGCTTAGCAGCTCATGTCATGTCATTGCGTCTATCAGTTGGTCGATGTGGGGTAGCGGGAATGAGTCTTTTGGACATGGTTTGTTTCGGTCGGTGAAATCTACACACATCCTCCACTTCCCATTTTTCTTTTTGACCATTACGACGTTGGCGACCTATTCCGGGTACTTGGATTCCCTGATGGAGACATTAGCTAGTAGCTTGTCTACTTCTTCACTCACCACTTCGTTGATGACGGCGTTGAATTTTCTTCTTACCTGCCGCATGGGCGGGTGTAATGGGTCGACGTTGCGTTTGTGGGAGGCAATTTCTCGTGGAATTCCCGGCATATCTGCATGCGAAAAAGTGAATAGGCCCGCATGATTAGATAAAAATTCACGATACTGACCTGGATTTGATAGGCCATGGCCTATGTAATCTTTCTTTGTGGCGTCGCTGCTGTTTAACTGGACGGGGTAGAGGTCTTTGATCGTAGCCTTGCTAGCCTCGACGTCCTCGGAATCATTGATGGCATTCTCTGTCGGGTGGACCTTAGTCCTCGATAGGGCTGATTGCTATGCTTCAGCACTTGCTCCCTTGAGTTTGTTGGTATGTGTGTAATCCTGAGCTATTTTATAGCATTCTTGAGCGGTGCGGTGCTCGCCCCGTATGATGTGCACTCCCCATGGTGTTGGGAATTTGATCACTTGATAGAAACTGGAGGGGACGGCCCTCATGGCATGTATCTATGGGCGTATAATAATGGCGTTGTATGTCGTTTCTTGGTTCATTACGTGGAAAGTGGTTTCCATCGTAACTCCTCCTGCCAGAACGGGCAGCGTCACCTCGCTTGAGGTTATTCCACTGCATTATTAAAACCCGTTAGTGTTATGCAGTGTGGAATTATTTTATCCTCGAGTCCCATGAGTGCAAGGACTCTTGGATGAACGATACATGTGCCGCTTGCGTCGTCGACCATGATCATTTTAACATCATTATCTACTATGCGTAAAGTAATAACTACGGCATCATAATGAGGAAAACACAAACCGTCGGCATTAGACTTATCGAAGGTGATACTATCTTTGAAGTCGTCATACCGTTCGTGAGCGATGGTTCGCTTTAACTTTTGGGTGATGGTGAATTTGACATGATTGATCACTGAGTCATTGCCATCCCCAATGATCATGTTGATGGTGCGTGTTGGTGAGGGCGGCCCTGGGCGGGCCGTGGGGTTGTTCCCGCCCGCGTGCGAAGTTGAGCTTTCCTTTGTCGCTGAGCAGTTCTTTCAAGAAACCTTGGTTTAGCATTCAGACCACCTCCTGTCGGAAACCTATGAATTCCTCCGTTTTGTGCCCCCGTTCTTGGTGGAACTCACACAGGGCATTTGATTTCCTGGTGGTGGGTCGGACTTCATCTTTGCTGGCCATTGTACTATTTCGCTCAGCTTTTCCAATGCGTACACTACTTCTGAAGGAGATACACAAAAGTTATGTACAGATAATGAAGGGGGCATACCTCTGTCGTTCCTTAGTGGGGCGACATGTCGTTGTAAGGCGTCTGCATGCCTTGGTGGTGGTGGATGCGAGGACCTGATGTATGGTTGGTGTCTTTTCCTGTTGAAGCGTGGGACTTGCTCCCGCCGTCCCTTGCTGCGCCGGTCCCTTCAGATTTCTGTGTGCACCGTCGTCAACCGTCGGTTTGGGCCGTTAAGGTCGTTATCATCCCCATGTACCTCGGCGCAATAGGCATTGTGTATCTCTTCCCAGGTGGTGGAGGGATATTTCAGAAGACGACTGAGTAGTTTCTTGGTTGTCTTCCTTGAGCCATCTCTGTTGAGCCCGTTCTGAAAGGCCGCAACTGCCATGGCTTCGGACACGTTTGGCAGGCTCATTCTGACCCTGTTGAACCTGGCTAGGAACTCCCTGAGTCATTCTCCTGTGGTCTGTCATACAGCAAAAATGTCGTTGACCCGTGCTTCCGCCTTCCTTGCTCCTGCATGGGCGGTGGCACATTTATCCGCCATCTCCTCAAACGTGGAGATGCTTTTGGCCGGTAGCTGTGAGTACCACATTAGGGCCCCTCCTGTCAGTGTTTCACCGAACTTCTTCAGAAGTACGGATGGTACATGTTCTTTTGATAGATAATTGCCTTTGACGGCCGTGACATAGTAGATCAGGTGGTCCTCGGGATTGGTGGTCCCGTCATATACTTTCAAGTATGGGGCATTTTGAAGGTCTTTGGGATGGGGTATGGCGCAGCTCCTTCTGTGTAGGGTTGTTCAACAAACCTCCCCACGTCTCGCTTTGGTAGCAACTTGGGCGTGTGTGGGATCTTATCCACACTTTCTTGGTGCTCCTTCATCTGGTCGCGAAGCGACGTATTTTCGTTTTTCATTTATTCTATCTTTTTGAGGATGGCTGTGAGTGTGCCGCCATTAGCTTGAACATCGGCGGTCACGTTGTTCGTTCTCGTGACTTCGAGTTCATCTTCGGCTGCAACGTGATATGTTACTGGGGTGCATCTATCATTTTGAGGCGGCTTCTTGGCTAGACTGCTCAGAGTGTTTATCAGCCACTCTTCCAGTAACTTCTTTACCTCCAGGGGTTCTTCTTTGGTTGTAGATGTTTAAGCCTCTCTTTCTCGTGGAACCACCAGATCTTCTGACGAGGAAGGTATGTGTTCCACGCTTACCAAGGTACTGGGGGTTGCGTGTAAAGCATCTCCTTCAGCAGCTGCGTTGAGAGTGCCTGTGAGATCTGTTCTTACATCCAAGATAGCTTTCATTCTCGCATTGTTCTCAGCCATTTTAGGTTGTGGAGAGTGGTGATCTCTAGAAACAAACTGCAGCTTTGATTCTCGAAATCCCAACAGACGGCGCCAAATTGTTTTGCCAAAAAGTTATTTGAGTACTTAAATAGCTCTAAAACAATAAAAAATAATATGTGTTAATCGGAATCAAAAGTAATATGAGCTAGAGAGCATAAAATGACCAAGATATATGATTATAGTATCAATAATTCGAGATACAAGAGCAATAAGATAAGTAGTAAACTTTGCACAAGAGAGAGAGAGAGAGAATAAGATAGATAGAGAGTTGTATATTTTCAATAGTAAAATACACATGAGTCTTCACAAAGGGAAGGTCCCCTTTTTATATTAAGGGTCCTTCCTTGAAATAATCAAAAAAAAGTACAAGGGTTAGTGGCCTCAGTGTACGAGTGTCAGAGCTCGAAACGACGTCGCAGTGAGTCATGTCATTCGACCCGTCTACTATCTGAGGCCGGCCTTCCTCGAGTCGGCCATAATTAAGCCGCTTTCTTCACTGAGGACGTATATAGATAGTGTAGGGACGTAAGGAACCAAATTTGCCCAACACAGTATTCAATATTTTAAGTCTATGACTATAATTACTATGTTTCAGTAAATCATGGGACAAACACTAGTAATTTTAACACTTATAAATGTGTTTTATGCCCTTTTAAGGTTATTTTCAGATTTTAGAAAATAAATGCTAACACCGAAAGAGGATATGTAAGCAATATTTCAAAACAATACATGCTTCTAGCTAAGGTCTATTTCAATATGAGCACTGTCAAATGCTATTGTCATGGTCTCTAAGTCATGAAGAGAAAATACATAATATGAATCCCTATTCTTAACAGTTAGATAATTTTCTTCCTTAAGATCATGAACTTAGACAAGCTGCAATGAAATTCGTAGAATAATTTTTGTAGCAGAGAACATGAGTCATGGTCGCTACCCTCAAACGTAGGAGCACATATTCAAGTCATGAGTTTAACAGGAATATGTACCGTGATTTCTGCTGAAGTTACTAATACTCTTTTGTTTTTGTTTTTGTTTCTCTATTTCCTTTTCTTTTTCTAAGCCGAGGATCGATTGGAAATAGTCTCTCTATCTTTTCGGGTGAGGGTAACGTCTGCGTACATATTACCCTCCCTAAACCCCACCCTCTAAGACTATACTGAATAGTTATTGTTGTTGGGTTTAACAGGAATGTAAGACATTTAGCATTCATAGGGTAGCGACAGGAAATTCCAAAGAAAAGATAAATTAACTTTACTCTAGTTATCTACTCGTTCATCGAAATACAGACTTCTTATATCATAATCTTAATTAATAGAGTTCAAATATTGAAGTGAACACAGATCCGAGGTTGTTCTTTCTAAAAGGGAGCCAACAAATTTTACCGTCATGCTGTTTTCTTTGTCACTAATGCAGACTGATAAGTAACCCATTCAATCTAACCGATTATTTTGCAAATGACATATTCGACCAATTAATCACAGTAAATTTACACTTACAGATGTCTAATAATTGGATCTGCTATGTTGAGTTGAATAATTATATTGTGTACTCTCAAATCTAAGAGGGCATTGTCTAAAAATGATACTCACTCCGTTGCGGTTAATGTGAACATATTTTCTTTTTAATCCATTCCAAAAAGAATGAATCATTTATAAATTCATAAATAATTTAACTTAAACTTACAATTCTATCCTTAATGAGAAACTTTTATAACCATACAAATTCACTGGGTCCCTTTTTAACTTAGACCACAAATTTCAAAAATCTTTATTTTTTCTTAAATTATGTGCCAGTCAAATAGGTTCACATAAATTGGAACGGAGGTTCAAAAACACATTCATACATTGATCTTACTTTGATATTTCAGCTACTTTTAGCCATATTGCTAAGATTAAAAAACCTAAAGGAAAATTCAGATCTAATAGTTATACTTGTTTAATCATACAAAAAATATATAAGCAGCACAAGCGAAATTCTATGGGCATCATTCTTTTATATAAACATCAACAAAGTCACGATTTTCTATAGTCAAATAAAAGAACAAACACATATGATATGTACTGGAACAAAATGACACACTTTACATCTAAAACAAAATATTGAAAGATTAAAAATTAGAAGGAAACTGACCTTTTTAGGGCAGAGAACCTGGGGCATCTTCAAGGGACTATCTCAGGCCTGAAGATAGTCCTTGAAAGCTAAAATTTCTCTGTTTTTAGAGTAAAATGGCGTTTGAAACTTGCCCTCTGAAAGCGTAAAGGAATATTTATAGATGGGAATTGCTAGGCTTCGGTTTAAATTTTAAAAAGAAATCAGAAGAATCACAGGTATTTTCTTGTTTCATTTTCTTTCTAATATTTCACACTCTTCAATTCCTCCATAAAATAAGAAATCATTGTCCTTCCTTAAATAACCAAATCAACAATCCCCCTCTTACCAAACTTTTGAAAAATTCCAAAAATTAATTTTCTCTTGATTAATTTTGCACTAATTAAAAGGCAAAACGATTACATATGAACTCACTACAATTACAAAGCCTGCAGCAGATTAAGAGTAATAAAATATGCATACATTGTTGATAATAGCGTCTTCATCAAGTTTGTATTTAACTCCCCAAATACTGTCGCTTGTAGCGATATATGTTCTTCCCTTCTTCTATTCTTAAGTAATAGCCAAAAGATTTAAAGTAAAAGAACCTTTGGGAGGAAAAAAAGATCTTTCTATAGAGGGAGCTTCAAATAAAAAGGAGAGAGTAATGATGAATGATTACAGATGAAGAGGAGAATATGTGATGAAGAAGATACGACTTATAGCATGTTTGGCCAAGCTTCTAAATTTGAGAATTGCTTTTTTTAAAATTACTTTAAAAAAAATATTTTTAGTGAGAAACAGTTTGTGTTTGATTAATTAATTTGAAAGCACTTTTGAGCTGTAATTAGTATTTGGTCAAGCTTTTGAAAACTATTTCTAAGTGTATTTTTCAGAAAAGTGCTTATCAGAAAAGTGCTTTTGAAGAGAAGCTACATTTTTCTGCTTCTCAAAAGCTGCTTTTGCTTCTCCTCAAAAATACTTTTTTTCTTTCTTAAAGCTTGTCCAAACACCTCAATATTTGGCCAAAAAAGCCCCTTTGACCATTTTTGGCCAAAAAAGCCCCTTTGACCCAAAAAAAGCTTGGCCAAATGGGTTATTAGTGTTGGCCCAAGAAAAAGTAAAGTTTTGACGATAGATAAAAGAACTTAGACATAGACTAGGTCCATCTTGTGAAGCACAGTCAAGATCAAACTAGACATGTGAGATGCACGTGAAGGAGATAAATCTAACTTATCAGAAGTAATAACTCAAAATCTAATCGAAAAGGTTGCATATTGAATAAGGAGGAGAAAGATTCCTCACATGAAGAGAACACAGTTTAGGAAGAGGCTAGTTTTAGAGTTTGAGATCAACTTGAACTCTTATGCGATAGAAGAGTAGTATCTGAATCCCAGTCAATCTCTAATTACTAACCCATTAAATATCAGTGTTGTTCTCTTTTACAGGTAATGTACATAAGCAGAAGTTAAACATAAATTGAGAGCGAAAGAGCAAGGCAATTTTGCAAGTAATTTATGTGTGGTTCGAGTGTGCAACCCTGAAACTACTTGAATGAGATAAAAGAACCAGTTTCAAGTTTCTATCTTCACTTTCAATTGCTTTCTTCTCCCAAGTTCTAACTCACAAATTCTCTTAGAGCATCAGCGATAATGACAAACCCACAAGAAAACCCTGGAACTCGTCCACCACCCACTCCCTCTAATTCGTCTACCCATCCTCCACCTAGGACATCTCCCAAACCCAAGCTGAGAAGGGTAAAAATACTTTCTCGAAAAATAGTAGCTTCTGGGGCTCTTTCAAATAAATTGAATGAGAAATTAAAGGCAAGCCAGTTTCAAAACTCTGATTCTAACTCTGATTCTGAATCGTACAAATCTGCTAATGAGGGAAAAGTCTGACTCTGAGAAGACTCAATAATCCCCTTCAAAGGTAAGTTCTTCTTTGAATAAGAATTTAGAAAATATGTTTGTTTTGGTTGGGCCTATCAGGGATGTGAATTACCTGAGGTAAGAAGGAGTGAAGGTAAAAAGAAATCTGAAAAAGAAAAGAAGAGAGATAGTGACTATGGTGACGAGAAGGGAAAAGGAAAAAGAGTGGTTGATCATTCCCCACTGTTGATTTGTCTGTACATGCTATCTCTGTGGTTGAACAAGAAAATCTTGAAGAGAGTGGCAAAAAGTTAGGGGGAAGTGGTTCTAATGAAGTTGCTGAAGGGTTAATTAATCTAAGCACACAAGGAGATGATCTTGGTTCATCAATTGAAGAGACCTTAGCAGACCTGTTGAAAAAGGTTGGGGCAAATTATGATCCAAAGAAAAGAAGAACTCCTACACCCAAAGCCCAGTGCCTATGAACCCTCCAAGAAAATAAAGTCTTTATCCCCAACAGCTACTGAAACTTCCTTGTCAAATGGAGGAGCCACAAGAAGTAGGGTGTAATAGAGTGAGAGTGATATACAAAAGGCTCTGGCTGAAAGTAAGAAAAAAGGATTGCAAAAAGAAAGGGTAAGGCTGCAGAGTCCTCAGAACCTGTTGATATTGAGGAGATGGAACAGGTCCATCAGTAGGAAGTTCCAACAGTGGAGGTTCAGACCCCCAAGCACAAAATTCCAATACTTCTTCTAAAAAGTCTTTCTTTGTGTCTGAGGCTGCTGAACCCTCATTAGCCAAGAGGACAACGTCATCAGTGAAAAGTAAACAAGCAAGAATTTCTGAAGATTGTTAGAATATACGCTTAACACTAGAGGGGGGGGGGGTGAATAGCGTTATAATAAAAAATAATATAAACTTGCGGAATTAAAAATTGCAGGATTGAAATAAGTGCGGTAAGTAAATAATAAGGAACGAACGCACCAAAATTATCCTGGTTCACCACAACCTGTGGCTAGTCCAGTCCCCGAGAGACTCTCTCGAGATTCCACTAACTTCGTTAAGCTTACGGGTGCTTAACAAACCGTTACAAACTGAGAACTTGAGTCACACAAGCCTCAACAACCTTTGCTCGAAGATACCACACTTCAAGACTTCAACCGAAGTAATGAAAATGTTCCTTCTTACAACCACAAGGGATTAACACTTCCCTTCAAGTGTATACAAACACTTAGCACTCAAGACAAGACTCTCTTTAAGAGTAGATATGAGTAAAATAAATACGCTCAAGAACACAACAACTTTCATCAAGAGTTTGGCTCTCAAAAACTTATCAAATGAATAGAAAATGATGAATATCAGAGTATGCAAGCTTTAGCAAGAATATAATCAGTTGTTGTACTTAGAAGACTGATTTTGACTTGTATTTATAGTGTTCAAAACCCCCACAACCGTTGCCTAATTGCCAATCAAGAATTGCTGATTTTGTGCTAAGATAATCGATTATCTGATTTGCATAATCGATTATTTTCCAATCGTTCAAAAATCATTCCCAGATTTTAAGCAGAATAATTGATTATCCAAATCGTATAATCGATTACCTGACAACGTTCAAAAAATCATATTCAGATTTTACTTAACATAATCGATTATCAGATTGTGTATAATCGATTACCTGACAACGTTCAAAAAATCATATTCAGATTTTACTTAACATAATCGATTATCAGATTGTGTATAATCGATTACCTGACAGAGTTTAAAAATACTTTGGCAACGGTCATTTGTATAATCAATTATGCTATAAGGATAATCGATTATCTTTATATTTTGAAAACTTCGGACTACACTGTCTTAACATAATCGATTATCATAAAGTACATAATCGATTATTTTACAGTCTTGTAAAAATTGATAGACACTGCCTCAACATAATCGATTATCATAATGTGCATAATCGATTATTTTATAGCTTTGAAAAATCTGATGGACACTGCCTCAACATAATCGATTATCATAAGGTACATAATCGATTATCCTGTAGCTTTGAAAAATCTAATGTACACTGCCTTAACATAATCGATTATCATAAGGTACATAATCGATTATTGTTCAGCTTTGTAAATCTGGTGTACATTGTCTTAACATAATCGATTATCATAAAGTACATAATCGATTATCTTTGTCCAGATTTGAGAGGCGTGTTTAAAAATCATTTTGCTATAAATTAAATATGCATGATTTGATAAAAATAATTTTACGAGAGAAGCCAAGTCTTGAGTCAATTGTCGGATCAAGATCACAATTAAAGAACGACTCATGTATAACTTTATTTCTTTGCTTGATCATGATCTTTGTTCGTCTTGTGCTTGAACCTCGTTATGTGTCAATTGCGCGCTTGTGCTTGGACCTTGTCATATGTCAATTGCGCGTCGTTTTTCATTTATCAAAACCTACAAATATGAACACACGTTTAGTTTAGTACCTTGAGAACGTGTTTCAACAATTTTCCCCTTTTTGATAATGGCAAACCAATATCGGGATATGCATATTAGATAATTCATAATGACGATCTAAGACAAGTATATAGATATGCAATTAGTTCCCCCTCAACATGTGAATTCCCCCTCAATTTATGCCAATAAATATTAAGTGCATAGCCCTTATTCTTCCCCCTTTTGACATTAGCAAAAAAAATATTAGTAAACAATTTGTTTATTGATTGACCAAAAATCGCAATTATAAAAGGGACAATATAATGTCAACATAATCGATTATTGATACTTGATAATCGATTATGTACTTAAGAGAAATCGATTATTCTTAAAAGAGATCGATTTTTCTGCACCAGTGCTTTATAATTTCCCCTGTCTTTGGGGCGATGCCTGCAAAACAGAATTAGGCGCCTCCGACGCTCAAGTTAGTAATGGAAAACAAAAAAATGCAATGCATGACTTAGATCAACGTGGATTCAAGAATCCCGAGTTCACTACGAATTCGGAAAAAGGACTCTTTCTCTAAAGGCTTTGTGAAAATGTCGGCCAATTGAGATTTGGTTTCAACAAACTCAATTTCGACATCACCTTTGAGAACGTGATCTCTAATAAAGTGGTGCCTAATTTCAATGTGTTTTGTTCTTGAATGAAGAACGGGGTTCTTCGTCAAGCTTATGGCGCTAGTATTATCACATCTAAGAGGGATATGATCGATACTTAGTCCATAGTCCGAGAGTTGTTGTTTCATCCAAAGGATTTGAGCACAATAACTCCCCGCGGCTACATATTCAGCCTCGGTTGTGGACAGCGCAACACTTACCTGTTTCTTACTAAACCAAGAGACAAGAGAGCTACCGAGCAAATGGCAAGTGCCACTAGTGCTCTTGCGGTCCAATTTGCAACCCGCAAAATCGGAGTCGGAATAGCCAACAAGTTGGCGAAGAACCTTTGGGATACCATAGTCCCACATTTATAGTACCAACAAAATACTTCATTATCCGCTTAACCGCAGTTAGGTGCGACTCCTTCGGACATGATTGAAATCGAGCGCATAAACATACGCTAAACATTATGTCCGGTCTACTAGCAGTAAGATAAAGAAGGGATCCGATCATACCTCGATACTTCTTGGTGTTGACTTCCTTACCTTTCTCATCTTTGTCAAGATGATCGGATGTGCTCATTGGAGTGGCCATTGCTTTGGCGTTGCTCATTTCAAATCGTTTTAGCAACTCTTTGCAATATTTAGATTGACAAATGAAAGTTCCTTCTTTCATTTGTTTCACTTGCAACCCCAAGAAGAAGGTTAGCTCACCCATCATAGACATCTCAAATTTGCTTGTCATTAAATCAGAAAATTCCTTGCACAAAGCATTGTTAGTAGCACCAAAAATAATATCATCCACATAGATTTGAATTAATAAAATATTATTATTTTTATGCTTAATAAAAAGTGTGGTGTCAACTTTCCCCCTAATGAACTCATTGTCCAAAAGAAATTTGCTCAATCGTTCATACCAAGCTCGGGGAGCTTGTTTAAGACCATAAAGGGCTTTCTTAAGTTTGAAAACATGATCGGGAGATTTAAAATCTTCAAAGCCCGGGGGTTGTTCAACGTAAACTTCTTCTTGAATAAAACCATTTAGAAAAGCACTCTTTACATCCATTTGATATAAATTGAAATTCATAGAAGAGGCAAAAGCAAGTAATAAACGAATAGCTTCTAACCTTGCTACGGGTGCATACGTTTCTTCATAGTCAATTCCTTCTTCTTGATTGTAACCTTTTGCTATAAGCCTAGCTTTGTTTCTAGTGATTACACCATTTTCATCTAATTTATTTCGAAAAACCCATTTCGTACCAATTATGGTATGATTGTCGGGTCTTGGCACCAATTCCCAAACGTCATTTCGTTTGAATTGGTTAAGCTCCTCTTGCATTGCCAAGGTCCAATGCTCATCCCCAATTGCTTCGGAAATGGTTGAGGGTTCAATTTGAGAAACGAAAGCAGTATGTCCTAAGGTGTTCTTAAGATTGTTTCGAGTACTTACCTTTTGTTCAATGTCGCCAATTACCTTGTCGAGAGGATGGTCCTTGATTGTCCTCCACGCGTTGGGCAGTTTCGTTTCTTTCTCCAGTGGTGGTGCTTCCTCCGATGATTGTTCCAAGATTTCATCTTGAATTTCCTTCGGATTTTCCTCTTGTACTTTGTCTTGAGGACTTATTGTGTTTAAAATACCTGCAAGATCAAAACCAGAATCCTTTCTCGCCAAGCGAGTATTATTTTCGAAAAACACAATATGAGGGGATTCCTCAACAGTTTCGGTTCTATTATTGAATACTCTATATGCTTTGCTACGTGATGAATAACCAAGAAAAATTCCTTCATCCGATTTGGCATCAAATTTTCCCAAATTATCTTTTCCGTTGTTATGAATAAAACATTTACAACTGAATACTCTAAGATGGGAGAGATTAGGTTTCCTTCCCTTATAGAGTTCATAGGGAGTTTTCATGAGTATTGGCCTTATGACTACTCTGTTTAAAACGTAGCATGCTGTACTCACGGCATCCGCCCAAAATTGTTTGGGAATCTTAGCCTCATCGAGCATGGTTCTAGCCATCTCTTCGAGACACCTTTTTTTCCGTTCCACCACTCCATTTTGTTGTGGTATACATGGAGCAGAGAAGGTGTGCTCAATACCGAGTTCGTCACAAAAGTCCGTGAAGAGATTGTGATCGAACTCTCCCCCATGATCACTTCTTATGGAAGTGACGGTTGTGTTCTTTTCATTTTGAACACGTTTAAGAAAATATTTAAAATTTTGAAAAGCCTCACTTTTGTGAGCAAGAAATAGTGTCCATGTAAATCTAGAATAATCATCAACAATAACAAAAGCATAACGATTTTTACCAAGACTTTCAATGCGAGATGGTCCAAAGAGATCCATGTGAAGAAGTTGCAAAGGTCTTGTAGTTGAAACAATATTCTTAGATTTAAAAGATGCTTTTGTTTGCTTCCCTTTTTGACAAGAATCACAAATAGTGTCATTTTCAAATTTCAAATTTGGAAGACCAATAACTAAATTTTGTGACACCAATTTGTTTAAAAGATGCATGTTGATATGAGCTACTCTACGATGCCATAACCACATATCATCTTCTTTACTCATAAGACAATTCACATACTCTGATAAAGAGTTTTCAAGATCAACCATATAGATGTTATCAATTCTAAACCCATGAAGAATAATTTTAAAATCACTACGACGAAAAACTAAGCATTCTTCCGAATCAAACAAAACAAGATTTCCCTTGTCACATAATTGACTTATGCTCAAGAGATTATGTTTTAGACCTTTAACTAGCAATATATGCTTAATGGAAGAAGATTCATTCTTACCGACCGAGCCAATGCTGATAATTTTTCCCTTGTTGTTATCTCCAAAAATAACGTTTCCTCCTTCCTTCTGTTCTAGTTGAAGGAACTTGGATGCGTCTCCGGCCATGTGTTTTGAGCATCCACTATCAAGGTACCAAAGTACACTTGATCCCTTCAAACATACCTACAAGACAAGTCAATGAGTTTTTGGTACCCAAGCTGTTTTGGGTCCTTGAGAGTTAGGTGTAAAATGCTGTTGTGCTTGACATGCAGTTAAGTGTCTGTGTCTAGTAAAACAAGCATGAGCAATATGTCCTATTCGACTACAATAGTGACAAATGACATTAGGATTATGCATTCTTCTAGGTTGGTAGTAGTTGGAGGTACGAAAATCGTTTGCTCTAAATATGGATTGCGCAATCCTTGAAAATCATTTCTCCTACTGTTTGTTCTAGGATATGCAGCGTTTCTAGAGTAATTGTTTCTAGGTCGAGTATGTCTAGGTTGCGATTGTTGAAGGCCATTTCTAGGCGTTCTAAAATGTTCAAAGTTTCTTCTAGTGTATGGTCTAGGATGCATGTTGATTCTAGGATGGTTATTTCTAGGATGAATGTTTATTTTATTTATCCTAGGTTGAGCCTTGGGTTGTTGGGGGATGGCTTCAACTTTTTCTTTAGGCTCGTTTTTGAAACCTATGCCATGTTTGGTCGATTTCAAATTGACAAGAACATCATTCAAATTTTTATGAGAAGAATTGAACTTATCTAGGGTGCCCTTAAGTCTTTCTACTTCATCTTTTAGATGCATGCAAGAAATACAATTTTTACTAGAACTCTCGGGTTTGTCGGCGCTTCTCTTGTCGAAAAATTTGTTTTCTTCTTTCAACTTCTCATTTTCCAAAATCAATTTTTTCAAATCTTTTTCTTTCAAAGAGAGTTGTTTTTCAAAATCTTTTTCTTTCAAAGAAGAATTTTTCTTTACGTCTCTAACAGTTTCGGAAGCTCTAATGAATTCACTATACAATTCATCAAAAGCATTTTGCATTTCCTCAAGAGAAAAATTTTTTTTTGAAGAAATTTGACATACCTCTTCTTGATTGTCTTCGTGTGCCATGAGACATAGATTTGCGGCTTCGTCTTCTTCATCGTCGTTTGATTCGTCTCCGGAGTCACCTCCCAAGATATGTATGCTCGTTGTTTCTTGAAGGGTTTCTTCTCCTTTTTGACATTTGGGCAATTTGATTTAATGTGCCCGATTTCTCCGCATCCATTGCACTTTACTTGATCTCCTTGTTGTTTGCCTTTTCGTTCATACTCTTTTCGCATGAACTTTTGAAACCTCTTAATAACGAGTCCGAACTCGTTATCTCCGTTGTTTGAGTCCTCATCATTTTGAGGTTGAGCCCTGCTTGCCTTGAGGGCGATTCTTTGTTTCCTTTGATCATTAAACGAAGGTTAAGTATAGTAGATTCACAGGTTTTAGGATTACCTCTTAGTCCGTCGATGGTGACATTTGAAACGCCGATAGACTCTTGAATCGCGTCGGCCTTGGAGCGCCATTCCGGAGTGAGACTTCGGAGAATTTTTTGGACAAGTTCCTTATCCGTGAAGGTCTTCTTAAGAGCATGTAGGTCATTGATGATTTTTTAAAATCGTTCGAACATGTCATCGATCCTCTCGCCTTCTTTCATGTGAAACAGTTCATATGCATGGGTTAGAAAATCAATTTTAGCTTCTCTTACCTGGTCCTTACCTTCGTACGTGATTTCCAGCTTATCCCACATTTGCTTAGCCGTTGTGCAACATGATATTTTTCTGTAATCATCAGCATTTACAGCACAATATAATAAGTTGATGGCTCTAGCGTTGTTCTGCACTTTACGGATATCATCCGCATCGTATTCATCTTCGGATTTTGGAACCCATTCATTTTCAACCTTTTTGGTTGGAATTTGTTCTCCCTTCGTTATAACCTTACATAGATGAAAATTATTCGATTGGATGAATATTCTCATCCTCTCCTTCCAGTACGTATAGTTTGTGCCGTCGAACAGTGGTGGTCTGGTGGAGCATTGTCCTTCACCTATTCCTGCATTAAAGTCACGAGTAGAAGCTATGGATTGTTTCTCTCAAACGGTTAAGTCTTGCAGAGAGTTGGGCTCTAATGCCAATTGTTAGAATATACTCTTAACGCTAGAGGGGGGGTGAATAGCGTTATAATAAAAAACAATATAAACTTGCGGAATTAAAAATTGCAGGATTGAAATAAGTGCGGTTAAGTAAATAATAAGGAACGAACGCACCGAAATTATCCTGGTTCACCACAACCTGTGGCTAGTCCAGTCCCCGAGAGACTCTCTCGAGATTCCACTAACTTCGTTAAGCTTACGGGTGCTTAACAAACCGTTACAAACTGAGAACTTGAGTCACACAAGCCTCAACAACCTTTGCTCGAAGATACCACACTTCAAGACTTCAACCGAAGGAATGAAAACGTTCGTTCTTACAACCACAAGGGATTAACACTTACCTTCAAGTGTATACAAACACTTAGCACTCAAGACAAGACTCTCTTTAAGAGTAGATATGAGTAAAATAAATACGCTCAAGAACACAACAACTTTCGTCAAGAGTTTGGCTCTCAAAAACTTATCAAATGAATAGAAAATGATGAATATGAGAGTATGCAAGCTTTAGCAAGAATATAATCAGTTGTTGTACTTAGAAGATTGATTTTGAGTTGTATTTATAGTGTTCAAAACCCCCACAACCGTTGCCTAATTGCCAATCAAGAATTGCTGATTTTGTGCTAAGATAATCGATTATCTGATTTGCATAATCGATTATTTTCCAATCGTTCAAAAATCATTCCCAGATTTTAAGCAGAATAATCGATTATCCAAATCGTATAATCGATTACCTGACAACGTTCAAAAAATCATATTCAGATTTTACTTAACATAATCGATTATCAGATTGTGTATAATCGATTACCTGACAACGTTCAAAAAATCATATTCAGATTTTACTTAACATAATCGATTATCAGATTGTGTATAATCGATTACCTGACAGAATTTAAAAATACTTTGGCAACGGTCATTTGCATAATCGATTATGCTATAAGGATAATCGATTATCTTTATATTTTGAAAACTTCGGACTACACTGTCTTAACATAATCGATTATCATAAAGTACATAATCGATTATTTTACAGTCTTGTAAAATTTGATAGACACTGCCTCAACATAATCGATTATCATAATGTGCATAATCGATTATTTTATAGCTTTGAAAAATCTGATGGACACTGCCTCAACATAATCGATTATCATAAGGTACATAATCGATTATCTTGTAGCTTTGAAAAATCTAATGTACACCGCCTTAACATAATCGATTATCATAAGGTACATAATCGATTATTGTTCAGCTTTGTAAATCTGATGTACATTGTCTTAACATAATCGATTATCATAAAGTACATAATCGATTATCTTTGTCCAGATTTGAGAGGCATGTTTAAAAATTATTTTGCTTTAAATTAAATATGCATGATTTGATAAAAATGATTTTACGAGAGAAGCCAAGTCTTGAGTCAATTGTCGGATCAAGATCATAATTAAAGAACGACTCATGTATAACTTTATTTCTTTGCTTGATCATGATCTTTGTTCGTCTTGTGCTTGAACCTCGTTATGTGTCAATTGCGCGCTTGTG
Source organism: Nicotiana benthamiana (assembly GCA_034376525.1). Lineage (NCBI taxonomy): Eukaryota > Viridiplantae > Streptophyta > Magnoliopsida > Solanales > Solanaceae > Nicotiana > Nicotiana benthamiana. The sequence continues at coordinate 50,132,437 of CM067338.1, read as the reverse complement.
CTTGGACCTCGTCATATGTTAATTGCGCGTCGTTTGTCATTTATCAAAGCCTACAAATATGAACACACGTTTAGTTTAGTGCCTTGAGAACGTGTTTCAACAAAGATGAGGAATGGAGTGGTGAAGACGAAGAAGATGAGTCTGATGGTGAACAAGACAAGCTTGCCATGTTTGGAAAAAGAAAAATTTTGAAGGGTAGATTGCTGAAAGACCTGGTGGAACTAGGAATGATGAGACTGGTGGATTCCTTAGCTGCTCATGTTGGAAGGACATGGTCCTTCATATGGATGGAAAGCTAGCCAGGAATGAGATCATTGAGTTCATGGCAAATGCAGAGGTTAATAATGGTAGAGTTAGCAGCCTGGTGAAAGGAGAAGTAACCTTTGATGCAAAGAATCTAGGAGAGATCCTTGACATACCCTCTGAAGGGATTGATGACTATACAAGACAAATGTGTCCATATCTGAACTCCCTTCCTACTGCCCTTGAAATTACCAGGAGGTTGTGTGATGCTGCAGATGTGAATGAGGCTAGGGCTGTTTAGAAGAGTGAAATGAGGCCACAACACTAAGTAATTTTTGAGTTTGTCAACAAGTGCCTATTGCCCGGGCAGGAGAGAAGGCATATTGCAAATTATATGGACTTACTTATTATGGAGTGCCTGGAAAGTGGAAGGCAAATTAATTGGCATGCATTCATCATCAAACTACTGGACAGGGTCACCAATGGCTCCAAGGCTCATGATACCCCCTGTGGCTTTATTCTGATTACGATTATGGATAGGTGCAATGTGCCTCTGATGAAATGGGAAATGACCTCAAGCAAGGACCACTTTGGCATTAATACTCTGCTAGCTTGTGACTATTTAGTCAATGCCATCCCAAATGAACCTAGTTCATTTAAAAAGACTCCTATCAACAGTAAAGTCAGGGCTCTTGTTCAAGAAAGTGAAGCCAATGATACTGAGATAGCTAGGCTCGTGTGCCAGAGGTGGAATATGAGAGGGATACTCTCAAAATGGAGCTCACCAAGGAAAGGGAGAAGAATTATGGAAATTCTTCATAATATGCTGAATCTTCTCCAAGCCCAAAACCAACCTTGTATCTCCCCCAAGCCTTAGGAATTCTAGCCTTTATCTCCTGAACCTATCTAGTATTTTCAGTTACCCGGTTAGGGATTTTCTTTCTTTTTTCTCATGCTTTAAATGATTTTGCTTTCTGGTTGTGTATTGTGGTAGCAACATATCTTCTATCAATGATATTTACTATTTTGGCTCTTGTTCAATGTTAATATTTCCTTAATAGTTTAAATATGTTTGCTTGATTACTGATGATTAAACCATAATTGCACTTGCAGTTGCCCCAGTGGACATGAGTACGAATTAAAATCAAGGACTCATAATTTGTATGCAACTTCTCGATGATTCCAAAAGGGGGAAGACATATTGTGCTTTACACATTCTGAATAAGTGATATTTATAACCTAATTAACGTGGCCCTTGATGATAAGTGAATTTTATAAACTTTGTATTGATGGTTAAGCTGAGTTCTTACAGGATCCAAGTAAGTAAAAAGCACAGAGTTTGTCATCATAAAAAAAGGGGAACTTGTTGGCCCAAGAACACGTGAAGTTTTGAAAACTAACAAAAGAACTCAGACATGGACCAGGTCCATCTTGTGAAGCACAGTCAAGATCAACCCAGACATATGAGATGCACGTGAATGAGATAAATCTAATTTATCGGAAGTAATATCTCCTGATCTGATCGAAATAGTTACATATTGGATAAGGAGAGAAAGACTCATTACATAAAAAACACAATTTAGGAAGAGGATAATATTAGACTTTGAGATCAACTTGAACTCTTCTACGATAAAAAAGTAATATCTTAATCCCAGTCAATCTCTAATTACTAACTCATTAAATATCAGTGTTTTTCTCTTTTAGAGGTAATACATATAAGCAGAATTTAAACTTAAATTGAGAGCAAAAGAGCAAGGCGATTTTGCAAGCAATTTATGTTTGATTCGAGTGTATAATACTGAAGTTACATGAACGACATAGAAGAACCAGTTCCAAGTAGTCTTTTATTCAAGTTCAATTGTTGTAGGTGATATTACATTGTACCTTTCAGCTTTCATAGAAGCAATTGTATTAGGTACTTAGAGTGTTCAAGTTAGAGTTAACTTGAAGTTGTCGCAACAGTTGAGATTTGGTGCCACAACGGGATTATAGTTAATCCTTAGATTTACAAAGCAATTATAGTATAATTAGCATTATGAGTATTATGATTAATAGCATATGTTACATCTTTAATTACAATCGTTTTTATTTTATTCTCTTGAAAAGAATAAATTATATATGTATATATTTAATAGAAAAGAAAGAGAAAAAAGGCAAAAAATTGAGAAAAAAAGATAACTACTTTTTTTAGAGGTGGTCATCGGGCGGATTGGGCGGCTTTTTACTCTTAACTATTTGGCTTAATGGTTATCGGCTTTTAAATGTATTCATCCGTTAGCCACCCGATAAGATATCGAGCGGATTGGTATCGGGTTAGCTCTTATCGGGCGATTACCGGGCGGGTTATCGGTTTAATACCTATTACTGAAAGAAATACAGGCCTTGAGGCAATATTAAGCCATTGTGAGGTTTTGCTTGCAGGAAATTGAGATAGATGACTTGATAACACATAACCTGCCATTTGAGGAGATAAACAAAGCTTTTGATCTGATGAAAAGCGGGACTTGTTTGCGCTGCGTCATACATATGCCCAAATAGAACATGTAAAACAATAAAACATTGAAGGGGTGGTTTGTTTTTCTAATTTATTTTTGTTATACATTTATACTTATGCATTTTTAAGGTTTTTAGTATTTATATTTAATATATATAATTATGTAAGTAAAAAAATTTATATATATATATATATATATATATTTATATTCTTAACGGGTTAACGGATTATCCGTTAAAAAAATTGAATAATTCGCCCCCAAACCGATAAGCCGTTAATAAAAAAATTCAATCCATTCTCCGTCCGTTAAGCCGTTACCATTAAGCCATTAAGCTTCGGTTCGGTTCGATTTTCGGTTTCGGATCGGTTTTGAACACCCCTACTTTTTTTGGCCAAAAAGAGGTGCAAAGTCAGCACTCTACATATAGTAATAATAAGAAGTCATACTCCATCCGTTTTAATTTATGTGAACCTGTTTGACTGGTCACGGAGTTTAAGAAGAAATAAAGACTTTTAAAATTTGTTGCCTTAAAAAAGTTAAAATGGGACCCACAATATTTGTGTGGTTATAAAAGCTTCTCATTATGGGTAAAATTGTAAGTTTAAGCTAAAAATATTTTAAATTTAGAAAGGAGTCATTCTTTTAGAACGTACGAAAAAGAAAATAGATTCACGTAAACTGGAATTGAGGAAATATTATTAAATATATAATAATAAGTACTAGCTAATTGAATAATATTAAAGAATAAATAAGAAGCAAATAATATACTTGATTACTATATAATATATATTCTTTGTATACTATATTAAATAATAAAATAATGACTAATATATATTATAATACTATAACTAGTATTAGTACCCGTGCGATGCGCAGTTGATATTAAAGAATATTAATTATTTTAAATTATGATTTGCATTTTTATTTTACTATATCATATTTAGTTAATAGAATTCAAACAGCATCTTAGTTCTTTAAACAATATTTCATTAATTAAATCTATATGAAATTAAAGTAAAATAAATCATAAAGTCATCTTATAATTTTGTACTTCTTATATTTTATTACAATATCTATCATTTAGCATTATTATATTATTAATATAATATTTTATTAACAGTAACTTGGCTTAAATTCATTACCCACTACTCCTTTTGATATAGCACAAATATTTCTTACTTTTTAAAAATTACTATAAAACTTTATTTTACTATTCACGATTCTTTAAGTTTTTAAAAATTTTCAATAATATCTTGAATATTATTTGCTCAATTAATTTTATTTTAAAAATTAATTTATCATGTAATCTGGTATCAACTCTATTCACATCATGGTACATCTTTCTCTACTCTAATATTACAATTAGCTTTTTCAATTTGAATTTTACACATAATCGAAATACTTTCATATTTAAAAATAAATTATAATAACATTTTTTTCCTAAATATAAAAAGATATGTCACTTTATTATTTTATCATAAAACTACTGATATTCTCATTGAATTCATTCATAAAATACCTATCTTAAAGCAGATGATCACCTTCATTTATGTAACTTTACTCAAATTAATTTAGATATCTCATTGATTAGGGTTTTTTTGTGAAAAATAATTTTATCTTTCCATTATGAATTCAGATTTTGTATATAGATTCGTTGGATCTTTCCTAATTCTTATTAGGTTTTTGAGTTAAAAGTGCCAAACAATTTTTTCTCAAAGCACATGTTGACTTAATCACAATGCTAACTATCCTCCTTTCAAGTTAATATAAACAGAAATATTAAAACTCACGCATACGTGATCATTATTAAAGAATATTAATTATTTTAAATTATAATTTATCTTTTAATATATAAATGTTACATTAATATAGATTAAAACTGTCATCCTACTTCTTAATATATTATTTTATTAGTTAAACCTATATGACATTAAAGAAAAATAAATTGTCATCGTATAACCTTTTTTGTTTATTAATTGCTTTATCATAATATTTATTATTTAGTATTATTATTTTAATAATTATATAATATTTTATTACCATTCTTTGCTTAATATCATTATCCACTGCTCTTTTAGCATAGCATGTATATTTCCTACTTCTGATAAATTAGTTTTAAAATTTTGTTTGTTAGCTCATAATTCGTTAGCTTTCGAAATTTATCAATAATATATTTTTTATTGCTTAAATAGTATCTTATATTTATTAAAGCATTGATATCCTCATATTATATCTATTTCCATTATTATATATTTTTCTATTGTAATATAGGTATAATAATGACGTATATTGTTCTTAAATAAGGTTAGATACAAAACTTGTACAAAATAAAGAATTATTATTGTGACGACCCGACCCGTTGTCACGTTAGTTACCGCTCCGTTTTTTCCGTTTTATGCTTCTTTATGTTTCATCATATGTGTTTGTAGAGTTGGAAGTGATTCGGTCAGAGTTTGATTGGAGTTGAGACAATTAGTCTCTTTAAGAGAAGGCTGGTTTGTAAAAGTCGACCGGATGTTAGCTTATGAGTTATAGGGCTCGGAATGGATTTTCGACGATTCGGCTAGTTTCGGGCGATGATTTATGACTTGGGAGTGAAAACGGAACTGAATTTGGAGGTCCGGTGTAGAATTAGGCTTGAATTGGCTAAGTTTGAATTTTTGGCGAATTCCGGTTGATAAGTGAGATTTTGATCCGAGGGTCATAATGGAATTCCGAGAGTTTCAATAGCTTCTTTAGGTGATTTGGATATGTCTGCAAATTTTCAGGTTAATCGAATATCATTTGGTTGGGTTTTTAATCAAATATGAGATTCTGAAGTTTTAGTTAAATCAAGGCTTGAATCCGCGGTGAGTTGATGATGTTTTTGTTACTGGACGTATTTTTAAGATTGGAACAAGTTCGTATGATGTTCTGGGATATGTTTTTGCTTTGGGTTGAAGTCTCGTGGGCTTCGGAGTAATTTCAGATGGCTATCGGGATGAAAGCTCAAGTTGAGAAGTGGCAGATCTTGCTGGTATCTGGTATGAGCAATTCTGCGGAAATGACCGCAAAAGCGGCTCCGCGAAAGCATGATGTTGGTCGCATAAGAGGTCTGATGTGGAGCTCGGTTGTTCCGCAGAATCAGAACTCTTTTCGCCTAAGCGAGTCCGCAGAAGCGGACGTGAGGTCGTAGAAGCGGTTGGCCGGGAGATGAGGAATCTGCAGAAGCGGAAATGATTGTCGCAGAAGCCGCTGATGGGGTTTTATGAGAAACCGCATAAGCGGAGTTATGGCCGCAGAACTGATCCCGCATAAGTGGTAGTGGGACCGCAGAAGCAAAAATGACTGTTCACAAAAGAGTTTTAAAATGGCATTTCATCCGCGACTTGGGTTCACTTTTCCACCATTTTTGCACCACCTTGAGAGCTTGTTGGTAGATTTTGAGGGGATTTCAATGGGAAGTGATTGTAGGTAAGTCTAGTGGCCTAAATACGTCATTTAATCGAAGAATAATCCATTAATTCTCTGAAATTCGGGTAAAAATTGAAAAAATTAGGGCTTGGTTTTTGAAATAAAAATTGGGGATTTGATGGCCCATTTGGACTCCGATTTTGATGAATTTTATATGTACAGAATCGTGGCGAGATGAGGATTCCGGTGATGTGAATTTTGTAATTTTTTGAAAAGTGAGTTCAGGGCTCGGGTTTTGCCAACTTCGTATTTTTGGGTGTTTTTCGAGTTCTTTCTATTAGGTTATGTCCCATTAGATTATTATAACATATTCCTTGTGGTTTTGATCAGATTCCACACCCGAGGAGGTCAATTTGCGAGGAAAACGCAAGGCGAGCTAGGATTTTGGTCAGTTCGAGGTGAGTAATGGTTATGAATGATATACTGAGGGTTTTGAAACCTCGTCTTTGCACTTCGCGGTGCTATGTTGAGATGCTACACGCATCTTGTGATGAGCGTGGTGATGTATCTATTGGGGACTCGTACATGGTCCATCTCTATTGATGATTTACTGACTTTTTGACTAAGACTGAGCTTGTACTCGTATAATTTGGGGTAGTTTCCATGTTTGGGCCTTGTACCGATCTGTAGAACTCATAGGGACCATGTTGAGATGAGTGAACTCACGTTACCTATTGGACACCTACCATCCATATTGATTTTTGACTGTAAATCATGAAATGAACTGGACCTAGTAACTTACACCCTAAATGAGCAATACCTAGAGTTGAATATCCTGTTTTAGCTAAGTGGGCCAGGAGGCCAAGTCTATATTGACTGAGAGGGGTCAAGAACCCCGTAGTGAGGGTATTTGATATATACCGGATCGGGCTGCACGTTGCAGCATTATATATATATATATATATATATATATATATATATATATATATATATATATATATATATATATATATATATATATATATATATATATACACATGTATTGGATCGGGTTTCACGCCGCAGCAGTATATACATATACATGTATTGGATCAGGCTGCACGCCGCAGCATTATATATATTATATTGGATCGGGCTGCACGCCGCAATATTATATATATTATATGGATCGGGCTGCACGTCGCAACATTATATACATTATTGGATCCGGCTGCACGCCGCAACATTATATATTATATTGGATCGGGCTGCACGTCGCAATATTATATATATATATATATATATATTCGGTATTGGACCGGGTTGCTTACCGCAGCGGAGATATAACTAGTCGCACGGAAGGAGAAGTAATTACCAAACTGTTCTCCCTATTTAGCATTATTCACTGTCGTTGCTGTTGATTTTAGAACTGTATAGTGATTTTACCAGATTTTTTTCTTTCAGTTGTTATTTATTGCTATTACTCGCTGAGTTGGAAGTACTCACCCTACTCCCTGCACCTTGTGTGCAGATCCAGGTACCTCAGGGCTGAGTTGATCTCGCAACGGAGTTTCAGAGTATTTTTTAGGAGTCTATCGAGGTAGCTGCCTGGCGTCCGCAGGATCCAACTACTCTACTACTTTTGTAATTTTGTCATTTCCGTGTACTCAGATTATGATATTATTTTGTGTTATTATGCTATTCTGGTAGAGGCTCTAGACTCATGACCCCCAGATCTGTGGGAGGTTGCTGTTACTGGTTGTGGGCATATTTTCTATATACAACTACTAAGTTTCGGAATTTCTCTTGTTATTAATGATTTTGGAAATTAAGGATGTGAGCTTGCAGCTCAGAACGCGAGTGTGATTCGTCGTGCTTGCTTAGCAATGTGCTGGGCACCATCACGACAGGGTTGGAGTCGTGACAAGTTGGCATTAGAGCCAGGTTACTAGGCCTCATGAGTCTTGAGCTAGTTTAGTAGAGTCTCGCGGATCGGTACGGACACATCTGTACTTATCCTCGAGAGGCTGCAGAACCTTTAGGAAAACTTCATATTCTTGAAAGTCTTGTCGTGCGACTTTGTTGATCCGAGAAATAAACTTTTGTATTCTATTCTCTCGCAGATGGCGAGAATGCATGCAACCACCATTGCCACCCACTAGAGAACGTGGCCATGGTCGTGGTCGAGGTAGAGCCGCAGGGGCAGCACCAGTTGACCCACTAGTTGCCCCCATTCAGGATTAGCCTGCAGAGGTTCCAGTAGCACCTGCTTAGGCACCAGCAGTGCCTATTGTGATTCCGGGTCTTCAGAAAGCCCTAGCCCAGATCTTATCAGTTTGCACTATCCTAGCTCAGGCAGTCTCGGCTGCTATCGCAGCCATATCTCAGACCGGGGGTGGTCATCAGACCCCCGGAGCTCGCCCCAGGAGCAGGGTGTTCAGGGTTTGTAGACCCCAGAGGCACCACCAGTTCAGCTAGTTTCCCCTGTTTGGCCCGTTGCACCTATTCAGCCAGTTGTTCCGTTCAGGGTGATGGGGTGCCAGTGATGTCAGGCGACGAGCAGCGTCGTCAGGAGAGGTTCAGCAGGCTTTCACCTCCTACTTTTAGTGGTGTTCCGGGCAAGGATGCCCAGGGGTTTCTCGACAAGTGTCGACGCATGCTTAGGACATCATGGATATTGACTTCGTTATTGATTTGGTGCCGGGCTATCAGCCCATTTCTATTCCTCCCTATCGTATGGACCAGCAGAGTTAAAGGAGTAAAAGGAGCAGGTGCAGGAGCTCCTAGATAAGGGGTTCATTCGCCCGAGTGTGTCGCCGTGGGGCGCACCGATGTTATTTGTAAAGAAGAAAGATGGCACAATGAGAATGTGCATTGATTTCAGACAGTTGAACAAAGTGATAGTGAAGAACAAGTATCTACTACCTCGTATTGAGGATTTGTTTGACCAGCTTCAAAGGGCGAAGGTATTCTCTAAGATTGATCTCCGTTCAGGCTACCACCAACTGAAGATTAGAGATTCTGATATCACGAAGACAACTTTCCGGACGAGATATGGGTATTATGAGTTCCTGTTATGTCATTTGGGCTGACTAATGCCCCTGTCGCATTCATGCACTTGATGAACAATGTATTTCGGCCGTATCTGGATTCTTTTTTTATCGTGTTTATTGATGATATTCTGGTTTACTCGCGTAGCTAGGAGGAGCACGCGCAACACTTGAGGGTGGTACTACAGAGGTTGAGAGAGGAGAAGCTATATGCAAAGTTCTCCAAGTGTGAGTTCTGGCCCAGTTCCGTGGCTTTTCTGGGGCACGTGGTGTCCAGTGATGGTATTCAGGTTGACCCAAAGAAGATTGAGACGGTGCGGAGTTGGCCGAGACCGTCCTCAGCTACTGAGTTTTGGAGTTTTCTCGAACTGGCAGGTTATTACCATAGGTTCGTTCGTGGATTTTCATCTATTGCTTCGCCCTTGACGAAGTTGACGCAGAAGAATGCACCATTTGTGTTGTCAGATTAGTGCGAGGAGAGCATCCAAAAGCTCAAGTCAGTGTTGACTACAGCTCCGGTCCTAGTATTTCCGTCAACTTCAGGCTCTTATTCGGTATATTGTGATGTTTTGAGAGTTGGTATCGGATGTGTTCTGATGCAGGAGGGTGGAGATATTGCGTATGCTTCGCGTCAGCATAAGCCTCATGAGAAAAATTACCATGTTCATGACTTGGAGTTGGCTGCTATAGTTCATGCTTTGAAGATTTGGCGGCACTATCTATGTGGTGTGTCCTGTGAGGTGTTCATGGATCATCGTAGTCTTCATCACTTGTTTAAGCAGAAGTACCTCAATTTGAGACATCGGAGGTGGCTTGAGTTACTTAAGGATTATGATATTACCATATTGTATCATCGGGGGAAGGCGTGGCCGATACTTTGAGACGGAAAGCGGTGAGTATGGGTAGCTTGGCATATATTCCAGTTGGGGAGAGGCCCCTTGCGGTTGATGTTCAGGCTTTGGCTAACAAAATGGTAAGGTTGGATATTTCTAAGCCCATTCGGGTTGGCTTGTGTGGTTTCTCAGTCTTCTATGTACGATTGCATCAGGGAGCGCCAGTATTATGACCCACATTTGCTTGTCCTGAAGGACAGGGTCCAACATGATGATGCTAGGACTAGTGATAGTGATGGTGTGTTACGGATGTAGGGCCGGATTTGCGTGCCCAATGTGGATGGGCTCCGAGAGTTGATATTAGAGGAGGCCCATAACTCGCGGTATTCTGTTCACTCGGGTGCCGCAAAGATGTACCAGGACTTGAGACAGCATTATTGGTGGAGGAGAATGAAAAAGGACATTGTGAGTTATGTGGCTAGGTGTCTCAATTGTCGGCATGTCAAGTATGAACATCAGAGACCCGGTGGTGTACTTCAGCAGACGGATATTCCCGAGTAGAAATGGGAGAGGATTACTATGGACTTTGTGAGTGGTCTCCCTCGTACCTCGAGGAACTTTGATTCTATTTGGGTGATTGTGGATAGCGCATTTCATCCAGGTGTGTAGCACCTATTCTTCGGAGCGGTTAGCAGAGATTTTCATCCGTGAGATTGTGAGGTTGCATGGGGTTCTAGTTTCTATTATCTCAGACAGGGGTACTCAGTTTTCTTCCCAGTTCTGGAGGACTTTTCATCGGGAGTTGGGCACTCAGATTCATATTAGCACAACTTTTCATCCTCAGATGGTCGGACAGTCCGAGCGTACCATTCAGATACTAGAGGACGTGTTGCGTGCGTGTGTTATTTATTTTGGAGGTTCTTGGGCTGAGTTCTTGCCGATTGCAGAGTTTGCTTATAACAATAGTTATCAGTCCAGCATTCAGATGGCACCATATGAGGCATTATGTGGGAGACGGTGTAGATCTCCAGTTGGCTGGATTGAGCCCGCGAGGCTAGACTATTGGGGACAAAGTTAGTTCAGGATGCCTTGGAGAAAGTGAAAGTTATCCAGGAGAGACTTCGCACGGCTCAGTCGCGTCAGAAGAGTTATGCTGACCGGAAGGTTCGAGATGTATCTTACATGGTGGTCGAGAAGGTTTTGCTGAAGGTTTCGCCTATGAAAGGCGTGATGGTGTTCGAAAAGAAGGGGAAGCCGAGTCCGCGGTACATTGGACCTTTTGAGATACTCAGGAGGATTGAGGAGGTGGCATATATGCTTGTGTTGCCACCCAGCTTGTCGGGGGTCCACCCGGTGTTCCATGTTTCTATGCTCAGGAAGTACTTTGGGGACCCGTCTCATGTATTAGACTTCAGTACTATCTATTTGGATGAGGACTTGACGTATGATGTGGAGCCAGTGGCTACTTTGGGTCGTCAGGTTCGAAAGTTGAGATCAAAGGACATAGCTTCGATAAAGGTACAGTGGAGAGGTCGGCCCATGGAGGAGGCCACTTGCGAGACTAAACAGGATATGCAGAGCAGATATCCTTGTTTGTTTGAGGCTCCAAGTATGTTTCTTGACCCACTCGAGGACAAGCGTTTGTTTTAGTTGGGGAGGATGTGACGACCCGGCCCATCGCCACGTGAGTTACCGCCCCATTTTCCCTGTTTTATGCTTCTTTATGTTTCATCATCTATGTTTGTAGAGTTGAAGTGATTCGGTCAGAGTTTGGTTAGACTTGAGATAATTATCTCTTTAAGAGAAGGCTGGTTTGGAAAAGTCGACCGTATGTTGAATTATGAGTTATAGGGCTCGGAATGGATTTGCGATAATGTGGATAGTTTCGGGTGATGATTTATGACTTGGGAGTGAAAAAGGAACTGAATTTGGAGGTTCGGTGTAGAATTAGGCTCTAATTGGATAAGTTTGAATTTTTGGCGAATTCCGGTTGATAGATAAGATTTTGATTTAAGGGTCGGAATGGAATTTCAAGAGTTGCAGTAGCTTCGTTAGGTGATTTTGGATATGTCTGCAAATTTTCAGGTAAATCGGATGTCGTTTGGTCGGGTTTTTGATCGAATATGAGTTTTGGAAGTTTTAGTTAAATCCAGGCTTGAATCCGTGGTGAATTGATGATTTTTGTGTTACTGGACGTGTTTTTCAGATTGGAACAAGTTCATATAATCTTCTAGGATATGTTGTTGCTTTGGGTTGAAGTCCACGGGCCTCGGGTTAATTTCGGATGGCTATCAGGATTAAATTTCAAGTTGAGAAGTGGCAGATCTTGCTGGTATCTGGTATGAGCGCTTCTACGGAAATGGACCGCAGAAGCGGCTCCGTGGAAGCATGATGTTGTAGCATAAACGGTCTGACGTAGAGCTGGGTTGTTCCGCAGAAGCGGAACTCTTTTCGCCTAAGTGAGTCCGCATAAGCGGACGTGAGGTCGCAGAAGCGGTTGGCCGGGAGATGAGGAATCCGCAGAAGCAGAAATGATTGTCGCAGAAGCAGTTGATGGGGTTTTATGAAAAACTACATAAGAGGAGTTATGGCCGCAGAAGCGATCCCGCATAAGCGGTAGCGGGACCACAGAAGCGAAAAATGACTGTTCACAGAAGGGTTTTAAAATGGCATTTCATCCGCGACTTGGGTTCACTTTTCCACCACTTTTGCACCATCTTGAGAGCTTGTTGGTAGATGTTGAAGGGAATTTTGATGGGAAGTGATTGGAGGTAAGTCTGTGGCCTAAATACGTCATTTAATCGAAGAATCATCCATTATATCTCTGAAATTTGGGTAAAAATTGAAGAAACTAGGGCTTGGTTTTTGAAATGAAAATTGGGGATTTGATGGCACATTTGGACTTCGATTTTGATGAATTTTATATGTACAGACTTGTGGCGAGACGAGGATTTCGGTGATGTGAATTTGTAATTTTTCGAGAAGTGGGCCCGAGGCTCGGGCTTTGTCAACTTCGTATTTTTGGGTATTTTTCGAGTTTTTTCTATTGGGTTATGTCCCACTAGCTTATTATAACATATTCCTTGTGGTTTTGATCAGATTCCACACTCGAGGAGGTCGATTTGCGAAGAAAACGCAAGGCGAGCTAGGATTTTGGCCGGTTCGAGGTGAGTAATGGTTATGAATGATATACTGAGGGTTTTGAAACCCCGTATTTGCACTATGCAGTGCTATGTTGAGATGAAACACGCGTCTTGTGATGAGTGTGGTGATGTATCTACTTGGGACTCGGACTTGGTCCATCCCAATTGATGATTTACTGAGCTTTTTGACTGAGACTGAGCTTGTACTCATATAATTTGGGCTAGTTGCCATGTTTGGGGCCTTGTGCCGATCTGTAGAACTCCTAGGGAACATGTTGAGCTGAGTGTCCTCACTTTACCTATTGGACACCTACCATTCGTTTTGATTTTTGACTGTAAATCATGAAATGAACTGGACGTAGTAACTTGCACCCTAAATGAGCAATACCTAGGGTTGAATACCCTGTTTTAGCAGAGTGGGCCGGGAGGCCAAGTCTATATTGACTGAAAGGGGCAAGAACCCCGTAGTGAGGGTATTTGATATATACCGGATCGGGCTGCACGCCGCAGTAGTATATACATATACATGTATTGGATCGGGCTGCACGCCGCAATATTATATATATATATATATTATATTGGATTGAGCTGCACACCACATCGTTATATGTATTATATTGGATCGGGCTGCACACCACATCATTATATATATTATATGGATCGAGCTGCACGCCGAAACGATATACTATATGGATCGGACTGCACGCCGCATATTATAGCGCTTGGGCTGAAGAAGCCCCTCCGGAGTCTGCACACACCCCAGTGAGCGCAATAATATATTATATTGGATCGGGCTGAATGCCCTAGCATTATATACATATATTGGATCGGGCTGCACGCTGAAGCACTATATATACTATATTGGATCGGGCTGCACGCCGCAACATATTGGATCGGGCTGCGCTCCGCAGCATTTTATATATATATATATATATATATATATATATATATATATATATATATATATATATATATATATATTCGGTATTTGATCGGGCTGCGCGCCGCAGCGGAGAGATAACTAGTCGGATGGAAAGAGAAGTAATTACCAGACTGTTCTCCATGTTTAGCATTATTCACTATCGTTGGTGTTGATTTTAGAACTGCATAGTGATTTTACCAGATTTCTTTCTTTCAGTTTTTATTTATTGCTATTACTCATTGAGTTGGAAGTACTCACCCTACTCCCTGCACCTCGTGTGCAGATCTAGGTACCTCAGGGCTGAGTTGATCTCGTAGCGGAGTTTCAGAGTATTTTTCTGGAGTCTGTCGAGGTAGTTACCTGGCGTCTGCAGGACTCGACTCCTCCACTACTTCTGTATTTTATTCATTTTCGCATACTCATATTATGATATTATTTTGTGTTATTAAGCTATTCTGGTAGAGTCTCTAGATTCATGACCCCCAGATCTGTGAGAGGTTGCTGTTACTGGTTGTTGGGATATTTTCTATATACAACTGGTAGATTTCAGATTTTCTCTCGTTATTAATGATTTTGAAAATTAAGGATGTGAGCTTGCAGCTCAGAACGCGAGTGTGATTGGTCAGGCTTGCCTAGCAATGTGCTGGGCTCATTACGACCGGGTTGGGGTCGTGACAATTATTAAAACTTAAAATTAGTGTATAAGAGTTTTAACAAAATTTTAATTGATTCTTGCTCAAAAAAGGATACCTACCATAACTAAATTATACATAAATTTAGTTAAAGATATTTATAGAAAATCTTGGACTACTACTTTCATTAAATATTTTTTATTTATAATCTAAATTTTTTATGTTGTCTTAAATTGCCAAGTGGCTTTATTTTAGCTTGTTACTTGGCTTATTCACATTGCAAACTACTCTCTTTTTAATATAATATATATATCCACTACTCCTTTTAGTATAACATGAATATTTTGTACTTAAGATAAATTTGTGTTAAAATTTTGTTTGTTGCTCATAATTCGTTTGCTTTCTAAATTTATCAATAATATATTTTTATTACTTAAATATTTTTTTATATTTATTTAAAGTATTGATATCCTCATATTATATCTATTTTCATTATTATATATTTTTCTATTGTAATATATGTATAAAGATACAAAACTTGTACAAAATAGATATATTAGATCTGTTATGAAATAATAAAAGAATAAGAGCAATATTGCAGAGAAAGAGAGACAGAAAATTCTTATTGAATTTTGGGGTGGTATACAATGGGGTAAGACCCCTCTATTTATAGGAGGAAAAATGACTTAGCCTCAAAGTAAAACTCTCTACAAGATAGACATTCACTCTAATTAAAATTCTATTCTTAACACTCCCCCTTGAATGTCTACTCAATAAGTAATGTGCCTCATTTAAACCATAACTAAAATAAAACCTAATGGGAGAAAAAATTCTAGAAAAGAAAAAATAGTACACATGTTTAGAAATGAGCCTATTGGTTGCCTCGTTAAAAACCCTACAAGGAAAACCGAGTGGGACAAAACTTTGTAAGGGAAAAAGAGTGCAACATGCATTAACTCCCCCTGAAGAGAGCATCAATTCACATCCTTGAGCCTTCGCATTCCAATCTTGTGCACCATCTTCAAGAGATCATTGGTAGACATTTGATATATAAATCATCCATATTAACTATAATGAATATTTGCACCTTGATCATAACTCGTGATAGATATATAATGTCTTCACAAATATCGTGGAATGGCTCTTCAATATCTCCATAAAGATATCCTCGCTATTACATTATCATGCTTATAGTTACAGCAAGATACATTTGTGCATAAATTGCACTGAGGAAGTGGTACATCAAGATCAAGAATTGTAGATGCTTCAAGCAACTTAAATCCTTCATGGATTTTCATATAAGTTAAGTCATATAAGCCATATTATAGACTTTAGATGCATTCAAGTCTTCATGTCATGCTAGACAAATAAGATATCGAAACCTGATTGCACATATCATTGACTTTATACTTTTAAGTATTTGAACTACATGTCCAAAACTACATGTCTTTCATATGGAATCAATTCTACTTGAATTGTATCTCTTCCATTTGGACAATACTTTTGTGTCTATATTCGATAGACTTAAGATCTTCATCTATACTTAGCACTATGATAGATGTCGTCGACGAACATGCTATATCGGTTCCAATAAATTTTCATAAAGACATAACATAGATATCTCTTCATTCATATATTTAGTTACCTGAATCTCAAATGAGATTTTATGAAGTGTTATGTCATGTGACCTTCTAGATCACCTGCCTCCTTTATTATGATCACTTTGATCATTTGCTCATCTTCTTTATCAAGAAGTTCTATTTGAAACCGATTTGTATATACGCTTTAAGCGTACCATAGACTTTGTCCTTCTAGGACTTAATATGAGCGTTTGCAATGAGAATATAGTTAGTTTCTTTGGGGCAATAAATTCGTATGACATGCTTTGCAATATGTTGCAAACGAATTAACTTTTTATGAACTTCAAGTTCATATTATGTTATTCGAGGATCTATATATACCAATGATAATCCGATCCACGTAACTTTTTCTCAACTGTTTATTATATCTCCCCCTCATGTTAGAAAAACTAACTTGTTTCCTCAACTTTGGGAATCCATCTTTGTGCAATATCGTGTTAATATACACCGCACATCAATAATAATAATAAGATGGAGTTATTTGATTCCTGATCCCGAACCACTTGTGAGGGGAGAATGTAATATACTTTCGTATATAACATATATCAAACGGATATAGATAACTTTGTTCTCATAAGAAAATAGTTTAGCTATTAAGTGGAGGCACTCAATAAGTTATCTTGCTAAACCCGCTGTGATGTAAACTAACTTATCAAGATAAACTATCTTGAATAGAAAATGTGAAAATTTTGCTCTAAATTGAATTATTGAGCAAGTTACCTCGCAAAACACCATATTGCGGGTTAATAATAATCGCACATGTAACCATCTCATAGATGCATCTTATGTGGTATACATGACAGATGAATGAGCTCATATTCACATTTGATATTTCCAGCATTCATGGGATTCAATCCTAATATTAATTGGTCTATCAATTAAGGAGAACAAGCAACCTAAGAGAATTCGTAAAGATCTTTCTAGTTCTTTAATATTTACCCATATAGATTCTCGTTTATGTTTGCACATCATACTTTAAATAATATGACTAAACCAGCTATGCCACTGGATATCAATAAACTCCAAGTTTATTATGATATGTGTTTTATGTCAATAAAGTTCTACTTTATTGTGGCATTCTTTTATTTGTGTAGTACAAACTGGAGAATAAAGCGGGTAGCTTTTCGCATACATATTATTTCGCTATAAGTTATAGTAATAGAAGATATCAAATCTTTCCTTTATTTATAGTCTCAATACAATCAACCGCTTTCGCATATTCTTTGGAAACTGAATAAGTTTCTTTGAGACTTACTACAACACAATACCTTATTGGTAATCAATTGCGTTTCTCCAAAATAATATAATTGGCTCTTACAGAGTTCTCAATTAATCTGGTACTACCACATATTCATCAATATCCATATGGTGAATTTCTCTTTTAAAGAGAAAGTTATACCATTATGATCATGGTCAAAATCATTATAGGCAAGATATGTTGCTTCTATTACTTTTGCCATGTAATAATCACATTGCCATAATATTTTGGCTAATCACAATAAGCACGTGATCAATAACCATTCATGCCATAATAATGATATTATTTTCTTATTTTCCCTCAAACCTCCTTCTAGTGGTGAGTGTGGTATATTCACTACCGCTGGTACGTTCATATTCTTGCAAGAATGAATATATATTCATAAATTAGATGTTGTCACATTCACATCATGAATGGACCTTAGTCATCTGGATGTGCTTTACGAAATCTCATGTCAAATTGATGACAAACATTACCTTCACAGAGTGAAGGATTATTTTGAGACTCCTTATTATTCTCAATGTCACAATAATGACGATTATAATTTCGTTTATTGCCATTCCACATCCATTGATATCTTCACGATAATAATTTTATCTTTTTTCAAACTTATCACATACTGCTATCACATTCTCTAACGGGAATGAAAATGGAGCAAATTCAATAGGACGGGTTATCAATTCTTTGCCCACAATCATACATGAATTTGATCATGGAAAGACATAGAAAATTTACCACACTGGGTGGTTATAATATCTTTCAAGCTACCTTAAAGTTGCAATCAAAATTTATCGTCTATGCTTGTATTTAAAATCAAATTATAGAATTACAAGAATTTGAAAGAGAAAAGTAAAATACTTACCTTAAATCCAGAATTAATCTTGAAGGAAGTTCATAGAATGATTAACAATCATTATACTCAATATTATGTAAAAATTGAGCATCGTTCATGTATCCAAAGCCATAGTTTTGAAGATTTGCGTGAGCCCTCTTATGGAGAAAAGTGTAATATCCTTCATGAACGTCCTCCTAAATTTAATAAAAGAAGAAGAAGAGTATTGCAGAGCAATGTAGAGAGAGAGAATTGTGCTGATCTAATGTATAATAGAGAATAGTTGGTTAGAGAATCGTGCTGATAATGTGTTATGAAATAATAAAAGAATAAGAGCAACATTGCAGAGAAAGAGAGCAGAAAATTCTTATTGAATTTTGGGTAGTTTATAATGGGGTAAGACCCTTTATTTATAGAAGGAAAAATGACTTAACCTCACTCTAATTAAAATTGTATTCTTAACAAGATCATAATTATAAGATTAATATTTGAGCGGAGGCTAAGACCTTAAGAAGCTAGTCTTTTCGTAGTCTTAGGTTTCTTATTTGGAGAAAGCCGACAGCAAGCCTATTAAAAGTTAGGGGTTAAAAACCTTGGTGCTAAAATCAAAAGGAGAGGGAGATTTGCTAATTAATCGATGATGGAGGAGTTAAGTGAAAGAGTGAACAATATGAACATTAGCGGAGGAGACCTTCAGAAGAAGAATCGTATTCAGGTTTCTAACACCAAGAAACCCTTGTTCTTCTACGTCAATCTTGCCAAGGTAAAATTTATACCTTAGGATTTTGTTTGGTCTTTTTGTTTTGTACCCTATTTTAGACAGAGTACTTCGTGTTGTTTTTGGGCAGAGGTATATGCAGCAGTACAATGACGTGGAACTTTCTGCTCTTGGGATGGGTATGTTTCCAAACTTCCTATGTTGTTTCTTTTTATTTTTAAATCTAATTTGTTGATTAAGCTTAACCCTGTTTATTATAATGACACTTTTGTGCTATAAAACACACTCTTTGTTTTGTACAATTTAAAATCTAGTATTTGAAATTAAAACAACATTAGCTTTAATTGTCTGGTGGAATAGTCCAACTGTTGGTCGCCCTTTGAAACAGCCTCTTGCACACTGTGTACTATAGACCTTTGTGGTCCGACCTTCCCCGTACACCGCACATGACGGGAGCTTAGTGCACCGCCTTTCCTTTTTTATTTGAAAATAGAACAACACTAACTTTAAGTGTCTGGTGCAATAGTCAAACTATTGGTCGCCCTTTAAGAGTATTTTACATTTTTACTATATTCCTACAAAATTAGTGTCATTGTGTTTTGAAAGATAGGCACAAGTCAAGACTTCAATGCAATTTGTAGATAGTTGTTGCTTAATTGATGAGGTCTGTGTACGTCTGCAGCTATTGCCACGGTTGTCTCAATTGCTGAAATTCTGAAGAGCAATGGGTTTGCTGTGGAGAAGAGTACGTCTTTCGATTCTTGCATTTCCTCGTGTTGTTGGGAGTCTTCTTGCAAATTTAATCTAAAAAGAAAAAAAACTCTTTTCTTTTAAAGTCGAAAATCTTTTTTGGCTTTGCTGTTTATAAGATGCTGAAGCATAAACTATATATGGATGGTTCAAAGAGATTATGACATCAACTGTTGATGTTAAGGATGGCTCCAGAGGGCGTCCCGTCTCCAAAGCCAAAGTAAGTTATGAAATCTTCTTTTCCCTGTTGTATAGTATATGCTGTGCAATTATTATATTATATAAAATGCACCAGGCAGCAGGCACCTCTAAACATTTGGCCTTTGTCCACGGTATTAGGATATCACTACCGCAGGTCCCGCTTCTATAATAGACTTTGAAGCCACGCTTCCCTGTAACCGTTTATATGCAAAAATATGTCTTTGATGCTATCATTTTGAAATGCCCATTTGAACTGCTGTTTCATCTTCAAAGAGCAAAGTTGGTTCGCATATGTGGCTGAGGGAGCAAGAAAAAACAAATAAATATCTCTTTCTTGTCTTCCTTTCCTTCTTTAATGTTTTTCCACAACAGTTGATGTATTAAGCCTAGTGGCGTGCTCTATGGCCTAGCATCATATGGATCACTTATAAGCTGCATGCTTGATATAAAGCATTGTACAATGTAAACTAACAATTTTGCTTATTAAACTCTATATGCCATAAAATATCTTTCGTCGGTTGGTTTCAGATTGAGGTATTGCTGGGAAAGAGTGAAAAATTTGATAACTTGATGGCGGCTGCGGCAGAGAGGGAACTTGGAGATGGTGAGGAGCAGAGTTAAGAGCAAGCTCCTTTTTTTTGTATGAATTTTTGTGGAGTCTGTTTTTTATTCAAGCAAACGAATATCTGCAGTGAGCGTGATTACCTAGAAACGTTGTTTGTTTGAATTGTTAGGAGTATACCCTATCTGGTAAGATGAAGTGAAGTTTTGTTGCTCGACTACTTTGGCCTTTTTGGTGAATATATATGGCTTGATGATAATATGCTGAAAATTGAATCAGTGAATTTTTTTTTTTTTTTTTTAACCGTGGTTTCTGGGCTTCACTTTGCGTTATACCCACCCGGACCTGCTGTTTCAATGTGTGCACCACGGTTTATTTCACGGGGCTCTGGAGATGCGACCGGTTTGTAATGCCTCCAGTGGCCCTGCAGGGGCTCGAACTGGCGACCTGAAGGACTTTATCCTCAGGCCATTACCAATTGAGCTACCCCTCAGGGTTGAATCAGTGAAGATTTGCTTTTAAATTTTGTTGCTTATATTTCTACGTATCTCTAGCTGAGGGTCTATTGGAAATAATCTCTTTGTAAAGACCCCACTTGTGAGAAACTATTAGGTTTGTTGTTGTATATTTCTATGTATCCGCAAATACAATTTAACCCTGATAGGGTTACCATGGATACATTTGTAGAGTTCTACTTTTTAAGTAATGGTACTTTTGGTCAATAGACTGATTAGGATCCTAGCACCAGTTGGATACTGTTGTTGAAGTCCTGGACTGAGATGACAGAAGATTCAGCAATTAAGATTTGTGATGCTTGAATTGCAATTGTGGAGTATCCTGTGAACCTTTGATTTATCATGTGGTTGTTCCAAGTTGCAACATTTAAACAAGGACAAAGCTGAGCCCGGGTATATAACTTTTCATTCAAAAACGAGATCTTATGAAAATACATATATGGATATATATAGTTCAGGAAGAAAGAGTCAGCTTTTCTACTGTTGGGTTGGGTACACTACCTACAGAATCCTATTTCATCAGCCGTGATGTGATGTACAAAGATCAAATATTTACCTTACTACTACTTTCTTTATGTCTCATGTTCATATATAGCACATGAAAGAAATCCCAGAAGCAGGGATCAATCTGGTGCAGCTTGAGCCGAATCCTCGATACAACAGATGTGCAATTCCGTCCAGTATGCTCACAAGAACATCAGAAAGGAGCATGTTCTGGTATTGTAGGCTCAGACCAGCCTGCAAATGCGTCCTAGTGAGCTGCCTCATGGGGCAGAACAACACTTTGTATAAATTGCAGCAGCTACTGATCCAATTAAAGGGGCTGGCTAACTAAATTGGTTGAAGAACCAATAGTGACGTATCCAAGATTTCGAGCTTGTAATTAGAAAATGTGGGTTGTGAAATATAACAACCACATACACATATAAGGTTCGAGTCAAAACTTCGTTTGTTAATTAAAAATTTAGAGCATCTTTTATTCTTCCATTTGAGCTTTATGCCTCATGGCAGGGTGATCTCTAGAGGAGAGTATTAATAATCTAATTAATTAGGCCCGGGTAGTTAATTACGATTAATAACCTTCTTGTGTTCTGCTTTTTGAGAAAAAAAAAAGGCACTTATTATTAAAAGAGCACTAAGATAGTGCAGAGAAGAAAGGAATATCTAAGCATCATTTTCATAAACTTCTTTACACCAAAAAAGTAAGCAAGCAATTTGGTCTGATCTTGAGGGAAATACTTAACCGAAAGTTTGTAAAACTTTTTGGAACTGTAGAAAAAACAAGTAAGAAAATTTAGGAAACAGAAACAACAGAAAATAGTTATTGCATATTCGAAGTGATTAATAGCTAAAACTAAGTCTTATAGTTATTTTTGACATTTTGTATCACTAAAATTGCAAAATTTCAAAACCTTTAAATCAAATCAATGAAACTCGTCTATACAAATATTCATCTTTCTAAAGTTTATTCTTTCTGTATTTTTAGAAATTACAAAATTTTAATTTGTTTATCACTTCTGTCTCAACCTTATCTTTTCTCCCGAATCTCACATAGCTCATCACTTATAAAAATTTAAAAAGAAGAAAGATGGAATTGATGAATCAAAGCTAAATCGTGTAAATGGAGAACTTCATTTTTTTGGGTGCAAATTATAAGTAGTTTTATGTATTATATTTTTAAAACAAATAAAAGAAACCTGGAAAAAAACCATAGCTTATGATAACCACATAATAGTACACAAGTTTTAAACTTAAAAATATTCAACTTCCTCCATTCCCTTTTACTTATCCAGTGTCCATTCTGCACTTAAAAAAATCTTAAGTACTTAACTATGCTTTAGAAATCTAATTTGACTATTAATACTCCAGTAAGTTTGGGACATGATTACTTAGAGTCTGGTTGAGAATCTGTAACGACTCGAGCGGCGTTTTGAGCTCTAGTGTCCCGTTCAATGATTCGAGATCTTGAGTGACTTCGTATTGTGTATTAAGACTTGCGTGTATGGTCGGATTCGATTTTCGGATGTTTCAGGATTGATTTGGATGGTGCTCTCATTTTAGAAGCTTAAGTTCGAAATATTGACCAAAGTTTGAATTTTTGTGAAAAGGCTCCAATAGGTTTATATCGTGATGTTGGACTTGGGCGTATGCCCAAAATTGAATTCGGAGGCCCTTAGGTTGACTTAGCATATTTTACCGAAAGTTGGCAATTTGAGGTTTTAGAAATTTCTTAGGTTTGACTATGGTTTGTCTTTATGGATACCAGGTTCAGATTTTGATTTTGGGACTTGAAATAAGTCCATTTTGCTATTTTAAACTTGTTTGTAAAGTTTGTCGTCATTCCGAGTTGATTTGATAGGAATTGGATGCATGGTTGTATTTTTAGAAGTTCTTCAGTTTCAATGTTAAATGCTTTCGTGCAAAGTCCTTGTCACTATGGAAAGCTAATACATTCCTATAGTTTATCAAGGCTGCTTGAACATTCAAACCTGATCATGTGTTTTGAGATCCGATTCGTGATCTTGGATGTTCTTTTGGTGGTTTGATCGCGCAAACGAATTTGTATTATGTTTTTAGACTTGTTTGGATGTCTGGTTTGGAGCCCCGAACGCTCGGGTGAATTTCGGACGCATTTAAGAATGTTTGAAGAGTTTTAGTTTTGTTGGCTTTTGAACAAGTGTTGCAGGTCTTGCAAATGCGAGATTTCGTTCGCATTTGCGTTGCCGTATTTGCGAGGTGGGAGATCACATTTGCGAGAAATGCTGGAGACTGCCAGGTTTGCATTTGCAAACACAATGTTCGCTTTTGCCCTGGGGGCCAAGGCTAGGCTGGGTCAAATTTGCGATCATCATAGTCTCTTTTGCAATATGTTCCTTGTTCGCATTTGTGAATCTTTTGTCGCATTTGTGGAATTAGCAAAAGTGTGGTTAGTTTCGCTTTTGCGATCATTTTTTGCATTTTCGGGTTCGTAATTGTGAACCCCATATCACGTTTGTGATAGTTGCGCCTGAACGTAAGGGCTGTAATTCGGTATTTTAGTCTCATTTCATATCTTTGAAACTAGATTCGGTAGGAGGCGATTTGGAGAGGAAATTTTCACCTACAATTATTGGGTAAGTAGCTTTAACTAATTTTCAATTATATTTCAGGATTATATATGAGATTTAATATCAAATTGTGAGAAACAAAGTGAAATTTTGTCAATATTTTAAAATATAATAATTTGAGATTTGATAGTCAAATTGGACTCGAATTTTAAAACAAAACAATATATATGCAATGAGAGAATAATTTTTCACAAAATGCCGATAAAGGTTGCATAGGACAAGGAACGCTATGAAGGTGTGGTTATCCCAAGGCGGTGGCCAATCTGAATCTTCTGTTAGTCCAACTTGATACGCCCTTCCTCAATGACATGTATGAGGAAGTCGATCTATTTTTGGGCGAAGGATCACTTGGATAGCTTCACATATAGTTCGTGCTCCCGTTTTCGAGTTAGGACCTTTTGCACGTCCTCCAAGTGTTCCTCCAATGTTTTTCTATATACCACAATGTCGTCCCAATAGACCACTACAAATTGGTCAATGTATTCTCGGAATACTTCGTTCATCAGGATGCAAAATGTGGCTGGAGGGTTGATCAAGCCGAATGGCATGACGAGGAAGTCGTACGACCCATGTCATGTCACATAAATCGCATTGTGTTCATCTCCCTCAGCAATCCAGACATGCCAGTAACTTGTCCTAAGATCCATTTAGTGAACATTGTAGTGCTGCCTAATCTATCGAACAGGTCCTCCATGAGCAGGATAGGGTACTTGTTCTTTACGGTGATCTTATTTAGGGCCCGATATTCCACACAAGGCCGTAGGGTTCCATCATATTTGTTTTGGATCATCACATGGGACCCATAAGGGGACTTAGAGGGCACAATGATCTCTGTGTCCAGCATTTCCGTCAACTATATCTGAAGCTCGGTGAGTTTGGGTTGTGACATTCTGTAAGGTACTCGGGCGGGTGGCTTCGCACCTCGCACCAACTCAATCTTATGGTTCATAGTTTGCATAAGCGGGACCTATTTTGGCTTATCTTGTGCATAACGTCTTCAAATTCCTTTAGCATCTCTTTCATGGGTGCAGGAATGGGACCCGAAGAGCGCTCAATATCTTTGATACAGCGAGTAGCTAGGAACGTAGGTTCATGTCTTTTGACTCCCTTCTTCAATTGTAGGGCCAAGATGTTCCCCGCGTACATCTTTATGGTTGTCCATAGGATAATGCAGGGCTTGGCCCCGTTTGCTCCCATCATTAGTAGCATGTCGGCATAAGGTGTCGGAATTGTGTTGGTGTCACGACCCGGATTTTCCACCCCCGGGAGTCGTAATGGCGCATACTAGTGAAAGCTAGGCAAGCCAATCATTCCAAATATTTTACCTTTTCCATTTTTAATTCTTTACCACTTGTGAATTAACATTATATAAGCAGCGAAAATAATAAATCGGAAGAATAAAATATAACAATTTAATAATAAGACCGATACTAATCCATAAACATAAGCTACCCAGAACCAGTGTCAGAACTTCACAGACTATCTAAGAATACTACAAATAGGGTCCAAACAAAATAGATACATGTCTGTCTCTGATTAGTAAATAACAGAAGATCAACTAAATAGGAAGGGGATGCCAAGGTCTGCGGACGCCTGCAATACTACCTCGGGTCGTCTGATGGACTGAAAGAAACAACCTTATTGTGGTACAAAAGTTGCAGCACCGGGATCTGCACATAGTGTAGAGTGTAGTATCAGCACAACCGACCCCATGTGCTGGTAAATGCCTAGCCTAACCTCAGCGAAGTACTGACGAGGCAAGGAAAAGAATACCAAATACATTTGTGCAGAATCATCCTTTCCACGGAGGTAAATCTTTGCCTGCTAAGCAAGAGGATAGCAAGTTCCAAATTCTGTCTCGGTAGGACATGTATTTCTATTACTATGAAATTCATAAATGAAGTAGTTAATGGTAGGGTTACCATTATCCTTTTTGTAGTGACGAATCTTGTATGTGTTCCTAAGAAAAGGAATTTGTCCATTTTTCGGGGTCTCAAAGGGGCGTGGAAACGCATAAGAACTCTTGAATGGAAAAGATATACAACAAATAATAATGACAGAAGCCAGTAGTTAAATATGGGAAGGGGAAACATGTTGCGGGGAATATCATGTACAAACCAAATCTCAGTAAAGAAGTGAAAGGAACACGAAAAGCCAACTATAAGCGAGAATAAGGAAACCAAGGACAAGTACACTGCATCCCCCTTTGTGCTTTTACTCTCATGTTCACCAAAAGAATCAATATAATTGGCACAACATCACCCTTCATGCTTTTACCTCACATAATCATGGCACGGAATTATCCTTCGTGCATTATCACTCATATCATGGCACGACATTGTACTTCGTGCTGCACGGCATCACCCTTCGTGCTTTTAGCTCACAATATCGGCACCACATCACCCTTCGTGCATTAATATTCTCAAAACCATGCATGACATCACCCATCGTGCTTTACACTCTTCCTCACCCAAGCAAAAATCACAAAGCAATTTGGGCAAGGGAATCAATAATATCACAATAAAATCCCGGCAAGGGAAACAATATCGTAAGTAATAACATCCCGGCAAGGGAGATAATATCAAAAGCAATAACGTTCTGGCAAGGGAAACAATATCATAATCCTCTTATCTTTTCCACAATTACTTCACAACTCAATTCTCAACTAGAGCCAATGCTCTACAATGTTCAATTACCAATAATACTCCCACAAGCCTTGTTCAACAGTAGAAATCATCATATAAAGCATGAAAAATACAAAACGGAGTCTCATTTATCTTAGTATAAGTCTCACGGACATGCTTCACACTAACGTATAGATACTCGTCACCATGCCAATACGTCAAACTCAACAATTAGCACAAGCAAATAAGACACAATTGCTAATCCCTCAAGCTAATGTTAGACCAAACACTTACCTCAATGCCACGAAAGCAATTCAAGCCTCAACTACCGCTTTACCTGTTGTTTCCACCACCATTTCGCTTGTATCTAGCCACGATTTACTTGACGATATCAATAAATGCTAAATGAATCAATTCTAATGCATGAAACTAGGTTTTCTAAAGATTTCATCAAAAATTCAAAAATCGACCCCGAGCCCACATGGTCAAAACCTGAGGTTCGAACCAAAACCCGATTACCCATTCACCCACGAACTCAAATATATAATTTGTTTTGAAATCGGACCTCAAATTAAGGTTCAAATCCCCTAAATTTGAAAATCTTAAGTTCTACCCAAAATACCCAATTTTTCCTATGAAACCCTTAATTTTGAGTTGAAATCATGTGAAAAGATATTATAAATAAAGAAAATGATTTAGAAATGACTTACAATCGATTTGGAGAAGAACGTTTCTTTGGAAAATCGCCCAAGAGAGCTTAGGGTTTGAAAGAATTTGAAAAATGAAGAATTTTCGGCTAAGTTATAATTTGCACAGGCGCAAATATTGCATTTGCGATGATATGTTCGCAAGTGCGAACTCGCAACTGCGGCTAAGGCTTTGCAATTGCGAAGTAAGGCCTGCCCTATTAACCTCGCAAATGCGAACGACCATTCGCAAATGCGAACATCGTTGGAGTCGCTTTTGCGACTAGAGCTTCACAAATGCGAAGGTCTCCCCCCTTCCCAGTCATCGCAAATGCGATGGTTAGTCGCAATTTCGAAGCCTGCAGACCTACAACACACCAGCGGTTTTTCTAAGTCCAATTTCACTCTGTGGCCTATCCAAAACTCATCCAAGCCCTTGGGGCTCCAAAGGAAACATGCACGCAAGTCTGAAAATATCACACGGACTTGCTCGTACGATCAAATCATCAAATTAAAAGCAATAGCTTTGAACTACACCTCAAATTCATGAAATCACTCAAGAATAAAAAATTTCCATTTGCTCAAATAAGGGTCTGTTTTATACTAAACGACCTCTAATTCTTACAAAACTTCACATATTCAACTTAATTATTATATAAGACCTGTACCGGGCTCCAGAACAAAATTATGGGCCGGATACCATAAATTTCAAACTCTTTTTATTTCCAAAAACTCTTGATATTTGAGTTGAATATTTCTTTCAAAAATTTATTTCTCGGGATTAGAACCTCGGAATTCGATTACGGGCATATGCTCAAGTCCCAAATTTTACTACAAACCCTATGAGAGTCGAATCACGAGTTTGGGTCCTTTTATCAAGAATGTTGACCAAAGTTAGTTTTATTCAAATTAAAAGCCAATTTCCTTATTTTAATCAGTTTTCACATAAAAGCTTTTTGGAAACGTGCTCAGACTGTCCATGCAAATCGAGGTGAAACTAAAAGAGGTTTTTAAGTCGTCGGAACACAGAATTTACTTCCAACACAAGTGATGACCCAAGGGTCATAACATTCTCCACCTGTAAAATAATTATTTGTTCTCGAACGGACATAAGAAAAGTACGTGAGTTGAAAAAACAATGGGCATATCGGTTCCACATATCCGACTCGGACTCCCTGGTCACTGCCTCAACAGGCTGGCCTCTCCACTGTACACGAACAGAACGGAAACTTTTCAATCTCAACGGACAAACATGTTGGTCTAGAATAGCTGCGGCTCCTCCTTATAGGATAAGTCCTTGTCCAACTGGACAATGTTGATGTCTAACATGTGGGATGGATCGCCGTGATACTTCTAAAGCATGGACACATGAAACACTGGATGCACTACTGATAAACTCGGCAGCAACTCATGTCTATAATCAACCTCTCCCATTCGATCAAGAATCTCAAACGGAACAATGAACCTAGGGCTTCGCTTGCCCTTCTTTCCAAATCTCATCACTCCATTCATAGACGAAACCCGAAGCAACACCCGCTCGCCAACCATGAATGCCACATCACGAATCTTATGATCGCGTAACTCTTTTACCTGGACTGTGTTGTACGAAGCCTATCCTGAATGATCCTGACCTTGTCCAAGGCATCCTGTACTAGATCCGCATCCAACAACCAAGCCTTTCCCGGCTCAAACCATCCATCCGGCGACCGACACCGCCAACCATATAAAGCCTCATAATGAGCCATATGGATACTCGACACTTAGCTATTGTTGTAGGCAAACTCCGCTAAAGGCAAGAATTGATTCCATGAGACTCTAAAGTCAATGATACAAGCTCAGAGCATATCCTCCAAAATTTGAATAGTACGCTTAGACTACCCGTTCGTCTGAGGATGAAATGTTGTGCTCATATCGACATGTGTGCCCAATTCACCCGGAACTGTCTTCTATAAATGTGTGGTAAACTGAGTACCTCAGTTTGAAATAATAGACACAGGCTCACCATGAAGACGAACAATCTCCCGGATATAGATCTCGGCTAGGCTCTCAGAAAAATAGGAAACTACCACAGGAATGAAATGTGTTGACTTGGTCAGCCTATCAACAATAACACACACTGCATAGAATTTCCTCAGAGTCTGTGGGAGTCCTACAACGAAGTCCATTGTGATATGATCCCACTTTCACTCAGGAATCTCAATCTTCTGGTAGAAACCTCCAAGTCTCTAATGCTTATATTTTACATGATGAAAATTCAAACACTGAGCCACATATGCAACAATATCCTTCTTCATCCTCCTCCACAAATAATGCTGCCACAAATCCTGATACATCTTAGAAGCGCCCGAATGAATAGAGTTCCGGGAACTATGAGCCTCATCTAAAATCAACTCTCGATGTCCGTCCACATTAATCACACAAATACAACCATGCATCCTCAAAAATCCATCATCTCGTAATGTAACCTGCTTGGCACCACCGTGCCTCACTGTATCCCTAAGAACACAGAATTGAGGATCATCATGCTGCCGATCTCGAATATGCTCAAATAATGAAAAACGAGTGACTGTGCAAGCAAACACATGGCTAGGCTCAGAAACATCCAACCTTACGAACACAAAGCCTAAATATCCAAAGCAAGCGTTCTCTCACCGACCGGCATATATGCAAGATTGCCCATACTGGCTAACTTTCTACTCGAAGCATTGGCCACCGCATTGGCCTTTCCCAGATGATATAATATTGTGATATCATAGTCTTTCAATAGCTCCAACCACCTTCTTTGCCTCAAGTTTAGCTCCTTCTAATTGAAAAAATACTATAGACTCTTGTGATATGTGAACACATCACATGACACGCTATACAGATAATGCCTCCAAATCTTCAACTTGTGAACAATGGCTGCTAACTCCAAATCATGAACTGGATAATTCTTCCCGTAAATCTTCAACTGTCGCGAAGCATATGCAATGACCTTTCCATCCTGCATCAACACCGTACCAAGTCGAATACAAGATGCGTCATAATAAACTATATATGGCCTTGAACCTGTGGGAAAAACCAACACTGGTGCCGTAGTCAATACTGTCTTGAGCTTATGAAAGCTCTCCTCACACTCGTTCGACCACCTGAACTGGGCACCCTTCTAGGTCAACCTAGTCATCGGGGGTGTAATAGATGAAAATCCCTCCAGCAACCGATGATAATAGCCTGCCAAACCAAAGAAACTCCAGATCTCTGTAGTTGACGCAGGTCTATGCAAGTTCTTGACTGCCTCTATCTTCTTTGGATCCACCTAAATACCCTCTGCTGAAATAATGTGACCCAATGCAACTAAAATCAACTAGAACTCACACTTCAAAAACATGGCATACAACTGACTATCTCTCAAAGTCTAAAGAACTAATATTAGATGATGTTCATGCTCCTACCGACTGTGGGAATAGATCAAAATATCATCAATAAAGACTATCACGAACGAATCCAAGTAAGGCTTGAACAATAGGTTCATCAAGTCCATGAAAGTTGTTAGGGCATTTGTCAACCCCAATGACATCACCAAGAACGCATAATACCCATATCGAGTGAAGAACGTTGTCTTAAGGACATTGGATGCCTAATCCTCAATGGATGGTAGCCAGATCTCAAGTCAATCCTCGAAAATAGATTGTTACCCTAAAGCTGATCAAACAAAATAATCAATTCTCAGCAATGGATACTTATTCTTGATTGTAACCTTGTTAAGCTACCGATAATCTATACACATCCTCATTGATATGTCCTTCTTCTTAATAAACAACACCGTCACACCCCAAGATGAGACACTAGGTCTAATAAATCCTTTATCAAGCAAGTCTTGCAATTGTTCCTTCAATTATTTCAACTCTGGCTGGGCCATACGATAGGCAGAATAGAAATGGGTTGAGTGTCCGAAGCCAAATCAATGCAGAAGTCAATATCCTTGTGGGGTGGCATACCTGGCAGGTATGAAGAAAAAGACCTCATGAAACTCACGAACAACAGGCACATAATCCATAAGAGGAGGAACCTCAACACTAGAATCACGAACATAGGCCAAATAGGCCAAACATCCCTTCTCAACCATACACTGAGCCTTCATATATGAGATAACCCTACGGGTAGAATGACCATGAGTCCCTCTCTACTCTAAACGAGGTAAACCCAGCAAGTCTAAGGTCACAGTCTTGGCATGACAGTCCAAGATAGCATGGTAAGGTGATAACCAGTCCAGTCTCGATATAACATTAAAATCAACCATATCCAAAAGCAACAAATATACTCGAGTCTCAAGATCCCAAATCACAACTATACATGAACGATGGACATGATCTACCATAATAGTATCACCCATCGGTGTAGACACATATATAAGAGCACTTAAAAAATCACTAGGAATGACCATATATGGTGCAAGATAAGATGGAAAATAGGAGTATGTAGATCCTGGATCAAATAGAACGAACGCATCTCTACTAAAAACAAGAACAATGCCTGTGATAACTGCATCGGAGGCCTCAGCCTCAGGCATGGCTGGAAGAGCATATCTTCGGGGCTGGGTCCCACAACTCTGAACTACATCTCTGGGATGGCCTCCTGCTGACTGGCCTCCATATTAGAGGCCTGAACTCCACCTCTAATACCTCTACCTCCACCTATAGAACCTCTACCCCCACCTCTAGCCGGATGAGCGGGCGGTGGAACACTCATTGCCTGAATATGGCACGAGAACCGTGATACTGAGAGCTGCTCGA
The DNA here is from genome assembly GCA_034376525.1 of Nicotiana benthamiana. Taxonomy (NCBI): domain Eukaryota; kingdom Viridiplantae; phylum Streptophyta; class Magnoliopsida; order Solanales; family Solanaceae; genus Nicotiana; species Nicotiana benthamiana. The sequence goes on along the minus strand of CM067338.1, from coordinate 50,100,082 downwards.
TGCTCGAGGGAAAAATCTAGTAATATGCCTCGTATCTCCACAAGTATAACAAGCCCTCAAGTGCTGAGACTTTTGACCTTGACAACCTGAATAAGCACTCTAAAAACTCTGGAGCGGAGGTGCAATGATAGGAGCTGGATGTGCATTGTAGGTTAACGGATCGAAATATTGCATATGAGAACCACGACCACCCGGAGCACCATAAGAAGCCTGAAGTGCTGAATGAAACAGCCTGGAATAATGACCCCTACCAAAAGAATTCCTGCCTCTGGATGATGCACCACTGAACCTGCTCGAATGATGAGGCCTCTTGTTAGACCCCTGACCACTCCCCTACGATATAACCATCTAAACTCTCCTAGCCACATTGGCTGCATACTAAAAAGAAATCTCGCTCCCAGTCTCCTTATCCATCTGTAATCGAATATGCTGAATGATTCCCTCAATGAACCTCTTCAGTCTGTCTCTATGAGTGGAAAGTATAAGAAGAGCATGACAGGCCAAGTCAATAAATCTGGTCTCGTACTAAGTAGCAGTCATAGAACCCTGCTGGAGACGCTCAAACGGTCTCCGATAGTTCTCCCTATAAGTGATAGGAATAATTTCTCCAAAAATAGTCAAGAGAACTAATCCCAAGTCAAAGCTGGTGACCCAGCTGGTCTAGCCAAAGAATCATCTTTCCACCAAGTCTTGGCGGATCCATACAAACGAAAAGCAGCAAAGTCAACCCCATTGGCCTTCTCCATCCCCATGTTCCGAAGAACCGCATAATAGTTGTCCAGATAATCCTAGGATCCTCAGAAGTTGTACCACCAAAAGTAGTAGTGAAAAGCTTGGTGAACCTGTCCAACCTCCACAAGGCATCTGAAGATGTATTGATCCATCATTGGTCTGAACTGCCGCTTGGCTGAATAAGCAGTACGTGTTCTCACCATCTCAAAAGAACAGAGTGGAAGTTCAATTAGCACTGAGAAATCAAGTCGCACGATAGAAAAGAATATATGTGAAATTTATCCTAACTCTGTAGCCTCTGGGATAAATAGAGACGTCTCTATACCGATCCCTTAGACTCTACTAAGCTTGTCCATGAATTGCGAGACCTAAGCAACCTAGACTATGATACCAACTTGTCATGAGTCAGATTTCCCATTCTCGGGAGTTGTGATGACGCCTACTAGTGAAATCTAGGCAAGCCAATTATTCCACATATTTTACCTTTTCCACTTTTAATTCTTTAACAGTTGTGAATTAACATTGTGAGCACATGATTTTTGCTCCACGAAAACTACTCCAAAAGAAATCAAAAAACAAAATAAATTTCTTTGGTGTACAATTTTGAGAATTATGCGTGACATTTTGGGTAATTATATTTTGTTTGTGAATGTTTATCTTGTTTAATTAATAAAAATAAATACACAAATACATGTTGCATGCATATGTAGAATTTAACTATGCCTTTAGGAATTAATTAAACCATAATTTGATATTTAAAAAGGAAAAACACAAAATATGCATTTATTCTATTTTTGTCATTTAAATGTGACATTGTGTATTTTATTTTTAATTAAATGTTTTAACTTGCATGTTATTTGTTGTTAAGGGTTAATTAATATTTTTGAAGATCAATTTTGTTTTACAATTTATTTTTGGAGTTGTTAATTGTTAATTAAAAGAAGGAAAAGAAAAAGGTTAAAATAATTAGCTGATTCGGACTGGGCTAGGCCAAATCAGTCACAAATACAATGCAATGATCCAGTCCATTATGCTTGATCTCTCAGATAGCATATGCGATGCCATTTAGGCGTCTTCAATCTGAGCTGTTGATCGAACAGATCAAACGGTCCAGTGCAACCCTGGCTTGGTTTGAAATGACGCTGTTGCAAGTGTTAATCTGAGCCATCCATTTTCTTTGATCCAACGACCTCAAGGCCTCACCATGACCCGATCCACTTCACCCCCGGGCCAACCCATTCCCCAACTTAAACCAAACGACACCGTTTAATTAAATGAGTTGATCCAGGCGGTTGATCATGCTTGATCTAACGACCAAGATCAATCCCCCCTCCACTACATAAGCCTAATACCTATCACATCCCCCCAAACCAAACACCCCCCTTTCTTCCATGTTCATCGTCTCTCAACTCAGAGACGAACTAGGGCTAACCCTAGCCGCCACCTTACCCCATCGCCTGAAAATCAGCAGCATCAACACCGCTGGGCACCACCTTAACACCATAAGACCATCTGACCACCCCCGTTCCAAATATGTTACTCGTTTGGTTCGAATCTTCCCCCATCTTCTCGAATCTTCATTTGAAGATTCGAGCCAAACGGAAACTTACACCAACTAACCCCAATGTCATACAAGGCAACCCCTAGACCTCTCTCATACCATAAGTAACTTTGGTTCCGTTTGAATCTTCCTAGAAACATTCGAGCCCCAAATCGAACGTAAGAACCCTAGAAACCCAAAACACGGGCTTCGTCCGAAATTAAGAGGGTTTTGGGGTTTCTAACTGACCTTAGTCCAGTGTTCTCAGTTGAGAACACTCGAGTAAGGTCCATTTGACCTCAAAAAATCCAATTCCAATTTGGAACACTCCTTGTTCTCTTTGTCACCGAGGTACTTTCCCTTCTTTTGTTCTATTTTTGTGTATATATCTGTTTATTTGTTTAGTTTAAGTTTCACTGATTATTCAATTTTCATCGATTGATTCTACCCATCTTCAATGACCTTTTATTTGGTCGAATTCTCCTGTTCATTGATTAAGTATATGTTGTAAACTGTATAATCAATGTGATCAGTTTCCTCGATTAGTTGATTGTATTATAACTCACTGTTTCAGTCAAATGCTACTCGAATCACATGTGGTTTTTTCTGATTGATTGTCAATAATTGTTATACATTATGGCCTGTATAATCGATTAATTAAGTGTCGTCAATTAATTTGCTTGAAAAATTAGAGAAACCATGATAGTATTTCCTAGTTGTTTTCCAATAGGTTTATTTCTTTTTGTCTTCTGCGTTAAATGTGTAATGAATTGAACCTGTTGTCTTCAGTCTTGTTTATTTTAAACAGATTAGTCGTTCAGTGCCTCATAGTTTATCTCATTTCCCCGATTAATACCATTTCGATTTTCTTCTGTTCTTCTGCCTTAAATCATTGTGTTTGAACAGGATTGTGAATTGGATATAGCTGTAGTTATTTATGTGTTTAACGAGAAATTAGTTTCAAGTTTGATGTAATTTCAGACTTTAAAGCTTAGGGTAATGAAGTAATAACACTGGCATCTCAGGGGGTAATTTAGGGAGTTCAAAGGTTTGAAAATGATTTTGACTGAGTAGCCTGTCCAGTAGGATCCTGGCATGCTTTAAATTGAACTAGTGCTTACTGATAGGGGGACCACTAAGGAATAATAGGTGCTTTTGCTAATTGGAAATTAACAACAGTAGGTAATAATGAAAATATAAAATGATTCACATAGTAGAGGAATATAGTAGCTGGAAAGTAAAAAGAAGTGGAGGGTAATAATAAAAGGGTAATAGTAAAAGAAAAGGGATGGGCTGAAAAAGGTCTGCTTTGGGTATAAAATAGGGGTCATTTGGGACTAATAGGGACTCAATTTTCAACGTAGAAGTCCAGAGTTTAAGAGTGAATGGAAGCTGAACTTTCAACACAAAGAAAACATTCATAGTTCAAGTTAAAAACCTGCTGGAGTTTATTATCAGAATTCAGTAATTTTAAAGTTGAAATAGGCGGACATTCAAACTGAAAGCAAGGTCTTTTCTTTACTTCTAAAACACCAGAATTATTCCATTGCCCTTTTGCCCCTGATTCACTCTGTTATTCTGCCATTAATTGTTTAGCATTGTTGGTTTTCAAGTAGTATTTCCCGAAGTGTGCTATTATACATCTGTTACTGTTTCATTGCTATTTCTGGGTTTTTCCTCCACTGGTTTTCAGGGCTGTTGGTTGCCGAATTTTTGTTCAGTTTGTTTTAAGTTGCCTATTGGTTATTATTACTGTTGTCTACTATTGATCTACTGATCCTCACCTTCTTCTTCTGTTCTATTACAAGGTACACTACTTTGAATCACCTCGATGTTTGATTATTGAAGTTGAAATAAAATGGTCAGAAGATTTTTGTATTTAACTATAGAATAATTGTATTTTTGTTAGATATTAGTTATGTGTTTCCTGTTATGTGAATGGTAGAGGCATGTAGTATTAAGACTATTTTTATAAGATCAATGATTAGCAGCTACATAGGGCATAACGTTAGATTACGGCACTAAGATCCTTGAAATGATGTGAATATTAGTCAATACAGTATGCATGTTTAATTTGAGCAGAATTGTTAGATTTTTGAACTATTGGACATATTTTTGTAGAAATTGCATAGTTATCAGTCTCAATTTTGCTAGTTCATATATTTAAAATAATGTAGCTTCGGAATCACATCCAACTCGAATTAGTAATTAGTTAATATGGTGAATCGATTTAATTGGTTGATAAAATCTAGCTTTGAACTCGGGGATATTGGAATAGAAATAACTTTAAGTTTGTGATTTTTGAATCTTGTTAGTAACAAAGATCCGTAAGTGTTAGGCAAATATAATTGGTTAGTAATTTCGTATAATCTGTAGGCTTGATGTATTTGAAGTATGATTGCTAAGAATACTAATCCAATTGGTTATTAAGTTAATGATAAAGCTTAAGCAATCTTTCGTAATCATTAGTAATTAAGGTTGGCTTAGTTTCAAGTAGTTGAAAAATAATCAGTACCAACGGTTCATTTCATCTAACAATATGGATTTAAATTAGTTATAGGATAATTAGTTTCTTTTGAATATATATTGTTTGTCAATTCCACATTTTATTTATAATTTCACTTTCAGTAGTATTGGCTTATAGAATAATGCATGAAATAATCTCCTTTTACGCAAGTTTGATTGCAATTTTTTCGGTTGCATTTGTTTTAATCTGAGAAATAAGTGATGGCCTTTTCAAACATGTAATTAACTAGGATTTTTCTCTTTTATTTTAGAGACGAATTTAATAGAATAAAATGTGGTCACTTTTAGGATTATCCTATTAAAATAAACGAGATGAGCCTTGCCAAATAAAACGCAATGGATGCGGGGTCCTCAATAATTGGTTGAGAATTGTATAGACTTCGGGACATGCCGTCTTAGCAAATTTCACAGCATTCTCGAAATAACAACATGTTAGCATCATTAGGCGAGAATTTAATAAAATTACCTCCCTAAACTCGAGTGCACATTTATGTGACTAAAATCCGAATCCCAACAAAGTTGGAACTTATCAAAAGTTGCGGGTACATTTATGTGGCGCAATTCCAGATAAGTTCTCACGACGTTGCAATTCTTTTAATAATAAGGGAGGCATACCTCGCCAAGTAATATCGCAAATGCGGGGGCCCTCCACGGATGATTATCACAAATGCTTAGATTTTGAGATAGGCCACACAGCAAACTTTACGGCTTTCTCAAAACAACAATACGCTAATCGCTTTAGGCGCGCCTTAAATAAACTTACTTTCTTAATCTAGGGTGCACATTTATGTGACCCAAATCCAACAGATCCCTCCACGGATGATTATCACAAATGCTTAGATTTCGAGATAGGCCGTATAGCAAACTTTTCGGCTTTCTAAAAAAACAATACTCTAATTGCATTAGGCGCGCCTTAAATAACCTTACTTTCTTAAACTCGGGTGCACATTTATGTGACCCAAATCCAAATCTCAATGGAGTCAAAATTTGTCAACAACCATGGGTACATTGATTGTGACGTGGTTCGAGATACGTTTTCACAATGTTGCCATTCTTTGTTAATAATAATAATTATTATAAAAGCGGTAAAAGAGTTAAAATTAGATTATAAGCGCATAATTGTTTTAAAATCAGATAAATAAGCCGAATATGACAGTTGAGCGTCCGTGCTAGAACCACGGAACTCGGGAATGACTAACACCTTCTCCTGGGTTAACATAATTCCTTATCCAGATTTCTGGTTCGCGGACAGTTAAACATAGTCATTCATTTCCTCGATTCGGGATTAAAATCGCTGACTTGGGACACCATAAATCTCCTAAGTGGCAACTCTGAAATAAATGAAAAAATCCTGTTCGATTGTCCTTTAATTGGAAAAAACTCCATTTGCGCCCATGCGGGTGTAGTAAAAGGGAGGTGTGACAGCTCTGGCGACTTTGCTGGGGATAAAAATGACCCAAAACCACTGGTTCAAGGTTACAAATTCGAGGTTATAATAAATTATTGTATTTAACTTCATTTATTATCATATTTTATTATGTGATTGAGCTTGAATGTGCAATATGATGTTTTTATCGCTTTGATATTATTTGAACTGTATATATAAACTGTGCCGAAACCCCTCTCTTCTCTCTCCTGAGGAGTGCACGCTGGTCATGACTTCTTTATGTTAGTGTTATTATCCCAATATAGAACGAGGATTCGGAGGAGTTTCAAAACTGGATGATCTTTTGGTTATCAGCACACAGTTCCCATCCTCGGCTCGAGTTGTCCGCTTGGGTAAGCTAGGTCTAGAATAAACACCTAGTATAACAAACTTCATGCCAGATCCCTGGTAGGAATGTTTATTTAGATCATGTGCATTTTACTTCAGGGACTCAACACAGGGGTTAGGTCCGTCTAGGACAAGAAACCTGAAGTGAAAAGACCATCCTGCTACATCTTGATTGATTTATGTTTTTATTTGTTCAGACTTGCATACCGACTTACGAAAATTGGAAATACTGGAAAATCGCAAAAAAGAGAAAAATAACAGTGTAGAGGGTTAATCACCTGTTTTGAAAAATACAAATGCCCAAATAGTGTCAAAACTCTGTCGATTTTATTTTTTAAAATGTTTTATTTTTAGTTTGTTTTTGTTTACCAAATAAAATAAAATAAAAAAGAGAAGAAGAAAAATAATATTGTTTTTAAAAAATAACTTGTTTTATTTTCAAATGAAAAAGAGAAAAAATGTCTTTGTTTTCAAAAGTAGTTTGTTTTATTGCCGAACTACGCTGGTTTGATTCTCATAGGATGCGAGATACGTAAGCAACCATCGTCGGGTCCAACTTCCCCTTTTGCAAGAATAGCAAAATTGTCAAATTTTAATTTCGTTGTAAATAAGTCGGGTGATGCTTCTCTTGTCAGATATAGCCGAATGTTCCCAAAAGAGACGTCGGAAGGCTGACTTTGCATAAACGGCCACATTGGGTCATTTTTAGATTTTTGATCGGTTGACCTACACAACCTTAAAATTTTCATCCCCGAGGCGCTGAGAGGCTGTGTTTGCAATGTCGGGTCTTCTATTTTGAGAAAAAGTCATAAATAAGTTGGATGATGCTATTTTTGTCAAAAATAGCTAAATATTCCCGAAAGAGAAGCCGAAAGGCTGACTTTGCATAAACAGCCACATTTGGGTCATTTTTTTAAATTTTGGCTACTTGACCCACACAACCTTAAAATCTTCGCCCCCGAGGCGCTGAAAGGCCGTATTTTCAATATTGGTCTTTTATTCATTAAAAAACAAAAAAAAAGGGAATCATAAATAAGCTGGGATGATGCATGTGGTCGGAGCAAAAACATGTTTGAAATGGTTAACTACTTAAGAACATTACATCCTCCCAACTTGCAATTGCAATATCTGTTAAAACTCTAGCGCTGACAAGTTTGTTGTTTTTCTAGTTTCAAACAGTTAGTTTGTTAGAGCGTACTGACACTATACCATTATCAAACCAGATCTAAAGGACCTATACCAAAACGCATAACTAAATCAGATAACAGTGTTGAGGAGGAAAGAACGGAAAGTCAGTTGCTGAAGGAGGCAATGGAAAAAATGGAAAAAATAAGACTGGAGATGAACGAAATGCAGCTTGCCTTGGCTAGAGTACAAAAGGGGACCAAACCACCTGTTTCTCCTACTCTCCCACCAGGACACACGCCAGAATACCCTTCGCCCAGCCCTTCAACAAGCTTCCTGAGTCACCACTACTATCAGGGAAGAAATCCCTATGATCCTCAAGCTCCACCACCCAATCAGAACCCTGCTCCACCAAATGTTCTTGTCTTTGTGGCACCTCCCCCAGCCACATTATCAAGATCTCCAGCGAGCCACTGTTCCAAGCTAACGACACCCAATATTACCCTCCTTAACCCACTTTTAAAGCTCCTGAGCCATACACATATACACCCCATTTTGGGATCCCAGAGGAAGCTGATAAACCGGTTAAGAATGCAGAACATGAGGAAGTGATTCAAAAAGTCAAAAGCCTGGAGCAATCCTTCAGGAAGATGCACGGTTTAGGCAACCAAGTCAGTGTTGCCTACAAAGATTTGTGCCCTTTCCCTGATGTCCAATTGCCTGCAGGGTTCAAAATTCCCAAGTTTGACTTGTACGAGGGACATGGCGATCCGGTGGCCCACCGTCGAGGTTTCTGCAGTAAAATGAGAGGAGCTGGGGGAAAGAATTAATTGTTGATAGCCTATTTTGGTCAAAGCTTGAGCGGGTCCCACTGGAATGGTACACAAGACAGGATCCCGACAGATGGTATACATGGATGACTTGGCACAAGCATTCATTGGCCATTTCCGGTATGACCTTGAGATAGTCCCCAAACGTCTATCATTGTTGAAACTGGAAAAGAAGCCCACAGAGAGATTTAGAGAATTTGGTTTCTGCTGAAGGGAACAAGTAGCAAGAGTTGATCTTCCGATGAGGGAGTGCGAAATGGTAGACTACATTTTGCAGACATTGGAACCGACATACTTCGGTCATCTAGTGACGTCCATATGCAAATCATTCAATGAAGTGGTAAAGATGGGAGCCATGATTGAAGAAGGGTTGAAGTCTAACAAAATATTGAGTTATTCAACGCTGAAAGAAACCACACAGGCCATACAAAGCGGTGTTGGTGGTATGTTGGGGAAGAAAAAGAAGGAAGAAGTTGCCACAGTTAAAGCTAGCACTTGGTCCAGGTCCAGCAACCCTCCACCCCGCTACTAATCCAGACCCCATCACCCAAATTACCCACACACTCCAAATTACCCTCCACAAGAACCACACTTCTCCGTCCATCAAGCCCAGACATACACTCAGCCTCCTGCTCGCCCGAAATGGCGCACGCTGACTCCCCAAAACACATATCCACCTCCACAGAATACATATCCACCACTAAGGGCCTACAGGAACCCTTCAGGGACTGGTTTCCATAGGAATCAGGCTTGCAGAAATGAAAGGGTACATAGAACATTCACTGAGTTGGGAGAAACCTATACTGCCTTGTTTCACAATTTGAGGCAGCTAGGCTTGTTGAGTCCTGTTGAGCCCAGATTTCCAAATTGCCTTCCCAAAAATATGGACCACGCGGTAAGCTATGACTATTGTTCGGGGGCTCTCGGACATGATACCGAGAAGTGTTGGGAGTTGAAACATGCAGTGCAAAATCTTATTGACACCAACAAGATTGAGGTTCAGACACCAGAGGCGCCCAACATCAATCAGAAGCCGTTTCCGGCAGACTATGAAGCCCACACGATCAAGATAGTGCACAAATGAGGGGAGCTAAATAAACCCTTACAAATAGTGATGATGATCTTTGCTGGTTCAAAAGAAAAGTCAATCAGTAAAAAGGTGGTGGTATAGTTGGAAAAGGTATATGACAAGCCAGTTATGGTGTTGGGAGAAGGGTCCAGTAGGGCAGATGTACCATTTGTGGGGCCCAAGGTCAATATCAACATTTTGACGGTTACTCTTCTTCCCGCCCGGAGGGAGTCTTGGTAGTGGGCTCTGATTTTTCTTTCTTGTTGTCTAGATTATGAGTTGTAATCCAATTGTTTTGTTTTATTTTGTACTCGTTAAAAGTGTGAAAGTTTTCTCTTCTTATTTTGTTTTAATTTTGTTTTCTTCTTTTCTCTTTCTGAACAGTTCTCTTTATAGTGGTTCTAATAACATGGCATGCACGACGGATGTTCAACCTAGTCTAAAATATCAATCTGATTCTGAACTAATAGTACAAGAGGTATATTGATGATGATGAGTGGGTCCCAACACGGTTGGAGCAATTGAGTTTAATTGATGAAAAAAGATTGGCAGCAGTATCAAAAGAGGATGGCCAGAGCATATAATAAGAACGTACGTCCCAAGAAATTTGAAGTGGGGCAACAAGTATTGAAACAGATCCTCTGCATCAGGCCAAAGAAAAGGGCAAGTTCGCCCCAAATTGGCAAGAACCATTCATTGTGACCAGAGTGTCATCCAATAGCTCTTTATGTTTGACAGATGTCGAGGGAAGATGTATCGACATGGTTGTCAATTCTGACGCACTCAAGAGGTATTTCGTATGATTTCTTTGATTATAATTGTTTGTTTGTTTGTACTTGGCATTGATAAGAGAATGAAATGACGTAGGCAGTTTTTTCTACTATCCAAATACTTTAACCTTTGCTTCCCCCTTTGAGCCTTACTTTTTTCATACCTTCTCTTGGAATCATTAATGAAAATGAAAAAAAGAGATAAAAGAAAAAGGAAAAAAATAATAACAAAAACAAAAGGGAAAGTCACAAGAAATAGAAAGGAATCGAGTGAAGTATGTTCGACCTGATTCCTCAAAGAGGATACGTAGGCGCCTCACGGCTCAGTCAAAGTATAACAAAAATCAAAAATCCCCCAAGCAAGAAAACTAGGGTAGAAAATATGTTTTAAAAAGTTTGGAAAACGTTTGACTCCGAGAGTTTTAATGTTTTACCCATCGAAGTTATTTCTAAATTTTGATATCCTTTTCTTTTAACCCCACACAAAAACCCATTTGATGTCCAAAAAAGACCTCCCGAAGTATCCGAGAGGTGCCAAGTCAGGCAAATGAAAGACGAGAATAATACATTGATCCTCGACTGAATGAGGACCATGGGTTGAAGGAATTGATACCCAAAGGAATCCGAGTATAGAGAATCTAATAGATAACACTCTAATCCGCAGCTGAGAAAGAAAATAAAATGAGAGTGTATTATTAGAGAAAACCTTCACAGGCACCATAAGGCGACGAAATCTAAGAGAAACAAAATGAGAGAGTCTTATGGTGAAAACCTTCATAGGCACCATAAGCCGATGGGAGTTGAGAGAAATGGGAGAGTCTTATTAGTGAATACCCCTCGAACGGTGCTATGAGACGACAAGGATATAAAATGGGCAAGCAAGGAAAGATTGGTGGAAAGGATCCACAGTCGGCAAAGAGTTGGGTGCATGTTTATCCCCAGCAAAATGAGGCCATCAGAAAGATTGATTAATACAAATAGACTGGGTTGATTAATCTGGAATGCATGACCTGATCTTTGGGATCGGTTATACCATTCAGATAAGTTCTTTTCTTTTTCTTTTTTTTTTCCCTAGCATTTGTTCAGAAAGACTTTTTATTTTCTCTCTTTTTGGAGTCTTCACTTTTCATTTCTCTGTTTAAAGACTTTTTCTCCAGCAACTTGTTTTTGAGAAGGATTTTTGAGAGCTTACTACCAGTTGCCAAAATGGTGCAAAGCAAAATGTTAATAGGACAGGTCAAAGATAAGGCGACAAGGCGAAAAGGAAGTTTATCGCAAGACCAAATGATGAATTGGTCCAGAATTTCAGGGAAAGTATAGAGAAAAACAGAAAAAAAAACATTGAGAAATTTGTGAATAAGGATCATCAAGATGCAGGAGAATCCCTGGCAGATTTTTGACCAAGTTCCAAGAGGGTCAGACAACACAGAGTGGGGAAAGAAGAAAAGGAAAAACCATCCTCAGCAGGAGTATCATCCCCAACAAGTTTTGATAGCACAATGGAACACATAGCAGGAAAAGGAAAAAGGGAAAAGCCATCCCCAGCAGGAGTGGCACGACCACTCATCGTGTTTTAAACTAACAAGTTTTCTTTGATTTGAAATAGGAAAAAGAAAATGGCATTGACGGAAAGGCATGCCGCATGGAAGATTATCAAACTGGGGCAGACAATTTTCCTTTCATTTGGAAAATTTTCTGGAAGTGAGGTATCCACTTGGGAAAGAAGCCATATAAAACAAGGGAAGTGGTCTTTGAACCAGTATTATCCCCAATAGTATTGAAAGAGGGAAACCAACAAGTTTTAATGAAGGAAGCTATATCCAGTGTCATCCCCAGCAGCTTTCGAAAAAATGAAGCACCAGTTTTGAAGGAAGGAAAATTCTCCCAGCAGTGTTATCCCCAACAGTTAAAAGGGATGCAACACGGTAAGAAGGAAATAGTTGCAAAGAGGAACAATGGCAACATGAGTGCAATTTTGAAGTCGGAAGCCCGCCCGTAGAATGGAGGCATTACCTTTATATTTTTATTGAAGTCAGGTACCCACTTGAGGAAGAAGGAAGATAACACAAGTTCTAAGGGAATGAGGAAAGCATTCCCAGCTAGAAGGTCACCACTAACCATCATTTTTCAAACACTGACGAAATTCTCTTTGATTTAAGACAGGGAAGGAAGCTATGTCCATATCAAGATATCTACGTCATATCAAGCCCTTTGTCTGAATCATTCCTAGTAATTACACAAGCAAGCACCACATGTAAGGCTTGTCCACCTTCAAATAGGACGTATCAGGTTTGTCCACCTTCGAATAGGATATTATGGGTCTATTCGCCCTCGAATAGGATATGATGGGTGTATCCGCCCTCGAATAGGATATGATGGGTCTATCCGCCCTCGAATAGGATATGATGGGTATATCCTCCCTCGAATAGGATATGATGGGTCCATCCGCCCTCGAATAGGAATGAGGGGTCCATCCGCCCTCGAATAGGATATGATGGGTCCATTCACCCTCGAATAGGATATTTTGGGTTCATCCACCCTCGAATAGGATATTTTGGGTTCATCCGCCCTCGAATATGATATTTTGGATTCATCCTCCCTTGAATAGGATATTTTGGGTTCATCCTCCCTCTAATAGGATATTTTAGGTTCATCCGCACTCGAATAGGATTTTTTGGGTTCATCCGCCCTCGAATAGGATATTTTGGGTTCGTCCACGCTTGAATAGGATATTTTAGGCTCATCCGCCCTCGCATAGGATATTTTGGGTTCATCCTCCCTCGAATAGGATATTTTGGGTTCATCCTTCCTCGAATAGGATATTTTGGGTTCATCCACCATCGAATAGGATATTTTGGGTTCATCCACCCTCGAATATGATATTTTGGGTTCATCCGCCCTCGAACAGGATATTTTGGGTTCATCCACCATCGAACGGGATATTTTGAGTTCATCCGCCCTCAAATAGGATATTGAATTTAATCATTTCTCAAAAGGACATTTAATTTATTTTGACCCGAGTGGTCCTTCTTGTATAAACATTGCCAAAATATATATTTCATAAATCATTGCCAAGTGCATTTTATTTTCAAAGTTGTTGATGAAGTCAGGAGCCCGCCTGTAGAACAGATGAATATATTTTAAGTTGAATTCAGACAGCACTAATGCGGAGGGTCACAACAAAATATCCCCCAGCATAAATTCTGCCGCAGAAATCAGAAGGAAAACTTCAATTCAAGTTAGGAAGAAAAAGCACCGAAAGAAACACAAGCCGACAAGAAAGCAAGGAAACAAGAGCAAGTTGAAGATAGATAAGATTTTGTAATTCCTACTTTAGTCTAGCTTCTTGTTTTTCTTTTGAGCACGATGTAATAAGGAGATCGGTAAGCAGTAGTAACAGCATGCATCGGTAAGCAGTAGTAACAGCATGCAGCAGCAGTAACAACAAATTGTTGTCCCAGCTACCAAAATTATTCAAACTAAATCAACATGATTCCCTTTTAGCCAGGGATATGAAGGAAGCCTTTAAAGCAAAGTTTCGGTTAAATCTTTCAAAAAATGCTTCACACGGAGTACTGAAACGAGCAAAAATTGCTCGTATCTGCTCACTTTATCTTTGCATGAAAACTCTTTGTGTTTTTGGACAAAGAGGGGCAGCTATGGGCACGTGATTTTGGCTCCACGAAAACTACTCCAAAAGAAATCAAAAAATAAAATAAGTTTCTTTGGTGTACAATTTTGAGAATTTTGCGTGACATTTTGGGTAATTATATTTTGTCTATGAATGTTTATCTTGTTTAGTTAATAAAAAAATATAAAAATACATGTTGCATGCATATTTACTATTTAATTGTTCCTTTAGGAATTAATTAAACCATTTTCTATATTAAAAAAAGGAACAACACAAAATATGTATTTATTCTATTTTTGTCAATTAAATGTGTCATTTTGTGATTTTATTTTTAATTAAATGTTTTAACTTGTGTGTTATTTGTTGTTAAGGATTAATTAATATTTTTGTAGATCAATTTTGTTTTACAATTTATTTCTAGATTTGTCATTAATTGTTAATTAAAAGAAGGAAAAGAAAAGAGTTGAACTAATTAGCTGAGTCGGACTGGGCCAGGCCAAAATCAGACCCAAATACAATGCAATGATCCAGTCCATTATGCCTGATCTCTCAGATAGCCTAAACAACGCCGTTTAGGCGTCTTCAATCTGAACCGTTGATCAACAGATCAAACGGTCCAGTGCAGCCCTGGCTTGATTTGAAACGACACTGTTGCAAGTGTTTAATCAGAGCCATCCATTTTCTTTGATCCAACGACCTTAAGGCCTCACTATGACCCAATCCACTTACCCCCGGGCCAACCCATTCCCTAACTTAAATCGAACGACACCGTTTAATTAAGTGAGTTGATCCAGGCCGTTGATCATGCTTGTCCAACGACCAAGATCAATCCCCCCTCCACTATATAAGCCTAATACCTACCACAACCCCCCAACCAAAAACCCCCCCTTTCTTCCATGTTCATCGTCGCTCAACTCAGAGATGAACTAGGACTAACCCTAGCCGCCACCTTACCCCATCGCCTGAAACCCGACAGCATCAATACTGTCGGCCACCACCTTAACACCATAAGACCATCTGACCACCCCCGTTCCAAATATGTTACTCGTTTGGTTCGAATCTTCACCCATCTTCTCAAATATTCATTTGATGATTCGAGCCAAACAGAAACCTACACCACCTAACCCCAAATTCATACCAGGAAACCTCCAAACCTCTTTCATACCATAAATAACTTTGGTTTCGTTCAAAATTTCCTAGAAATGTTTGAGCCCTAAATCGAACGTAAGAACCTAGAAAACCAAAATATGGGCTTTGTCCGAAATTAAGAGGGATTTGGGTTTCTACCTAACCTTAGTCGAGTGTTCTCAGTTGAGAACACTCGATTAAGGTCCATTTGACCTTAAAAATCCAAGTCCAAGTTGGTCCCAAGGTCGTCTTCTTCTGATCTTTGTCACTGAGGTATCTTTCCATTCTTTTGTTCTACTTTTGTGTTTATAGGTGTTTATTTGTTTAGTTGAAGTTTCACTGATTTTCAATTTTCATCGATTGATTCTATCCATCTTCAATGACCTTTTATTTAGTTGAATTATTCTGCTTATTTATTAAGTTTATGTTTTAAACTGTATAGTCAATGTGATTAGTTTCGTCGATTAGTTGGTTGTATTACAACTAACAGTTTCAGTCAAATGCTACTCGAATCACATGTGGTTTTTTTTGATTGATTGTCGATAATTGTTGTACATTATGGCCTGTATAATCGATTAATTAAGTGTCATCAATTAATTTTCTTAGAAAATTAGAGAAAATATGATAGTAGTTCGTGGTTGTTTTCTAGTAGGTTTACCATTTCCTTTTGCCTTTTGTGTTAAATATGTAATGAATTGAACCTGTTGTTTTCAGTCTTGTTTATTTTAACCAGATTACTCGTTCAGTTGTTCATAGTTTATCTTTGCCCCGATTAATACCATTTCGATTTTCTTCTATTCTGCCTTAAATTATTGTGATTGAATTGGATTGTGAATTGGATATGGCTTTAGTTATTTAGGTGTTTAACCATAAATTAGTTTCAGGTTTGACGTAACTTTTGACTTGTAAAACTTAGGGTAATGAATTAATAACAGTGGGATCTGGGGGGGGGGTGTAATTTGCGGAGTTCAAAGGTTTGCAAATTGTTTTGACTGAGTAGTCTGTCTAGTAGGGTCCTGGTGTTCTTTAAATTGAACTAGTGCTTACTGATAGGGGGACCACTGAGGAATAAGTGGTGCTTTTGCTAATTGGAAATTAGCAATATTAGGTAATAATGAAAAGATAAAATGATTCACATAGTAGAGGAATATAGTAGCTGGAAAGTAAGAAGAAGTGGAGGGTAATAATAAAAGGATAATAATAAAGGAAAAGGGAGGGTTTGGAAAGAGTCTGCTTTGGATATAAAATAGGAGTCATTTGGGACAAATGGGGACTGAATTTTGAACATAGAAGTCTAGAGTTTAAGAATGAATGGAAGCTGAACTTTGAACACAAAGAAAACATTCATAGCTCAAGTTAAAAACCTGTTGGATTTTATCATCAGAATTTAGTAATTTTAAAGTTGAAATAGGCGGACTTTCAAACTGAAAGCGAGGTATTTTCTTTACTTCTAAAACACCCGAACTATTCCATTGCCCTTTTGCCCCTGATTCACTCTGTTTTTCTGCCAGTAATTGTTTAGCATTGTTGGTTTTCAAGTAGTATTTTCCAAAGTGTCCTATTGGACATATGCTACTGTTTCATTGCTATTTATGGGTTTTTCCTCCACTAGTTTTTGGGAAAAGGATAATAATAAAGGAAAAGGGAGGGTTTGGAAAGAGTCTGCTTTGGATATAAAATAGGAGTCATTTGGGACAAATGGGGACTGAATTTTGAACATAGAAGTCTAGAGTTTAAGAATGAATGGAAGCTGAACTTTGAACACAAAGAAAATATTCATAGCTCAAGTTAAAAACCTGTTGGATTTTATCATCAGAATTTAGTAATTTTAAAGTTGAAATAGGCGGACTTTCAAACTGAAAGCGAGGTATTTTCTTTACTTCTAAAACACCCGAACTATTCCATTGCCCTTTTGCCCCTGATTCACTCTGTTTTTCTGCCAGTAATTGCTTAGCATTGTTAGTTTTCAAATAGTATTTTCCAAAGTGTGCTATTGGACATATGCTACTGTTTCATTGCTATTTATGGGTTTTTCCTCCACTAGTTTTTGGGACTGTTGGTTGCTACATTTTTTTTCCGTTGGTTTTAAGTTGCATGCTGGTTATTTTTGCTGTTGATGTTGTTGTTGCTATTTTCTGCTACTGATCTACTTATCCTCAGCTTCTTCTTCTGTTCTATTATCAGGTATACTACTTTGAATCACCTCGATGTTTGATTATTGAAGTTAAAATAAAATGGACAGAAGATTTCTGTATTTAACTATAGAATAATTGTATTTTAGTTAGATATTAGTTATGTGTTTCTTGTTATATAAATGGTAGAGGCATATAGTATTAAGACTATTTTTATAAGATCACTGATTAGCAGTTAGATAGGGCATAACGTTAGATTACGGAACTAAAATCCTTGAAATGATGTGAATATTAGTCAATAAAGTATGCATGTTTAATTTGAGTGGAATTATGAGATTGTTGAACTATTGGACGTATTTCTGTAGAAATTGCATAGTTATCAGTTTCAGTTTTGCTAGTTCATATATTTAAAATAATGTAGCTTCGGAATCACATCCAACTCGAATTGGTAATTAGTTGATGTGGTAAATCGATTTAATTGGTTGATATAATCTAGCTTCAAACTCGCGTATATTGGAATAGAAGTAACTTAAAGATTGTGATTTTTGAATCTTGTTAGTAACAAAGATCCGTAAGTGTTAGGAAAATATAATTGGTTAGTTATTGTATATAATATGTAGGCTTGATGTACTTGAAGTGCGATTTAATGTAGTAAGGATAAGACCCCTAATCCAATAGGTTATTTAAGCTAATGATCAAGCTTAAGCGAACTTTAGTTCATTAGTAATTAAGGTTGTCTTAGGTTCAAGTAGTTGAAAAACAATCAGTACCAACGGTTCATTTCATCTAACAATATGGGTTTAAAATAGTTATAGGATAATTAATTTCTTTTGAATATATATTGTTTGTTAATTCCGTATTTTATTTATTATTTCAATTTCGCTAGTATTGGCTTATAGAGTAAGACATGAAATAATCTCCTTTTACGCAAGTTTTATTGCAATTTTCCGATTGCATTTGTTTTAATCTGATAAATAAGTGATGGCCTTTTCAAGCATGTACTTAACTAGGACTTTTCTCTTCTATTTTAGAGACTAATTTAATAGAAGAAAATGTTGTCACTTTTAGGATTATCCTATTAAAATAAACGAGATGAGCCACGCCAAACAAAACGCAAAGGCTGCGGAGTCCTCAATAAATGGTTGGGAATTGTATAGACTTCGGGACATGCCGTCTTAGAAAATTTCACGGCATTCTCAAAATAATAACACGTTAGCATCTTTAGGCGTGAATTTATTGAAATTACCTCCCTAATCTCGAGTGAACATTTAGGTAACTCAAATCCGAATCTCAACGAAGTTGGAACGTATCGAAAGTTATGGGTACATTTATTTGGCGCAATTCAAGTTACGTTCTCACGATGTTACAATTATTTTAATAATAAGGGAGGCATACCTCGCCAAGTAAATCGTTAATGCAGGGGCCCTCCGTAGATGATTATCACAAATCCTTAGATTTTGAGATAGGCCGCATAGCAAACTTTACAGCTTTTCTAAAACAACAATACGCTAATTGCTTTAGATGGGCCTTAAATAACCTTACTTTCTTAAAATTTGGGTGCACATTTATGTGACCCAAATCCAAACCTCAGTGGAGTCGAAATGTGTCGACAACCACGAGTACATTGATTGTGATGTGGTTCGAGATGCATTTTTACAACGTTGCAATTCTTTGTTAAAAATAACAATAATAAAAGCAGTAAAAGAGTTAAAATTTTCATATAAGCGCATAATTGTTTTAAAAATCGGATAAATAAGCCGAATATGACAATTGAACGATCGTGCTAGAACCACGAAACTCGGGTATACCTAATACCTTCTCCTGGGTTAATAGAATTCCTTATCCTGATTTTTGGTTCGCGGACTGTTAAACAAAGTCATTCTTTTCCTTGATTCGGGATTAAAACCAGTGACTTGGGATACTATGAATCTCCCAAGTGGTGATTCTGAAATAAATGAACAAATCCCATTCGATTGTCCTTTAGTTGGAAAAAACTCCCTTTGCGCCCATGCGGGCGCAGGAAAAAGGAGGTGTGACAAACATTTTATGGGAAATAATAAAGCGGAATAATGGAAGGTTATAATTTAATAATAATACTCATACCAATCCATAAACATAAGCTACCCAAAACTGGTGTTACAATTTTATAGGTTATCTAAGAATATGATAAATAGGGTCTGAACAAAATAGATATATGTCTATTCCTGAAATAGTAAAGAACAGAAGAACAAATAAATAGGAAGGGGACCCCAAGGCCTACGGACGCCAGCAGGGTACCTCGGGTCGCCTGATGGACTGAAGGCAGCAACTTGTGATGACCCGACCCGCCTTCACGTGCGTTACCGCTCCATTTTCTCCCGTTTTATACTTTTATATGTTTTGTTATATGTGTTTGTAGAGTTTGAAGTGATTCAGACACTGTTTGGTTGGAATTGAGACAATTAGTCTCTTTAAGAGAAGGCTAGTTTGGAAACGTCAACTAGATGTTGACTTATGAGTTATAGGGCTCGGAATGGATTTACGATGATTCTTCTAGTTTCGGGTGGTGAGTTATGTCTTAGGGGTGAAATCGGAACTGAATTTGGAGGTCCGGTGTAGAATTAGGCTTGAATTGGCTATGTTTGAATTTTGGCGATTTCCGGTTGATAGTTGAGAGTTTGATCTGGGATCGGAATGGAATTCCGAGAGTTTCTGTAGCTTCGTTAGGTGATTTTGTCTATGTGTGAAAAATTCCAGGTCATTTGGATGTCGTTTGGTCGAGTTTTTGATCGAATATGAGTTTCGGAAGTTGTAATTAAACTTAGGCTTGGATCCGTCATGAAGTGATAATTTTTGTGATGTTGGGCGCGTTTTTATTATTGGAACAAATTCATATAATGTTTTGGGGTAGGTTGGTGCTTTTGGTTGAGGTCCCGAGGGTCCGGAATGGTTTCGAGTTGTTAATCAGAGAGTGTTTGGCTTATTGAAGTTGCAGATTTCAGCAGAAAATGTTGCAGAAGTTTTCACTATGCGGTTGCATAGGTGGCATTGCGATCGCATAGAAGGCTGGGAGAGGGGCTTGATTTTGTGCTATGCAATCCCGTAAGTGGTCTTGCGATCGTATAGGTTTGGGATATGGTTCAGCGCGGACGGGTAGTGTTGTATACGATCGTGTAGTAGGAGGGGCTGAAGCTCCGCGATCGCAGAGGATATCATGCGATCGCGTAAGAGGATTTTTGGACCCTGGGGAATTTGTGCTACGTGATCGTAGGGTCTTGGATACGATAGCATAGAGTAACAACTGGGCAGTTAGACCTGTTTTTATAACATTTTCTCCGCGACTTGGGTTCACTTTTCCACCATTTTTGCACCACCTTGAGAGCTTGTTGGTAGATTTTGAAGAGGTTTTCGACGGGAAGAGATTGGAGGTAAGTTTTATGAGTTTAATACAAGATATTATTGAAGAATCATCCATCAATTCTCTGAATTTGGGAATGCAATTGAAGAAACTAGGGCTTGAGTTTTAATATTTCAAATTGGGATTTGATAGGCCATTTGAACTCGGATTTGGGAGTTCTTGGTATGTATGAACTCATGGCGAGACGAGGATTCTGAAAATGTAAGTTTTGTAATTTTTCGAAAAGAGGTCCCGAGGCTCGGGTTTTGCTAGTTTCGAGATTTTTGTTATATTTTTATTGTTTTCAATTGTGTGTTGTCCCATTAGCATATTATGATATATTTGCACTGATTTTGGTTAGATTTGACGCGCTTGGAGGCCAATTTGGGTGGCAAAGGCATCGCGAGTGAGGAATTTCACCGGTTCGAGGTGAGTAATACTTGGGAATGATATCCTGAGGGTTTGAAACCCCAGATTTGCACATCTTAGTGCTGTATTGTGGTGACTTGCACGTTAGGCCTGAGTGAGGGGTAGAGCACCATTGGGGATTGTGACTTGGTCCGTCCTGATTGTTGGTTGTCACCGCGAAATTGCAAATGATTTGTTGCTATCATTATGAATTGGGCTCATTTCCATACTTGGGGATTATTGCCGATTATTTGAACTATTTATGAACTATCATCACCGTATTCCTCACTATTTGAAAGATTATTTGAACCCAGTCCATGTGATTTACACTGTTTCGTGAACTCAGCTATATTTTCTCAAACTTGGAGTTTTATCTGATATTTGAACTATTGCTTAAGCTGAGTATTATCGTTTTACGGATGCCTGAGGGGCTTTTGACTATTTTGGACTGATTGAGGCTGAGGGCCATATGTGAGGGCATTAAGAGTGATGTAAGGAGGCTTCCAGGCCTCGAGTGTTATGTGTGCATATGCATATAAATGCATGGATCGGACTGCACGTCACAGTAGCATATTGCATGGATTAGACTGCACGCCGCAGTAGCATATTGCATGGATCAGACTGCACGCCGCAATAGCATATTGCATATATCGGACTGCACGCCGCAGTAGCATATTACATGGATCGAACTTCATGCCGCAGTAGCATATTGCATGGATCAGACTGCACACCGCAGTAGTAGATACACGCCACAGTAGCATATTGCATTAATCGGACTGCATGTCGCAATAGTATATTGCATGGATCGGACTGCACTCCGCAATAGTATATTATATGGATTAGACTGCATGCCGCAGTAGTATATTATATGGATCGGACTGCACACTGCAGTATTATAGCGCTTGGGCCATGGGAGCCCCTCCGCAGTATGTACACACCCTTAGTGAGTGCAGGGTACCCATGGATCAGGATACGTGCCGTAGTGGTCATGTGCATAGCATTGCATTCATGCATTCACTCCTGTTTGTACTACATGACATGACATTTAGCACTCATATATCATTGGCATACATACTGTTACTTGCCTTATTGACCAGATACCATGTCATATGTTAAGGAGTGATGTGCCCAAGGGGCAGTCTTATGAGCTGAATTATTCTATCTAATATAGCATTCATATGCTAGGATGTTTAAAATAAAAAAGATATTTTGACAAAAAGAGACTTTGTAAAAGAGAATTTTGAACTGATTTTGAGATTTTCTAAAGGGATTTTTCACAGTATTTCGGTTTTCTCAAAAAGGGTTGTTTTGTCTTTTATGGCAGTTTGGTGTGCCCATACATGTTTTCTTATCGCTCAGATACTATTCTCTCTTATTACCACTGAGTTGGAAGTACTGACTTTACTCCCTGCACCTCACGTGCAGTTGTAGGTGCTGATCACCCGGTAGCGGGTTAGTAGCAGATTGAAGGTATTGCTATTGTTGCTAAGCAAGGTGATCGTCGGTGTTCGTGGCACCGAGATTATTCTTCTTCTTGATTCCCAGATTTTACTCTATGTAGTATATACTCTTAAATTTTAATAAAGGCATTCCTAGATGCTCGTGACTTGTGACACCCCGGCCGGTCTGTATTGGGTTGTATTTATATTGGTTAATATTATTCATTTAGATTCGAACTGTTATATGACTGACTAACTGCTTTAAGTGGTGTGCTAAAACGGTCTGGGTGACCTTGTCTTCACGAGAGGCGCCATCACGACTAGATTTGGGAATTGGGTCATGAAGGTTGGTATCAGAGCCTGGGTTACCAGGTCTCACGAGTCATGAGCATGTTTAGTAGAGTCTCACGAATCGGTAGGGAGACGTCTGTATTTATCCTCGAGAGGCTGCAGAACTTTTAGGAAAAACTTCACTTTCTTGGAATTCTCATGGTGCGTACTTGATTCAGCTTGAGATATAATTCTTGCAATTCCTTCCACATGTCTGTATGCACACACGAGCACTCAGCGGTATATGTGCCTTGATGGCTTGTGATTCCCTGATCGAGGGGTCAGATATAATCTCTGTGAGTTCATGTTGGGCCAGTTTGGAGGACTTGAGGCCAGATCTTTGCCTATGGCTTGAGCACCAAGGTTCTAATTGTGTGAGCAAGTGTTTTGAACTTATATGTTCAGTAATGTTCTTATCAGCCGGGTTGGCGGAGGGATATCCATGTGATGAGTATGTCAGTATTGCGAGATGTTTTTGTACGAATTGGGAGTGACGAAGAAGTCTGATGTATTAAGATGAGTTGTTGAGTGTTTGTTTTATATTGTGGTCTGATGTGTAGCCCCTAGTTATGGGCGCGTGAAGAATATTTTTCATGTCTCTTAGTTGGAAAGTGTATATTTCATGTGACGGTATGAGCTCAGATTCAGAAAGACTAATTGGTTGTGTAATGTGTATGATGGTGGAAGGCATGTTGAAATAATGAAATGAGGCGAAGCGGGTGGGTTATCTCCTGCGGAATGTCTTTTGAGGGGTATGATCCTTATGTGTATGTTAGAAGGTCTCATGAGTAATTGAAGGGTATGTGTTGAAATTTGATAATTTGGGGAAGCGTAAGAAATGGACTCAGCTGATGTGAAAATGAATGCGAGAATTGCAGAGAATGACAGTGCTAGATGATTTGTGTATTCATGAACTTGTAAATGACTTGAATTTAATCTCACAATAACATTGTGGCATCATTGGAGTAGAAGTGCTATGAGTTGTTAAGAGTGCCTTGATATATGGCTTCGAGCCAAGTTGGGGAGGTTGCTATTGGTCAGTTGATGGCACGGTTATGTGCAATGTTGGTTCCATTTCGAGTGATGATGGCAGATCAGTTCTGGTTGTATAAATTGAGCCAAGAACGGCACGGGTGATTGGAAAATTTTTACAAAGGTTATATGGTTCTTCGTATGTGAGAGAAAATACTAGGATGTTTTGGGCTGTTGATGATAAAGAATGCTTAGTGTATAGAAAGGAAAAATGGTGGTTTGTATCATTATGAAATCATGTTCTGCGGTGTTAGGGTACTAATGAGGCAAGAGTGGTTCCGTTCATTCAGGGAAGGTGAATTATAGCTGAATAAGAGTGAATGAATGCCGAGAATGGTTTTACCGTGTTCAAGATTTTGCATGTAACAATCAGGTGTCTTAAGTTTGTGTATAAGGTTAGAGGTTGTGTTTTCATTAGAAAGATCAAGACTTGTGGTACTTTGTGTTAGTCATGGGATTCTATGTATCCGCATTTGGAAAGTAATGGTAAACGAATTCATAATCACATGAATTCCTTCAAAGTAAAGAATTCTGGAATGTGGTATTTTTGGGAAACGTTTGAGAGGGTATTCAGTGGACTATGAGTCTTAGAAAGTGTGGTTTTATGTGCGAGTATCGTGTGGTAACCTGGGTCGAGGTATTGTGGTGCTACAGCAGGGGAGAATATCAATTTAAAGATGAATCGGGGAGGAAATATGATAAATGGAATAGCTTGATAAAGAACCGAATCGGTATGGTAAGGATATGATTAATTATTGTATGTATTCAAGATAATGAGCCTTACAGGTTTTGTGCAGCAAATCTTTTAAGTGCTGGCAGTTTGCTTAACTTGGTTTGGGTAGAAGGATTCAGTCCTGGCAGTTTACTTTGTGCAATGGAGTTTGGAGAAAGAGCTCTTGATGTGTTTTACCGTGGTTTTAAAATGAGTATATTTCCTATGGGTACACGAAGCATGGAGTGTGTAATAATTCTTCTCCTATATGGGATCATGAAAGTTCTTGGCTAGTTGAGTGCGTCGATGTCCGCAGCGCATGAGAGAGATAGAAGTCCTCATGTTATTCTAGTGTGGTATGGACTATGTGTTATGATGTGGAGAATTGAATTGCATGTTCAAGGTTTTGGTTCAGTTCATAATGGGAAGTCATTAAATTCTTGAGCAGCACAGGCAGTTGCAAGTGAATGAAGAATCAACATTCAGATGATTAAAGAGATGGTATTATTATTATTGTTGTTTGACAAGGGCATATGTTCAATCAAAGAGGGTAAGGTGATGTAAACTGATGATACTTCAGTAGTATTGCGACATTTTTCTTGTGGGATCGACTATTGATAATTGGGTTATTGATGGCGCATGGAAATTATTTAATATCTTTCGTGGTATGAATGGATACTTGATGTTTGTTATGTATTCGTACGGTGGAGTGTAGGATCAGGCATAGTGATTCATGTGTTATATGCGTTGGAGACTAGAAGTTCTAGTGATCCGACTGTCAGTAGTTGTAGGTCGTGTGTATTGTCATCGTCTAGCGGTTATTGGAAATTTGAGGTTCGAGTGGATCTTTCTTTGCATGGTATGTTAAATCTGGGTTATGATATTAGATGGCAGACTGGTTGTTCCAGTGTCATATTGTCTAGACTAATGTGTTATGGGCTATGTCGAAAAATGCCACAGGCTGCGTGGCAAGGTGCATCTGATTATGTTCTAGCAGGATAGCTTGTATTCCAGAGACCAGCAGACGACTGTCAAGCATTGATTTATTGGTTGGGCCTTCGTGGCGGATATCAGTATAGAGGTTCTACCATTGATTCAGTTCCGGTATTGAGGTTTTGAATGTGTTTCTTGTGGCCGGGGATGAGACTATATGTGTTTCTTGTGATGAGCAGATTTGGCTCGAGGTGCATCTCCTTTGTGAAATATATATATATGGATCGGGTTGCACGCTACCACGAATATGTATTTGGACTGATTTTCACGGCGCAATAGTGTGATGTGGAGAATAGTTTTCTATATTTTACTTTGTATTCCTTGCTTCCTGGTTTCTGAGGAAAATTCGTATTGGGTATTGCTCGGGGAATAGCGCATCGGTTTTGTCCTTTCAGGATTGAATAGTATATATTAATTGCTTCACCGTGGGTGTGATGGATTGCGTGGTTTCAGACCTCAATCTGTCCGTGGCTGATAGTGTTGAGCATGGTGACTTGAGGTGCTTCATGGGTAATGATGGTTGGATAGGATCGTGCATTGTGGCAAGGCCACGTGAAGTTATGACCTTTAGAGAAGAATTCAGGTACTCTATTTCTATGATGTGAGGCGGGGTCTCAGTTTTGTATTGTAATGGTGCTGTTGAGCTTGAGGTACTGCTTTTTCATTGAGTCATTGTCATGATTTGAGTATGTTCATATTACTTCTCATTGGTGCGTGTACTATGCAATTTGTGGCTTAGGCGTGTGTCGAGGTGTCATATCACCAGAAGGGTGGTTAGAGTCGAAGTGATCATTGGAGTCATTAATTAGCATGAACCAATTTGATTTCAGCTTGTTAGAAAGGTAATATCGAGGTTTGGCTCGGAAATCTGTTGTAGTATCAGTTAAGAGGGAAATGGATTTTCCTCGAAACCCAAACGGACATTCACGTTATGTGCATTGATTTGGGGAACTAAATGCCTTTTACTAATTATTGATTTAAATAGTCGAGTCCGGTAGGGTTAAGGGCCTAACTCTCTATTTTGCAGGAAATGAGGCACGAGGTCCCCAGGTTCGGTATGATATCAAACATTCATCCAAAGTTGCTAAGCTGGTGGGATGATTTGCATGGTAGCGATCGGGTTGTTGTCCGCAAGCACTTAGGAAATCTTCCTTCACTTCAGGAAGTTAGGCCAGATAACAAGATTGTGGAAAATGATACTATGTTTTGGGATAGTGAGCGGTCCATCTTCCGCTTTGGGGATATCTAAATGACGCTGCTGTTGGAAGAAATTAGGGTTTAAGCTAGAATTCCTTGGGATAGCCCGAGGCTGCTCATGCCAGAAAACCGCAAAGGTAGAGGGTTCTTGAAAATGATGAGGCTCAAAAAGAATCCTAATCTGACCAGTTTGAAGGACTCCTACATATCCTTCGACTTCATGTATGAAAGGTTCGGACATAGTAAATCATACCGCAATCACATGGACGAGTTCGCCCTTACCTCTTTGGGGCACATACATAGGAGAGCCTTTGTATTAATGTTCTGTTTCCTGGGCATGATAGATTTTCCAATGAAGAACGCTAGAATCCATACAAGACTAGCCATGGAAACCAAAGTCGCAATGAAGGGTATCGACGGGCAGACATTCAGCATAGCACCCATGATCCTCGCAGAACTGTACTGAGCCTTAGAGAAATGTCAACAAGGGGCACCGCACTTCGAAGGGTGAAATTTGCTACTACAACTCTGGCTCATTGAACATCTTCAAAAGGGAAAGTATAGACAGGAGATCATACGTCGGGATTGGGATGATCATATTCCTTTCCATCATCCAAAGCGAATGCACTTCATGCCAAGTATGTTCGCTCACCCGGAGGATGCCAGTGGATGGGTAGACCTATTAGAGAATCTGAGGGAAGAGATGGTACAATGGATGTACAAGTGGTTTCCAACTGGAGAATTTATCATTCGATCTAGGGATGTGCCATTCCTTGTACTCATCGTCTTGAGAGGAACTTACCCTTATGTCCCTTCCGAGTCATGAGGGAAGCCGGAAGAAAGCAGATTATACCAAGGGTGGAAAAAATGTCTACAGGGCTGACTTCCAAGATGACGATATCCCACACAGGTGTCAGGCACAGCATATGTGGCACTCCAAAATCATTTTGGAAAAGGAATCCATGGAGCTAGACAGATAAAAGGATGGGCATGTGCCACTTTGTCCGTGATGGTTAGAAGATAATCATATTGGCTTGGGAAAAACAGGTTTCATCCATGGTCACAGGGTTATTGATGAGAAGACGGCAGGAAAGGTCAATTACAATCAGCTACGCAAGCGGATGCGAGAGTGCGAAGTGAACATCGGGAAATACTAGAGGCTCAAAAGAAGGTAATCGATGAATGGAAATACATGGCTGTCTGCGCAAGAAAACGTTTAGGGTACTTGGAAC
Organism: Nicotiana benthamiana; assembly: GCA_034376525.1. Lineage (NCBI taxonomy): Eukaryota > Viridiplantae > Streptophyta > Magnoliopsida > Solanales > Solanaceae > Nicotiana > Nicotiana benthamiana. The sequence continues at coordinate 50,072,106 of CM067338.1, read as the reverse complement.
AGGGTATTGTGGAGCGGAAAGGCAAGTTTCTGAAAAGGATCAAAGACTATTAGGAAGCTGAAAGTAATGAAGGTGGGCACTTGGCTCGGGCTTACTTGTTGGTGGGACTGCGCGAGCTGATGAAACTGTACGAGGGAGGCAAAGATACCGAGTCTGGAGAAGGTCCTTCTAGGACCAAGTACTTAGGATTTTACTGCATTCCTAATGTAATAAGGCCCTCGGCCATTAGTGACAATTCTTCTTTATTTGTTTTGACTTGTTCTATCAGTAAAATGAGGAATTTAGTATTATGAGTTCTCCAAATCATATTTGTCGCTAGGCCTACCTCGGGCATAACGAGGCACCCAAATAGGAAAACAATTTATATCTTTTCAACAACGTGTTTAAATACCGCAACGTTTTCTTTTTCAGAATCTGCACTAACTTTTTACCTTTTTTTTGTTTTCTTTTGTTTTTATCCCCCTCCCCAAAAGTTAGTTCCTCCATTCTGGCACAATCAGCATATTTAACAAGATCTAAGGGACCTCCTCATCCTCCTCCTCCGAGTCCTCCCAGAAATAGAAACAAAGGAAAGATGGCAGATAATGAGTCAAGAAAGGAAATTGAAGGAACTTCCCAGGGTGCCCCGATAACCAAGGAAACTGCTGCTCATTTGGAACAAACTTTACTAAGGTTTCAAGAGGAGCTAGACCAAGTCCGGAGTTTGGCCCTCAAAATGCTTCTAACCACCAGGATACCCCTATCTTTGTGGCTACTATGCCATACTATACACAGCCCATACCAGATGTGTCAGGATTAGATTCACTCATTCATAACTTGGCTGCTGAACTCAAGAAACTCACAAACAGGGTCCAAGGCATGGAAGGTGATAAGGGTGTGGAGAGTTTGAATTATGAAGACCTTTGTGTTCAACCTGATGTCGAACTCCCGGAAGGGTACAAACCTCCTAAGTTCAAGATGTTTGATGGTGCGGCTGATCGCAGAGTTCACCTCAGGATGTATTGTGACAAATTAGTGAGAGTTGGTAAGGATAAGAAGATCTGCATGAATCTATTCATGAGGAGTTTGAAAGGTGATGCTTTATCTTGGTACATCACCCAAGATGCGAAGAAGTGGACGAGTTGGGTAAACATGGCGTCCGATTTCATGGATCGTTTTAGGTTCAACACCGAGAATGCGCCAGACGTGTTCTACATTCAGAATTTAAAGAAGAAGCCTACTGAAACCTTTCATGAGTATGCTACTCGTTGGAGGTCGAAAGCTGCCAAAATCAGGCCGTCTTTGGAAGAAGAACAAATGAATAGATTTTTCGTTCGTGCCCAGGACCCACAGTATTACGAGAGATTAATGCTGATAGAGGGGCAGAAGTTCGTTGATATCATCAAACTGGGAGAAAGAATTGAAGAGGGAATCAAAAATTGTATGGTTACCAACCTTGAGGCACTGCAGGCCACCAAGAAAGCCTTGCAATCTGGTAGTACGTCGAAAAAAAAAGATGTAAACTCCGTAATGGCTACGCAAAGAAACCACTCTCGCATGAAATACCAACCCTACCCTAGAGCTCCACTCACATACCAACCCTCTCTAAATTAACAAGCACCTTCGCCTACTTACCAAAATCCACCACTCGTCTACCAATCATCTCCACCACCAACATATCAAGACACCTCGCCAGGATATTCCCAACCCGCACCCGTATACCAAGCCTACACACCCCAACCTCCTCACTATCCATCACCACCTACCCGCCAAAGCTTCCCACGACCAAGACCAAATTTTGACCGCAAACCGCCCAGACAGTACACTACTATTGCTGAACCCATTGACAACCTGTGTGAGATACTCAAAGCCGCTGGATATGTTACACCCATCCCAGCCATAACCCCAGAAAACCCTTCCCAATGGATCAACCCAAATAAAACCTGCGCATACCATTCGAGGATGAAGGGCCATACAATTAACGAATGCTGCTCGTTCAGAAAAAAATCCAGACCTTAATTGACAACAAGGTCATCGTAGCTAAGGATCCTGCTCCTAATGTTCGAAACAACCCGCTGCCAAACCATAAAGGTGGAAACGTCCACATGATTAAGGTAGAAGACGACTGGGACCCCGAAGGGTCGATTGGTTTGATATATGAGGAAGATGAACCCAACAAACCGGCAGTCACTCTTAATCCTATTATTGTACAGGTCCAGCCATCTGAGGGCAACATGGTGAATATATCTGTACAATTCGAATTTTAGGCACTTCCTGCCAAGGTGCCAAAGCCGATTAAGGTGGAATTCAGGACTCCAAAGGCACCCGCAGCGATTGAAGTTACAATGTTGCCTCCAAAGGTGCCCATCCTGATCACCATGTCATACATAACCCCATTTCAGTCAAGAGCCATACCTTGGGACTACACAGCCGAGGCGAGAAGGAAAGGAAAAGCACGTGCGGGTGAAGCAATTTCCGCGCAAGGTAGGACTAAAACAGGCAGGGTGTACACACCAGAGCACCTAGCTGAGTCCAGCAAGCAGGTTCCTGGACGTCCCATTGAAACTTGACCTGATGATCTCTGGAGAAACGTACAAGCTAAAGAATATTCAGTTGTTGAACAGCTAAACAAGATTTCGGCACAAATTTCCATCTTAGCATTTATGGAGAGTTCCGAGGCACATATGAACTCCTTGATGAAGATATTGAGTGAGGCTTCTGTCCCAAGCAACATAACGGGAGGATAGATGGCAAACATGATAGGGCAGGTATTGGAAAGTCACAAAATCACTTTCCACAAGGCTGAATTGCCACCTGAAGGGCTCAGTCATATCAAAGCACTACACATCACCGTGCAATGTGAAGATCATTTCATTACCAGAATCCTAGTCGACGGAGGTTCTAGTCTCAACATTTGCCCATTAATCACCCTCAAGAAGTTGGGCAAAGGATTGCACGAGATAAAGGATGGGGCTATTAATATTAAGGATTTTGATGACTCTCAAAGGTCTACTCTCGGGGAGGTTAGCCTGTGTTTGCAAATGGGACCTACTTGGTTTGATGTTGAGTTCCAAGTCATTGACATACCAGCCTCTTACAACTTACTGCTAGGATGACCCTGGATCCATGCCGCTGAGGCTGTGGCATCAACTTTACATCAGATTGTGAAGTTCGAATAGAACCATCAGGAAGTAATCATCCATGGCGATGGTAGCAACCCCATATACAGTCGCCGAACCATTCCAATGATCGGAGCAAAAGAAGAATAGGCGGGGAAACATATCATCATATCGAGCGGGTCAACACAGTGGACAAGGAGAAATGGTGGAGAAACAAGTTGAGAGAATTCTTAATTGGAGTGGGTATGAACTGGAGAAAGGACTTGGTAAGAATTTTCAAGGTATCACCAAACCTATCCAGTTGAAGAAACATGATACCACCTTCGAACTGGGTACGAGTACACTTGGCAGGAATTCAAAAACTGGTCACCACCATGGCGTGGTCCATACTACCCGCTGAAGCGCCCCATACCTCAGTTGGAGCAGATATTTTAGCTAGCCGACACTCTCTACGGGTCAGAGAAAGACGAGGCTCTTGCGGCAATAAAGAACCTGTTTCTGGATGACATGGACAGTTGTGTGATTTTTGAAGAGGAAGGAGAGGAAGGCCCTTCCATTCAGGCTGTGAATCGAGGGGAGCGCCTCATCAACTAGTCAATCAGGACCACCATTGCCCGGAAACCTTCGGGGTAGCAAGGTTGAACAAGCATCATGCATATTTGTTTTAGTTGCTTTCTTTATTTTTCGCATTTATCTTTACTTTCCAAAAGAGCTCCGATGTTTTGAACATTTATGAATTCAATCAAAAGCATTTTTCAGTTTTATCAAATATCTCGCTATTCATACTTTTCTCTTCTATTTACTTTATTTTCACACAACATTACTATTACGTGTCTTGATGATGAACAAACAACTGTAACTTGCAACAAGGCTATGAAACAAACAGACATAGACTCAGAGGAGGAGGATATACAGAAGAGCTTGTCAGAGAGGCCAAATAGTTTGAGAATAGGCCTAAGTCCAACTTGGATGAAACCGAAGCCGTCAATTTGGGAGATACAGAGAATGTCAAAGAGACGCGCATCAGCGTGCATTTATCACAAACGAAAAAAGAGAAATATATAGAGTTCTAGAAGGAATATGAGGATATCTTTTCATGGTCTTATGATGATATGAACGGTCTCAGCACGTCCATCGTCGCTCACAAGTTGCCGACAGATCTTGCATGTCCACCGGTAAAACAGAACCTCAAAAAATTCAAGCTAGATATGAGTCTAAAAATCAAAGGTGAGGTTACCAAGCAGGTCAAAGCCAGGGTTCTTCAAGTGGTAGAATATCCAACTTGGTTAGCTAACATTGTGCCAGTACCGAAGAAGGATAGGAAAGTTAGAGTCTGTGTCGACTACCGGGATCCCACCGGGCCAGTCCCAAAGATGATTTCCCAGTGCCAAACATACATACTCTGATCGACAATTTCGCCAAACATGAGTTGCAGTCATTCGTCGATTGCTTCGCGGGGTATCATCAAATATGGATGGATGAAGAAGATGCAGAGAAAACGATGTTCATCACGCCTTGGGGAATGTATTGCTACAGAATGATGTCGTTCGGGTTGAAGAATGCAGGAGCTACTTACATGAGGGCCATGAATACCCTCTTTCATGACATGATACATAAGGAGATTGAGGTATATGTGGACTATGTCATCATTAAATCCAAGAAGGCTGCAGATCACATGGAGGACCTCCGAAAGTTTTTCAACAGACTAAGGAGGTATAACTCGAAACTGAATCCCGCCAAATGTGCATTTGGGGTCTTTGCGAGAAAGTTAATGGGTTTCATCGTAAGTCGCCGAGGAATAGAGCTAGATCCATCAAAGGTCAAATTTATTCAGGAGTAGGCACCGCCGAAGAGCAAGAAAGAGGTAATGAGTTTCCTGGGGAGACTTAACTATATCAGCCGGTTCATAGCTCAGTCTACCGTCATTTGCGAACCTATCTTCAAGATGATGACCAAGGATGCCGCCACCAAATGGGCCGATGAATGTCAAAAGGCATTCGACAGGATCAAGGAATACTTGTCTACGCCTCTAGTCCTGGTTCCACCTGAGCATGGGAGGTCTTTATTGCTCTATCTCGCAGTTTTTGACAGAGCATTTGGTTGTGTGTTGGGACAACACAATGAGAGGGGGAGAACGGAGCAAGCTATTTACTACCTCAACAAGAAATTTAACCCGTACGAGGCTTGGTATTCCTTACTAGAACGCACATGTTCTGCTTTGACTTGGACATCTCAGAAGTTGAGGCATTATTTCTGTGCTTACACTACCTACCTTATATCAAGAATGGATCCACTAAAGTATATTTTCAGAAGCCCATGCCCACTTGCAAGCTCGCCAAGTGGAAAATCTTGTTGAGTGAATTCGACATTGTTTATGTCACCTAGAAGGCAGTCAAAGGACAGGCTTTGGCAGATCATCTTGCGGAAAATCCTGTGGAAGGGAAATACAAACCATTGAAAATGTATTTTCCCAACGAGGAAGTAGCTTCCAAAGGAGAAGATATTGAAGATCCTATGATGGTTGGAGGATGTTTTTCGACGGAGCCGCAAATTTCAAAGGAGTTGGTATAGGAGCAGTCCTGGTATCAGAAACCGGTCAGCTATTACCCTGTATATACCAAGCTCAGGTTCCTGTGCACCAATAATATGGACGAGTATGAAGCTTGAATCTTAGGGCATAAACTGGCCATTGATATGAACATTCAGGAGCTGCTAGTGATTAGGGATTCAGATCTACTCATACACCAGGTCCGAGAGGAATGGGCAACCAAGAATTCCAAGATACTCCCTTATTTGCACCACATATAGGAATTGAGAAAGAGGTTCAGAAAAATAGAATTCCAACATATTCCAAGAATACAAAATGAGTTCGATGACGCCCTAGCCACTTTATCATCCATGATTCAATATCCAGACACAAATTTCATCGTCCCTATCCAGGTCAAGATTCAAGATCAACCGGCTTATTGTGCACATGTTTAGGAAGAAGGCGACAAAAAACCTTGGTTCCACGACATCAAAGAGTACCTGACAACAGGAGAATATCAAGATCTTGCTAATGCTACTCAGAAGTGCACGCTTCGAAGGTTGTCCAACAATTTCTTTCAAAGCGGAGGAATTCGGTATTGGAGGACTCACAATTGGGGACTATTAAGGTGTGTCGATGCGACAGAAGCAACCAGGTTACTGGAGGAAGTGCACTCAGGGACTTGTGGATCGCACATGAAAGGTTTTGTTCTGGCAAAAAAAGATACTCAAGGCAGGATATTTCTGAATGACCATGGAAACAGACTACATTCAGTATGTCTGAAGGAGTCACCGCTGTCAGATACATGCGGATATGATAAAGGTACCTCCAAACGAGCTCACTGCAACAAGTTCACCATGGTCGTTTGCCTCTTAGGGATGGATGTTATTGGGCCAATCTAGCCCCTCATCAAACGGACACAGGTTCATTCTATTGGCGATTGACTACACTACTAAATGGGTTGAAGGAGCTTTGTACAAATCAATAACCAAGAAAGTAGTGGCAGACTTTGTCTGTGATCGGGTTGTTTGTCGATTCGGTGTTCCAGAGTCGATCATTATTGATAATGGTTCCAATCTCAACAGAGACTTGATGAAAGTGATGTGCGAAATTTTCAGGATCAGGCACAGTAACTCTATAGCTTATAGACCTCAGATGAATAGAGCTGTGGATGAAGCCAACAAAAACATCAAGAAAATACTAAGGAAAATGATCGAAAGGCATAAGCAGTGGCATGAGAAGTTGTCATTTGCTTTATTTGGATATCGTACTACAGTTCGCACATCAACCAGGGTAACTCCTGTTGGTCTACGGTACAGAAGTGGTAATTCCCGTCGAGGTAGAAATTCCGTCCTTGAGAATCATACAAGGAGTCGAGCTAGATGATGCACAATAGGTAAAGGTTTGATACGAGCAGTTAGCCCTTATAGATGGAAAAAGAATGAACATTGTCTGTCATGGTCAATTATATCAGAACAGAATGTCTAGAGCCTTCAACAAGAGAGTTCGACCAAGGAAGTTTACACCAGGGCAGCTGGTGTTGAAGAAGATATTTCCACATCAAGACGAGGCCAAAGGGAAGTTCTCTCCCAACTAGCAGGGTCCGTACATGGTTCACCGGGTCCTAACTGGAGGAGAACTTATTCTTCCATAAATCGATGGAGAAATCTGGCCAAAACCGATCAACTTAGATGCAGTGAAGAGATATTACATTTAATCAGTGTTCTTTCTTTATGATGTAATTTGAATTGCGCCTGACCTGATTCACATTTAAGAGGGGATACGAAGGCAGCCCTATGGGTTCGGTCACATCATTAATAAAATTTCATTTTCCCCCATATTCGGAACTGGGCAAAATTTTGAGGAGGACCCTCAAAATTCTGGAGTCAGCTTGCCAATTTTTGTATCGACCCAGTAAACTGGGGCAGAATTTTGAGGAGGGCCCTCAAAATTCTAAGGTCAGTCCGCTTTCAGTCATACAACTCTACCGTCAACAGCACCAGCCCAGTAAACTGGGGCAGAATTTTGAGGAGGACCCTTAAAACTCCAGAGCCAGCGAGGTTGTCGTGCCTTGAACCACGTTGCAGTTGCGGTTCATCATAAAACAAAAACTATCTTTTGCTTTATTTTATACACATACATTTGCATCATATTTGCAAGATCTTGCATAAAATCATTTGGATCGCTATCGTTCAGTATGGACATCCCCAAATGGTACGGAACACCACGGGTCGAAGGATACGAACTAACCTCCCCCTTACAGAACTCATGATTTTTCTTTGGATGAAGGAATCTGGGGTGCAAATAGGCGATCCAGGAGCCTTACAAAACCAAAGTTCCCAAAGCCACTACCTACTGACAAAGGCTTACTATCTACATTCAACGCTTCCCCAGCGGTCATCGATAGCACGATCATCTACCAGCTAAGAATTCACCACCGTCCTCTCCTTTATATTTCTACGTTCTTTGAGGCTAAGCTCTGCCTCCATCCTGCATTGCATAAGACTATTCTCTCCCTTTCGAGGTTAAGAGCTACCTCCATCCTGCATAAGGCTATCTTCTGCCTTTCGAGACTAAGCTCTGTCTCCATTTGCATTGTGCATTGCATATAGATACTCTCTACCTTCTGAGGTTAGGATCTACCTCCTTTATTTTGCATTTTGGCTGAAATATCGCCACCATACATTTTTAATTCCCACTCGGCTGAAAGATCGCCACCCTCTGCATTCATTTGGCTAAGATATTGTCGCCTTTTCATGGGGTGAAATATTGCCAACATATTCAAAGGCTTCATAGTTCTGAGGCACCATCTGCATTGCCTAAGAACACCATTTCATGGCCTGCAAATCTTTACTTTCATGCTCTTTATAGCCCGGACGTCATAGTTTGAGGATGCTATCCTAATCGTCCGAAGACAGCATTCATGGTCCAATGGGAACTTGCATCACGTTTAAATTATGCAATATACACACACATCGTTCATTTGGAGGTATACCGGCTAGCACGGCTGTCTCATCAGGAGCTCTCCCGCTCCAGTTCTCCGCGGCTCGTCCGATCCCTGAACCCTTTCCAAATCTCAAACCCCCATTGCGTCCGCCTTTTCAAATTTTCATTGACATATTCCGCTAATGGCCCCTGAACTACATACGGCCTGATTCCTGTAAAACCAGGGATGTGTAGGCAGCTCAAAAGCCAGAGAGCGGTCAAAATTCTCTTACAGTCGTCATTTCCGATCAAAATTGCCCATCTTATCTTTACCCGACAACTCTTTCATCCTCCTCGGGTAAAGAGGGGCAGCTGTTGACACCCAATTTTTTCCTATGTATTTTTGTACCCAAAATACTTTCAAAATAGCTCATGAATGCATATATAAGCATCCACAAAAGATTTGGTATTTTTCTATAATTGTTCAAGCATTTTAAAACCAATTTACAATTTATTTTGTACTGTAAAATCCAATATTTGGTATCAAATCTTTTTATTTTAATAAATAAATTATTTTACTCTCTCAATTCCATAGAAACATAATTTATGTAATTTTTATAGGATTTTATAAAGCTATTAGGTATTTCAAAAATTAAAATTGCATTAAATTGTAATTTTAGCCCATCTCTCAAATTAATAAGCAATTCAATTAAAATGTCATTCTTGATATTTTTAATTAATTAATAAAAGTATTTTATTATCTCAGTAATTTTATTGGATTTTTATAAAATGAAATTGGGAAAAAAAGCTGTTTAAATTGTAGCTCTTTGACATTTCAATTCTAGCCTAAATTCGAACCCCAATCCAGCCTAATTTAAACCCCAATTTGCCTGAACCAAATTTAAACACCCAACCCAAACCCAATCTTTGCCTAACCCGCCCGGTTCCTCTTTCTAATCCTGGCCGTTGATCTCACAGATCAACGACCCACAATATTACTTACCAAATTAAACACCCAAACCCCTTTTAGCCCTAGCCATTCCCTCAAGTCTTCTGCCCTTGTATCCCTAATGCTCTCTAAAGCTCTCTAACACTGAATCACTTCCTGCTCACTCCGCCGGTATTAATGGTCGTCCTGGACCAGAAACTTCTATACTCGTCCACTCATCACCTCTCCTAGCCTTTGGGTTCTAAGATCGGAACGTTATTGCGAAGGAGACTGGACCAGAGGTCCTTCAATAGAGCTTCACGGCTCTGTCAAGCCTTTCTCCGGCAAGTCTTTGAAGCCTTGGATCCTTGCCAAGCTCCGATGAGTCCGTTCAGGCTCTTCTCGCCGTTTTGAGGCCTTTATGAAAACCCTAATGATTCGAGGTTCTTTTTCATTTTTCTCTGTGTTATTTCACGACCTTCTTTGAGTTACATTTGTTTTCTAAAATTTTTAAAGTGTTTCTCATCTCTTTCTTCACCTAGTCGGGATTTCAAAAAAATAGTTCATCTTTTTTTTTAAAACCTAGGGTTTTCAATAAACTATCTAATTTTCTTTGATTTTGTTTTTTATTCTTGCTACTGTGTGTTCTTCTCCATGATTTTGAATATTTTCTACTATAGCCCTAAATGTTTTGCCTTATTGATTACCTTTATAGGGTTTTTCTGTTAATTGTTCTGTGCTTTCTTTATAATGTTCTGCTCTTGTTCATCCTTGTCTATGGTATTCCTTGTGTTCTGACTTGTAGTGGAAACCCTAATTTCTAAGGGTATTTTTCATTCTTCTTTCTCAGTGAAACCCTAGCCGCCTCTGCTTGCTTCTTGTGTTTACTACATGTTTTCTCTACTATTACCAGTCTCTCGTATGTTCAAAACCTATGCATCTTTTATAGTACTGCTTTTCCCCTTTTCCTGAAACCCTAATTGATTTTTCGCACAACTGTCTGATTCTCTAATTGCTCCATGTTTCCTGACTAAGTTCAAACGAGTAGTATCTTGACTCCTTGATTTCCTGGGTAATTACCTGCCTTATATGTTCAACCGTGTGATTTTCAAATTTCTTATATGTATCTACCCTATATTCTAATACTATATTTGCTTTCCAAATTTAGACTAAGGTTTATTCATTTTCCATCTTGGTTCATTAATTGAAGGGGTTCCCTTCTCCTTAATTGATATTGATTGATTTCTGAATATTTCTTTGCCTTATTGTTGCCTCTTTTCAAAACTATAAATAGGCTTCCTCTTTTTCTCACAACAGACACTCGTACTCGAGTTCTATCTACTCTTACTCACTAAAAGACTCTCTGATTTTCTCTTCTCTTCTTTGCTACTTGCTCTTTCTCTGCTAAAGGTTAGCCGGCTAAAAGCCAACGCTAATTATAAGACTTCTCTTTGCTTTGTTACTCAAGTTGCATTGGTAGGCTCCTAATTTCAGTTATGAACTCTCAACTACTTGTTTACTTCACTTTGTTCTTTGTTTGTTATATTTTCAGCTTGTCAAATCCTTAGTCATTGACTGTTAAACGCATTTCAGTTTAGGCTCTCGCATGTTTAATCCGTCTCCTTAATTCCCTTGCCTGCTATGTTTAATTTCAATGTTTAATCCCTTTTCCCATTCCCCGGTCTGTTATCTTAAGCATTGTTATATGTTTCACTCCGTGTTCCCTTGTCTATTATGGTATTTCAGCTAAATTTTAGTATGTTTAAATCCCTTCCCCTTGTTCCCTTGTTTGTTATATATGTTTCAATTATGTTTAACCCTTTCCCTTTATCCCTCACCTGTTTGTATTTAAATATCAGCATGTTAATCCCACTTCCCTTTCCCTTTGATTGTTTATATTCATTATTTCCTTTTTAAGACTAGCATGTGTAATCCTTCTCCTTTTCCCTTGCCTTGGTGTTATTCAGAGAGTTCTTGAATCATTTTAATCTCGTTCTTTCAATATCCTTATGTGATTCCCCTTCCCCTTTAGTCCATGTTTGCTTATGAGTTTGTTTTGGATGAGAATGGCACTTCATTTCCACTTCTAATCTAAAACTAAGGTTGTTAACAGCCTATACTCAGAATAATCCCACCCCCTTTCCCCTCTCCTTTGTGTTTGAGCCTTGACAAAGGCATGTTGGTGTCCTAATCACCTTCCAGGCCCTTGTCTGACTTGTTTACAAGCCTGCTCCTGTTTGTAACCTTTGTAAGGAGTCTGAGGTGTGCTAGTCTCACTCAATAGGCTGGATATGACCACTTCATACACTGGTTTCCCTCTAATCCTCACTTTGCACTTATTCTTAGTCCTTTAAGTTCCTACCCCCCTTTGGTAAGCCATGCTTAGGGACCTTGGAGTCTCCTCTGAACTTGGATGCCCTAGGGCTGGTAATTCCACACTTGCACTATTCCAATTAGAGTGTAAGCAATGCCTAGGTCCCTTTGAAGACCTTTGGAACTTTCTAACACTAAAAGAGAAATGCCTCGGATCTTGGGAGATCGGATTTGGAAAAGGCATATGTTGGACATTAAAGTTGCTTCAAGACTCCCCGGGATTGTTATAGCTGCTGATGTATTTTTAACTTTTATTTCTTTAATGTTCTTTACTCTTCTGCCCGGTTATGTAATAATATATAATATAAAAACTCGGGGGTATAGTAAAAGGGACATGGTAGGATTTACTTTCTTGCATTCATATAGAAGCCATGCCTATAGGTTTGCATCATTTCAATATTAGATACCATATTTATAGTTCTCTCATTATTGCATTAACATCATATGGAAAACATTCTTATAAAGGTTTTTTCTGTTTCTTGCATACATTTGTTAGATATCATGTCTATAGGTTCACTTTACCTTATTACATCAGTTTCTTATATAGTTACCATGCCTATTTTACGTTGTTGCATCAACCATATAGATACCATGTCTTAGGGCCCTTATTTTATCCATGCATCATCATCATCATGCATATTTTATGCTATTGCATCAACTTCATATAGAAACCATGCACGTAGGTTTGCATCTTATAATCTCACCTAGAAAATATGCCTATAGGAACTAGATAAACGCTAGGCAAAAATAGTAGGTCGTAATTATGTAAAGCAGCAACTAAAGGGTTATAAGTTTCAAGTCCAGACCCGTCTAATATTTCAAACGACTCAATTTTCAACTTATCCTAAGTTGGCTTGTTTCAAAACGGGCCCAGGTCTGCCCTTTTCATTATGTTCTGAACCTATAAACTAATTTCTATATTGAACCTGTGATTGTTTGCTTAAGTCCAAGCGCTTTAAGGTCTTTCAAAACTTCTCTAAGGTCTTTAAACTCATTTTCCTATATTTCCCTTATACTCAACCCACGCAGCCAACCTATAGGCCTTTTCTGGAGCCTGTCTGCAACCTTAAATCTTTTTGACAGACTTCTGTCTGAAGCTTTGCATTTTCCTTTAAAGTTCTGCTGATTTCTAGAACTCTATCAACTCCTAAAACTGGCCCGGGGAATTCGAAGCAAATTTTCTATCCAATTCTTATGTGTTAAACTAATCTGCCCGCTCTCCTAACCTCTTTTAAGGACCAAATCAGTAATTGAAATCATGCTAAACTACTTGTTGTATGTTACGGGTTTTATTTGAGCCTTTAGTTGTTTATTTGCAGCCCTCTTATATGCTACTTGTTTTTAACTGTCGCTCTAGCATTTTTACCTTTGAATACTCCATATATGTATCCTATCTCCTTCTCCTCCCTTTATAGGATTAGAAGTCCTAATACCCCAGGACTAACAGGCCGGGACGAATATTAGCATGCAATAAGTAAACAATACCAACGCGCTTTAATACCTTAACAGGGTGGGAGGGTAGAATATGGAGATGATGACCGGTACGCTAATACCATATGTGACCCCTCTTTGAGGAGTGTGTGCGGGGTATTGTCCCGATGTGATCCATATTATAGTTAAACCTAGGACCATTTTCCTTTACGTGCTTTATTTAAAGGCTTTACAAGCTAACCCTCTCTTCAAACTTATGTTCTTCCTTTCTTCAAGCTTTCAAGTTATGTGAATGTTATACATGTGCACCTTATTTGTCTACTTGCTTCATCTTCTATTAAAGTCACAATTAGCACGGCCGAGAACCACATTCGTGGATCTTGAGGGGTGCCTAAAACCTTCCCCTCGAGATAATTTCAAGCCCTTACCCAACTGTGATTTTTCTCTCAAAAACATTCTCTTCATCTTAAAGTGTCCTAATGCACTAAAGTCATTAGGTGGCGACTCTTCTAATTCCATAACTCAATTCCGAAATGGGAATGAGAGTTGTTTTGCCCATAATATCGCAAAACCCAATTTTGCTTTTGAAAAAGGGGGCGTCGACACCCTCAGTTCATAATCTACATCTATTACCAATCAACCTCCTCGCACGTCGAATCTAGTCAAAACCACAACGAATACATTATTATATGGTAAAGAAACATAACCCAATCAAAATTACTCGAAAAATACAAAATATTACAAAGTTGGTAAAACCCGAGCCCCGGGCCCACTTTTTGGAAATTAACAAAAGTCTTATCACCAGATTCCTCGTCTCGCTACGAGATCGTACATATAAAATTTACCAAAATCGGAGTTCAAATGACCCCTCAAATCTTCAGTTCTTATTTTCAAATCCCTAGGTCCAAAATCTGCAATTTGCACCTCAAAAACATGTAATTTAGTCGGATTATTCGGTGATCATTCAATATTATGGAGTACAAATAATTAAAAGTGACTTACCTCAAGATTTTCCATGATTCTTGCTCAAAAATTGCCCCAAGCCATATTGTTTCGCAAGAAAATAAGTAAGAAAACGAGTAGAGACGCATAAACTTTTAATAAGCAAATCTGGTCACTAAAGGTGCTAATCTGATCGATAAAAGTGCCACACCAGACCTGATGCACCAGCACTCTTTAATTTCACTAAAAAGGCTCTAACTCCTTCATACAAACTCGGAACTAGACGATTCTTGTTCCTATGAGTCACAAATAATAATAGGAACACAAACCTTCAATCGAAACTCAATTCGAAGCTCATTTGCCCAGTGTGATATCCATTTTTCTTGTTAAATAATTACTCATGTTTCGCGTCAAAAACTCAATCACGAATTGATGAAATTAGACCGAATTATCTAGATCAGTCCTATAATTCATTATCAAAATTTCGAAAGTCTCAGAATCAAATTTGGATCTCTAGAACTAAAAATGAACCTTTAGACCATTACGTTTATGCTCAAAACGGCAAACATCTTCCAAAAACTCTTCCAAATATATGCATGCCTCATAGGATCCCAAATAATTATAATAACAAGTCCCATAATATGACACAAACTTAGTTGTTCTTTTGAATCACAAAAAATAACGCAAAAATACTAAATTCACCTCGGATTCAAGCTTATGTACTTTGAAAATTTTAATTTTCACATCCGATGCCGAAATCCGTCAAAACTAGTCCGAATGATCTCATATTTTGCATACAAATCCAAAATGACATAACGAAGCTACAGAAACTGTCGGAATACCATTCGGAGTCTCCGATCAAAATCTTAGCTATCTACCGGAATTCGCCAAAATACTAACTTTTCCGATTCAAGATAAATTCTAAACCGGTCATCACTAATATATTCCGGACACACTCCTAAGTCCCAAATCACCTAAATAAGCATCATACATATTTAATTTCGAGCTCTCTAACACATAAGTCAATATCCTATTGGCTTTTCCAACTTAAGCCTTCTTAAAAGAGACTAAGTCTCTCATTTCCTAATAAAATCACTCCAATTAAATTCTAACGCACCCAATACTGATAATGAAACATAAGGAAGTAAAAAATGGAAAGAGCGGGGTAGTTACTCATGAGACGACAGGTCGGGATTTACCTACTTCGTGAAGTCAGTACTTTTCGAGTATTTTTTATTGGGTTATGTTTCTTTAGCCTATATTGATATATTCGTTGTGATTTTGACTAAATTCGATGTGCGTAGAGGATATTCAAAAGGAAAAGGCATTACGGACCAGTCTACGGCCGATTAGAGGTGTGTAGTCTGTATAGGTGATGGCATGAGGGTTTGAAACCCCGATTTATCACATTGTGACGCTATATTAGGGCGTGACTCGCACGCCATGGTAGTTGCGGGATTTTTTATGACTGGGGATTGTGACTTGGTCCATCCCGAACAAGAATTTTACTATATTGGCAACTGATACGCCCTTGTATTGAATATATCGGGGCTTATTGCCACGTTTGGGCCTTGTGCCGATCTGTAGCATCCTCTGAGGATGGATATCATAGCATGATTTGTATAATTATTGATCTTAGTCTTGTGTGCAATCATTGCTAAAAAATGCTAAGTCACCTTTCCTGAAGTTAAATAACTAAGTTATATTTCCTTAATAATTGGAAACTGAGAATTAAATTGAATATGTTATGTGACTCATATGCATGCTTTGGGCTGAGTATGGATCGGGCTGCACGCCGCACTAATGATATGATGATACGCTTGCGCGGTAGGATCCCCTACGGAGTCTGTACACACCCCCTGTGAGCGCCATCGATACATCAACTATGAACCAACAGCAAAACAATATCACTTATAATAGTCAAGTATAATGCAAGGATGCAATGCAATGCACATGACCCGATGCGACGTACAGCCCGATCCATTAAATGTTGACGGCACTCACTAGGGTGTGTACAGACTCCAGAGCGGCTCCTACATCCCAAGCGCAATATCATCATATCATCACTGTAGCATGCAGCCCTATCCATACTCAGTCCACAGTATGCATATGAGTCATATAACATATTCAATTAAACTCTCACTTTCCAATTATTAAGGAAATATAACTTAGTTATTTAACATCAGGAAAAGTAACATAGCATTTTATAATGGTGATTGAACACATGACTAAGATAAATGATTACACAGATCATGCTATCACAATTATATCCATCCAGATAGGATGCTACAGATCAGCACAATCCCCAAACGTAGCAATAAGCCTGGATATATCAGTACAGGGGTGTACCAGTCGCCAAAATAGTAAAATTCTTATTCGGGATGGACCAAGTCACAATCCCCAGTCATAAACAATCCCGCACCTACCATGGGGTGCGATGCACGCCCTAATATAGTGCCATAATGTGATACATTAAGGTTTCAAACCCTCAGGTCATCATCTATACAGACTACTCGCCTTTAACCGGTCGTAGACTGCCCCGCAATGCCTTTTCCTTTTGAATCATCCTCTATGCGCGTCGAAACTAGTCAAAACCACAATGAATACATCAATATGGGCTAAAGAAACATAACCAAATCAAAAATACTAGAAATGTACTAAAATCTACAAAGTTGGTAAAACCCAAACCCCGGGCCCACTTTTCAAAAGATTACAAAAGTCACTCAATGGATTCCTCATCTCGCAACGAGTCCGTACATCTAAAATTTATCGAAAACAGAGTTTCTACCCCCTTCAAATTCTATTTTTACACCACAATTTTCCCAAGCCCTAGCTTACCCCATTTTGGTAATTTTCCACTGATTTCTACGATAAATGTGCCTCAAACTTGAGTTATTAGGCTAAGAAACTTACCTCCAATTGATTCTAAGTCAAAACCCTCAAACTTCTTGTCCAAAGATCGTAAGGGGGTTAACAATGGTGGAAATAATGAAGAAGTTCGCGGATGAAATATTATTAAAAACCTTTCTGTCAGCCCAGCAATCTAACCTCTCCGGACTCAAACCAACCAACCGGAGATCTTCACCGTCTCCCATATAAGGCCTCATACGGCGCCATCTGAATGTTTGATTGATAGATGTTGGTATTAGCAAACTCTGCAAGTGGTAAGAACTCAGCCCAAGAACCTCCAAAATTAATAACACAGGCACACAACATGTCCTCCAATATTTGGATAGTGCGGTCGGACTGTCCATCCATCTAAGGATGAAATACCATGCTCAACTGTATCTGTGTGCCCAATTCTTGATGAAAAGTCCTCCAAAACTGGGAAGTAAACTAAGTACCCCTATCTGATACAATGGAAACCGTGACCCAATGCAACCGTACGATCTCCCGGATGAAAATCTCATCTAACCTCTCTGCAGAATAGGTGGTACATATTGGAATGAAGTGCGCAGACTTGGGCAGCCTATCCAGAATAACCCAAATCGAGTCAAACTTCTTCGAGGTACGAGGAAGAGCACTTACAAAATCCATAGTAATAATCTCCCATTTCCACTCCAGAATATCCATTCGTTGGAGTACACCACCGGGTCTCTGGTGATGATTCTATATGTTTCATTATATGTGTTTGGTGAATTTGAAGCAATTCAGATAGAGTTCGGTTAGAAATGAGATAATTAGTCTCTTTAAGAGAAGGTTAGTTTGAAAAAGTCAACCGAATGTTAACTTATGAGTTAGAGGGCTCGAAATGGATTTTTGATGATTTGACTAGTTTCCGGTGATGATTTAAGGCTTAGGAGTGCAATTGGAATTGAATTTGGAGGTCCGGTGTAGAATTAGGCTTGGCTAAGTTTGAATTTTGGCAAATTCTGGTTGACAGGTGAAATTATGATCCGAGGGTCGGAATGGAATTCTAAGAGTTGTAGTAGCTCTGTTAGGTGATTTTAGATATGCGTGCAAAGATTCAGGTGCGCTGGAGGCTTAGCTGAGCAGTCGTGGTCTCTAGAGCTTATCAAAGTTGTTGAGGTGGTTGTTTGACGTTCGCATGACCTGACTAGTCCTCCTATTTCAGTTTTATTTATATATACATTTGCAGACTTACGTATTTTTATTTAGATAATTGTTATCCAGTTTGTTCTAGAGGCTCTAGACTCGTGACCCCAGATCTTATGGGAGTGGTTTATTTAGATTTTGTATCTCTACGTATTATTTTTACTATAAATATTGGATTATTATTCTAAAACTATTACATTTTCCTTAAATTGTCGGTTTTGAGATTTATCGTCAAATTAAGAGCGGTTGTTGGTTAGGATTTCCTAGCATTATGGTTGGGCTCCATCACGACCGGATTTGGGTCGTGACAAGTTGGTATCTGAGCCTAGGTTACTAGGCATCGCAAGTCATGAGTCGGTTTAGTATAGTCTTACAAATCGGTATGTAGACGTCTGTATCTATCCTTGGGAGGCTACACAACCTTTAGGAAACACTTCACCTTCTTGAAATTCATATCTTGTGGCTTTGTTGATATGAAAACTAAATTTCTGTATTCTATTCTCTCGCAGATGGAGAGAACACGTGCTAATGGACGTGGTGGACGACCACCGGTATCACCTGCTAGAGGTTGTTGTGGTGGTCAAGGCGGACCAGCAGGGGCGGCACCTGCAGACCCACCAGCTGCCCAGGTCCAGAACCAGCCTCTAGATATAGATGCTCCAGCAACACCTGTTCAAGCATCGGCAGTGCCTATTGTGATTCCTGATCTTCAGGAGGCTTTGGCTCAGATCCTATCCGTCTGCACTGGCCTGGCCCAGGCCGTATCAACCACTCGAACTGAAGACGTAGCTCCTCTCTGTGAGACTGGGTACATACTTCTCCAAAAATAGTATGGAGAACTGCTGCCAAGTGAGGGACGCTGCCCCCAATAGGCCTACGCCTCTCAAACTCCTCCTACCAAGTAAAAGCAGGCCTTGAGAATTGGAAGGTAGTAAAAGCTACTGCACTAGACTCCAGAATACCCGCAGTACGAAGTATACGCTGGCACTTATCCAGAAAACCCAGGGCATCCTCACCCTCAGCACCACTGAATGTCCGAGGCTGGAGTCTACCGAACCTCTCCAACCGACGCTGCTCGTCATCCGGCATAGCTGGAACCACATGAGCTAGGGCTGGTACGACTGGCTCAACTAAAACAATTGGAGCAACTGGTGCAAATGGTGTCTACAATCCCTGGACGCCCTGCTCGAGTGTACGAGCATTGGGGGTCTACTGAACACCCCCGGTCTAATAAGTAGTCACTCGAGTTTGAGGCAGATTTATCGTAGAAATCAGTGGAAAATCACCAAAATGGGGTAAGTTAGGGCTTCAGAAAATTTGATGTAAAAATGGAATTTGAGGGGGGATTTAAACTCCGTTTTCGATAAATTTTATATGTACAAACTCGTGGCGAGATGAGTAATCCGTTGATGTGGCTTTTGTAATTTTTCGAGAAGTGGGCTTGGGGCTCGAGTTTTACCAATCGTGAATTTTAGTACTTTTGGAGTTTTTTTATTGGGTTATGTTTCTTTAGACCATATTGATGTATTCATTGTTGTTTTGAATATATTCGACATGCGTAGAGGAAGATTCAAAAGGAAAAGGCATTGCGAACAAGTCTACGGTCGGTTAGAGGTGAGTAGTCTGTATAGATGATGACCTGAGGGTTTGACCCCATAGCAGGTGCAGGGTTGTTTATGACTGGGGATTGTGACTTGGTCCATCCCGAACAAGACTTTTACTATATTGGCGACTGATACGCCCCTATATTGAATATATTCGGGCTTATTGCCACGTTTGGGGCCTTGTGCCGATCTGTAGCGTCCTCTAAGGATGGATATCATTGTCCCTGTGCCGATCTGTAGCGTCCTCTAAGGATGGATATCATTGTGATAGCATGATTTGTATAATCATTGATCACAGTCCTGTGTTCAATCACTGTTATAAAATGTTAAGTCACCTTTCCTGAAGTTAAATAACTAAGTTATATTTCCTTAATAATTGGAAACTAAGAATTTAATTGAATATGTTATGTGACTCATATGCATATTGTGGACTAGGTATGGATCGGGTTGCACGCCGCAGTGATGATATAATGATATTGCGCTTGGGCGGTAGGAGCCTCTCTGGAGTCTGTACACACCCCCAGTGAGCGCCATCGATGTTAAATGGATCGAGCTGTATACCGCAACAGGTTATATGCATTGCATTACATCCTTGTATTATACTTGACTGTTATACATGATATTGTTTTGCTGTTGGCTATATTAATGTGTTGGACTGTTAGTTTTAGCTTTACTTTGTGGCATTTTGTGGATTCTTACCTTTAGACATTTTATATACTTATTATTCACTGAGTTGGTAGTACTCACCCCTACTCCCTGCACTTTGTGTGCAGATTCAGGTGGGAGGCTTAGCTGAGCAGTCGTGGTCTCTAGAGCTTATCAGAGTTGTTGAGGTAGCTTCTTGACATTTGCAAAACCTGACTACTCCTCCTATTTCAGTTTTATTTATATATACATTTCCAGACTTACGTATTTTATTTCAGATAATTGTTATTCAGTTTGTTTTAGAGGCTCTAGACTCATGACCCCAGATCTTATGGGAGTGGTTTATTCAGATTTCGTATCTCTCCATATTATTTTTACTATAAATATTGGATTATTATTCTAAAATTATTTCATTTTTCTTAAATTGTTAGTTTTGAGATTTATTGTAGAATTGAGAGCGATTGCTGGTCAGGCTTGCCTAGCATTATGGTTAGGTGCCATCACGACCAGGTTTGGGTCGTGACAAGTTGGTATCAGAGCCGAAAGACAATTAGTATGGGTAGCTTGGCGTACATTCTAGTTGGGGAGAGGCCTCATGCAGTTGATGTTCCGGCCTTGGCCAATTAGATGGTGAGGTTAGATATTTCTGAGCCAAGTCGGGTGTTGGCTTGTGTGGTTTCCCGATCTTCTTTGCATGATCGCATCATAGAGCGCCAGTATGACAACCCGCGTTTGCTTGTCCTTAAGGATAGGATCCAGCATGATGGTGCAAGATATGTGACCATTGGAGAGGATGGTGTGTGGCAGATGCAGGGCCGGATTTGCGTGCCAATGTGGATGGTCTTTGGGAGTTGATATTGGAGGAGGATGAAAAAGGATATTGTGAATTATGTTGCTCTGTGGCTCTACTGTCAGCAGGTCAAATACGAGCACCAGACACCTAGTGGTGTACTCTAGTGGATGGATATTCCAGAGTGGAAATGGGAGAATATTACTATGGATTTTGTGAGTGGTCTTCCTCGTACCTCAAAGAAGTTTGACTCGGTTTGGGTGATTGTGGATAGGAGGGACGCCATCGCATCGGATGTTGTCATCACATGTAATATCTCAGTCAGCCACAGGGATGCTTTTGTCTTGTTTGATCCCGGATCTACCTATTCCTATGTATCTTCATATTTTGCTCATTATTTGGGTACGACCCGTGGTTGTCTTGCCTTACCTGTGCACGTATCTACCCCAGTGGGTGATACTATCATTTTAGATCATGTATATCAATCATGTCTAGTGACTATTGGGGGTCTGGAGACGCGAGTTGACTTATTATTATTGGGCATGGTGGATTTTGATGTGATTCTGGGTATGGATTGGCTATCGCCATACCATGCTATTCTAGACTTTCATGCCAAGATAGTTACGTTGGCTCTTCCGAGGATCGAGTGGCAAGGCTTGATTGATTATGTACCCAGCAGGGTGATGTCCTTCCTAAAAGCCCGACGGATGGTTGGGAAGGGTTGTTTGTCGTACTTGGATTTCGAGAGAGATGTGGGAGTTGAGGCTCCTAGTCTTGATTTGGTTCCCGTCGTAAGGGACTTCCTTGATGTGTTTCCAGTGGACCTATCGAGCATGCCGGCAGATAGGGACATTGATTTTGATATTGATCTGATGACGGACACTTAGCCCATCTTTATTCCTCCCTATTGTATGGCACCAGCGGAGCTAAAGGAGTTGAAGGAATAGCTTCAGGAACTCCTAGATAAGGGGTTCATCCGCCCGTGTGTGTCACCTTGGGGTGCACCGGTCTTATTTGTAAAGAAGAAGGATGGCACAATGAGAATGTGTATTGAGTACAGGCAGTTGAATAAGGTGACAGTGAAGAACAAGTACCCACTACCCCGTATCAAGGATTCGTTTGATCAGCTTCAGAGAGCAAGGGTATTCTCTAAGATTGGCGATCAGGCTATCACCAGCTTAAGATTAGGGATCCAGATATTATGAAGACGGCTTTTGAGACGAGATATGGGCATTACGAGTTTCTAGTAATGTCCTTCGGGCTGACTAATGCCCCACCCGTGTTCATTCACTTGATGAACACTGTATTACGGCCGTATATAGATTCTTTTGTGATCGTGTTTATTGATGATATTCTGGTGTACTCGCATAGCCAGGAGAGTACACGCAACACTTGAGGGTGGTATTGCAGAGATTGAGAGAGGAGAAGCCTTATGCAAAGTTCTCCAAGTGTGAGTTCTAGTTTAGTACTATGGCTTTTGTGGGACACGTGGTGTCCAGTGATGGTATCCAGGTTGACCCAAAGAAGATTGAGGCAGTGCAGAGTTGGCCCAGACCATCATAAGCTACTGATATTTGGAGTTTCCTTTTTTTGGTGGGTTATTACCACAGGTTTGTTCAGGGCTTTTCATCTATTTCTTCGCCTTTGACGAAGTTGACGCAGAAGAATGCTCCATTTGTGTGGTCGGATGAATGCGAGGAGAGCTTCCAGAAGCTCAAGTCGGCTATTACCATAGCTCCAGTACTATTATTGCCATCAGCTGTAGGTTCTTACATGGTGTATTGTGATGCTTCGAGAGTTGGGATCGGTTGTGTATTGATGCAGGAGTACAGAGTTATTGCTTATGCTTCTCGTCAATTAAAGCCCCATGAGAAGAACTACCATGTTCATGACTTAGAGTTGGCACTATTGTTCACGCCTTGAAGATTTAGAGGCACTATTTATATGGCGTATCTTGTGAGGTGTATATGGACCATCGCAGTCTCCAGCACTTGTTCAAGTAGAAGGATCTAAACTTGAAGCAGTGGAGGTGGCTTGAGTTACTCAGGGACTATGATATTACCATTTTGTATCATCTCGGGAAGGCCAATGTAGTGGCCGATGCTTTGATCCGGAAGACGATTAGTATGGGTAGCTTGGCGTACATTCCAGTTGGGGAGAGTCTCCTTGCAAAGCCTCCTATGCGATCGCAATGCACCCTATGCGATCACACAGGGCACTGCCTCTGCAACACACCAGCAGTTTTTACGCAATAATTCTTAAGTCCAAACTTCCTGTTTAACCATTCGAAACTACCCCTAGGCCCTCGGTACCTCAACCAAATGCATAGATATGTTCTATTACTTCATTCAAACTTGCTCGTAACATAAAAACGCTATCATAAACATCCAAATCATCGAATTAGCACGAATTCAAGCCTAAATTAAACTAAAACTTCTGAAACTTACATTTGATCTAAAACTCGGCCTAAACACCTCTGAATGAACTTAAACTTTTCATGCATATCCAAAATCACCTAACGGAGCAACTGCAACTCTCGGAATTCAATTCCGACCTCGAATCAAAATCTCACCTATCAACCAGAATTTGCCAAAATTCAAACTTAGCCAATTCAAGCCTAATTCTACACCGGACCTCCAAATTCAATTCTGATTGCACTCCTAAGGCTTAAATCATCACCCGAAACTAGTCGAATCATCGAAAATCCATTCCAAACCCTCCAACTCATAAGTCAACATTCGATTGACTTTTCCAAACTAACCTTCTCTTAAAGAGACTAATTGTCTTATTTCTAACCTAACTCTATCCGAATTACTTCAAATTCACCAACATATATAATGTAATATATAGAAGCATAAAACAGGGAAAATGAGGCGGTAACTCACGTGACGAAGGGTCGGGTCGTTACATGTTTAAGGAAGCATACCTTTAAACTCCATAGATTCAGCACGGGCAGCCAACGACGATTAAGCCTGAGACCAACTTCCACAATCCTGTAGCTACGCGCTCTCATAGCTAGGAGAACTTGACTGATGGGACATCTATCATTACCATGTATTCAAGAGGCAGAATACACTAGGGTTGTCTAATAGCTAGGGAAAGGGGGTTGGCCTTTATTTATAAAAAGTGTATACCCATCACAGTCCAATATTTATTGGGCCTTACTTATCCACACACATCATATTTAATATTAGGCCTTATTTATGGGATTTTTACCTTCCTATATCATATATGAAACATTATTACTCTCAATATTTAAGTATTATGTTAATTACATTTCAGCATACCAAATTACCATTTATATACCACAATTCAAATTAAGGGTATAATTAATGCTTCATTTATATTAGGCGTTAATTTAGGAGCGTATATTCTCCCATTTGCGTTTACCCCCCTCTCTCTCCTCCCACCCCCACACTCCCCACGGTTTACCTTCAGTTAATTTCCCTATTTTTGTATACTCTCCTCTTACCCACGTTTACCATGAATTACCCACCCACGATTCTACAATTTTCTTCTCCAGTTAATTTCACAAAATCCTATTTTGAAGTTGCATCTGTTTTTTCAAGTCCCAAATCATGAAACAAATCAACACTCCTAAAAAAGCTTCAAAAGATACATTAGCTGAAATCCCATCCTTTGATTTGGGTGTTTTAACACCAAAATCACCGCCCAAAAATGAAAAATCGACACATGCAAGTGAACCAACTACTAGTATTTCATCTCCTAGACAAATCTGTGCGGAGATAAGAACCAAGCATTTGCATAATATTGATGCTGGTGGAGGTGATAAACCAGTCGAGAAACAACTCAAACGAAAGGGTAAAGAGTTGTGTGTAGATGATGATTTTGTTGAACATTACCCTAAAATTCCATCTATGAAAAAACCCGAGCTCTATCCTTCTTCATCAAAACCAAAAAAGAAGATACGGAGAAATAATTATTTTCAAAAAGAAAAGTTTTCTCTGCCTTCTCTCTAGGACTACAGAGAGAAAGGTGGTGAATTCTAGTTTCTATGGGCTTAATTCCTTCATCTAGAGTGGTTTCATTTCAATTTTAATCTCAAAAGAACGCCATTCCACTTATAAACATTACCCAACTGAGTTTACATCCATATCTATAACCTTTCTGTCCAGATATTAATTGCAGAATTTTTGGATTACTGTAGCACCGTCTTCTTCGTCATAATCTGGAATTACGAAGCACTTCCTTAGTATACAATTGTTCTATTTCAACTCAAGAAGATCTACTAAAAGCTGATACGCTATACATCTGAAAATCTATCAAGATTCTCATCTATTCAAGATCTGCTTGGTCGTATTGCTATTGCTCAACTGATCTCTTCCAAAGCTGTTGAACCTCAGTCATGTAAAGGTAATTCTTAAAGTTCAGTAAAGTTTTGTGTCCAAAAACGCAGTTCTTTTACAGAACTGTAGCAGGCAGCTTCTTCTTCAGCAAACAGTTTCTGGCAGATTTGAGGTTACTTTGACAATGTTCATGGCCTCCATGGCCGGCGACCAGTCATCTCCAATGGCTGGTTAGCCCTATCAAGCGACAAAGTCCGTCCCTAATAACACCACAACAACACCCAAGCCTTTAGATTATTCAAATATCCTAAAGCCAGCAACAATCAATACTCCAGGACAATGTAATGTCGAGCCTACTGATGCGCTGACCAGTTTTATTACAAGGACAGCCTGTGGTACGTTTCACTGAAGCTGAGGTAGATCGAATGAATAAAATTGAAAATCTCCATTATGCTGTCGTGTGCAAATTTTTGTATGGTTGGCCTGAGCTAAATGAATTATGTCGAATTGTACCGATTCAATGTGGATCAAAGGCGAGTGTACTATTGGACACCTTCGTGACATACATGTATTGATAAGATTCACTTTATGGCAAGATTTTGTTGCTTTCTCATCAAATAATGTTTATTATGTAAAAGACAGGGCGAGAAATGGTTACCAATTGCGAACTTTGATATATGATGCTAAATTTAAAGTCGATGAGGGAACCCCTAAGGTAATGGCTTGGATTTCTTTTCCAAATTTACTGCCAACTTCTTTTGCAAAAGGATGTCTCTTTTCTTTGGCTTATGCTGTGGGAAAGCCAATACATATTGATTTGGCTACTATTAACAAGACAAGGCCAAGTTGTGCACGTGTTAAGGTGTTAGTTTATTTATTAACTGATTTACCTAAAAAAGTGCGCATGGATATTGTTAATGAGACAACGGGGGAAGTGAGGAATGAGTGGCTGACGATTAAATACGATTACCTCCCAAAATACTGCAAAGAATGCAAGTTAAGAGGACATGACAATTTTGAATGTTGGAGAATTAATCCGGAGTTAAGGGAAAATAAAAAAGTCCAACATCACTCTTACCAGCGGCAAGGTGGTCAGTAATGTAGGCCCTCAACGGAAGGAAGTCTGTGACAATAGGGTTCTTAAAAAAGGAAAACAAACTGAAGCTTCTGCTGCACAAGGTAAAGAAATAGTTCTTGGCAACAACAACGATGTCACAAAACAAATACAAACTACCAATTTGCAGTTTTAGAAATTGAAAATGATGAGAATAATGAAGGTAACCAACTTGGAGTTGTAGAGGAATCTCCAGTTCAAAAAACCACAAACAACAATGATATTCAGCGAAATAATGGCACAACAGGTGTGGAAAATGTTTCAGAGCAGCAACTTTATTTTCCAACTACACAAATGGTACATAAGATAACTACTCATGCATCTTCCAGGGGACAACCATCCAATACACAACCAAATAAATTGAACCATGCAGACCTACATTCAATCCTATAGCAAAAAGAAATCTTGAAGAAGATAGTGAATCAAAAAGCTTGTATACAACAAGATTTGGGGAAAGCGCAGCATTTTGACAATTACTCAACTGCCCAATGGGTTCACGAATCTTTCAAAAATAATGCAGTTCAGGTCAATACCTTATGTCAAGACTCTCTTTCACAGGACACTAAAGTTGACCAATAATTAGCAAACAACAATGAAAATGAATTTGTTGAAGATGCAGATTTTGAGAAATTCAGGACCAATGAAAAAGAAAAATGGGCAGCAGGGAAATTATGGCTCAACCAAATAGAGGAAGTCTTAGAAGATGGCCAGATTCCAGATACAATGCATAGTGATGAAGAAAATAGAGGAACTGAATTGGAAAATGAGGACCAAAGTATTAATGGTAATGTTAATGCAATCGCTATTCAAAGCATAAGTGAAAGTGCAAATGCAATAACAGAAAAGACAAAAGAGGGAAACATCAATATCATAGATCCAGGAGGGAGTTCGCATAATGATGTGAGTAATATCTTGAAAGAAGTACAAAATGCAGATACGAATCAAGGAAAATTTTCAGAAAAGAACCAAGAGAATACAGTGTAGGTCTATGCAAGAAGTACTGTAACATTAAGCACAGCAAATGGTGTAGCAGGAAAGTGTTGTTCCTTCGAACAATACACATTTGTTGACCAATGATCATGAAGAAAAAGTTGCTAAAGTTACCAATCAGGAAAATAATGATGACCTTACCAATCACGCATATGATGTTATCACAGCAAAAGAACCACTAGAAACACATGACCTAGCTGACCACGCAGAACATAAAGGTAGACACATGGATGAGGAATCCACTGCACAAAATTTCCTTAATGTTGCCAAGCATGGGATCTGTCACCAAGGCATATTGAACCTATAAAATCTGAAACAAAAGGAAAAAAAGAAACAGTCAAAAGAGACTTCTACTGTACATGTCAGTGGAGTACAAACAAGGAGTAAACTGTCCAAATCCAAAAACATTTAATGGATGCCATAATATGGAATATGAGGTCAGTAAACACAATGTAGGCATTTGAAAGGCTGACTACAATGCATAGAAAACATCACTTTCAGTTCATAGGAATCATTGAGCCTATGCAGCAGTCTCACAAAATGGAGAGGTATAGAGCAAGAATTGGCTTGGAACAGGCTGTGGGGAATGTGTCAAACAAGATTTGGGCTTTTATTGATGAAATTCTTGTAGTTACTATCTTGTATAACATGACTCAACAACTGACTTTAAGATTGATACACAATGAAACTCATGCTGAGCTCATCCTTACGCTAGTCAATGCCAAATGTGATCGCATAGAAAGAACTGATCTATGGGATTCTTTGTATGTAATGGCATCGAATATGATAGTACCATGGCTAGTTGGAGGTGACTTTAATGAGATATGGGATGAGGAACAGAAGTATGGAGGCTTACCAGTTTCTATCCTTGAAGTAGATGACTTTAGACACTGCATAAATACCTGCACTTTGTCAGATTTGGGATTTAAAGGAAGCATATTTACATGGTGGAATGGAAGATCAGAGGAGGACTATATTTTCAAAAGATTGGATAGATATTTAGGCAATGACAAATTGCAACAGACCTTTCCTGGATTGGAGGTAACTCACATGTCCAAAATAGGTTCCGATCATTGCCCGATGCTGCTGAAATGTGATGTAAAAACTCCCCAATTAAGAAGTCCTTCAGATTCCTTAACTTCTCGACAAAGCATGAAACATTCAAAGATGCAGTGAAGGAAAATTGGAATGCTGGTTTTAGTGCCAACCATTTCTACATTTTCAACTACAAATTAAAAAAGCTTAAACATGCACTATCTACCTGGAGCAGAGCTACATATGGGGACATATTGCAGAAAACTGCAAGTCTTGAGTTGCTGGTCCTGGTTCATGAAAACAATTTGAAGTAAATCCTACACAGATAAACAGACAGAGATTACGACAGGTCCAAGCTGAAATGCTTATATATCTTGCATTAGAAGAAGATTTTTGGAGACAAAAAGCAAACATGTTATGGTTCAAAGATGGCGATAGAAACACAAAATTTTTCCATGCTCAAGTTAATGGGAGAAGGAAGAGACTGAAATTATCAAGGATCCAGAATATCCTTGTTAACTGGATTGAAGAAGATCACTTAATAGCAGAAGAAGCATTAACATACTACAAGGATCAATTTATTGAAACTACAGTTCCTAATGCTTTTGATATTCTAAATCACGTACCTTCAATGGTAAATAATGATCAACATGAGAGATTGATGGCTTTTCCTTCTAATGAGGAAGTGAAGAGAGCAGTTATGGGGCTGAATGGGGACTCAGCAGGCGAATCGGATGGTTTCACTGGAGCCTTTTACCAAACATGCTGGGAAATCATTGAAGAAGATGTAGTCGACATGGTCAAGTCTTTATTTTGCGGTCAGCAGTTGCCAAAGAGTATGACACACACAAACCTTGTGTTATTAAGAAAAAAGAAGTAACTACCTTTGCAGACATGAGACCAATCAGTCTTAGCAACTTTGTGAACAAGATTTTCTCGCGAGTCATTCATGACAGGTTGGTTGAATTGTTACCAAGCATAATCTCAGAGGAACAGGCAGGTTTTGTGAAGGGAAGAAGCATCGTTGAGAATGTTCTGCTAACTCAAGAAATCATTAAGGATATCAAGTTAAGAACAAAAGCAGGTCCGAACGTTCTGATTAAGCTAGACATGATAAAAGCTTATGATAGGTTATCATGGCTATTCCTGGCTAAAATGCTAATGAAGATGGGATTTGCTGAAGATTTTATTGGCTTGATATTTTATTTGATTGGGAATAATTGGTAATCTATTCTTATAAATGGTCAGCCAAATGGTTTTTTCAAATTATCAAGGGGAGTTAAGTAGGGAGACCCACTGTCACCAACCCTATTCATTCTAGCAGCAGAAGCAATGTCTCGAGGTTTGAACTCATTGCACAATAACCTGTATTTCCGTGGATTTGGACTTCCAAAATAGAGCCCAAAAATAAACCATCTTGCATATGCAGATCATACAATCATTTTCTGCTCATCTGATGCAACTTCATTGAGACTTGTGATGGAGGTTTTGCAAGCTTATGAATCATCATCTGGTCAACTGGTGAACAAAGCCAAATCAGCTATATATCTGCATCATTTAACGGATAATGAGGTGATTAACAAGGTGGAAAGGATTACCGGTATAGGAAGAGAATGTTTCCCTATGACATATCTTTGATGTCCTATTTTTTATGCTAGAAGAATGAGTGTTTATTACCAGGGATTAATTACTAAGGTTATGGACAAACTACAGTCATGGAAAGGAAAACTCCTATCTGTACGAGGCAAGACTGTATTGATCACTAATGTCCTGCAGAGTATACCAATTCATATGTTGGCGGCAATTAATCCACCAAGCTATGTGATCAATAAATTACATAGCATTTTTGACAAATTTTTCTAGAGCAGCAATGTGGGAGGAACCTCAAGACATTGGTCATCATGGACTAACCTTCGTATGCCTTATGAGTATGGGGTATATGTTTCAGATCCCTTCATGATGTATCCAAGGCACTGTTCTACAAATTATGGTGGAATATCAGGACAAAACCCAGCTTATGGAGTGCATTCATGTGTCAAAGTATTGCAAGAAATTAAATCATGTAATTGTGCCGTGGAAGGGTGGATCCCACGTGTGGAGAAAAATGCTTGAACACAGGGACTTGATTGAGCATCAAATCTACTGGAAAGTGAGAACGGGATCGGCTTAATTCTGGTTGGACAATTGGACCGAGATGGGGAGCCTTATATTTCCAACTACCTGCACAGTTTGTCGTCGATGAAGACATTCACAATGTCAATTATATGGTTGAAAATGGTATGTGGAATTTGGAAAAAATATTTCAAACTCTACCTGAAGATTTGGCTAACCACATTGTGCAGAATATTAGACCACCAAAAGAATGTGCATAGTTAGATACATCATTCAGGATGCTTGAAACAAGGGGACATTTTTCAATGAAAACTGCATGGGATTACATGCGAAGAAGAGACACTCCAAGTCTATCTTACAAGATGATATGGCTCAAAGGCTTAGCATTCAAGATATCCTTATTCCTGTGGAAGGTGTGGAAAGCCAAACTGCCACTTGATGATTTCTTGCGTAGAATAAGATACTCCATGGAATCTAAATGTTGGTGATGTGCTAATCCAAAGGAGGAGTCTTTAGTACATTTATTCTTCACATCCAATGCAGATAGGAGTGTTTGGAGTTACTTCCTGAGGAGAGCAAGAATTGTATTAGAAGGGTTGTCTTTAGAACAAGCAATTACAAAGTGTTGGACGGCATCAGTTGTACATAGATTGAAGCATGTCTTGCAAGCTTTACCCGCATGCATTGTATGGGATTTATGGAAGAGAAGAAACAGTTTGAAATATGGAGAAGTAGTGTCAGTAAGAAGAGTTATTTACCAGGTCTCATCTTCGCTACAAGCTCTAGTCCAACTGAAAAAACCCGGACTACATGTGCCTCACAAGTGGCTGGACTTACTGACAATGATGGAGCAATACACTCCTCGATTGAAATCTAATAAAGTGCTATGGGAATTTCCTCCAAGTGGTTGGATCAAAGTGAATACTGATGGATCATGTAGAGGGAACCCATGGATGATTTCAATTGGTTTTTGTTAAAGAGATGATATATGTGATTTGATATATGCATAAGGAAGAGAAATTAAGGAGGGTTCTAACAATGAAGCTGAGGCGACATCAATAGATAGTAGAGGCAATGAGAATGTGCAAAACAATGAACCTCAACAATGTTTGGCTTCAGACAGATTCAATGATGTTTCAAAAGATCATAGATGGACAATGGAAGCCACCTTGGAATATTGTGGATGCAGTGGAGGAAATAGACATACTCAAAGAGGGGTGTAATTTCAAGGTATCTCACATTTTCAGAGAGCGAAACAAATTAGCATACCACCTTGCAAACCAAGCTCTTGAAAATGGTAACATCGAGGGTTTTGATTTCTGGGAACTTGATGTCATGAGCAGGAGGATAATAAATGATGATAAGCTACAATGTACAAAACTGAGAATAAGAGTTGCAAGAAATTAGGGAAGGAAAGGGAAGGCACCAAGAGCAATATGGACATAACCTGTTTCACTAACTTTTCGCTCATTTTTGCAGGTACAAGACTTGTACTGTTGTTCTTTGTTGTCACGAAACTTCCAGTGGTGGTATTAATGCAATGCATTCATTCCAATGGAAGTATCTTGCAGCTGGAAAGTGGTACAACCCATGGAAGCTTCATCAAAAAAGGAAACATTGTTACTTTATCAAGGATATACAAAAGAATAGAAGAAACATGGAGATTAAGATTTGGAATGTACTGTGCAGAGATCACAATGATTTTAATCGAGCCAGGGGCATATGGGAGGTCAAGTAGAAATGTACAGCTTCAATATAACATGTTGTGCGAGATTTTGGTTATGCAACAGAACAACATTACTGTTAAGCACATGCATAACATGGAGGATTAGAATATGAGAGATGGACACAACTTTTCGCACATCATGCGTGTGTTTGGATGGAATCCCAAGAAATCAAGCTGTAATATATTCGCACACCTAATTACATTGGGACACCAATATTTTCTAATGCAGGCGTGCCTGACAGATACAAATATAGAGGCTGTGGGAATCTGTAGTGGTATCTTGCCTCTTGGATTATCACGCACGGCAGCACATGGGAGTGCAAAATCACACCAAATATGTGCATTGGTCTTCCGACACGCATGGTTATTAATTCATGTGCTGCCCATCAGCTTTTTGATTATTACATTGAAGCTTTGTGAATTTAAAAATCTTGCATGTGGCAAAATGCACATGGTTAGATGCATGTTGCTCCACTCTCGCTTGGGAAACACCAGCCAACATATGTTGCTAGACCGAGAGTGGGAGTGGAAACTTATCGAGCCAATAGAACAAATCAGCTTTTTCGAGTCAAACGCAAGGGGAATCTCGAAGTCAGACGCAGGAAGCAATGTTCAAGCGGCTGCACTTGCTAACATATACCAAGAAAACCCCATGTTGAGTTTCGAAAGTCAAAAGTATTAGGGATTATACATGGATTTGAACGTTATAGTCAATCAAGGGACAAAATTGCAAGATCCCGAGCACATATGGCATGCTATATTTAAAAAAATACAAAGCATTCTTCATTTTTTCATGCATGGCAGCACATGGGAGTGTAAAATCACGCCATTCTTGAGAATATCTGCATTGGTCAGCTAAGCATGCTTATTATATTCATAATCAATGCAAAAAGAGGTGATGTTTGGCATTCAAATGAGCTGCCCCATAGCTTTTTGAATGTTAAATTGAAGCTTTGTGAATTTTTATTGTGGCGTGGGGCATAGTGCACATGGGAGCTTGCTTTTTAAGCTTTCAATTAAAATGAAAGCATGAGACAAACGCATGTTGCTCATTTCTCGCGTGGGAAACACTGCGACAGCATGTCAAAAATTGCTCGAAAATTGCTGGAACTAGAGCAGTCACGCATGGTGCTTTATCGAGGATTTAGCGTGCTGATTCTTAAGGAGTTGGCGTGCATGCTCTTGGGAATTTCGTGAAAAAAGGAACAGGTGCAATCACGCTCATTTGATGCACGCCTGGGCAATTTAGGGGGCTGGCGAGTTAGCCAGTGGCTATGTCCTTACCTGCGCCACTGCTGCATTTTCTACAATTTAAATCCACACGGCGCGGCAATGTAATAATGCGATATCACTCAATACGACCTCTATGGGTGGTATTACCACATTCTGCTCATTCCCTTGAGGAACGAAAGGTGACATTGCACGGGCATGATGGCAAGTTAGGAAGCTAATGCAAATTTTGTAATTTGGCATCACTTTTTCAATTATAGTTTGCATTTTGTGATACCAAGTTTAAGTATAAAACTTAACTTCGGTAATAGGAAGAATGTAACTGTCAAATTTTAGTTCCTCATTTTGTAAGACTGTCGGACCTTGTAATTTCTTTTTATTCTGTTTCTTTTTTAATAATATAAAATCTAACCCTAGGTGTTTGCCTAGCGGATTGCAAAAAAAAAAAGGAAGAAGATACCCTCTAAAAAAGTACCAAAATTGATTCACAAAACGATTTTGGTAAAGGTAAACACTAATTATTTGTGTTTACAATTTTTAGTGTGATTTTGGTTTCAAAAATCTATTGTTCATGTGTTTTTTGGTAAAATGTGGAATTGTCCAAATTTTGTATATTGTTTGTCTCAATTTTGTAGGTTAATTATAATTGTGATTTTTAGATGGTGCATATATGTAGTTATTTTCTAGTTGTTTTGTAGTCTGCTTGGTAAATTCTAGATAAGGTATATTTTTCACATTGTGTATGCCGCTACATTTACCTTCATCCTAACTACAATTGATCTACATTTTGTGAGTTACTTGAACTAGTTGTTATATTTTTGTAGTTGTAGAGTTGTGGTTACCCTTTTCTTCTTTATTGTTTTAAGATAATGTTTGCATGTGTAGATGTCATGTATTGTTTTGTAGATATAGGTGTGGATAAGTTGTTCTTCTTTTAGTTATATTTTGTCGTTATCATGTAGTTATATGAAGTTTACTGCTTCTTTTTTATGCTAACTACTAACGTTCAATAATTTTTTGTTTTCTGTAGAATGGTCATTACTTTGCACCACAAAATATTAATTATGGTGTGCTTAGATTCCACAGTTTGTGTGATCCGAGCATACCTAGCCAGATAAAAGATTTAGTCTCTCCAAATGCTTTAAAGCTTTTCCAAAAAACTTATTTTGGTTACTTATTTGGTCTCCCCACAATCTGTATGCAAAACCAAGCAATTCATCTTCTAATGAAGTATGAATTGTCAAAGTCTACTGACTAATATTTTTCAGTACTATTGAAGGGTGAAAATTTAAATTTTTCCTGGAGAGAATTTGGGTTGATTACTGGTCTAAATTGTGTTAATAAGTTTTCAGACTATGGTTACACTTCCACTTACGTTAGTCATTTAATGACTACCTATTTTTGGAACAAACAAAGGGTTGAAAAATGGCATATGAAAAATATAGTTACAAATAAAGCTTGGGTAAACGATGAGGATGCAGTGAGGTTGTGCATTCTTTATTTGTTGGAATTTTTTGTTTGTCCTTCTGATAAAGACCATGTATCATTCAGAGACAAGTTTATGTTCTTTCTGATAGAGTTTGATAATTTTGAATCATACCCATGGGATATCAAATCCTTCAAGCTGGTTATTGAATCTGTCTGACACCGTCTTAATCCCCATGTACATTCTTATCTCATACGGGGATGCTCATTAGCCTTACAAGTGTGTCTATATGAGTGTTTCTCGTCCGTCAGCATGGATCTTGCTACGAGGTGTTCTGAATCTATACCTCACATTTTAAGATGGTCAGCTACAAAGGTCCATATGTGGTTAACTGCAATTGAAGAGAAGATGATCAAGCCTGAGTGGCTCAAGGTATATTTTTTTCACTTTTGTATGATGCTACATTTACCTTCATGTTAACTATAATTAATCTACATTTTTTTTATTTACTTGAACTAACTGTTATTTCCATCATTCAGTTAACAACCATGACTGAATCTGGAGACAAGATTTTGTATGAAGATGCACATGGTGCTCAATCATCAGAGGTTTCAATTTAAAAATGCTGCTTCTCCAACATTTGAACCCAAAGATATAGATTGTCAAGAGGACACTGAATCTGTGATTAGCAAGCTCAGGAAGTTGGAAAAGGGGATTGAGCAGGTAATATAAATAACTACAATGTATTGACATTTTTTGCTATAATTTAACTTTATTCCACAACAATTATTATATGTTATACATTATTGTTAATTTGTGGTATAACTCTACATTGAGGTGTGTTGGTATTCCACAAATCATTGTTAAATAGCAGTGGAACTGTAGCACTTTGAATAAGATTACCAACTAATTATATATTTAATTTTTAGGTTGATGGGAAGTTAGCTGAATTTAGGAAGGCTGTTTATGAGGAACTATCAAGCCTTCGAGTGTTCATAGATATTTCTGTGAAGAGTGCTATGAATGTGATAAACATGAGGTACGATGTGGACGAGTCAAAGGTAAGAAATGACATATATTTTTGTATTAAAACTAATTATGACATATGAAACAAGTATGCTAAAATATACACAAAAATTGTAATTTGCTGGTAGTTCAACCAAAAATAATGATCAACAACAAAGAGAGAACAACCAGAAATTTCATTTCAATATTGGTGATCAAGTGCATGCAAGCACAAGCAATACAGGTATCTGCAAAATTCCTACATACATATCCACAAACTTCAAGACAGCATTATCTAATTATATTAACCCCTTTTTCAATAGTGAATGCAGGTACAATTTCTTCGGAACATGTTCAAGCACATTTGACTTATTTCCTGATTTTCAAGAAGCAGCTAGGGCATATATAGCAGGTATACTATCATACTTTCATTACAATAAGGTTACAATGCAAAAACTTTATAATTCACACTTTAATTACAAATTCCCACATGTATCTACAATTCTCATTTTTTAAATTATTCATTCAGGTAGAAGTTTCAACATAACATCTCAAAGCACATGTTAAGGAAGAACCAGAATTTGAGGGAGTAGCTTAGGCACAACAAGCAGGTATAATATCATAAGCTCATTATATTCACTTTATATCCCCAATATTATGCATAACTACATACACCTACATTTATCTTCAGAAGCTGAAGTTTCTCCTGGGGTGTGCCAGCAATGGTTGAGGAAGAACCAGGATTTCAGGAAGTAGCTGAGGTAGAAAAAGCAGGTATAATTTCATAATATACTTTTAAATAGAAAATTGTTGCTAATACAATGTTGTTAAGTATGTTATTTTATATGTAACAAAACTTGAAGATAACGCTCCAGCCCCTCCAATTCACGGTGTGACTGTCAATGAAGTTGTTCATGAAGGTCCAGGCATTGACAAGAAAGGTCTGACATTGGATGACTTTAAGTTGCCAGACAACTTAACACAATTGGTCACATTTGGCGAGCCCATACCAGATGAATTAACCCCTATTCATTTGAGTAGAACAGGCAACCGAGGAAACATGCACGATCACCTTTCACACCTCTGTAAAGTTCTATGGTAACACCTCTATCGGGCCTAAATTTTTCTAACTCTAATACCCCTTCACAACTATTATAGGTAAAAATGTAGATGATGATTTGATAGAAAGGTTCACCAACTGGTTATACCATCATAGTGAAAAAGTATCTAAGAGGTATGAATGCTTAATTTTACACTATCATTTCACCATTTTAAAATTTAAATATGCAATTCATTCTTTCATTTTTTTTAATTGATATTTTTGTTATTATAGGAGAAAAGAATACTTTTCCAAAAAGGATAACCAAATAAAGCCT
This sequence comes from Nicotiana benthamiana, assembly GCA_034376525.1. Classification (NCBI taxonomy): domain Eukaryota; kingdom Viridiplantae; phylum Streptophyta; class Magnoliopsida; order Solanales; family Solanaceae; genus Nicotiana; species Nicotiana benthamiana. Next base: position 50,034,466 of record CM067338.1, on the reverse strand, counting down.
TGGTTAGACTTTGGTTGTAAAAAGGTGGATAATAAGGACTGGTTTTATGCCCTTGCTCACCCAGGACAAGTCATCAATAACACGGTAAGTATAAAGAATAGAATCCTTCACAATATGTGTTTTGTCTTCAATTGTGTAGTGTAATTATAGTTATATTGTAGTTTTGTCTTCAGTTGTGTAGTGTAATTGTAGTTATATTGTAGACAAGATATATAGGTTACTATGTTTTATCTTCAGCTGTGTAATTGTGCTTTTTTATGGACCTTATGTCTCATATTTGATGATTATTGTACGTACAAATTGGATTTTTGGTAACTTGGACAGAATTGGAATTGTAGTTACTTTAGAGTAACATTGTAGAGAAATTTACGATGACTTATAATATTAATTTTAGGTTAAATTTGTTTATTTTTGAGACCTTATGTTAGTTGCTATGTTGCATTTGTTCCTATGTATACCAGCTAAAGTGTAGCAATCTGTTAGATTATTTGATTAGTTCAAATTGTAGTTTTAGTTGTAGCTGGTATGTACATAATTGTGGTTACTTTGTAGATTATAGTACACTTTATTTTATATTGCAGCACATTGATGTTATTATGTATTATTTGAGAAAAAGAGGCAAGTATGGCCCCAACAACACCACTAGGTTCACAACAACTGATTGCTTGTTCAGGACCAAGAATGAACAAATCTATGACAAGTTCAAAAGTTCTCCACCAGGACTTAAGTATTCGATTGTTAAATCAGATGATGATGTTGCAGAAAATATCCTTGGGTATAGAATTCTTGCTAATGTTTTCTGGTATGTAGTTGACTATGTCATCATACCTGTGAACATTGTAGAGAAGTTCAATTGGTTGTGGCTCGTTTTCGACATAGCAGACAGGCAACTTTATGTTTATGATTCCATAGTGTCTTCAAACTGTCATAAGATTGTTGTATCATTGGTTGATAAGTTTTCAATCATTATCCATCTGTATTTGCCTTGTACTAGGTCCTACGGGAAACGTAATGACATTGACTTCAAGACCACAAAGGCATACATTGAGAAACCAGTTACAGACCCTCGCAACATACAGTGGATGGTTGCAGAGATTCCACAGCAAATGGATGGATCACTGTAAAAAAACTATCTCCCTTTCTATATGTTTAATTATTTTATTTTACTCAATTGTTACATAATGAAAATTTTTGATCTTATGCAGCAATTGTGGTGTATTTGGGGTGGCTTTTGCGGAGTATGTTAGTCTTGGAGATTTGGCAAACCCAAAACAAGATCTTTCTGATATCGACCAACACCGAAGACTCTATGGAGCTCTACTATGGTACTATGCTACAAAGAAGCAAGAAGATGGGTCAATCAGTGAAAGTAAGGTTACAGGCAGGCTAGTAAGGAGGAAGGGTGCTCCTGCTAAAAATGAGAGGACTAAAGTACATAGTAAGAAGAAATAGAGTATTGTGTTCCTAGTTTAGTTTATGTAATTTTGTAGTTGAAGTGGAATACACTGTAGGAAATATGTCATTTTGGCTGTTTACACACTTTATCTTCATTATATTAAACTAAAGTACTCTGATTTGCTAGAATATAATTTGCCTTTAATCCCTAGTAATTTTTATGAAATAACTTCAAGTTCTAGGTAATTTCTATATATAACTATCATTTGGTATTAAAGTATACAGCCAAAAGATGAAATTAATACAGGAATCATATAAATAAATTATCAACAATTTATCTACAAATCATCTACTAATTATTAACAAGACTACAATTTAAATACAGTTAAACTACATTTTAACTACAAATTATTAGCAGGACTACAATTAGACTACATTTAAGATACATTTTAACTACAATCTGGAAACAGTTTACATTGAATAAATTCTTTATTAATGTCACTTATTTTGCATATAGTAAATTTTAAAGTTTAACTAAGCTATAAAAAAGAAACATTTAGATGCCTGACAGAATACATAAATTATTAAACGCAAATACACAAATAGTAGTATACTTCATAATCAACTTCAAGAACTTGAACGATTACACAAAAAAATCGGATAATTTGCACTAAAATTTATTTTGAATAACTATTCTAAATACATGATATTCATTTCTTTTTGGGTGCATTCTTGAAAGTTCTTTTGTTATGCCATTCACCTCCACATTTTCCACATAACATCTTGTACTTCTTTGACTTTATTTCATCAAATGTTTTATATCTTTCCTATGAGGTCTCCCTGGCTGCCTTTTATCTCCCGCCGGTGGCTTTACTACCTCATCCAAAATATGTTGTGGCACATCCCATTTACTTTCATCAGGAAGAGGATTTACTGGCATTTCATAGGTAAACAGAAGGCTCTTCTTTGTGTAATACGGAGAGCAATAGTTTTCGTATGTTTCCTTCCCGTGCCTTAATGCTGCCAAAGCATGCGCAGATGGAAGTTCATCAAGTTGGAATTGTCCGCATCTACATTTCTTGTATTCTAGACACAAAATGTATCGCTTCACACCATCTAACACAGTATATATATGATTTGTCGAAGCCCTCACCTACAATTTAAGAACAAACAGAAATGATAATATATCAATCATTAAAAAGGATTATCCACACCTTAACTACAAAGCAGCTAAAAATACATTACAACTTATCGACAATCTACAATTACCCACAATTTGATTACAGCTTATCTACAATCTAGAAACAATGCATATTAAGCAATTTATTTTCTTTGCACCAAACAAACAGATCTTACACTTAGTTTCTGAGATAATGTATTATTGTCATCCAATTCTTTGTTGAATTTGTACCCAAGGTATGTGAAAGTAACTTTTGCCTTCAATAACTTCTCTTTCGTCCAGCATTCAAGAAGTGTCCTCATATACCCTAATAGATCAAACATTGGCAGCTCTCTTGCCTCTTTTGTTACAATATTCAACGACTCAACGATTGTGATGACCCGACCCATCATCTCATGTGTTAGTGTTCAGCTTCCCCCATTTCATGATTCTTCATGTCTCGTTATCGGTAAGGGGTGTGCTAGAGTTAATTTGGATTGATTTTGATAAGTAATGAGACACTTAGTCTCTTTAAGGAAAGCTTAAGTTGGAAAAGTCAACCGAATGTTGACCATAGAGTTATAGGACTTGAATGTGATTTCCGGCAATTCGGTTAGCTTCGGGGGATGATTTTCTACTTAGGAGTGCAATCGAAACTGATTTTGGGGGCCCGGTGTAGAATTAGGCTTGAATTGGCGAAGTTAGTATTTTGGTTTCCGGTTTATAGGTGAAATTTTGATTCGGAAGTCGAAATGGAATTAAGAGAGTCACTATAGCTTCATTAGGTGAATTGGGATGTGTGTGCAAAATTTTAGTTCATTCAAATGTGTTTTGGATAGGTTTTTGATCGAATGTGTGTTTTTGAAGTTTTAAAAGAATTTAGGCTTGAATTCGATATAATTCCATGATTCTAGTGTTGATGATGATTGGAACAAGTTGGTATGATATTTTAGGAGGTGTTGGCATTTTTGGTTGAGGTCTCGGGGGCCTCGGGGTGATATCAAATGGCTAATGAAAATTTTTGAAGTTGGAAAATGCTGCAGAAATACAGCAGTCAGTACACAACAATTTTGTTCTATACGATCGCAATACTCTAATGCGGTCGCATAGTGTTAGCTACACTACCCAGGATTTGTTCTATGCAATCCTAGAGAGTTAGCTACAGTACCCAGAATTTCGTTCTATACGATCGCATAGTGTTAGTTACAGTCCCCAGAATTTTGTTCTATGCAATCGCATAGGGTTAGCTACAGTGCCCCAGGAATTTCGTTCTATGCGATCGTAAGGCTCTAATGAGATCACGTAGATTTAGCTACAGTGATCTGGGCAGAATGTTAAAAACATTTCATCCGCGACCCTACCCATTTTTCCACCATTTTTTGTCATTCTTGAGAGCTATTGGACGGGAATTGAAGGGGTTTTAACGGGAAGTGATTGGAGGTAAGTCCTATGAACTAAATACATGATTTTTTTCTGTGAAATCATCCTTGGAATTCATGAAAATATAGCCAAATTGTATGAAATTAGGACTTGAGATTGAAATTCTAAATTTAGATTTGAGAGTCCATTGGTGGTCCGATTTGAGAGGTTTTTGTATGTACATGGCGAGATAAGGAACCCGATGATGTAAAATATTTTGAGTTTTGAGACATGGGCCAGGGCTCGATTTTGTAAATTTCGTGATTTTCGACATTTTTTTAGTCTTTTTGATTGGGAATTATTCCCTTAGCATATTGTGATGTATTCGCTATGATTCTGGCTAGATTCGACGCGCGTGGAGGCCGATTCGAAGGTCAAAGGCATCGCAGGCTAGAGATTTCGTCGATTCATGGTGAGTAATACTTGCAAATGATATCCCGAGGGTTTGAAACCCCGGATTTACACATCATAGTGTTGTATTGAGGTGACTTGCATTCCGGATATGAGCGTGGGGTAGAGCACCGTTGGGGACTGTGACTTGGTCCATCCCGGTTATTGATTTTACTGCTTATTTGACTAAAGTTACTTGTTATCATTAAAATTTTGGTTGATTTCCATGTTTTGGCTTCGTGCCAACTATGTGAATCCTTCGGGGATTGAGATTACAGTTTTAGCATATGATGTATATCATTTGATTTCAGTCTAACATTTTAATATTGTTTTGCAAACTCAGTCATACTTCTAAGTTTTGAAAATTCAAATGATATTTTAAATGGTAATTTGGGTTGAGATTACTGTTTTATAAAGACCCAAGGGACTTATGATGTTTTCCAGACTGATTTTAGGTGGCTCGGGCTGCACACCACAGCAGTGACTTCAAATAATGGTAACAATGGTACTGTATAATATAAATTGGTCAGGTAACATTTGCTGACCGGTCAGGTAACATTGACTGACTAGTATATTACGCATGGGTTGTAGAAGCCCCTCCGGAGTCTGGACACCAATAATGAGCACGAGTATCCACTTGGCCAGGTAACAATGATTGTCCAGGTTTTGATTGATGCCACGAGATGGCTTGTCATTGCACTTGGAACTTAAGAGGCCCCTCCTAGAGTCTGTATACACCCCCAGTGAGCGTCGTCGATGTTAAATAAATGGAGCGGGCTGCACGCCGCAGCGAGTACTAGAGTGTACCATCTTATGCATTGCATTGCATTCATACATTTGTGTACTATTTTTTGTTTGTGTCATCTCTTGAGATATTTATTTGTTGTTCTAATATTGTCTGATCACTTTTAAAGTGGATAAATTTGAGATAATGATAACAGTGAAACTGTATGATGTAAATGGGTCAGGTAATAGTGGCTGATCATAGATGAGAATATTGCCTGAATGGCTAATTGTGAGCTCAATTATGCATACTTGCTTGTGCCCGAGAGGGTGACTTTTGTCCTGACTTGCACTACATGTCCTGCATTCACTTGCTTAAATTATTGGAAAATGATATTTCAAAAGAGGTTTTAAACTGAGTCAGATATTTCCTAAAGGATATTACCAGACCTACTGTTTTCTCAAAGGGTTGTGTTGTCCCATATTGCATGGTGGAGTGCTCTTACATAATTTCTTGCCTTTCAGTTATTATTTACCCTTATTACTCATTGAGTTGGAGTACTCACTTTACTCCATGTACCTCGCGTGCAGTTTCAGGTATGGTTTGCCCGGTGGCGGGTTATTAGAAGATTGAAAATTTGTTATCGTAGCTGATCCAGGTGACCGCTAGCATCCATGACACCAAATATTCTCCCTTATTTTATGTTGTTCGTGTTATTTTTCAGAATATGCTCCTATTTCCAGACTTGTAGTTCTTTAGTGAACTCTGTAGTAGCTCATGACTAATGACACCCAGATGTAGGGCTGTGGCGGGATAGTTCCCTATTGTTATCATTGTTTTCCGCGCTTTGGTTATTGTTAATCATGTTTTATCTTTATAAATGTTAATTAACTGTTAAAAGGAAGCGTTTGTTTTGTTGGCTAGCCTTGTCTTCACGAGAGGCGTCATCACGACTGGGTATGGGTTTTGGGTCATGACAAGTTGGTATCAGAGCCTTGGTTAATAGGTCTCATGAGTCATGAGCAGGTTTAGTAGAGTCCTGTAGATCACTATGGAGACGTCTGTATTTATCCTCTATAGGCTGCAAAACCTATAGGAAAAACTTCACATTCTTGAATACTTATCGTGCGTCCTTGATTCAGCTTGAAAAGAAAACTCTTGAAATTATTTCCATGCGATTGTATGCGCACGTGAGTGCTCAGTATCAGATGTGCCTTGCCGGCTTGTGATTCCCCGATCAAGGGGCAAGATGTGATTTCTATGAGTTGATGTTGGGCCAGTCTGGGGACTTGATGCCGGATCTTTGCTTATGGCTTGAGCACCAAGTTACTGATTGTGCGAGCTAGTGTTATGAACTTATATGTTCAGTGTTGCCCAATTAGTGGGAATGACGGTTGGATAGCTATGTGGTGAGCATGTTGGTACTGCGAGATATTCCTATATGCTTGGAAGTGTCGAAGAAGGTCTGCTGGATGATGGATGAACCGTTAAGCGCTTGATTTCCATTGTAATTGGATGTGTTGGCCCGCGTTATGGGTGCATAGAGAATCTTTTTAAGTCTCCTAGTTGGGAGTGAAGTAAATAACATGTTGCGGTTTGAGTTTTAACTCAGAAAGACTAGTCGACTATGTAAGGTGTATGACGATGGAAGGTATATGAAAATGTTATGTTGAGGTGAAGCAGGTGGGCTATCTCCTGCGGAGTGTTCTAGCGTGGTATGGTCCTTGGGTGCATGTTAGAAGATTTGTGTTTCATAACTTATAAACGATTGGAGCTTATTCTCATTATGTTATTGTGGCATCAATGGAGCAAAAAGTATTATGATCTATTGAAATATTTTGATCTATGGCTTCGAGCCAAGTTAGGGAGGTTGCTGTGGATTAGCTAATTGCACGGTCATGTGCTACATTGGTTCATTTTTGAGATATGCTAGCAGATCAGTTCTGGTTGCAGAAATTGAGCCGAGGATGGCACAAGCGAAGTAAAATTTTGACAAAGATTATATGGTATTTTGTGAATGTGTGGAAATAATAGGATGTCTTGAGCTGTTGTTGATAAAGAATGCTTAGTGTAAAGAGAACGAAGATGTTTGGTTGTATCGAAATGATATCATGTCATGCGGGGTCAGCGTGCTAATGAGGCACGGGTGGATATGTCTGTTTGATCAGGTAAATTGCAGTTGAATAAGAGTGAATGACTTGCGAAAATGGTTCTAATGGGTTCAAGAGTTTCCGTATGTCAATTGAGAATACTAATGTTACATATGGGGTTAGGAACTGAGTTTCATTAGAAGATGTCAATACTCGTGCTATTCTATGTTAATTATGATAATCTATGTATCCACATACGGAAAGTAAAGGAAACAGAATTAGATTCGCAGAGAGTCCTTCTAAGTAAGTTACTCTGGAATGTGGTGTTTCTGGAACCATTTGAAAGAGTAGGCGGCAGGTTGTGGTTCCTAACATTGTGGTTTTATGCTTGTGTCTCCTGCAACAAGCCTGAATTGAGGAATTACGGTACTACAGCAAGGGAAATATCAAGTTCAAGATGAATCAAAAGAAATTTAGATAAATAGAGTAGCTTGATAACGGGCCGGACCGGCACGGTAAGGATTTTCCTCTAGATGAGATCCATGGAAGTTCGTGATTAGATAAGTTTCAATTCAGGTTAAAAGGGAAATTTATAATGCACTTAGGCAGTGGGTGGCCTCAGATAATCAAGGAAAATTCCACGGCTATTTGAAAGTGATCCGATAAGAGTATATGTTTCAAAGAAGGAGCGATGAGATTAAGTGATGGTACTTCAGTGGTGTTGCTGCACTTCCTCGTTAGATGGACGAGTGATATTCGGGTTTTCTGGGTAACAGGGAGAGTATTGGATATTTAGCGAGGGCATGTGTTCGGAGAGTAAAATTGGGATCAAATAAGATGATTATTGTGCTATGTAGGATTGGAGGCGGAAGTCCTCATATTCGGGCTATTTGTGATGGTGGATCGTGTGTATCGGCACTGTTTGGTGACTATTGGGATTTAGAGGTTCGAGTGAATCTTTCGTTGTTGGTATGTTAGATTTTGGATGTGGTGTTGAAGCTCAGGCTGGTTGTCTCAATATTAGATTAATTCTGGACTATTGCGTTATGGGCTATGCCGGAAACGCCACGGTTTGAGCGACGAGGTGCATTGGGCTATGTTCTTGTGGAGTGGTTTATCTTTTAAAGACCCAGCAGATGCGGCTAGGAGGTACTGCTTTTCCTAATTGACCCTTTATGATGGATGTTGGTGTAGAGGTTGTTATTATGGAGCAAGTTCATGTGTTAAGGGACTTTTTGGATGCGTGTTCCAGCTTGAGTTGACTCGGTCGGCTCTGAATTGTATTGTCGAGGGAAAGGTTAACTCGACCGTTGTTGCGCTTATCAGTGATCTGGAGAGATCTATGAGTTGTTTTCTGCACTGCAAGGCGTTATGATTTACAGACTATGGGCACATATGGTGCGGTGTTATGGGAATTCATAATGGATGTTGAGGGGGAAACCACAGTTGCACTTGAGTTTTGTAGTTTATAATGCTATATGTAGATATTGTATGCACTCAGTATGATTTACGACCATTACTCGGTATTTTGTTGTAATGAGAAAATTTGGCTCGATGTGCATCTCTTTATGTGAGATATATATATGGATCGGTGGCATGAAGCCATGGGTATACGTGGATCGGGTGGCACGGTGCCAAGGGAATGTTATCTGGATCGGGTTGCACGCCGCAATAGTGTGATGTTGAGAATAGTTTTCCATATATTAATTTGTATGCCTTGCTTCCTGGTTTTTGAGGAAAACCCATATTGGAAGCTGCTCATCGAATAGCACATCGGTTGTGTCCTATCAGGATTGAATGGTGTGTATGACTTGCTTCACCGTGGGTGTGATGGATTGCTTGGTTTCATGCAACAATTTGTGTGTAGTTGTCTACTTTGAGCATGGTGACTTGAGGTGCTCCATGTGTAACAGTGTTTGGATAGGATCGCGCGGTATGGAGAGGCCACGTGAAGTTATAACCTTTCAAGGAGGATTCATGTATTCTATTTCTATGATGTGAGACGGGGTCTCAGCCTTGTGTTGGTGATGGTACTGATGAGCTTGAGGTACAGCTCTTTCGTTTGAATCAATTGCCATGATTTGAGTATGTTCGGACCATCTCTTATTGGTGTGTATATGATGCAAGTTGTAGCTTAGGCCTGTGTTGAGATGTCTTATCATCAGAGTGGTATGTTGGGTTCGAGGAGATCATTGGATTCAAATGAATATGAACAAAGTCGATTTCACTTGTTGGAAGGGTAATATCGAGGTTTGACCCGAAAATCTGTTGTGATTAGTCAGAGGGAAGTGGCCTCATGAACGGTTGATCTGAGGAATGGTTATGGTTTATCCCATGTTTTAATTAACGTTGAAAGTATATGAAAGTGTTGGAATAAGACTTTAGCTAATAAGAGGTTCCTATCGGTAATTGAGTATTTTGGGAAACTGCTGTGAATAGAGACTATTGTTTCGAGTGTTGGATTGAATGGTTTCACCTGAGGTTGCAGGCGTGGGTGATTACCTCTGGTTCGGGTTTATTCTGGGTATGATTTCGGAAGTGCAATATGGTTCTACGGTTTATGATCTAGATGGACTGTAAAATTTCAGTTGTGTTGTATTATCGGTGCCATGTAAGTTAGGGTGACGTGGGATCAACCCGGATATATTCTTGGTAAGGTTATTCAGCTATAAGTTGGCTTCTAGTACAACTCTGGGTACGCTCGAGGATGAGCATTGGTTTAAGTAGGGGAGGATGTGACGAACAGACCCTTCATCTCATGTGTTAGTGCTAAGTTTCCCTCATTTCATGCTTCTTCATGTCTCGTTATCGGTATGGGTGTGTTAGAGTTGATTTGGATTGATTTTGATAAAGAATGAGACACTTAGTCTCTCTAAGGATAGCTTAAGTTGAAAAAGTCAACTGAATGTTGACCATAGAGTTAGAGGGCTCGGATGTAATTTCCGGCAATTCAGTTAGCTTTGGGGGGATAATTTGTGACTTAGGAGTGCGGTCGGAATTTATTTTGGGGGCAAGTGTAGAATTAGGCTTGAATTGGCGAAGTTAGTATTTTGGCGATTTCGGGTTGCTAGGTGAAATTTTGATCCAGAAGTCGAAATGGAATTCCAAGAGTTGTTGTAGCTTCATTAGGTGAATTGGGATGTGTGTGCAAAATTTCATGTCATTCGGGCGTGTTTTGGAAAGGTTTTTGTTTGAATGTGTGTTTTTGAAGTTTTAGAAGAACTTAGGCTTGGATTCGATATAATTCGATGATTTTAGTGTTAATCAAGGCATTTTGATGATTGAAACAAGTTGGTATGATGTTTTAGAAGGTGTTGGAATTTTTGGTTGAGGTCTCGGGGTCCTCGGGGTGATTTCAGATGGCTAACGGGAATTTTTCAAGTTGGAAAATGCTGCGGAAATGCAGCAGTCAATACACAGCAATTTTGTTCTATGCGATCGCAATGCTCTAATGCGATCGCATAGTATTATCTACAGTACCCGGGATTTTGTCCTATGCAATCACAAAGGGTTAGCTACAGTACCCGAAATTTTATTCTATGCGATCGGAATGCTCTAATGTGATCGCATAGTGTTAGATACAGTACCCAGGATTTTGTTCAATAAAATCACATAGAGTTAGCTGCAGTGGCCCCGGAAGTTTGTTCTATGTGATGGCAAGGCTCTAATGCGATCGCATAGAGCTAGCTACAGTGATCTGGGCAGAATGTTAAAAACATTTCATCTGTGAACCCTACCCATTTTTCCACCATTTTTGGTCATTCTTGAGAGCTTATGGATGGGAATTGAAGGGGTTTTGACGGGAAGTGATTGGAGATAAGTCCTATGAACTAAATACATGATTATATTGTGTAATCATCCTTGAAATTCATGAAAATATAGTCAAAATATAAGAAATTAGGGCTTCAGATTGAAATCCTAAATTTGGGATTTGAGAGGCCATTGGTGGCCCGATTTGAGATATTTTTGTAAAGTGGCGAGATAAGGAACCCGATGATGTAAATTTCTGAGTTTCGAGACATGGGCCCGGGGCTTGATTTTTCCAAATTTCATGATTTTCGATATTTTTCGAGTCTTTTCGATTAGAAATTATTCCATTAACATATTTTGATGTATTCGCTATGATTTTGGCTAGATTCGACGCGCGTGGAGGCTGGTTCGAGAGGAAAAGCGTCGTGGGCTAGATATTTCACCAATTGAAGGTGAGTAATACTTGTAAATGACATCCTGAGGGTTTCAAACCCCTGATTTGCACATCATAGTGCTGTATTGGCGTGACTTGAATGTCGGATATGAGCATGTGGTAGAGCACCATTGGGGACTGCTACTTGGTCCGTCCCGGTCGTTGATTTTACCACGTAGCTGACAGAAATTACTTGTTATCATTATAATTTCGGCTGATTTTCATGTTTGGGCTTCGTGCCAACTATGTGAATCCTTCGGGGATTGAGATTATTGTTTTAGCATATGTTACATATCATTTGATTTCAGTCCAAGATTTTAATATTGTTTTGTAAACTCAGCCATACTTCTAAGTTTTTTAAGTGATATTTTAAATGTTAATTCGGGCTGAGACTACTGTTTTATAAATGCCCAAGGGGCTTACGATGTTTTCCGGACTGATTTTGGGTGGCTTGGGCTGCATGCCGCGGCAGTGGATTGAAATAGTGATAACAATGGCATTGTGTGATATAAATTGGTCAGGTAACCTTGGTTGACCAGTCAGGTAACATTGATTGACCAGTATATTGCACTTGGGATGTAGGAGCCCCTCCGGAGTCTGCACACCCACAGTGAGTGCGGGAATCCACTTGTCCAGGTAACAATGACTGGCCAGGGTTTGATTGATGTCACGAGATGGCTTGACATTGCGCTTGGGCCATAAGGGGCCCCTCCCGGAGTCTGTATGCACCCCCAGTGAGCGTCATCGACGTTAAATAAGTGGAGTGGGCTGCACGCCCCAACAGGTACTAGAGTGTACCGCCGTATGCATTGCATTGCATTCATACATTTGTGTACTATTTGTTGTTTATGTCATTTTTTGAGATATTTATTTGTTGTTCAGATATTGTCTGATCACTTTCAAAGTGGATAAATTTGAAACAGTGGTAACAGTGGTAACAGTGACACTGTATGATGTAAATGGGTCAGGTAACACTGGCTGACCAGAGATGAGAATATTGCCTGAAAGGCAAATTGTGAGTTCAATTATACATACTTGCTTGTGCCCGAGAGGCTGACTTTTGTGCTGACTTGCACTACCTGTCCTGCATTCACTTGCTTAAATTGTTGGAAAATTATTTTTCAAAAGAGGTTTTAAACTGAGTCAAATATTTTCTAAAGGATTTTCTCGGACTTACTGTTTTCTCAAAGGGTTGTGTTGTCCCATATTGCATGGTGGAGTGCTCTTACGTGATTTCTTACCTTTCAGTTATTATTTACCCTTATTACTCACTGAGTTGGAGTACTCTCTATACCTTCTGCCCCTCGCATGGAGTTGCAAGTATGATTCGCCCGGTAGTGGGTTATTAGGGGATTGAAGATTTGTTATCGTAGCTGAGCCAGGTGGCCGCTAGCATCTGCGCCACCGGATCTTCTCCCTTATTTTATGTTGTTCGTGTTATTTTTCAGAATGTGCTCCTGTTTCCGGACTTGTAATTCTTTAGTGAACTCTGTAGTAGTTCATGACTAGTGACACCCAGATGTAGGGCTGTGACGGGATAGTTCCATGTTGTTATCAATGTTTTCCGCACTTTGGTTACTGTTAATCATGTCTTAGATTTATAAATATTAATTAACTGTTAAAATGAAGCGTTTGTTTTGTTGGCTGGCCTTGTCTTCACGAGAGGCGCCATCTTGACCGGGTATGGGTTTTGGGTCGTGACAGCAGTGTTTGATGTCATAGTAAAAGTTCTATTCACCATTGCATGTACTCTTGACCATCTATCATAGCCAATATCATATAGGTAAGATTTCACACGTAGGTCTACCTCTAAATTCATCGAGAGTGTATGACCGTGCTGTAGCAAAGTATAATTCATGTAATTGTAGATGTCCCTTCTTGAATTTGGACCTTATATTTGTCCTAATATGCCACATGCAAGAATAGTGTGGCATGCCCGGATAGACAATTGATGTTGCCTTCAGTATACTCTCATTCCTATCTGAAACAACACACATTGACGATCTTTCACCATATGCCTCCTTGAATTGCTCAAAGAACCACTTCAAAGACTCGTCGTTTTCAGAATCAACCACGACATATGCCAAGGAAAATATAGTACCTACATTTTTAATTCATAAAATATTAATCGGCAGCCCTAAAAAGGTATTAAAAATATAATTAAATAACAACTACAACATATATTCAGAATATAGACAATTTATCTACACTTTTTTCCGTTAACTACAATTTAACTACATTTTATAGATTGTGTACAAATAACTATAAAATTATTACATTATTTACCTATTGTATCCTTGGTGCCTGCTATAAGAATAATCCCCCTGTAGGCTGACTTTAAGAATGTCCCATCAATCACTACTACTGGCCTACAATGTTGCCAACCACTTATTGATGTACAAAGAGCAACAAATGCGTATAAGAAGCAATCAGCTGCTGCCTTCTTCAATTTAACAACAGAACCAGGATAAGTCTCCTCAAGAATATAAAAGTATTTGGGTAATTTGCTGTAAGAGTCAGAAGGATTCCCTCTCAAAAATTGTAAAACCTTTTCCTTGGCTCTCCATGCTTGCACGTAGCCTATGTTTAGTCCATGTTAGGATAACATGTCAGTTTGTATGTCCTTTCGTTTGTAAACATCTTATGATCACAATACTTTTGAACGACCATGCTACCAACTACAGCTACAGTACGTTTGCGCTGTATGAATGTTTCGTCCAATAAGGAGCATGTGTGTTGTCGACTGAAACTCCTTATCTTGAACATTGCTGAATCATTAATTGACGTTGCCTTGAAGTGACATTTACAGTTTTCAGCAACGTATATAAGCCGGTAGCTATAAAAAAGATACAATATTTAATACAGGCTATAGATGTAGAAGCAACAAAAAAGAATGTTTTAACACAAATTCGTTAAAAACTACAATTAACTACAGTTTAACTACAATTTATAAAAATCACATATCTTCACTAAAACACTTCTTTTACTTATCTATTCTCCACAAATACCTCCATACCTTCTACGACTAGATCTTTTTACTCTGAACTGGAACTTGTGCATCATAGAAAAATTCTTCATTGCAGCACCTACAGTTTTCTTGTCCTGATAAACTTGTCCTTCTTCAATATATGTTTGCGTAGATTCAGTTATTATTTCACTTTGATATTCCTCTATAGCTGGTGAGGATGGAATTTCAAGTAACTTTAGGGATCCAGACGAACCTGCAGCAACATAGAAATAAACGTAGTTTCTCTAAAGATAATTTTGAAAAAATATTGATTTATGAGTTTCAGTACATTATTTTTTGTAGTTAATTTATAGATAAATGTTGTGATATTGTAGATAACACACTAAAACAATAAGTCTCTACAACGTCGAATTAAACATACATGCACTTGTGCTATCGTTGGTGATTGGCAATTCTATATTGAAATCTCTTATGCTTAAACATAAAGGATACTGACAAGAGGGGTTGCTCTGATGGTAAGCAACCCCCACTTCCAACCGAGAGGTTGTGAGTTCGAGTCTTCCCAAGAGCAAGGTGGGGAGTTCTTGGAGGGAAGGATGTCGGGAGTCTATTTGGAAACAGCCTCTCTACCTATGAGTAGGGGTAACGTCTGCGTACACACTATCCTCCCCAGACCCCACTAAGTGGGACCATACTTGGTTGTTGTTGTTGTTGTTGTTGTTAAACATAAAGGATACGAACCTAAGTTCTTATTCTCCTTTTTCGTCTCTATATACACACGAACCCCCATATCATTTCTAATCTCCATTGGAGGGCAATTGTCGTTCACAATGCATTTGATTTCTACAATTTTATCCGATGTATCAATCGATAGTTATTTGGCAATTGTAGAAATCATAATTCCGCAGCTTGCATTCTTATCTACCATAATTGCATCAACTTCAAAATCTCTAATTCTACCGTAGTGATCCCAATTTCCATTCAATTTTAGCATTATTGGGAATTTTGACATGATTTTTTGTAGTTGAGAGAAAAAGGATGAAGAACAGATATAGGTTCGACAATTTGAGTACTGAGGTCGATGAAGAACAATTTTGAATTCTATAATTTGTATTGCATTGTAGAATTTGTAAAAGCAATTTGAGTACTGGAGCTTCTGAAGCTTGCGTTATTTTAGAATTGTAGTGAATGGGAAAATTACGCAGCAATGAGATCTCTTTCCGTTTCAAAATTCGCATTTAATGTGGAAACAATCAAACGCAGATTTCGTGCCTTCTTTTTAGCCCGTTTTAAATGGCAGAATCTGCCGAATTATGGATTGGTATATAAATTGTAGTAAAAGTGTGGACTGGGCCGGTAATTAACAAATTATGAACATTTTTGATAATAAGGTTTTATATATGATATAGATAGGAAAAAATTCCTTTATTTATCCACCACTTAGGCCACGTCACTATCCTTTTAGGCTATAATCAATTAACGTAAGTCCAAATTCCAACATAAAACTATAAAGTTCAAATTATGATTGTGGGCTGCTCAAGACTTAAAGTTTGTGATGGAAAATAATGTATACATTTTATTACTTTGCTGCTGCAAATGTATTTATTAGATTGCAATATCAAAAGCGTACTTCCAATCAATCTATTAACAATAACTTCATATCTTTAGCATCTACTCAATTTACCTGCAATAACATTGATATGCTATTTTAACTCTTTTGCTACATTAGTTTTCAAGTGACTATTTGTCCGAATCTTTTGATTGTGCCTCCCTCTTCTTCCTAGAGATCACTGCCTTGGTAGAACAATGTGCTTCATTCTTGCAGCTTTCCTTTTACATACCAGATAAAAAGAACATGTAGCCAAATATGCTTAATCTGCTTAGTCTGAAAATCTACAATATCAACTCAGAAACTTTTTATTAATAAAACTGAATTAGAAAGTTTTAATCCAATTTGAGCATGCATAGGTCAAGGCATTTTCCTGGCTTTCCTTTATTTATGCCTCTTATTCTTAAGTTAATATATGGAAATGAGTGTCAACGTATGTAGCAGGCTTCACTGTCTTTTATGTATCAAAACTCCAATATAGCACATTAAAATTAACCACAAAGTTCCAAGCCAAGTCAAAAACTCAAAATACTACAACAATAACCAATCCCCTTAAAAGTACTAACGGTGGAAGTCAAAGATGTACCAAAAGAAGTATAAATATAAAGAAAATTATAAGTTTTACAGTAAACAATGGACAAGTTCTAAAAAAAATTAAGCATTAACTATTGTGTCATTTGAATGGTGTTATACAACGGATAGGTATATTGTATACAAACAGTTTAAGCATATGTTGTCAAAGACTTATTTAAGGCGCGCTTAAGTATTGGAGCTCAGAAAATCTCAGGGAGAGCCCTTCGCCTTGCTTAAGTTGTGCTTCAATGTTGGCAAATCACTAAGGTGTATGCCCATTTCCCATGAGTTCTATGAAAATCACGAGAAACTAAATTTAAATCTTGAAAAGAAAAATATGATATATCCTTATTTTTCCAATCATGTTAACCGCACCTCTATACCGGTAGAATAGCAAATACCCGCTTTGAAATATAGAGAAATAAGATAAAGAAATGACACACTAAAAACAACCAAAAAAATAATCATAAACGGTGGCATAAAAAACCAGGGAAAGTGAATACATGGGTATGTGCCTTAATTTCTTTCTCTAGCATTTTTCTACTTGGTGAAGTAATTGATGTCTATGGCCAAGACAAGGATTCTTTAGACGCCATTGTGGAAAATACCTTGATACATGTATGGGATGAAGGGATATGAAGCGTTGGTTGGGATCGTATGAAGTGTTAGTGTCTTTTTGGTAGTTTTTTTTGTTTAATAATAATTAAATAAGATGATTAATAAGAAGCGTAAAATGGTAATTTAACTTTTAGTTTTAGAGGTTCCCACTTTTAATATATTATAGATTATAGATTATAGATATAGATATAGATGTATACGGTATATGGAAAAGGTTATGACGTTATATACTCTCCATCACCTGATCAGCTAATGATTTTGCCCATAGTGGCCGATATAATATAATGGGATGCCCTCATAGGCTGATAATGTTATGAAACATGTACCCATGCATGACATGATATTCCTACGCATATGCATGACGCTAAAAGTATTTCATGATTTACAGAGTTATCTAGACTTACAAGTTGAGTGAATTACTCTATATTTCTTCCATGTCTGTTATGTACTTCTTTATGTGCCTTACATTCTCGGTACATTGTTAGTACTAATGTCCCTTTTGATTAGAGATGTTGCGTTTCATGCCCATAGGTTCCAATAGACAGGTCGAGAGCCCTCCAGGTAGCTAATCAGCTCAGTGGATGATGTTGGTGCGCTCCATTTGTTTCTGCAACGACCCGACTGGTCGTTTTGAGTTTTTACACTTTGATCGCCAGTTCTTGGGCATGGCTTGCCATGAGTAATGCATTATGACTTATGTAGATCGTTGGTCTTAGTTTTCAGAAAAATCAAAATGAATTTAAAAGAACAGTCTCAGTTGAAAGCTTTAAATTTGAAAGGTTTGATCAAGAGTTGAATTATTTGGATATGAGTTTTTATTGAAATTTTAATAATTTGGCTAGCTCCGTTAGGTGATTTATGACTTAGGAGCATGATCAGAATGTATTTTGGAAGTCCGTGGAAGAATTTAGCTTGAATTGGCAAGGTTAGTATGGCGAATTCCGGTTTGATAGGTGAGATTTTGATCCTAGGATCCGAATGAAATTACGAGAGTTGTTGTACCTTTGTTATGTCATTTTTGATGTGTGTGCGAAATTTTATGTTATTCGGACGTTGTTTAGTTGGGTTTTTTTATCGAAAGTGTATTTTGGAAGGTTTAAAAAACTTAGGCTTGAATTCGATGAGTTTTGAGTGATTTGATATTGTTTGAGGTGTTTTGATGATTGGAACAAGTTTGAATGATGTTTTAGAATGTGTTGTTACTTTTGGTTGAGGACCCGAGGACCTTGGGTGAATTCCAGATGGTCTAGCGGGCTAGTTTTGATGCTGGAAAGTTGCAGATTTTTCATTCCAGGTGTTGCAGGTTTTAAGTCTTCACGATCACGTGGGTTGAGCCACGATCGAGTAGAAGGAAGTCTGGAGGCGGGTAAATTGCTCTTCGCGTTCGTGTCTGAGGGTCCACGTTTGCAGAAGTTTGGTTAATGATGCTTCGGTTTGCACATTATGTTTTGCATTCGTGTAGAAGGAGTTGGGGTCCAATGATTTTAGTCATTGCATTCGCATCAGTTGAGCCGCGTTCGCGTAAGAGGAGAAGATGAAGCTCTGCGTTCGCATCCTTTTTGTCGCTTTCGCATAGGCCATTTTTTAGGCCTGGAAGATTTTCTCATCGCGATCGCGAGCCTGGGGCCACGATCCCATAGAAAAAAGCCATGTAGCTGGGGCAGAAGGTTATAAAACATTTTATCCGTGAGCCCAAGTCATTTATCCTCCATTATTGAACATTTTTAGAGCTCTTTGGGCAAAATTGAAGAGGATTGATTGAAGATAAGTTTTATGAACTAAAAACGTGATTATATTGTGAAATTAACCTAGAACTTATGGAAATTTAGCTAAAATAGAAGAACTAGGGCTTAAGATTTAAAATTGGGATTTGAAGGGCCATTTGAGGTCGGATTGGAGAGTTTTTATGTGTATGAACTTGTAGAGAGATAAGAAACTCATTGATGCAAAAATATTTCAGTTTCGAGAAATGAGCCCGGGGCTCGTGTTTTGCAAATTTCAGGATTTTTTTATATTTTTCGATTATTTTCGCTTGGGCTTTGTTCCCTTAACATATTGTGATACATTCCTTCTGATTTTGGATAGATTTGACGCGTGTGGAGGCCGATTTTAGGATCAAAGGCGTTGCGAGCTAGAGATTTAGCCGGTTAAGGTGAATAATGATTGTAAATGATATTTTAAGGATTTGAAACCCCGAATTGCATATTGTAGTGCTATATTAAGGTGAGATGGTTGTTGATAGTTCCTCACTATTTTGATGTTATACTTGAACTCAATCATATATTTTCCACTGTTTTCAAAACTCAGCCAAGTTTATTTTGCTTGAACATTTGAAATAATATTTCCAATACTATTTTTGGGCTGAGCATCATGTTTTACTGTTGCCCGAGGGGCTTATGTGACTTTTGACTAAGTAAGGCTGAGGGCCTGAGTTGTGAGGATACTTTTGGTTGGAGTGCACGCCGCAGCAGTGTTATACTGATATTTATATGAGGCTGAAGGCCTAGATTTGATGCAACGATATGTCTTGATATTACGCTTAGGCCATAAGGAGCCCCTTCCGGAGTCTGCATACCCCTAGTAAGCATCATCGACGTTAAATGGATTGGGCTGCACGCCGCAGCGATATGTGGATCGGGCCGCACGCCCCAGCGCTACTGGTCTATTTTATGTGTTTACTTTATTTCGTTTGTCTGCCATTATGTTTGCGTTACTTCTTGCAATATTTACCTGATATTCTGGCATTATCTAATAACTGAGTGTTGTGCCCAATGGGTGGAATTCTGTGCGTATTTGCACTATTTGTTTTGCATTCATTTGCGTAACCGCTGAAAAAGTCATTTTCAAAAGAGGTTTAAATTGACCTAAGATGTTTCTCTACAAATTTCACACCTTCACTATTTTCTAAAAAGGGTTTATACTTCTTCTATACAGCAAGATGATTTGTTATATGTGATTTCTTACTGCTCAGTTTACCTTTATTACTCACTAAGTTGGAGTACTCACTTTACTCCCTTCACCTTGTGTGCAAATGCATGTATTTATTTACCCGGTAGCGGGTTTTGGCTGATTGGAGGCAGAGCTATAAGAGTCTACGAGGTGACTGTCAGCGTTCGCAGCACCGCTTCTCTCTCTTTTGTTCATTATTCATGTTCCGTGTATTCTTAGACCTTGTAGTCGTATGTGCACTCTAATAGAAGCTCGTGACTTGTGACACCCCGATTAGGGCTGTGTTGGGTTGTGCTTCCGCTAATTAATATGATGAAATTATATTTAAACTGCATATGAATTGTTTAACTGCTTAAAAAAGGTGATTTGTAATGGTCTTGCTGGCCTTGTCTTCACGAGAGGCGCCATCACGACCGAAGTAGGGTTTGGGTCGTGACAAGTTTGTATCAGAGCATATTATGTAGGTCTCACGAGTCATGATTAGTTTTAGTAGAGTCTCGCGGATTGGTACAGAGACGTCTGTATTTATCCTCGAGAGGCTGCAGAACTTTTAGGAAAACTTCGCATTCTTGAATTCTTATAATGAGTCCTTGATTCAGCTTGAACAGTAACTCTTAAAATTCTTTCCACGTGTTCGTATGCGTGCATGAGCACTTAGTATCTGATGTTCCTTGATGGCTTGTGACTCCCGGATCGAGGGAAGAGATGTGATCTCTGTGAGATGATGTTGGGCCAGTGTGAAGGATTTGAGGTAGGATCTTTGCCTATGGCTTGAGCGCTGAGGTGCTGATTGTATGAGCAAGTATTTTGAACTTATATGTTCAGTATTGTCCCTATTAGTGAGAATGATGGTTGGATAGCAATTTTATGAGTATGTTGGTACTGCGATATGTATTTATGTGATTTGGAAGCGACATGGAGGGCCTGCTGGATGATAGATGAACTGTTAAGTGTTTGATTTCCATTATGATTGGATGTGTGGCAATGAGTTATGGCGCATGAAGAATCTTTTCGTGTCTCTTACTTGGGAGTGAAGCAAATTTAATGTTGCAATATAAGTTCAGACTCGGGAAGACTAAATGGATATGTGAGGTGTATGACAGTGAAATGTATATGGAATGTTATATTGAAACGAAGCGGGTGGATTATCTCCTGTAGAGTGTTCTGAAGTAGTGTGATCCCTATGTGTATGTTAGAATATCTCATGTGTAATTGAAGGGTACGTGTTGAAATTTGAAATTTCGGATCGCATAAGAGAGTGGGCTTAACTGTTGCAGGAATGAATGCGATATTTGCATAAGATTTACAATACTAGATGGTCTGAGTTTTCATAAACTTATAAATGATTTGAGCTTAATCTCACTATGGTATTGTAGCATCAATAGAGTAGAAGTGTTATGAGTTATTGAGTGTATCTTGATCTATGGCTTCGAGCTAAGTGGGCGAGTATGTTGTGAGCAGTTGATTGCACCGTTAAGTGCTATGTTGGTTCCAACTTGGGGCGTGCGAATGAATTAGCTATGGTTAGAGTAAAGGAAAATTTTGATAAAGGTCATATTATGTTTCCTAGGGTATGAAAATCACGAAATATCTACAGTGTTGTTGGTAAAGGATGCTTGGTGCATAGGGCAGGAAGTTGCTCGGTTGTATTGAGATGAGCATTTCATTCTGTGGCGTTGGAGTGCCAAATAGGGCACAGGTGGTTCTGTTCATTGGATCAGGTAAATTGCATTTAGAATAAGATTGAGTGATTCGCGAGAATGGCTCTAATGTGTTAAAGACTCTACAGGGAAAAATTAGGTATTTCAAAGTTGTATGTCGGGTTAGAACCGGTGTTTTCATTGGAAGAGGTCTAGATTTGTTGTATTTCTATGTTAATTATGGGATTTTATGTATCAGTATAAGGAAAGTAAATGTAACGGATTTAGATTCGCAGGAAGTTCTGCAGAGTAAAGTATTATGGAATGTGGTGTTTTAGGGAATATTTAAGGGAGTATTCAACGATTTATGGGGTTCGGACACTGTGGTTTTATTCTTAGGTTTCATGTGGTAAGCCTGGGTTGAGGAATCGTGGTGCTTCAGCAAGAGGGAATATCAAGCTGGAAATGAATCGGGAAGAAATTTATATAGATGGAATAACTTGATAGTAGATTGAATCGGTATGATAAGGATATAATTAACTCCTTGTGTGTGTTCGAGGTAATGGGTTCTTGCGGGTATTTTTGCATTTATGCTCTTGGGTTTTGATGGCTTGCTTAGCTTGATCGAGTTAGAAGGATTCAGTCCTAGCCAGTCTGATTTTTTTTGCAAGGGAATTCGGGGAGTACTTCATGATTTCTACTGCATTTAGAGATGCATATTTTCTACAGGCATGCGGAGCATGGGACGTATAGTGCTTTTTCCTCTAGATGGGATAAATGGAAAGTTCTTGACTAGTTGAGTGTGTAGATGTTTGTGGATCGAAAGGGAGATAAAGTTTTCATATGATCCTCGGATGGTATGGCATATGCAGTATGTTGTGGAGGACCAAGAATCGCATGTGTCAGGTTACAGCTCAGTTCTGAAAGGAAGTTCATAAAACTCTTAGGCAGTGGGTAGCCTCAGATAATCAAGGAAATGGTGCTGCTAATTAAAAGTGATTTGACGAGAGTATATGTTTCAAAAAAAGGCAATGTGATTAAATGGATAATACTTTGATAGTATTGCGACACTTTCTTGTTAGATCGACTGGTGATATTCGGGTCGGCTTAGTGGCACGGAGAAATTTTAGAGTATCTATCGTGGGATGTTGGGGGTATTTAAGGTGTGTTTTGCACTTGGATGGCAAAATTGGGATCAGGTATGATGATTCGTGTGCTATATGGAGTGGGAGATTGGGAGTTCTCATGTTCAAGCTATGTTTTGGTTCTGGATCGAGTGTATCGGCACTGCTTAGTGACTACCGAGATTTGGAGGCCCGAGTGGATTTTTCCTTGCTAGTCATGTAGATTTTTGGTGAGATGTTGAGGATTTATACTGATCGTCTCAACGTCAAAATATTCTGGACTATTGCACTATGGGCTGTGCTAGAATTCCACGGATTGAGTGGCGAGGTGCATTGCTAGTAGAGTGGCTTATATTTTGAAGAACCAGCGGACAACTGGGAAGGATTGCTTTTATTAAATGGGCCTTCGTGATGGATGTCAGTATAACGGTTGCTATCATTGATTCAGTTTCGGTACTAAAGGACCTTTTGAATGTGTTTCTTGTGGCCGGGAATGTCGCCAGGCGAGGTTGTGGATTTTGATATTAGTATGGTGTCGAGCACCGTATCATATGGCCGCCAGGAGTTATGGTAGTGGAAGGAACAACTTCATGCTTCCTTGGTAAGGAGTTCGTTGGCATGCTATGTGGATGCGTGTTTTAGCTTGAGTCGGCTTAGTTGGCCCCGAAATGTATTGTTAAGGGATATGTTGATTCGACCTTTATTGAGCTTATCAGTGATCTAGAGATATCTATGAGTTTTTTTCTGCGTTGTGAGACATTATGATTTATTGGTTATGGGCATACATGGTACGGTTTTATTGGGGATCTTAGTGGAAGTAGAGCGGGAAGAGTGATTGGGTGTTGCTCGATGGTGGCGTATCGCTTATGTCCTATCGGGTTTGCGTGGTATAGGATATTTGTTTCACCGCGAGTGTGATGATTTTCTTGGGTTTCAGATATCAAATTATGTGTGGTTGTCAATTTTGAGCATAGTGACTTGAGGTGTCTCATGTGGAGAATTGTTTGGATAGGATCGCGCATTGCAGCGAAGCTATATGGAGATATGACCTAGCGGGTTAGATTCGTGTGTTCTATTCTAAGATATGAGATGTGATCTCAGCCTTGCGTTGTGGTGGTACTGGTGAGCTTGAGGTACATATCTTTCATTTGAGTTATTTTCATGATTTGAGTATGTTCAGACTATTGCTTATTGGTGTGCATAGTTATGCAGGTTGTGGCTTAGGCCTTTATTGATGTGTCGTGTCACCAGGGTGGTGTGTTTGGACAGAAGAGATCGTTGGGATCATTAATGAATACAAGCGAATTTGATTTTAGCATGTTTGATGGGTAAATATTGAGGTTCGATTAAAAGATTTGCTATGGTAATTGCCAGAGGAGAAATGTCCTCATGAATGGTTTATGTGAGAAATGGTTAATGGTTTATTTCGTGTTTCATTTATTTTTGGCAATGTATGAAAGTGTTGGAAGGAGACCTTAGCTGATAAGAGGTTTTCTATCGGTATTTGGTTGTTGTGAGCAACTGGTGTAAATGGAAACTATCACTGCATGTATTTGAGCAACGTGGTATATCATATAATCGCAACTGAGGTTGTAGGCATGGGCTATTACAGCTAGTTCAGGTCTATTCAGGGTATCAGTGTGAGGTTTTGCTCGTGTTGATAGTTTCAAAAGTAAAAATGTGGTTCTATTGCTTATAGGCTAGATTGGGTTGTGTAATTTTAGTTTCCATGTGTTATCGGACCTATATGAGATAGGGTGACATAGGATCACCCTCGGATATGCGCTTGGTAAGGTTATTCAGCTATTGGTTGGCTTCTGGAACAACTCTGAGTACTTTCGAGGACGAACATGTGTTTAAGTGGGGGAGGATGTAACGAGCCGAACGGTCGTTTTGAGCTTTTGCACTTTGATCGCCAATTCTCGGGCATGACTTGCCACGTGTAATGTTTTATGACTAATGTAGATCATTGGTCTTGGTATTCATGAAAATAGGAATGAATTTGAAAGAACAGTCTCAGTAGAAAGCTTTGAATTTGAAAGGTTTGACCAAGAGTTGACTTATTTGTATATGAGTCTGAATTGGAATTTTTATGATATAGCTAGCTCCTTTAGGTGATTAATGACTTAGGAGCGCGATGGAATGTATTTTGGAAGTCCATGGAAGGATTTGGCTTGAATTGGCAAGGTTAGTATTTTGGTAAACTCCGGTTGATAGGTGAGATTTTGATACGAGGGTCGGAATGGAATTTCGAGAGCTTTTGTAGCTTCGTTATGTCATTTGTGATGTGTGAGAAAAATTTCAGGTTATTCGAACATCGTTTGGTTGGGTTTTTTATCGAAAGTGTATTTCGGAAGGTTTTGGAAACTTAGGCTTGAATTCGATGAGTTTTGAGTAATTTGATGTTGTTTGAGGTGTTTTGATGATTGGAACAAGTTTGAATGATGTTTTAGGGTGTGTTGGTGCTTTTGGTTGAGGCCTTGGGGACCTTGGGTGTCGGATGGTCTAGCGGGCTAGTTTTGATGTTGGAAAGTTGTAGATATTTCATTCTAGGTGTTGCAGGTTTTCAGTCTTTGCGATCGTGTGGGTTGAGCCGTGATCACGTAGAAGGAAATTTGGAGGCAGGCGAATTGCTCTTCGCGTTCGCGTCTGAGGGTCCGCATTCGCGGAAGGTTGGTTAATGATGTTTCACATTCGCATGGTATGTTTCGCATTCACGTAGAAGGAGTTGGGGTCCAGTGATTTTACTCATCGCATTCGCATCAGCTGAGCTGTATTCGTGTAAGAAGGGAAGCTGAAGCTTCGTGTTCGCATCCTTTTTGTCGTGTTCGTATAGGCCATTTTGGATGCCTGAAAGATTTTCTCATCGCGATCGCGAGCCTGGGGCCACGATCGCATAGAAGAAAGTCCTGTAGCTGGGCAGAAGGTTTAAAAACGTTTCATCCGCGAGCCCAAGTCATTTTTCCTCCATTGTTGGACATTTTGAGAGCTCATTTGGAGAAATTGAAGAGGGATTCAAAGAGGATTGATTGGAGGTAAGTTTTATGAACTAAAACATAATTATATTATGAAATTAACCTAGAAAATCATGGTAATTTAGCTAAAATAGAAGAACTAGGGTTTGGGATATTGAGATTTTAAATTGGGATTTGAAGGGCCATTTGAGGTCGGATTTGAGAGTTTTTGATATGTATGAACTCGTTGTGAGATAAGGAACCCGTTGATGTAAAAAAATTTGAGTTTTGAGAAGTGGGCCTGGGGCTCAATTTGCTAATTTCGGGATCAATTGTGTTTGCTTGGACTTTATTTCTTTAGCATATTGTGATGCATTTGTTCTGATTTTGGATAGATTCGATGCATCTGGAGGCCGATTTGAGGAAAAAAGGTGTCTCAAGCTAGATATTTAGCCAGTTCGAGGTGAGTAATAATTGTAAATGATATCTTGAGTGTTTAAAACCCCGGATTGCACATCGTAGTACTATATTAAGGTGAGACACACGCTGGATGATGAGTGTGGGGTCTTTTACTGGTGGGGATTGTGACTCCGTCTGTCCTAATGGATGATTTTACCTCATATTTTACTGAAACATATTTGTTATCATCATGATTTGGGCTGATTGCCATATTTTTGCTTCGTGCCAATTATTTGAACCCCTTCGGGGATAGTTGTTGATATTTCCTCACTGTTTTGATTTTATACTTGAACTAGCCATGTACTTTCTACTATTTTCAAAACTCAATCAAGTTTATTTTGCTTTACTACTTGAAATGATATTTTCAATACTATTTTTGGGCTAAGCGTCATGTTTTACTATTGCCTGGGGGCTTATGTGATTTTACTAAGTAAGACCGAGGGCCTGAGTTGTGAGGATACTTTTGGATCGGGCTGCATGCCGCAACGGCGTTATACTGATATGAGGCCGAGGGCCTAGATTTGATTCCACGAGATGGCTTGATATTACGCTTGGGCTGTAAGGAGCCCCTCATGGAGTCTGCACACCCCCAGTGAGCGCCATCAACGTTAAATGGATCAGGTTGCATGCCGCAGAGATATGCGGATCGGGATGCACACCGCAGCGGTACTGGTATATTTTATGTGTTTAGTTTATTTTGTTTGTTTGTCTGCCATTATTTGTGGTTTCCGCTATTTCTTGCAATATTTACCTGATATTATGGCATTATCTGATAACTGTGTGTTGTGCCCAAGGGGCGGAATTCTATGCATATCTGCACTATTAATTTTGCATTCATTTGCGTAACCGCTGGAAAATTCATTTTCAAAAGAGATTTAAACTGAGCTAAGAAGTTTCTCTAAAGATTTCACAGTTTTACTGTTTTCTAAAAAGGGTTTACACTACTTCTATACAGCATGATGATTTGTTATATATGATTTCTTACTGCTCAGTTGTTATTTACCTTTATTACTCACTGAGTTGGAGTACTCCCTTTACTCCTTGTACCTCATGTGCAGATGCATGTATTTATTTACCCGGTAGCGGGTTTTGGATGATTGGAGGCAGAGCTATAGGAGTCTAGCAAGGTGACTACCAGCGTTCACAGCACCAGTTCTCTCTCTTTTGTTCATTATTCCTGTTCCGTGTATTTTTAGACCTTGTCGTCATATTTGTACTCTAATAGATGCTCGTGACTTGTGACACCCCGATTAGGGCTGTGTTGGATTGTACTTCCGCTAATTAATATCATGAAATTATATTTAAACTGCTTATGAATTGATTAACTACTTAAAAGAGGTGATTTGGAATGGTTTGGCTGGCCTTATCTTCATGAGAGGCGCCATCACGATCGGAGTGGGGTTTGGGTCGTGACATCTTCGGAGTTGCTTGTTTGGTTAGTATGATTTAGACGTGTAATGTTTGGTATGGTGGGACTCTGTCCCGACCTTTATAATATTTGTGTAATCTAAGAGGCTTATAGACATATATCGTGTACGTGAAAAATTACACGGCCTTGTCGGCCTATGTTTTGAGATTATAAATGATCATATAGGCCTATTAGGCCCGTATGTCATGTGTATATGATAATGTAATAAGAAAGAAACGTCGTGTTGGTACTCGGTTGAGTAAGATACCGGGTGCCGGTCTCCCCCCCCCCCCCAAACCAAGTTTGAGGGCGTGACAGTTTCTCTCAAACCCGACTCCAAATCGATGTTCAAAACTTGAAAATTCACTCTGTGAAACTTTAGAAAAAATCTCCAATTTCTCTCTTGAAATCCTCAATCAAATACCAAAAACAAAGATAGATTCATTAAATATAATTAAAAAAATGAGTAGAGAACACTTACCCCGATTCATATGGTGAAAATTGCTTCAAGAATCGCCTCAATCTGAGCTCCATAGCTCCAACTATGCAAAAATATCTGAAACCTTCGAAATATAGTAATATATACAATGTTCCAGGGGTAACCTCGCGATCGAGGTCACAAACCTCGCGATTGCGATTGCAAATTTTTGCAGGACAATTTTTACCATATACGGGCGTGGCCATTTCCCCGCAATCGCAAAGAACAAACTTTCATTTAACCCTTCCCAACTCTTCTCAGACAACTTATAATGTATTCGCCATAACTTTTTGTATAAAACTCCAAATGAAAAACTATTTGATTTTCTGAAAATTAGAAACAAACAAATACAATTTTATTTTTGGATCATCTCCAAATTACTTATCAATTGCAAAATATAAGCTTCCTAAATCGGGTCAGTGCTGCAGAGATTTTATTCTACGCGATCGCAAGAAAGCTTCGGTGATCGAGATTCACAACTCCATTTTTCCTATTTTCTCTTTGCTAACGCGACCAACTCCACACGATCGCAATGTACACCATGTAACCAAAAAACAACAACTAAAAATGGTCCGAAACCATCCCAAAACTCACCCGAACCCCTCAAAATCCTATCCGAACATATCAACAAGTCCTAAAACATACACTAACCTATCCAACGCCTTAAATCATACATAACAATATCAAAACCATAAATTATCTATTAAAATCAATTTTCTAAGTTCATAAACTTCAAACTTCGAACCAAACGCCCGATTCACACTTAGCCAATTCAGAATGAACCCAAATTTTGCATACAAGTTTCAAATGACATATCGATCCTATTCCAGCTCTCGAAATAATAATCTGAACCCGATAATAATGAAGTTAACTTTCGATCAAACTTATGAACATCCCTAACCTTCAAATTTCCAGTTTTCGCCAATGAGTGCCAAAACCTTCTAGAAACATCCAAATGCATATCCGGGAATACGCTCAGGTCCAAATTTATCATCTATACCTAGCGGAACCATCAAAACTCCGATCCAAGATCAAATACGTAAAAGTCAAATATGGTCAACTCTTTGAACTTAAAGCTTCCTAGTTGAAAATCATTCTTCCAAACTAATTTTGAATCACCTAGAAACTGAAAATGACAATACACAATAGTCATACTACATCATAAACAACTACTCATGCCCTCAAACTACCAAGCAAAGAGCAAATGCTCAAAATGACCGGTCGCATCATTACACTATTACATCCTTTGGTGTGTATTTCCTCTTATAATTAGTAAACTTGGATCTAATCATGTCATCAATCAACATACTAATTGCTTGACATTGCGAATACACCTCTCAATGAACATGTGTGCTTATCATGGAACTCTCTCACTTTGAACATTTTTGATTTGCTAATACATAAAGTCTTAAGTTTTTGTTCACGATGTTCAGAAACTCATACAAGGTTGCTGTAAATACAAATTGAATACACATATAATCAGTTATGAATACACAAAAAATTAAACAAAATATACAACATGTTATTATTTCAAGTCAAGTACAGAATACACTATATCGTTCTAATATGTAAAAGCGATCAAATAGTAATGCTGTTCTAATTAATAGATAATTCATAAACTCGTAACCTAATAGCATTTGACCTCTCAACTCGGATATGAAATCTTGTTGCAATTTCATATTTCTCCATCACGACCTTTTATTGTTGCTTTATCCTTGTATACGTGTCCTTCCATATTGCTCCATCACAACTTTTATCGTAGCCTTATCCTTGATTATGGTTCAAAATAATCAAATCCCTTTCTGATTCAAAAACTTCAATTGCCTCACCTGAGTTTAACACCGCCGATGCTAGTGTATCACTTGTATCAATGGTATATACACCATTTGTGTATTCAAGTTATACTATATCACTTTGATTAACACTTCCTCCTTCTATAATTTCTTTCTCTATTGTAGTTTTACACAATGGATACATCCTGAATTCCTGTTCTCCTTTTTCAACTCTACATACCCCTTTGAAACCCATGTCTTTATATATTTCCATAGGCATAATTGCCTTTTACTTTGTATTCGATTTTAATAGACTTCGAACTGAAGTCTATATCAAGTTACTTCGAAATTGCAGCAGCTAAATCACTATACGAAGCATACTCCTTTATCATAATCCCCTATATTATATAATTTACATGACAATTTTCATTGTTTCACTTCCCAGAATCGAGTTAATACTGTTAAGCTTGTCATCACTATATTTAAATTCAAAACTTAATCAGGAGATAATGCAATGCC
Organism: Nicotiana benthamiana; assembly: GCA_034376525.1. Classification (NCBI taxonomy): domain Eukaryota; kingdom Viridiplantae; phylum Streptophyta; class Magnoliopsida; order Solanales; family Solanaceae; genus Nicotiana; species Nicotiana benthamiana. The sequence goes on along the minus strand of CM067338.1, from coordinate 50,004,035 downwards.
AATTATAAAATTTATAACTGATCAAATACTATGAATTCGTAAATTCAATTACCATTGTTGATGTTAATACCTGCATTACGGAATACAATCCAATCAATATCAGTAGGAATACAACTTCAATCACACTAAAAAATAATCATGCTGTATCACTGAAGCTTCATATGCAAATCTCAATGCGTTTTTACAATCTTCGAATACAATATTCACGTTGTATATGCTTCGTTATTTTTAAAATTCCACAAAAATCTTCCAATTATGGAATAATAAAGAGCCGCGTCTAATTTTGTAGGTTGAGATCGTTTAAGCATGATACCGCTGATTTATTGCATTAGATATTATTAAATAACTGTTATCCTCAATTTTGGTCGAATGGCCCCACTGTGTTTATTTCTACAATCATGCACGAGTACAAGAAATACATCACATTAGCAACGTATTTGTAGCTATGACCAGTAATTATGGAAATTGTAGTTATAGCACGTTAATAGCCATGAAGCAATATGTATTTAATTGTACTTAACTATATTGGTTTATGAGAATTCTTTTTTTTTTCCAATTATGTAAATTTCTTTTACAAATTTAATTTTTTTTAATTTCAATTTATGATTAAAATTAAAAAAAGTGTGACTCTCGAAATCCAAATGGCGCCACCCAAGGGAGTAATTTTAGTTAAATTAAAAGGCAGATTACCCCCTTAAACTTGGTGCGTTTTGTTCAGGACCCCTTAAGCTTTACCTAATCCTAATTACCTCCTTGTACTTGGTTTTATCGTCTTTACCCCCTCAAATGGCCATCTGGCAGAGAAACTGATTGCACATGTCCTTTGACATGAGAACGAAAAATAACAGCCACAATTATTGTTCAGTTGGGAGAATACAGATTAAAATACCATCCCTTTACTTTTTAACCATTTCAATGGCCATTTCTTTATATTCTTCAATGTAACTTCTTTCATCCTCACTAAAGTACTGACTTTTCTTCTTCTCATTTTTCTTTTATTCATTTCTTTCTTTATTAGATACTTTTTAGTTACTTGTTTCCATTCCATAATATATTACTGTTGTTATTTTCTGTTACTTTATTTTTATCGTTTCTTAAACTGATAGTGTATCGAAAATAATCTTTTTACTTTTATAGTGCAGGAATAAGGTTATGTACACAATACTCTCCATATGCTAGGTTTGTTATTGTTGGAATTATTGTTTGTTAGTCTTATTTATTGGTTGCCTCTATTAGTGGGTTACTATTGTTTTTAAAGAGAGTTACAATAATGAATTGATTGGAATTTTTACTTTCGAGAAGCTCAGATTTTCTAACTCCCTAAACCCAAACCAAAAGCCAATAGAGATGGGTTGGCAGTACGAGCTTGGAAAATAGTCTGATGAAAGCCCTAAAATTTCTCGAACGGATTATAAGATATGGTCTCCTTTTAAACTTAGAAACTGAGAAAAATATCGTTGCTTTGTAATTTTTAGTTTGGGAATTTTTTTGAACTTCAGATTAAATTATTTAAGTTCAAGTAATTAAAAAGTTATTTTTGTGCTAATGTGGACAACCACAGCAGCTATTATTCCAATATTGTTGGCGTGTGATTACAAACTTATAAGTTTGGTATGGGTTAATGAGGTAGGAACTATGAAAAGACCAAGTACAAGGAGATAATTTAGGATTAGGTAAAATTTAAAGGGGGTCTAGATCAAACACGTCAAGTTTAGAGGAGTCTTTAAGTATTCCGGTTAACATAAAAGTATTTGAGTAAGGGATCGTTTGGTTTGAATATGACCATGTCGGTATAAGTTATGCCGGGATTAATTATCCTTGTATTTTTTTTATCCACTACTTGGTATGTTGTATTAAAAATGACAATTACATAATTTCTAAGAAGAATTTATAAGTTATCCCAACACTAATTACCCTACCCTCTACAAGATATAAGTTATTCCGATACTAATTTAATCTCAATATAACTTATACTAGGTTTACTAACTAAACAAAGTATTGAGATGGTATTAATTTTTGGGATAATTTCACATAAATACAACTCACACATCTGACTTGCAACATAATAGCCCAGTCATAACTTTACAAATTTGTAGCCCAAATATAATCAACTAATATTTGAAAAAGAGCATTTTCTAGCTTTTTTATTCGGCAACGGAGTTTAATCAGGACAATTATCTTATTTAGATGAAGTCATGAGGTTTTCTAATTCTTTCGTTGTATAATTTTGATATTTCCCCCCCAATTTGTCTTTACTGATGCAGGTTGTCTCCTAATTTTTCGTCGGTTCTACTTATATGGTAAAATTTATAAATAATTTGCTGCAAGTTCGTGATTTGGCAGAGAATCAACAAGGAAAGCAGATTTATACATTAATTATTCCAGATAAAGGAAGGAAGATTAAAAAAATAATTTGAAAATACATATGCAGTACATGTATAATGATGTAAAACTATGTAAAAAATTGTATATGGAATATATAATAAGGTATATCAAAAGAATAAGAGAAAGAGAAGAAGAAGGTAAATGATGTTATGAACATATGTACACATTTATATATAATTATATATATATATATATATATAATTATATATATATATACACACAATTATACATATTTATACATAATTATATAATAATGTATAAGTGTGTATAAATAGCGGTTATATAATATTTATACAAGAACACATCTTATGTTCAATATTACACCTCTATTTCAGTATTAAAATATCAGAGGAGAGTTTTTCAGATGAAGTTAGATCTGAAAATTAAAGAGGAGAGAAGATGGAGTTGGAATTATTTTATAAAAGAAGATAAAACTGGAACATCATTTGAAGAACTTGAAAATTGTCTGAATACAACACAAGAGCTCTTTTTCATTCTCCGATGACTTAACTAACTTCATTGTCGACCTATTTACCTTGAAAATTGAAGGAAAAACATGAAGGATGTCCAACTCTTCAACCTATTCACAACAATTTGAGAAGAAACAAAAAAATTATTAATGGAGGGTAAACACATTTTGTCCTTAAAAATTCACATTGCACAAAAAAAGAGAAAAAAAGAGGACTCCAAATAGAAATAGCGATTTAGTCTCCTTGAGGAGATATTTATTACAGTAATGGAAAAGGCCTTTGTGTTGGGTTGAATGAGAGAATGATTACTGCAATTAAAAGAGAAAGAAATATTTGAATATAGGTTTTGGTGAAAAGTTGAAGAAAGAAAAAAGAAGGATAAAAAAGATTGTTCCTAGGTTAACCGACGTAAATGGGCTATACATTATCTGCAAAATGGGTTATGTCGGGTAACATTTCAAAACATGGACTATTTTTGGTTCTAAAATTGAACCGACTGACATAGGATATAATTTTATCTTAAATTTTTATACTATCACTATATTTTTTTATACGTACCTCATACCAAACTGCCCCTACAAGTTAACTGCCCCCTTCAAGTTGTAATTTTCTCTCAATTGTATTTAGGGGTTTCAAAGCCGATCCGAAACCGAAAATCGAACCGAACCGAAGCTGAATGGCTCACTGGTAACGGCTTAACGACTTAACGGATGGAGAACGGATTGAATTTTTTTTATTAATGGCTTATCTGTTTGGGGGCGGATTATTCAATTTTCTTAACGGATAATCCGTTAACTCGTTAAGAATATATATATATATATATATATATATATATATATATATATATATATATATATATATTTATTTATTTATTTATTTATTTATTTATTTATTTATTTATTTATTGCACAAGATATTTAACTCTTTCTTTTCCAGTTTGACGACTACACTCTATGCAAATCAAGATTATTCAACTTTTGCCCAATTCAAATTTTCTCATTTTGTATCTCTCAGACTAAAGACGTTTCTTGCACGATCTCAGGTGGTATATTAATATTTGTATATATAAAAAGGGAGTCAGCAGAGAAAAGGTGGGATTTCTCTATCTTTGTTTAAAGCTGGTTTGCTAAGAATATTGGTTGCCTTTGATATGTGTTTTGTGTATGAAATACTTTTTTCCTAGGCTGCCGAATACCAAGTTTAGCAGTCTGCCAAATACCAAGTTACCAACATATTCAAAATTTGACGTTATCATCTCCTTACCAACATATTCATCTCCTTAGTGAATATGTATGTTAGCTTGATAAACCGCCCGAGAAGAGCTAAACCGATACCAATCTGTCCGATATCTTATCGGGTGGCTAACGGATTAATACATTTAAAGCCGATAACCGTTAAGCCAAACCGTTAATAGTAAAAAGCCGGCCAACCCGCCCGATAAGCCGCCCTAATTGTGTTGGATATTGTTCGGATAAGGAAAAAAAAAAGAAGTCCGTTGGATAAAAGTCAAAACAAGGCAAGGGAAAACAACTTTCCACAACAAAAACAACGTGCTGAGCAATCTCCAAGTTCCAATACACGCCCGTACAAAACCCAAAATCCCCAAATCGAAGTCGGATTAAGTTGAACTAGAGAATTGGCTGAAGGCAGTTGACTCCACATATTTCTGCTGCCGTTTTGCAGTCTACATTTCTTTCTCTCCCTTCTGAGCTAAAAATGGAGACAGCTGATTCTACTCGGACATTTGTCAGGAACGTGAAACGAGTCATTGTCAAGGTCTCAACTTTATCCTCCTTTTCTCCTCTGTTTTCTTTTCCTTATTATTGCTTAATCCCTGCATTGCATTTGGCCCTGATTTCCTTTTGTACAATAATTCTTGTCAGATTGGAAAGAGTCGTCTGTCCTTAATGGAGATTGATTTTAGTTAGCTATCATACTTTTGTTTATTGTATGTATAAGGATTTAACTTATATATACTTTAAGAAAAGAAATGCTTTTCTTGTGATTTTAAATATGCCATAATACTTGTAGGTTATAGAAGCTTTCCCATTAAGGTAATGGAAAGTTTAACTTAAATTGTTTTCAAATTTAAAAACAGGTCATTCTTTTCGAAACATATTAAAAAGGAGATAAGGTCATATAAACTGGAACAGAGGGGATAGTTTCTACACTGTCAATGTACGAAAGTTAAAATCATTGTGTATGTTGTTCCTTCTATTCTCTGTCTGTTACTTTAGCTTTTTCTTAGTATATTGATAACAATTTAATTTTTGATGTCATTTTTAAAGGTTGGGACTGCAGTTGTGACACGGACCGATGGAAGATTAGCACTTGGAAGATTGGGAGCGCTCTGTGAGCAGGTGAATCTTATACTCCCTCCGTTTCAATTTATATGATATAATTGACTCGGAATGGAGTTTAATAAAAAGAAAAGACTTTTGAACTTGTGGTCTTACTTGCCATAATATTTGTGTGGCTATAAGACATTTGAAAATTGTAGTCTTAAGCATTCCATAACATTTGTTGGCTATAAATGCTTCACATTAAGGGTAAACTGGAAAGTTCAAAGTTAAGTTGTTCCCAAATACAGAAATTTGTCATTCTTTTTGCAATGGGATAATAAGGAAATTGTATCACATATATTGAAACTGAGGGAGAAATTAGTTTGATTGTTAGTATATATTTGCATCTTCTAAAGCTTACTGGTTTAACTGCAAACTGCATTACAGATTCAGGAGCTTAACTCGCAGGGCTATGAAGTTATTTTGGTGACTTCAGGTGCTGTAGGTGTTGGTCGTCAGCGGCTTAGATATAGGAAGTTGCTGAATAGCAGGTTTCTATCATGTCCTTGCTGTCAAATAAGATATTTACTTAATAAATAGGTTATAACTAGAATTGTTAATAAACAAGTTTAACTCAAATGTAACTTGACTTATTAGTAAGAGCTAACCTTGACGGTATAGTTGATATTGAATTATGCAAATGAACCACATTATATTAGTGATGGTAGAAGAAAACATTAAAGCAAAAAACAAAAGTTAGTTTGATCGAAAACATATCAAGTCAATATAAATTTGAATAGTTTAATGAATTTGAGTTCTGGAAAATTGTATAAAGATATGGTGTCAATCCGTTTGGGATCTCACAATGGAAAGAAGGGTCATATGAACTGGGTCTTAGGTTGTAACTCGTTCATATATATATATATATATATATTGGTTGTAACTCGTTCATATTCCAACGATAGGATTTGAATATTCCAATATCTGCAATTTACTACTAACTACCAAGTCATCATGTTTGCAGTTTTCTTGATCTTCAAAAGCCCCAAAGTGAGCTTGATGGTAAAGCTTGTGCTGCTGTGGGCCAGAATGGCCTTATGGCTCTGTATGATTCATTGTTCAGTCAGGTTGGAGCACAGTTCTTGGAACTTTTCTGTTTGGTCTAACTCTTGATTTGTTTGTCATAACCACATACTGTCCTTCTTAGGTTAAAGGATTATCTACTGACTTTTTATTCTTTGTACTATCTTTATACAGTTGGATATGACCTCAGCTCAGCTTTTGGTGACTGATAATGACTTTAGGGATCCAGATTTTAGGAGACAACTCAATGACACAGTAAACTCTTTGCTGTCTCTTAAAGTTATACCTATATTTAATGAGAATGACGCTATCAGTACGCGGAAAGCTCCTTATGAGGTGTGTCTCTCTGATTTTACACTGTAGTTTCTGTCTTCTTGCTCCTTTTTTGTGAAAGTCATGTACTTTCAAGATTTTGCACCTCTTAAGCACAAAGAAGAGAGAAAAACAAAAGAACGCCACTAAATTTTTTCAAAAACTAGTGAACGCTCTCTTCAAACTCTATACGTAAGAAGAATGTAAGATGAAAAGAACCTTACCACTCGTTCTTCCGGAGGAAGCATGAAATAAAAGACAAATCACGTTTTTGAAGCAAGAACTTAGAAAAACTAATCACCAATGTTTACTTTCAGTATATTGAGCCCTTTAAATAAGCCTTAGGATGAGTAAAAGTGATAAAGTTAAAGGAGAACTAATCCTAATTAAACTAGAATAAAAATAACACAAAGAAAACCTATCCTAATTAAAATAGGAAGAAACATTCTAGTAGGAATGGACTATCAACTAACAATCGTAGTTTGACTAGAACTATAAATATAATTCTACTAAACCAAAAATTAAGAAATCCTAATAATTAAGGAAAAGAAATCCTAATCTTGAATGGATTGTTGGGCTTCCTCAATTTCTTGAGATTCTTGGGCCTCAATTGGACTAAGGCTAATTAGTGTAACCATTTTATATTTGTGGCCCAATTCTCCAAATCCATTGGCACCTTCATGAACCCAATAAGCCTCAATTGTTATAAAACATGGCCTCCACTTGTGCTGCTCTAACATCACGCTTTGAGCTTGTATGTTCATCAGAAAGTTCCTCTCATTAGTAGATAGATCACAATGTTTCTTGTTGTAGGGCTGACTAGTTGCGCAATTGGTCAATCCATGCATTGGAACTAGAAATCCTTTGAGTAATGTTCATGCATCTGTTTCAAGTATTAACTTCGTTATGTGCTGTTAATTGTTATTAACTAATCAAAAATAAAGAACTCGTTTGTTGATTTTACAGTCGACATATACATATATTGTTGTCTGATATATGCTTCTACTCATCAGTTCTCTGTTATTATCCTCATTGTTGTTTCCTGTTGGGAGGGGAATGTATTAAGATAGTGCATATGACCATGCACGTCATTTAAACTTGGTTTCTGCTACTTTGGTCCCAAAATTTCATATTTGCTTTAATGAGCTTTTGTTTGGTTGAATCCTGCTATTCTCCAAATCTGTAATATGATTTTGAGTTCTAGCAAGTATTTCTAGATATAATATCTTATATCTTTTCATTTCCTCAGCTCATGGTTTTATTGTAATAACGAACACTTCTTGCAGGACTCTTCTGGAATATTTTGGGACAATGACAGTTTGGCAGCTCTACTAGCTTTGGAGTTAAAAGCTGATCTTCTAGTTCTGTTGAGTGATGTAGAGGGTCTTTATAGTGGCCCTCCCCGTGATCCAGATTCGAAGTTAATTCACACATACATTAAGGAGAGACATGAGAAAGTGATTACTTTTGGAGACAAGTCCAGGGTGGGAAGAGGGGGCATGACTGCCAAAGTAAAAGCTGCTATGTATGCTGCTTATGCTGGCATTCCTGTTGTCATAACCAGGTCTGATACTAGTATTTACGCAACTGGAATTCTTTATATTTATGTGCATCAGTTGTACACTTGTTCATTTAAAATATTCAAGTGTTGTCTTCTTAGTTGACTGGATAGGATTTGTAATACCTCTTTAGATATGGGCTTTGCCAATAAAAATAATACGTCCCTCTACAATGATAAATTAATTAAAGTTATCCCCCGTTATACTATTAGGCCATAAAATTCCCTGCCATCTTACTATCCTAACAAATCTATCCTTAATTTGACGGAGGTGACACGACACCCATCCGTGCCCTTTTTATATCTGGGAACATATTAAACAACCCGTTCCACGAAACCCCCATGCCCATAACCCGTAACAATTAGTCCATCGGGGTTCTTTTATAATCCAACCTTTAATCCAATACCCTCAAACCCACCTAAAAAGAGGACTTGATTAATACCTGTCCAGCAAATAAGTCTACTTTTTTTTTTCTTTTTCTTTTGTCTCTTTTGTTCATCTTTCTTTTACACTCACCTCAGCCTATGCACCACCACATAACTGCCAATGCACACTTTCTACACATGTGTTTAAAAAAATCAAAACTCAATTTTGAGCAAAATTAAATTACTAATTGGTTCACTTAGTGGCAAAATTTGGCCGAGAATGGGTGGAACCTCCATGGCCACCGATGTCGAGTTTTCCGAATTTATTTTTTCAGATTCGTGGAACTTGGGACAGTAAAATGATCGGAGTTCCTGTTCACCACCAACAAGGTTCGGAGCATTTTTGAAGGACTTTCCACAGTTGAAATGAACTGAAATATGAGATGTTAGTATATCCAAGCAAGAGGAAGATATCTCTCGGTTCACATCTTCATTTCGAGCAATTTTTACTCCCTATTCGTTGGTCGCCGGAGGCGATTTAGAAGAATGGTGGATGTTCTAGTTAGGAGTAAATGGGTTTAGTAGCCGGCTGCGATTCTAGTACTAACATGTGTTGTGTTTGTTGTCTATAAGGGTTTGCTTCCGGAATAATGGCTTTGGTTGCCGGTGATTTTTTACATTAAAAGTGAAGTTCATTTTTTATCTTTTGATTTTGGTGTTGTTTGAAGTTACTAATGCTCTTTTGTTGTTGTTTTTGTTTTTGTGGTTCCTTTCCTTCACTGAGCCGAGGGTCGACTGGAAACAACCTCTCTGCCCTTTCGGGTAGGGGTAAGGCCCGTCTACATATTATCCTCCCCAAACCCCACTTTGTGGGACTATATTGGGTAGTTGTTATTGTTGTTGTTGTTGATTTTGGTGTTGTTTAGCCACGTGTTATTTTTATGGTACTAATTATATACTTAGAGACTAATGAATTCATAAAAGACAAATGGGTCTTTTTTTAGGTGGGTTTGAGAGGATTGTGTTATTAATCACGGGTTACGGGTTATGGGTATGAGGTTTCGTGGAGCGGGTTGCTTAATATATGCCCAGATGTAAAAAGGGCACGGATGAGTGCCACGTGTCATCTTCGTCTAATTAAGGATAGATTGGTTAGGATAGCAAGACGACAGGGAGATTTATGGCCCAATAGTATAACACGTGACGACTTTAAACAATTTATTATAGAAGAGGGACAGATCAGACCCTTTTCTGAAAATATAGCGGTCCAAAGAGAAGCATTTAGAGAAAGCGTACGACAAGGTTCCTAGGGAGGTCTTATGGAGATGCTTAGAGGTTAAAGGGGTCCTGGTTGCCTACATTAGGGTGATTAAAGACATGTGTGATGGAGCTAAGGCTCGGGTTAGGACAATAGGAGGCGACTTCGAGCATTTTCTGGTTGTTACGGGGTTGCATCATGGTTCTGCGTTCAGCTCTTTCCTATTTGCCCTGGTGATGGATGTCATAGCGCATAATATTCAAGGGGAGGTGCCATGGTGTATGCTATTTGCTGATGATATAGTCCTAATTGACGAGACAAGACGCGGCATCAACGAGAGGCTAGAGGTTTGGAGACATGCCCTTGAGTCTAAAGGGTTCAGGTTAAGCAGTACGAAGACGAAATATCTGGAGTGCAAGTTTGGGCCGGAGCCGACGGACGCGGGAGTGGAAGTGAGGCTTGACTCCCAAGCCATCCCTCAGATAGGTAGTTTCAAGTACCTTGGGTTAGTTATTCAGGGGAACGGGGAGATAAACGAGGATGTCACAAACCGTATATGGGTGGGTTGGATGAAGTGGAGGTTAGCAACGGGAGTCCTGTGTGACAAGAAAGTGCCACCATTACTAAAAGGTAAGTTTTATAGAGCAGTGGTTAGACCGGCCATGTTGTATGAGATCGAGTATTGGCTGGTTAAAAACTCACATCCAGAAGATGCAAATAGCAGAGATTAGGATGTTGAGGTGGATGTGTGGGCGTACAAAGATGGATAAGATTATGAATGAAGCTATTCGAGAGAGGGTGAGTGTGACGCCCATGGAGGACAAGATGCGGGAAGCAAGACTCAGATGGTTCGAGCATATTCAGAGGAGAAGCACTGATGCACCGGTGAGAAGTTGTGAGCGACTGGCGGTGGTGGGCACGAGGAGAGGTAGAGGGAGACCTAAGAAGTATTGGAGAGTGGTGATCAGGCAGGACTCGACGCGACTTAGGATTACTGAGGACATGGCCCTTGACAGGGAACTGTGGAGGTCGAGCATTAAGGTTGTAGGTTAAGGGGAAGTTGGGAACATTTCTACGGCGCGCTAGAGTGAGACTAGACAGTTAGGAGTTAAGCTTAGGATGCTACGGATCAGCTACTGATGCAGCGCTTTGTATTCTAGATATTAGTATACTTTCCTCTTTCTCGTAATTCTTATATTCCTTATATTGTTGTTATTTTATTATTTATGTTATTTTATGTTGTGTATTTTATATTATTTAGTATGAGTTTATTGCTAGTACTAATATATCGTCATTTATTTCTGTCACTTGTTTCCTTCTTGAGCCGAGGGTCTCCTGGGAACAGCCTCTCTGCCCATCGGGGTACAGTAAGGTCTGCGTACATATTACCTTCCCCAGACCCCACTTGTGGGAATACACTGGGTTGTTGTTAGAAGTGCAAAAAAAAAGTCTAAATTAAAAGTTGAATTTGTAGCTTTGTTGGGGATGCAAAAATCTGAGGTACGTGACTGGAGCTGAAAGGAAAATGCTATCATTGAGTCTGTATCAAAGTTGAATTTATAGCTTACAGCAGGAAATGCACAAGAATCTGAGGTATTTAACTGGAGCTGAAAGAGAAAAAGATGTCATTGTACTGTGATAAAACATGACAATTGATCTGCTGAAAGCACAAACAGGCACACAAGAAAAAAAAAAGTAAAAAGTAAAAAGTAAACAACAACTACCCAGTATACTCCCACCAGGTGGGGTCTGGGGAAAAAAGTAAAAAGTAAAATAAAATAAAAATGAAGCATAAGCAAGAACAAATATGAGGTAAAGACGATTCTCTATTGCATAGTCGGCATTATGAAGAATGCATTTTGAGTAGTATAACCATTTTCTTTGAAAAATTCTTGTTATCTTTGAGTGAACTGCTTGGGCAAACTAATTGAGTGGGTTGGGGCAGTTGACTTTTAGGTGAACCTGCTTCCAGAAAATTAGGCTTCTGGTTGTTGATGCTTAATTAAGAAAAGAAGCTCTTCAGCAACGAAAGTATGCCAACAATAGAGAAGTTTGAGCTCTTTATGCTGCCATATTATTTATGTAAATATTGGGTATATCAAGTGGCTGATATATGCCTGTAATATTTCATTTCAAAATTGATTGAATTTCATTTCTAATCAGTTTATAAATGAAAAATTAAAACGGGTAGGCTTTTTATAAATCTGTCGCATATGAGATTACTGTATTCTGTTGAATAATATTATGCCGCTTGTGACTATTAATGTCCATAGATAGTGAGAAAGGCAAATGTAATAATATTATGCCGCTTGTGACTATTAATTAGGCTTCTGGTTGTTGATGCTTAATTAAGAAAAGACGCTCTTCAGCAACGAAAGTATGCCAACAATAGAGAAGTTTGATCTCTTTATGCTGCCATATTATTTATGTAAATATTGGGTATATCAAGTGGCTGATATATGCCTGTAATATTTCATTTCAAAATTGATTGAATTTCAGGCTAAGCAGTTTATAAATGAAAAATTAAAATGGGTAGACTTTTTATAAATCTGTCGCATATGAGACTACTGTATTCTGTTGAATAATATTATGCCGCTTGTGACTATTAATGTCCATAGATAGTGAGAAAGGAAAATGTAATAATTTTCTAGTTATGCGTGGTTAAGGACCTAGCAAGAGTGTGTATGTACACACATATGGTCTTGCTAACCTACTACATTGTTGTAGTAAGTTAGCATTGTATACATATTTTATTTCTCCAAAATACCCCCACGTTTTCTTTAATAGTAAGGACATCTTTGTCTTTTAAATCTATTAGGGCAATCATCTTCATTCGGCAAACTTTCCGTCCTCGTGAATCTGTAATCCCGTTTTGCTGAAAACTGGGAATTCTTTGCTATTAATGCAATCAATTTCCTTTTAGCAATTTATCAATGTTGGGCTTCAATTGATTTTTTTCTTTTCCGGGAAAAAATTGAATCAAGTTCTTAACAAAAAGGCAGAGGAATCATTATGTTTTGATCTGTAATACTAAGCCCCATTTCGATTTTAGATCTGTTCAGGCCAAAATCCAGCTATGGTTAATCTTCAAAATGCCGGTCAAACTGGCTTAGAATGTCGATGAGAAAAACAATGAAAGAGGATGTAGAGCTTCGCATCACTTCATCGACCTCCCAAGGCATTGTCTTCCGCTTCGTATGAGTAGAAATTGGGGAATTTGGGCGAAAATCATGAATGATTAAGCATTGGACTAAAAACTGATATAGAAAATTGAAGATGCAGCTTGGACTGAAAAGAGGAAGCTTAAGTAGCATTATGTTCTGGCATTGGATTCTTACTCATACTAGACTGTTCTTATGCTGAGTATCCATAAAATGATAAGAGGAAAAAAGGTATATGGTTCCAGTTTTCTAAAAGTTATGAACATGTTAGATTTAGACATATAAAGTTCTAAAGATAAAAAAATCTCACACAAAAACATCAGATTGCAACTCCTTCATAGATCGGAAGAGGAAGCTAAATAGAATATTAGAATGAGGAAAAAGGTAGAAGAATTTGGGTTTAAGTTTTCAGTAGTAGACAAAAATGTGCTTGCTATTAATGCGTTGCTGAACCACTATTAAGGTTATTTAAGTGAAACCAAATATGTATACAATGCTAACCTACTACAACTATGTAGGGTGGAACCAAATATACAATGCTACAACTACATACATATATATATATATATATATATATATATATATGGGAACCAATATAATAGCGAGTCTAAGCCTAAATTAGTACTCCCTCCGTTCTAGTTTATGTGAACCTATTTCCTTTTTGGTCCATTCCAAAAAGAATAAACCCTTTCTAAATTTGGTAACAATTTAGCTTAAAGTTACAATTCTATCCTTAATGAGAAGCTTTTATAACCACACAAATACTCTGGGCCTCATTTGGACTTGTTTAGGACCACAAATTCCAAAAGTATTCACTTAAACTCCGTGCCCAGTCAAACAGGTTCACATAAATTGGAACGGAGCGAGTAGTAGCTAAGTTGCTCCGACAAGGCAGTTTAGGTGCCGCGCCCGTGTCGACATGACACTAGTATAGGTGTGGGTATGAGATCTGTATCGGATCTGGTCAAACAATTTTGGGTACTTTTACCACGTCTGAAAGTAAAAATCGAGACAAGATACAATTTGATTCCCGAAAATCAGAACCAAAGCTGGAGTAAATTTGAAGAAATAGCATATTTTATTTAGGAAGTCAATCCTTTACTTATCTACAACTTGAGAATAAAAAAAATTTGCACTTTACAAGCTATACGTAATTATTCAACAAAATTTATCATAATTTAGAGATATTTTTTTGAATTATTTTTAGCCGAATCCACGCACCAATATCGTACTAGGATCCGTATGCCGAGTCTTAGAATTTACATTTTGAAGGATCCGACCCATAGATCCACACTCGTGTCGGACATCCGCACCCGTGTCCGAGCAACATAGAGTTGTAGTTTACTTTTAATTCTAGTACTAAAATTATATTCTACTTAGAGTAGATGATAATAACTTTCGTACTAAATATAGTTTTTTTCTATGTAATCAAAATAATTATTTCTATTGTGTTCTAGATATATATAACGTATTCCCAGTTCTATTATAGAGTACAATCTTGTATCTATATTTAATTAAATTCTTCTAGATCTTCGCTCACTTCCAACCGAGAGGTTGTGAGTTCGAGTCTCCCCAAGAGCAAGGTGGGAAGTTCTTGGAGGGAAGGATGCCAGGGGTCTACTTGGAAACAGCCTCTCTACCCAAGGGTAGGGGTAAGGTCTGCGTACACACTACCCTCCCCAGACCCCACTAAGTGAGATTATACTGGGTTGTTGTTGTTGTTGTTAGATCTTCGCTCAGACTTTGAGCAAATATTTCTATGTTGTTGTTTGAAGCAAATATTTAGAAGCAATGTAATGAACTGCTACAAAAGGCTAGTCTTCTCATGGAGTTTGAGGAGATTGCAAAATATGAAGAGATAGTATGGAGGCAAAAATCCCTAGAATATTATGGCTAAATGAAAGAAATAAAAATTTGAAAGTTGCCCAAAAAAGGGCAAGTTCTCGTAGAAGATTCAACTGCATAAATGATGCAAGATCAAGAAGGACAGGAATCCAAGAAATTCAAGAAGTCCAAGAATCCATTTAAAGATTACGATTCTTCTCCATAAAGATTAGAATTTCTTATTTGCTGTTTCCTAGTAATTTGATTCTTGATTTAGTACGATTATATATATAGTTGTAATCAAACTAGGATTGTTAGTTGGTATTCTACTCCTACTAGAATTCTTTTTCTTTTTTAGTTAGAATATGTTTTTCTTAACCTTATTCTTATTCTGGTTTAATTAGTGTGAGAAAGCTCGGGAGAAAATATGATATATTGATATTGTGTTAAACATGATACAATGAGCCCTATATATATACATAACATATCCTACTCCTAATACATATTGGATTAGGGATGAGGGTTATTTTTTTCACTATTTACATATTCTAACACTCCCCCTCAAGCTGGTGCATATAAATTATATGTACCGAGTTTGTTACATATGTAGTTAATACGAGGACCAGTGAGGGACTTGGTGAAAATGTTTGCAAGCTGATCATTTGACTTCACAAACTTTGTAGCAGTATCTCCGGAGAGTATCTTTTATCTAACAAAGTGACAATCAATCTTAATGTGTTTAGTTCTCTCATAGAACATTGGATTTGACGCAATATGAAGAGCGGCTTGATTATCACACACAAGTCCCATCTGACTAACCTCACCAAATTTCAACTCTTCGAGCAACTGTTTGATCCAAATTAGCTCACATGTCGTCATAGCCTTTGCTCGATATTCTGCTTCTGCACTAGACTGAGCAACCACATTCTGTTTCTTGCTTTTTTGAGATACCAAATTTCCTCCTACTAAGACACAATATCCAAAAGTAGAATGTCTGTCAGAAATCCTGCCCAATCAGCATCGGAGTATCCAACGATCTGCTCATGGCCTTGATCTCAAACAATAAACCTTTACCTGGAGTTGATTTTATATACCGAAGAATGCAAACAACTGCATCTCAATGACTGTCACATGGAGAACCCATTAACTGGCTCACAACACTCACAGGAAAGCAAATGTCAGGTCTTGTCACTGTAAGGTAATTTAATTTACCAACCAACCACCTATATCTTGCAGGATCGCTAAGAGGCTCCCCCTGTCCTGGCAGAAGTTTAGAATTTGGATCCATCAGAGTGTCAAAATCATGGTGCTTCAAAATCAGCGACCAAGTCTAGCGCAACGTCAACAACCTTCACCACCACCACCTCCACTAGCACATAATGTACCAGTGCTACCGCCATGTCTACCACTTCGACATTGACCAATTCAACATCATAAAGCAAAATATATTAAGGAAGCTGAAGAGTTTGACTTTGACCAAGGCATAAGAATACTGTTAGATAGTTATGAAAATAAGTATAGTTCCGCATAGAATATGAGTAGAGTATGTATTGTATATAGTTAGCAAATCTTGCACCATCTATGGAAGCTGTTAGACTCGAGGACGAGTCTTTTTCAACTATAGGAGAATGATGCAAAATCAAGAAGGCCAAGAATTTAGGGAATTCAAGAATCCATTCAAGATTAGAATTTCTTCTCCATCAAGATTAGGATTTCTTATTTCCTGATTCTAGTAATTTAATTTTATATTTAGTAGGATTATATATTTGTAGTCGTAGTCAAACCATGATTGTTAATTGGTATTCTATTCCTACTAGAATTCTTTTTTCTTTTTTAGTTTAGGATATATTTTTCTTAACCTTATTCTTATTCTAGTTTAATTAGGATTAATTTTCCTTAACATCATCATTTTTACTCATTGTAAGCACTATTTAAAAGGCTCAATATGCTGAAAATAAAGATTGATAATTAGTTTTTCTATGCTCTTGCTTCAAGAACATTTTTTGCAATCTTGCTGGATTGAGGAACATGTGGGTGAGGTTTCTTTTCATCTTACATGAGTTTGAAGAACGCTTTCGCTAGTTATGTGAAAAACTTTAGCGGGGTGCTTTTGTTTTTCTCTCTTCTTTATGCGCGAGAGGTACAAAACCTTGAAAGTACATCAAACATCCTGGTGGGTCAAGGCGAGACCATTAATAATCTGGATGATAGAAAAAGGGAGATTATAGCCTATTATTAGAACCTATATGCTGAAACAGAATCTTGGAGGTCCAAGTTCAAAAAAATGGGTGGGTCAAGCATTAGAGAGGAGGAAAGGGAGTGGATGCAAAGAGACTGTTGAGTTGTCCCACATCGGAGGGATTTGAGGTCCTTGGTCTCCTTATATGGCTTGGGCAATCCTCACCTCATAAGCTAGCTTTTGGGGTTGAGTTAGGCCCAAGGTCCATTCTTTTCATGGTATCAGAGCCAGGCCCGTCCCAATTATTGTTACCGATGTTGGACCCCCATTTATGTTGTCCACGCTCCATAGATCTGGGTGTGAGGAGGGGTGTTGAGTTGTCCCATAATGGAGGGATTTAAGGTCCTTGGTCTCCTTGTATGGCTTGGGCAATCCTCACCTCATAAGCTAGCTTTTGGGGTTGAGTTAGGCCCAAGGTCCATTCTTATCAGAGACTTTGAAGAACAAGAAGTACTGGAAAGTTTGAAATTGTGTGAAGCAGACAAGATGGATGCGTCTTAGAGACCAATACTTCATGGAGAAAGGTAATATGTGTGTATAAGACTGAATGGGGGTGCACAAGATCTGTTAATAGTCCATATGTGGTGGGTATCACAATTTTGGAATTCTCTTGTGGTTAACACTAGCATAAAGGTGGGTAATGGAAGAAACACTTTATTTTTGAGTGATAATTGGTTAGGACATGATCCACTTAAAGAGATGTTTCCCGAATTCTATGGTATTACCACCATACCTGAAATTAAAGTGGAAGAAGCCCGGGGACAGCATGGCTGGAATATCACTTTTAGAAGAGGGTTCAGTGATTAGAAAATGGGAAGAAATTTTGACTTCTTTAAAGCTTTGGAAGTTTTCTAGGGTCTCACAGATCGTGAAGATACCTTACTATGGAACAAATGTAAGAATTGGAGCTACACTTTCAAATCCGCCTATCTTGTGCTTTGAAATAAAGGCCAGCATATTGAGGGATGGTCATGGAAGAATATGGAAAGCTAAAGCTCCCTTTAAGGTGGTCTGCTTCTCATGGCTGGGTAGCAAGAGCAGCATGCTTGCCTCAAGAAAACCTGAAAAGAAGGGGATTTCAGTTATTCTAGATGCCCGTTATGGATGTGGTAGAGATCTGGAAACAAACAGCTATTTGTTCCTGCATTGTCCTATCACAGGGCAACTGTGGAAGCCGTTCCTTAGCATTGTGGGCCTCAGATGGACCAAGATAGATATAATCCCCTGCAAAAGATCAAGAAGAATTGTATTCTCTTGTTTTATTTTTGGTGTAAGGAAAGTCATGTAGATAATACAGAGTCCTTCGTTGACATGTTAGGCTTTTTGTAACTTCGATGGATCAGTTTTGATATATCCACCTTGTACATATGGTTTTCTGCATTGCCGTAGTGCGTTTTCTAATATATTGTTACAAGTCTCGTAAAGATTAGAGGTTCTCATCTCAGACTTAACCTAGTAAGAACCCAAAAAGTATAACCAAAACAATAAATCAGCTTACAGAGTGAATATTTTAGTTGTTGTAGGAAACGTGCTTCTAGTTACGTATGATAACACTTTGTAAAATTGCTCATTCTAATGCATTTAAAGCATTGATAATCCTAATGTCGTAAGTTCAATGGTTGGAAAACTTAAAAATTTCTATTCATCCACCCAGAGGCAGATCCAGGATTCTAAGAAGATGGGTGCACTATTACAAAGAGGTGAATCTAGAAGTTATATTTATAAGTTATTACCATGAACCTAAAGGTTAAAATTATAGGTTAATAGGTTAAGTAATAGGTGGATCTATTACCATTTAGAAATTATAGCTTGAAATTCATAATATTCGTGCAATTTTAGAGATTTTTAAGATATATACCTATACTCCATATCAAAAATATTGGGTGATTGGACCATGTTATATCATCCAGTGGTATTAGTTTTAATTATTTGAAAACTTGCTATGACAAAAGGAGATCAAGGATTTCAATGTCTTAGATATGGGAATTTTGAATGAATAAATTAAATTAAAAAAAAAAGAAAAAGAAAAAAAATAATTAATTAAATTCAATTGGGGATGCTAGATATGCCTTCAAATTGAGATTTAAACCTCTAGTTTACTTCTAAAGGTGCACCTAATAATCATTGCATCAAAGGACTCTTTGAGCTAGGGTGCAACATGTATATTTAAGCAATTTAAAAGAAATATAATATTATTATACATGATATAGAGAGACGAGTATGGGTTCATGTGTCCCATGCTCCAACACATAGATACGCCCCTGCATCCACCAACAGATCTGTTAACACTTGAACACATTCCGGTGAAGACCACCTTCAAATCAATTTAGACTGTTCTCTCTAATCCTGAAAACCAGATTCCTGCAGGTTTCTTTTTTTGGTAATTAGCCTTTGTTGTATGCAGTTTATCAGAAGTCCTACTACAATTGAAGATACTTTATGCTCTCTCTTCTATTCCCCCAAAAATAGTTGGGTGCATTAACTACTAAAAGAGATTACTCTATTTCATCCTTGGACTTTTACCTTGGAAATATAAAGTTACTGTCAAAAATGTCGACTATGGAGCTTAGCTAGAAAGAATAACTATGTTATGAAGAACTTTTCCAAGCTGTGGTTCAGAGGATGAGGCTGGGATAAAGATCTTAGGAGACCACGGTCTGAAATCCAGCAGAGGCCAAGTGGACAAAGTTACCCTAGCCTGTATATGTATTGGTGGGAGGATGTAATTACCCAGTGGAATAGTTGAGGTAAGTGCAAGCTGGTCGTAACACCAAGAAAACACCATTGCTATTTAAAAAGAAAAGGGTGCTAGCAGAACAAGATGGTGATAGTAAGTTGTTAGTTTGAAAATGAATGCAATAAAATAAGGCTGAAAAACGAATGCAAATTAGTACACGAGTAAAACGTATTATATGTAGCAAAGCATTGCTCTTCAGATGTTTAGTGTGAAAGCTGATTTTCTCTAAGTTTCTTGCTCCCTTTACGTAAAATTTCTGCTGATTCTCTCTCTCTCTCTCTCTATGTCTGTGCGCGTTCGCGGGGATAAGTGGCTTCGCTGTCGATAACATCATTAAAGTGCTACATGGGAAATGTATCGGCACCCTCTTCCATCGTGATGCCAATAAATGGGCATCAACTGGAGAGATAGGTGCTCGTGAGATGGCAGTTGCCGCAAGGGAATGTTCCAGGCGGCTTCAGGTATATCTAGAGAGACATCTGGCTGTACCCTTTTGTAAACCGCATGGATGTGAATATTTATTCTTTGTTCCTTCACCTCCAGGCACTTTCTTCCCAAGAAAGGAGTAAAATTTTGCAGGATATAGCTGATGCATTGGAAGCAAATGAAAAGGCAATCCTCGCTGAGAATGAAGCTGATGTGGTTGCTGCTCAACAGGCTGGATATGAGAAGTCTTTGATATCTCGGCTGGCATTAAAGCCAGGAAAAGTAAGAGCGTGTTCAGTTTGCAACTTAGTCTGAATGATCATGTACCTTTTTGGTATTCTTGCTGAAAGGGCTACTCCTTTGTCATAGATTTCTAATCTTGCAAAGTCAGTTCGTGTGCTTGCTAACATGGATGAGCCCATTGGTCGCATTTTAAGGAGAACGGAGGTAAGCAAATCACATCAAATATATGTGGCATACGGTAGTTTTTATTGACACGAGGAATAGAGAACAAATTGTGAAAAGGAGTCTTGTGAAGTACTTCTTTAGGAAAAAACTTCTGCACTGTCAGATGATTTAGTGGGTACTGTACTATGTCCATTGACAATTATATTTAATTTGTATTGATAAGAATGGACCTTGGGCCTAACTCAACCCCAAAAGCTAGCTTATGAGGTGAGGATTGCCCAAGCCATATAAGGAGACCAAGGACCTCAAATCCCTCCGATGTGGGACAACTCAACACCCCCCTCACGCCCAGATCTCTGGAGCGTGGACAACATAAATGGGGGCCCAACATCGGTAACAATAATTGGGATGAGCCTGGCTCTGATACCATGAAAAGAATGGACCTTGGGCCTAGCTTTTGGGGTTGAGTTAGGCCCAAGGTCCATTCTTTTCATGGTATCAGAGCCAGGCCAATCCCAATTATTGTTACCGATGTTGGGCCCCCATTTATGTTGTCCACGCTCCAGAGATCTGGGCGCGAGGGGGGGTGTTGAGTTGTCCCACATCGGAGGGATTTGAGGTCCTTTGTCTCCTTATATGGCTTGGGCAATCCTCACCTCATAAGCTAGCTTTTGGGGTTGAGTTAGGCCCAAGGTCCATTCTTATCAGGTATAGCCAAAGCTATTTTGTTGTTGTTTTGTTTCTTAGCCATGAAAAGAACTGGGCTGACTTGTTGGAATATTGGGAGCAGCGGAGATGTCAGATTTCTTAACTAGAAGCCTTTATTGATCAGTGTTCAGTTAGTAGCCTTTAGTTTCAGAGTGAGATGTTGATTTAATGTCTGGAATATTGTCGTCTCGTCCAGGTTGCTGATGGATTAATCTTGGAGAAATCATCATCTCCATTAGGCGTTCTATTGATTATTTTTGAGTCACGTCCGGATGCACTTGTACAGGTAAGCAATGCTGGCAAAAAGAAGTTTTCCACTAGCAGGAAGGTTCTGCTGCATGTCCAATATAAATTTGTAGGGTTCTCTTTTTAGTAGTTATGAAACACTCTTTCTTTACTAACGGCGGGGACAATGGTGATTAACATATGTCTGTATATGTAACCTTCACGGAATTCTCTGCATGCTTGAATTGCATGTCCTTGGATTATACCTTTACAGTTCACAAACTCGTTGCACTTCTTTTGCATGACTAGATAGCTTCTCTAGCGGTCCGAAGTGGGAACGGCCTCTTGTTGAAAGGAGGAAAGGAGGCCAAAAGATCAAACGCTATCTTACACAAGGTTTAATAGTTTATGTTCTCATACACTCTTCGCTGGAGCTTCAGGCTTCCATCATTTCATGTCCAGCTTTGTCACCTTCTCCTCTTTTTCTTTTTTTGTCTTAGGTGATTACCTCAGCAATACCTGGAACTGTTGGTGAAAGGCTTATTGGACTAGTGACTTCTAGAGAAGAGATCCCTGAATTGCTCAAGGTACCTGCCAAATATCATAAATGGGAAACTTATATTCTCCCTCTCTTTCTTTTTTAGGAAATCATGAGCTACACTGGACATATGTTTTTTCTTGCATCCCACAGCATGATGATGTGATTGATCTTGTTATTCCAAGAGGTAGCAATAAACTTGTTTCTCAAATTAAGGCATCAACAAAAATTCCTGTTCTTGGCCATGCTGGTAATTATGTGTTACTTGAGTATTCGTTACTTGTACATGCTAGACTCAAGCTCTGCTTTGATGTCACGGGTTGTTTTCCTGCGATGGTAATATTACTATGTTTGCTTCCAGATGGAATTTGCCATGTTTATGTTGACAAGTCTGCTGACATGGATATGGCAAAGCGGGTTGTTGTGGATGCAAAAACAGATTATCCCGCAGCTTGTAATGCGATGGTAGTTTGTTATACTTTTTCATAAAACAATGTCCAGTTTTAACCAGGTAGTTTATTGATTTCTTTTCTTTTTGTTTTTTTGCAAAAAATTATTTCATTGCTTTCCCCGGTAGGAAACACTTCTTGTGCATAAGGATTTGGCACAAAATGGAGGTCTTAATGACCTGATTGTGGAACTTCAAACAAAAGGTAGAACTTCTTTTTCAAATTTCTTGTGTAATTAAAGCTTCTATATGCTTACTGTGGTGTCTTGACTTGAAAGTAGGGAAAATAGAATCTGAGGGTATTTCTGATAGCAAAATCTGCTTTGTAATGATTATTTTTTGAGTTGCATTAACCACGAGGACACTCTTGTTGTTTTGAGTCTCATCTATAATGAACAACTATGTTGCACGGACTCTCCAAAATGCTACCTAATAGTTTTCACACAATTTTGCGTGCTAATCATTCTGTCCTAATAGTTTTACAACAATAACAACAACAACCCAGTAAATCCCACAAGTGGGGTATAGGGAGAGTAGAGCGTACGTAGACCTTACCCCTACCCCAAGGGATAGAGAGGGTGTTTCCGATAGACCCTTGGCTCGAGCAGACGAAAATGACAATATACCAGTACCAACAACAGAAAGCATAAAAATAATAACATAATCAAAAGTATTAGAAAATAGATGAAAAACAATAACAGTAGCACGTAAGAAAGGCTCGGTACTATGAAAAATGAAAGAGAAGTCTGGACACAACTATAACCACTAGCACTCTAGGACACAACTCTACCAGACTAGACACTCACTCGGTACGGAGTAGCAAAGAGATCCGCTACTCCCTATTCTACAACCCTAATGCTAGACCTCAACACTTTCCTATCAAGGGTCATGTCCTCGGAAATCTGAAGCCTCGACATGTCCTGCTTGATCACCTCTCCCCAATATTTCTTGGGCCGCCGTCTACCTCTTCCTATACTCGTCAAAGCCACCAATCACATCTCCTTACTGGGACGTTTGGACTTCTCCTCCGCAAGTGTCTGAACCATCTGACCCTAGCTTCCCGCATCTTGTCATCTATCGGGGCCACGCCCACCTTCTTCCGAATATCTTTCGTTCTTAATCTTAACCATCCTAGTGTGCCCACACATCCACCTCAACATCCTTATTTCTGCTACTTTCATCCCTGGATATGCGAGTTTTTAACCGGCCAATTCTCTTCCCCACACAATATGGATGGTCTAACCACCGTTCTATAGAACTTACCTTTGAGTCTCAGTGGCACCTTCTTGTCACATAGGACTATGACAACTCTAGATGCTAACCTCTACTTCATCCACCTCACCCATATACGGTGCGCGACATCTTCCTTGATTTCCCCATTCCCCTGAATAATCGACCCTAGGTACTTGAAACTGCTTCTCTTGGGGATGACCTGTGATTCAAGCATCACGTCCACGCCCACTTCCCTCGACTCGGCGTTGAACTTGCACTTTAGGTATTCTATCTTAGTTCTGCTAAACTTGAAACCTTTAGACTCACGAGCCTGTCTCTGAACCTCCAGCCTCTCGTTAACGCCGCCTCGCGTCTCATCAATCAGAACTATGTCGTCAGCTAATAACATAAACCATGACACCTCCTCTTGAATATGGTGCTTCAGTGCATCCATCACCAGGGCAAATAAAAATGGGCTAAGCGCAGATCCTCGGTGTAGCCCCATAACAACCGGAAAATGCTCCGAGTCGCCTCCCACCATCCTACTCCGGGTCTTAGCTCCATCATACATATCTTTAATTGCCCTAATGTAAGCAACTGGCACGCCTTTTGCCTCCAGGCATCTTCAAAGAACCTCCCTAGGTACCTTGTCATACGCTTTCTCCAGGTCAATAAACACCATGTGCACATCCTTCTTCCTTTCCCTGTAATATTCCACCAGCCTCCTAATAAGGTGGATAGCCTCCGTAGTTGAACGACCTGGCGTGAACCCGAAGTGGTTATCAGATATAGACACAGTTCTCCTTACCCTCTTTTCCGCCACCCTCTTCCAAACTTTCATGGTACGACTTAGTAACTTGATACCCCTATAGTTGTTACAATTTTGGATATAACCTATGTTCTTGTACAACGGTACCATCGTGTTCCACCTCCACTCATCTGACATCCTCTTCGTCCTGAAAATAATATTGAACAGCCTGGTCAGCCACTCCAAACCTGCTCTACCCACACCTCCTAGATTCAATCGGAATTTCGTCTGGTCCGGTCACTCTACCCCTACTCATCATACGCATATCCCCCACGACCTCCTCAACCGTAATGCGTCTACAATACTCAAAGTCTCGGTGACTCTCGGAATGCCCCAAATCACCTAGCACTATTTCCCTATCTCCACCTTCTTTCATAAGTCTATGAAAGTAAGTCTTCCACCTACTATTAATTTGTGCCTCTCCCATCAAATACTCTAGCGTCCTTATCTCTGATGTACCTCACATGGTCCAGATCCCGAGCCTTACTCTCTCTTGCCTTGGCCAATCGGAAGAGCTTTTTGTCCCCACCTTTGTCCGCAGTTCCTCGTACAGACGAGCAAACGTAGCAGTCTTAGCCTCCGTGACCTCCAGCTTCGCCTCCCTCCTAACTACCTTATACCTCTCTATGTTTGTCCTCCTCCTCGTCTGTGCTCCCTACTAACCTCAAGTACGTTGCCTTATTCTCTTCCACTTTGCCTTGGACCATTTCATTCCACCACCAGTCGCCTTTGTTCCTGTCAATGTATCCTTTCGAGATCCCTAACACCTCTTTTGGCGCTTCTCTAATACAGTTCGCCGTCGTCGCCCACATAGTACTCGCATCCTCACTACTCCTCCCGGCTCCTAATGTCGATAACCTTCTCTCCAATTTCTGAGCCTTATCCTTAGTCAAGGTTCCCCATGATCCTCGGTCGTCCTCGTGCCGATCTCTTCATTCTCTTTATCATGATACCGACGTCCATCACCAAGAACCTATGCTGCGTCGCGAGGGTCTCCCCCGGAATAACCTTGCGATCCTTACACAACCCTCTATCACGCCTCCCGTGGAGGATGTAGTCAATTTGGGTCCTCACCACCGTACTTTTGAAGTTTCCTAAATAGTTTTAAAATATGGTATATGCTGTCTTTCCTCAACTTTCTTTTTTTGTTGAGAAAAGTGACTTGAGTATCCTGCCATGAAAATAAAGTTTAATTAGATTGAAGAAATGTAAACTGATGTTTGCATTTGTGGCAGGGGTTTCTTTATATGGTGGACCAAAAGCAAGCTCCCTGCTCAAGATTCCAGAGGCGCGTACTTTTCATCACGAATATGGTTCACTGGCTTGCACTGTGGAAGTTGTTGAAGATGTATATGCTGCGATAGATCATATACATCAGCATGGAAGGTGTTATGTTTGCCTAGCTTTTATCTTTTACAAGGCTGCATTATGATTTTTTTTATTTTTCAAATTATTTCGTATTGGAGCTCTTATACTATGCAAACTTTTGCAATCCTTATTTTTATACCCAACTCATTGGCAGTGCCCACACTGATAGCATTATTACCAAAGATCAGGAAGCTGCTGAAATATTTTTACGTCAGGTTGACAGGTACATTCTCATGTTCTCAATTCCTCTTTCGTCATGACTGATGAGTAGTTTCTTCAATCTGATATAACAAGACCTCTGGAATTTGATTAATTTCTGATGGTAAGTTTTGCTCATTATTGTTAATCATTTAATTGGGGGAACTACTAATACCATCCCTGTTTAAACATGTTTGATCTTCTCTTTTCAGTGCTGCTGTATTTCATAATGCAAGCACAAGATTTAGTGATGGGTTCCGCTTTGGACTGGGTGCAGAGGTATATAATCTATCAGTGATCCCAAATTTTCTTTTGGTATCATAGTTTCATATTTGTAAGTATCTTGATTGCTTTTGGGCGAATAGGTTGGGATTAGCACAAGTCGTATTCATGCTCGTGGCCCAGTTGGAGTGGAAGGGTTGCTAACTACTAGATGGTATATCTGTTGTCAACTCTCTTTTGATTTTAATCCCTGTTTTGTACATCATTCTGACTTAAGTCCTATCTGGAAAACTACCACTCTTGAGAGATTGCCGTCGGAACAAGAGACTTCTCAAGTCTCTTTGGCAATTCATGTATCCCTTATGATAAAAGAGAAAATAGAAGTAACCAAGATGACGTTGTCAGTTAAATCACTTTATGTTAGTCTAAAATGAAGTCTCTCAGCTTGACCTAGATCCCATGTGTTGTTCCCTATAAGACATGTCCTCCAGCTTTATTGCATTTGCTACAACTTCTTGTTTATCTTTTTCATTACAGGATCAAATCTGACTGAACTGGCCCCACTTTAGTTTTTCTTGACCAAAACCAGTCTTTTATATCAAGTGTAGCCAGATCTCTGTGCATAATTGCATATCCAGCCTGCAGTCCATTACCCGGTAGTTTTCTACTTGGCAAGATTTGGATGCGGTAGGCCAAAGGACATACATCACAAAACTCCTTAGCTAGTTCATATTGTTCGTTTAAGTAATAAGTCCAAAAAGAGTTTGAACTTTTAAGTTCTTGAGCACGCTGTCGAGTAAAGTCAAAGAATTACTATATTTCCCTTGACCAGAAAGAGGTATTACATTTCTGCTTATACATTGAACAGGTGTGCGTGTGTATAGATATACCCTTCTCTGTTTGTGCCTTCTTCTATTAGATGCATGCTTTTATTGCATGTTGCACATAAAGCCCGGCAGATGCTTGACTTTTTTTTTCTTTTTGCTTGGAAAATACTGGAAAATCACACGAAAATGGATGCGTAAAAATGATCATCTCTGACTAAAATTGGAGATGGAGACCTAATCTCAAGAATCTACTCTATAGTTGCTGTATGTATTTTTTGCCATGAGCACTTGATTCTTATCAGAAATCTTTCTTGACTCTCTTCTTTAGCAGTGTTATGAAATAGGCTGGTAAGACAAATTTCATTTAGATTGACAGCTATTCAAGAGGCCTGAATGCTTTATCCCCAAAGTGAAAAAAAAAAGAGATCAGAGGCATGAATTTGCGATGGTTTTAACTGGGTGTATGGTATGCGCAAGAGGAAGAGTTTAGTAGCTGTACAAAAATTAGGCCAAATACATAAGTGGCCACCTAAAATTGCCACGATTTTTTATGCACTTCAACTAAGGCTCTTTCCTATTAGACACATAAAAGTATATCTAAAATGTGTCTATTGAGCACTTCATTGACAATCAGTCAAAAAAACAAAGCGAGTGTAAATTCACTCGCGGATCATGTGGCAAATCGACGAATGGATGAAGACGTGTTATTTCGACCCAATATAATTATTAGAAATTTACTCTGAGGAATTTTTTTAAACAAAAAAGACTGTTTTCACTAAAAATCCTCCCCCCCCCGCCCCACTTCCCCCAATTGTCTTCCCCGCTCACCCAAAGCCCGGTTCAGTTCCCAATTCCCCCCCATTCACTATTGTTGTAACCTTAGTCTTGCTTCATCTCTCATTTTGATTACAAGAGAAATTCAAAAAACCCTCTATAAACAGCTGCTACAACAAGAGAAAAACCAACAGTATCTGAGCAAGCAACAACCAAAAAATATCCGACCAGCAGCGGCCATGAAAAAAACTCTAGCATGGTCCAAAAATTTATTCTACGGCAAACCTGCACAACGAGCCGACCCTTTGTCTCCTTTTGTTCTATTCTCTCCTCATTTCAGATGCACATTAAAAAATCCATGCACCTTCAAAATAATATTAGAGAACCAATGAGTTTGACCGGATATCTCGCCGGCGATTCCAGTTCCGTCAGTGACAACAAGACGATGAAGAAGATTTTGATAATAAGCTGAAGGAGATTTTTTAGGAAATAACAAATGATTCTTTGTTGTTCTTCTCGGTCTTCTCCTGAGCACTCAAGAGAACTGTTATACACACAACATGACATGTCAATAATTTTGTGTTTATAGCACACATTTATTGAAGTTGGGAGTGCCTAATAGGAAAGAGCCTAAGTTGAAGTGCTAACACACATTTACCTCTGCTTTTTCCAGCCGTTTCTTTCTTGATTTCTTATATAGGGATTTGTCTTTGTTAAAGTTTTCTTAAGGCCGTTTAGTTGGTTTCCTTGGGCATAACACACTTACATGCATTTTGTTGAAATTATTTAGCCAATGCTGCAATTTTCTGTAGGCTTGCGAGGGGAACTGGACAAATTGTTGACGGTGATAAAGCAGTTGTCTACACTCACAAAGACCTTAGTGGACTTGAGATTGCATAGTTGACAGCATTGGTTGTCCAGTTATTTTTTAGGAAGATCTTCTGTTGTACTATTGGATGTGGGTAAAGCAGGTTTGATGCTTACTCTCTGTACGTTCCAGTCATGGATCGACTTATCATCATTTGTATGCTATAGGTCAAAAGCAATGTAATATTATTTTGTATATCAAAGTTTCACTGCTGCATTATATTAAAGTTTCACTGTAACATGTTGCATTATAAACTCGCACGCTAATTATTATTTTTTCTTACTAACGGTGGTCCGTTACTTTCCAAAAAAAAATTTTCATAGAAAAGAATTGAGTTTCATTATTATTATTTTTTCTTAATGATGGCGGTCTGCTACTTTCCATTTACACAGGTACCTGATAATTGCGCCTTCAGGCTTGGGCGGATGGAAAGAAATTATCCTTTTTAGTCTTTGCTAGGATCTGAACCCTGGTCTCCCATATATGTATTCATTTCATAGGCTACTAGGCTACAACCTTGAGTCCAAATTCGAATTTCATTAAATTTGTTGCTAAAGCTGATTTTCCCCCACCTCTGAAAGTCAGAATTGTTGGGGCTCCGGGCAATAAATATATGGGGAGTGCCCTTACCGAACTTTTTATAGAGAAAGCGTTGTCGGCACTCCCCAAAAACTAAAGGCATTTTTACCTATCTATACCCTATAGCAAATCTTATAACCAAAAATGTTCACCAATTGGTATTTACCTGTGTTGTCCACATTATCCCTACAAAATATATACCAAGCCCATAAATAGTGAGATTCTACCAAAAAAAATGCGCGAGATTGTAGAGGGAGGATCTGCGTGTGATCCTATCAGCATTTAATTCGAAATTTGAAACGGAAGTAAATCCGTAGCTGCGTAAATCTCTCCTTCTCTATATATTTTCCATCATTGATAGCCATTAAAATCTTGAAAGCTTTGAATTCAAATTTGGGTTTTCAAAAATCATTATTTGTAGTTTATATCTTAATTTTGAGGGGTTTTGGTGAAGATTATACTTGGTTTTGACTGAATTTCATATTGAAGCTCGTCGAAGAAGACATATTTCCAGAAATTGTGGTTAACTTGTAGTTAAATTGTAGAATTGTAGATAAATTGTAGATACAATGTAGATAAATTGTAAATAATTTGTAGATAAATTATAGATTGGGAAGACTAAAACTTCTACAAGTCTTCTATAATTATGTCGAAAATACTAATTATGCTACAATTGAAATGGGGATTGGGGTATTAAGATTCAATGTATTCAGTTTAAATATTGTATAAAGTTGTATTGTTTTTAAGAGTATCTACAAAATTACTACATTTATACCACAATTAAACTACAATCTTGTGTCATAAAAAATATTGACAACAAAATTTAGTCCTCATCTACAAAATTTCTACATATAAACTTACAAGAACTATAGTACGTACCTTTAATAAAATTAATAGTAAGAAATGTTTAATCTTGTGTTTAGAGAACTGAACACATTTCTTTTCATGGTTTTTCATAAAATTAAATTGCCATGGAATTAACTGAAGGTAAATTGGATTGGCAACGGAATAGTACTGGATTGAGGTCCGAAAAGATAGCTAGTTAACAAGATAAAAAATTTGGTTTCAAGCATTACACATTTATTAAGGAAGGGATACACTGACTTCTCCATAGCATTAGTTTACATGAATGCCGTATTCATGAAATCGACCAATCTATGTTTCAACCCCAAACTAATCTATTTGCTATATAAATTCGCTGTAATGTGGGGGTGTGGGGGTGGGAGGAGAGAGAGGTAGATAAACTAAAATTGGAGAATATATGCTTCTAAAATCATGCCTAGAATAAATGAACCAATAATTATACCCTTAATTTGAATTATGGTATATAAATTGAAATTTCTTATGCTTAAATGTAATAAACACAAACCTTAAACATGAGAGGTAATAAGGTTTGCTATATGGTATACATAGGTAAAAATTCCCTTTATTAATCTATTTTTTTTTAAAAAAATTTATGCATAATGTATTGTTAATAATTAGTTACTATCTTTGAATTTGACTTTAAACATACTTAACTTTTTTTTATAGAAACAATAATTTTATACATTACAATTATTTATTCTAAAATATATTCTATCTTAAATTGGGAAGTTGCTAACATAATAGGATAGTATTTTGATTATATGTAAAAGTCAAAATAGAAAACTGATTATAGTATAACAATTTAAAAAAAATACAAAGATGAAAATAGAGATAATACGAGGATCTTTCCATTTTGAATTAATTAAAAATTAAAATAAATTAAGTAAATAAGACATAAAGATATTATTGACAAGTTTAGAAAATAAAAAATTGCGAAAAATAAAATAAAACAAAGCTCCAATAAAGTTGGTGTTTTAAAATTATTTTAAAATAACAAAAATATATTGCCAATTCAAATTGAGAGTAGTTTATTTTCTAATATGGTAATGTGTATATATATAAAACCTACCAATTCAAATTGCCTTTTTTTATTATAAAAAATAAAAATTTGAACTCGAATTTAAAGATAAAAATATTTTTTCGAATTTACAGATTAAGTTGAGATAAAAGAAAAGATCATTTGCTTACGGCACATACTGCAAAAATTGCAGTGATTAAGAATATTAGTAGATGTATGACAAAATAATAAAAGTACTTATATGTATATATTTTTGAAAAAATTAAAAACTACAATTTGATTTAAATAAGATAGTATTTATATTTATTGTAAAATTTAAAATTATGAAAATTTAGTATTATAGAAGAAAACATGTACAAAGATGAAAATAGAGATACTACGAGGATTTTTTAAATTTAAATTAATTTATAAAATAAAATAAGTAACTAATACACAAAAATATTATTGATAAATTTTGAAAATTGAAGAATTGTGAAAAATAAAATAAAATAAATCTTGAACAAAGTTGAAACTTTAAAATTATTTTAAAATAGTAAACGAAAATAAAAAATTAAAACTGCCAATTCAAATTGGGGAATATTTTCTTCCTAACATGGTTGTCTATATTTACAAAATCTTCCAATTCAAACTGCCAATATATGTTTTTTAATAAAGAAAATAATTTGAATTTGAGTTTAAAGATAAAAATATTATTTCGAATGTACTGATAAAAATATTTAAGTTGAGATAAAAGAAAAGTTCATTTGCTTATGGTAGATAATACAAAAATGGCAATTATTAAGAATATCAGTAGCTTTATGAAAAAATAGTAAAACTACTTATTTGTTTATAGTTTTAAAATTTTCAAAATTTACAATTTGATTGAAATATGACAGTTTTTTCGGTTATATGTAAAATTCAAAATGAAGAAAACTTTCTAATATGTTACAGTATATAAATGTACAAAGATTAAAATCGAGATAATATGAGGATCTTTCAACTTTAAATTGATTTAATAAATAAAATAAATTAAGTAAATAATAAACAAATATATTATTAATATATTTAGAAAATTTAAAACCTGTGAACAATAAAATAAAATTTTAAAAATATTCGTTTGAGAAGTAAGAAATATTATGTCAAAAGGAGTAGTGGACAATGATATTAACCCAAGTGACGCGCTAATAAATCGTGAAGAAGATGCATCTGCTAGTTTTTGCAGCTCGTAAATCGGAGACTATATCTGATGAAGATTGGGATTTCGAGCACCAATAAGTATGTGGATATATACTACAATGAGTTGAAGATAATGTTTTGCAATTATATTGTGAATGAGACACGTGCGAGATCATTTTAGGAAAACCTAGAGACTCTTTATGTTTCAAAAATTGGGATCAACAAGTTGTTCCTAGTAAAGCAATCGATGACCTTTAAATACAAGGAGGGCAGTCCTATCTTTGATCATATAGATAATCTTCGGGGTGTCCTTGATCAACTGTCTGGAATGACAGTTAATTTTGATGATGAGATACAATGATTGACTTCTTAATACTCTGCCACCCTTGGAAAACTCTTCGTGTTTCTTTGACAAATTCAGCTCCTGGTGGTAAGGTGACCATGGAATATGCTAAGAGTGGTGTGTTGAACTAGAAAATATGGATAAAATCTCAAGGTTCGTCCTCACAAGCAGGTGTCTTGGTTAAATAAGAACATGGGAGAGATAGAACAAGAGATTCGAGGAATAAAGGTAAAAG
Organism: Nicotiana benthamiana; assembly: GCA_034376525.1. Classification (NCBI taxonomy): domain Eukaryota; kingdom Viridiplantae; phylum Streptophyta; class Magnoliopsida; order Solanales; family Solanaceae; genus Nicotiana; species Nicotiana benthamiana. Next base: position 49,971,136 of record CM067338.1, on the reverse strand, counting down.
CATCCGTAAGTCAAGGTCCAAATACCATAATAATACGTGCAACCATTGGAAAGAAAGAAGATATCAAAATGTTCTTCCACAAGATAAAGTAAGACACAATAGAAGGAAAGAAAGTTAAAAATAACGAGAACAATGTTAGATGACCTTTCTTTTGTTTATGATGAAAATTTCATCAATTTAGTATCCCATGAGACGAGCTGGATAGTAGATTCTGGGGCTACCTTACATATCACACCAAAAAAAAAAGATTTTTTCTCATCTTATATTCCTTTTGATTCCGGAGTTTTAAAGATGCACGATGCAGTGAAGTCAAAGTGTTTGGTGTTGGCATAGTTTGTTTGAGAACTAATAATGGTTCAACATTAGTTCTTTTGAATGTAAAAGATACTTTCCTTTTAATTTAATCTCCGCGGGAAGATTAGATGATGAAGGTTACCATAATATCCCTCTTTAATGGCCAATGGAAGCTCACCATGGGCTCGTTGGCCTCGATGAGTCAATTCTTCTAATTTATATGTGACACATGACTCTATTCTTAATGATTCCATAAACCCGGTAGAAAGTGACACATTATCAGGATTGTGGCAGAAAAATTGAGTCATATGATCGAGAGGGAGATTAGGTGTTTGGCTAAGAAAAGTGCTTCCTATAATGAAACAAGAAAAACTGAAAAAGTGTATCCATTGTTTAGCTGGCAAACAGAAAAGGGTTTCCTTTTATAACTATCCTCCTTCAAATAAACCCGAATTATTGGAGCTAGTACACTATGATTTATGTGATCCTTTTATACTAAAGTCAAAAGGCGGTGAACTTTATTTTGTTACACTCCTTGATGATTATTCTCGCAATCTCTGGATGTATAATCCAAAGATCAAGCACTTGGCGTATTTAAGGAATTTCAGGCCTTAGCTGAAAGACAAACAAGAAAGAAATTAAAATGCATTAGCACTGAAAATGGTGGTGAATATTGTGGTCCCTTTAATAACTATTGCAAAGAACAAGGAATTCATCATTAGAAAAATCCCCCCAAGACGCCTTAATTGAATGGTTTGACAGAGAGGATGAATAGAACTCTAGTTGAGAGACTTAGATGTTTTCTTTTAGAGGCTAAATATTTAAATACATTTTGGGCAGAAACGCTTAATGTTGTTACTTAGGTATCAATTTGTCTCTTGTTATTGCTTTGGATGGTGATGTCCCAGATAGAGTTTGGTTTACCAACGATGTTTCTTATGATAACTTGAGAGTATTTGGACATAAAGCTTTTGTGCATGTTTCTGAAGATGAGAGATAGAAATCGGATGTCAAAACTAAGCAATGCATTTTTATCGGTTATGGTCAAGATGGGTTTAGATATCGTTTTTGTGATCCAATTGACAATAAACTTATTAGAAGTTGTGATGAAATATTCTTTGAAGACCATACAATAGAATATATTGACAAATCTGAGTAGATAGATTCTCAAAGTAATGAGAGCTTATTTGATATTTATATACTTTCCACTGATAAGACACCTATTGCACATGAAGGAACCCAAGATAATAATGAATATAATGATCAAGATCAAAATAATCATCATGGTGTAGATGATATAGATGCTCCAACTTATGAAGTTGTAGTTGATCAGCAACTAATTCATGCTCAGGTAACTATTTTTAATGCTTATGAAAACTTTGTTAGAAGATTTATATGGGAGAAGCAAATATCAATGCGCTATCCTCCTGATGAGTATGTACTTTGACTAACATGGGAGAACATGAGAGTTATGATGAAGCCATGCAATATACTAACAAAGATCAGTGGATAAAAGCTATGGAAGATGAAATGAAGTCACTCTTGAAGAATGGCACATATGAGTTAGTGAAATTGCCTAAAAGTAAGAGCGCTTTATCAAACTAAAGGATATTCAGAGTAAACAAGATCAACCTACCTTTGTGCCTAGGTACAAGGCGAGGTTAGTTGTTAAGGGTTTTGGCCAAAATAAGGGAGTTGAATTTGATAAATTTTTCTCCCATGTAGTAAAGACGTCTTCTATTCGTGTGGTTCTAAGCTTAGTCGCGAGTATGGATTTCTAGGTTGAGAAGATCTAATGACAATCCTTCGAATATTCTCACAAAGGCAGCAATTGTGGATAAGCATGCATTTTGTAGAAAATTGGCAGGCATAAATCATGTCAATAGTTCCTATACTTGAAGATATAGTTGGCCTCTTGGCTAGAGGGGGAGTTTTTTGGGTGATGCCATGTTGTCCAGCCAAAGGCCCAATGCCTTAATTCTATTCTCGTTTGGTTCTCGTTCTTATTCTGAATTGGATTATTTTTATTCTTATTATAATAACCCCGACCAATTATTTTAAGCTCTAGCACGTCTTTCGACGGTTTGAGGCCATGAGCAGCTTCACTTCAGGTATTATGACTTGTATATGTGATCGAAATTGAATTTCGGGAAGTTCAAAGTTGATTTGGAAAGGAAATTCTCATTTGGCAAGCTTTAAGTTGGAAGAATTGACAAAGGTGTATTTTTTATTAAATGGTTTCGGAATGATGATTTCGGACTTGGGCACATGACCGGATCGAGTTTTGGATGATCGGGGAACGTTTTGATGCCTATTGTAGAAGTTAGTATTTTGGAAGAATTTCATAAATTTAGTTTGAAGTTAATTTCAATGTTATTGATGTTCGTTTGGGATTTTGAGTCTTGGAATAGCTCCGTACAATGATTTTGGTATTGGGAGCGCGTTCGGAAGTGGATTCAGATGTTCGTAGGTCATTTTAGAGTCGTTTGGCGAAAGTAATTTGAAGGTTTTTGAGGAGTTTGACTGGAAGTGGAATTTTTTGATATCGGGGTTTTATTTCGATTTTGGAAGTTGGTTTAGTTCTGTAATGTCAAATGTGACTTGTCGGCAAAATTTGAGGTCAATCGAACGTAATTTGATACTTTTTGTTGGAAACACGTTCTCAAGGCTTTATACTAAAACGTGTGTTCTTATGTGTAGGTTTTGATGAATGACAAACAAGCGCAAATTGATATATGACGAAGTTCAAGTACAAGCGCACAATTGGTGGATAACAAGATTCAAGCAATACAAAGTTTTATAGTTTAAATGAGTCATTCTTAATTGTGATCTTGATCCGACAACTTGACTCATGATATGGCTTCTCTCGTAAAACTATTTTTACAAAATCATGCATATTTAATTTAATGCTAAATGATTTTAAATCATGCATATTTACTTTAGTCAAAATGATTTTTAAACATGCCTCTAAAAAATCTGGACTAAGATAATCGATTATGTACTTATGATAATCGATTATGTTAAGCCAAGACTGCATGACAATCGATTGTGAACTAATGACAATCGATTGTGTTAAGGCAGTGAGCATCAGGCATTTCAAACCTGCATGACAATCGATTGTGAACCTTATGACAATCGATTGTGATGAGGCAGTGTACATCAAAGTTTTTCAAAACTCAGAATAATCGATTGTGAAGCTAATGACAATCGATTGTGAAGAGACAGTGTCCATCAGATTTTTCAAAGTCACAAAATAATCGATTGTGAACATATGACAATCGATTGTGTTGAGGCAGTGTCTTCCAGACTTTTTCAAAGTTATTAAATAATCGATTGTGAGTATATAACAATCGATTGTCACGAGGCAGTGTCTAAAATGATTTTCAAAGTCTGATAAATAATCGATTATTAACATTGCACAATCGATTGTGAAGCTGACCGTTGTCGTAAAGTTTTCAAATACCGTCAGGTAATCGATTGTTGATTTTGTACAATCGATTGTTGAAATTAAAATCTGGAAAAGATTTTTTGAACGTTGCTGAATAATCGATTGTCGATTTTGTACAATCGATTGTTGAAATTAAAATCTGGAAAGGATTTTTTGAACGTTGCTGAATAATCGATTATTGATTTTGTATAATCGATTGTTTTGCGTAAAATCTGAAAATGATTTTTTGAACTTTACCAATAATCGATTGTTGATCTTGGACAATCGATTGTTAAGCGTAAAATCTGGGATTGATTTCTGGAACGATTGGCAAACAATCGATTGTGACTTCTTGACAATCAATTGTCACACAGTAAAATCAGCAACTCTTAATTGGCAATTAGGCAACGGTAATGCCAAGTTTTTCAACTATAAATACAGCTTCATTTCAGTGTTTTAAACACAATAACACACAACAACTGATCATACAATTGCTATAAGCTTGCATACTCTATTGCTTATCATTTTATATTCATTACATAAATTTTGAGAGCCATATTATTGTTCAAAGTTGTTGTGATCTTGAGCTTACTTCTTTTACTCATATCTACTCATTAAGGAGTGTTTTGTTTGAGTGTTTAGTGTTTTGTACACTTGAAGAGAATTGTGATTCTCTTGTTGTAAGGAACTTGTGTTTCCTTGGTCGAAGTCTTGGAGTGTTGTATCTCCGAGCAAGATTGTTGAGGCTTGTGTCCTCAGATTGTAAAGGTTGGTTAGGCACCCGTAAGCTTAACAGTGAAGTCTTGGAGTGTTGTATCTCCGAGCAAAGGTGTTAAGGCTTGTGTCCTTAAGTTGTAAAGGTTGGTTAGGCACCCGTAAGCTTAACAATGAAGTCTTGGAGTGTTGTATCTCCGAGCAAAGGTGTTAAGGCTTGTGTCCTTAAGTTGTAAAGGTTTGTTGAGCACCCGTAAGCTTGACAAGTTAGTGGAAAATCTCGAGAGAGTCTCTCGGGGACTGGACTAGCCACTTGTTGTGGTGAACCAGAATACATCGATGCGTTCTTTCCTTTTTGTTTACTTAACGCACTTATTTATTTCCTGCAAATTTCAAATTCCGCAAGTTTACGCTAAATTTTATTATAACGCTATTCACCCCCTCTAGCGATAAGCGTATTATCTAACAATTGGTATCAGAGCCCAACTCTCTGAAGACTTAACAGTTTGAGAGAACCATCCATGGCTTCTACTCGTGACTCTTTTGCAGGAATAGGTGAAGGTGATTTTAACATGTTGCCCCCAATATTTGATGGAAAAAATTACTCATATTGGAAAGATCGGATGAGAATTTTCATCACAGCCAACAACTTTTATCTATGGCAAATCATCAAGCATGGTGATCAAATGACAACAAAAGTTGGGAAAGCCAAGGTAAGTGAATACAACACTAATGCAATAAATATGTTGTATAGCGCCTTGAATCAGGAAAACTATCAGAAAATTTCCCACTACAAAACCGCCAAAGAGATGTGGGATAAGCCGGAGGAAATGTATGAAAGCATGCCTCAAAAAGCGGACAGCTCATATGATGAATCAACTGGCCAATGTCTCATGGCAAACGAAGAAGAAGAGGTAAGTACGTCCAACTCTCACTCGCTCGAAGAAATGCAAAATGCTTATAATAAATTATATAGTGAGTTTGTTGATGCTTCCAAGACTATTAAAGATTTGCAGAAAACTCTGTCGTTGCAAGAAAAAGATTTTCAAAAACAACTCTCTCTAAAAGAAAAAGATTTTGAAAAACTGGTTTTAGAAAATGAGAAGTTGAAAGAGGAAAACAAGTTTTTCGGAAAAAGAAGCGCCGATAAGCCCGAAAGCTCTATTAGAAAGTGTACTTCTTGCTTGCATCTCAAAAATGAAGTAGAAAGGCTTAAAGGCACATTAGATAAGTTTAACTCTTCGCACAAAAATTTGAATGATGTTCTTGATAATTTGAAGTCAACCAAGCATGGCATAGGGTTTAAGAATGAGCCTAAAGAAAAGGTTGAAGCTAAACCCCAACAACCTAAGGCTCAACCTAGGACTAATAATAAAAATGCTTATCCTAAAAATAGCAATCCTAGAACCAATATGCATGCTAGACTAAATGTTGAACATTTTAGAAGACCTAGCAATGACTTACCACCTAGAAATAACTACCCTAGAAATGATGCATATTATAGGCCAAATACTAGAAGGAATTTTGAACCCTTTAGAGCACCTAGAAATGATTTCCAACGTAGAAATAATTATTCTAGAAATGCTGCTCATAGTAGGAGAAATGATGTTCATAAAGCGCGCAATAGTCATAATGCTGAAAATAGAGTAAACCATTTTCGTCCATCAAGTTACTATGAACCTAGAAGGATGCATAACCCCAACGTGACTTGTCATTATTGTAGACGTATTGGTCATATTGCTCCTGCATGTTTTACACGACATAGACATATCACTCAATCGCATCATTATGATATGCCTAACCCCCAAGGACCCAAAATGGCATGGGTACCAAAAGATCATTAATCTGTTTTGCAGATGTGCTTGAAAGGCTACAGTATTGTAGTAGATGCACCGAGCACGACACCTCATTGCATCAAGAGGAAATTTTGGTTAGTTATCATTTTTGACAAAAACTGAATTGTTGATATGTGCTAGCAACCAATATTGACTTATTTGTTGTTAATTTGGTTCCCTTATTGTTGAATCTTTGATAAGCTTAGTCGTAATAGTTGATGTGCATTAACAATTGAGATATCCTTGTCAACAATCAATATCAATTAGCTTTGTTGATTCATATGCTGAAAACGTGTTGTTAAATGACAATTGGTGTCAATTAGTTTACTTGTTAGTTATCTCCTTTTAAAAGATCAAAACTGTTGATATGTATTAACAGTTAGCTTGATAAAATCATTTCATTCATGATTTGACAATTGCTATATGTGGTTTAAATAACTGTTAGTATACTGTGTGGTGTGTATTATCTATTAGCATATTCTTCAAAAAGTCTTCACTCACGTTTTTGATGAATGCTATCATCAGCTTTGAAAAATAATTGAGATGTCTCATGTTTCTAACAATTGACAAAAATCCTTCTGTTAAAAATCGTCTCTTGATGAACACATCCTTTGGTCTGGATAATGGTTGGTATGTTCTTTAAAATTCGATGTATGGTTGATCTGTTAACAGTCAATACTCGTTTGTAATATGCTTTACTAAAAATAACAATTTGTATCACTGTTACTAAAATAACTTTTGGTACACTTGTTATGTCATCCAACAAATGGGTTTATCATTATTTTATAACAATTGGTATATCTATGTTGGTATGTCTTGATAAATTTCTGATTAAGGGGAAATAGATTGCATGAAGTTTACTATCTTCTTGATGACAGAATTTCAAAACAACTCTCTATATTGGCAATGTTATTTTCTTTAAACTTTCATGCCACTAATATCTTGCATTCCAAATCTTGTGGAAAATGATATCGTAGAAAATATTTGTATTACTTTGGAGAAACTAATAAGTGTCATGCAAGGAATCTGTAAATCGCATTTGAGATATCATTGATAGACAAGCTTAATTTCTTCTTGGAGCTGCAAATTAAGCAAATGAAAGAGGGAACTTTCATTTGTCCATCTAAATGTCGTAAGGAGTTGCCAAATCAATTCGAAAAGAGCAACACCAAACCAATGGTCACTTCAATGAATTTAGATGACAATCTTGACAGAAATGTGAAAGGTAAGACGAGCAATACCAAGAACTACACAGGTATGATCGTTCCTCACTTTACATTATTGCTAGTAGACTTGATAAAATATTTAGCGTTTAATGTTGTGTTAAATGTAAATCATGTCCAAATGAAGTATTGAATGCGGGTAAACGTTGATCTAAATGCATACATTTTAGGTTGCATTTATATTTTAATTACTGACTTGAGCGTCGGAGACGTTTAATTCTATTTTGCAGGCATCACCCTAAAGGTAGGGGGAATTATTAAGTTTTGGCACAGAACAATCGATTGTTCCAAGCAAATAATCGATTATCTTACTGTGCAGAAAATCGATTAGCAGTATCACTAATCGATTGTTTATGGTTTATGTTTATTATGCAGTTTTGTTAATTAATTGATTCTTTAACTGCAAAATCGATTTCCGTCTCAGCCATTCAGCAATGCTTTTCCAAAACAATCGATTGTTTCAAAATATAATCGATTATTCTCAAAATCAGAAAATTTCTGTGCTCACTGTAACATAACAATCGATTACCATATTTTGACAATCGATTATTTCATGTCAGTAATTCAAATTTTTTTTTACCGTTTGGTTCTGCAATCGATTTGTGTCAGTTTCGAGATTCAGTCAAATCTTAATGACAATGGATTATCTCATTCCAACAATCGATTGTCTAACGGTCAGTAAGATTTATTTTTACCGTTTCTGACTGTTTCAGCTTTCAATTTTCTGCAGATTTCTTCCATTAATGAAATGACTTTCTCCCCTCTATAAATAGGCTCCATATATGTTCATTTTTATTCACTCAAGCATCAACTTTAGCTCTCAAACTATCAAAATTCTTTCAAGTCTCTTGCAAATTCCAGCAATACTCAGTGAAAATGTCGGGCCGTCACTCCAAACGTTCCCGTTCTGCTAGGCATGGTGCATCCTCCTCTGCTGCTCCAAACTATCCTTATCAAGATGGTTCCGTTCTATACTTTAATTCTGACATCAAGCTTACTCATTTTTTAACAAAACTTGAAAAGCGCGACATTCTTCCTCCCCGCTTTTCAACCAACAAGTATCTTGAATCTTATGGCCCTGCTGCAAGTATGCTAAAAAATTGTCAACTTCTTGACTTCTTACTTCTTACCCATCCTTACATCAATACTACATTGATTCAAGCATTTTACTCCAACCTTCATGAGGATGATGACGGTGAGCTTGTGACAAATATAAATGGTGTTCAAATTCTTCTTTCCGATGAAAACCTTCATACCATTGCCCGTCTTCCTCATAATGGTGAAGACATTTTTCGGTACATCGGAGAGGCCGGAGCCCTTTTTGATAAAACAGTCCTCCTACATCAAACCGGACTTACTTCTTATGATCCAAATCTTTCTTTCCGTCGTCCTACAATTACGGGAATAGATCCCAATTATCGGTTGATTTTCTATTTCATCACCCAAGTCCTCAAGCCTCGTAAGCATAACCATACTACCATTTCCCAAGAGGACACCAAGCTCATGCATGCCATAATAACCGGAGCTAACATCAATTGGTGTCGGTTCATCAAGATTCACATGCGTGACGCTATCGGAGATGATAGGCCTCTTCCTTATGCTCTCCTCATCATGAATTTTCTTGAAGCCTCCGGATTCATCACTTCCAACGGTCCTCTCAAAAAGAGTACCAAGAAGTGGGAAATTTCAGAATCCTCCTTTCATCATGACGGTGATCATGCAGCGCCTGCTCCTCCTCCAACCCGTCGAACTCGTCCGCCTCAAGAGCCCACTCTCCAATCCATTTCCGACCAAATTGCTTCCTTGACCACCTCTGTTGGTCAATTGACAAATGAGATCCATGGATATTTTGACCATGTTCATTATCCATTATGCGTATGACCGGATCGGATTTTGGATGACCCAGGAGCGTTTCAGCGCCTATTGTGGAAGTTAATATTTCGGAAGAATTTCATAAATTTAGGTTGAAGTGCATTTCAATGTTATCAATGTCCGTTTGTAATTCTGAGTCTAGAACTAGCTCCATATGATGATTTTGGTATTGGAAGCGCATCCAGAAGTGGATTCGAAGGTTCTTACGTCATTTTGGAGTCATTTGGAGAAAGTTAGAAATTTGAAGGTTTTTGAGGAGTTTGACAGGAAGTGGACTTTTTGATATCGGGTCTGATTTCAATTCCAAAATGGAGTAGGTCCACAATGTCAAATCTGACTTGTGTGCAAAAAGGTCAATCAGACGTGATTTGATAGGTTTCGGCATCGAATGAAGAAGTTTGAAGTTTTAGAGTTCATAAAGTGTGAATTGGGGTTTGATTCATGATTTTGGGTTGTTTGAGGTGATTTGAAGGCTCAACTAAGTTTGTAAAGAGTTTTGGGACGCGCTGGTATAATTGGTTGAGGTACAGAGGGCCTCGGGTATGTTTCGGGATGGTTTCGGACAATGTTTGGGTGTTTGGAAGCTTTAGTTTTCTAGTGTTCATTTGTTGGTATTGTAGGTATCGCAAATGCTAGTATTGGTTCGCATTTACAAGAAAGATTTGCAATTGTGAAGAAGCCTAGTCTGGGCTTGGATCGCAATTGCGAGAAAGGCGGTTGCATTTGCATGCCTGACAGAGTTTGCATTTGCGAGTTCTGGGTCACATTTATGACATAAGCAGTAGAAACCTAGGGTTCGGATTTGCGAACCATGTGTCGCAAATGCGACATCTGAGGCCTGTGCACATCTCTTAATTTCGAGACTTAGACCATTTAGCTCATTTCCTTTCATCTCTTGGGCGATTTTTGGAGCTTTTGGAAGAGGGTTTTTGCCTAGCACTTTGAGATACGTAATTTCTACAAAACATAAGATTAATACATAGATTGTGGATAGATTAACATGTAAAAATTGGTGAAATGACTATACTAAGTTATGACCGCGAAAATTGTTATGGAATTTGGTAAAAATCATATTATTTGACTTCATCACGTTATGGGTAACTACTTTCTTCGAAAATTTCCGGAATCCAAGCATGTGGGGTCGGGGATGAATTTTAGGAATTCACTCCGAGGCTACGTACTCATGATGTGGCGTGCGTAGCTACTATTATGCTTATGTCTGGGTCGTCTAGGATCAAAACCATGTTGTATTTGCGATGCTTGCATCCTACTTGTTAATTTAGCCGTTAAAACATATTGGAACTTGATAAAGGAATTTCAAAAGGTTGAACTTCACCTACTTGGGTTTTGGACGGGTCATTTGACCGTTAATGAGAATTGATATTTCTTTGAACATCAAACCTAAATAAATTTCTTGAGACTGTTAGGATTATGACTTGATGATTTGAACTTGACGTACTTCTTTCATCGTGTTGGTCTTTCTACTTTACCATTTTATGATTTGAGATGTTTGGCTTTTGTTGCCCATATTTGATATCATGATTGGACTTTAGAATAATAAACGAACATGTTGGACTATTAAGAAAAGTTGAATCACATGATTTCCCATGACCATATTGCATGCTATTATTCATCTACGTTTTATTATCATGTCCGCATATATCTTCATCATATCATCACATATGCATATACATGATTTGGATAGTTGGATATCGAGGAAAGTGGAGAATTTTAGAACCAAGGACATTGTAAGTTTATATGAATACTGATAATATTATTAGTAGATCGTAATGCACGCTGCAACGGCTCTTGGATATAGATTCGTTCCTTAGGAGTTAAGTGATTACCCACATAGGTGCTAGTTTGGACACTTGGCCAGTGGCAGGCACATGATTTGTGTTTTGAGGTATTGAGGTTGGATCATGAACATGCATTGATAGCTTTGACTTATGCATTAGCTCTTATATACATTGATATTGGATTCATGAGCATGTATTGGTAGCTATGCTGATACATTGATATTAGAGCATGAGCATGCATTGGTAGCTTAAACTCATACAGAGGCAATTATACATGTTTGAATGTTAATCGACTCATATCATGATAATCGAAGAATTAAGAAACATATATTGTACTTCGTATATTTGTTTAAGAAGCATGCCTAAACTCAGTTGTACTGTACCATTGCTTTTGGACTTTACTGATGATATTATGTCTTATCACCTATTTTGTTTATGTTTTCATATGCTTATTAAAGTTTCAGTAGGTATTCATAACGACAAAACGGTCGTTTTAAGCTTTAGCATTCCATTCGGCGGGTTGAGACTTTGAGCTGCTGCAGTTGATGCATTATGGATTATGTCTATGGTTGAGTTTGATTTTTGAGAGGTTCGGAATTGATTTAGAAGAATAATTCTCAATTCAGAAGCCTTAAGCTGGAAAAGATGACCATGGTCTAATTTTTTAATAAACTACCTCGGACTCTGAATTTGATGGTTTCAATAGGTTCGTATGGTGATTTTGAATTTTGGCGTGTGTTCAAATTTGGATATGGGGGTTCCTAGGATGTCTTGTCTCTATTTGCCGAAAGTTGGTAATATGAAGGTTTGGAGAGTACTTAAGTTTGATGGGAGTTGACTTTGGTTTTTCGGGTTTCTATTGGTGTTCCGGGACTTCTAATAGGTTCATTTTGTTAATTGAAACTTCTGTGCAAAGTTGGGTGGTGATCCGGTATATCTAAGTGTTACTCAGACGCGTTCTGAGAATTTTGAAGGTTTGAAAGTTAAGCGAATGATTTTGTATTCGATTCTTGGGTTTGATATTTTTTTGGTGTTTTGAGCCTTTGGATAGGTTTGTTTTATGTATACGAACTTGTTCGTATGTTTGGATGGGGTCCCGACTAGCTGGGGGTGAGTTTCAACGAAGTTTCAGATCATCTTGAGCCACTTTGAGGTTGTTGATGTTGTAAGCACGTGATTTTTGCCCTACATGAAGATAACTCTATAAATAAGTCAAAGTATTTTTTATTGATTTTTAGGAATTTTTTTCTTTTGTAGTCTCATTTCATACATATTAATATTTTAAAATTACAATAAAAAAATAAAAAAAAATAAGCATTTGCATTTAGAATCTAATTTCATATTTTAGGATTAATTAAGGGTTAATTTGTTTTAGAACAAAATAGGAAGAAAATAACAAAAATAGTACCTTTTGCGTTTTTAGTTTAAATTTGTATTAGTTTGCCCTTTAATTAGGAAATCTAATTTTTAGTATTAATTTAGCTTTGGTTTTTAATTTAATATTTAACAAAATTAGAAAATAAAATACAAAAAAAATAAATAAAATACAAAAAAAAAAAAGAAAGATAAAAAAAATTAGGAATAAAAATGGGAAGAACCTTCTTCAAAAATATTTTCCTTACCTCACATGACACCTTACCCAAAATTACTCCCACACATAACACCTTTCCAAAATTACTCCCTCGCGTAAAACCCTACCTCACACACTCTATAAAACCATCTTGTACACAATGTAAGAGGGGGGACGGACAAAAAAAACGCAATAGAAAGGGGGAGCGGAAAAAACAGAGACGGCGGTCTTCTCCAAAGCCACCATAAATCTCCATGAAAACAACCTCTCTCAGTATCTTTCTCTAAAAAAAAAAAACAATAAAACTAGCAGCAACAATCATTTTTTCAAAAGAACTTGAACGCCCCTCGGCCGTTCTTCACAAGCAACCAGCTTCACACCCAACAGCCGACTTTCACCACCATTAAAACACAGTCGAAGTTTCGGCGCCGAAAGTCCGTCCGAGTTAAAAGTTTTCCTGGTCAAGGTTCAGTTTGCGAATTTGGTTCCGAGCTTGTTATTTGATTTCAGTTTTTCGTATCTCCATGGTTATGGCTATTGTACAAAGCTTGGGTTGAAATTTTATTAATATTGAAAGAGGTTTCCTTCAAATTTCTTCGGTCCAGCTTGGTCTTAAGTTTATTTTTTCCCTCTGTTTGAGTTCATCGCTGCCGTTTAGTTGCTGTAATCTCACTAGAGATGCTTTGATCGATGTCGTTTTGGTGCGAGTTTTCCGGTGCCTAATCGAGTTTCCGTATGCGATTTATTACATTTTGAGCTCAAAGCAGTGCTATAGTTGATTTCCATGCTATACTGAGGGTAAATCGATCAGATATAAGCAGAAGAGGTTGGTTGTCACGTTTGGTCAAAGCTGGAGTGATTGCGCAGGCGACGCTGCTCTGCTTTTGCCCTTTCAGGTAATCCATTTCGAGGTTGGCATGAATGGATATGTTTTTGGATCTTTTTCTGCAATAAGTTTCCATTGTTACGAATATTCTGATGCAATTATGTTCTGGGAATACTTATTTGATAATCCAACTAATCACTCAAAAGAATTAGATATTTGGAAATCTAAAGGTTTGTTCCATGACCTCTGTATTCGTCGCAATAAGTGTTATTAGTATTTGCTTTTCAAAAATAAGTCTAGTTAACAAAGAAAGCCATCGATTATTAGAATAGTTATTACTTTCAGTTGATGGTTCATGAAGTTATTTATAATTTCTTATATTGCTTGGGTAGTAAATTAGGTAATTGAATAAGTAGCACCAAGTTGCTTTAATTTGATTGGGCTGAGGGAGTTGAATGTATTCTTCTGCTTCGTGACTTTTGGAGTAGATCCAAAAGAAAAGGTACACTTTCCATTTCAGTACCATAAACGAAAATACGTTACCTTCACTTAATTATTTCTTTTAAATCTTTAGAATTCGAGGAGTGTTATTTAGCAAACTTTTATGGTCCCCGCAAAGGTAAAATGCATAGTTGCTTTAGGCACGTTATTTGATAATTTTACCTTCCTAAATACGGGTGTGCATTTCATGCAATCCAAATCAAATCCCAAAACGTTGAATAGAGTATGCTTAGGATTGCGGTTTAAATAAAAACATACTGAATAAAAGCTGTTAAAAAGCAAAATTGGCACATAGGAGGCTCTTCATGTGTTAAAATCAGATAATAAGCTAAATGCAACAGCTGAGCGAACGTGCTAGAATCACATAACCCGAAAATGCCTAACACCTTCTTTCGGGTTAACATGATTCCTTATCCAGATTTCTAGTTCGCAGACTATTAACTGAGTCATATTTTTCTCGGTTCGGGATTTAACCGATGACTTGGGACACCATTAATTTTTCAAGTGGTGACTATTAATAATTAATAATTAAATCCCGTTCCGATTGTCCTTTAATTGAAAACCCCCCTTTTCGCCCCTTGCGGGGTGTAGGTGAAAAAAAAGGTGTGACAAATGTTCTGGTGTACTAATGTGTTTCGCGTTCGCAGTCAGTGGACCGCGTTCGTATCAAGTAATTTTGGTCCTTGGGTTTAGGTGCATCATGTTCGCGAGCAGGCAGCCGCATTCACATAGTGTTGGAAGCAGATGCTCTACGTTCGCGAGAGAGGAACGCATTCGCAAAGACGAAGTAGCCGACTAGAATATCTGGGCCTTCGCGTTCGCAGTGGATAGCTGGAATTTGAGGAAGGCTGGTCGGTTGGTCATCGTGTTCGTAATGATGGTCTTGTATTCGCGATGAAGTCTTTATGGAAAACAACATTTTTGTGCTTCGCTATCACATAGCTTTGGACCACGATCGCAATGATTTACCTAGAGCAGACATTTAAGTGTTATATTTCGGGACTTTTATCAATTATTTTATATTTTGAGCTCTATAGACTTTGAGAGGAGAAGAATTTGAAGAGCAATTTCACTACTACATCGGAGGGAGTAGTTTTCACTTTGATTTGGATTGATATCTTGATTTTCCATGGATTTCTATGCCTTAAACTTGGAATTTTAAAAGAAAATTTTGAATTTTTGTCTACAACTTAAGATGGTGTATTTTGGGGAGTTTAAGGTCAATTTGGATATGATTTTGGAATTTAAACACACATTGGATTCGTGGGGTTATGGGTAGCCAGGATCTACCCCTTAACTCGGGTTTTAACCGTCGGACCTAGGTTGGTTTTTGGGACTTTTGAAAATTTGATTAAGGTCAAAACTTTATTGTTTGGAGTTGGTTCCTATAGCTCTATTTGACGTTATTGAGTTTTATTTGACTAGATTCGAGTCGTTTGGTATTGGATTTGTTTGTAAAGGTGATTTGTTATTGATTAATGCTTGCCGGATCGAGGTAATTCTCTTGTATATCCTTATATAAGGGAATTCTCCTCATATATAGGTGTTCTATTTGCTACTTAATTCATGATTTAGAAACTACATATATGCGAATATGCGTATCTAGGTCTTGACCATATCCGATATTGCTGACTTGAATTATGCTTTGTTGAATTGTGTGAAGTTGTTTTCCTTGCCTAATTGATTCTTTGAATAAGTAAGAATTTATATTCATGAGTTAGGAGCATGCCTAGGGTTATGACTTGTTGATTTGACATGACAAATTATTTTACCATATTGAGCTTTATTATAAATCCATAGTCATATAATTGTTTTGTTTGCTCCATGATTTTAGTGGTTTCTATGGCATTACCTCATGATAATTAATGTGATTAAGCTAGAACATGCTAAATAGTTTATTGAACCGTTGTGATAAGTTGAGCTATGTGATTTTTCACGGCCATCTTTTAGCTATATGAGCCTTTTTACCCACATTCTATTTATCATGTTCGGTACCCTTTTATTATATTATTTCAAATACATATATGCATAAGTTCGAGATTTGGATATTGTAGAAATTTTTAGAATTTTGGCACTAAGGTCAATGTGAGCGAATGTTAGTTATCAATTATTGATGATATCATGATTGAAAGGAGTTGCGCGCCGCAATGATTTATTAATGATATTGTGATTGGAATAGAGTGTACGCCGCAATGATTGATTGATGGTCATTATATATAAAATGATCAACACTTACCAAGAATTCAGCTAAGTAATAGTGTAGTATCATGGCAGTAAAGAGAAGCAGTCATTATGGGTTATTATATTATGTAACGGTGGCCTAAAGCCAAGTGGGGGAGTCTACTATCGGCAATTGGGCCGCCTAGTCATGTGTCGTTATAGCTTCTAGACTAAGGGATGCTTGTGGAGTAGATATGACTTACGGAGGAGGACTTCAAGGATGATTCGAGCAAGGAATTGATGAGTGCGTGTTGTATTCCACCTTTGTGGTATATGGAGGTTGTGGAAGGACATTTTTGATATTCTTCTGTTGAGGCAGTGTCACACCCCAACCTTGAGGAGCGCGACCGGTGCTCAATCAAAATATTCCGGTCAAGCAATTCTACTTGAGGCCTTATACCCAACCTTACCCATGAACAATTTGATGGAAATTATGGAGTAGATTATTAGGTTGAAATTATGGAGTAAATTATTTAGGTTGAAATTGAGTTGAACTAGCGAAGAAGACTAATTTATACTATATATAAAAAACATACTATATACCACTTTGGTATATAATATTTAATAGTGTATAATTTATTGTAGAGTATACTATTACGTATATGATATAATGTAACAATACAATTAAAGTTGGTATTTTTTAATTTCTCAAAAGAAAATTCAATGGGTCCTTACCCATAATCAATTTGATGGAACTTATGGAGTAAATTTTTAAAATTTAGATTGAGATTGAGTTGAACTAGCGAATAAGACTAATTTGTATAATATACCAAAAATATACTATATACCATTTTCGTATATAACATTTAATTCAATAGTGTATAATTTATTGCAGAGCGTACTATTACAGTTTATGATATAATGTAACAATACAACTAAATTTGGTATTTTTTAATTTTTCATAAAAAATTCAATGGATCTTTTTTCAATTTTCTAACAGAGTTTTCGATATCATATACCATGTTACTATACGATATATATCATGTGGGTATCATACTATACTGCAGTAGTATACTTCAACTGCTACTAATATATTATTTTCGATATACTATATGCTAAAGTAAGTTATTTTCTAATAATTAATATATAAAAAAGTACAAATAAATAAATAGAACAAAAATAAAGGAGCCAAAAAATGTGTGCAAAATTAGGTTATGAAAAAAAAAGGAAAGAAAAAATGATCTGAAATAATAATAAATAAAATTGAAAAAAAAATGAAAGCATACAAGAGAAGAATAATGTATAAGTATTCACTTGCAAAAAGATTAAGAATCGGAACTCTCTCTCTCTAAAAAAGCACTCGGCGCAGGATAAGCAGGACGCTAACTTGCGCCTCCAACCATGGCGAGAGGTCAGAAGAAGCAACCGGTGCAACAGTTGATACCGGAGGTGGAGAGAATAGAAACACCAGCTGTGAATAAGCCTACTCAGTGGTTAACCGGAATGGGTTCGGCGCCGACAACCTTCCACAACCCTAGCGAAAATGGAAAATCCGGGACGCAGATAACACCGGAAATTGGTGTCCAGCAGAGGATACCCGTAACGTTTGGCAGTTTTCTACCGTTGAAGTTCCAACCTATCAGTGAGGAAATTGTTGAAGGCGAGGGTGATCTGCAGGGGCTGGAACGTGTCGATTCAGTTCATCGACGGCTCCAATTTTCTGCACAAGCAAAGCAAGCTCAGATTGCTCAGAATTCTGGAGTTCCTGTGGCTGAAAATGGCAATAGAGTCACCATGAAACATAATCGAAGCCCTCAAAAAGGGAAATCACTAAGCTATGTACTACCTGCAATGCGAGATGGTACGTTTGTGGTTCGAATTGAGATGATACAAAGGAACAGGAGACCTACTGGAGAAATGCATTGATTGGGTTTGTACTAGGAGAAGACCCGTATGAGCGAGCTATGGACAATTTCACTACAAACGTTTGGGATTTCGTTCCGAAACCTCAAATGCTGCATCATGACGAAGGGTATTATATTTTCAGATTTGATACCGATGAAGAAAGAGATCTTGTTCTCCAGGCTGGCCCATACACTTTTCACAATAAACCATTGGTGTTACAACAATGGAGTATGGACTTCAAGAATGAACCAGGTAATGTGAGTGTAGTTCCTTTATGGGTCACTTTCCCTGGTCTGCCTTTGGGATTTTGGTCCACTGAAGCACTCGGGAAGCTAGCAAGTGTAGTTGGGAAACCTATGTACACTGATAAAATCACTGCTGAAATGGAGAGGATTTCGTTTGCAAGAGTGCTGGTGGAAACAGATATTTCCCAACCTCTGCCCGAGACGCTGGAATTACATACAAAGAGGGGGGGTTATCATACAACAGATTGAATATGAATGGAGGCCAAAATACTGCAGTGACTGTGTCAGATTCGGTCATAGCACTGAAGATTGCTGGTATAAAAAGAGGCAGGGAAATGAAGAGGTAGCACAGAACTATTATAGGGTAGCAGGGGCAAAGCAGAAAGTGCAGAGTGAGACATGGCAATGGGTACCAAAAACAAAGAAGGATAATGTGATGGCAAGAACTGATAGATCAGTGGAGGAATGTTAGCAGACTGAAAATGCTGGAAGCAGGGTGATTGACAGAGGGTTAGTAAAAGGAAAGAATGTACAACAATGTGATGGTGCTTCATTGAACACAACCAATAGCTTCTCTTTGCTACAGATAGGTGATGATCCAGGGGACGCTGGCTCATCCAGCTTCACCACATCATGATAGTCTGCACATGGAACATTAGGGGTCTAAATAAGGCCCACAAACAGAAGGAGCTGAGACTCTTTCTGAAAAAACATAAAGTATATTGTATGGGATGTATAGAAACTAGAGTAAAGGAAGCAAATGTGAAACAGATTGTTACAAAACTGGGAAATGATTGGAGACATACTAAAAACTACAGGGAGCATTCCAGTGGGAGAATTTGGATACTGTGGAATTCAAAAGTGGAGCTGCAGGTTGTGAAGATTGATGAACAATTTATTCACTGTGAGGTTAAAGAAAGAGGTTCTACTTTCAGAACATTGCTAACAGTTGTATATGCTAATAATGAATTGAGCAAGAGGCAGCAATTGTGGGCCAAACTGTTGATCTTAGGGGCTACTATTCAGGGCAGCTGGCTTATCAGTGGAGATTTCAATAATGTACTCCACACGGATGACATAATTGGTGCTCCAGTTGTACAGCAGGAGATTCAAGGTTTCCAGGACACTCTCAATGCTCTTCAACTCTCTCAGTTGAAGAGTTTGGGCTGTTTTTATACGTGGTGCAATAAACAGAAACCAGAGACAAGAGTGTATAGAAGAATTGACTGGGTCTTTGGGAATGTGCACTGGTTGCAGGAGTACAGTCACATTGAAGCTGATGTGTTGATCCCGGGAGTTTCAGATCATTCCCCTATCTTATTGTTGTGTACCCCTGCGGAACAGAGAAGGAACAATCATCCTAAACCTTTCAAACTTTATTCATCTGTTATGGACCATACTGAATTCCCTGATATTGTGGAAAGGGCATGGAATCAGCATCAGCAGGGAGGGCAAATGCACAGAATATGGAATAAGTTCAAGGCCCTAAAGGTGGGGTTAAAGGAACTGAATACCTATATGACAAAGTATAGGTTACATCTCAGTGAGGCAAGGCAGAAGCTAGAAACCATACAGAATCAACTGCAATCCAATTGTATGGACAAATGGTTGATTGACCAGGAGAGACTGCTACTTATGGAGGTGGAGAAGTGGAGCAATATAGAGGAGCAGATCCTACAACAGAAATCTAGAGCTCACTGGATTACCTGTGGAGATGCCAACACAAAATACTTTCATGCTCAACTAAAGATGAGGACAAGCTTTAACACTATCAATTCTATATATACTGAAGAGTGGGTTAAGCAATCTGATCTCAGGAAGGTGGAAGCAGAGTTTGTTACATGTTTCAAGTCACTACTGGGGGGAAACAATAGTATCATCCAATGTCCAAACACTGAAATAATTCACCAGGGCCCCTGTCTCACGTTACAACAGAAGGATGATCTTGTGCAACCAGTTACAAAGGGAGGAAATATTAAAGGCAATAAAAGACATGCCACATGACAAGGCACCAGGGGTGGATGGTTTCCCAGTGGAATTTTTTATAAGGCAGTGGCGTATAGTAGGAGATGACATTTATGAAGCTGTGACAGAATTCTTTACTACAGGGAAATTACATACTGGAGTTAGCAGCACTACACTAACTCTAATTCCCAAGGTACAGAATCCAACCAAAGTCAAGGACTACAGGCCAATTGCTTGTTGTACAACTCTGTACAAGATCATCACAAAGATTATTACAGCTAGGTTGAAAGAGGTTATTGACTCTCTGGTGGGCAGATCACAGTCAGCATTCATCGAGGGTCGTAGTATTATTGATAACATCTTATTTACACAAGAACTGTTCAAGGGCTATTCCAGGAAGGGCCTTTCTCCTAGATGTGTGCTTAAGGTAAATCTAAAGAAGGCTTAAGACTAAGTTGAATGGGTTTTTCTTAATAGACTGCTGCAGGATCTGGGGTTTCCTTATAAATTTATCGGGTGGATTATGGAATGTATATCCTCTGTAACCTATTCTCTCAATTTCAATGGAGGCCTCACTGCTCCATTTAAAGGGAAAAGAGGTTTGCGACAAGGTGACCCGATGTCTCCATACCTCTTTGTTCTGGCAATGGAGTATCTACATCGACAGCTTGTGCAAATGATAACGAGGAAAGATTTCAGGTTCCATCCTAAATGCAAGAAGTTGGGTGTAGCACATATTTGTTTTGCGGATGATCTTCTTTTGTTCTGCAATGCTGATATTCAATCAGTCAGCTTACTGAAACAGACTCTTCAGGAGTTCTCTAAGGTCTCTGGTCTTCAAGCAAATGTTGATAAAAGTGCAGTGTACTTAGCAGGAGTAACTAACTGGCAGAAACAGGAGATTCTACATGTGCTGGGATATCCTGAAGGCAGACTCCCTTTCAAGTATTTGGGGATGTCTCTGAATTCAAAGAAGTTGTCCATTGCTCAGTGCTGGCCACTGGTGGAGAAAATTACACAGAAAATAAACTGTTGGTCGTCAAGGTTACTATCTTATGCTGGTCGGCTTCAATTGATTAAATCTGTTCTATTTGGTATTCAAGCTTATTGGTCCCAGATTTTTCTATTGCCTAAAATTTTTTTGAAGATGACAGAGGCTATCTGCAGATCATGTTTGTGGACTGGTTCTGCCACAGTCTCAAGAAAGGCTCTGATTGCCTGGGATACTCTGTGTTTGCCTTACAGTGCAGGGGGACTAAATGACTTAGACCTATCTAAATGGAACAAAGTTGCTGTGGTCAAGCACCTGTGGGCATTGACTAAGAAGAAGGATAGCCTATGGATAAAGTGGGTTCATACCTTCTATATCAAGAACCACTGTTTTGAAGACATGCTGGTGCCTGGGGCTGCTGCTTGGGCAATCAGGAAAATTTTTGAGTCGAGGAGTTTGATTAAAGGCATTGCAAAACTCAGTGGAAATCTGGAAAACAGATTGAGGCAGGTTCAACAGGGAGAGTCTTTTAGCATTAACAAGCTATACAGACAGCTTCTTCCTCAATGCAGCAAATTTCAGTAGAAATCCATCATATTGCAGCCTCAACTACATCCCAGGTATTAATTTATATTGTGGCTGGCTTTGCATAAGCGGCTTGCAACTGTGGAACGACTTCAGATGCTAAATATTTTGGTTCCACAAGATTGTATTTTCTGTGGTTTGTATCGAGAGACCTTTGAGCATCTTTTCTTTGACTGTTTGAAAACCAAAGAACTCTGGTATCGACTCCTTTACTGGTTGGGCTATAAGCGAACCATTGCTGACTGGCAGGTGGAATGTGAATGGATAGGTAAGTTGATGATCGACACTGTATGAAAGGAAATCGTAGTCCATCTCTATTTCAGAGGGGCTTCAAGGCAAAAGTGGAGGGCTGTCCTACAAAGCTTAGATCATTTCCCCTAGAATTCAAATGAGATAGACTTTTCTCGGGATAGTTGTGTCACACGTATTATCAAAGAGTGTTTTTATTTTTTTAGAATGATAATAATGTAGCGCATGTGTACAGCATATGAGAATAGGTGATCAGCATCTATGCTTTGTACGTATACTTTTTTGACGGAATGAAATAGAAATCTGTTTATTCAAAAAAAAA
The DNA here is from genome assembly GCA_034376525.1 of Nicotiana benthamiana. Taxonomy (NCBI): domain Eukaryota; kingdom Viridiplantae; phylum Streptophyta; class Magnoliopsida; order Solanales; family Solanaceae; genus Nicotiana; species Nicotiana benthamiana. Next base: position 49,948,653 of record CM067338.1, on the reverse strand, counting down.
AATGTATAAGTTGTTCTAATAATTGATTTAAAAAAGAAAATAAGAAGAAAAAAGACAAAATGTGTATTATTCCAGTTATATTTAATAAGGGTAAAGAAATATTTACTATATTGGTTATCTTTACTTATTGAATAAACAAAGAAGAAATAAAAAAAGAGCAAAAAAATAAATGAAATTAGGCTATGAAGAGAAAGAAAAGAAAAGAAAAGAAAAAGGAGTTAAATAAAATTAGAAAAGGAACAAGAAATAAAGAAAATAAACAAAAGGAAAAAAATAAAAAATAAATAAAGGAGCCAAAATTGAGTTTGAATTTAAGTTATGATTAAAACAATAATGTGATTTAGGCAAAAAATAAATGAACCAAAAAGGAGAAAAAAGGAAGGAAAAAAAAAGAGAAAAGAAAGCAAAGAAATAAAAAAGAGGAAATTACCCTAAAAGCCGTCATAGATAAAAAAAAAAGGTAATTAGTTTGACGGATGGAAAAGCAAATGGATAGGCAATAGTTTTATTTTTGTGGATAATTGTATTGATCACCCCTATTTCATTTCTTATAACTTCTTCAATCACTATTGTTTCACGCCTATAAACTAATGCAATTAACGTCGGACAAAATCAAACCATCTCAAGCAACCTTTTAGTTTTGGAATTTTTACCTATGTATACCATATAACAAACCTTATTACCTTTCATGTTTAAGGTTTGTGTTTATTACATTTAAGCATACCAAATTTAAAAGAAACTAATTATGTCTTCGATTGGTTATAAATGCAGGTCTAACTAAAGACGTGGGCTCAGCTAATTTCCTGGTTTGCGGAGAAAGCTAAGAAGAAGTCTGTTGAAGGTGAGCTCATGCGATTGGTTTTACCTGAAATATTGTATAGCATATGGAAGGAAAGAAATCAAAAAGTATTCGATAAGATACACATGGACAGACAAAGCATCATTGGAGAGATAGCCTATCTTTGCAATGTACGACCTGTTGGCAAACTCAAATTAGTTTTACAAAATAAGCTTCTGTAGGTAGTAATGGTAATAATGTTTTGATATATAAGCTAGTCTCTCGAGTTTATGAGCTCATAACAGACTTGTATACAGGTTGAGTTGGCCTCTATGTTGTAACTTGCTACTTTGTTGATCAATAATATTTGTTAATTACCACAATAATAATAATAATAATAAATAATATTACTTAACCTAACTAATTTTGTCCTAAATTGCCCAGTGGCCTATTGTGAAACTACCACTTGACTTAATATGAGACTTTTTTTCTCTCATTTTAATAATATATAGAAGATTATTTCTTTATATACTTATTTATTTAATGTTATTACATGCTGGACCACGCTATTCATAAGAATTCTTGTAACTTCACCAAACTGCTATAAAAGACAGAACATCCTTTTTTGAGAAAAAAAAACTAAATACAGTGAAAAATCCCTTTAGAAAATTCTCAAGATCAGTTCAAAATCTCTTTTGAAACTATGCTTTTTCAACAGTTGCAAAGATAATTTTAACAAGTAGGAAGTAATCAGAAACCTGCCCCGCGGGAATTTCCCGTTCATATCAGAAGTAGCGGAATCCCGGAGATACTGACCACGCTATGGAAAATTGAAACTTGGGGATTCCTAGCGATTATTAAGCGCAAAAGAAAGAAAACTAATTACCTCCAAATGCATGGATCACAGCTTGAAATGTAGAGGAGAACGATTGAGATTTGAGCATCAAGAACACAGAGCATTAAGAGAGAAGATAAGTGAAGGAAGTGGGAAAAGCAAAGAGTCTACTATAGAGCGTAGGAAAAAGTAATATGAAGAAAACAAAGTAGTCATTACATGAGAGAGAGCGCACAGCTCATTTTTAAGTCTAATGCCAGGACAGGACACTACATATTTGTATATTTTCCTTTAACTAGACAAAATTATCTAGGATTTACAAAAGTAAAATTAGCACTTCCATGTCAAAAGTGATGTATATTGTGGTGCTTTAATTTAGCGGCTGGAGTTCTTTTTCATGTATTTCAACGCTTCCAACAGGATTATATGGGATTTCTTGCCAACGTCTCAAAATCAACCATCCCAGAGAAGCTGATAATCCAATTATCAGGACAACTAGTAGCGCTACCACTACAACAAGGTAATTTTGCTGCCATCGTATCCTAAATCGTTGCAATGAAACCATATCAAACCAACAACTTGATAGTTAAAGCACCCAAAAAATAAATATTAAGAACTTATATCTCAATTAATTGTCAAAAAAATTAAAGTAATATTCACCTACCAAAAATATTGTTGTGGTGTGTTATCCAATCTCTTTACATTAGAGTTAATTAAGGTAATATTTTGCTATTAAGATTTTGGGATGCAGCACATTAAACTTTGACTAAAAACATTTCAAATTATATTATGCGAATAGGGTAAAAATGAAGTTTTTTGGTTATATATAAGCTATTGAATCTCCTTGCCACAGGGAAAATTTTTTAGTTTAGTAGCAAAGAGGGTTCAAAAGTTGCTTTCAAGTCACAAGTTCAAATTTCAATTATGACATTCTAGTATTTTTTGGAATCCCTTGTAAAAAATTCTTGGCTCCGCCACTATATCCACCAATCCCAAGTAGAACTTGGGAAAAACTGAAACAATGAAAAATGGAGACGAAAGTCGTCACTTGTTCATCATTATCCTTGGAATAGGCAGTTGAACTGGTGCCATGCAACGTAGACTCATTCACGTTTCCTAATTTAGGAATGTAACTTACAGACATGTGTTTAAGGCAAGATGAAAAGATGCATGTCAAGTTTTTCCCATCTGAAATGCAATGCGGAGATTTATTTGCATTATGAAAAGAAAAGGCACTTTTTTTTTGACAAATCAGAATAATTTTATGAGTAATGCTATGATGCTAAAAGTTTGTACAGCATAAGTTCTGCACTATTTCATGAACATGCAAAGAATGGAGATTGCTTTTATACCTCTTTGGTGGGGGTTCAATGTCCCATTTGACTAATTTATAACTTCCAAATGTATCAGGAAGATGAAAACGATTCTCAGCCAACCGGTTTATTATTTCCTGCAAATAGATTAATGATGAATAATGGGTTCTTCAATCAAGAAATAGTCCTCACATATTCTAGAGGTTAGAGTTACTGTTGCAGTGGCATTTGGCATGTAGTTTGCAGATCCTGCAGGAAAGATGGCCCATCTAATGAGGGAATCATTTCCTTCTGTCGAAAAGTTCATTAAGTGAACCTGCAAGGTATCTTCCAATAAGTGACATCATATTGAACAAAATTAAAATACAGTTAAGTAACTTAAAGAAAATGGGATATACAGTTTTAGATTACATCAGACGGACACAACTTTGGGTCATGCAAAAACTACCTGCGAGACGTTAACCTCCAACTCTTGTGCAATAAAATGGGCAAGCTCTGGAACACGAGGCTTCAATTCTGAGTAATCAACACTCAGTGACATATCAAATGATACGAGTCCAATTTTGATTTTCCCTGCCAATTCAGGTCAAAGATGAAATAATAATAACAATCATAAATATCTGCACAGGGAAAAACTGAGTTCAGTACAATTCAATCTTGCACAGGACCATTCCTAAGTATGAGAAACGGTGTAACTCAATGGAATCAAGTGCAGTACCCCCAAAATTGTAAATTGTTAACCAAATTAAAGCAACATGTCAAATTATCAGAGGGTTATGCCAAGGCCAACTCTATGAGGACAACGCCTTCCTTGTATCTGGCATAGAAGTAGGGAGATGAATTCCTGAGGGCACATTCGGATGGTGTTAGTAGAATTGATCAACCAGTTGGACTGCAAGAAAAAGTAGCAAAGATGAGCAGAGAAAACATGGAGGGTCACAGGTGGAATGTTTCCGCTAGGAGAAGCCCTACTACTCCATGGCTGAGACAGAGAGGGTCCCTGGAGGTGGCTACAAATGGCTAGTAGAGTTTCTCCTTCTGCTGAACAGAGTCATTGAATAATCGTTTGAAGCATACATAAATATAACGACCCGATCGGTCATTTTGATCATTTGCATTTCTGTTCGGTGGTTCAAGGCCACAGGTAGCTTCATATGATGTATTACGACTTCAGTGTATGGTCGGCTTCGATTTTCGAGCGATTCGGGGATTGATGTGGAAGAATGATTATCATTTTAGAAGCTTTAAGTTGGAAGATATGACCAAGTTTGACTTTTGCGTATTTGATAGTTTGGATGGTTCTGTTAGGTCCGGATGGTGATTTTGGACTAAGGCGTGTGTCCGGATGTGGATTTGGAGTCTCCTAGGTTTTTTTGGCTTGAACTGGCAAAAGTTGGATAGTTGAAGCTTTGGAAGGTTGATAGGTTTGATCGAGAGTTGACTATGTTGATATCGGGTTCGGATTGTGGTTCTGAGAGTTGGTATCGGTCTGTTTATGTCATTTGGGACTTGCATGCAAAATTTGAGATTATTCTGAGTTGATTTGGTATGGTTCGGCATGAGTTTTGGAAATTGAAAGTTCGTTAGTTCATTGGGCTTGAATTGGAGGTGTGATTTATAGTTTTGATATTGTTTGGCGTGATTTGGGACCTCGAGTAGGTCTGTGCTATGTTTTGGGACTTGTTAGTATGTTCGAACGGGCCCCGAGGGGCTCGGGTGAGTTTCGGGGTGATTTCGGACTAGTTTTCTTCATGTTGTGTTGCTGGTTTTCTGTTGTTGCTGATTTCCTTAGCAATCGCGAGCGACTGACCGTGATCGCGTAGTGTAAGATTGGAGCCGAGTGCTTTTCCTCTTCGCATTCGCGTAGGCCTGTGGGGCTTGGTCAATGCGTTCGCAATGGCAATGACACGTTCGCGATGAAGAACTGGGAGCTGGTGGTATTGTTTCATGTTCACGTGGTCTATGCCGCGTTCGCGTAGGTCTGGCTCAACTATGCATCGCGTTCGCGAGGTATGTACCATGAACGCGAAGGGTATTTCTGTGGTCGGTGAAGTTTGTGCTTCGTCGTGCGATTGAGAAGGGTTTACCTGGAGCTCTATTTCGAAGGTTTTGGTTATTTTATCCCATTTTGAGTTATAGAGCTCGGATTTGGGCGATTTTGGTGGAATTTTCACGATTTGGATTGCGGTAAGTATTTTTTTACTCGGATTTGTTTATTCTCGTGATTTCAACCTCGATTTTAGTGTTTGATTGATGATTTGAATGGGAGAAATTGGAGATCTTAGTAAAAACTTTTCTAAAACATAAATTGATGATTTGTAGGCTGATTTGATGCCGGAATTGGATGATTTTGGTATGGTTGGACTCGTATTTGAATGGGTGTTCAAAATTTGTGAGTTTTGTCGGATTCTAGGGTGCGGCCCGGGGTTGACTTTTTTATTCTCATTCAAGATAGATTTTTTATTATTCGGAATCGTTTTCTATGGCTTTTATTTATGACATTAAGTTATTTTGGCTAGATTTGAGTCGTCCGGAGGTTGATTCATACGAGAAGGGCTTATCGGTGGATTGATTTAGCTTATTCGGGTAAGTATCTTGCCTAACTTTGTGTGTGTAGGGGGGGGGGGGGGGGTAGAGAGAGGTGGGAACTTCCCGGTAGGATTTGGTTTAATTGCATTACTTGTACCTTGTGAGCGACGTGTACATAAAGTGACGGGTGTGTACACGGCCGTACGTGTTGGTTATGCCCGAATTTGACCCAAGGAGGCTTTTATCGCTTTGTCTTTATTGAGAAGTCTTTGTTTTACATGATTTCACTTTGGTTATTTACTTGAGTTTATATTCCATGATACATATCGTGTTTTAGGATCTTAATTCCTTATTTGGCCAAGTTGGGCGTTTGTGAGATTCTTGCTAATTTGAGTAGCTTTCATGCTTAAGTGTTGAATACCCCTCCACACTTCTATATTAACAGTTAGAATACGTAAATAGTAGAACCACAATCCAATGTGTATTAGGAGTAGGATAGGTTATGTGTATGTATATATAGGACTCATTGTACCATGTTTAAAAATCAATATATATTTTTCTCCCGTGCTTTCCCACATGGTATCAGAGCAATCGTGAGAGATTTATCGCTGTGCATAAATTCCAGCGATTCCGGGAAGTAAAATCAGTCATCGGAACCCTTTTCCGACGACTTTTTCAAGTAAAATCCGTCTCGGTCAGTGCTGTGCAAAATCCAGCAATACCAAAAGACTCGCCTCTGTCCGGCGACAAAACCCCAGAAACTTCTCCGGCCAAATCAGCCCCACGCGCCGGCGCGTGACCACCTTTCCGGCCAGTTTTTCAGGTTAATCCTTCAGGACAGTTTGGTCGGATACTAATTCCGACCCTACTCATCCTATTTTCGTTCGATTCCGACAACTTTGAGTTTTTTCCGGCGACTACACGTACTTTTCCGGCCAGAATTTCAAAAACTTCCTTCAAGACAGTTTGATCGCCTTCGAACTCCGAGCCTATCCATATTTTTATTTTTCAATTCCGACAACTTTGAATTTTTTCCGGCAGCTACAGTGTTCCAGTTTTTTCCGGCAGCTCCAGTTTTCTGTTTCAGTTTCAGCGAGTTTTCAGTTGATAATCCAACGATGTCTTTGGGACTCGATGCTTTCGGGTCTAGAAACCCGGGTTCTGACAGTTCCGGTATTATGATTACCTCAGAACCTTTAATGGGAGGTTCAAACTACCTAGCTTGGGCTTCGTCTGTCGAGTTGTGGTGCAAAGGTCAAGGTGTTCAAGATCATCTAATCAAGGAGTCTAGTGATGGAGATGAAAAAGCCAAGCACATTGGGAGAAGATCGATGCTCAATTATGCAATATTTTGTGGCAATCTATTGATTCCAAGTTGATGCCCTTGTTTCGTCCATTCCAAACATGTTATTTGGTTTGGGAAAAGGCTCGTACTTTATACACTAATGACATATCTCGTTTCTATGATGTGATATCACGAATGACAAATTTAAAGAAACAGGAATTAGATATGTCTACTTACTTGGGTCAAGTGCAGGCAGTTATGGAGGAATTTGAGACGTTAATGGCAGTTTCTGCTAGCGTTGCAAAGCAGCAAGAGCAACGACAAAAGCTGTTTCTAGTTCTTACTCTTGCTGGCCTTCCTAATGATCTTGACTCAGTACGGGATCAGATTTTGGCTAGTCCGACTGTCCCCACAGTTGATGAATTATTCTCTCGCTTACTTCGCCTTGCTGCAGCGCCAAGTCACCCAGTGAGGTCATCACAGACACTTGATTCATCTATACTCGTATCCCAATCAGTGGACAATCGGGCATCTCATACTATAGAGTATAGACGAGGAGGAGGTCGTTTTGGAAAATCTAGACCCCTGTGTTCTTATTGTTATAAACTTGGTCACACTCGTGATGTGTGCCATTCTTTACATGGTCGACCACCCAAAAATGCTTATGTTGCTCAGACCGAGACTACAGGTAACCAGGGATTTTCTATATCTGAAAGGGAGTATAATGAGTTCCTTAAATATCGAGCAAGTAAGCAGACATCTCCACAAGTAGCCACTGTTGCTCAGACTGATACTTCTGTTGCTGGTAATTCTTTTGCTTGTGTTTCCCAGTCTAGTCCTCTTGAGCAATGGGTTGTGGACTCAGCTGCTTCTGATCATATCTCTGGTAATAAATTCCTTTTGTCAAATATTGCGTATTCACAGTTTTTTCCCAACGTTACTTTAGCTAATGGTCTCAAACTAAAGCAGAAGGCGTTGGACAAGCGAATCCTCTGCCCTCTGTCACTCTAGATTCCGTTCTTTGTCCCTGGCTGTCCTTTTAATCTTGCATCTGTTAGTCGTTTGACTCGTGCCCTCCATTGCGGTATATATTTTATTGATGACTCTTTTATTATGCAGGACCGCAGTACGGGACAGACGATTGGAACAGGACTTAAATCAGACGGACTCTACTACCTTAACTCACTAACATCCTCCAAGGCCTGTCTAGTTGCAGATCCTCCAGACCTACTTCACAGTCGTTTAGGACATCCTAGCTTGTCCAAGCTTCAGAAGATGGTGCCTCGTTTGTTTAGTTTATCCACATTAGAGTGCGAGTCATGTCAGCTCGGGAAACATACCCGCGCCTCCTTTCCTCGTAGTATTGAGAGTCGTGCAGTCTGTTTTTTTTTAGTTCATTCGGATATATGGGGTCCTAGTAGAGTCAGTTCAACCTTGGGATTTCGTTATTTTGTTAGTTTCATTGATGATCATTCAAGATGTACTTGGATTTTCTTAATGAAAGATCGTTCTGAGTTGTTTTCTATATTCCGGAATTTTTGTGCTGAAATTAAAAATCAATTTGGTGTTTCTATTCGCACACTTCGCAGTGATAATGCCTTAGAATATTTATCCTCTCAATTTCAGCAGTTTATGTCTTCTCACGGAATTATTCATCAGACCTCTTGTCCTTATACCCCTCAGCAAAATGGGGTTGTAGAGAGAAAGAATAGGCACATTATTGAGACTGCTCGCACACTTCTCATTGAATCTCATGTTCCGCTGCGTTTTTGCGGCGATGCAGTTCTCACATCTTGTTATTTGGTTAATCGGATGCCTTCATCTCCCATCCAGAATTAGATTCCGTATGAGGTATTGTTTCCCCAGTCACCCTTATACCCTGTTCCCCCTCGTGTTTTTGGGAGCACTTGTTTCGTTCATAACTTAGCTCCTGGGAAAGATAAGTTAGCTCCTCGTGCTCTCAAGTGTCTTCCTTGGTTATTCTCGTGCTCAGAAGCGCCATCGTTGTTATTCACCTGATCTTCGTAGATACCTTATGTCAGCCGATGTCACATTTTTTGAGTCTAAACCTTTCTTTACCTCTTCTGACCATTCTGATCATCTTGATATCTTGATATATCTGAGGTTTTACCTATACCGGCCTTTAGGGAGTCTACTATATCTCCTCCTTCACCTTCCGCTACAGAAGTCTTACCCATTCCAAACGTTGGAACGTCCACTGTGCCTCCTCCTAGACTCCCTGCACAAGACACTCCACTCTTGACATATCATCGTCGTCCTCGCCCAGCATCCGGCCCGGTTGATTCACGTCCTGCACCTGACCCTGCTCCTACTGCGGACTTGTCTCTTCCGATTGCACTTCGGAAAGGTATAAGGAACACCCTTAATCCTAATCCCCATTATATCGGTTTAAGTTATCATCGTTTGTCATCACCCTATTATGCTTTTCTATCTTCTTTGTCCTCTGTTTCCATCCCTAAGTCTACAGGTGAAGCATTGTCTCATCCAGGGTGGCGACAGGCTATGACTGACGAGATGTCTGCTTTACATACGATTGGTACTTGGGAGCTCGTCCCTCTTCCTTCAGGTAAATCTACTGTTGGTTGTCGTTGGGTGTATGCAGTCAGGGTTGGTCCAGATGGTAAGGTTGATCGTCTTAAGGCTCATCTTGTTGCCAAGGTATATACTTAGATATTTGGGCTTGATTACAGTGATACCTTCTCTCCCGTGGCTAAGATAGCATCAGTCCGCCTTTTTCTCTCTATGGCTGCTGTTCGCCATTGGCCCCTGTATCAGCTAGACATTAAAAATGCATTTTTACACGGTGACCTTGAGGATGAAGTTTATATGGAGCAACCACCTGGGTTTGTTGCTCAGGAGGAGTCTCGTGGCCTTGTATGTCGCTTGCGCCGGTCACTTTATGGTCTAAAGCAGTCTCCTCGAGCCTGGTTTGGTAAGTTTAGCACTGTTATTCAGGACTTTGGCATGACTCGGAGTGAAGCTGATCACTCTGTATTCTATCGGCATTCTGATTCACGTCTCTGTATTTATCTGGTGGTCTATGTTGACGACATTGTTATTACCGGCAATGACCAGGATGGTATTACTAAATTGAAGCAACATCTCTTTCAACACTTTCAGACTAAGGATCTGGGCACACTAAAGTATTTTCTGGGTATTGAGGTCGCACAGTCTAGCTCAGGTATTGTGATCTCACAACGGAAGTATGCCTTAGATATTCTTGAGGAGACAGGAATGACAGGTTGTAAACCTGTTGACACTCCGATGGATCCGAATTCTAAACTTCTTCCAGGACAGGGGGAGCCTCTTAACGATCCTGCAAGATATAGGCGGTTAGTTGGTAAACTAAATTATCTTACAGTTACAAGACCTGACTTTCCTTTCCTATGAGTGTTGTGAGCCAGTTTATGGGTTCACCGTGTGATAGTCATTGGGATGCAGTTGTTCGCATTCTTCGGTATATAAAATCAACTCCAGGTAAAGGTTTATTGTTTGAGGATCGAGGCCATGAGCAGATCGTTGGATACTCCGATGCTGATTGGGCAGGATCGCCTTCTGACAGACGTTCTACTTCTGGATATTGTGTCTTAGTAGGAGGAAATTTGGTATCTTGGAAAAGCAAGAAACAGAATGTGGTTGCTTGGTCTAGTGCAGAAGCAGAATATCAAGCAATGGCTATGGCGACATGTGAGCTAGTTTGGATCAAACAGTTGCTCAAAGAGCTGAAATTTGGTGATGTTAGTCAGAAGGGACTTGTGTGTGATAATCATGCTGCTCTTCATATTGCGTCAAATCCAGTGTTCCATGAGAGAACTAAGCGCATTGAGATTGACTGTCACTTTGTCAGAGAAAAGATACTCTCGGGAGATATTGCTACAAAGTTTGTAAAGTCAAATGATCAGCTTGCAGACATTTTCACCAAGCCCCTCACTTGTCCTCGTATTAACTACATATGTAACAAGCTCGGTACATATGATTTATATGCACCAGCTTGAGGGGGAGTGTTAGAATATGTAAATAGTAGAACCCTAATCCAATGTGTATTAGGAGTAGGATAGGTTATGTGTATGTATATATAGGGCTCATTGTACCATGTTTAAAAATCAATATATATTTCTCCTGTGTTTTCTCACGATATGTTCTTGTGCACTTTGTTGATGAGTGGTGAGCGTGTATCGTGATAAATCTCTGATACTACTATCTTGTGATATTGTGGCATAAGTGGACATGTTGTGTGGATTGACTGTTGTTATGCGAAGCATAGGATGGCATTTCACTGTTGTTGATTGTGTGGAGCAATACGGATGGCTATTGATATATTGTCTGGGCGCAGTGACACAGGTGGCTATTGATATACTGCCTAGGCGGAGTGATACGTGAGGCCATTGTGTTATTGTCAGGGTGGAGCGATACGGGTAGCTACTGATATATTGCTTGGGCGGAGCGATACAGATGACTATTATGATATTGTCAACGCGGTAAGATAAGGGTGGCAATAAGGGGATGTTATGTGATGGCCTGGGGCATGTTGTTGATGAAAGAGTATTCTAGTTGTTGGCTTTGACTTCCTTGTCTGTGTCATACATATTACATGATTTATTGTGTTGTTCCTAATGTACCACTTGGTGTCTCTGATATTACTTAGATGATTTAAGCTGTGATAGTATACTTGCACATGCATACACCATAACATGTCATTAATATCAGTCCAGGAGTATGAAACTTGATGTTCATTGATCATGTACATGTATTCTTGTATATCTGCTTTCTTCGCGATATGGTTTGGACTGGTAGCCCTTGACCATGCCGGCCGGATTGGGATATTGAGCATATGACTACACAGGACGAATTGTGATATTGAGCATATGACCACGCCGGTCGAATTGTGATATTGAGCATGTGACCACGCTAGGAGGATTGTGATATTGGCATGTGAGTTATCCATGCGGTTGTGGCTTATATTGTGGCACAAGTTCTTCGCCGTGCGAGGCATGTCTTATGTTGTGGCACGAGGTCTTCGCAGTACAAGGGTAATTGTTAATGTGGGCACAAAGTGTCGGGTGTGTGTGATTCTATTTGATGGCTTATTGAGGGAACAGGACCTTTAATTATTCTAAATAGGCATCGTTTAATTTGAAGAGATTACAATTATTACTTTATGCTATTATTTTTTTTTTATTTGCACCGGGTGTCTGAGTCTCTATGAGCCCCGACTAATCCCAGGGGTGCATAGGCCCTCGACAAGGAGTTTCCCGCAAGTGCACCACGGTTAATTCAGGTTTTACCCAGTCTGATGACCCTTAGAAATTATTTGCACCCAGTGGATTTCGAACTTCAGACCTTAAAAGGGAGCATACCCCAAGGCTCAAGTCAATTGCCACCAGGGCAAACCCTGAGGGTTACTTTATGCTATTATTCATTTTGCCGATTTTTGATATTTTTCACAGGTTATTTGACTAGTGAGTGTCTCGACTTGAACCTCGTCAATACTCCCCCGAGGTTAGCCTTAATATTTACTGGATACCAACCATGGTGTATTCATACTATACTTCTGCACATTTTGTGCAAATCAAGGTGTTGGAGGCAGCGGACCCAGGCAGAGTTAGCTTCTTGATCGCGAGGATTCCACGCAGAGCTGCTTGATTGTCGAAGTCCCTCGTAGTCTTTCATCATCTTTATACTGTCAATTATCTGTCAGAACAGTATGGTATCTTTGTTTTGATATATTTCTATGTATTCAGTTAGAGAGTTAGAGTTCGTGACTCTGTATTACCTAGTCTTGGGGATTTGTTGTGATTAACGTCGCGTTGGCTTGTATCACCTTTATTTTCGTATTTATATTAAACTTTGTTTCATAATATCATGTTTTAATGGTTTAACTGTTGTAAGTGATCGACTTACCTAGTTTTAGAGACTAGGTGCAATCACGATCCTTAAGGTGGGATTTTGGATAGTGACATTAAACCTTAAAAGTAGGGCTTCAATGCGAGGAAAAAGGCCTTAAAGTGGGTGCCTAACATCCACAGGCTCTTTAGTTAATAGGACAGCACAAAAATAAATATAGTTAGGAAAGCATTTATTAGTTATTAAGAAAAACGTTATATTATATATGAGTATATCAGTTCTTACAAGTATGAAAACTGAAAGTTATAGTCTAAGAAAACTAATCATTGATCCAAATTACTAATTTAAAAATGCACCTTCAATCAAGACTTCCAATATGATCTGAACTTGATTGACACGTCGTGTATTTCACTAAATTGCAATTTTTCCAACAATTGCTATTTTTTGTTTATGGTTATTTATTTACATCACATTTGTAGCGCACGTTTTTATAGCCTGTCGCAGTTAAAGCCCCACGAAGCACATGGTTTTTTCTAAGCTTGTCACTTTTGACAGCACTATGCTGGACAGGTGGTGAGAAAAAAAGAAAATTTATAGTGTAAAATTCGCTGGACCCATCTGCATCTCTGGAGCACAAATCTACACCAACAAATCTGTGACAAGCACGGAGGTATTTAGAAATTGATCTCAGTGAAGAGAAGGCATCTCAAGATTGGAGTTACTCACCATGTTCTATATACAGTAACTGTTGTACTCCTTAAAATTATAGTTTCCTTCAGTAAAAAAATTTTGTTTGGGTCCAAACTCCAACAAGGTTAAAAATGTCATGACATCAGAATACGTCTTTACTAGCGGGTGCTTCTCTGGAACTCTGGAATGCTAAGGAGATAGATGACTAGAAGACTTGATGAAACAATACAAAACGCAAGCTCAAATGTCATTTTAAAAGCTGACATTTGTAGACACAGGAACATTCATGGACCTAAATCAAAGAAAGGATGTGAAATCATCAAAGTTAACCTAACCTTTGGCGATATAGCAAAAAACTAACATAGCAAATCAGAAACCAAAATGGATTAAAAATATTGGGGGAAATGATGCAAAACAGCCTGGCGGAATTATAATGGACAGTCCGATGCACAAAGCATCTTGGGTTTACGCAGTTCCGGGAAGTGCCGTACCCCAAGGGGTGTGAGTATAACGTAGACAACCTACCCTAATGCAAGCAATAGTGGCTGCTTCCACTTCTCAAACACATGACTTGTAGGCCAGACAGAGACAACTTTACCATTGCTCCAAGGCTCCCCCTTCCGATAGAATAATTGAAATAAAACCAGTTCCAATACAAAACTAGATAAAAGCATGACAGAAAGGCATACTAATGGTGACAAAAAGATAGGAGAACAGTTTCTTCATACCAGGTGCATCATGCTCCGGAGGTAAACTAGGTGCCAGTGCTGGAGTCAAATTTGCACTGGAGTTTGAGTTGTCCAAGCCTGAGGGCAATGGTGGAGGTGAAGGAGATAAATTTAGTTGGTCCCATAACTCAGAACAATTGGTTTTCCAAAAACCAATCCTTTCATTTTCACGATCGTAGGTTACAAGAGTGTTGCGGACAACAATTCCTGTTGCAATTAAAAGCAAAAGGCACGCATGTTACAGCTTATACAACTGAAGAATCTGGCAGATGAACTTTCCCAAGATGCTAAAAGATATATATGACAAATACCTCCAAGAAGAGTAGTTGGATCCTTCCCATTCTGAAAAATTCCCAAGCAGTAAGCCCCACGCACCTTTGAGTGCTTTATAGCAATCAGTTACAGTAAGCAAAAGGGAAGAATTAGTCAATATAGAAACACAGAGAGAAAATGGAACCACTTATCAAAACAAAAACAAAAAATGTGGCCACTAGAAGAGATGAAGCCAAAAGGAGATACAGATTCTAAAGGCAAGGTAGTAAGATAAAAACCATGTGGATTAAGATACCTACCCTGAATAAGTAGTTTTCGGGAGTGAGAGATAGTTTCTTTCCGTTGCTAAATACCATGTCGATAGGAGGAAATGATTTTGAGAGCTCTGAGATGTCACTGCAATAGACAAGACATTCAATACAAGAAACAACACCAAAGATAAAGGAAAGAAAAAGTTAATGATCTAACATTTCTGTAGTTAATTTATTACCTTCCCGCACCAGAAAAACATATATCTTTATAATTCGGGTCAGGCCCTTCGATCTCTCTAAGAGAATGAAGTTCTTTCATGACCTGAAATAAAATTTTCAGGAGTTGACTCAAGAAGGAAAAAGAAAATTGTCTTAAAAGAAAAATTCAACAAAGCCTTCACCACCCATTGGTAGAATATTGTTAGTAATACACAATCCATCAATCCACTTCTTTTTGCCCCACAATCAACTAATTCCTTTACACAAATAAACATATCCAAAAATGAATGATAAGAAGCTAAAAACGTCAAAGATTTGCAGAAGCTTTCTAGTATATAATATATTTTAAATAAAAACTTTCAAAAGTTCCTTTTTAGTGACATAATTGGAAGAAAAAATTGCATATTAAAAGGAAAAAACAACTATGATAAGCAGTTAACAAACGTAAATGAACACCTTTAAGATGCTGCAGCACAAGGAAAACGGTTCAGTGAGTTTCGGAATTATAGGATCACAAACCACCTGGATTCTTTGTTTCTCCTTCAAAGTTATGTAGTAAGCATTGAAGCCTTAGCATAATAACTGAGTGTAATTAACGGGTTTTACTTTTACCTCAAATCCCACATATTAGCAGGCATTCTCCAACTATGTCGAGCCTGTTACCATAATTATGCAGTTGTTTGTTCCACCAACATGTGGTGTAAATCGTTATTCAGGAAAAGGTGACTTAAATGGTAACATGCAACAAAAAGACATTAACCACAAACGCATCATTCAGATGAAGTTCAGGTTTCACAGATTCCATTCTTCTAGTCACAAGCACGCAATTTTCACCAGTACTTGTCTCTGGCAGAGGGCATTAAAAAATGATAAATATGATAGTGCATAATCTAGAAAACATCTTACAGCACTCTTGAAGGCCACAAATGCAGCTTCTGGAAGGTAAGCGTAGGTAGTACCACTATCAAGCACAGTCCCATGTTTTCCATCAAAAGTCTGAGGATTTAGATTCAGGGCCTTCCCAGCAACATGTATCTCCTTCAGCTCGATATTGTAATATGGACTGTCGCCATCCGAGACTAGAGTAAATGCATAAGATTTATCGAGTGTATTTGTTATAACACCTATAATTCCCATGTCATTAAAACAATTATATCCAATATATACCTGCGTACAGGATCTGAATGGGTAAAGACCATTTCAGAAGGGGGTTTTATTCCTCCAAGAACCATGGCACCACCACCGAAATCCATTCCACCATAACATAAGGAGAATGAATCACTAATCACATGTTTCTCAACAAGTTGATCCACTATACTTAGATCCCCTCGGCCTAAGCCCATGATACCATCAGCGTGTTGGCTGTAAAGATCACCAGTTTCCAGATTTTCACATCCAAAAACAGCTCGTTGGGGTGCTAGCTCACTTTGGTTTCCGAAGGACACAATGTCCTCTCCGAGCACTCCACTACTAGAACTCATCTCGGCGTATTGTCTTTCATAAAGACATTGCTCCCTCTCATTGTCACAGGTACAATCAATATTGCACTTTACAGGTTGATAGGTACTTGACATTTCTGGCTGAAACTTAGGATCCTAATTCAAAGAACAATGAAAGAAGTACATTGATCAAAAGAGAGAAATGATATTCAATCAATTATGTACCAAATTAAGCATTTATCAACTAGATTGATGCAAACTCACTGGCAAGGTCAACATTGTTCCGGGAAAAAAATAGCACTGTGACGAGTGCCAAGTGGCTATATTTACAAAGCAAGCACCAGTTACTGTACATTTCACAATCACAAGCGGAAAAAAAAAAGAAAGATACATCAAAGCACTATCATGAAAGAAATCAACCCTTTATGATAAAGCAGCATATCTCATCAACAAGGTGAAGTTAAAAATCGATCTGTGCACCTACTTCAACATTGTTTTCT
Organism: Nicotiana benthamiana; assembly: GCA_034376525.1. Classification (NCBI taxonomy): domain Eukaryota; kingdom Viridiplantae; phylum Streptophyta; class Magnoliopsida; order Solanales; family Solanaceae; genus Nicotiana; species Nicotiana benthamiana. The sequence continues at coordinate 49,931,948 of CM067338.1, read as the reverse complement.
TCTACTTCATTTTCCCTTACTATTTTTTTTTGGGGGGGGGGGGGCAAATTAGAATAATTTGTTATACAGTGCTCCGATACAACCCCACCCCTACCCCAACCCACACACAAGGTAAACAAAGAATAAAACCACAATAAGCCCTAATAGACCAAGATTAATCAAAATCTGTCCCAAAGAACAAAAACTCCATTAACACTAAAACCTAGCGCAAAACTAACCAATCTTCCTTTTGTTTATTTCATTACTCAGTAGCCAGTGCTGTAAGCGGAATAGTAAGATATCTAAGCTTGGGGTTTCACTTTTTCCATTATCTCTTTCTCTAATGATGGTAACGGAAACAAGGGTTAATAGTATATTAAGCTTGAATTCAGCAGAGGTTTTATGTCCAAAAGAAGCTTCTCGTGATTCATAACCTAACATTGGGTACATTAGATTAATACTATACTTTTGTGTCAGTAAAATAAATATAGTAACTAGATGATTAAAAGAGAGAATGTAGCTGAGAAATGAAGGAACCTGATGGTTGCCACACTGTTCACAGGTAGAGCAAGGGACATAGGTAACGGTACTGCCAGTATCAACTATAAGAGCAAAACTCTGGGGTGGAGTTCCGATCCAAAGACGAGTCGTATAATATCTGCATCCTCTCAATTTAAAAATCAACTTAAAACAGAGAGAGATAAGCATATGCATCCATTCATTTTAAGGAATTCGTATACAAGTGTCTGACCCGTTAAGGAGAAGATCGTCGTGGAGAGGCATACGAGCACTTGAAGGGCTTTTCTGGAGGTGTCGACGGGAGAGTTGTTCATCGCGTGGTCGGGAGATTCCTTTAGGAGGAAAAAGCGGGAGAAACATTGTACTGCGATCCCCGTCGTTGATGCTATTAGGTGAGGGGAGGAAAACAAAGCTTCCATTTGAAACGTCTGAAATTCCATTAGAAACGACGACGTGATGAATGCATATGAAGGAAATTAGGATAGGGAGATTGTGAGTTAAGATCGCCCGCGCCATTTGTGAGGTCAGTTATGGCTCAGGCGACAAAACAGATTAAGGCCAGATCGGAAGGAGAATTGCTGGAAAGATCAGAGTAAAGGGATGGCGTAAGGTTATGACAAAGGCCAAAGCCGGGAAGGAGATGCGTTACATTAGAATTTTATTTTTTTCCCCAAAGTTTCAAGGCTTTTGCTGTCGGTTTGATTTACACGTTACATGTATATTATATTAGTTGGAGAAGGCATATTATGACAAGGTCCCTAGGAGGTGTTATGGAGGTATCGGGAGACAAAGAGTATGTCGGAAGCTTACATCACAATAATCAAGGACATGTACGATTGAGCTAAGATTAGGGTTAGGATAGTGGGTGGCGACTTAGACCATTTCCCGGTGGTTATGGGGCTCCATCAAGGATCTGCGCTTAGCTCTCTCTTGTTCGCCTTGGTGATAGATGCTCTAACCCGACATATTCAAGGGGATGTACCTTGGTGTATGCTATTTGCTGATAACATAGTCTTAACAGACGAGACGAGGCTCGACATTAAAGAGAGGCTAGAGGTATGGAGACAGACTCTCGAGTCTAAGAGTTTCAAACTAAGCAGGTCTAAGACGGAATACCTGGATTGTAAATTTAGCGCTGAGCCGAGCGAAGTAGGCAGGAACGTGAAGATTGGATCTCAGGTCATCGCCAAGAGGGACAGTTTCAGATATCTTGGATTCAGGGGGACGTAGAGATAGACGGGGATGTCACTCACCGTATATGGGCGGGATGGTCGAAGTGGAGGCTTGCATCAGGAGTCTTGTGTGACAAGAAATTGCCACAGAAACTCAAGGAGAAATTTTATAGATGTGTGGTTGAACCTGCCATGTTGTATGGGACGGAATGCTGGCCGATGAAGAACTCTCATGTTCAGAGAATGAAGGTTGCAGAGATGAGGATGCTCAAGTGAATGTGCGGGCTCACCAGGTTAGGTAAGATTAAGAATGAAGTTATTCGAGAGAAGGTGGGGTGGCTCCCGTGGATGAGAAGATGCGAGAAGCGAGGCTCAGGTGGTTCGGACATGTGCGAATGAGAAGCCCCGATGCTGAGGAGTTGTGAGCGGCCAGCGGTGGTAGGCGTGAGGCGAGGTAGAGGGAGGCCTAAGAGGTATTAGGGAGAGATAATTAGGCAGAACATGGTTAGAATGCGGATTTCCGAGGACATGGCCCTTGATAGGAATGTCTGAAGGTCTAGTATCAGGGTTGTAAGATAGAGGCTTCTAGAATTTTTTGTACTCCTTCCCGGGGTTGGGTGGGGCTTGGTAGGGCTCTCCATAGATGATTTATATTGGATTGTGTCCTCTTATGGTAGTCATTTATTATATTTACTATTTGTTGTTATTGCATGCCATTTTATTTATGGTACTTAGGGTTCTTATGCTTAGATAATTATTTATGCGATTTCTGCTGGAGTTACTAATGGTGTTTTTGTTTTTATTTTTGTTTTCCTTTCCATCCCTGCGCCGAGGGTCGATTGGAAACAGCATCTCTGCCCTTTCCGGTAGGGGTAAGGCATGTCTACATATTACCTTCCTCATACCCCACTTTATGGGAATATACTGGATAGTTGTTGTTGTTGTTATTGTTGTTGTTAGTTTCTCGATGTAACCTATATTAATCAGTACTATAAAAATATATAAATAATATAAATATACGTGTGAATAACACAAAAAAACAAATTTAAAGTGAATAAATATAAGTGTAAACTAATGAATGATGAGCCTATTCGATTGATTTGGTTGTTGAATACAAAATAATCGAATATCGTTGAAGTTAAACAACTACATTTAGCGTTCAGACGTATTGAGATCGTTCAGACAGACATACATGTTTGGGAGTGCATATGCCATTAAGTGTGATAGCTTTCACACACTTATATATATATATATATATATATATATATATATATATATATATATATATATATATATTATGATAGTATGTACATAGATATGAGTGGCACCACATAAATAGATATGGTATTACTAGTATGATAACGGATTCCGAAGTAAGCATTGCACTTCAATTATATTTCGAGTTTCTTTATGTTACTATTCATTTCAGTAAGGATGGTAGATCCAGAGTATGCCATATGTTTCATATGCATTCTCAACCCTTCTGATATACTTCAGTTACCTTCTTGTTTCTTGTACTATCTTTCTAAGCTAACAAATACACACTTCAGATGAGTGCTTGTATTTGAGTTACATTATTATTGTCCATGATATTACGTAGTTTCCTTATGATTGTTATAACGACCCGGCTAGTCGTTTTGGGATCTAGCATGTTGTTCGGCAGTTTGTGACCGTGAGTAGCTTCATATCAGGTATTATGACTTGTGCGCATGGTCGCAATTGAATTTCGAGAAGTTCGGAGTTGATTTGGAAGAGAATTCCCATTTCAAAAGCTTTAAGTTGGAAGAATTGAAAAAGATTATATTTTTGAGTAAACAAAATCGGAATCGGGACTCAAAGGTTCTAATAGGTTCGTATGATGATTTCGGACTTGGGCGTATGTTCGGATCGAGTTTTGGAAGACCTGGGAATGTTTTGGCACCTATTGTGGAAGTTAGTATTTTTGGAAGAATTTCATAAGTTGGATTGTAGTACATTATAATGTTATGGATGTCTGTTTGGGATTTCGAGTCTGGAAATTACTCAGCATGATAATTCTGGTAATGGGAGCATGATCATAAGTGAATTCAGAGGTCTGTAGGTCGTTTTGGAGTCATTTGGCTAAAGATAGAAATTTAAAGGTTTTGAGAAGTTTGGCCGGAAGTGGAGTTTTTGATATTGGGGTCGAATTCCAATTTCGGAAGCTGGAGTAGGTCCGTAATGTTGAATATGGCTTGTGTGCAAAATGTAGGGTCAATCGGACTGGATTTGATAGGTTTTGGCATCAAATGTGAAAGTTTGAAATTCTAAAGCTCATTAAGCTTGGATTTCAGGTCAATTCATGATTTAACATTGTTTGATATGATTTGAGGCCTCAAACATGTCCGCATTATGTTATGGGACTGATTGGTATGATTCGTTAGGAGTACTACGGGCCTCGGGTGGATTTCAGATAGTTAACGGATTAAATTTGTAATTTGAAGAAGGAGTGAAGCAGTTGGTATTTGGTGTAACCGCAAGTGCAAGGTTTTGGACACAGGTGCCGAACCGCATGAGCGGCCTAGGTGTCGTAGGATCAGAAGTGATTGGGATCGCAAATGCAATCAGCTTGCCGCAGAAGCAATACCGCATCAATTGAAGAAAGGACACAGATGCAGAAGTTGGGGCCTGGAGGAGGTCCGCAAAAGCATTAGTGGGTTGCATCTGCACAATCACATAAGTGGTCAAGTGATCGCATATGCGAAAATGCTGGAGGAAGTGAGGTTTATTTAAATCGGGGGTTGGGATCATTTCAACCCCATTTCTTCTATTTGAACCGATTTTGGAGCAACGTTGAGGTGCCATTTTCACCACCAAGAATGAGGTAAGTGGTTTATATTAGTTTTGAGTTAATACATGATTGTATATGAATTTCACCATGAAAACTTGTGGAAAACTTGGAGTTTGAGGGAAATCCTAGAACATTAGTATTCTTGGATTTTGACCACGATTTTAGACATGAAATTGAGAGTAAATTATATATTTGAGTTCTTGAGGTTATGGGTAAACCTTATCATCGAAAAATTTTAGAGTTCGGGAACGTGGGCCTGGGGGCATTTTTTTTTTAATCTTTCTATCGAGGTTAGGAATCGTTTTAAATTGGATTATAATGAGTAATTGAGCATATATTAATGGGTTTACATAATTACTAGCTAGTTTTGGAGCGTAGTGCGTCAATTTGAGTCTTCGAAAGGACGTGAAATGCCAGTGATGGATCTTCGAAGCGAGGTGAGTTTTTTTTCCTAACCTTGAAAGAGGGAATTGTCCTCATGGGTGAATTAATTGGATTTGTGCTTCTCTTTGTGGGGGCTACGTAAGCACGAGGTAACAAGAGTCCTTGCGTAGCTACAATTTTTTTTCAAGTCCGAGTATTCTAGGACTTAAAAATATGCTATACTTAGAATATTTGTGATCTTATTGACAGTTTGAATTGCTTAAATCCCATTGAATTAGTAAATGAATTTCTACAAAGATTGAATCTCATTTCTTGAATTGTTAAAAATAGAATTGGATTTTCTTTGGATAATTATTCCCTGATGACTTCTTGATTTACTGTCTGTGTGTGTTTAATTGTGGAACGGGCCGAACGCCTCAGCAAATTAAATAGATGCATCTATGGTTTGCGCCATTCGACCCCCTGACAGTGCACAATTTAAATACTTATTGGATCAGGCTGTACAACCTCAACATCTTTTGCGCATGCTTGTAATTCTTGCTTGAGATTTATAAACTAATATTGCCTCCCCGATCTGAGATTAATTGATAAATAGATTATGATTTTGGAGACTTCTTAATATAAAAAGGAATGTTTACTTGTTTCGTGACTTACTTGAATTTACTGCCGTTTTTAATAAATCCATGATTCATTATTAAGATATTACTATTGGACCACTAGTAAATGTCGAAGTCGACCTCTCATCTCTACTTCTTCGAGATTATACGGGATACTCATTGGGTACACGTTATTTTCGTACTCATATTACACTTGATGTGTATTTTGTTGCATCGGCACATTTAAGTCTAGTGGCCTAGTTTGGCGCAACGACATGGTTGATACTGGGACTCAGGTGAGCTGCACCTAACAATCCGCAACCAACAGAGTCTCTTTCAGAGTATTGCACTGGATTTTTTTTCGGTCCAATTTTATTCCAGACAGTTGTTGTATTATGTTTTAAATTCCTAGAAATTGATCATGCACTTGTGACACAAGGTTCTGGGATGACTACGGTATTTTTAGTATTCAATTTGTTAAAGACATCATTATTTACTCAGTGAAGTTTATTATATATTGTTTAATGTAAGGAAAATAAATGAAAAATACTAAATTGAGAATTTAATTAACTTCTTGGTGTTGTCTTGCTTGACAATGGTGTCCGGCGCCATCACGACCTTTAATGGATTTTGGGTCGTGACAATTGTATTTCTACCTTACATACTCAGTACAACAGTCATATTGACGTCTGTTTCTCTTGGGGGACGCTACGTCTTTATGCCATATACATAGGTTGTTCGAGAAAAGATGGACATCAGTAGGACAACATGTAGCAAATGTGAAGGCACTCCTTTGTTCCGGGGTTGCGAGTACAATGGTATGTTTTATTTTATATATGGGTATGGTGGGGCCTTATCCCATTCTTATGTTAAGTTAAGCAGTTATTCTTAGAAGGCTTGTAGACATGAATCTTGTGGTTTAGATATAGTTTGCATAATAGTCATGTTAGGTCTCATCGGCCATCCATTTGTATGAAATCCCTGTGTATAATATGTTTCCCTTTTAAAGATTTATTTATGATTTTAGTAGTTTATGTATGATTATGAGATAGTAGGTTAGCGGTAGACGGTGGTTAGAGCCAGTTGCCCCTTGCGTCCCTAGGATAGGGTAATGTCAGAAGTGGTATCTGAGCAGTTCAGTCCTAAGAGTGACAAGCCAAATTAGGAGAGTCATAATTGGTTCTCATTTCGATCGTGCGATAGAGCCATAATATTAGAGTTTATTTAGCTAATACAATGTTTTGATTCTTGTGTGTGCGCGCTATGAATAAAAGATTGTCAGTTGCTCAGAAAGGCAAAATAGTAGCACACGGTAGCACTAGTAAAGTGCCAGTAGCATGTATAGAGCAGAGCGAAGCACATGGCGAGGTTCGAGTTGAGACTTTACAAACCCCTCCCCCTCTAGAGGAACTAAGATGGGCTGGAACTACTGCACCTTCTTTTCCTCCATCAGTTACTGTTGGCCCAAGCTCAGTTGAAGTTTTAAAGAATGACAAATGAACTCAGTGAAGAACCAGGTCCATCTTATGAGACACAGTTGTTATGGTCCATGCACATAAGACGCACGTGAAGAAGATAAGCCTTTAGGATCAAACATCAATATCTTCTGAATTGATCGAAAATATTGCATATGGGATAAGGAGAAAAAGTCTCCATATGAGAAGAGAACACATCCGGATAAGGGTTGGAGTTTGGATTGTTCTAGGACTCAAACTTAGTGGAGGATAAGAAATTGAGTCACAATCAAACTCTGATTACTAACGTAATAAATAACTGAGTTGTTCTATTTTACAGGTATGCACATACGCTGAAGTTAAGCTAAATTGAGAGCAAAAGAGCAATGCAATTCTGCAAGCAATTTATGTGACATCAAGTGTGCCCTCCTGCAGCTACTTGAACAACATAAAAGAACCACTTCCATTGTGTTTATTCTTATTCTAGTTCAATTATAGTAGGTGACTTAAAACTTGTACCTTTCCAGCTTTCATAGAAGCAATTGTATTAGGTACTTTGAGTATTCAAGTTAGAGTTAACTTGAAAGTGTCGCAACAATTGAGGCTGTGTGCCACACTGGGATTAGAGTTAATCCTTAGGTTTACACGAGTTTTGTAAATGTTGTTTTGGCTCATTGAATTTAGTGGATATTTGGGAAAATCTTACTGAGTAGTGGGTCGTGGTTTTTTCACCTTTTGAGCCAGGTATTTTCCATGTAAAAATCTCTGTGTTCTTTTATTTCTGTATTTTAATTCCATAAACAGTTGTAGTTAGAACACCTAGAAGAACCAGGTTCTTCTAGATCGAAAATTGGGTACCACACAAATCACCCCCTCTCTTGTGTTGTATTGACGTTTGGAAGATCAATTGGTATCAGAGAGGGTTATCCTTGAAGAGGCTAACACCTCAGGAAAAGATCAACATGAGTGCACCACCTGGGAACTAGGAAGGCCAACCCACTACCAGGCCTCCACTGTTCAATGGACCGTATTACTCATGGTGGAAGAATATGATAAAAGATCACATCATAGGGAAGACTATGAACTCTGGGACATAGTCACTGATGGTTCCTTAGCAACTACAATGAAAAATAAGGAAGGCGTGGATGTACCAAAGACAAGGGCTGACTGCACTGCTAAAGATTTGAAAAAGTGGGAGAAAAATGCTAAGGCCAAGAAATGGCTTGTATGTGGATTGGGTCCACATGAGTACAACAGGATCCAAAGCTGTACTATTTTCAAAGAGATATGGGACACTTTTCAAGTGGCTCATGAAGGAACACCTCAAGTGAAGAGATCCACAAGAACACAGTTGTATTCTCAATATGAGAATGAAAGATGGAGAAACTATTTAAGAGATGTATACTAGGTTTACTACACTAACAAATAAACTTAAGTCTCTTGGAAGAGTTATTCTTGTAGATGACATGGTTGAGATGATCTTGAGAAGAGTTGTTCCAGTTGCTCGAGAAAGTAAAATCATTGCCATTCAGGAGTCCAAGAATATGGCCATTCTCAGACTGGATGAACTGATTGGAAATCTTACTGTTTATGAACTGAGAAGGCAAACCAGGAAGATGGATACACCCAAGAAGAAGAGAAGCTTAGATCTCAAAATTACAGAAGGTTTAGATCTGGAAGATGATGAGATGGATATGATCTTTAGAGATTTCAAAAAGTAACTGTTGAGAGGAAATGGTTTATCAAGAGGTACAACCTTCAACAATATAAGAGGTCCTAAGAAATAGACCAATGATGGTTGGTATAAATGTGGTAAGACTGACCACATAATTAAGAATTGCCTTCAATGGAAAATTGAGTGGAAGAAAGAAAGAGTTGAACAAAGAAACAGGAAGAAAGAACATGTCCAACCCAAGAGAAACAAAGGTTCAACCAAGGCTATGGTTACTGCTTGGGGGTGAAACCTTTGATGAAGACTTAGAAGATGAAGTTGAAGAAGAGCAAGCTCTTATGGCCATTGGGGAATTAGTTGATGAGGAGGAGGTAAGTATTCTGCATCTCAAGGACAAAATTAAATTTCTGTCTAAAGAAAGGATAACTGAGCTATTATTAGACTTCATTGATGAGTCTGAAATAGTTAACAATGAAAAGGAAGTTCTATCTAGGAATGTGTTATCCTAAAAGCAAAATGCAAAAGTGTAGAATCTAGGACTGATGAGAGTGATAATAAGAATGCTGAGTTGAAGAACCATGGAACTTGACAATAGTATTCTAGAAATTATGTTAGAAAATCTAAACCTGAAACTAGGAACATGAAAGAAGAAAGCTAATCACTCATTTCTCACTCTAGAAGAAAATCTAGGAAAAATGAAAGATGAACTGTACAAGAAAGATGAACTAATTAAGGTTCTAAAAGAAGATCATGGAAAGGTGAAACATGAACTAGACAGAACTTACAAATGGAACAAAGCTTCTGATGCTTCCTCCTGGTTGCAAGAGCATCGCATTAGCAATAAAAGAGGACTTGGTTATGGAACTCAAGCTCCAAAATGGGACCCCAAAAATAAGTACCTCACACTTCCTGAAAATAAGATTTGCACACACTGTGATAAGACTGACCATTATAAAAATGAATGCAATGCAAATGAAAAGGTCAGCCAAAGGAATAAATCTTTTGTTCAAGAAAAATACAAGCTGCATGGTTGGGCAAGAAAGAATCTAATTCATCATTTTTCCCATAGAAAGGGACCCAAACTAGTTTGGGTTCCTAAGATTAACCCCTAATTTCTTTTTGTAGGTTCAAGTGAAAGGAGTAGCCAAATATGGTACATGGATAGTGGATGCTCAAAGCACATAACCGGGAACAAGGACCAGTTCCTTTCACTTGAGAACTTAAAAAGAGGCAATGTATCTTTTGGAAATGGAAAGAAAGGTGAGATCATTGGGGTTGGAAAGGTAGGTAAGACAAACTCTCATCCATTCAGAATGTCTACTTGATAGATGGCTTGAAATACAGCCTAATCAGCGTGTCACAACTGTGTGACAGAAGTAACCTTGTAGCTTTCACCTTTACCAAATTCTTTGTGATTGACCTTACCACTGACAAGATTGTTTTGCAGGAGAAAAGAGTTAACAATATTTACATTGTATATTCGTCAACTCTTTCAGAAAATGAACTCAGTTGTCTATGTGTGCTAGTTAATGATCCCCTCTTGTGGCACAAAAGACTTGGCCATGCTAGTCTAAATCAGCTAAAAAAATTAGTCTCCAAGGATTTGGTGATAGGGTTACCTAGTATGTAGTTCAAGGAAGAGAAAGTTTGCGAGGCATGTGCAAGGGGGAAGCACGTAAGGTTATCCTTCAAATCTAAGAAAATGGTAAGTACATCCAAGATATTGGAACTGGTTCATATGAATCTTTGTGGTCCAATGAGAACCATGAGTAGAGGTTGAAAAAAATATGTGATGGTGCTTGTTGATGATTATTCTAGATTTACATTGGGTACTATTTCTGACATCTAAAGATGAGGCATTTGAAATATTTACTGCCTTTGTTAGAAAAACTCAGAAATAATTTGGAAATCAGCTTGCATCCAATAGGTCTGATCATGGAACTAAATTTGAAAATGAAATTTTTTTGTTGAATATTGTTATGAAAATGGTATAGATCACAACTTCTCTGCCCCTAGGACTCCTCGGCAAAATTGAGTAGTTGAAAGAAACAACAGGACCCTTGAGGATATGGCAAGGACCATGCGTCTCTCTAGTAAATTACCCCACAACTTCTGGGCAGAGGCTGTAAACAGTGCATGCTCAATAGATGCATGACTAGACCTCTTATTGAGAAAACTCCCTATGAGTTACTTAAAGGGAGAAAACCAAACATGTCCCACCTAAGGGCATTTGGTTGTAAGTGCTGTGTGCACAATAATGGAAAAGACTCCCTAGGTAAGTTTGATCCCAGAAGTGACGAGAGAGTATTCTTGGGATATTCTTCGCATAGAAAAGCATATAAAGTATTCAATAAAAGAACCTTGTGTGTAGAAGAAAGTGGTGCATGTTGTATTTGACGAAGCTAACATTCTTTTTGAAAGTCAGGAATATGAAGATGAAGCCATTGGTTTAATAAAAGAATTGACTAAAGTAGCATCAAAAGAAGGAACAAGTGATGGAACATGTTCTTTAGGGTAACCTGACAGGGAACTAATTAGAGAGAAAATGAAATAAATTCTCTACAAGAACCTGTTCCTCAGCAACATAAAATAGGAGAATCATCTAGTAGAAATCAGTTGGTGGTGACATCTCACAAGTATCAAAGTTCTCATTGTGATGATCTGGCACGTCATCACATGAGCTATCGTCCCGTTTCCCTCATTTTATGCTTCTTCTTGCTTCGTTATCGGTATTCGGTGTTTTAGAGTTATATCATATTGGTTATGATAAGAAATGAGATACTTAGACTCTTTAATGAAGGTTTGTTTTGGAAAAGTCAACCAGATGTTAACTTATGAGTTAGAGAGCTCGTATGTGATTTCTAGTGATTCACTTAGCTTCGGGGGATGATTTGTGACTTAGGAGCGTGATTGGAAGTGGTTTTGGAGGACCGGTGTAGAAATAGGCTTAAATTGGCGCAGTTAGTGTTTTGGCAATTTTCAGTTTATAGGTCAGATTTTGATCTGAGGGTCGGAATAGAATTCCAAGAGTTGCAGTAGCTTTGTTAGGTGATTTGGGATATGTGTGCAAAATTTTAGATGATTCGGAAGTGTTTTGGGTGGGTGATCGAATGCATATTTTGAATGTTTAAGAAGAACTTAGGCTTAAATCTAATGAGAAATGATTATTTTAGTGTTGTTGGATGTGTTTTAATGATTGGAACAAGTTATTATGATGTTGTAGGAGGTGTTAGTGCTTTTGGTTGAGGTCCCGGGGGCCTCGGGGTGATTTCGGATGGTCAAACGGATTAATTCTAGCCTTAGATATTGTAGATTTTCCAGTTTTGGTGTTGCAGAGAATGCGTTCAATGCGATCGCACAGGCATGTTGCGATCGTATAGTGGTGATTTGTGAGGATGGACTTTTCTTCAATGCGTTCGAATCTGGAGATATGTGTTCGCATAGGCCTAGGGAATTATGCATTGCGATCATATGGTTCTAATGTGATCGCATAGAGGCTGTTTGGGAGTTTAAAATTTTATGCATTGCGATCGCAAGCCTGGGGCTGCGATCGCATAGGGGAAAATAACACCTGGGCAGAATGGTTTAATAACATTTGATCTGCGAGCCAAGTCTAATTTCCACCATTTTTGAGCAACCTTGAGAGATTTTGGACGGGTATTGAAAGGGATTTCAACTGGGATTGATTGGATGTAAGTCCTATGGCCTAAAATCGTGATTTAATTGTAGAATCCACCTTGAAATTCACGAAAATGGGATTAAAAAGGGGACAATTAGGGCTTAAATATTTGAATGGGAAATTGGGATTTGAGGGAGAATTTGAACTCGAATTGGAGTTTTTGATATGTGTAGACTCGTGGCGAGATAAGGAATCCGGTGATGTTAAATTTTTTGATTTTCGAGAAGTGGATCTGGGGCTCGGATTTTGCAAATTTTATGAATTTCGATATTTTTCGAGTCATTTTAATTGGGTTATGTTCCTTTAGCTTATTGTAACATATTCATTGTGGTTTTGGCCAGATTTGATGCGCGAGGAGGTCGATTCGAGAGGAAAAGGCATAACGAGCTAGACATTTGTCGGCTAGAGGTGAGTAATGATTTTAAATAATGTCCTGAGGGGTTGAAACCCCGGATTTGTACAACATAGTGCTATGTTTAGATGAGACACGTGTTGTATGCCGGGCGCGAAGTCATTTACTATTGGGGATTGTGACTTGGTCCATCCCGGATGTTGTTTTATCGAGTATTTGACTAAGACTTGTTGTCTTTCACTATGATTTGGGCTTATTTCCATACTTGGGATTCGTTCCGATTATTTGAAATACTTTGTGAACTCCTATTACTGTTTCCTCTCTAATTGAAATATTATTTTAACTCGGTCCTACTTTAATTACACTGTTCATGAACTCAGCTGTACTTTTACTCAACTTGAGATTTAAATGATATTTGAACTGAAGTTTGAGATGAGCACTATTGTCTTACTGTTGCCCAATGGGCTTATGATTACTTTCTGGACTGATTGAGGCCGAGGGCCATACGTGAGGATATGTTGAGATATGTGAGCAGGCTTTCAGGCCTTGAGTGTATTGTGAGAAGGCTTTCAGGCCTCATGTTGATATGTACAAGCTTTCAAGCCTTTTGATGAGATAGCGCTTGGGATGTAAGAGCCCATCCAGAGTCTAAACCCCCACAGTGAGCGCGGGTACCCATGTGATTTGAAATACTGGTAACAATGACACTGTATGATGTAATTTGATCAGGTAACAATGGCTGACCAAGAACTGATTTGTGCCCGAGGGGCTAGTTGCTGATTATTCCTTACTTGTTGAACATGTTTTGTCTTATACTGCTTTTAAGAGAGAATTTTTCTAATACTTCACTGTTTTATTGCCTTACTGATTTTTACTGCTTAAGATAGCGCTCCTTTGTGCATTTGTGAGATTTCTAGTTTTCAGTCGATATTTATTTTTATTACTCACTGGGTCGGAGTACCACATTACACCCTGCACCATGTGTGCCGATACAGGCAGAGCTGATTCGTCCCCGAGTGCTGGTTTCCTTCCAGACCAGGCGGGCTAGGAGTGACGAGGTAGCTATTAACGTCTGCAGCCCTGTTCCTTCTTTATCTTCTGTTATTTACATTATTCGCAGACTTTGTTCTTAATTCTAGACTTTGTAGAATCCTAGTAAATTCTATAGTAGCTCGTGAGTTGTACACCCCAATTCGGGATGTGTCGTGAGGGTTTCCCTGTGTTATCACTTGTATTAAAAACTTTTCATTATATATATATATATATATATATATATATATATATATGTTATGCTTCAGACTATTTCATGTTAAATTAATGGTTAAAAAGGATGTTGTTGTTCCGTTGGCTGGCCTTGTCATTACGAGAGGCGCCATCATGACCGGGTTCAGATATTGGGTCGTGACAAGTTAGTATCACAATCTAGGTTACATAGGCCCCATGAGTCATGATCAGGTTTAGTAGAGTCTCGCGGATCGGTATATAGATGTCTGTATTTATCCTTGAGAGGCTGCAAAACCTTTAGGAAAAACTTCATATTCTTGAAATTCTTTTCGTGCAACTTTGTTGATTCGAGAACTAAATTTCTATGTTCTATTCTAGTGTAGATGGCAAGGACTCGTGCTATAGGACGAAACAGACGACCACCAGTACCACCCACTGAGGGCACCTAAGGCTGTGGGTGCGTCCGTGGTTGTGGTAGAGGCAGAGCCGCGAGGGAAGCACCTATTGCTCCACCAGTTGCCTCGACTCAGGATCAGGCTCCAGTTGTAGATATACCAGTAGCACCTGTGTAGGCACCGATAGTGCCTATTGTGATTTCGGGTCTTCAGGAGGCCCTGATCCAGATATTATCAGTTTGTACTGGCCTGGCTCAGGCAGTTTTCGCCACTACCACAGCAGCTACATCTCAGGCCGGGGAGGCAATTAGACCCTCGCTGCACGCACACTTGAGAATGTGGTGCAGGGATTGCAAATACCAGGAGCAGCCCCAGCTCAGCCGGTTGCACCAGTTCAGGACTTTGTGGTTCTAGCTATATGAGACAATGAGCAACATTGTCTTGAGATGTTTAGTAGGCTCCAGCCTCCTTCTTTCAGCAGTGTTCAGGGAGAGGATGCCTAGAGTTTTCTCGACAAGTGTCAGCGTATCCTTCGGACGGTAGGGATTTTGGAGACGAGTGGTGTAGCTTTTATTGCATTTTAGTTCACCGGAGCTGCATTCACTTGGTGGGAGGCGTATGAGCGGCGTAGGCCGCAGGTGCAGCACCTTTGACTTGGAATGAGTTCTCCACTATCTTCTTATAGAAGTGGGTGCCGTAGTCCCAGAGGGAGGAGTTGCATAGACAGTTTGAGTGGATTCATCAGGGAGATATGAATGTGACCCAGTATGAGGTGAGATTTTATAAGTTGGCTTGTCATGCCTCATGGATAGTTCCGATTGATTGAGAGAGGATCAAGAGGTTTGTGGATGGGCTTAATTATCATCTTTGTGTTCTAGTGACTTGAGAGAGAGTTTTGGGTATTTCCTTTGAGGATGCAGTTGATATTGCTCGTGATATTAAGACGGCTCATCGTCATGATATAGAGGAGAGAGAGGCCAGGAGACCTCGAGGTTCTGGTAGTTATAGTGGTGCTCCGTCTAAGGGCCAGTTCCATCAGGGTAGAGGTCGTTCCTTCAGGCCTCCTCAGTCGGCTCATACTGAGTATCGTAGGGCATATACAGGCCATGGTCATCAGGGGTATCAGTAGGGCCAGTCTTCACTCAACGCCTTTCCAGCTCAGTTATTCAAGGTTTTTCCGTGCTGAGTGCATCAGCTAGTCAGTCTGGTGCGAGGGGTTCCCTTCAGTCCCATTCTCAAGCAACTGGGAGCTACTATGAGTGTGGGGAGTTTGGTTACAGGTGTAGGCAGTGTCCTCGTCGGGCTACCAGTTCATCACAATAAAGGGGTCAACCATCATATTCTACACCAATTTCTTTAGCATGGGCCCAGTCAGCTAGGGGTAGGGGTCAGGCAGTTAGAGGTCTCCCCAAAGGTGGAGGCTGATCGAGCAGTGGCCAGGCTCGATTTTATGGTATTCCAGATAGGGTAGATGCCCTTGCATCTGATGCTGTTATCACAAGTATTATCTCAGTCTACCACAGAGATGCTTTTGTCTTATTTGATCCCGGTTCCACCTATTCCTATGTTTCTTTATATTTTGATCATCATTTGGGTATGACCCGAGGATGTCTTGCTTTACATGTGCACGTATCTACCCCGGTGGGCGATACTATTATTGTAGACCATGTGTATCGGTCTTGTCTTGTGACTATTGAGGGTCTGGAGACCCGAGTTGATTTAGTGTTATTGAGCATGGTGGACTTCAATGTTATTTTGGGCATGGATTGGCCATCTCCGTGTCATGCTATTCTAGACTATCATGCTAAGACAGTCACCTTGGCGATGCCGTCCGAGGATCGAGTGGCGTGGTGTGACTTATTACGTCCCTAGTAGAGTGATTTCTTTCCTAAAGACCCATCGCATGGTTGGGAAGGATTGTCTGTCATATTTAGCCTTTGTGCGGGATGTTGGAGCTGAGGCTCTAATCGCAGCAAACCAACCTTACACAATGGTAGGAAGAGCGGGCGCTCAAACTTTTACCCGAATAGTGGTATCAGGGTCGATTTTCCACAGGGAGCTTGGAATGGAGTTGTGTATTTTTCTAGACTAGGAATGCATTTGTGCTCCTAATTTCACTCCTAACATTTTTGGGTTCTTGTTTATCAACTACTATTATTAACTACAGATTAAGACTAATTTATGCTAAAGGGATATTTTCTAAGTTGTAATTAATATAGAGAAAGACACTAGGGTCGTGGCATTACCTAAGTGGTTAACTAACAGTTAGAAACTACTAATACTAGATTGACATATTTGAGATCAATGTTATAACCGTTGCATAATTGTACCCACTCTCACACCTCTCGGTAGAGAGAGCAATTTTACCAATTGACTCTGTCACGCCCCAAATTCGAGGGGCATGATCGGCACTCGACAGGGTATCCCCAGTCAAGCGGACCTGGGTGACTTTCCTATCCCACGTGTTACCCCTCATTCTCATTACCTAATAACCAGGTGAAATAGCCATTTATAGGATATGGACTCCATTAACCAAATTTTATAAACATAATAATAACAATTTCCATTAGAAACTTCATTCACCATAATAAAGGTATTCCAATTTTCATAAAACATTGCCACACATCAATATTTATCTTTTAAATTACCATGACCGACACTACCCACAACCTGTCTACAGAGCCTCTAAATACAATTGAAGAATATTATGGATATACCAGCAACAAGGCTCCGACTATACCTTATACAACATCAAAATAAGATAAAAAACAGAAAGTGGCGTGAGCAACATAGGGCCTTGAATGGTAAGGGGCTCGCCGAATCAGCTGACGGAAAGTGATGAGGAACTATGGTCGGTGGACTGGAGTACTTGCTATGGATCCACCTACAATCATAACACGAATGTAGCGCCCCCGGCAAAAGGGACGTCAGTACATTTGAATTGTACTGGTATGTATGAACAAACTCTTTCCCAAGTAAACTCAAGCCAAATTTCATAAACAAGTATAGAATTGAACAACAATAGTACAAGTACAACCAGGAAGCAACAACCAAACATTCCACAACAAATGATTCAAGTAGTCAAACAAAGGGGCAATCAGTGCCCCACAGGTTACAAACTCTCCTGCTGTCTCCTTTCATAATTCCACATTTATCATTTCATGATTCATATTCATATCAATAGTGATATTGGATCACATTTTCAACCCTTATTGCCTCGTCCGCCCTTATTACCTCGGCCACCCTTATCACCCCAACCCACACCTTATTTCACCGTGTTGCGGTGCGCAACCCGACCCCGCCTGACAGTATTCAATTCACAACAACAAACAACACAACAACAAGTACAAGGAATCAACAATGGCACATTGTTAAAATAATTCCACAACAAGGGTATTGAAATCCAGCAACTAGCAACAAAAATTTCCTCATGTTCATCAAAATTGATACACAATTTAGATCATCACAACAGTTATTCACAACTAATCACTTGTTCCACAATATTTCCATTTCCATTGTTCCACATTATTCCCATTTCGATTGTTCCACATTGTTTCCATTACCATTGTTCCACATTATTTCCATTTCCATTGTTCCACATTGTTTCCATTATCACTATTCTACAATATTTCCATTTCCGTTATTCCAATTACGAGTTCCACAACATTTATCACAAAATGTTACCACACAATCATACAACACATAAGCTTCACGATGATTCTCACATGAATATCAACTATCAACAATTTCACAACTAGCATAGGGTGATTTCACAAGGATCACAGTTAGCCATACATACCTCGATTGAGCTTTCCTTAGAAAATATTCATGACACTAGCTCGTTTGAGCATTTTATCAAACACTAGTTGAGCATCATGACTTCAAATCCCCTTTTTAAGATTTCCTTCATTCCCTAACTCAATCTTTACTAATCTATGTTAAAAAATCTTCCCATAAACCTAAGTTGTACATTCATGCATACACAATACTAAAATACCCAAGAATCACACCTCAATAACCCATCTTATACTCTAAACTCGAAATTAGAACCTAGGGCATAGAATCTTACCTCTTAGATGAAGAACTAGGGCTTTCACTTGATTATCTTCAAGGAATTAACAAGATATTGTGGAGAAATTTGATGGGAGAAACTTTCCCTCTCTAAAACCCCTCTCTCTCACACTAAAAATACTCAGAAAAATGCCTAAAATGAGTTATGGGGTCAAATATAACGATAGGGGGTCGGGTTTAGAAAATAATAAAAATATCCCACAATGTCGATTCTGCTATTGCAGAACGGACCTCAGAATCGACATGCGGTCCGCACAATGCGTCGCAGAATCGACGCCCAAAACTAGGCTTCTTGGGTTCAAAATGCGACCGCAGAGTGCATTCTGCGATCCAAAATGCAATCGCAGAATTGACTCATGATATAAATTTCCAGCCTTTGGTAATTTGACCATAACGTTTTGTAGGAATGTCCAAATGACGAACGGTCGGAAGAGTTGGAAACTAGACTCAAAGGGATTTCATTTGATATGATATTCACCATATAAAACATTATACATAATTATATATTCCAGTTTAAAGTGGAGCCTTGTGCGAATCCATTTGGAATTTTGGCCTATTTCGAAAATTTTCCCATTTGGCATACACCTAGGCTTCGGACCCACATCACTTACCATAAGACTTATACTCATATTTACAAAGTCTAATTTATGTCCATCATGTTAATAGTATATAAAAGCATTATAACAAGCCTGCGTGACACTACGAAATCCTAAATTACTTAGTGAACTTTTCCGGGGCCTTACAGACTCTCTCGAAACCAATTAGGTAGGCCAATTAGAGCAAGCAAATAGGATTCAAGTAGGGTGATTACTCTCTCGAGGTTTAACCCATTAATTGGGACTACCATTTCTCATGGGTCCATCCCAATTCCTTGTTGTGTTAATCTTGGGGTCATAGACTCTCTTTCTCAAGAAGAGTTAAGACCCACTAAGCTAGAATCAATATTTACAAACACTAATCTTTAATTAAACCATAAGATTAACCAAAATAACAAACACCTAATATCAATCTATCATTAAGAGGCAACACCCATCCATTACCTACACTAGGGTTGAGCCGCAACCCTAGCTAATGGGTTTAGCTAGACATAATTAAATAAGAAACAGAAGAAATAGATGAAGAACTAAGCATATTTATTAATTACTAAGAAGAAATCATAAGAATCTATTGTAAAGTTAAAGCTAAAGTGCCAAAAATGGCTACAATATTCGAGTCTCACGAGCTCAACAGCTTCAGAACATAAAACTTAACTTAAAAATGGCGAAATGGTAAAATGGTCTATTTATAGTGGGCTGAAAAAACTAGACAAAAATATTTCTGTAGGGTCGGTGCGGGACACACAAACATGATCGCGGATGCACCAGCTAATTTGATGCCCAAGTCTATCTCTCTGAAGTTGATGGTGCGGACCCATAATTAAGTGGCGTGGCCGCATGAGGTTGTGGCACAGACTGCACAAGTGGGGACGCAGTCGCATGGATGGACTTTTCCGAAACTCCACCTTCTCTGAACTCTTTGGCATGGGCCGCATGACAAGATGGTATGGCTGGCAAGCTAGACGTGGGCCGCATAATGTGAACCGCGGCCGGTTGGAATCTACCTCAAATTGAGCCTCTCTGAACTCTATGGTGAAACTGCATGCACAGTTGTGCGGTCCGCATCGGGCATTGATTTTCACCACTTCATTAGTCTTTTGACACTTGAGTAGGTTTCTCTCCGTTTTGAGCCAATATTTGACATTTTGTCACTTGGTCGCTCAAACCTGCAATCAAGCACAACCTTTAAGCATTTTGGGACTATTTTATAGCAAATTATACTCAAAGCATAGGAAAGTATGGGCATAAAACATGTTAAATCCTATTTATCGATTCCTCCCAAACTTAAGCCTTTGCTTGTCCTCAAGCAAATAAAATAAGACCTACTTCTCAAAGGAAACATCCAAGTAATTCCAGCTTATCTTAAAGTAACATCAACAAGCATCAATTGGGACTAACAATTGCCCTCAATACGAATGCATTATTAATTTCAAACTTTGAAAACTTGTGGATCAAGTGTGACACAAGAGCATCAAGAGTTGACACAATTCATCAAGGAACTTTTCTCAATTACTTTGGTCATTATGGAACCCAAACTCACACATCCTCAACTCTCCTTAAGCGAACCTCACCTTTTAGAGTATTGACACACAAACCGAGGTTGATGGACTTTCACTCATCTCTCACAAGAAGGTCACAAGTCTGGCTCTAAGTAACATATGCTTGCCCCTTGGGTAAGTATCTACTAATGTAGATTCTCTTCAACTCAAGATCATATAGGGTTTTGTGGAGTCATTGTGAATGCTTTTGGGTGAGGCAGGATATGCTTTTGTTCACGTGGGTTCAATCTTCCCTTAAGCAGTTATTTTGTTTTTTCATTTTGGCATACTTTCTTGACACACTAGAGTATTTTTTTAAGAGGTTAGAGAGACACATTGTCACTCTTTCTTATGCAATTCAACACATTTCTCCTTTTTCTTCTTTTTCCACACTCTTTTTCACTTTTGTTTTCTTTGAATCCTCTTTTTGTTCTTATTTACATTGGTCTTTCTTTTTGTCTTGTCATTTCTTTATTTTTCATTGCCTTCCTTTTCTTTTGTATCTTTTACCACATTGTTTTCTTTCTTGTCTCTCCCCCCAAACTTAGACATTTGCCATTACTCAAGGAAAGATTTGGGTGCTAAGAGAGGATATCATTAAGAAGGGGTATAGGCTTTTAGCTTTGGTTCTTGAAAGAAGAAGGTTCAAGGCTTAAAAGGGTTAACTAGGGACCATTTCATTGGTAGGTCATGGAATTGTTCAATCTTTAGATTTGTTTTTGATCAAGGAGAGCCTATGATCACTTCCCAAGTCAAATTGCACATAGGATTTCTCCTCAACAATTATTCGGGGCAAGTTCTAGACCATCAGCTCAGGACTTGGACTCGCAATTCAGATTATCACCACACACACTCAAGGATTGCTAAAGACATCGCGTCGAGGGCCCACAATGAACTTAGTTGCAATTCAAGCACACAATGGTCTAACACGACCACATGATGACTGTTTGGTCAACACAAGAGTCTCAAGGCCACAACTTTCACCATCCTAAGCACAACATTATGTCTTTGACCATGTGATCAAAGGAAAATATGTTAGGCTCAAGTGAAGCTTTGCCTGAGTTATCCTTAACTACGAAATATCCAAAATTAAAAGAAGAAAACAAAAAACGGACTCAAACCCTTAGCAGGTTGTCACGCCATCTATCATTAGGAAGAGCCACCAGGTTCACACAACACTCTACCATTGGAAGGAACCGTGGAATTAAGAAAACCAAGGGTTTATTGAAAAAGGCTACTAGCCTAACTACGAAGCTAAAAACGAACGAAAATAGAAAAATCGAATGAATATGTAAAATAGGGGAGTAGAGTATACAACGGGGGATGAATATATACATAAAGTAGAAAAGTAGCCAAAAAGTATATACAAACCAACTATCAAATCTAAAAGCATTAACTGAGTATCAATAATATATATAGTCATCCAAATGTATCAAATAAGAAAAGTAGGACGCACCTCCACAAATAAGAGCTGGCATTGTCCCCAATGTCAACTACCAACATAATCATAAAAAAGAAATAAAGGATATATAGTGGGCTCCCTAAGCCTGGTCCAGCTGCTAGGACAGGGACCTACTGCTTGACCAGCAAAATATCTGGTACATCACCGGAGGGAGTGACCTAAATCTCAGCTACCTCAATCACGACTCCCTCAGTGCTGGGCAGCTTCCTCTTCTTCCTCGGTGGCCTGGGTGCCTGATCCTGCTGTGGCTCAAGCACTGATGCTACTACTGGAGGGGCTGACTACCAAATAACTAAGTCTAACGGTAGCTGATCCACCATTATCTTGTCCACATCTGCTCATAGTACGTTTACTGACTCCTTTGATTCCCTGGACATTCTCATCTTCTTGTGCTCCCTAGCCAACTTCTCCAAGGCTATGCTATGTGCACCATTTACCTTAGTCAAGGCAGTGTGAGTCTTAATCATCTTCTCCTGGTTGGCCAGGAGTGTCTTCAATGTTTCCTCAATAGATTGAGGAATTTGGACAGTGGCTGGTGCAGACTAGACCTCAACTGAAAAGGTTAATGTGGACAACTTGGATGTCGCAACTGACATCTAGTTGTTTAAACTGGCCAAAGTCATAGCTAACTTCTGGGCTGTGAATGGGTTGGTCGGGGAAGTGGGATCATAGGGCCAGCTGAAGAGCTAGGATCCACAGAAGAGGAAGACACATCAACTGGGACAAAAGCAGCTGGAATGGATGGAAGCTCTGTAGAAGGCTCGACAGAAGTCTCTACCTTGACTGGCTCCTCAAATTGGCCAGCCGGGGCAGAGGTGGATACTTTGCCTTTCTTGTCCCCCTTTAAGTTGTTTTGCCCTTGAACACTAAGCCATGGGAACGGGGGAACTGGGCGCATGGATATATCATATGGATTCTTCTTCACTTTCAAGTCCCTAAAGTACATAGTTAGAGTGTTGGGGAATAGGTAGTTCCACACACTATCAATCCCCATAGCAGTGATCACCCTGTACATTGCATTCCCTACATTGATATGGAACCCGACCATAATGTATGCAATGAGCACAACCCGGAGAATACGGGTAGTGTGGTCATGTCATGTGGGATCAAGCCTATTGCATACAAATTTCAACCATCCTCTCGCCTCAAAGTTTAGTTTCTTTCTCAAAATTTTGTCACCCGCCTGTACCCAATCCAGAACAACACCCGAATGGGCCAAATACTCTACCATCCATGGGCGAACCTCCTCCTTCATTGCCAACTTCTCCAAGTATTGGGCCTTGCCTTTATCATTGAAACTAAATATTCATTAAATTCTCTTCTCAAGAACACAGTATTCTTGTTCCTCACTTTGGTTGCAGTGGAATACTTTTTGGTGTAGGCTACATTAGTAATGAACTCATTGACCATGTGTTCATTTGAGTGTATCAACCCGTCACTGAAATGATCCCACCTCACTCTAGTTTGAAACTGTTCATAGACTTTAGGGTGGAACGACAATAAATCGCTGGTGATTATGCTTTTCTCAGGGATTAGGTGTCTTTTGGACTAATATCCAGGAATTTGTGGAAGGCCACTTGACTAACAAAGTGGTTCTCCCACACTTCCTCTCTCCTCGTTTGTTCCACACCACCAACCTCGGGTACCCCACTACCCGAGACCTCATCATCACTGTCAGCACCACCTTCTGCACTCTCCCCAGATATTGAAGCTCTGGGGGAGGTGGAGTACTTGTCGCTCTTGCTGCTGAGCCATCAGACGACTCAGACTGTATAACCTGTGGAGCTAGGGCTGGGACAAAGGGCGCTTGCCCCGAATTAGCTGATAAGTCCTGATAGGGAAGGTACTCACTCCCTGATTGCTCCTCGTCACTCACAACTAGTTTCTTTGGTTTTGGTGGGGGAGTGAGTTTGGTCAGTTTAGCTTTTCCTCCCCGGGAGGTTTCACCTCGTCCGGGTTGTTTGGAACCTCGTCCTCTTTTTTTAACCATTTTATGCACACAAACAATGACATGTAAAGTATTAGTTTGACAAATATTGCAGCAGACGAACAGATGAAAAGGTTTAGGATCATGCCACAAAACTTGTCAGCGCGGACCGCGCAAGCTGGGGCGCAGCTGCATGAGGGGTACTGTGGGCCACGAGATCATGACCGCGAGCTGCACAAACCATTCAATAAAAATTATTCTTCTTTGAATCCAACAATGCGGGCCGTGTGAAGGAGGCATGCGACCGTGTGAGACTAGTGCGGACCGTACAAATAGGGACGCGGGCGTGTAGGGAACTTCTTAGCTTTCAGAGCCAAGGACAATGCGGGCGGCGTGAACAAATGATGCGGTCACGGCAAGTCCATGTGGACCATGAGATCATGACCACGGCCGCGTTGGGTTAATAGTTAGGAACAAACTAGGGTTTCACCTATATGCTTATTTCATTCAAGTTTTTCATCCTAATTGCTCCCTACTCATTTTCCCACCAGCAAAACTCATGCCCATCATTTTAAGAATAACATAAAACTAACCTAATCATGAAACAAAGAAGAAAAATGAAAAACGAAGAAGCTATGACTACAGAAACATGTATGAAATTGAAATTAACACTAGGTAAAGATTAATGTGAGGAAATGTTACCAGGATTGTGAAGGTTTTACTCTTGAAGCAAGCACACACGATAGTCTCAGGTGAACAGTGATTTTTAAGGCTCGGGGGATGGATTTTGCAAAAAGTTCTAAATGATGCCCTATTTATAGAAAAGGCGGTGGCACCCATACTTAACCCTCCAGCGCGACCGCGTAAACATGACCGCGGCCGCGCTGGACTTACCTCACATCGGTTGTAGAATACAACTAACGCAGGCTGCAAAAATATGGACGCGACCGCGTGGGACCAACACGGGCCCTCAAACAGGGGCGCGGTTGCTTGGGTAGCTTTAAAGACTAACCATTCTCAGACCTATCTGGTATGGACCGCACAGTAGGGACACGACCGCACTAGCACTGTTCAGAGTTTGTGCACTTTTGCACTTTTGTTTTTCACTGGTTCAACATAATTCCTGCAACATCTCACAAACAATTAGCTCAAAAATCCTAATCTACAATAGAAAACAAAGAGAAAGAAAAAGACATGGGTTACCTACCAAGAAGCGCCTGATTTAACATCGCGACTGGACACATGTTACCATTAATATCACTTCATATGTATGAGTTCCACCACGTGGATGTAATCAAACTTCCCCAAGTAATGCTTGAAATGATGCCGATTGACCCGGAAAACTTCACTATTTTCGTTCTTGAGATCAATAGCACCAAATAAGGTTACACCAACAACTTCAAATGGACCACTTCACTTAGACTTGAGCTTTCCTGGGAATAACCTCAACTAGGAGTTGAAAAGAAGAACCATGTCACCAACTTTGAATTCCTTTCCCCGAGCATACTTCTGAATGTACTTCATCTTGTCCTTGTACAAGGATGAGCTGGAGTAGGCATGAAATCTAAACTCGTCAAGCTCATTGAGTTGCTCAACCCGGATATTCGCAACGACATCCCATTCTAAGTTTAACTTCCTCAAGGCCCACATAGCGTTATGCTCCAATTCCACCGAAAGATGACAAGCTTTCCCAAACACCAACCGGTACGGAGATATACCAGTTGGGGTCTTGTAAGCCGTCCGATAGGCCCAAAGAGCATCGTCTAATTTCTCTGACTAGTCGGTCCTATTGGCATAGACAATTTTGGACAAGACACTCTTAACCTCTCGGTTGGAAACTTCCACCTGGACACTAACTTAAGGATGATAAGGGGTGGTCACCTTGTGATTTACTCCATACTTGACAAGCAATGAACCAAAAGCCTTGTTGCAAAAATGCGACCCTCCCATCACTAATGATAGCACGGGGGGTGCCAAACCTTGTGAAGAAACACTTTTTTAGAAATGCCACCACACATCGGGCCTAATTGTTGGGCAAAGACACATCTTCAACCCATTTCAAACATAATCTACCGCTACCAAAATATACGTATTCCCATAAAAGCTCACAAAAGGACCCATAAAGTCAATACCCCACACGTAAAAAATGTCCACCTCTCGAATTATGTTGAGAGGCATCTCATTATTTTTATAAATCCCACCGGCTCGTTGATATTTATCACATCTCTTGACAAAGTCACCGGCATCTTTAAACAAGGAGGGCCAATAGAAACCACAACTAAGCACCTTAGAAGCCGCCCTCACCCCGCCATGATGGCCACCATAGGGAGAGGAATGACAAGCCTCCAAAATACTCAATTGTTCTTCTTATGGGACACATTGGCGAATCACACCAATGGTGCAAATCTTGAACAAGTATGGCTCATCCCAATAATAATCCAAATTATCCCGCTTGAGCTTCTTTCGTTGGTTAGAAAATAGCTCATACGGGACTATACCGGTCACAAGATAATTGGCTACATCGGCAAACCATGGCATATCATGCATAGAAACCACAAGGAGTTGTTCATCCGGGAATGTATCATTGATATCAAGTCAATCAGAAGGCCTTCCTCTTCCTCCAAGCGGGACAAGTGGCCCGCCACCTGATTTTCACTTCCTTTCCGGTCCATAATTTCTAGATCAAATTCTTGAAGAAGTAGCACCCATCTCATCAACCTCGCATTGGAATCTTTCTTGGTCAACAAATACCTAAGGGCGGCATGATTGGTATGGATAATTACTTTGGCCACCGTAAGTTATGGTCAGAACTTTTCCATGGCAAACAGAATAGCTAGCAATTCCTTCTCAGTGACTATATAGTTTCTTTAGGATTCATTCATCATCTTACTTGAGTAGTACACCGATCATCACTAGCGTCGCATATGAGATTGAAAGGCAAGCTCCAATTGGGTGCGGTAGTGATAGGGGTTGTTGTCAACTTGTGTTTCAGAAGATCGAAAGCCTCAATGCATTTCTTATCAAAGACAAACTTGGCCTCCTTCTTTAACAACTTGCACAATGGGTTAACTACCTTAGAAATATATTTGATGAACCTTCGGTAGAAACCCGCGTGTCCCAAAAAACTCCTTACCCCTTTGATAGAGGTAGGGGGAGGTAGTCTTGAAATGACTTCGATCTTGGCTTTGTCAACTTAAATACCTCTCTTTGAAATCTTGTGATCAACACATTACCCTATTCTACCATAAAATGGAATTTTTCCCAATTGAGAACTAGGTTTGTTTCTTCTCATCGGGCCAACACACAGTCCAAATTTTTCAAGCATTCCTCAAAAGATTCCCCCACCATGCTAAAATCATCCATGAAGACCTCCAATATATCTCCCACCATGTTGGTGAAAGTTTCCATCATATATCGTTGGAAGGTCGCCGGTGCGTTACATAATCCAAACGACATCCTCGAAAATGCGAATGTGCCATAAGGACTAGTAAAGGTCATCTTTTCTTCGTCTTTTGGGGCGATGAGAATATAATTGTACCCCAAATACCCATCTAAAAAGAAATAGAACGACCAACCCGCAAGATGATCAAGCATTTGGTCAAGGAACGGCAATGATAAATGATCCTTTCAAGCCACCTTGTTAAGCTTTCTATAATCCAAACAAACTCTCCATCCCATCACCGTCCAAGTAGGAGTCATCTCATTGTTAGCATTGGTCACCACAGTCATCCCGCCCTTCTTCAGCATGCATTGCATCAGAGAAGTCCATGAGCTATTAGAAATAGGATACACCACACTGGCATCAAGCCACTTGATAACTTTCTTCTTAACCACTTCTTGCATAGCTTTGTTGTGTCTCCTTTGGTGTTCAAGAGAAGGACTCGCACCCCCCTCCAAAATGATCTTATGCATGCAAAAGGCGGGGCTTATACCCCGAATATCCGCCAATGCCATCCAATCGCTCTCTTGCACTTTTGTAGAACTGCCAAAGTGGCATTAACCTGCATGTTAGTCAAGCAAGATGAAAGAATAACACGAAAAGTGAAATTAGGGACCAAGTATTCATACCTGACGTAAGGAGGAAATGGTTTCAACTCCAACACCAGCGACTCCTAAATAGATAGCTTGGTTGGGGAAGTTTTGCGATTCTCAAGACCCAAGGATAACTTCCTAGGATCATAAGAATACGAGCCCAAACCATGCAAAGCATTTACACATTCAACTCTCTTGGCATCATCATTAGAATCCATGTTCAAAAGCATAGCTTCAAGTGGATCTTCAACATTAATCATTGTGCTTGTATCATCCACTATCACCACCGTGGCAATATCAACAAACGAGCACACCTTGGTACTATTTGGTTGTCTCATAGACTTGCACACATGGAACACCACCTTTTCATCACCAACATGGATGGTCAATTCTACCACCTCGACATCTACCAAAGCTTTCCCGGTAGCTAGGAAAGGTCTTCCAAGGATAATTGGGACTTCAAAGTCCATCTCACAATCTAGTATCACGAAGTTGGCTGGTAAGATGAATTTATCAACACGGACAAGGAAATCATAGATTATACCCAAAGGCCGCTTCGTTGACCTATCCACCATTTGAAGCCTCATTGAAGTCGGGTGAAGTTGTCTGATTCCCAAGGTCTTGAAAACCGAATATGCCATTAAGTTTATACTTGCCCCCAAGTCACAAAGGGCTTTTGCAAAATTGGCACTTCCAATGGTACACGAGATATTGAAAGCACCGGGGTCCTCAAGTTTTAAATCTATAGAATGTAAAATTACGCTCACTTTATGGGTCATCTTGATTGTCGCACACTCATTTATCTCTTTTTTGTAGCCAAATCCTTCATGAACTTTGCATACCCTGGCATTTGCTCGAGTGCCTCTACCAAAGGCACACTGATAGTCAAACTCTTCATCATCTCAATGAATTTCTTGAAATTGTTGTCACCCTTTTGCTTGGACAACCGTTGAGGATATGTACGAGGAGGACTAGGAAAGCGTGCGTTGGCTTTAGGCACCATCGTCTCGGGAATAACAATCACATGTTCCTTAGACGGGTTCACGGCCTCTTGTGTCTCCTCCTCACCCTCATGAATCTCAATCCGCAAATCATTGACACTTGGTTCAACTACATCTTCAACCACCATAGGCATATCATCATCTCGTAGCTCATCTTCATCCACCATAACTTGGTTTCCTCTTGAGGCATGCATATCACCACCTCTTCCACTTCGCATTGTCACCGCCATCACATGACTTTTGTGCCCACCCTTAGGGTTTACTACAATGCCACTTGGTAGAGTACCCTTTGGGCGAGTATTTAAAGACTGAGAAATTTGGCCAAGTTGTACTTTCAAGTTACGGATAGAAGTGTTGTGGGACACCAATTGAGAATAGGAGTCTTGATTCTTCTTCATCATCTGCTCAAACATAACTTAAATTCTCCCAAATTCATTACCCGAAGAACTAGACCCTTGAGATTGAAACAACGGTTGGTTATTCGGTTGTTGAAACATCGGAGGCCTTTGAAAGCCTTGCCCCCAATTTCCTTGACCACCATTTTATTCCACCCACCTTGCCCATTGTTGTTGTTGTTTCCATTCCAATTTTCTTGATTGCCCGAATTGTTGTTCCTCCAATTTCCACCTTGGTTGTTGTTATTGTTCCAATTACCACCTTGTTGATTTCCCCAACTTCCTTGGGTTCTCCATTGTTGGTTCCCTTGATTACCGCTATTCCCTTGGTAGTATTTGGCATATTCACTTTGATCGTCATAGCATTCATTCGAATAGCCACCACCATCATCATAGTTATCAAAATTTCCTTGAGGTTGTTGCCCTCTTTGCTTCCTTTTCATCATATTCACTCCTTCCATGGATTGACTCGGCGCGGGTTTTGAACTTGTTGTAGCTGTGCCTTAGCCAACTGATCATTATTGTTGTAAGTTTGGCAATGGCTTGGTTGTGATCATGCAACTCCTTGTTCAAATGTATAACATTAGGATCGCCTTAAGGAATATTTGCCTGGCTTTGCCATGCCGAAGATGTATCGGCCATTTCATCTAATACATAACAAGCTTCATTGTACGAAAGCTTCATAAAGTTTCCTCCCGCCAATTGGTTCACAATACATTGGTTGGTTGTGTTGATGCCGTTATAGAACGTTTGATGGATCATCACATCATTCATATCATTGTTAGGGCACTCTTTCACCAGTGTTCTAAACCTCTCCATATCTCGTGTAGCGGTTCAGTGGCTCTTGCTTGAAAGCTAGAATCTCATCCCGTAGAGCTGCCATATGACTTGGAGAGAAAAATATAACAATGAACTTGTCCTCCAACTCATCCTATGTAGTGATGGAATGATTGAGGAGCCTCTCCAACTAATCTAACGCCTTTCCTCGAAGTGAGAACGGGAAAATTCTAAGTCTTAATGCATTCTCCGAAACATTTTTCCGCTTGCTATCCCAACAAGTATCCACGAAGCCTTTCAAGTGTTTATAAGAATTCTGATTAGTGGCCCCCATGAAATAACCTCATTGTTTCAGCAAAGTGAGAATCACATTTGTAATCTGGAAGTTCCCCCCGTATTCGGGGAGGAACTATTGCACTTGTGTACCCTTGATTAGGGAGACCTCTTGGGACCACTCTTGGTAGAGGTGGAGAAGGGTCTGGTATGTTTTCAATTTCATTTGCATTGGCATTTTGACCTCTGCTCGGAGCTTGAGGTAATACATCTTCTTATTCTAGATCCTTAACCTCCTCCCCCACGACCACGTTGCCAAGAGGGTCATTTGCATTTAAAGCCATGTGTACTTGAGTGATTGACACAATTGAAGTTAGTAAAAAGAAGGAAAGAGATGCAAAACTTAAAGCTAGCTACACAAATAGTCAACACCGTAAGCTTCCCGGCAACGACACCAAAATTTGATCGCAGCAAACCTAACCTTACACAATGGTAGGAATAGCGGGCACTAAAACGTTTACCCGAATAATGGTATCGGGGTCGATTTTCAACAGGGAGCTTGGAATGGAGTTTTGTATTTGTCTAGACTAGGAATGCATTTGTGCTCTTAATTGCATTCCTAACATTTTGGGTTTTTGTTTATCAACTACAAATTAAGACTGATTTATGTTAAAGGGATATTTTCTAAGTTGTAATTAATATAGAGAAAGACACTATGATCGTGGCATTACCTAGGTGGTTAACTAACGGGTAGAAACTAGTAATAATATATTGACATATTTGGGATCAATGTTATAACCATTGCGCAATTGTACCCACTCTCATACCTCTCGGCAGAGAGAGCGATTTTGCCCAATTGACTCACTCGAGACCAATTGGGTAGGCCAACTAGACAAAGCAACTAGGGTTCAAGTAGGGTGATTACTCTCTCTAGGTTTAACCCGTTAATTGGGACTACCATTTCTCACGGGTCCATCCTGATTCCTTGTTGGGTCAATTTTGGGGTCATAGACTCTCTTTCTCAAGAAGAGCCAAGACCCACTAAACTAGAATCAATGTTTGCAACCACCAATCCTTAATTAAACCATAAAATTAACCCAAATAACAAACACCCAATATCGATATATCATTAAGAAGCAACACCCATCAATTACCCACACTAGAGTTGAGCCACAACCTAGCTAATGGGGTTAGCTAGACATAATTAAAGAAAAAATAGAAGAAATAGATGAAGAACTAAGCATATTAATTAATTACTAAGAAGAAATCACAGGAATCTATTGTAATGTTAAAGCTAAAGTGCCAAAAATGGCTATAATATTCGAGTCTCACGAGCTCAGCTGCTTCAGAACATAAAACTTAACCTAAAAATGGTAAAAATATTCTATTTATAGTGGGCTGGAAAAACTGGATAAAAATGCCCTGCGAGGTCGATGCGGGCCGCACCAACATGACTGCGGCCGCACCGACTAATTTGACGCCAAGTCTATCCCTCTGAAGTTGATGGTGCGGACCGCATAATTAAGTGGCGTGGCCGCATGTGGATCGCGCAAGCAGGGACGTGACCGCGTAGCTGGACATGTCCGAAACTCCACCTTCTCTAAACTCTTTGGCGCATACCACGTGACAAGATGGCCGTGCGAGCTGGAGATGGGCCGCACAATGTCAACTGCGGCCGTGTGGAATCTGTCTCAATTTGAACCCTCTCTGAACTCTGTGGTGCAGCCCGATGCACAATTGTGCGGTCCACACCAGGCTTTGATTTCCACCACTTCATTAGTCTTCTGATACTTGATCAGATTTCACTTCATTTTGAGCCAATCTTTGAAATTTCATCATTTTATCGCTCAAACCTGCAATCAAGCACAACCTGTAAGCATTTTGGGACTATTTTGTAGCAAATTATACTCAAAGCATAGGTAATATGGGCATAAAACATGTTAAAATCCTAGTTATCAGGCTCCTATCATTGATTCTGTTCCAGTTGTAAGGGAGTTTCCCGATGTTTTTCTTGTGAGCACGTGATTTTTGTCCTATATGAATTATTCCCAAAAATTCAAACAAAATGATTTCTTTCATTATTTTGCAATTTTGTGGATTTTTGTGACATTTTATGTTAATTGTTTGCATTTTTGTTTGTGCATTTTAATTTAACAAAATATAAAAACTATACTTGGCATTTGCATTTAGGGTTTAATTTCATATTTTAGGATTAATTAGTAATCAAGTTACCTTAATAAATAGGGAAAAATAACAAAAATAATTATTTTACATTTTTTGTTCCTTTATCTTCACTTTTGTTAATTTTCCTCTTAAAATTAGAATCTAGTTAATTTTAGGAAATTTAATTAGTCTCATCTAGACTTAAATCAGGTTCTGGCCACTCTTAATTTTGCATTTAATAAAATCTAGAATTCAAATAAATAAATAGAAAACGAAGAAAAGAAGAAGAAGTTGAAATAAAGAAGTAAAGGGCCAGCAATGCTTTGGGTTTTTTTTTATTTAAATTGGCTAGCCCAAGTTAAAATGCCCCAGAATCTGGCCATAATGGCCCAGATCCGCCCCCTACCTGGTCCAAATAACCATGTCCTTGAGACCAATAAAAACGACGTCGTATAGGAGGGATACTACGTCATTTTGAAATATTATTGAAGGCCAATTAAATCAAAGCCATCCATTTATTTTAATTCAACAACCCATAATTGATCTTGATTTTACATAAAAATGTCCAAATTCTTCAGTAACCCTAGAGACCAATTTTGTCTTCCTCGTACCTCGTTCCTCTACCACCTTCCCCCCGACAGGAAATCGCCTCCGTCGGCGGCGATTCCTCATTGGAACCCAAATTTACACCATAGATACTCCTCCACCTCCTCTTTCCATAACTGGACTCAATTTCTTTTAAATCCTAACCAAACATCTCGAATATTAATTTGAAAAATCCGGCCAAAACCTCAACTCACCTAAATCCAACCAAATTTACACCTTGTACCCTCCTAACCCCCCTCTTTGCGAATCCTTACCTAGAATCTTTTGAATGTTGCCAAAGCCCCTTGAATTTTAGATCTTAAACCGGTGGAACCCAAGGAAATCTGGCTTCCTCAAATTTTCCCGAATTCCCTGATCCAGAGCTCGAGTCAGCTTCGAGATAATGTGTTCGTCTGTTTTTTTTAAGAACATACGTTCACATCATTCCGGGGTTTGAATCGGAGTCTAGTCGGATTAGTTGCAAAATCAGTAAGTTTTCCTACTGCTTTTTCTGTTCTTTTATTATTTTAATCCTATTATTAGTTTAAACCTTTGTTTAATCCATTCATGTATGTCTCTGTTGGTTTTAGTTAGTTTAGAAATGATATGGGTCTGTTCATATTAGGTTACTTTAACTTGTAATATGTCAGTTTTAATTCATAAATTTGTCATTGATTAATATTTGTTCGTGGTCAATCCTTCTTTGGTGATTGTTAGTTTAATTTTCTAATTTTTGTTTAGTTCATGGTTTATCCGTTTACATGGATTCTGATTAGTTAATTCCATGTTGGTTCTTGTTCTTTGATGTTCACTTTTATTGCTTAGTGTAATTAGTCTAGTGTTGAATTAGTTTAAGTCATGACTCAAGTGTCATTTTGATCTTGATTGTTAATTAATAATCTGGTAGTAGTGTGAATTAGGACAAATTTTCAGTCTCGATTAGTATCAATTGGATCAATCTTAGAGTTTTTGGAATTATTTTGGTTATAGCTGAATAGTTTAGACCATTTTTAGTTAACCATGGTTAGTAAAAGTGGTTGGGGTCATCCAGTATAGGATTAGTAATTTCAAACGAATTTAGGGGTAGTTTGGGTACTAAGAATTGTTAGAATATAAGCTTAACGCTAGGGGGGGGGGGGGTGAATAGCGTTATAATAAAAAACAATGTAAATTTGCGGAATTAAAAATTGCAGGGATAACGTAAGTGCAGTAATTAAAAAGATAAGGAGAGAACACACTGAATTTTATCCTGGTTCACCACAACACGTGGTTAGTCCAGTCCCCGAGAGACTCTCTCGAGTTTTACACTAACTTCGTTAAGCTTACGGGTGCTTAACAAACCGTTACACTTGCTCGTAGATATACACTCTACAAGACTTCAACCTGCTCGAGGATACCGCACCTCAAGACTTCAAACCAAGGAACTACTTTTCCTTCTTACAACAAGGGATTAGACTATCCCTTCAAGTGTGTACAAACACTTAGCACTCAAGACAAGACTCTCTTTAAAGAGTAGATATGAGTAAAAGTAATACGCTCAAGAACACAACAATTTCGTCAAGAGTTTGGCTCTCAAAAACTTATGAAATGAATATAAAATGATTGCAAAGAGAGTATGTAAGCTTTAGCAAGAATGTAATCAGTTGTTGTGCTTAGAAGAGTGATTTTGAGTTGTATTTATAGTGCTCAAAACACCCAAGACCGTTGCTTAATTGCCAATCACAAATTGCTGATTTTGTGCTAGGATAATCGATTATCTGATTCTGCATAATCGATTTTCTGCCAACGTTCAAAAATCAATCCCAGATTTTAAGCAGAATAATCGATTATCCAAATCGTATAATCGATTACCTGACAACGTTCAAAAATCAATCCCCGATTTTATGCTTAACATAATCGATTGTCTGATTGTACATAATCGATTATCTTTCAGTGTTTGAAAATACTTTGGCAACGGTCTTTAATATAATCGATTACCAGAAAAGCCATAATCGATTATTTTGCTACTTTGAAAAATCTGATGCTCACTGTCTCAACATAATCGATTAGTCTAAGGCACATAATCGATTATCTTGTAGCTTTGAAAAATCTGGTGAACACTGCCTTAACATAATCGATTATCATAAGGTACATAATCGATTATCTTGCAGCTTTGTAAAATCTGGTGTACACTGCCTTAACATAATCGATTATCATAAGGTACATAATCGATTATCTTGCAGCTTTGTAAAATCTGGTGTACACTGCCTTAACATAATCGATTATCATAAGGTACATAATCGATTATCTTACAGCTTTGTAAAATCTGGTATGTACACTGCTTTAACATAATCGATTATCATAAAGTACATAATCGATTATCTTTGTCCAGATTTGAAAGACATGTTTAAAATTCATTTTGGTTAAAATGAAATGTTTGAAAATCATTTTGCTTTAAAATAAAGATGCATGGTTTGATAAAAATGATTTTACGAGAGAAGCCAAGTCTTGAATCAATTGTCGGATCAAGATCACAATTATAGAACGACTCATGTATAACTTTGTTGCTTTACTAAATCTTGATCTTTGTTTCTCTTGTGCTTGGACTTCGGCATATGTCAATGTTCCCTTCACGTCGGTTTGTCATTTATCAAAACCTACAAATATGAACACACGTTTAGTTTAGCGACTTGAGAACGTGTTTCAACAATTTCCCCCTTTTTGATAATGGCAAACCAATATCAGGATATGCATATTAATTAATTCATAATGACGATCCAAGACAAGTATATAGATATGCAACGAGTTCACCCTCAAGTTATGAATTCCCCCTCAATTTATGCCAATATGCATAGCCCATATCTTTCCCCTTTTGACATTAGCAAAAATAACTAACTCTTTATTGATTAAACAATATTGCAAATACATAAAAATAAAAGACAGAATATTATGCAAACTAGAAAAAAACAAGGAGTGACTCGGGGGATAATCGATTGTGCTTTTGAGATAATCGATTATTTCAGGAAATGTAGTAACGGACATTCGAGACGGTAATAGGAAAATCGATTGCTCTATTTTAAAAAATCGATTATTGTCACACAGTGACTTAACACCTGAAAATAAATGTCAGCATAATCGATTAGGGATATGTGATAATCGATTTTTATATTTAACAGCTAAAATCCTGCAAAGCCAAAACTGTTGGATAATCGATTGTAGTGTTGTATAATCGATTATGTCAATTTTCCAGCATAATAAACATAAAACGTAAATGGGGAATAATCGATTATTGACTTTAGAGAAATCGACTATTCTGCACCAGTGTCTGATAATTCCCCCTGTCTTTGGGGCGATACTTGCAAAAAAGAATTAGGCGCCTCCGACGCTCAAGTTAGTAATTGTTAAAACATAAAAATGCAATGCATGAATTAGATCAACGTGGAGTCAATAATCCCGAGTTCACTACGAATTCGGAAGAAGGACTCTTTCTCTAAAGGCTTTGTAAAGATGTCGGCCAATTGATTTTTGGTTTCAACAAATTCAATTTCGACATCGCCCTTGAGAACGTGATCTCTTATAAAGTGATGTCTAATTTCTATGTGTTTCGTTCTTGAGTGAAGAAGAAGATTCTTCGTCAAGCAAATGGCGCTAGTATTATCACATCGAAGAGGGACATGATCGATACTAAGGCCATAGTCCGAGAGTTGTTGTTTCATCCAAAGGATTTGAGCGCAACAACTCCCCGCGGCTACATATTCAGCCTCGGTTGTGGACAACGCAACACTAACTTGCTTCTTGCTAAACCAAGAAACTAAGGAGCTACCGAGCAAATGGCAAGTGCCACTAGTGCTCTTGCGGTCCAATTTGCAACCTACAAATCGGAATCGGAATAGCCAACAAGTTGGCATGAAGAATCTTTGGGATACCGTAGTCCCACATTTATTGTTCCAACAAGATACTTCATAATCCGTTTTACCGCAGTTAAATGTGACTCCTTCGGACATGATTGATATCGAGCGCATAAACACACGCTAACACATGATGACCGGTCTACTAGCAGTAAGATAGAGAAGAGATCCGATCATACCTCGATATTTCTTGGTGTCTACTTCCTTACCTTTCTCATCTTTGTCAAGATGGTCGGATGTACTCATTGGGGTGGCCATTGCTTTGGCGTTGCTCATTTCAAAGCGATTTAGCAACTCCTTGCAATATTTGGATTAGCAAATGAAAGTTCCCTCTTTCATTTGTTTTACTTGCAGCCCCAAGAAGAAGTTTAGCTCACCCATCATTGACATTTCGAATTCGCTAGTCATTAACTTAGAGAATTCCTCGCTTAGAAAATCATTAGTAGCACCAAAAATAATATCATCGACATAAATTTGAACTAATAGAATGTCATTGTTTTTATTTTTGATAAAAAGTGTGGTGTCAACTTTCCCCCTTTCAAACCCATTGTCTAAGAGAAATTTACTTAGACGTTCATACCAAGCTCGAGGAGCTTGTTTAAGACCATATAAAGCTTTCTTAAGCTTGAAGACATGGTCGGGAGATGTAAAATCTTCAAAACCCGGGGGTTGTTCAACATACACTTCCTCTTGAATAAACCCATTGAGGAAGGCACTTTTGACATCCATTTGAAATAATTTGAAATTCATAGATGATGAAAAAGCAAGTAATAAACGAATGGCTTCTAGGCGTGCAACGGGTGCATAGGTTTCTTCATAGTCAATGCCTTCTTCTTGATTATATCCCTTAGCAACTAGCCTAGCTTTGTTTTTAGTGATTATACCATTTTCATCTAATTTATTCCGAAAAACCCATTTCGTGCCAATTATGGTGTGATTATCGGGTCTTGGCACCAATTCCCAAACATCATTACGTTTGAATTGGTTAAGCTCCTCTTGCATTTTCAAGGTCCAATGCTCATCCCCAATTGCTTCAGAAATGGTTTTAGCTTCTATTTGTGAAACAAAAGCCATATGTCCTACAGTATCTTTAAGAAGGTTTCGTGTACTTACCCCTTTCTCGATGTTGCAATTACCTTGTCAAGAGGATGATCTTTAGACGTCCTCCAAGCCTTAGGCATCATCGATTCTTCTTCTTGTGGTGGTACTTCTTCCGAAGGTTGTTCCATGACTTCATCTTGAACTTCCTTTGGATCTTCCTTTTGTACCTCGTCTTGAAGATTGATTTTCTTTAAAGCATCTGCAAGATCAACACAAGAATCCTTTCTCGCCAAGCGAGCATCATTTTCACAAAATACTACATGAGGAGATTCCTCAACAGTTTTGGTTCGATTATTAAACACTCTATATGCTTTGCTACGTGATGAGTAACCAAGAAAAATTCCTTCATCAGATTTCGCATCAAAATTTACCAAGTTATCTTTTCCGTTGTTGTGAATAAAACATTTACAACCGAAGACTCTAAGATGGGAAAGATTTGGTTTCCTTCCCTTATAGAGTTCATAGGGAGTTTTCATGAGTATCGGTCTAATGATAGCTCTGTTTAAAACATAGCTTGCGGTACTCACGGCATCCGCCCAAAAATATTTGGGAATTTCGGCCTCATTGAGCATGGTTCTAGCCATCTCTTCGAGACATCGATTTTTACGTTCTACCACTCCATTTTGTTGTGGTGTACGTGGAGCCAAAAAGGTATGTTCAATATCGAGTTCGTCACAAAAATCCGCGAAGAGATTCTGATCAAACTCCCCCCCATGATCACTTCTTATGGAAGTGATGGTTGTGTTCTTTACATTTTGAACACGTTTAAGAGAACTTTTAAAAGCTTGAAAGGCATTACTTTTATGAGCAAGAAATAACGTCCATGTAAATCTAGAATAGTCATCAACAATTACAAAAGCATAAAGATTTCCACCAAGACTTTTAATTCTAGAAGGTCCGAAAAGATCCATGTGTAGAAGTTGTAAAGGTCTAGTGGTTGAAACAACATTTTTGGATTTAAAAGAAGCCTTTGTTTGTTTCCCTTTTTGACATGAATCACAAATAGAGTCTTTTTCAAATTTCATGTTTGGAAGACCAAGTACTAAATCTTGTGAAACTAGTTTATTTAAAAGATTCATATTTACATGGGCTACTCTACGATGCCATAACCACATGTCGTCTTCTTTACTCAAAAGACAATTCACATAACTTGATGAGGAATTTTCAAGATCAACCATATAGATATTATCCATTCTAAAACCACGAAGAATACTTTTAAAATCACTACGACGAATAACTAAGCATTCTTCGGAGTCAAACAATACAAGATTTCCCTTGTCACATAATTGACTTATGCTCAAGAGATTATGTTTAAGACCTCTAACAAGCAAAATATGCTTAATGGAGGAGGATTCGTCCTTACCGACCGATCCAATGCCGATAATCTTTCCTTTGTTATTGTCTCCAAAAATGACATTTCCTCCTTCCTTGGGTTTTAGTTGAAGGAATTTTGATGCATCCCCGGTCATATGTTTGGAGCATCCACTATCAAGGTACCAAAGTACACTTGATCCCTTCAAACACACCTACAAAATAAATTAATGAGATTTTGGTACCCAAGCCATTTTGGGTCCTTGTGCGTTAGGTGCAACATATTGGTGTGATTGCCCTGCAGTGAAATGTCTATGTCTAGTGAAGCATGCGGGAGCAATATGTCCAATTTTATTGCAATAATGACAAATGACATTCGGATTGTGCATTCTTCTAGGATGATAATAATTTGGGGGTCTAAAATTATTCACTCTATTTTTAGGAACATAGTTTTGATGTAGTTTTCGAAAATCTTGTCTAGGTGGTCTATTCATGCCAACGTTTCTTCTAGTGTTCACTACATTTTTAGAAATATAGTTTTGATGTGGTTTTCGAAAATCTTGTCTAGGTGGTCTATACATTTCAATATTTCTCCAAGCATTTGTTCTAGAATGAGATGCAATTCTAGGATCAAAATTTCTAGGTTGAGTGATGACATTTATTTTATTTGGCCTAAGTTGAGTCTTAGGTGGTTTAGGAATGGACTCAACCTTTTCTTTTGGCTCGTATTTGAAGCCTATACCGTGCTTAGTGGATTTCAAATTTACAAGCACTTCATTGAGATTTTTGTGTGAAGAATTGAATTTGTGCAAAGTGCTTCTAAGACTTTCTACTTCTTCCTTTAGAGATTTGCAAGAAGTACAATCCTTATTTGAGCTTTCGGGTTTATCCGCTCTTCTTTTGCCATAAAACTTGTTTTCCTCTTTTAATTTCTCATTCTCAAGAGTGAGTTTTTCAAAATCCTTTTCTTTTGAAGAAAATTGTTTTCTTAAATCTTTTATAGATTTAGAAGCGCTAATAAACTCTTTATACAACTCATCAAATGCATCTTGCAATTCTTCTAAAGTGAAATAGCTCTTAGAAGAAGTACATACCTCATTTTGATTTTCTTCGTGTGCCATAAGACACAAGTTTGCGGTCTCGTTTCCTTCTCCATCACTTGATTCGTCTCCGGAGTCGCCTCCCCAAGAGATGTATGCTCTTTGTTTCTTGAATGGTTTCTTCTCCTTTTTGATGTTTGGACAATTTGATTTGATATGCCCGATTTCTCCGCATCCATAGCACTTCAATTGGTCGCCTTGTTGCTTACCTTTTCGTTCATACTTCTTTTGCATGAACTTGTGAAATTTCTTGATAACGAGTGTAAGCTCTACATCTTCATCACTTGACTCCTCATCGTTTTGAGGTTGAGTAGTTGATGCTTTGAGCGCAATCTTTCTTTTCCTTTGATCATCCAAAGGAGTGTTAAGAATAGTTGATTCATAAGTTTTAAGATTACCTCGTAGTCCGTCGATGGTGACAATTGTGATGCCGATTGATTCTTGGATAGCATCGGCTTTGGAATGCCTTTCCGGAGTGCGGCTTCGTAGAATTTTCCG
The DNA here is from genome assembly GCA_034376525.1 of Nicotiana benthamiana. Taxonomy (NCBI): domain Eukaryota; kingdom Viridiplantae; phylum Streptophyta; class Magnoliopsida; order Solanales; family Solanaceae; genus Nicotiana; species Nicotiana benthamiana. Next base: position 49,890,996 of record CM067338.1, on the reverse strand, counting down.
GACAAGCTCCTTATCCGTGAATGTCTTTTTAAGGGCGTGTAGGTCATTAACGATTTTTGAGAATCGTTCGAACATGTCATTTATCCTCTCGTTTTCCTTCATGCGAAACAGTTCATATTCGTGGGTTAGGAAATCAATTTTAGCTTCCCTTACCTGGTCCGTACCTTCGTAGGTGATTTCTAATTTTTCCCACATTTGCTTGGCAGTGGTGCAACATGATATTTTTCGATAGTCATCGGGGTTCACTGCACAATACATCATGTTGATTGCCTTTGCGTTGTTCTCTATTTTTCTGATATCATCAGCGTCGTATTCGTCTTTCGTTTTTGGAACGAGTTCTTCTCCAACCTTTTTGGTAGGTTGTAGTTCTCCATTTTTGATAATTTTCCACAGTTGGAAATTGTTTGATTGTGTAAAAATCCTCATTCTCTCCTTCCAGTAAGTGTAGTTGGTGCCATCAAAAAGTGGTGGCCTTGTGAAGCATTGTCCTTCACCTAGTCCTGCATAAACACTACGAGTAGAAGCCATGGAAAGTTTCTCTCAAACTGTTAAGTCTTTCAGAGAGCTAGGCTCTGATACCAATTGTTAGAATATAACCTTAACGCTAGAGGGGGGGGGGGGGTGAATAGCGTTATAATAAAAAACAATGTAAATTTGCGGAATTAAAAATTGCAGGGATAACGTAAGTGCAGTAATTAAAAAGATAAGGAGAGAACACACCGAATTTTATCCAGGTTCACCACAACACGTGGTTAGTCCAGTCCCCGAGAGACTCTCTCGAGTTTTACACTAACTTCGTTAAGCCTACGGGTACTTAACAAACCGTTACACTTGCTCGTAGATATACACTATACAAGACTTCAACCTGCTCGAGGATACCGCACCTCAAGACTTCAAACCAAGGAACTACTTTTCCTTCTTACAACAAGGGATTAGACTATCCCTTCAAGTGTGTACAAACACTTAGCACTCAAGACAAGACTCTCTTTAAAGAGTAGATATGAGTAAAAGTAATACGCTCAAGAACACAACAATTTCGTCAAGAGTTTGGCTCTCAAAAACTTATGAAATGAATATAAAATGATTGCAAAGAGAGTATGTAAGCTTTAGCAAGAATGTAATCAGTTGTTTTGCTTAGAAGAGTGATTTTGAGTTGTATTTATAGTGCTCAAAACACCCAAGACCGTTGCTTAATTGCCAATCACAAATTGCTGATTTTGTGCTAGGATAATCGATTATCTGATTCTGCATAATCGATTATCTGCCAACGTTCAAAAATCAATCCCAGATTTTAAGCAGAATAATCGATTATCCAAATCGTATAATCGATTACCTGACAACGTTCAAAAATCAATCCCCGATTTTATGCTTAACATAATCGATTGTCTGATTGTACATAATCGATTATCTTTCAGTGTTTGAAAATACTTTGGCAACGATCTTTAATATAATCGATTACCAGAAAAGCTATAATCGATTATTTTGCTACTTTGAAAAATCTGATGCTCACTGTCTCAACATAATCGATTAGTCTAAGGCACATAATCGATTATCTTGTAGCTTTGAAAAATCTGGTGAACACTGCCTTAACATAATCGATTATCATAAGGTACATAATCGATTATCTTGCAGCTTTGTAAAATCTGGTGTACACTGCCTTAACATAATCAATTATCATAAGGTACATAATCGATTATCTTTGTCCAGATTTGAAAGACATGTTTAAAATTCATTTTGGTTAAAATGAAATGTTTGAAAATCATTTTGCTTTAAAATAAAGATGCATGGTTTGATAAAAATGATTTTACGAGAGAAGCCAAGTCTTGAATCAATTGTCGGATCAAGATCACAATTATAGAACGACTCATGTATAACTTGATCTTTGTTTCTCTTGTGCTTGGACTTCGGCATATGTCAATGTTCCCTTCACGTCGGTTTGTCATTTACCAAAACCTACAAATATGAACACACGTTTAGTTTAGCGACTTGAGAATGTGTTTCAACAAGAATTGCATAAGAATTCTATGGTTAATACTAGAACCCTCTAGAATCTTCTAAAATATGGCCTCGATTAGAATTTCAGAAAGTTAGTAGTAAAGCTTGAGAAACAAGTCAAAACTTTAGGACTAATATGAATAAAATCTGAAAATAAAAGAGGGAAAAATGTGTAAATGAATTCTAGAAGCTTCCTCATCCTCTTCTGCCTATAAAAGGCAGCCTACTTGCCTTCTTCTGGAAGTGGGAACCTCTAAAATTTCTCCCAAAATAGTATTCTACAAGTCTTAGGGATTTAAAATTTGAATTTCAAATCCAAACACCGTTATATATTAGTTCTTCCAAAAAATAAAATACAAAACAAAAAGCAACAGAAAATAAAAAAAAATACTATAACATTTATGTTTGCTAGGCCAATTTCAAGTTTTAACAATTGTTTTTTAGTGATTGAAGTGTTAAAGGGTTTTTGGGTTAACTTCAAGCTGAATTGGGTTTCTTCGAGTTGAATTTTTGGTACGTAGAAGTTACATAAGTTTCTGGGTTCACTTTCAAGTGCATTTGGGTTTATTCAAGATTGTTTATGGCTGATTGCTTTGTCGTGTTTGATTTCGAATTATTTCTGGACTGATGAATCATTTTCTGGGCTGCTGTTTGCTCGTTTGTTGACTGTTGTTGTTATCTCTTACCTCTTATTTCATTTTTACTTCCAAGTATTCTCTAATCTCCAATGTGTGAAGCTTTGAATCAGCAATATGACTGAATTACTGAAGAAACTGATATGCTGCTCATGCCCTCTCAAAGTAGAATTCTAGATTGTGTAATGATGATAGTTAAAGTTTAAATTACATGAACATTCACTGATTTGTACCTAATTGGACTGTTTGGACTACTAAATTTTTAGTTATTCAACTGTAATGTTAGACTTAGTATAACTTAGTTACTTGTTTTAGTTTAGCTTTTGTTAAAAATCAGAAATAGTGAGGATTTGCAACTGATTCTGAGATCAGCATTGTTTCAAGCTGAACGTACATCTCAAACAAATTTATACTTCAGTCTCTAAAATCAGCATCTTAGTTATTGATGTTTTAAAAACTTGCATTTCATTTTGAGTTTTTAAATTAATTAAGTGGGTGACCAGCTAATCTTAAATAAAAATAATAAAAAACACTATTGGAATTATAGTTGATTAGTTATCAGCTTTTTGTTCTTCTCTTTGAATGTCAATGCATGAGTTCAGTTGAAGTTACGATTAAAAAGCATGGCATAGGCTTGTATACTGAATCTGAAAACGAGTTAGCTGTCACTCATGCCTAATGTTTACATGTTATTCATGTGGTAGTATACTTGAATTTTAAAATGCTGATTGAGAGTTAAATTTCCAGACGATTATTGAACCAAGTTTGTTTGTTTAATTAATTTGGGCTGTTGGACTTGCATGATTTGCAATTGGATTGTCTCTTTGTCATATTGAGCTCAACATAGCCCAGCTGAAAACAGCCAGGATCGTACCCCTGAATTTTCCCTCCCTCACTTCGAGCTGGGCTCGTTTTGGGAAGGCTTAGATATTTCATTGAAGATTCCGCCCCGTCATATGACCCCAATTTGCTAAAAAGGCTCTCCTCTTGTTTAAATGTAGACTTGAATTCAAGGCCCAGATACCTTGAATGCTTTTAACAATAGTGATCAACATTAGTAATTAATTAGACCGTTTTAGAGACAAAATAAAATTGAAAATCGTAGTTTACTTTAGGTCAACCTTTAACTAATAAAACGAGTTGCGCCTCGCCAAACAGAATACATAAATTTCAAGGCCCTATTTAAATGTTTCCATTAAAATACTAAGAATTCGGGATGTGCCTTTAGTGAATATTTATGGCTTCCTGTAAAGTAAATAATACGTTAGTCGCTTTAGGCGCATTTTAATAATTTTACCTTCCTAAATACAAGTGTGCATTTCATGCGACCCAAATCAAAATCCCAAAATATTGAATAAGAATATGTCGAGGATCAGGGTGCATTTCATGTGACGTGATCCAAAACACGTTTTTAAACGACGTTCACTTTCCTAAAAATCTTTATATAGAAGCGGCAAATAATTCTAAAATTTCACTATAGGATGACATGAATAAAATCAGATTTTAGCCATTTATAACAATTTAAGCGACCGTGCTAGAGACACGGGATCTGGGGGTGCCTAAACCTTCCCTAAGGTCAACATAATTCCTTACTCAGAATTTTTGGTTCGCAGACTCCGATTGGGGAGTCGAAATTTTCCTCGATTCGAGATTCAAAATAAACCGGTGACTTGGGACACCAAAACCAAATCTATCCCAAGTGGCGACTCTAATTGAATAAATAATCCTGATTCAAATAGTTTCACTTAAAATGGAAAAAATTCCCTTATACATTTATCCTTTCAGGGTAGGTGTGTAAAAAGGAGGTATGACAGCTCTGACGACTTTGCTGGGGATCCAAAACTAGAACTTCGGTTCGGAATTTAGGAATTTGAGCTTAATATATTTGTTATATTTGGCTTTATATGATTTTCCTACATGATCCATGCTATACGTGTTAAATGTTTTACTTCTTTGATATTTGTTGAATTGTATGTATAAACTATTACGAATCCCTTCCTCTCTCTGAGTTTTCTATATCATGGAGAAGGGTGCACTTCGTGTAACTTCTCTTCTGTTTAGAGTGTTTTCCCATTTAGAATGAGATTCAAATAAGTTGCTAAGCCGGCGGAGCTTCTATATCCTCGATACGCTACCCCCCCTCCGGCTCGAGTTGTCCGCTCGGGTAGGCCAGGTCTAGAATAATAAACCCATGGCTGAAACTTAGTATAATAAAGCCTCATGCCGGATCCCTGTAGGAAAGTTTGTTTGCATCATGTGCATTTTGACTTAGGAGACTCAACATAGGGGTTAGGCCCGTCTAGGACAGGTAACATAAAATGAAAGACCATCATGATTCATCTTACGTACTACTTGCACATCTATTTGCTTGTCTTTACATGTTTACCGGCTTGTGTATAATGAGACAAAATTGAGAAAATAGCAGTGTTAGGGCAAAGAGAGGGTGACCACTTGTTTTGACAAACCAATGCCCAAATGGTTCCGAAATGCCGTCGGATTTAAAAAAAAGAATAAAAAGGAAAATATTTGAAAAAGGAAAGATTGTTGTTCAAAAATTATATATTTGATTTTGGAAAATTGCTCGAACAATCATTGAGAAGGTTTAAAGAAAGGGAGGGAACAAAAAGAAAGATCAGCCTAATCAAGTCTCCTCACCATACCTTGTTGATAAGAGGTTAAGTGTTTACCAGTGGTTGTGCTTAACCAGATCCAAAAGGAAAGTGGACACACACCGTTCGGTGAGTGAAAGGCGAGGAAATGCTGATTCTAGTGTCTCCTAGCCCTCACTTGATGTCTGCACTAACTGCCCTATGGATGGTGAATCCTTTTGAATCCTAGGAATGGCAAAATCAGTAGACACCAGGCTTGGAACATCTCACCACACGCGTACAAAAAGCGCGATCTTGAAACTAGAAACTCTTATGGATATATACTTATGTTTATAATATATGTACATATAGATATTTTATCCACATAGTGAATAAATTTTGGAATTAAATCAAAAAGGCCCTTTTAACTCAGTGGAAGAGTAAAGCCATGGTAAGGCGTAAGTCATCGGTTCAAATCCGATAAGGGGCTTTGTAAAACTCCAATCTAGTATTCATATTTGAGGGGAGATTGTATTTTTATTTGTAATAACAAAGTAACTAACTAGATGATACTTTATCATTATACTTAATTATTATACTTAGTTATAAAGTTGAACATTTGTTTAGTTAATTTTTATTATTATGATGTTCTGAATAATGAAAAGTTACATCTTGATTCACCGAATATTCTTATTTTCCATTATACCAAACAAATCTATTCGAAAGGTTAGAAATCAACTAAAGAAAAAGTAATTGGACCTAACCTATTGAATCATGACTATATCTGCTATTCTGATATTAAAATTCGATAGAGATGAAACTGGAGCAGTTGATTTTTTTAATTTCATTTTGTTTGTTTTGGATTCCATAAGAATTTGTCGATATTTTCGATTACTACACTGGTTTGATTCTTACCGGATGTGAGATACGTATGCAACTCTTATCGGGTACAACCTCCTTTTTGCAAAAATAGCCCAAAAAATATCAAAATATTATAAATAGAACTCTAATTAGAGTGAATGTCTATCTTATAGAAGAGTTCTACTTTGAGGCTAAGTCTTTTCTCTTCCTATAAATAGAGGGGTCTTACCCCATTGTAGATCATCCCAAAAGTATCAATAAGAATACTCCTCTCTCTACTTTTCTCTCTATTGTTCTTGTTCTTATATTGTTTCATAACACGTTATCAGCACGAGTCTCTAACCAATTGAATTTAATATTCAGCAATTATCGCTCTCAGAATCTCGAGTTGCAATCAGATTCACCCACTCTAATTCGTGTTCCGTCGTTTGGGTTTTTCTATTCGAGTGAAACGAGATTTGTGATATTTTGGTTTCTGACATTCTTCAATTTTTTTCTTTCTCGTTGTTTACTTTTGTTTTCGTTTTGAAGGTGAATTTCCAAGCAAAAGAGTGTAATAACGATTGCTACTGCTCCATATGAGAATTTCTATACGGAAAAATAGAAGAGATGGTATCATCATAAAATAATGCAACGGGATGGAAACTCAAGAGGTATATTTGATATCACAACATTTATTGGTATACCTTAAAGGTAAGTAATTTACTTTTCCCTTTCAAATTCTTGAAATTCTACGATTTGATTTCATATACAAACATAGACAACAAAGTTTGATTATAACTCTAATGGAGTTTGTAAGGAATTATAACCACGTGAAATGGTAAAAGTTCTACGTCTTGCCATGATTAAATTCATGTATGATTGTGGGCAAAGAATTGAAAATCCGTCCCATTGAATTTGCTTCATTCTCATTCCCTTTAGAGAATGTGATAGCAGTATGTGATAAGTCTGAAAGAAGACAAAATTATTACCGTAATGGTATCAATGGATGTGGACGTGGCAATAGACAGAATTATTATCGTCATCATTGTGATAATGAGAATAATAAAGATTCTCAAAATAATCTTTCACTTTATGAAAGTAATATTTGACATGAGATTGTATATAGCACATACAGATGATTATGATCCATTCCCTGAAGTGAATGTGATAATTGAAATAAAGCCCGTAAGTATGGACACGCTCTTGATGTAATTTTGTTTTATGTCTGACATTATGAAAAGAAAGTTCGTTGGCCTTGAAATTTCGGGCAAGAACTATATGACATGGGTGTTGAATGCTGAAATCCATTTGGATGCAATGGGTCTTGGAGATGCCATTAAAGACAGAAATAATGCATCCACCGAAGACTATGCTAAGGCCTTGATTTTCTTGCGCCATCACCTTGATGAAGGTTTGAAACTGTGCTAAGGCCTTGATTTTCTTGCGCCATCACCTTGATGAAGGTTTGAAAATTAAATATATCACAGTCAAAGATCCACCTATCTTGTGGAATGGCTTAAAGGAGAGATATGACAACCTGAAGTTGGTCACTCTGCCACAAGCACGATGCGATGAGAATTCAAAAGCAAATAGTTCATAAACTATATATTATCGTTGCGGTGGAAAAGGGCACTGGGCGAAAATTTGCCGTGTACCAAGACATTTGGTTGAGCTTTATCAAGCATCTCTAAAAGGTAAATGCCCTGAAACCAATTGTCTCTGACGACAATTTTGACATCACTCACTTGGATGTGGCAGACTTCTTTGAGCACCCTGAGGGGAAAACAGACCACTTAATTGGTGATGGATCTGTGATGAAGGAAGATGGAATTGTTTTATTTTACTTATTTGTATTAGTTAGTGAATAAACTAATAGTCATTAGTATCAGCTCGTATTAGTTAGCTTATGATATAATATTAGTATTAGTTCTTTAGAATGTTTCAATATGCTTAAATTTCAAAGATATTTTTATTTTCCAGTAGAGTTAATCGACTAACCTAACAGTTAGTCGATTATCTAATATTTCGCATTAAAACTGGATTTTTCCGCAAGGCAAGATAGTCGACAATCTGATTTAGATAGTCGACTAACCTGATGACTGTTTACTAAGTTAGTCGACTATCAACTTAGTTAGTCGACTAACTAATATTTCGCATTAAAACTGGACTTTTTCGCAAGGCAAGATAGTCGACTATCTGATTTAGATAGTCGACTAACCTAATGACTGCTTCCCAAGTTAGTCGACTATTAACTAAGTTAATCGACTAACCTCAGCAGATTTTGAAAATATTGTTTAATTATGAAGCAACGGATTAAATTTGTTTATTCTCATGTTCGTATATCTCTTTTGATTAATTTATTCATGTACCACGCATACGATATTCAAAGAGAAGAAATATTACTCTCATTTAAGTATGTGTAAGGCAGATGTTACTACAATTTCTGGTAGTAGTAAATTGATTAAAGGCTCCGGAAGAGCAACTATAACTCTGCCTAAAGGAACAACATTTTAGAGAATGCAATGTTCTCCTCCAAGTCTAAAAGGAACTTGTTGAGTTTTAAAGATATCATTCAAAATGGATATCATATTGAGACAATAGATGAGAATAATCTTGAATTCCTCATTTACTCATGAAAACGAGGCTGCCCACTTCGGTTTGGGGTCACGCCATTTTGCATGCATCAATGCTAGTTCGTCTCAGAACGACGAATTATCACAAATATTCCCCGTTGCAATGAGTTTTGGGTCATGAACCTAATATATCCCACTTAAGAATTTTTGGATGTGCAGTATATGTGCCTGTAGCACCGCCATATTGCACCAAAATGGGTCTGCAAAGAAGGTTAGGAATATATGTTGAGTTTGAATCGCCCTCCATTATTCGCTACCTCGAAACATTGACAGGGGATTTGTTCACTGCACGATTTGCAGACTGTCAATTCGATGAGACACTTTTCCCAAAATTAGGGGGAGAAGTTGGTGAAACCAAACGGGAAATTTTGTGGAAAAATGCATCATTATCTCATCTTGATCCACATACCTCTATTTGTGAAAAAGAGGTGCAAAATATTATCCATTTGCAAAGAATAGCAAACCGAATGCCAGACGCATTTACAGATTTGAAAAGGATAACAAAATCACATATCCCCGCAGTGAATGTGACAACATCTGATTCACGAATACATATTCATTATTGGAAGAATATGAACATGAAATTGGTATTGAATATACCACACTCACCCCTAGAAGGAGGTTTGAGATAATATATGAAAATAATGTCATTGTTATGGCATGAATAGTCATTGGTCACGTACCTATTGTACGCCAAAATAATTTGTCAATGTGATTATCAAAGGACAATAATAATGCAAGAAACATATCTTGCATTTAATTTTGACATGACCATAATGGTATAACTTTCTCTTTGAAAGAGATACTCACCACATGGATGTTGATGAATTTGTGGTAGTACAAAATTAATTGAGAGCTCTAGAAGAGCCAATTATTACTATGTTGGAGAAACACAATTGATTACCAATAAGGTATAGTGTTGTAGGAAGTCTCAAAGAAACTTATTCAGTTTCCAAAGTATATGCGAAAGCGATTGATTATATTGAGACTATAAATAAAGGAAAGATTTGATATCTTCTATTACTACAACTTGTAGCGGGATAATCTGTATGTGAAAAACTACCCGCTTTATTCTCCAGTTTGTACTACACAAGAATACCACAATAAAGTGGACGTTTATTGATATAAAAACCCATATCATAATAAACTTGAAGTTTATTGATAATTGCACATGTCATGGTGTAAATTTGAAGTTTATCAATATTGATAATTTATTCAGTTGGCATTCGGGTTAGCCATATCATTTTAAGTATGATGTGCAGCAATAGAGAATTCACATGGGTAAATATTAAAGAACTAGAAAGTTCTTTACGAATTCTCTTGTATTACTTGTTCTCATTAATTAATTGACCAACTAAAGAGTTCGGGTTGAATCCCATAAATTCTTGAAATATCAAAGGTGAATATGGGCCCATTCACCTGCCATGTATACCACATATGATGCATCTATGATATGGTTACATGTGCGATTGTTATTAACCCGCAGCCTGGCCGGTGCTTGCGAGGTAAATTGCTTAGTAATATAACTTCGAGCATAATTTCCAGATTTTCTATTCAAGATAGTTCATCTTGATAAGTTGGTTTATATCATAGTTGGTTTAGCAAGATAATTATTGAGTGCCTCCACTTAATAGCTAAACTGTTTCTTATGAGAACAAAGTTATATATATCAGTTTGATATACGTTGTATACGAGAGTATATTATATTCTCCCCTCACAAGTGGTTCAGGGTCAGGAACCAAATAATTTCATCTTATTATTATTGATGTGCGGTGTATATTTTCATTAACACCATAATGCACAAAGATGGACTCTCAAAGTTTAGGAAACAAGTTAGCTTTTCTAACATGAGGGGTAGACATGATAAACACTTGAGAAAAGGTTACATGGGATGAATTATCATTTGTATATATAGATCCTCGAATATCATAATATGAACCTGAAGTTCATAAAAGGATAATTCAATTGCAACATATTGCAAAGCATGCTATACGCATTTGCTGACCCAAAGAAAGTAACTATATTCTCACTGCAAATGCTCATATTAAGTCCCAGAAGGACAAAGTCTTTGATACGCTTAAAGCGTATAGACAAATCGGTTTCAAAATAACTTCTTAATAAAGAAGATGAGCAAATGATCAAAGTGATCATAATGGGGAGGCAAGTGATCTAGAAGATCACATGACACAACACTTCATAAAATCTCATGAGAGATTCAGATATCTGAATATATGAATAAAGAGATCTCCATGTTATGTCTTTATGAAAATTTACTGGAACCGATATAAAATGTTCGTCGACGACATCTATGATAGCGCTAAATATCGATGAGGATCTTATGTTTGTCGAATACAAAAAAAAAATATTGGCTAAATGGAAGAGATACAATTCAAGCAGAATTGATTCCATATGAAAGACATGTAGTTTTGGACATGTAGTTCAAATACTTGAAAGTATAAAGTCAATGGTATGTGTAATCAGTTTTCGATATCTTATTTGTTTAGCATGACATGAAAACTTGATGTGCATCTAAAGTCTATTATATGGCTTATGTGACTTAACTTATATGTCAATCCATGAAAGATTGAAGTTGCTTGAAGCATATACAATTCTTGGTCCTGAAGTACCACATCCTAAGTGCAATTTGTGTACATATGTATCTTGCTATAACTATAAGCATGATGGCATCGAGAATACCTCTATGGAGATATTGAAGAGTCATTCCACGACATTATATGAAGATGTTCATATCTATCAAGAATGATAATTTCAAGGTGCGGAATATTTATTCAAATCAATATGGCTGATTTATTTATTAAATCTCTACAAAAGATCGTTTTGAAGATGGTGCACAAGATTGGAATGCAAATGCTCAAGGATGTGAATTGATGCTCTTTTCAGGGGGAGTTAATGCGCGTTGCACTCTTTTTCCCTTACAAGGTTTTGTCCCACTGGGTTTTCCTTGCAAGGTTTTTAACGAGGCAACCAATAGGCGCATATTCAAACATGTGTACTCTTTTTCCTTTTCTATAATTTTTTCCAATTGGGTTTTGTTTTAGTTAAGGTTTTAACGAGGCACATTATTGAATAGACATTCAAGGGGGAGTGTTATAAATAGAACTCTAATTAGAGTGAATGTCTATCTTATAGAAGAGTTCTACTTTGAGGCTAAGTCTTTTCTCTTCCTATAAATAGAGGGGTCTTACCCCATTGTAGATCATCCCAAAAGTATCAATAAGAATACCCCCCTCTCTACTTTTCTCTCTATTGTTCTTGTTCTTATATTATTTCATAACACAAAATTTTAGTTTTTGTCATAAGTAAGTTGGGTGATGCCATTCTTGTTTAAAGTAAGCCGAATGTCCCCTGAAGGACGTCAGAAGGCTGTTTTTGTAAAAACAGCCACATTGAGTCATTTTTAAATGGTTTGCGGGCACAACATTAAAATCTTCTTCTCGAAAGTGCTGAAAGGCCGTATTTGCAAAACTAAGTCATTGTTTTCCTAAGTGAAGAAAATATCTGCAAAAATAGCCATTTTTCTCTTTTAGGACAAAATAAATTGTTAAATACCTTTTAAATAAATTTGCAGGATGAATAACACCAACGTTGAACCCTTCTCAGCCTTGAGTGAGATCCCTTTGAAGCTCCATATGTGGTGGAATGATTTGGGATAAGGTAGTAAAGAAATCGTTGTCAAGATTTTGGGTGGTATCATTGGATTTTTGGACATCAAACCAAGAACGGATATAATTGAAGCATTGACACCATTCTGGGACCCAACTCGTAATGTATTCCGGTTCTCGGATTTTAAACTTACACCTACACTAGAGGATATTGCAAGATATGCGGTTCTCAACGAGAACTCAGGAGTAGATATCCATTGGCACCAAGATAAGCATCTATCAGAAGGGTGTTGCACAATTCATTTCTTATACCACCAATATGGCAACCCAAAAGGTTTTGAGGAACCCAACACCGGTATGACACATACTGGGAACAAAGATAAGTGGGAAGATCGGGGGGGGGGGGGATTGACCTTCATGGTAACGTTTTTGGGAATCATGGTCTATCCAAGAAAATACGGTCACATAGATATGGGCCTTGCAGGCATGTTGGGTGTCGTCATAAAGAAGCCTACTAGCACAGTGGTTCAATTGATTGTGGAGGAGATGTATCGAGCCTTAACCATGTGCCGAGAGGGTATGAAATTCTTCCAGGGTTGCAATCTATTACCACAACTATGGATACAGGAACATCTTTGTCATCGCATGGGGTATATGAACTATGGTCTAACCAGACTAAGTTCTATTGCGGAGTTCGGAACCATGGTAAGAGGTATTGAGTTACCCGAGGGCACTGAGGCTTCATTATCTTGCTTGAGATCTTTGAGTGAGATAAAGTCGAATGGGCTTTCGGATGGATTCCCGCTACTGAGGCTGTGTACACATCGGTAAAGGTACCTTATATTCATCTGATAGGTGTTCGAAGCATCCAACCTTATGCTCCCTACTGAGTCTTGAGGCAACTTGGAAGATTCCAAACCGTCTACGGTGACGAAGACTTGAGCGGACAAATCATTGAGTTAGGTCCAAAAGCTGCATTTATAGAAGATAAAGTCCGATAGATATGGAATGAGTGCAGATACCTAGAGCCTAAGACTATAATACAGGATTGGCTAGAGGCAAAGTGGATCCCAAATACTTGATCTGGTTTGGCAATAGATTTAAAAATCCCTGAGAGACCCACCAAAACGCCACATGTGCAATTATTTATAGACGGGGCCCAGGTGCAGTGGTAGTGGCTAGCTAAAGAAAAGGAATACCGAGTGAAAATAGGGAAGTCGGAGCAACATGTCCGAGACCTTCAATTTGAAAAGAGTGCGCAGGCCGCAACTGATGAAGGGGATAAAAAGAAACTGGCCCAAGAGAATGAAGCTCTCAAGGCTCAAATTACACAAATTAAAATAGCCTCCAAAAATCAAGAAAGAAGTCGGTCTGATGAGAGGTTGATAAAAGAGTTGAAGAAGCAAGTTATAGAACGCCAGGAAGAATTGGAGAAATATGAAGGGAACATGGCAAAACTTTTGGCACAGTGGGCTAAGAAGATAGAGGAAAGAGCTCAGTTTATACAAAAGAAATTATGAGGGAACCATTGCTAATATGAAAAGGAAAATGAACGCCTTTGAAAGTGAGGCAGCCCGACAGGACAAAGAATTTCTGGCTGAGAGGGAACAATGGTATGGGCTAATCGCCGAAATGGAGAAGGTAATAAAATTGTTACAAGACCGGCACTTCCATGACTCCTAGGTGTTAGAGGCTCGTAATCAGTAGATTAGCCAACTACTCCAAGAAATGGGCCAGATCAGGGAAAGAATCAGAGGCATTACACATTCTATTGTCATGAAATGTCGGGCCAGTGAACGAATAGGTCGTACCACTTTATTTGCTACATTGATGATATTTTTGTTCTTCATGTTATGAATGATCTGGAGCAGTTACAAAGGGGTCATGCACGTAGGCCCACGGAGATTCCGAACAATGCCCCGCGGCCCCCAAGATTTGAAGCTTTAATGTACTTTTGATCTAGTTCTAGTTATCGAGTCTGTATTTTGTTATTTCGAGTCTATTTTGTAATTTTCCTTTTCAGAAAACAAATAGTCTAGTATCTTTATAATCGAAGTTTTAACCAGAGTTTTATTAATGAAAATTTGAAAATCCCAAAATTGTTTTTCTTTATTTTTGCATTTATGTGCACGAACTATACCCGGTCTGATTCACGTGGGATCATGATACGTAGGCAATCCTCATGAGATTTGACCGTAATCAAATGAAAAAAGGAAAACGAGAGTAAAAATAGGAAAGAAATAAGAAAAGAAAAGAGAGGAAAAACAAGAAAAAGAAAAGGAAAAGGTGGAAGAAACAAGAGATAAAAGATAAACAAAAAGATAGAAAATAAGAAAAAGAAAAAGAAAGGAAAGAAAAACAAGATAAAATAAGAGAAAAAGAACAAAGAGAAAAAAAAAGCAAGAACGAAAAAGAGATAAAAAGAAAGAAAAAGAAAAGGAAGTTGCAGTTGGAAGTAAGGAAATAGCCGGGATGGTGCAAGAAGTCGAGCAAATGCATAATAGAATCCGTTTACTGTTTAGGTGCATTCATTCCCTAAACGTGCGGTTATCAAATCTGTTAATACCCTAACCAGTAACCAAGTTGTTGTTTGACGTTGAGTCCAGGCATGTGTTAGTTGATTGGCATTCTTGCAACCCATTCCTACATCACCTGATCAAAAGACAAGCTCAAAATGATAGGCCAGGAATCAGATACCAGTATTGTGGATCCATCAAAAGAGGTAGAGGTGGTGGATGTTAATGCAATGAGAGAAGAGATGTATAAGTTGAGGCAAGAAATGGTAGAAATACATCAGGTCTGGTCGAAGGGTCAGCCGGCGCCGGTTTATCCCGCCAATCCAGCCTATATCCCACCTAGCGTGTCTCAGAAGCCTCCTATTGTGAATTCATCTCCAGCTTTCCCTTTATACAAATAGAGCTATGGCGCTACCTCCTACCCTACCCAAGCTCCACCACCCAAACAAAATACTCCTCCACTAATCACCCCTGTCTTTGTGGCGCCTCCACCTGCCACACTGCAAAGATCTTCTAGTGAGCCACTTTTTCAGGCTCACAAAAGCCAGCACCTTTAAAGCTCCTGAACCATATTCTTATACCCCTCACTTTGAGCTCCCAGTGGAAACTGAAAAGCCGCTTAAGAACCTGGAGTAGGAAGAGATGTTTTGAAAAGTAAAAAACCTTTATCAATCCTTCAGGAACATGCAAGGATTGGGCGGCCAAGTTAGTGTGGCTTATAATGATTTGTGTCTGTTCCCAGATGTTTAGTTACTAGCAGGGTTAAAAATTCCTAAGTTCGATCTGTATGACGAGAATGGTGACCCGGTATCCCACCTGAGGGGATCTACAGCAAAATGAGAGGGGCGGGTGAAAAAGATGAGTTACTGATTGCGTACTTCAGCCAGAGTCTGAGTGGGGCTGCTTTGGAGTGGTATACACGACATGACCACAACAGGTGGTATACCAGGGATGATTGGCACAAGCATTTGCTTTCCCATTTCAGTACAATCGAGAAATTGTTCCAGATTGCCTGTCACTGATAAAATTTGAGAAGAAGCCAGGGAGAGCTTCAGGGAGTATGGGTTCCGATGGAGAGAACATGCCGCAAGGGTCGACCCTCCGATGAAAGAAAGCGATATGGTCGATTACTTTTTGCAGGCTTTGGAGCCAACTTACTTTGGTCAGTTGGTAACAACAATTGGTAAATTTTGTAATGAAGTTGTGAAGATGGGAGGAATGGTCGAAGAAGGACTCAAAACCAATAAAATTTGGAGCTATTCAGCAATAAAAGCAACTGCGCAGGCCATCCAAAGTGGTACTGGGGGGCGTGCTCGGGAAAACGAAGAAAGAAGAGGTTGCAACAGTTGAATCCGAAGCTTGGTACAGATCTAGAATCCCTTTACCCTACTACAAAAAACCCCGAACCCAATACCAAAATTACCCCTAAACTCCATATTTCCCTCCACAACAGTACTACCCACCACCAGATCTACATTTTTCCGTCAACCATGCTCAAACCTATACCGAGCCTCCAGCTCACGCGCAATGGCGTGCATCACCAACCAAAACTCATACCCAGCTCCACAAAACACATATCCACCCCCAAGAGCCTATAGAAACCCCCCGGGAACAGGTTACCGACCAAACCCAGCCTTCAAGAATGAGAGATCACAGAAATGAAAGACTATCACTCCACTAGGAGAATCGTACACCGGTATTTTTCACAAATTGAGGCAGTTAGGCCTATTGAATCCGATTGAGAGAAAAATGCCAAATCCCCTCCCTAGAATCTGGACCACTCAGTAAGTTATGAATACTATTCGGGAGCCTTGGGACATGATCGAAAAACGTGTTGGAAGCTAAATGCCACTGTTCAAGAGCTCATTGACACTCACCAGATTGAAGTTCAGGCCCCATAGGCACAAAATATTTACCATAATTCGTTGCCAGCTCTTCATGAGGCCCACATGCTATAATTGGTACACAAGGGAGGGGAGCTCAAGAAACCTTCGCAAACAGTAATGATAATCCGTGCTAGTGAAACTAGTTCAAAGGAAAAACTAACCAGTGGAACGACAGTGGTGGAAGCTAGTTGTGGTAGCCGAGAGAGGGTCATCAAACATTACTGCAATAAAACCAAAGCCGAGAAAAATGATGGTGCAAGGGGTGGCAAAAATCCTGTGGTGGTTGTGAAGGGAGCTCGCATAGAGCCTATTATCAAAAAGCCAATAACTGAGTTTCCTTGGAGTTATGAACATGTAGCAGTGACATATAAAGGGAAATAAATCAAAGAAGAAGTTTGTGATGCGCAGGGACTGACTCGTTTAGGAAGATGCTTTCCCCCCGAGGATTTAAGAAATGCCAGGGTCCCCAAAGACAACCCAATACTGGTTAAGAAAGCCGTGATGGAAGAGGAGGCAGGAGAATTCTTGAAAAAGATGAAAGCGTAGGATTACTCTATTGTTGAACAGTTAAGGAAGACACCGGCCCAGATCTCATTGCTATCATTGTTTATCCACTCAGACGAGCATCGCAGGGCAGTTATGGAAATACTGAATGAGGCTCATGTTCCCGATAAGATCTCGGGAATCATTTAGAGAAGATAGCGAATAAGATCTTTTAGGTGAATAGAGTGACATTCTCCGATGATGAGGTTCATATGGAGGGCACAGAACATAACAAAGCTCTTTATCTGACATTGAAGTGTGAGGATTCCGTAGTCACCCGACTGCTGGTTGACAATGGGTCCACTGCAAAAATCTGTCCTTTATCCTTGTTGAACAAGCTGAAGGTTGACAACGATAGTGTTCATAAGAACATCATTTCTGTTTGAGGGTTCGATGGTGGGGGTAAAGACACAGTGGGTGACATAGTACTAGAATTGACAATCAAGCCAGTGTAGTTCACTATGGAATTCCAGGTACTAGATATGGCGGTCTCTTATAACCTCTTACTGGGGCGACCATGGATCCACGCCGCCAAGGCGTGCCTTCTACATTGCATCAAATGCTCAAGTTCAAATAGAACATATAGGATATTGTAGTGCATGGTGAAGAAAATATGTGCGCTTTAAGTGATGCCATTGTGCCTTTCATAGAAGCTGATGATGACAAGGGGCAGTGGGTTTACCAAATCTTTGACACAGTCTCAGGAGAAAAGGTCCCGAAAGGGAAAAGCATAACCAGTCTCTCTTCCCAAGAATTTGGATACTTTTGGATTGAGGTTCAAGCCCACTACTGCTGAAGCAAAGCGTGCCCGCAAAATGAAGAATAGGGCATGGGTCCTTCCCAAGCCAATCCCGCGTCTGTCTAGATATTTTGTCAGGCCAGGTATCAAAAAGCATTTGTTGTCAAAGGTTACAGGGTCATTGATTTGTGCTGATGGAGACTTGGATAAAAGGTTTGAAAGGTTATTCACAGAGGTTAACATGGTTGAGGCTGAGGAAGTGTCAAGCAAGGCAAATGTGCAGTTCGCTGGACCACATGCAAAAGTCAACAATTGGGAAACTACTCCTCTTCTTGACTGGAGGGAGTATTGGTAGTGGGCTTTGATTTTATTTTAATGTCTAGATTATTCTAGGATTTGTAATTCAGATATTATGTTCCGTCTAGTTGGATGTGTTAAATCCTTGTTATCTTTATATTCAGTGAAATGCAATTGTCGTTCTTTCTTCATTTCCTTATTTTGTTTCCATTTTCTTTTCTTCTCTGTACAGTTCTTTTTATGCTGATATGAATGACATGACATGCATGAGGAATCATCGGCCCAGTTTTAAAAGCCAATCTAACTCAGAAATGATAATACAAGAGATTGAGTGTGATGATGAGGCTTATGAAGAAATTAGTAAGGAATTAAGCCACTTTGAGAAAAAACCCAAACCTAACCTAAGTGACACGTAAGTGGTTAATCTAGGGGACCAAGATAATGTCCGTAAAACTAAAATATGTGTTCATCTAGAATCGGAACTCAAGGAGGAGATAATCAAAGCACTATTCGAGTACAAAGATATTTTTGCACGGTCCTATGATGATATGTCCGGTCTAAGCACTGATGTAGTGGCACACAAACTTCCCACTGACCCAGCACTTCCTCTTGTCAAGCAGAAGTTGAGAAATTTCAAAACGGATATAAGTGTAAAGATCAAAGAAGAGATCACCAAGCAGTTCGATGCGAAAGTCATTCGGGTCACGCGGTATCCAACCTAGGAAGCAAATGTTGTTCCTGTGCCAAAAAGGATGGCAAGACCAGGGTGTGTGTTGAACGTCGGGATATTAACAAGGCAAGTCCAAAAGACAATTTCCCACTGCCGAACATCCACATATTGATTGATAATTGTGCCTAACATGAGATTGGTTCTTTTGTGGATTGTTACGTGTGTTATGTCAGATCTTATTGATTAAGGAGGATGCAGAAAAGACGACATTCATCTTGCCGTTGGGAACCTACTGTTATCGGATCATGCCGTTTGGTTTGAAAAATGCCAGGGCAACCTATATGAGGGCAATGGCAATAATATTCCATGATATGATACACAATGAAATTGAGGCGTATGTAGATGATGTGATCTTGAAGTCTAGAAAGCAGTCTGACCATGTCAGGGTTCTGAGGAGGTTCTTCCAAAGGCTTCGTAGGTATAATCTTAAGCTTAATCTTGCAAAGTGCGCTTTTGGGGTGCCATCTAAAATGTTGTTGGGATTTATGGTCAGCCACCGAAGTATTGAACTAGACCCATAGAAAATCAAGGCTATTCAGGAATTGCCACCCACGAGGAATAAGAATGAGGTGATGAATTTGTTGGGGAGATTGCATTATATTACCAGGTTCATTTCTCAGCTCACAACAACTTGTGAGCGGATCTTGAAATTGTTATAGAAAGATGCTACAGTCAAATGGATAGATGAATGTCACGAGGCTTTTGATAAGATAAAAGGGCATTTTTCTAACCCACCCCATGTTGGTCCCGCCAGAACTAGGGAGGCATTTGATTCTATATTTGACGATTTTGGATAATTCATTTGGCTATGTACTGGGGCAACATGATGTTACTAGTAGAAAGGAGCAGTCTATCTATTACCTCGGCAAGAAGTTCACATATTACGAGGTTAAGTATACTCATCTAGAGAGAATATGTTGCATCCTAACTTGGGTAGCACAGAAGCTGAAACATTATTTGTCATCTTATACTACTTATCTCATATCTCTCTTGGACCCGTTAAAGTATATTTTCTAGAAGCCTATGCCCACAGGGAGGCTTGCAAAGTGGCATATCTTTCTTACAGATTTCGATATTGTTTACGTGACTCGGACTGCGACGAAAGCACATGCCTTGGCAGATAATTTAGCTAAGAATCCGGTTGATGAAGATTATGAACCGTTGAAGACTTATTTCCCTGATGAAGAGGTTATGCACATTGATAAGTCGGAACAAGTTGAGAAGCTAGGATGGAAAATTTTCTTTGACGGGGCTACAAACATGAAAGGTGTGGGGACAGAAGCAGTACTTATTTCCGAAATAGGGCAGCACTACCCTGTTACAGCTTAGCTTTGTTACCAGTGTACTAAAAACATGGCAGAATATGAGGCATGTATCTTGGGTTTGAGGCTAGATGTAGATATGGGTGTCCAGGGAGTCTTGGTCATGGGTGACTCGGACTTACTGTTACATCAAATTCAAGGAGAATGAGAAATACGAGACTTAAAGCGTACCGATAATGTTATCATGATCTTTGTCAATGGTTTCAACCAATCGAGTTCAGGCACATTCCAAGGATTCATAACGAGGCTGCTGATGCTTTGGCTACTCTAGCGTCAATGTTGCATTATCCGGATAAGGCTTATGTGGACCATTTGCGAATTCAGGTCCGCGATCAGCACACTAACTGTAATGTCGTGGAAGAGGAACTTGATGGTGAGCCGTGGTTTCATGACATCAAAGAATATATCAAGATGGGTATGTATCCGATCAGGCCACAAGTGATCTTAAAAGAACAATTCGACTGTTGGTAAGCGGGTTTTTCTGTAGTGGAGGAGTGTTGTACAAAAGAACTCCAAATCTCGGGTTATTAAGGTGCATTGATGTGAGGTAGGCCACAACTATCATGACTGAGGTACATTCCGGAGTTTGTGGACCACATATGAGTGGGTATGTTCTGGCAAAGAAGATTCTCCGAACGGGGTATTATTGTCTTACTATGGAGCGGGATTCCATCATCCATGTACACAAATATCATCAGTGTCAAGTGCATGGAGATTTGATTTATTCTCCACCTTCAGAATTACACATGATGTCTACACCGTGGCCTTTTGTTGCACGGGGCATGGATGTCATTGGGCCAATCGATCCAGCAGCGTCAAATGGGCACAAGTTTATTTTAGTGGCTATAGATTATTTTATCAAGTGGGTAGAGGCTAAAATGTTCAAATCTGTAACCAAGAATGCTGTGTGGATTTTGTGCATACAAATATTATTTGTCGGTTTGGGATACAAAAGGTGATCATTACAGACAATGGAGCTAACTTCAATAGTCATTTGATGAAAGAGACACGTGAGCAGTTCAAGATTACCATCGCAATTCTACCCCGTATTTCCCTAAGGCAAATGGTGCGGTTGAAGCGGCTAACAAGAGATACTTAGAAAAATGGTGGAAGGTTCTAGACAGTAGTATGAAATGCTGCCTTTTGCATTATTGGGGTACCGCACCGCTGTTTGAACTTCAGTAGGAAGTGTATGGCACCGAAGTAGTTATGCCCACAGAAGTGGAAATCCTGTCCCTTCGAATTATCGAGAAGACTGAGATCGATGATGATGAATGGGTAAAAACCCGCCTGGAACAATTGAGTTTGATAGATGAGAAAAGATTGGCATCGGTGTGTCATGGCCAATTGTACCAATAAAGAATGACAAGAGTGTACAATAAGAAGGTGCGCCCGAGAAAGTTTGAAGTGGGACAGTTAGTGCTGAGACGTATTTTGCCTCATTAGGATAAAGTAAAAGGGAAGTTCGCCCAAAACTATCAGGGGCCATTTGTTGTAACCAGAGTGGTATCTAATGGTGCACTATATTTGACAGATGTGAAAGGAAAATGTGAGGAAATGGCTATTAATTCTGATGCAGTCAAGAGATACTATGTATGATTTCTTTATTTTGATTGTAATTGTTTGTTTTTGGCATATTTTGAAGATTGAAATGACGAAGACAATTTTTTCTTCTACCTAAACACTTTATCCCTTTACATCCCTTTTGAGCCTTGTTTATTTTCTTTCGTAACCCTCTTTCGAAATCAATGGCATAAATCAGAAGCGCAAGTGCGGAAGATAAGCAAGTGAAAAGAAAAGGATGGAAGAAAAAGAAAAGAAAAGAAGAATAAAAATGAAAAAGTGAAGAAAAGAAAGAAAAGAAAAATAAAAAAGAAAGGAAAAGAATAACAGAAAAACAGAAAAGAAAAGAAGAGAAAAAAATCACAACAACATAGTTTCTACAATGTGAACTACGTTTGACTTGATCCCGAAAGGGTACGTCGGAAGGCTCTCTCTGAGGTTCAGTCACACCAAAATAAAAATCCAAAAGTCCCCAAGTAAGAAACTGGGGAAGAAGTTGTGGTTGTTGTGAGAGATCTGATTGTGAAAGTTGTAATTTCTACCCATTTTGAATTATTTTTGAGCCTTTATACCCTTTCTTTCTAACCTTATTCAAAAGCCCACATTATTGTCCAAAGGAAGACCTTCTGATCAGTCTTTGAGATATTCCAAGTCAAGCAGGTAAAAGTAATTCATTACAAGGACAACACTCTTGGTCCTTATAATGAATTACTTTGAGATATGCCAAGTCAAGCAGGTAAAAGTAATTCATTACAAAGGACAACACTCATGGTCCAAGCAGGAAAAATTGAAAAAAATGAGTCTTATTGGGGAAAACCGTCACAGGCACCGTAAGGCGACAGAGCTGAGAGAAATAAAATAAGAGAGTCTTATTGTTAAAACCCTCACGGTCACCGTAAGGTGACGGGAGCTGAGAGAAATTAAAATGAGAGTATTGTTGGTGAAAATCCTCACGGGCACCTTGAGGATAAAGTGAGTTAAAAGCAAACAAATGAGAGATGTTTGTTGGTGGAAAACTGTTTTGAGGTATCACAAGGTGAACAAGGTCGAGGATTGGATAAAGTAATCAAGTTATGGAAATTCCGAGGCAACGTGGTATGACAAGTGAAAGTTGATTAGTTGAACAGATTGGGCCGATTAGTCCAAAATGCATGTCGTGATCATTGGTACCAGCTTGTTCCGGTCAGATAAGTTTCTTTTCCTTCTCTTTTTAGTAGTCATCCGGTTTTGGATTCTTCGTATCCTTAACTCATAATATCATTGCATTTCATTTTTATTTTGGGGTTTATTTCTCTAAAGATGTTTCAATTTTAGTTTTGTTCAAAGAAAGTGGAAAGGGATTTCAAAGCTCACAACCAGTTCCCAAAATTTCAAAGCACAGCATGGTCAGAACATGTTAAAGACAACATGATAAAAAATGGAATACAGGGAATCAACAGAAGTTTCATCGGTGGAATGATCGGGTAATTTTATGGGAAATGCAAAAGTCAGATAAAAGGATCAGAGGTGTGAAACAACAACGTGGGTATAGAACACTTGGGAAGTCAAGCGGTTCAGGACCAGTTCAGGGAAGCAGGTCAAAGCAAAATGCAGTCGCGGGGACATTTTCAACAAGAATGCCATCAACTAACCATCATTTTAAACTGATAAAATTTTTTTTGATTGAAACAGGGCAGAAAAAGTCGGTTGTTTTGGAGGAACTCTCCGTAACTGAAAAACAAGCATTAATCAAGTTTGATTGTATAGTGGGGTTTGATCAAAATACAAGATAATCATGAATAGCATAGGGGAATATAAGTTGGTGTCAAAGTTTGCATGTTAAAGATAAGATTCAATTAGGAGTTGTCAGGACCTCCCTGGATAATAGGACTTAGCTTTTAATCTCTTAGTAATAGTTGGTATAATGATTCAGTTAACACTCACCCATGCACCCAGCTTCCAAAATGGGGCAGAAAGTTTCAACAATAAGGAGCCCGCCTGGAGAACATAGGCATTTATTTCAAGTTTTGGCAATCAGGAGGCCGCCTGGAGAAAAAGAGGCATTTATTTCAAGTTTTAGCAATCAGGAGCCCAGCTGGAGAATAGAGGCATATATTTTCATGTTTTGAAGTCGGGAGACCGCCCGTAGAACAAAGGCATACATTTTTAAGTTTTGAAGTCGGGAGCCTGCCCGTAGAAAAAAGGCATAGATTTTCAAGTTTTGTAGTCGGGAGCCCGCGCGTAGAATAGGGGCATATATTTTCAAGTATTGAAGTCAGGAGCCTGCCCATAGAATAGAGGCATGCATTTTGAAGTTTTGAAGTTAGGAGCTTGCCCGTAGAACAAAGGCATGTATTTTAAAGTTTGAAATTGGGAGCCCGCATCCTGCCCAAAGAACATAGGCATATATTTTCAAGTTTTGAAGCCGGGAGAACGCCCATTGAATTGAGGCATATATTTTCAAGTTTTGAAGTCGGGAGCTCGCCCGTAGAACAGAGGCATATATTTTCAAGTTTTGAAGCAGGGAGCCCATCGTAGAACAGAGGTATGTATTTTCAAGATTGAAGTCGGGAGCCCGCCCGTAGAACAGAGGCATATATTTTCAAGATTTGAAGTTGGGAGCCCGCCCGTGTGACGACCTGGACGGTCGTCTTTGGGATTTATTCCCCGTTCCCCCATTAATTACTTTCCCTAGGTTTATTTATGCTACTTTGGTTAGCCGGGACGTTCGGTAATATAATTCAGAATGTTTTCAGACACTTAGCCCCTAAATAAGAGCTTAAGTATTAGAAAGTTGACCGTAATTGGAACAGTGTGAAGACGACCTCGTAATGGAAATATGATGGTTCTGCTAGCTTTGTTCGGTGATTTTGGGGTTAAGAACGAGTTTAGAATGTATTTTGGATGTCCGTAACTAATTTAGGCTAGAAATGCCGAAAGTTAGAATTTTGAAGTTTCCAGTCCGATAGTGAATTTTTGATTCGAGGGACGGAAAGGGATTTTCGATAGTTGCTGTAGCACCTCATGTCATTTGGGACATGCGTGCAAAGTTTCAGGTCAATCGGACGTGGGCTGATTAGGTTTTGAATCGAAAGCGTGTTTTGGATGAACTTGATTTTCTTATGCTTGAGTCTTCGATTTAATCGGGGATTCGGTGTTGTTTTAGGTGTTTTAAGGATTGGTGTAAGTTCGAATGAGGTAAAAGGTCATGTCAATGTTTTTGGTTGAGGTCCCAGGGGCCTCGGGATGATTTTGGGTGGATGACAGAGGAAAATTTGAAGTATTGCAGTAGCTGATATTTCTCTCTTATGGTATTTCCGCTTCTACGGCTTGGAAATCACAAAAATGAGCCGTAGAAGTGGCTTTCTCATTGCAAAAGTGATTCTAGGCCTTTTTCCAGGAACCGCAGAAGCGGTCCCTTTTCCCGCATAAGCGGCAGCGCAGAAGCGGGATTGGTACCGCAAAAGCGGACTCAGGTCCCTTAAGTGAAAACTACAGGAGCGGCCCTTGTTTCGCAAAAGTTATGCGGTCCCTCATCCGCAAAAGCATAAATGACTGTTCAGAAATAGTAAAATCGAGGGTTAAGTTTTAAAAAGTTTAAAAATCAATTGATAGCTCGGGAGAAGGCAATTTTGAGTGGGTTTTGATGAGAAGATCATTGGGTAATGTTTCTTTGACCCCTTTCTAGTTATATATCATCATTATATAGTTAATGACACCGTTAAAATTTGAATTGAGGATAAAAAATTGGATAATTTGGGTAAGACATCTTTGGCTAAACTATTGAGTTTTTAAGGGGCATTTGACCTCCGATTTGGGAGATTTTTATATGGTTAGACTCATGAGAAAACGAGGTTCCTGAAAATGTGAAAATTATTCGATTATGAGACGTTGGCCTGAGGGGTATTTTGGTTATTTTTCCTATTTTCACGCCTTAGCTTTAATTTTAACAGCGGACTTAGTTACTTGCGATGTTAATTACAATATGTAATTGGTTTGAATAGATTTGGGCCACTCGTAGTCGGATACTCATGGCAAAGGCATCATTTCTTAGTGATTTTTGTATCTCATTGAGGTAAGTGGTTTGTCTAACTTTGTGTGGGGGACCTCTCCCCTTAGGATATCTTGACTGTTGTATAAATGCCTTGTGCACGAGGTGACAAGCGTGTACTTATGCTAATTGTTGAAAATTCACCTTACTTGACTTATTTAGACTACGTTTCTTCACATATTTAACTGTTAAAAATGCAATTTCACTTGTTTTAGCTTAGGGAAAGTATGCTAGTAACTTATTTGCTCTATTTGACTAAATTGCAATATCTGCTTTTTCATGAAGCCTTCTCGACTCTAGGTTCTATCTGTGGTCTGTGCTTAGCTTCTTTTTGTTCAATATTAAATTGCTGTGATGAGTTTATGGTTGGGTCTAAGGGACAGTATCCCGGGAGTTCCCTTTTGCGTATTGTGTTCTGAGATTGGAAGTGCGGGATACTAAGAGATCTCCGACACATGACTGATTAAATGGAGGATACTAGGAGATCCTCGGTGTACTTGGAGATCCCCCATGATTAAATGGAGGATACTAGAGATTCTCGAGATACTTGGAGATCTCCAAGTATCTCCAAGTATGATGAGGATACCAGGAGATCCCCGGGATACCAAGAGATCCCCAATGATAAATAGCCTGTAGTGATTGTTCTTTTATTCGTAGATTGTATTTGTAGCCTGTTTCCGTTCAACTTATTATTTTTGCAAGATATTCGAGAATTACTGTAATCCTACTATCTATTCATTTCATATTTATTTTTATGTTTATCTCGGTAGGGTCTCGACCTTACTCGTCACTACCTAACCGAGGTTATGCTTAGCACTTACTGAGTACCGCTGTGGTGTACTCATACCTCTTCTGCGCATGTTTTTCATGTGCAGATCCAGGTACTTCTGAGCAGGCGTACCGCCAGTAGCTGTCAGGGAGCATATTGGAGACTTGAGGTATACATCTGCTATGTCCGCATATTCACAAAGTCTCCTTCTCATTACATCCATAGACATTAGCTGTCATTTCGATCCCTTTGGTATTAGACTACTCTGGTGACTAGAGCAGTGTATGATTTCTTATAGCCTCCGGGTCTTGGTGCTTATTCAGTACTGTATGAAAATGTACGTTCCAGGCGGCAAATCTATATATTTCATTTATGTTATTCAGCATTCTACTATTGTTTTTCGTAAAAAGTGTTAATTCTACGATGTGTTAGGCTTACCCAGTCGCGAAGACTAGGTGCCGTCATGACAGGTTCACAATTGGTGAACTAGGGCCGTGAAAGCCCGTAGAACAGAGACATATATTTTCAAGTTTGAAGTCGGGAGCCCGCCCGTAGAACAAAGGCATATATATTCAAGTTTTGAAGTCGGGAACCCGCCCGTAGAACAGAGGCATATATTTTCAAGTTTTGGAGTCGGAAGTTCTCCTTTAGAACAGAAGTATATATTTTCAAGTGTTAAAGTCGGGAGCTCACTGTAGAACAGAGGCACATATTTTAAAATTTTTGAAGTCAGGAGCCTGCCCGTATAACAGAGGCATATATTATCAAGTCTGAAGTCGGGAGCCCACAAGAGGCACAAATTTTCAAGTTTGAAGTCGGGAGCCCGCTCGTAGAATAGAGGCATATATTTTCAAATTTTGAAGTCGCGAGCCCGCCTGTATAACAGAGGCACATATTTTCAAATTTTGAAATCGGGATCCTGCCCGTATAACAGAGGCATATATTTTCAAGTGTTGAGTCGGGAGCCCGCCCGTATAACAGAGGCATATATTTTAAAATTTAGAAGTCGGTAGCCTGACTGTATAATAGAGGATTACATTCAAGTTCAGCAGTCTAAAGAAGGAAAACATCTCAGTTTACAAGTTAAAGCGGCAACAATGGATTTAACCTAGAGAACACAAGACAACAATGCAGCAAGAAATACAAGGGCACGTTTGAAGAATCTAATTTTTGTAATTCGTAGATCATAGATTAGGCTAGCTTCTTTTTATTTTTTTGACATGGTGTAATAAGGGAGGTCAGCAAGAAACAACCGCTACAATAGCAATGAAATCACAGCTTTATGGAAGTCCCGGCTACCAGACATTCCTGAACTATTGACCTGATTCCTTTTTAGCAAAGGATATGTAGGCAACCTCAGAAGAAGGATGCAGACAAATCTTTCAAAAATTCTTCACACGAGTATTTGAACGGGCAAAAATTGCTCGAATTCGCTCACTTATCTTTACACGGAAACTATGTGTGTTTCCGAGCAAAGGGGGACAGTTGTGAGCACGTGATTTTGTCCTATATGAATTACCCCCAGAAATTCAAACAAAATGATTTCTTTCATTATTTTTACAATTTTATGGATTTTTGTGACATTTTATGTTAATTGTTTGCATTTTTCGTGCATTTTAATTACTAAGAAATATAAAAATATACTTTGACAGTTGCATTTAGGGTTTAATTTTACATTTTATGATTAATTAGTAATTAAGTTACCTTAAAAAATAGAGAAGAATAACAAAAATAATCATTTTACATTTTTTTGTTCTTTAACTTCACTTTTGTTAATTTTTCTCTTAAAATTAGAATCTAATTTCAGGAAATTTAGTTAGTCTCATCTAGAATTAAATCAGATTCTGGAAACTCTTAATTTTGCATTTAATAAAATCCAGAACTCAAATAAATAAATGGAAAAAGAAGAAAACAAAAAAAAGAAGTTGAAATAAAGAAGCAAAGAGCCGGCGATGCTTTGGGTTTTTTTTTTTCATTTAAATTGGCTAGCCCAAGTTAAAATACCCCAGAATCCGGCCAAAACGGCCCAGATCCGCCCCCTACAAGGTACAAATAACCATGTCCTTGAGACCAATAAAACGATGTAGTATAGGAGGGATACTACGTCGTTTTGAACTATTGAAGGTCAATTACATCCAAGCCATCCATCCATTCTAATCCAACAACCCATAATTGATCTTGATTTTACATAAAAATGTCCAAATTCTTCAGTAACCCTAGAGACCAACTTCATATTCCTCGTACCCTGTTCCTCCACCGCTTGCCGCCGGCCGAAAAACACCTCAGCCCGCGGCGTTACTCCATTGTAACCCAAATTTACAACATAGATACTCCTCCACCTCCTTTTTCCATATCCGGACTCAATTTCTCTTACATCATAACCAAACCTCTCAATATTAATTTGAAAAATCCGGCCAAAACCTCAACTCACCCAGATCCAACCAAATTTACACCATGTACTCTCCTAACCCCCTCTTTCCAAATCTCCATGTAGAATCTTTTGAATGTTGCCAAAGCCCCTCGAATTTTAGATCTTAAAACGGTGGAACCATAAGAAATCTAGCTTCCTCGAATTTTCCCCAATTCCCTGAGTTTAGAGCTCGAGTCAAGATTCAAGATAATGTGTTCGTATGTTTTTGTTAAAGAACACACGTTCACATCATTCTAGGGTTTGAATCGGAGTCCATTCGGATTAATTGCAAAATCAGTATGTTTTCCTACTTCTTTTCTTTTCTTTTATTATGTGAATCCTAAAATTAGTTTAAACCTTTGTGTAATCCATTCATGCGTGTCTCTGCAAGTTTTAGTTAGTTTAGACATGATTTGGGTCTATTCATATTAGGTTAGTTTATCTCGTAACAGGTCTGTTTTAATTCATAAATTGGTCATTGATTAATGTTTGTTCTTGGTCAATCCTGCTTTGGTGATTGTTAGTTTAATTTTCTGATTTTAGTTTAGTTCATGGTTAATCATGTTTCATGGATTATGATTAGTTAATTCAGTGTTGGTTCTTGTTCTTTGATGTTCACTTTTATTGCTTACTATAATTAGTCTAATGTTGATTTAGTTTAAGTCATGACTCAAGTGTCATTTTGAACTTGATTGGTAATTAATAATTGGATAGTTGTGTGAATCAGGATTAATTTTGAGTCTCGTTCAGTACCAATTGGATTCAATCTTAGAGTTTTTGGAATTATTTTGTTATAACTGAATATATTCGACCATTTTTTAGTTAACCATGGTTATTAAAAGGGGTTGGGGTGAACTATTATAAAATTAGTAATTTCAAATAAATTTAGGGGTGGTTTGGATACTTAGAACTTCATAAGAATGTTGTAGTTAAAACTAGAACCCTCTAGAATCTTCTAAAATATGCCCTTAGTTAGAATTTCAGAAAGTTAGTAGTAAAGCTTGAGAAACAAGTCAAAACTTTAGGACTAATGAATACAATATGAAAATAAATGAGGGGGAAAAAGTGTGAGTGAAATCTAGAAGCTTCCCCCTTCTCCTCTTCTGCCTATAAAAGGCAGCCTACCAACCTTTCTTTGGAAGTGGGAACCTCTAAAATTTCTGCCAAAATAGCATTCCACAAGTTTCAGGGATTTGAAATTCAAATTTCAAATCAAAATTCCTTTAGATCTTAATTCTTCCACAAAAATACAACACAAAAAGCAACAGAAAATAAAAAAAATACTGTAACATTGAAGTTTCTTAGGCCAATTTCAAGTTTCAACAATTGTCTTTTTAGTGATTGAAGTGTTAAAGGAGTTCTGGGTTAACTTCAAGTTGTATTGGGTTTTTCTCGAGTTGAATTTTTTATCTGTAGAAGTTACAAAAGTTTTTGGGTTCACTTTCAAGTACATTTGGGTTTATTCAAGCTTTTTTATGGCTGATTGCTTTGTCCTGTTTGATTTCGAACTATTTTTGGACTGGTGAATCATTTTTTGGGCTACTGTTTACTCATTTATTGACTGCTGCTGACCTCTCTTACCTCTTATTTCATTTTAACTTCCAGGTATTCTATAATCTCCAATGTGTGAAGCTTTGAATCAGCAATATGAATGGATTACTGAAGAAAATGATATTCTATTCATGCCCTCTCATAGTAGAATTCCAGATTGTGTAATGATGATAGTCGAAGTTTAAATGACATAAACATTCACCGATTTGTACCTAATTGAACTGTTTGGACTACTAAATTTGTAGTTATTCAACTGTAATATTAGATTTTGTATATTTTAGTTACTTGTTTCAGTTTAGCTTATACTAAAAATCAGAAATATTGAGGATTTGCAACTGATTCTGAGGTCAGCGTGGTTTCAAGCTGAATGCACATCTCAAACAATTTTATACTTCAGTTGCTAATATCAGCAGCTTAGTTATTGAAGTTTTAAAAATCTGCATTTCATTTTCAATTTTTAAATCAATTAAGTGGGTGACCAGCTAATCTTTAATAAAAATAATAAAAAAACACTGTTGGAATTATAGTTGAGAAGTTATCAGCTTTTTGTTCTTCTCCTTGAATGTCAATGCATGAGTTCAGTTGAAATTACGATTAAAAAGCATGGCATAGGCTTGTATACTGAATCTGAAAACGAGTTAGCTGTCACTCATGCCTAATGTTTACATGTTATTCATGTGGTAGTATACTTGAATTTTAAAATGCTGATTGAGAGTTAAATTGCCAGACGATTATTGAACCAAGTTCATTTGTTTATTTAATTTGGGCTGTAGGACTTGCATGATTTTTAATTGGATTGTCTCTTTGTTATATTGGGCTCAATATGGCCTAGCTAAAAATAGCCAGGATCGCACCCCTAAACTGTCCCACGCCCACTTCGATCTGGGCTCGTTTTGGGCCCAGGGCTCAGATATTTTATTGAAAATTTCGCCTCGTCATATGACCCCGATTTGCTAAAATGGCTCTCCTATTGTTTAAATGTAGACGTGAATTCAAGGACCAAATACCTTGAATGCTTTTAACAGTAGTGATTAACATTGCTAATTAATTAGGCCCTTTTAGAGACAAAATAAAATAGAAAATCATAGTTTGCTTTCGGTCGGCCTTTAAATAATAAAACGAGGTGCGCCTTGCCAAACAAAATACATAAATTGCGGGGCCCTCTTTAAATGTTCCCATTAAAATACTTAGAATTCGGGATGTGCCTTTTAGTGAATCTTCATGGCTTCTTGGAAAGTTAATAATTAGTTAGTCGCTTTAGGCGCGTTTTAATAATTTTACTTTCCTAAATATGGGTGTGCATTTCATGCGACCCAAATAGAAATCCCCAAACATTGAATAAAAATGTGTCGAGGATCCGTGTACATTTCATGTGACGTGATCCAAAAATACGTTTTTAAACGACGTTCACTTTCCTAAAAATCTTTAAATAGAAGCGGTAAATAATTCTAAAATTGCACTATAGGATGACATGTATAGAAATCAGATT
Source organism: Nicotiana benthamiana (assembly GCA_034376525.1). Taxonomy (NCBI): domain Eukaryota; kingdom Viridiplantae; phylum Streptophyta; class Magnoliopsida; order Solanales; family Solanaceae; genus Nicotiana; species Nicotiana benthamiana. The sequence continues at coordinate 49,858,834 of CM067338.1, read as the reverse complement.
TTAGCCATTTATAATAATTTAAGTGACCTGCTAGAACCACGGGATCCGGGGGTGACTAACAGCTTCCCCCGGGCCAACAAAATTCCTTACTCAGAATTTCTGGTTCGCAGACTCCAATTGGGGAGTCAAAATTTTTCTCGATTCGGGATTTAAAATAAACCAATGACTTGGGACACCAAAACCAAACTTATCCCAAGTGGAGACTATAATTGAATAAATAATCATGATTCGAATAGTGCCACTTAAAATGGAAAAACTCCCTTATACATTTATCCTTTCAGGGTAGGTGTGTAAAAAAGAGGTGTGACACCGAGCATGCCACCGGACAGGAGCATTGATTTTGGTATTGATCTGGTGCTAGGAACTCAGCCCATCTCCGTTTTGCCGTACCGTATGGCACCAGCGGAGCTGAAAGAGTTGAAAGAGCAGCTTCAGGAACTCCTAGATAAGGGGTTCATTCGTCCTAGTGTGTCAACGTGGGATGTACATGTCCTATTCGTGAAGAAGAAGGATGGCACGATGAGGATGTGCATTGATTACATGCAGTTGAACAAAGTAACAGTGAAGAACAAGTATCCCCTGCCTCGTATTGATGATTTATTGGACCAGCTTCAGGGAGCGAGGGTGTTCTCCATGATCGATCTCTGTTCGGGTTATCACCAGTTGAAGATCGGGGATTCATATATTCTTAAGGCTGCTTTCAGGACTAGATATGGTCACTACGAGTTTTTTATCATGTCATTTGGGATGACCAATGCCCCAGCAGCGTTCATGCATTTGATGAATAGTGTATTTCAGCTGTATTTGAATTCGTTTATTATTGTATTCATTGGTGATATTCTGGTATATTCGCGTATCCAGGAGGGAGCAGGCGGAGCATTTGCGAGTGGTATTGTAGATATTGAGGGAGGAGAAGCTGTATGCAAAGTTCTCCAAGTGTGAGTTTTGGATCGGATCAGTGGCTTTCTTAGGGCACGTGATGTCCAGCGATGGTATTCAGGTTGATCCAAATAAGATAGAGGTGGTTCAGAGTTGGCCTAAACCATCCTTAGCCACAAAGATTCGTAGTTTCCTCAGTTTGGCGTGTTATTATCGCCGGTTCATTCAGGGTTTTTCATCTGTTGCCTCGCCCTTGACCAAGTTGACTCAGAAGGGTGCTCCATTTGTATGGTCGGACGAGTGTGAGGAGAGCTTTCAGAATCTCAGACAGCTTTGACCACAACTCCAATATAGGTGTTACCATCAGCTTCAGGTTCTTATACCGTCTATTGTGATGATTCGAGAGTTGGGATTGGCTGTGTATTGATGTAGGAGGGTAGATTGATTGCATATGCTTCTCGTCAATTGAAGCCCCATGAGAAGAACTACTCCGTTCATGACATAGAGTTGGCTGCTATAGTTCATGCTTTGAAGATATGGAGGCACTACCTAAATGGCGTATCTTGCGAGGTATTCACCAATCATCGCATTCTTCAGCATTTGTTCAAACAAAAAGATCATAATTTGAGGCAGCGGAGGTGGATTAAGTTGCTAAAATATTATGATATTACTATTCTGTATCATCCGGGAAATGCTAATATAGTGGCCAATGCTTTGAGCCGAAAGGCAGTCAATATGGGGAGTGCGTATATTCTAGTTGTGGAGAGGCCCTTTGTAGTTGATGCTCAGGCTTTGGCCAATCGGTCTATGAGATTAGAAATTTTAGAGCCCAGCTGGGTATTGACTTGAGTGGTTTCTCGGTCTTACTTATTATTGCATCAAAGAGTGCCAATATAATGATCCGCATTTGCTTGTTCGCAAGGATAGAGTTCAGCACGGTGATGCTAGAGATGTGACTATAGGTGATGATAGTGTGTTGAGGATGCAGAGCTGAATTTGTGTTCCCAATGTAGATGGTCTTAGAGAGTTGATTCTTGAGGAGGACAGAGTTCAGCACGGTGCTGCTAGAGATGTGACCATAGGTGATGATGGTATGTTGAGGATGTAGAGCCAGATATTTTTTCCCAATGTCACGCCCCAAAGCCGAGGGGCATGACCGGTGCCCGACCGGGTAGCCCCAGTCGAGCGGACCTGGGTGCCTTTCCTGTTCCCCACGCATTACCCCACATTTTTCATTGTTAATTAGCCAAAGGATACTAAATTGCAATTTAAAATAAATATGAATTCTCTTTTACAAAAACACATTATGATTAACAAGAAATGTGGTGCACAAACTTACAACACCCAAAACATACACTTATATACATAAGTTCTATTCCACATAACACTGTCTACGGAGACTCTAAGAGAAGTTAGTACAACACTTGCCGGTGACAAGGCCTTGACTATACTTTTGCAATGACATCACAAAGCTATTATTACAACAACAGAGGTGGCCTGAACCACGTAGGGCCCCAGAAGAAAAGGGGCTCACCAATATGTACACAGCTGATAGAAAGGAGTAGGAGCTTCGGATGGTGGACTGGAGTGCCTGCCACGGATCCACCTACAATCATAACACGAATGTAGTGCCCCCAGCAAAAGGGACGTCAGTACATTTGAATCTGGCATGTATGAACAAACTCTGTCCCAAGTAAACTCAAGCCAAAATGAATATACAAGTATAAAACTGAACAACAATAGTACAACCATGGAGCAACAACCAAACATTTCACAGAAAATGATACAATTAGGCATACAAAGGTGCAATTAGTGCCCCACATGTTACAAACTCTCCTGCTGTCTGCTTTCACAATTCCACATTTATCGTTTCATGATTTATATTCATATCAATAGTGATATTGGATCACATTTTCCACCCTTATTACCTCGTCCAACCTTATTACCTCGGACACCCTTATCACCCCAACCCACACCTTATTTCACCGTGTTGCGGCGCGTAACCCGACCCCGCCGGACAGTTTTAGTTCACAACAACATACAACACAACAACAAATACAAGAAATCAACCATAGCACATTGTTAAGATAGAACCACAACAAGGATAATGTAATTGCACAGCTAGCAACAACAATTTCCTCATGTTCATCAATTTGCACACAATTCAGGTTACCACAGCAGTTGTTCACAACCAACCATACACGTTGTTCCATATTATTTCCACTTCCACCATTTCCAAACTCTTTCAATTACGAGTTCCTCAACTTCCACCACAAGGTGTTACCACACAAGTATACATCACAAGAGCTTCACAATGATCCCCCACATGAATATCAAGTATCAAACAATTTCACAAACTAACACAGGAAAATTTCAAAAAGGATCACAGTTAGCCATACATACCTGGAGTGGATTATCCCCTTTATACCTCTAGTCCAATGCGCGAAGCAACCAAGAAGTCAATCTAGTTCATGAGCAACACTTAGGTTTTAGAAATTAAACTCGTAGTTATTACCCAATTCTTTGTTTAGCTAGATTCTAGGGTTTTAGGAGCATGCATGAGAGTTTTTATGAAGAATTTCAAAACAAGTGTGTGGGGTTCCCCTCCCAAGCTTAAATTTTAAAATTTAGGGGAAATGGGTTAGGGATTTTACCTGAGAAATCAGTAGAGAAGACAATGCACCAAGAATATTCCGGGCTCCAATGGTTTTGAAAGACTAGAAAATAAGGAACTTACTTTCTCTCTCAAGAACCCTCCCTCCCTCTCTCTTATTTTGATCAGAAATGTGTTAAAAAGGAGGGAGAATGTGTTTTAATAAAAGGTGGGTCGGGTCTAAAATTTTAGAAAAATACCAGGCGAGCACGATCTGCGACCAATCTGCGGTTGCAGAACTGACATGCTGTCCACAGATTGGACCGCAGATATAGCTCAAATTTCAAACCTCTCGGGTTGGGAATGCGGTGAACATGCGGTCGCAGAATGCATCACAGAACTGACCTTAGAATTTCTTCAAGGACCATATGCGATCAATCTGCGGTCTGCATATTGGTTATGCGATCGCAGATCTGACCGCATTTTTTACATAGAAAAATTGGTTGCTCCCTTATTCACTCTGCGATAGGAATGCGGTCTGCATAGTTAATCTGTGACTGCATCCTGGACCGCATTTTGACAACCTTCTGTAAACATTTTGATTTCACATTTTTAAGTTCAAAACAGTAAAAAGGATCCATTCCACGCAGGTATACTTGACTATATGAGCTGCTAACATCTGAGCACTCATTTTCACAGGGCCTTAAACCGAATGTAGATGGGCTTAGAGAGTTGATTCTTGAGGAGGCCCACAGATCGCGGTGTTCCATTCATCCGGGTGTCGCGAAGATGTATCAAGATTTGAGGTAGAACTATTGGTGGAGGAGAATGAAGAAAAATATTGTAGGTATGTATCTCGGTGTCTCAACTATCAGTAGGCTAAATCTGAGCATCAGAGACCGGGTGGTATGCTTCAACAGATGGCTATTCTCGAGTGGAAGTGGAGAGAGTTACTATAGATTTTGTGAGAGGTCTTCCTCGTACTTTGATTTGGGTGATTGTGGATATGCCGACCAAGTTCGCACACTTCATTCCGGTGTGTACTACCTAATCTTTGGAGCAGCTGGCAGGGATCTTAATCTGTAAGATTGTTTGGTTGCATGGTGTTCCAGTGTCTATTATCTCAGATTGAGGTACTCAGTTCACATCCCAATTTTGAAGGACTTTTCAGCGAGAGTTGGGTACACAGGTGGAGTTGAGAATGACATTTCATCCTCAGAAGGACGGACAGTCTGAGCATACTGTTCAGATATTGGAGGACATGTTGCGCGCCTATGTTATTGATTTCGAAGGTTATTAGGCAGAGTTCTTGCCATTTGAAAAGTATGCCTACAACAACAATTATCAATCCAGCATTCAGATGGCACCGTATGAGGCCTTGTAGGGAGATAGTGTAGATCTACGATTGGTTGGTTTGAGCTCGGTGAGGCTAGACTATTGGGGACAGAGTTGGATCAGGATACCTTGGAGAAGGTGGAGTTGATTCAAGAGAGACGCTGTAAAGCTCAATCGCGTCAGAAGAGTTATGCAGACCGGAAGGTTCAAGATGTGGCTTATATGGTAGGTGAGAAGGTCTTGCTGAAGGATTCGCTCATGAATGGCGTTATAAGGTTTGGAAAGAAAAGAAATTGGAGTCCGCAGTTCAGTGGACCTTTTGAGGTACTCAGGAGGATTGGAGAGGTGGCCTATTTGCTTGCTCTGCCACCCATCTTGTCAGGGGTTCATCTGGTATTCCATGTTTCTATGCTCCAAAAGCATGTTGGGGACCCGTCTCATGTTTTGAACTTCAGCACGGTTCAGTTGGATGATGATTTGACCTACCATATGGAGCTAGTGGCTATTTCTGATCGTCGGGTTCGAAAATTGAGATCAAAGGATATAGCTTCAGTAAAGGTGCAGTGGAAAGGTCGGTCCGAGGAGGAGGCCGCCTGGGAGACCGAGCAGGAGATACGGAGTAGATACTCTTACCTGTTTGAGGTTCCAGGTATTTTCTTGACCCGCTCGAGGACAAGCGTTTGTTTTAGTTGGGGAGGATGTGACTACACGACACGTAATCACGCGAGTTATCAGCTTGTTTCCCTCATTGTATGATTTTCATGCTTTGTTATCGGTATTTGGTGTGTTAGGATTAAATCGGATTGGTTTTGATAAGAAATGAGACAGTTAGTCTCTTTAAGGAAGGTTTGTTTTAGAAACGTTAATCGGATGTTGACTTACGAGTTAGAGAGCTCGGATGTGATTTTCAGTGATTTGGTTAGCTTCGGGGGATGATTTGTGACTTAGGAGCATGATTGGAAGTGGTTTTGGAGGTCCGGTGTAGAAATAAGCTTTAATTGGAGAAGTTAGTGTTTTCGCGATTTTTGATTGATAGGTAAGATTTTGATCCAAGGGCCGGAATGGAACTCCAAGAGTTGCAGTAGCTTTATTATTCGATTTGGGATATGTGTGCAAAATTTTAGATGATTCGGAAGTGTTTTGGTTGGGTTTTTGATCAAATGCCTATTTTGGAAGTTTAAGAAGAACTTAGGCTTGAATCCGATGAGAAATGATGATTATAGTATTGTTGGATGTGTTTTGATGATCAGAAAAAGTTCATATGATGTTTTAGGAGGTGTTGGTTCTTGTGTTTAAGAGATGAGAAATTTCGTGCATTGCGATCGCAAGCCTGGGGCTGCGATCGCATAGGGGAAAATAACACCTGGGCAGAAGGGTTTAATAACATTGCATCTGCGAGCCAAGTCTAATTTCCACCATTTTAAGCAACCTTTAGAGCTTCTGGATGGGGATTGAAAGGGATTTCGAGTGGGATTGATTGGAGGTAAGTTCTATGGCCTAAAATCGTGATTTAATTGTAGAATCCACCTTGAAATTCATGAAAATGTGATAAAAAGGGGAGAAATGGGGCTTAAATATTTGAATGAGAAATTGGGATTTGAGGGAGCATTTGAGCTTGGAGTTGGAGTTTTTGATGTGTAGACTTGCGACGAGATAAGAAATGCGGCAATGTTAAATTTTCTGACTTTTGAGAAGTGGGCCTAGGGATCGGGTTTTGCAAATTTCGTGAATTTAAATATTTTTCGAGTTCTTTCAATAGGGTTATGTTCCCTTAGTCTATTGCAACGTATTCATTGTGGTTTTGGCAAGATTCGACGCGCGAGGAGGTCGATTCAAGAGGAAAAGGCATAGCGAGCTAGACTTTTGACCGGCTAGAAGTGAGTAATGATTTTAAATGATGTCCTGAGTGTTTGAAACCATGGATTTGCACAATGTAGTGCTATTGACACGCACTATATGTCGGGCTCGAGGTCATTTACTACTGGGATTGTGACTTGGTCCATCACGGATGCTGTTTTACCGCGTATTTGACTAAGACTTGTTGTCTTTCACTATGATTTTTGGCTTATTTCCATACTTGGGCTTCGTGTCGACTATTTGAAATACTTTGTGAACTCCCATCACGGTTTCCTCACTAATTGAAATATAATTTGAACTCAGTCCTACTTTAATTACACTGTTCATGAATTCATCTATACTTTTACTCAACTAGAGATTTAAATGATATTTGAACTGATGTTTGAGCTGATTATTATTGTCTTACTGTTTCCCAAGAGGCTTATGATTACTTTCTGGACTGATTGAGGTCGAGAGCGATATGTGAGGATATATTAAATGATGTGAGGAGACTTTCAGGCCTCGAGTGATATGTGATGAGGCTTTCAAGCCTCGAGTGTATTGCGAGAAGGCTTTCAGGCCTCATGTTGATATATATAGGCTTTCAGGACTTATGATGAGATAGCGCATGGGCTATAGGAGCCACTACAGAGTCTGAAACCCCATAGTGATTGCGACTACCCATGTGATTTGAAACAGTGGTAATAATGACACTGTATGATGTAATTTGGTCATGTACAATGGCTGGCCAGGAGCTGATTTGTGCCCGAGGGGCTAGTTTCTGATTATTACTTACTTGTTGAACATATTTGCTCTTATATTGCTTTTAAGAGAGAATTTTTCTAATACTTCACTGTTTTATTGCCTGACTTATTTTTACTGCTTAAGATAGCGTTCCTTTGTGCATTTATGAGATTTCTAGCTTTCGGTCAATATTTTTTTTATTACTCAAGTGGGTTGGAGTACTAACATTACTCTCTGCACCGTGTGTGTAGATATAGGCAGAGCTGAGTTTGTCCATGAGTACTGATTTCCTTCCAGACCAGGGGGACTAGGAGTGACGAGGTAGTTGTTGACGTCCGCAGCCCATTCCTCCTTTATCTTATGTTATTTACATTATCCTCACACTTTGTTCTTAGTTCTAGAGTTTGTAAAATTCTAGTAAATTCTGTAGTAGCTCGTGACTTATGAAACCCCGATTTTAGGCTGTGCCAGGAGAGTTTCCCTCTGTTATCACTTGTATTCCGCACTTTTCATTATATATATTATGTTTCAGACTATTTCATGTTAAAATAATAGTTAAAAAGGATTGTTGTTTTTCCGTTGGCCGGCCTTGTCTTCATGAGAGGCGCCATCACAACCGGGTTCAGGAATTGGGTCGTGACACTCATCCCATTGAGAACATCATTAACGACCCAACATCTGGAGTCAAAACTAGATCACAACTAAAGAATCTGTATGCATTTGATGCTTTTCTATCTCTTATTGAACCTAAAAATGTTGTTGAGGGTTTGCAAGATGCAGATTGGGGCAATGCTATACAGGAGGAACTCAATCAATATGAAAGAAGTCAAGTCTGGCATCTAGTTCCTAGACCCAAAGACAGATCAGTCATTGGTACAATATGATACCTTTGCTCCAGTTGCAAGGCTAGAGGCAATCAGACTCTTCATTGCCTTTGCGGCACATATGAAATTCACTCTCCATCAGATGAATGTCAAAAGTGCTTGCCTAAATGGCTACCTCAAGGAAGAAGTGTTTGTGAAACAACCTCTTGGATTTGAAAGCAAGAAATGTCCTGAGCATGTGTACAAGATGGACAAGGCTCTATAGGCTCAAACAGGGCCCAAGAGCTTGGTATGAACGACTATCAAAATTCCTACTAGAGCATGGGTACAAAAGCGGAAAAATTAACAGCACTTTGTTCCTAAGGGAAAAAGGTAAAAACCTCATTGTTGTGGAAATATATGTTGATGACATAATATTTGGGGCCACTACTGATAGGTTGAGTAAGGACTTTGCAAAATTAATGGGAAATGAGTTTGAAATGAGTATGATGGGTGAACTAAACTTCTTCCTAGGCTTGTAGATCAAACAAAGCCCAAATGGGAGCATGATCCATCAACAGAGGTATACAAAAGAACTAATCAAAAAGTTTAAAATAGAGGACTCCAAAGAAATAGATATACCTATTGCAACTGCCACTAAATTAGATATTGATGAACCTGGTTCATCAGTTGATCAAAAGCTGTATAGGGGTATGATTGGTTCACTCTTGTATCTTACGGCCAGCAGACCTGACATTATTTTAGGTGTAGGGATTTATGCTCGTTTCCAGGAAAATCCAAAGGAGTCACACTTGACTGCTGTCAAGAGGATATTGAGATATCTGAATGGCACCACTGATTTGTGTCTTTGGTATCCTAATGGTAGTAACTTTGATCTAGTAGGATATGTTGATACTGATTATGCGGGTTTCTTAATGGACAGGAAGAGCACTTCAGGTATGGCACACTTCCTGGGGTCATGTCTAGTGTCATGGGCTACCAAAAAACAAAATTAAGTAGCCCTATCTACTGCTGAAGCTGAATATGTTGCTACGGCTTCTTGTTGTGCACAATTTCTATGGATCAAACAACACTTGTTAAACTTTGGAATTGAAATGGGATGTATTCCAATATTTTGTGATAACATTAGTGCTATAAGTATGACAAAGAAACCTGTTCATCATAAAAGTACCAAGCACATAGATGTTAGACACCACTTCTTAAGAGATAATTATGAGAAAGAGTTAATCTCCATAGAATTCTGTGCTACTGATAAACAAATAGCTGACATCTTCACTAAAGCACCGAGTAAAGAAAATCAGGTTAGAATTAGGGATGATTAAGGTCACCTAAAAAGGTCCAGTTCAGAATGCACAATGAAAAGAAATATTTTTTGTTAGGAGTTCTTAATTCAATGTAAATATCTAGACTAATTCTTACACAGTCTCATACTTTAATTAGTATACTCATGGGACATGTATTAATATAACTCACTAATCTCTTACAAAGTTTTTCTATTGTGACATTTGAGGCATGATCAAGAGAAGTTTTACTTGAAGAATCTGGTTCATCAGTATATGCTCATGAGAAAGTTCAGGTATATTTCTATACATTACACAATTAGAAAGATAAAATTACCAATCATGAGCAGAAGTCCTAGTTACACCAAACTTCCAAAAATTCTATCCGTTGAGCATTGAACCAGTTTCATTACCCTAGGAGTCTAACTAAAACGGGAGTTTTTCCTAAAAACTAGCGTCGCTCATTAATCTCTAAGGGACCGGATTTCTAATTTTATTAGACTCCTAATTGACTACCAAAAAAGCTGCCGTGACTTCCTCAATCGTGATCCCTCTTTAAATGCCCAGCATACCATATCTCATCACTTATAACCATCATTCACTTCTCCAAGATTTCTGATAATCCCTTTTCTTTTCAAAAATTCCCAAAAGATTTCTAGAAATACTCCGCCATGACAAACCCTACAAATAATCCTGGAACTCCCCCACAAGTATCTCCTAATATTTCATCATCAACACCTCCAGTTGAAACCCCAAAACCTAGATTTCACCGGCAGAAGATGTTAGCCAGAAAAACCGTAGCATCTGGTTCCTTGAGAAAAGCCTGTAACGAAAAATATAAGGCTAACCAAACGAAAGAGGTTCAAGCTGAAGCATCTGACTCAAGCTATAACTCTGAAAAATTTATTTCTACTAGTGAAGGAGAAGAACTTGGGTCTTCTGAAAATGACAAGACTTAAGAAACCCCAGCTGAGGTAAACACTTGTTTTGTATTTTCTGATGTGGCAAAAAGGGAAGACAATAGGTTTATGTTGGTGGGTTCTATAAAGAATGTTGAAGGGGTAGAGTCTAGTATGAGGAGAAAGAAAAACAAAGGAGAGGTTCTTGCTATCTGTGGTAGTGTAGAATAGGGTGGAATCAAGTCAGGGGGAAGCGGTTATGGAGAAGCTGCTGAGGGACTTGTTCATTTGAGTGAGAAACAAAATGAACCTAGTTCATTCTGTGGAGGAAATCTTAGCGGATATTCTAAAGAAGTTTGGGTCCAATTATGACCCATAGAGCAAGGCGTCTTTACAAAGGACCTCAGTTTCTTCTAAACCAACAAAGAAAAACAAAGTATCATCTCCCAAGACTGATGTTCCTTCTTTACCAAAAGGAAGAGCTACAAGGAGCAGGGTCAAGCAAAGCGAGGCAGAACTACAGAAAGCTTTAGAGAAGAGTAAGAAAAAGGAAAAGAAAAGGTTGTGGAAAGTTTTAAGGCTGCTGAAGAAGAGGAGGAGGAAATAGAACTGGCCCGTCAAGAGAGAGGTACAACTGTGGAGGTTCCCATTTTCAAACCAAAAGGAACCAAGAATCCTGAAAAGAAGTCTTCAAATCTGTATTTGTTGAACCCTCATTGGCTAAAAGAACTAGGTCTGCAGTAGAGGAAAAACAAGTAAAAGTTACTGAAGAAAAAGAAGAAGAGTGGAGTGAAGAAAAAGAGGAGGAGGAGTTTGAAAAGGAACAAGATTGATTTGTCATTTTCGTCAGGAGAAAGATACTAAAGGGAAGGTTGCTGAAAGACCTGGAGGAGTCAAGCATGATCAGGTTGGTGGATGCTCTAGCTGCACAAGGTTGGAAGGACATGGTCCTTCGACTGGATGGAAGGAGGGCAAGAAAGGAGCTGATCGAGTTCATAGAAAATGCCACTGTGAAAAATTGGATAGTTACTAGTATAGTTAGGGGAATGAAGGAGCAATTTGATGCACCTAAATTGGGGATAATTCTGGACATACCATGTGAGGGCTATGACAAGTACACCATGAAGAGGTGGCCTTGCCTAGATGAGTTTCCTAGTGCTATCCAGATCACCAGGAACTTTTGTGACACTGAATCTGCTGAAGATATCCCAGAGGCAACATTTGTACAAAAAAATAAGATGAATCCTGAGCAGAAGGTGCTATTTGAATTTCTGAACAAGTGTGTGCTGCCCAGACAGTAGAAAGCAAATTAATTGGCATGCCTTCATTGTCAAGTTGTTGGACAGGGTCATAAATGGCTCCAAGGCTCATGCTACTCTTTATAGGTTCATAGTGACGACTGTGCTGGATAAATTGAATGTTCCATTGAAGATACAGGAGATGGCCTCCAGCAAGGACCATTTCAAAACTCTGTAGTCTTGTGATTATCTCCTCAGCGCAACCCAGTTGAACCTGGTTCATCTTTGAATACTCCAGCGAACATCAATGTTAGAGCTTTGGTTCAAGAGTGTGGGGCAAAGGATGCTAAGAATTCTAGGCTCAAGGATCGAGTTGTTGAACTTGAAAATGAGATGAATAGCTTGAAAGATGATCTAGCAAAAGAAAAGGAAACGGGTGAAGGGATGCTTAAAAAAATGCTCAATCTTCTCCAATCCCAACCCTCTAGTTCCTCCAAGCCTTAGGTCCCCCAGCACTATCCTTGAACCAGTCTAGTAACCCCCCAGTGACCCAGATTAGGGATTGTTCTTGTTTTTGCTCATGGTTGGTTGCTTTTGTTCTTTCTTTTTGTGGACTATTTTGTAGAAGCACTGCCTTATCAATGAAAATTTGCATTTCTCTCGCTTTATGAAGAGTCTGATCTTAATAGTTACTTTTGTCAAGTTGATTTTTTATTAACTAAAGCATACTTTCACTTGAAGTTGCCCCAGTGGCCATGAGTAATGATTAAAATTATGGGATTCAAATTTTTATGCAACTTTTCGATGATGTCAAAAGGGGGAAGAAATTGTGCTTAGCTCTATTTTCTGAAACAGTGATGTTTATGACCTAATTAAACCGGGACCTTAATGATGAGTTAAACATTTCAAGTGTTGATAATTTAGCCGAGTCCCACAGGTTCTCTAATAAGTAAAAACACATAGTTTGTCATAATAAAAAAGGGAGAATTTGTTGACCCAAGCTCAGTTGAAATTTTGAAGAATGAAAAATGAACTCAGTGAAGGACCAAGTCCATCTTATGAGACATAGTTGTTATGGCCTACGCATATGAGATGCATGTGAAGAAGATAAGCCTTTAGGATCAAGCAACAATATCTTTTGAGCTGATCGAAAAGATTGCATATGGAATAAGGATAAGAAGTCTCCTTAGGAGAAGAGAACACATCTGGATAAGGGCCGGAGTTTGGATTGTTCTAAGACTCAAACTTAATGGAGGATCAGAAATTGAGTCACAATCAAAATCTGATTACTAACCTAATAAATAGTTGAGTTGTTCTCTTTTATAGGTATGCACATACAAGAAGTTAAGCTAAATAAGGAGCAAAAGAGCAATGCAAGTTCGCAAGCAATTTATGTGAGATCAAGTGTGAATTCCTGTAACTACTTGAACGAGATAGAAAAACCAGTTCCATTGTGTTTATTCTTATTCTAGTTAAATTGTAGTAGGTGATTTAAAAATTGTACCTTTCCATCTTTCATAGAAGCAATTGTATTAGGTACTCTGAATATTCAAGTTAGAGTTAACTTGAATGTATCGCAACAGTTGAGGCTATATGCCACACTAGGATTAGAGTTAATCCTTAGGTTTACAAGAGTTTTGTAAATGCTGTTTTGGCTCATTGAGTTTAGTGGATGTTTGTGAAAGTCCTACTGAGTAGTAGGTTATGGTGTTTTCACCTTTTAAGCCAGGTGTTTTCCACGTAAAAATGTCTATGTTCTTTTATTTTTGTATTTTAATTCCGCAAAATAGTAGTAGAGAGAAAAGTTAGAAGAACCAGGTTCTTCTAGATAAAAAATTGGGTACCACACAAATCACCCCCCTCTTGAGTGGTATTAACGTTTGGAACATCAAATACTCAGTGGTAGGATGTACGAGACGCCATCAGACTCTTGACTGAACTAGTAGCAGCTCAAGCTCAGCGAAAGAATACTGATGTTTATTTTAGGGGAATTTCTAGTACGAGAGTTTCAGATTTTCTAGAATTGGGCCCTCCAGCTTATACAAGATCCGGAATAGATGAAGAACCGTAAGACTTCATAGCCAGGCTAAGAAGAACATTACGAGTTCTACTTGCTACAGAAGCTAAGTCAATAGAGTGTGCCTCATATTGCCTACAAGACCTTGCAGCATGTTGGTATCGTACTTGGTAATTATCCAGAGAAACACATGCACCTCCAACATCTTGGCAGTAATTCTCAGAGGCCTTTATTAAACAATACATGCTAGCAGAGACTAAACGAGCCAACGTTAGTTCTTGAATTTACGCTAGCGTAGTATGAGTGCCAAAGAGTACAAATTTCTGTTTAATTCCTTAGCAAGGTACGCCCCAGCTATCATAGCAAATATGGAGGATAGGGTACACAAATACGTAGTAGGTCTAGGACCACACTTGATAAGCAAATGCATGACTGCTGAGTTACAACCAGGCATGGACATAGCCCGTATACATGCCTATGTTGAAAACCAGAAGTACGAAAGGAGCAACAACAAGCTGAGTGAGAATCAAATAGGAGTCAGTGGAAAAGGACTAGGTTCTTAGGGTCCTTTGGTGAGCCTTGAAAGAATAATAGACAACCTGAGTTCAGACAGCCAACGACCAACATGTCACCTCAATTTATAGGGCATAGATCTATACATTCTGAGGATAGTAAGAGTTTTACAGCTTCTGCATCACAACAGAGAAGTGTGTATCGTTAGTCAAAACAAACCTTCCCATGATGTACGAATTGTCATAAATTTCATGAAGGCAGTGACATTTGGGCACTGACGGATGTTATATCTGCGGACAATATGCATAATGTATATTTTGAGTTACATTTTGAGTTTCTTTATGTTACTCTTCATTTTAGTAAGGATGGAGGTTCCAGAGTATACCATATGTTTTATATGCATTCTCAGCCTTCTGATATACTTCAGTTACATTCTTGTTTCTTGTACTGTCTTTCTAAGCTAACTATAGACAATTAAGATAAGTGCTTTTATTTGAGTTACATTATTATTGCCCATGATATTACTTAGTTTCCATATGATTGTATTTCTACCTTACATACTCAGCACATCAGTCATACTGACCCCTTTCTCTTGGGGGACGCTATATTTTTGTAATGACCCGACCGATCATTTCATGAGTTACCGCTCCATTTCCTCCCTTTTTGCTTCTTTATGTCCTGTTCAGCTGTATAATGTGGTATTGGGTTGGTTTGTTTGGGTTCGAAGTAGTTTTGTAGAGGAATGAGACACTTAGTCTCTTTTGAGTAAGCTTAAATTAGAAAAGTCAATCGGATATTAACTTATGGGTAGAAGGTCTCAGATGTGAATTTGATGGTTCGTATATCTTAGTTAGGTGATTTGAAACTTGGGAGCGTGATCGGAATGTGTTTTGGAGGTCCATGGAAGATTTAGACTTGGATTGGCAAAATTGAAAATTTGGCATTTTCCGGTCGGTAGTTGAAATTTTGATATCAGAGTCGGAATAGAATTCTAGAAATTAGAGTAGGTTTTGTGTAATTTGGGACGTGATTGCAAAATTTCAGGTCATTCGGACGAGGATTGACAGACTTTTTGATTGATTTTGGAATCCTTAGGCTTGAATCCGAGGGTGATTTGATATATTGATATCGTTTTGAGTATTAGGAAGGTTGGAACAAGTTTGAATGATCTTATGGGATGTGTTGGCATGTTTGGTTGAGGTTCCGAGGGCCTCGGGTGAGTTTCGGGTTTTAACGGACCAATACTTGGTTTTGGAGAGTTGCAGATTTTGCTGGTTTTTGTTGCAAAAGAAATTGTTTTTTGCGTTCGCGAAGATTGTCTCGCGTTCGCGAAGAAGAGCTGGGTCTAGAGGAGAAAATGTTCTTCATATTCGTGAGTGGGAGGACACGTTCGTGTAAGTTTGGATTCCAGTGAATCACGAACGTGTGAGAGGAGTCGCGTCCGCGTAGGGAAAATGGAGTAGCTGGGACCCCAGGATGTTTGTGCATCACATTCACGTAGATAGGGTCGCGTTCCCTAAGGCTTGGGCAGCTGAAGGTTCACGTTCGCATGAAGTAACTTACGTTCGCGAAAGACGAATATTTGGGCAGTGGATATTTGTGCTTTGCGAATGCAAGGGAGCTATCGCGTTCGCTGTCGCACCCCCTTTTTCTCGCAAAATTGGGTTTATGATATTCGTATAGGAAAAATCCTTCCTTTTAGGAAATGAGTTTTCATTTGAAGAGTCGCCATCTATTGATTTAAGGTGCATTATGACACCAATAAGGTTCAATTCTAAATTTCGTTTGAATAACCAGACATAGGGTAAATGCTTGAAATTATCCCAAAGGAAAGGTGTTAAACGCCCCTCAGGATCCACAAGTGTGGTTCCCGACCAGACAGTTTCTGTGAATTCAGCAAATAGATAAGTATGGGCTCAAATATTAAGGGGGATTTAAATTTAAACACATAAAGAAAGAGTAATTAAAAGAAGAGTTTTAGAAAGGAATTTGTAAATTAAGGAAATAGGGGGTCCTAGGTTTATATTTAATATAGATCACATCAAGTATATTTCGCACTGTTTTTTTGCATATTTCTGTCGATTTATTTATTGCATATGAAGAAACTGAGACTTAATTGGTTTTAGAAAATGATTTTTAAAAAGAATTCGATGTGGCAAATGTTGGATTGGCTTGCCTAGTACTATGATAGGCGCCATCACTACCGGGGTATTTGGGGTCGTGACAATATATATAGAAAATATTTAGTTATTTACTTATTTTTATCGCCTGATTTATTGTTGCCAAGATTACTTTATTAGTTTCCGCATGACGCCTTATTATTTCGATCCCAACATTGCGTTCTAACAAAGCAAAGCCTGCTCCTGCGCTCAAATTATTAATGTCTATTAGAGATATCGGATGGACAATGTAAAGAATGAACAAAGAAGCAGTGCTGCTTGGATAAGTAAATTACCAATGGTCACAAAACGGAGATTGGTGTCTTGATGCTCAATAGATATGGCTTGAAACAAGAAGGGAAAGCCTACGACAATAAAGAACAGGTAAGAGATCGTTACCAAAAACATTCTTAGCACTCTCGGTTAATTAAGAAAACTCAAATTTCTACTTAGTCAAGCTAATGTTTGTACAACATTCGTAATTGGTCAAATTTCTAAATATTATGGGAAAAGAAGTTGAAGATTTCATACTGCTTCAGGAGCATGAAAATAGCATTATGCTATATTACGCCATTTTACCTAGAGATTTTACCGTCTCCAAAAGCACAAGACATAACTCACTTATAAAAGAAGCACACAACAACAACAGAAACCTTCTAACAATAATGAGACTAGGTTCTTATGATACAAAATAATAACAACAACAATAATTCTAGTATATTCTCATAAATTAGGTAAGCGGAAGGTAGTGTATGCGCAAGACTTACCTCTACCTAATAATGATAGAGGATTTATTTCAAATAGACTCTCGACTCAAAATGTAAGAAAGAAAAAGAAGGAGAGGAAGAAGAGGAGGAGGAGGAGGAGAAGAAGAGAAAGAAAGATGGAGAGAAGAAAAAAGAGGAAGACAAGATAAAGTAGTGCCAAGTTATATTAACAACAGGGAAATGTGATAGCTAAAGTGAACTAAACAACATAACGTGTAATGAGTATGGTCATACTTGATAGTTCTACTGTGATGATATTAACTTGGCACATATATTTGATATATCGACACAGAGATGTGCTTTCCTCGTGTTATCTGGTAATTCAAATATTATTTGTGTTGAGCATTGACTATCATACTTGGAAAGCATGTCAAAATTTCTGTGTTGTATACGAGTTGAATGTAATATCATTGAGGTATTTATTTACACTATTTCCTTTATATCTTGAGCTGTTACTAGTTATTGATACGGGTTTCCGACTGTTTCTCCTGAGCTCGTCACTGCTTTCAGTCCAAGGTTACATTTGTTAGTTATTGAGTATATGTGGTTGATTGTATTCATACTATACTATGTACTTCTTTTGCAAATCCAAGTACTTTCGGACGTGGTGATTGCTAGAATTTTGTTAATACCAATTTTTAGGAGACCACGAGATAGCTGTTATGTCATCCGTAGACCTTGAAGGTCTCTTTCATTTATTTTGTTATTATTATTCTATTTTCCATACAGTGTATTGAGGACTTGGCCTTATATTTTGGATTTCAGAGGTGCTCATGTACTCGTTGATATCAGATCATTGGGATGGTTGTAGCAGAATTGTTGTTGCTTTCTCAGAATTTCATGATATTTCTGCTATTGAGTTTATTAAATTTGTTTTTATTGTGTGATTGTTGGCCTGCGTAGAAAGTGGTGTTAGGCGTTGTCGCGGCTCCAGTGGTAATTGAGTCATGACAGGTAGTAAGTTCCTTAAGGAAAAACTGTGAATTCAGTAGGTTATGTTTCCGGAATATATTTTTGAATACTAACAATTTTTAATACTATATAAATACAAAACCCTAACGAAAAAACATACCCGCATAACTTTTTAGCATTCACGGACCAATAACCCTTTATACATACAACAAAGAAATCGAGAAAATATCTGGAATATGCTGAAAATCGAGAAATTGAGGTCTAGAAAGTGTGAAGAAAGTTGATGAAGAGATCGAGGTCAGTACTCCATCTCACGGCTCTTAGATTATTACTCAGAGCTATGATTCTCGACTCTTAAGATCAGACCTCACAGCTTCGATTCTCGGCTCTTCTAAAAGAGATTTGTTGGTCTCAGAGAAATTTCAAAGGTCGATGTGTTTGAGAGTCCTTTAACGGTAATTTTTACGGTCGAGAGTTAATCGCTCCGGCTCACCCTTTCCCTTTTAACATCAAAATAAGCAGAGATAAAACATTCTCTTTCAATTACCATTCCTCCCTGAATCTCTTGAGGATATATCCAATAATATATCTCAAGAGTTTCAACAATGGAATGGCGTCCATTTGATGTCACGGTTCTCTCTGCCGACGGCATTAAAAATGTCAATCTTTTTTATCCTATGGATGTCTATGTACAAGTGTCCATCTTTGGCTATGCCAAAAACAAGAAAAAGACATTTGTAGACAAAAAAGGTGGCACTAGCCCCAGGTGGAATTACCCCATGAAATTTACCTTGGTTGAGCCTTCCCTTACTAAGCCTGATCTTTCCCTTTACTTTCGACTTAGATCTAATCGTTTTTTAGGTGATAAGGATATCGGCATTGTCACTATTCCAATCCAAGAATTCTTTACAGATTCCACCTCAAACGATGAAGGCAGTGATGAGAGGATTGTTGAATATCAGGTCTTCACTTCTGGGACTAGGAAACCTAAAGGTACCCTAAAGTTCACGTACAAGTTCGGCAAAAGATTTGCTCACAACCAACATATAAATGGTTATCCTGCATTACCAGCTGGGACTCAACAATTCAACCACCAACCTGTCACTGGCTATCCACAAACTCATATACCACCTGTTTGGTGTGGTACGTCATCAACTGGAATGACATACCAGCAACATCATCCAGCAGGATATCCTTCTCAGGGATATGGTGGATACCAAGCGGCCGCAATGCCACCGCCTGGGTATCCACCTGCTGGATATGATCAATATCCACCACCACCAGGGTATGGATATAATCCTCCAATGCAGCAGCAAGTCCAGCAACCAAATAATAATAAGGGTAACAAGTTTGGAGCGATGGGAGTAGGATTGGGTTTGGGTGCAGGGATGGTGGGTGGTGCGCTGGTCGGACATGCGATTTCAGATGCAATGGACGATGATTAAACAAGTCTCTATATTTTGGTTTTTTTTTTTGGGATAATTCATAATGGTGTAGGGTATATGTCTTCTCCGGTTTCTTGAGATTTTGTTTCATCTGAATCTAGTATAAAAGAGGTATAAACAAAAAAATTATATATTGCCATAATTTCTTTTGTATCATGTGGATATTAATTAGCATTCTTTTTAGTTATTAGAAATCATCAACATATGATTTTTCCAGAAAGATTCTCAATACTATCATTCTTATATGTCCTTTTTCTTTTCTCGGATTGTTTTAGCATATTGTGATTCACTTTGTTTCCTAGGATACTAGAATTGTAGCGGTTAAGAAAAGGATTAAAGATAAATGCTTCTGAAGTCGTGGAGAGAAAGATGCTTTAATTTCTCTCTTAATAGTAAGTCAAAGGAAAATGATCTGAGTACGTATTATATTTGTCTTTAATTTGCAGTGCCAGGAGTAATAAAGTTTCTCGCATCAAGTGAAGATTATTAGGATAATTTTAGAATCTTCAGAATTTATACTTAAATGAATTGATGTGGGACTACACATTTATAATGATATATACATACAAAACAAAAAGTTAAGAACAATTATGTATAACGATCCGACCTGTCGTTTTGAGCTTTAGCATTTCGTTCATTTGTCTATGGCCTTGGGTAGCTTCATATGATATATTACGATTTGCGGGAGAGTTGATCAAGGTTTGACTTTTGAGTAAATGGCCCGGAATTGGTAATTTGATGATTTCATTGGTCTGTGGCCTAGGGTGTATATTCGTATATAGATTTGGATGTTCATACAAGGTTTTGGCTTTAATTGTCGAAAGTAGGCAATTTGAAGAATTGGCGAGTTCATAAGTTTAACCGGGAGTTGACTTCTGTGTTATCAGAACTCTATTGTGATTTTGAAACTTTGGATAGACTCATTTAGTTGATTGAAACCTTTTTTTTGGTTTCCCACCCGGTATCCGGTTTCACATTGCGGGGGGGGGGGGGGGGTATAGTGCTCCCTAACAAAGGCAATTCCATTCCAGGGGCTCGAACTCGAGACCTCTGGTTAAGGATGAAGGAGTAACTACCACTCCTCCACAACCCTTGTTGGTTGTTGATTGAAACTTTAATGTAAAGTTTGGTTGTAATCCAAAATATTTAAGTGTGGTTCAGGCGCATTCAACGAAGTTGGAATGTTGAAAGTTAACAGAATGATTTTGATCTCCGCTTATTGGTTTTGAGATATATGCGGTGCTTGGAGCCTTTGGATAAGATTGGATGAAATATTTGGACTTATAGGTATGATTGTGCAGGGTATTTAGGGCCTCGAGTGTGATTCGAGCTCGTTTCATCCTATTTCGATGGAATTTGCATTGCTTCTGTCAGGTATGAATCACGACCGCGACGCTGTTATTGCCCTGACGTAGAAGAAGTGGGCTAGAGGAGCTTTATTATTCGCATTCACATCTGGTGGCCGTGTTTACAAAGTGCTTGGAAGATTGGTTCACCGCCTTCACATGAGGAGTTCGCGTTCGTGAAGATGTGCACGTAGGGGTAGTTGTGGCTTAAGCATTCGTGATTATGGTGACACATTCTCGTTTTCTTGGGGATCAGTTCTTCATGTTCACAATTGGAGCTTCACATTGTTTATTGGGGTTTCACGTTCACAAAGAGGACTAGAGTGGCTAGTCGCATTTGTGCATCGCAATTGTGGGGGTCTTGTCGCGATCGCGATGAGTACTCCCGAACAAAATTTACCCGTTCTTTCATATTTTATACCCTAGACTTAGAGAGTGATGTTTATCTTGGATATTTTCATAAAATACTAAGGGGTATGTGGTTTCTACTCATTTTTGGTCTTATTTCAGGGATCTACATGAATTATTAACACCAAAAATTTGAAAATTTGAGATGAAATTTGGTGTTTTCGTCCAATTTAAGATAGTGTATTTTGCGAATTTGAGTAAAAATTTGGATTCAATTTTAGAATTCAATAACATATTTTGACTCGAAAGGCCATGGATCATTGAGATTAGGTATCGATTTCAGCTTTTGAGCACACGGGCCCGGGTTGATTTTTGTTGATTTTTCTCAATAATTGATATTGTTTGCTACATACAGGGGTGATATATATACGAGATTACGAGAGTATATACGTGTACCCTGGATATTCATGCTCAAGGATAGATTCTAGATTGCTTTATGCTCTAATTCTGTGTTCTACTTGATTCTATGTTTCACTCAATTGATTGACTACGTGAGCACAATAGATCATGCTATAGTGAATATTGAGACCAATGATACCTTATTTTGAGCATGATGAACTATTCTGGAGATTGTTGTTACTGTATGGGTCAAAATATGATACCGAGATAATTAACGAGATTAATTATATCCTAAGCTAATTCGTAGTTAATAAATGGCATGACCATTTACTAATCACGATGCCCAATTATCGGTCGACTCGATCATTAAGGCTATGGCATATCCGCCCTCATAAGGACAGAACCTCAGCATAGTCACGGCCGTCATTGCCAGCTCATACATCTTACGTCTATAAATACTAAGAGAAGGAACCCTAGAGATGGGGGAGTGCTTCTTCTCAATCATTGTTCTCGAAAAAAGAGAGAACATGATTATAAGGCTCTGAACCTCTCCATGGTGAAGCAGACTAAATCATTATTATCAATACTATCAATAATCTCTTTCTAATTCATAACACTTGCCTCTTGCATCTTTCATTTAGTCTCTCGATTATTACGATCTGCTATGATTGGCCCTCAATTTATTTTTATTGTTTTATGTTTGCAAAGTATGTGATAACTTTGAGCAAAATAATTTGGCGTTGTTTGTGGGATTTTCATAGCAGAATCGCGTAGTTCTTCCCTGGACCAAAATGAAAGAAACGCCAAAGAACAACCCACCTCAAACAAGCTAGAGCGGTATGTTGGACAAAGGGAACCCGAAAATCTTGAATCTAGATCCAACTCCTTCGTGACTCCTCTCTCGGATAAGGCAAGCAAGAAGAAAAAGCCCCCCTTTTTTGAGGGAGGATCTCTATTAGGCACCTCTCGCATCCCTGACGCAGGATCCAGCCAGAAATCTGCGTGAAGAGATCTTGAATTGAGGGTCACATCCAGCCAGCCTACATACCCCGATTGGGACGATAGCGCCGTGAGCTGCTCATGATCTCAAATCAAAATGAGATTTGACTCTCAAACACCGACATAAAAAGACCCAGGCTATGCGCTTTCACCTAAAAAGTTCAACAACAAGTTAAACTGAGACTCAGGCTATGCGCCTTCGCCATCAAGAAATGCAAAAATTCAACTATGTTTGAACAATGACTCAGGATACGCGCCTTCACCTAAACGTTCAACTACAAGTTGAACTAGAACTCAGGCTGTGCCCCTCCGCCATCAAGAATTGCAAGATTAAACTACGGTTGAACAACGACTCAGGCTACGCGCCTTCACTCAAAAATCCAACAGCGGTTGAACAACGACTTAGGCTACACGCCTTCACTTAAAAAGTTCAACTACAAGTTGAACTGGGACTGAGGCTATGAGCCTTCGCCATCAAGAATTGCAAGATTCAACTATGATTGAACAACGACTAAGGCTACGCGCCTTTACCCAAAAATTCAACTACGGTTGAACGACTCAGGATATGCCCCTTCACCTAAAAATTTCAACTACAAGTTGAACTGGGACTCAGGCTATGCGCCTTCGCCATCAAGAGTTGCCCAAATTCAACTACGATTGAGCGATGAATCAGGCTACGCTCCTTCACCCATAACGTTCAACTACAAGCTAAATTGGGGCTCAGGCTATGCGCCTTCGCCATCAAGAATTGCAAAAATTCAACTACGGTTGAACAACGACTCAGGTTACGCGCCTTCACCTAAAAAATTCAACTACAAGTTGAACTGGGACTCGGGATATGCGCCTTCGCCATCAAGAATTGCAAGATTCAACTACAATTGAACAACTCAGGCTACGCGCCTTCACCCAAAAATTCAACTACAGTGACTCGGGATACGCGCCTTCACCTAAAACGTTCAACTGCAAGTTGAACTGGGACTCAGAATATGCGCCTTCGTCATCAAGAGTTGCAAATATTCAACTACGGTTGAGCAACGACTCAGGCTACGCGCCTTCACCCATAAAGTTCAAATACAAGTTGAACTGGGACTCATGCTATGCACCTTCGCCATCAAGAATTGCAAAAATTGAACTACGGTTGAACAACTACCGAGGCAACGCACCTTCACCTAAAAAGTTCAACTACAAGTTGAACTAGGACTCAGGCTATGCGCCTTCGCCATCAAGAATTGCAAGATTCAACTACGGTTGAACAATGACTTAGGTACGCGCTTTCACCGATAAAATTCAACTACAAGTTAAACTGGGATTCAGGCTATACGCCTTCGCGAACAATGACTCAGGCAACGCGCCTTCACCCAAAAATTCAACTACGGTTGAACAACAACTGAGGCTACGCGCCTTCACCTAAAATGTTCAACTACAAGTTGAACTGGGACTCAGGCTATGCGCCTTCGCAATCAAAAATTGTAAAAATTCAACTACGGTTGAACAACGACTCAGGCTATGCGCCTTCACCTAAATATTTCAAATACAAGTTGAAATGGGACTTAGTCTTTGCGCCTTCGCCATCAAGAATCGCAAGATTCAACTACGGTTGAACAACGACAGGCTACGCGCCTTCACCCATAAAGTTCAACTACAAGTTAAACTGGGATTCAGGCTATGCGCCTTCGCCATCAAGAATTGCAAGATTCAACTACGGTTAGACAACAACTTAGGCTACGCGCCTTCACCCAAAAATTCAACTGCGGTTGAACAACGACTCAGGCTACGCGCCTTCACCTAAAACATTCAACTACACATTGAAGTGGGACTCAGGCTATGCGCCTTCGCCATCAACAATTGCAACAACGACTCAGGATACACGCCTTGACCCATAAATTTCAACTGCATGTTAAACTGGGACACAGGCTATACGCCTTGACCATCAATAATTGCAAGATTCAACTACGGTCGAACCAAGACCAAGCTACGTGCATTAGCCAAAAATTCAACTACAAGTTGAACCAATACTCAGGCCAACCGCCCTCAGCACTGGATGCAGCAAGTCATGTTCCTCAATGAACAAAGAAACAAGTTAAGCACCCTCTCCATTCAAGTAAGTACGCTTAACTTGAACTAAGATTTGGGCCACGTAAAGGTTGGCCCCGGTCGAATTACAAGGTCGCGTTTCCTACCATCACGGCCAGTAGTTCGACCGCGCCCGAACTAGGACTAAGGCTATGTGCCACCAAAAATCGCCAAATAATGGCTACAACTTTCTCACACCAAGTAAGGAAAATGATAAGCAAAAAATGTTTAACCATGGCTAAGGCCATCGATGCTAGCAGCTGGCCTAGTTTTTTTACTAAGGCAAGCAAACGACTCGACAACAGTCGAAGTCACCTACCTGGCCAAAGCCATCAACACCATCATGGTCAAGGCCATCGATGTTTCCAAAACCAAAGTCATAGGAGGATAAACACACCTGCCAGAAAAACTCTTAAGGCAAATGCCCCTTGAACGTGTGCAAAAAGAAAAAAACTACGGAACATGAAAAGTACAAAATAAACACAAGGCAGAATCAAGGAAAGTGAATTCGCATATATTTATATCTTTATTTACAAAGAGTAATCCTCGCTTACACCCAGCCAAGGCTGGTAAATGAGAAAGAAAGAAAAGAAAACAAAAAAAAGGAGTTAGCCAAGCAACAACGAAAACAAGAAAAAGATAACACAAATGCTTTTCACTCGGTGCCAGCCGTGCCACCATTTGCATCCCCAATGCCCTCAGCACCATCATCAACCCTTAGCGTAGCTGGATCAAAGCCGCAGTCGACACGGACCTCACAAGCCTTTTGGCAGACTTCTTCATAAGAGGCTTAAGGCACAATACCGGCAACCCACAATCGCTTGTACACATCAAGTTGGGCCTCAGAAAACTTTCAAAGACTACGAGCCAAAAGAGGAAGCCTGATCCCTCAAGCGCTGATTCTCGGCCTCTAAGGCCGTAATCCGATCCGCCGCAATCTGGGCATCCCGTTCATAGACTCCAATGCATTCCTCGAGCGCTCCCTCTCGAAAGGCCACAGCAGCCCTCTCCAGTTCCCGCTCCCATTCGCGAATGCGACCCACAATCTCAATTGTCCCAACCCTAGACAAAGCGTCCCTTGCTTGCATCCTCAAAGCAACGATCTCGGCTTCCAAAGCGACCACCTGCCTAGTCAAAGTCTCAAAGGCCTCTGCCGCCCTGGCTCGATCCTGGCATTCCCTCTCACCAGCAGCCCTCCTCTTGGCCTCCATTTCCTCGCCTTTATGATGAAGCTTCTCCTCAAGAGCGTTAAACCTGCCAAGGGTCTGCTGCATTTGAAGTTCCCACCTAGCCAGCTCTTCGACGAGGTCCCAATTTCGGGGGTCATTCCTCAAGCACTCACGCATCTCGCGACATCGATTCCGATAGTGGCGGTACTTCTCCAACGCCCATTAATAGATCCTTGAGTGGTCATTAGCTCAGCGGATGTTCTCCACCTCCAACAAAAATAGCTACAAAAACTAAGCGACAATCAGAACAGAAAAATAGACTAAGTAAAACAAAAAAAATTAGAAGACAAACTAAAGTCACTATACGTACCTTCAGGCCGTGCGCAGCCAATTCACCCATCAACCCAAAGTCCGTTATGCCCCTCAGCGACATATTTTCCACCTCCAAGCACGACACATCGAAAATCGCACCAAGTTCTCTTCTTGAAGCAGCATGTTCTGCACGTAGGAATCTCAACATAAAGGAACTGCCCTTGCGCTTGCGCCATTGTGCGGGTGTGGCCTTCTTAAAGAATACGGACATCGTCATGGTCCAGTTCGGACTTGGATTTAGACCCTTTGCATAGGGTGCCCCTCCGTCCGTACGCCGACCGAGAAGTTGAGAGGCTCCTGCCCCCGCCAACACATTGGCACTTAATTCTCCAACTAAAATTATTGCTAGGGAACTACCTCCCCTCTCAACAACTGGAACGGTTTATTGAATCACCGAAACGATAGCATCACCTTAAACTGAGCCAACCGGGGTAACCCCCATTGAGTGCCTGCCCTCAAGGGTAGGCGCCTCCGCCGCCACATTCCCCTTCGCATCCGATGGTGGGAAATCCAAGTTTATCACCACCAGAGCTGGTGTAAATGCATTTCTTTGCCTGATCAACAGCCTCTCCCCTCCTCCCCATCCTCGTTCAGAGGCAACTCCGCCCTAGGGCATACGATCCCTGAAAATTCTTCGGCCCGTGGTGCGGACCATGCGTGGGATGAGCCACCGAAGATTCAACCAATGTCTCCCTCGAATTGGCGGTGGTGCCGGCATTGTCACAAGCTGTGCGGTCGCGCCCGGCTTGCGAAAAGCTAGTTGAGGGGCCCTCACGCGGCGCGCCCTCCCTGATCAAAGAAAGAACAAAGTTGAGAAGAGGCCAAATGGAATAAAACAAGAACGCGACCAAATAAAGCCAGAATTCTTACTAGAAGCAGGTCTAAGACCGTTCCTTTCCCAGAAACACGACCACGTACGATCCCTGCTGTCTGAGGAAGTACGACCTCGACCCATTCACGAATGCAGGGTAGAGGAGCCAGCGACGGTCGTTCAGCTACAAAAATGAGGCAAAGTTAAAATGCTTATAGAACAAGACATAAGAAAAGAGGGAGGGTAGAATTCGACGAATAAAAGACTTACGTGTATGGTTCCACGTCTCTGGGAACTCAGTAGCACACGCCACCAAATGTTCAGTCTTGATGTAGAAGAAATTGTTGTAAGTTCGAGGCTCGACCGAATCATCTAACTCCGCAGTCAAGCCCCTTGCCCCATGAGGAACGACCCGAATCATTGTACCATGGATCCTTTGAGGGGTGTAGAGGGTCAGCACGTGCTGCAATGTGATCTCCCTTCAGGCCAACTCTGCATACTTAATGAGCATAGCGAAAAGCTTGTAGAGGGAGGGAACGAGCTGGCCAGGGCACACCCTGTAATAACAACAAAAGTTCACCACCAACATCGGAAGAGGGATTCTGAATCCCAATCTAAAAAGATAAGTGTAGAAAATGCAATACCCCCTACGGGCGATGTGGACCCTCTCCTCGCGTCTATCGAGGGAAATATCATCAAAGTAGGAAATGCTCAACTGCTCCAGTAACTGACCAATCCCCACTTATCCCATCAGTGGGGCTTCGTTCACCTGATCTTCCCCCCTCATCAGCGGTGAAATCGATTGCCGGACCTCCGGGCAAGGAAATGATATTAGTAACCGATGGAACACCATTGGCTTTCCCGGTTCTGCACCTTTTACTATCGGAAAGGACTCTTCCGCCACCGGAAGGTTGGCCGGAAGACTTGCTTGAGTAACATTTTTAGAGGAAATACTTGCCATTTTGATTTAAAATTCATAAAGAAGTAAGAAACGACGAAGAAAGGTGAATATTACGACAATCGAACAGCAAGAGAAAAGATGAACTGACTAAGCAAGGAAAATTCTTCAGGCCCTTATTTATAAGCAACACAAGTGGCTCTCACGAATTCCAATTGTTATCATTAACTACTTGCCCAACCGCAAAATGGTTCGATTATATAGAAATCATTATGACAAAAGTCCATGAAGCGGCTTTTCAGCCACCAACCGTGGTTCGTCTTCAAAACGCTTATAATGACCCGAGAACGTTTCAAAAACATCATGCGCACCTCCAAAATTTTGGACTTCGTCGAAATGCATGGCAAGTATGTCCGTACTCTCCCTGACCGTGATGTTTAAATAACATCGGCACCGTACAAGGGTAAAGGACGTCGAAAAGATAACATCTCCAAAGTACAAAAGGCTACGACCAACCCCTATATACAGAACGGCTACTGACATTCCTAACGTGCACACGGCTACGTCCCTCTCACAAGAATGAACATTTAAGAATAACGAAATACAACCAAGATCACCAACTTGAATCTATTGCGGCTAAGTCCGTTCAAAATTGTAAGGTTATGATCATCTTCAGTATATAAACGGTTAAGGCCGTCTACAGTATTGAGGCTACGACCATCTCCAATGAATAAATGACATCCCCAATATGTATGCAAGTGACTCAACTACGGCTGAAGACACCTGCATGGCCAAGGCCATTGACACAAAATGGCCAAGGCTATCAATTTCAATGGAATAAATGCCCACATGAAAATGGCTACGACTATTATTGACCTCGACCGAAACCGCAGTCGGAGAAGTCCGCTCATCGAGCTCGGTCAAGGCACGACCTTAATAAGCGGAGGGACTAACTGTATGGGTCAAAATATGACCCCGAGATTAATTATATCCTAAGCTAAATCATAGTTAATAAATGGTATGACCATTTACTAATCACGATGCCCGATTATCGATCGACTCGATCATTAAGGCTATGGCCTATCCACCATCGTAAGGACAGACCTCAGCATAGTCACGTCCGTCATTGCCAGCTCATACATCTTATATCTGTAAATACTAAGAGAAGGAACCATAGAGAGGGGGACTGCTTCTTCTTCGTCACTGTTATCGAAAACAGAGAGAACATGATTGTAAGGCTCTGAACATCTCCATGGAGAGGTAGACCAAATCAATACTAGCAATAAAAGATCTCTACACATCTCTTTCTAATGCATAACACTTGCCTCTTGTATCTTTCATTTAGTCTCTCGATTATTACGATCTGCTATGATTGGCCTTCAATTTATTTTTATTATTTTATGTTTGTAAAGTATGTGATAACTTTGGGCAAAACAGTTATACTTGCTTTACGGGTAGTCATGTGTATGCTATGAACACACATCCGTACTTGGTATTCTTGTGTTATTCTTTAAATTGAAGTATGATTACTTGAGCTTTCTTTACCCATGTTAAAGGCTATGAAATGGCTTTTAATGCTTATTTGGGAATAATGATTATTTGAAGGACATATTACATGTTGGGTCCATTGTCATACGTATATATAGGCATACATCTTACTTAGGGATCATTCCTTATATACATGCATACATCCATACATGGTTATATCTATATCCATATGCATTATATATGCATATATCTTATTCATATACATACATTCCTGCATATGGTTCTATATCACGACTCAAAATTCCGACCATAGGATTGTGATAGCACATAATATCCACTTGCTAGGAAAGTCAAAATTAGCACAATAACTAAAGTAGCTTGAAAATAAAATAGGCATTAATACTAATGAAAGTGTGAAATAGCACAAACGGATAATAAATGTATAACTATGATTGTCTAAAAACTATTCCTTAGAATGTGATATCACAGGTACATAAGCTATTAGAATACTATATATCAAATCTGAAAGAAAATACAAAGTTGTCTAATAAAAGTGTAAACAACATAGAAGACTGGAAGAGAACTCAAGGGTCTATGACCACCAAGCAGTACTACCTCAAGTCTCCTGGAAGAAGAAGATCCGAGCAATCATCGTTGAGCCCTAATGAGACCAACACTGGGATCTATACAAGAAATGTAGTAGTGTAGTATGTGTACAACTGACCTCATGTACTTAGTAAGTATCGAGCTTAACATTGGCCAAGTAGTGATGAGGCTATAACAAGACATTCACTATAAACTTGCACGAGTAATAAGCAGGAAAGCAATAACGAAATAGAGAACTGAATAACCACATGATATCCGGAGTAAGAAATAAATGATAGAGGGCCCTAAAATATCATCACCTCAAAGTTATAATGCAGTATCAAAATATAATAACCAAGAATAACTACAATACATTCTTTCTGTTGCAGTGTGATGATAGGCTATAATTACATATTTTAGTCACTTATTACACTTTAATTTACTGTACTTTAATTGAGTTTGAGCTTCAATCGCTAGTGTATTACAACAATTGTGTATTTTATATCTTGTATGAGTGATTCGAGCTATGTAGATTTTACAGAATGAATTCAAGTGATTTGAAGCTTTCCAGTCTGAGTAAAATCTCAAGGAATAAATCTAGGATCGTCTTCGGGGATCAATGGATGATAGTTAAGAATGAACGAAAAATCGAGTAGGTATATTGTGCACTGTATAGTAAAACACACATAACATTTCCCTCATAACTCAATTTGGGCTCCACAATATATGGTTGGAAAGATAATTCAAAGGGTTAAAACTTTCATGTTTTTATCTTTTCCAAATTCTCAATAGAACAGGGTGAAAAGTTTGTGGCATGTGCGCGACTGTGGACTGACCGTGCAAATGGGGCAGAAAGTTTGAAATGTGCGTACCCAAGTATGCGGGCGCCCTTCCAGGTGCGCGGCCACGCACGTCCTATCCAGGAAAAGTGTCCTTTTTCGCGTAGGAGAGGTGTAGTTGTTTGGGCCCGATACTACCTGATATATATACATGAAAAAAATGGTATTTTAAGAACTTTGGACATAATTTAGACTTAAGGAGGCTAAGGAGACCGGGGATTCGACCTAAGGAGGCAAGAACACACTAGGAGCAAGGCGGAGAATTTTTCTTCGAGTTTTTCACTTCCTTCTTCCTATTTTCTATTATTAGTTATGAATTCTAGTATTGTATTTATGCATACTATTATACAACAACAACAACTACTGCTACCCAGTGTAGTCCAACAAAGTGGGGTCTGGGGAGGGTAATATGTAGGCGAGCCTTACTCCTACCCGAAAGGGCAGAGAGGCTGCTTCCAATCGACCCTCGGCTCAGTAAAGGAAGAAAAAACAATAACAAAAGAGCATAGTAACTCCATCAGAAATAGCGTAAATAATTATCTAAAGATAAGAAATATAAATAAAATAGCATGCAATAATATAATACTGTAACTACCATAAATAACTACCATAAGGGAGACACAAGTCAAAACACAAATCATCAATGGATAGCCTGCCAAGCCTCACCCAATCCTGGGTGAGGAGTACGAAAAACTCTAGGAGCCCCTATCCTACAACCCTGATACTAGACCTCCAGACTTTCCTATCAAGGGTCATGTCCTCGGAAACCCGCATTCTAGACATGTCATGCCTAATCACCTCTCCCCAATAATTCTTAGGCCTCCCTCTGCCTCGCCGAACGCCGACAATCGCCATCCGCTCACAACTCCTCACCGGGGCATCAGGACTTCTCCTCCACACATGCCCGAACCACCTCAGCCTCGCTTCTCGCATCTTCTCATCCACCGGGTCCACCCCCACCTTCTCTCGAATAACTTCATTCTTAATCTTATATAACCTGGTGAGCCCGTACATCCAACTGAGCATCCTCATCTCCACAACCTTCATTCTCTGAACATGAGAGTTCTTCACGGGCCAGCACTCTGCCCCATACAACATTGCAGGTCTAACCACAGCTCTATAAAATTTCACCTTGAGTTTATGTGGAACTTTCTTGTCACATAGGACTCCTGATGCAAGCCTCCACTTTGCCCACCCCGCTCCTATACGATGAGTTACGTCCCCGTCAATCTCTCCGTCCCCCTGAATCACCGACCCAAGATATCTGACACTGTACCTCTTGGTAATGACCTGAGATCCAATCATCACGTCCCTGCCTACTTCGCTCGGATCGGCGCTAAACTTGCACTCCAGGTATTCTGTCTTAGATCTGCTTATTTCGAAACCTTTAGACTCGAGAGTCTGTCTCCATACCTCTAACCTCTCAATAACACCGACCCTCGTCTCATCTATCAAGACTATGTCATCAGCAAGTAGCATACACCAAGGCACATCCCCTTGAATATGTCGGGTTAGAGCATCCATCACCAAGGCAAACAAGAGAGGGCTAAGCGCCGATCCTTGTTGGAGCCCCATAACCACTGGAAAATGGTTATGCTGAAACCTATTGGAGGATAATTTTCCTGTTATGTTAATATAGATTTGTTGTAGCTTTTTCTCTATTTGTTCAACTACTTTATATTGTGGTTGGTTGAAGAGCTCTCAATCGACCACACCTATTTAGTGTGTATTACTTGGGAGAGAGTGCATTTTTACGTAGTTTCTGAACAATATCACTCTTAACGTATATGAGGGTTCAATACTGAGGGTTTAAAAGTGTGAGTAGGGATAACAAAACCTTTGTGCAATCGGAGTGAGTCATATTTAATGCAAGCTAGCGTAATTCGGGAGAATATATCTAGTAAATTGTGGTAGTTACTCGGGAGAGAATTACAACACTCAGAGCCCTCATGATCAGTAGAGAAAACTTAGGCAAATTTATAAGAAATGTAGCGGAAAGGATTCCGACAATAGGGAAAATCATAACTCTAGACATCCTTTATCTTGTCTCCAATTCTTATCCTTGTTAATTAATGGTTTTACTACTTTCTAGTATTTGTTCGTTAATTAGATAAAAATAAATATTATAGTTTTATAACTAGGAAATTGTTTGGACTTGTGTTTCTTAGCGATATTTAATAATTGTAGTTAAGTCTTAGTTCTCTATGAGATTCGACTTGGGACTTATAAAGCAGATTATATTTGATGCGATCACTTATTCTTTTTTATAAGGCATAGTTGGGCTTGATCAAATTTCGGCATCGTTGCCGGGGAACTAACGGTGTAGCTTTAGTTGTACATATTGCTAGGTTTCAAGCTTGAACTTTTTTTTACTATTTGATTTTTTTAATCTTTTTTTTACGTGAGAGTTATGGTATCTTGGAATTATAAGAGTTTTGATATTGGTAATTCTACTTTTGATCCGCCTTATGCATAGAGTGGAGGAAACCACCCATGGAATAATTATCAAAATATTCACAAGAGCGAGCTATGTGCACCAACTAAGTCTTATGTGTGGAATGTGTGTGATATATGTGGTGGTCAAGATAGTCACTTTTATAGTTGTGCTTATATTTCTTATGTTACCCCAATCCCTTTCTATTATGGCTCTACTTTTTCTGGTAAAGTTAATAGGAAGAAAAGCGAAAGATTCACTTAGTCAATTAGGAAAAATATACATCTCGGCGCATGAGAGCAAAATACTCTCGGCGCATGATAGCAAGATTGCCTTTGTTCCCGGAAAATGGATCGTCGCCGGCGTAATGTGGCTGTCACTACTACTCAAATGGTAACCCCAGCTCATGGTGTTACAAAGGAACTCGAACAACTGACGTTTGGTAATTTCCTTCCTCAGAATTCCAATCGAAAGAGATGATGCATGCATATGGTGTTGAGAATGAATTACTACCTCCGATGAACAAAATTGAAGTGCCTACTAGTCTCGCTATGAGACGCTTACAGTTCTCAGATGCTAGTGGATCTGAGAAATCAATTCCGACTGCTGCCGAGGTTGTGCGAGGTAATCGCAATGCTCAAATGGGTAAACCACTCTCGTTCGTGCCTCCTACTGACAGAGATGGTAAGAAGGTTGTCAAAATTAGTGAAGATGATTTTAAATCTCAGGTGGATTACTAGAATACTGCTTTAATTGGTTACATAATTGGAGATAATCCCACTGAGAATACTATGGAAAATTTTGTGCTGCATGTGTGGAACTCTGTTTCTAAACCCCAGATTTTGATTCATTTTGAGGGCTATTGCATCTTCGGATTCAATAATATAGAGGACAGAGATCTAGTCATTCAATCTGGACCTTATTCATACAGGAGTAAACCCATGGTATTGAAGCCTTGGGAAATTGACTTCTCCTTTCAGAATGATATACTGAGTACTATCCCTGTGTGGATTCGATTTCCTGGACTACCGGCAGGCTATTGGTCTATTGAAGTATTGAGTAAAATGGCTAGTGTAGTGGGTAAACCATTGTACACAGACAAATTCACAGATCACTCTGAGAAAATTTCTTTTGCTCGAGTTCTAGTGGAGGTAGATGCTGCCCATTCTCTCCCTGATCAGATAGAGATTGAGACTCCATTTGGCCTTAAGATTCAGTTGATTGAATATGATTGGATGCCTAGTTTTTGCAATCACTGTCTGAAATTTGGACATGATTCTATTGATTGTTGGTATAATGCTAACAATGATGTAGAGCAGGATTTGGGGGAACAAGGTAAGACAAGAAGACAGAGGACCAGATTGAAAAAGCAAGCAAAAGCTACTAAGCAAGAGTGGCTTGTTAAACAGCCTCTAGCTAGTACAGATTTACAGGTAAGCTTGTCATTGCAAACTGAACATAACAAGGAGAATGAGAGGCTGGGGAATAACACTACTAGTATGGCTATAGTTCAACAGAATGCACAGCAAGGCCCTGACATTCAGGAAAGGAATGAGATAGTAATCAATGAACCCAATGTCAACGGTGAAGTTATGGTAGATAAATGCAATAAGGGGAAGGCTATTATTGATGTATTAGATGCCGGTAGAAGGGGCCAACGGATTGATCCGGGG
Organism: Nicotiana benthamiana; assembly: GCA_034376525.1. NCBI lineage: Eukaryota > Viridiplantae > Streptophyta > Magnoliopsida > Solanales > Solanaceae > Nicotiana > Nicotiana benthamiana. The sequence goes on along the minus strand of CM067338.1, from coordinate 49,823,959 downwards.
CCTTCTCAGAGTATATTTCCTAATGGTCTATGATTATAGTCACTTGGAACATTAGGGGGCTAAACCAAGCCCATATGCAGAAAGAGTTGAAAACCTTTCTTGCTTTAAATAAAGTAGATGTTATGGGATGTCTTGACACTAGAGTGAAGGAACACAAAGCAAAGAAGATTCAAGATAAGATTGCAAAGGGATGGAAGGTCCAATGCAACTATTCAAAGGCTGTGAATGGGAGGATATGGCTACTCTGGAAACCTCACATCCAGGTTCAAATTTCATGTATGACTGACCAGCTTATTCAGTGTTTCTTAGAAGACCCTAAAAGTCAAATCAGAACTCATTTAACTATCATCTATGCTCATAATACTGCAAGCCTTAGAGACCTGCTGTGGAGTGACCTAAGGAAAGTATATGTTCCCAGTCAAGATTCTTGGTCGTTGAGTGGAGATTTTAATTCTGTCTTATGTTCTGAAGATAGAATTGGATCTCATGTTACTGATGCTGAAGTTAGAGGTTTTAAAGATGTCATTGCTGACCTTCAACTCACTCGTCTTAGAGTTAAAGGGTGGCATTACACTTGGACTAACAAGCAAGGAACTACCACTAGGGTCTATAGCAAGATTGATTGGGCTTTGGGCAATTTCCAGTGGATACAGCAGTATGGTCATCTAGATGCTGACTTCATGAATCCATCAGTCTTTGATCATTCTCCTATTCTTATCAAATTGGGAAATCAAAAGCTCCTGCATTAAACCATTCAGACTTTATCTTGCTATTATGGAGAACCCTCAGTTTCATACCATACTACAACAGGCCTGGGGACAGGAATGTGAAGGAACACCTATGCAGCAGGTATGGAATAATTGAAGACCATGAAACAGCACTTAAAGGAGTTAAATGTCCATATAGCTTCATACAAGCAGAAACTTGTCCTGGCTAGAGAGACACTGGGTATTGTTCAGTCTCAGTTGCAGCACAGTCCACTATCACAGTCTCTGTTTACTGAGGAAAGAGCAGCATTAGAAGAAATTGAGAAATGGAGTTGTGTGGAGGAACAAATTATGAGGCAGAAATCCAAGGCTTGCTGGATTGATTATGGTGATGCCAATACAAAATATTTCCATGCCCAGTGGAAGATCAGAACATGCTAGAATAGCATTACTTCTATCTACACTGATACAGGTCTGAAACTCACAGATGCCTTATCTGTGGAGCAGGAGTTCATAAAGGTTTTCCAATCATTGATGAGGGAGTGTGCTGATGAGCTGCCTTGTGTCAACACTGCTGTTATCAAAGAAGGACAATGTCTAACTTTATCACAGCAAAGAATGCTAATTCAGGAGGTTACTTTGGAAGAAATTACAGAAGCACTAAAAGATATGCCAAAGGACAGAGCACCAGGTGTGGATGGATTCCCTGTGGAATTCTATACTAGAAACTGGGACATAGTAAAGGATGATATACTAGCAGCTACAAAGTATTTCTTCTCCACTTGCAAAATGCCTCACATGATCAACACCACTGCTATTGCCCTTGTCCTTAAAGTCAGAGCTCCCACAACTGTTAAAGACTATAGACCTATAGCTTGTTGTTCTACTGTTTATAAATTCATCTCCAAAGTTATTACTAGGAGAATGAAGCATTGTAGATAATATTCTGCTTAGCCATGAGATCTTCAAGGGTTATTCAAGGAAATGAGTTTCCGCAGATGCGTCTTGAAGGTGGACTTGAGGAAGGCTTATGATACCCTGTAGTGGAGCTTCCTTAAACAGATCCTTATTGACCTTGGGTTCCCTGCTAAGTTTATTCACTGGATAATGTCTTGTGTAACTTCTATTTCTTACTCTCTAGTATTGAATGGTGGACTAACAAAGCCCTTTACTGCCAAGAGAGGTATTAGACAGGGTGACCCTATGTCACCTTGTCTATTTGTCCTGGCTATGGAGTACCTGAATAGTGTTAGATAATACGCTTAACGCTAGAGGGGGGGGGTGAATAGCGTTATAATAAAATTTAGCGTAAACTTGCGGAAATTAAAATTTGCAGGAAATAATTAAGTGCGCTAAATAAACATAAGGAAAGAACGCACCGATGTATTCTGGTTCACCACAACACGTGGCTAGTCCAGTCCCCGAGAGACTCTCTCGAGATTTTCCACTAACTTGTCAAGCTTACGGGTGCTCAACAAACCTTTACAACTTAAGGACACAAGCCTTAACACCTTTGCTCGGAGATACAACACTCCAAGACTTCAACCAAGGAAACACAAGTTCCTTACAACAAGAGAATCACAATTCTCTTATAAGTGTACAAAACACTAAGCACTCAAACAAAACACTCCTTAATGAGTAGATATGAGTAATAGAAGTAGGCTCAAGATTACAACAACTATGGACAAGACTTTGGCTCTCAAAAGCTTTATGCAATGAATATAAAATGATAAACAATAATATGCAAGCTTATAGCAATAGAATGATCAGTTCTTGTGTGTTGTTTTGTTTAAAACACTGAAATGAAGCTGTATTTATAGTTGAAAAACTTGGCATTACCGTTGCCTAATTGCCAATTAAGAGTTGCTGACTTTACTCTGTGACAATCGATTGTCAGGAAGCCACAATCGATTGTTTGCCAATCGTTCCAAAAAATCAATCCCAGATTTTACGCTTAACAATCAATTGTCCAAGATTAACAATCGATTATTGGCAACGTTCAAAAAATCATTTCCAAATTTTTCGTAAAACAATCGATTATACCAAATCAATAATCGATTATTCAGCAACGTTCAAAAAATCTTTTTCAGATTTCAATATCTACAATCGATTGTACAAAATCAACAATCGATTACCTGACGGTATTTGAAAATTTTACGGTAACGGTCAGCTTCACAATCGATTGTGCAATGTTAACAATCGATTATTTATCAGACTTTGAAAATAAATTTAGACACTGCCTCGTGACAATCGATTGTTATATACTCACAATCGATTATTTAATAATTTTGAAAAAGTCTGAAAGTCACTGCCCCAACACAATCGATTGTCATATGTTCACAATCGATTATTTTGTGACTTTTAAAAATCTGATGGACACTGTCTCTTCACAATCGATTGTCATTAGCTTCACAATCGATTATTCTGAGTTTTGAAAAACATTGATGGACACTGCCTCATCACAATCGATTGTCATTAGCTTCACAATCGATTGTGATGCAGGTTTTGAAAAACCTGATGCTCACTGCCTTAATACAATCGATTATCATTAGTTCACAATCGATTGTCATGCAGTCTTGGCTTAACATAATCGATTATCATAAGTACATAATCGATTATCTTAGTCCAGATTTTAGAGGCATGTTTAAAAATCATTTTGACTAAAGTAAATATGCATGATTTAAAATCATTAGCATTAAATTAAATATGCATGATTTTGTAAAGATAATTTTACGAGAGAAGCCATGTCATGAGTCAAGTTGTCGGATCAAGATCACAATTAAGAACGACTCATTTAAACTATAAAACTTTGTCTTGTGCTTGAATCTCGTTATCCACCAATTATGTGCTTGTACTTGAACTTCGTCATATATCACTTTGCGCTTCGTTTGTCATTCATCAAAACCTACACATAAGAACACACGTTTTAGTATAAAGCCTTGAGAACGTGTTTCCATCAGATTTTTAAAAGTCTGGAAGTCACTGCCTCAACACAATCGATTGTCATATGTTCACAATCGATTATTTTGTGTCTTTTAAAAATCTGATGGACACTGTCTCTTCACACTCGATTGTCATTAGCTTCACTATCGATTATTCTGAGTTTTGAAAAAACTTTGATAGACACTGCCTCATCACAATCGATTGTCATTAGCTTCACAATCGATTATTCTGAGTTTTGAAAAACTTTGATGGACACTGCCTCATCACAATCGATTGTCATTAGCTTCACAATCGATTGTCATGCAGGTTTTGAAAAACCTGATGCTCACTGCCTTAATACAATCGATTATCATTAGTTCACAATCGATTGTCATGCAGTCTTGGCTTAACATAATCGATTATCATAAGTACATAATCAATTATCTTAGCCCAGATTTTAGAGGCATGTTTAAAAATCATTTTGACTAAAGTAAATATGCATGATTTAAAATCATTTAGCATTAAATTAAATATGCATGATTTTGTAAAAATAATTTTACGAGAGAAGCCATGTCATGAGTCAAGTTGTCAGATCAAGATCACAATTAAGAACGACTCATTTAAACTATAAAACTTTGTCTTGTGCTTGAATCTCGTTATCCACCAATTGTGCGCTTGTACTTGAACTTCGTCATATATCACTTTGCGCTTCATTTGTCATTCATCAAAACCTACACATAAGAACACAAGTTTTAGTATAAAGCCTTGAGAACGTGTTTCCATAAGATTTTTAAAAGTCTGGAAGTCACTGCCTCAACACAATCGATTGTCATATGTTCACAATCGATTATTTTGTGACTTTTAAAAATCTGATGGACACTGTCTCTGCACAATCGATTGTCATTAGCTTCACAATGGATTATTCTGAGTTTTGAAAAAACTTTGATGGACACTGCCTCATCACAATCGATTGTCATTAGCTTCACAATCGATTATTCTGAGTTTTGAAAAACTTTGATGGACACTGCCTCATCACAATCGGTTGTCATAAGGTTCACAATCGATTGTCATGCAGGTTTTGAAAAACCTGATGTTCACTGCCTTAACACAATCGATTGTCATTAGTTCATAATCGATTGTCATGCAGTCTTGGCTTAACATAATCGATTATCATAAGTACATAATCGATTATCTTAGTCCAGATTTTAGAGGCATGTTTAAAAATCATTTTGACTGAAGTAAATATGCATGATTTAAAATCGTTTAGCATTAAATAAAATATGCATGATTTTGTAAAAATAATTTTACGAGAGAAGCCATGTCATGAGTCAAGTTGTCGGATCAAGATCACAATTAAGAACGACTCATTTAAACTATAAAACTTTGTCTTGTGCTTGAATCTCGATATCCACCAATTGTGCGCTTGTGCTTGAACTTCGTCATATATCACTTTGCGCTTCGTTTGTCATTTATCAAAACATTGGTTCTACCAAACGACCTACGTCTTGGGTCTTCGGTCTTGAACTTCTTTGGCTCGTTCATGCAATTCCGTCATCAGTATGCTTCTCGCCATTTGATTATATCGCTGTTTGACACTTGACTTCATTGTTTGTCATTCATCAAGACCTATACCTGAAAATCATGCTCATACAACCAAAGCGCACATATCAAAGGTATACATGAATTCCAACAATTTAGAATTTATGCCGTTCACTAGAGGGGGGGGGGGTGAATAGTGAGGCACGAGAATATTGAAATATTGCGGAATTTAACATTGCAGGAATAAGTAAATACGGTAATTGAAATAATCAAGAAAGAACACACCGTATTTTATCCTGGTTCACCACAACCCGTGGCTAGTCCAGTCCCCGAGAGACTCTCTCGAGATTCCACTATCTTCGTCAAGCTTACGGGTGCTCAACAAACCTTTACAACTTAAGGACACAAGCCTTATCACCTTTGCTCGGAGATACAACACTCCAAGACTTCGACCAAGGAAACACATGTTCCTTACAACTAGAGAATCACAATTCTCTTACAAGTGTACAAAACACTAAGCACTCAAACAAAACACTCCTTAATGAGTAGATATGAGTAAAAGAAGTAGGCTCAAGATTACAACAACTATGGACAAGACTTTGGCTCTCAAAAGCTTATGAATATAAAATGATAAACAATAATATGCAAGCTTATAGCAATAGAATGATCAGTTGTTGTGTGTTGTTGTTTTTAAAACACTGAAATGAAGCTGTATTCATAGTTGAAAAACTTGGCATTACCGTTGCCTAATTGCCAATTAAGAGTTGCTGATTTTACTCTGTGACAATCAATTGTCAGGAAGCCACAATCGATTGTTTGCCAATCGTTCCAAAAATCAATCCCAGATTTTACGCTTAACAATCGATTGTCCAAGATCAACAATCGATTATTGGCAACGTTCAAAAAATCATTACCAGATTTTTCGTAAAACAATCGATTATACCAAATCAATAATCGATTATTCAGCAACGTTCAAAAAATATTTTTCAGATTTCAATATCAACAATCGATTGTACAAAATCAACAATCGATTACCTGATGGTATTTGAAAATTTTACGACAACGGTCAGCTTCACAATCGATTGTGCAATGTTAACAATTGATTATTTATCAGACTTTGAAAATTATTTTAGACACTGCCTCATGACAATCGATTGTTATATACTCACAATCGATTATTTAATAATTTTGAAAAAGTCTGGAAGTCACTGCCTCAACACAATCGATTGTCATATGTTCACAATCGATTATTTTGTGACTTTTAAGAATCTGATGGACACTGTCTCTTCAGAATCGATTGTCATTAGCTTCACAATCGATTATTCTGAGTTTTGAAAAAACTTTGATGGACACTGCCTCATCACAATCGATTGTCATTAGCTTCACAATTGATTATTCTGAGTATTGAAAAACTTTGATGGACACTGCCTCATCACAATCGATTGTCATAAGGTTCACAATCGATTGTCATGCAGGTTTTGAAAAACCTGATGTTCACTGCCTTAACACAATCGATTGTCATTAGTTCACAATCGATTATCATGCAGTCTTGGCTTAACATAATCAATTATCATAAGTACATAATCGATTATCTTAGTCCAGATTTTAGAGGCATGTGTAAAAATCATTTTGACTGAAGTAAATACGCATGATTTAAAATCGTTTAGCATTAAATTAAATATGCATGATTTTGTAAAAATAATTTTACGAGAGAAGCCATGTTATGAGTCAAGTTGTCGGATCAAGATCACAATTACAAACGACTCATTTAAACTATAAATCTTTGTCTTGTGCTTGAATCTCGATATCCACCAATTGTGCGCTTGTACTTGAACTTCGTCATATATCACTTTGCGCTTCGTTTGTCATTCATCAAAACATTGGTTCTACCAAACGACCTACGTCTTGGGTCTTCGGTCTTGAACTTCTTTGGCTCGTTCATGCAATTCCGTCATCAGTATGCTTCTCGCCATTTGATTATATCGTTGTTTGACACTTGACTTCATTGTTTGTCATTCATCAAAACCTATACCTGAAAATCATGCTCATACAACCAAAGCGCACATATCAAAGGTATACATGATTTCCTACAATTTCCCCCTTTTTGATAATGACAAACGGAAGATATGCATATTGAATTCCCCCTAAATTCATGCTATATCTCAACATACAATTTATGCAAACAAATCATAGAAATCAATTCAATATAATTCCCCCTTAATTGAATATCCCCCTCAATTAAGGCATGCATATCGCCCATATTCTTCCCCCTTTTGGCATTAGCAAAAAGACTATACCAAAAAAAATTTAAACCATTGACGATACCAATCGTTATAAACAAGATCATATCAAATGTTAGTAAATGGCATACTAATGATAACGGTCATTTTTTCTCAACAATATAAGTTGTTATTTTAAACTAAGAATGTTCATCAAAACATGAATCAATCAATTATTATAAACCAAATTGATACTAATTGTTATTCAAAAAGAACTGATTAAAGCATGTATCAACCAAAACTGATATAGATTATTTGCACATATCAACTCATTGTGTTTTTATTCAAAATACGATAACTAACCGACGTTCCCCCTTAATGCATTAAGGTTTTGTGCTTGGTGCATCCACTACAATATTGTAGTCTTCAAGCACACCTGCAAAAAGAACCTAAAAATAGATTTTTGTTACCCAACTTCTTTTGGGTCCTTGGGGGTTAGGATAATAACAATTATAATCAACACATAAATTTCTATGTTTAGCAAAACAAACGGGTGCAATGTGTCCTACCCGATTACAATAATGACATATAACATTAGGATTGTGCATATGTCTAGGTTGAGCCAAATGCGTTCTAGGTGATCTAAAGTCATTCCTAGACGCGTTGAAATTCCTAGAGTCATCTCTAGGTGGTCTAGAATAATTATTCCTAGACTCATTAGCAAAAATCCTAGAATCATTTCTAGGTTGCGCAACTCCATTTCTACCATGATTCTTATTCATTTTACGCCTATTGTTATTCCTAGGCTTTTTCTTCTTTGTTTCAGCTTTAGGAATATCAACACTACGTGTTTCTAGTGCTTTCCTAAGTTCTGTGTTCTCTAGTTTTAAAGAGAACAATTTGAACATGTATCAATAGAAGAAGCTTCATTCAATTCCTTGATTTTATTTTTAAAACCAGCAATGTCATTTTCCAAAAATTTGTTTTCTTTTTCTAAAACTTCAATTTTGTTTTTAAGAACACCATTTTCATTAGTCAATTTTTCAAAATCTATTTCTTTCAAAGAAGAGGATTTTTCAAAATCTTTTTCTTGTAAAGAAAGTGTTTTCTGAAAATCTGTTTGCAAAGAAAGTGATTTCTGCAAAGAAAGTGTTTTCTTCAATTCTTTTATCAATTTGGAAGCATTGACAAATTCACCATACAATTCATCATAGGCATTTTGTAAATCTTCAAATGAGTGAGAGTTAGATGTACTTACCTCTTCTTCTCCGTTTGCCATGAGACATAATGCGCCGGCTTCATTGCCCGAGCTGTCTGAGTCCCGTGATACGCGCCTATGGTGTTTCCTCTTTTTCTTGTCCTTCTTCAAAGACTTACAAAACTTTTCAAATATATCACTGGAAGTATTTTCATCATCCCTTTCCGAATCACTTACCTCTTCTCTTTTAGAGGATGAGGCTTTGAAGGCAAAATTCGAATCACTTCTAAGATAAGGATTAAGAATTGTGCTATCATAAGTTTCGAGGTTACCTCTTAGTCCATCAATTGTGAAATTCGTGTATTGCATCGACTCTTGGATGACATTGGCTTTGGAACGCCATTCGGAAGTGAGACTCCGCAGGACTTTTCGAACAAGATCTTTGTTCGTGTAAACTTTCCCGAGAGCATGGAGATCGTTGACGATTCTTAAAAATCGTTCAAACATAACACCAATAGGTTCCTTCTCCATTTTAAAAGTTTCATATTTATGAGTTAGAAAATCAATTTTGGATTCTCGAACTTGAGGCGTACCTTCATAAATGATCTCGAGTTTGTCCCACATCTCCTTGGCGGTTGTGCAGCAAGAGATTTTCCGATAGTCATTCGGATTCACCGCACAATATAATACATGGATGGCCCTAGCATTATTTTCAAATATCTTCATGTCCTTGGCATCATATTCATCTTCCTTCTTTGGACCCGTGATTTCTCCAACTTTCTTTGTCGGCATTGGTTCACCGTTTTTGATGATTTGCCACAAACGAAAATTGTTTGCTTTGAGGAAGATACTCATCCGCCCTTTCCAATATGTATAGTTCGTTCCGTCAAATAGTGGAACGCAAGTGGTGGATTGTCCTTCATTCATCATTCCTGCTTTCAATATTCTATACACAAAAAATATATATAGCTCTCAACCGGTTAAGACTTTCAGAGAGTTAGGCTCTGATACCAATTGTTAGAATTTATGCCGTTCACTAGAGGGGGGGGGGGGGTGAATAGTGAGGCACGAAATATTGAAATATTGCGGAATTTAAAATTGCAGGAATAAGTAAATACGGTAATTGAAATAATCAAGAAAGAACACACCGTATTTTATCCTGGTTCACCACAACCCGTGGCTAGTCCAGTCCCCGAGAGACTCTCTCGAGATTCCACTATCTTCGTCAAGCTTACGGGTGCTCAAAAAACCTTTACAACTTAAGGACACAAGCCTTATCACCTTTGCTAGGAGATACAACACTCCAAGACTTCGACCAAGGAAACACATGTTCCTTACAACTAGAGAATCACAATTATCTTACAAGTGTACAAAACACTAAGCACTCAAACAAAACACTCCTTAATGAGTAGATATGAGTAAAAGAAGTAGGCTCAAGATTACAACAACTATGGACAAGACTTTGGCTCTCAAAAGCTTATGAATATAAAATGATAAACAATAATATGCAAGCTTATAGCAATAGAATGATCAGTTGTTGTGTGTTGTTGTGTTTAAAACACTGAAATGAAGCTGTATTCATAGTTGAAAAACTTGGCATTACCATTGCCTAATTGCCAATTAAGAGTTGCTGATTTTACTCTGTGACAATCGATTGTCAGGAAGCCACAATCGATTGTTTGCCAATCGTTCCAACAATCAATCCCAGATTTTACGCTTAACAATCGATTGTCCAAGATCAACAATCGATTATTGGCAACGTTCAAAAAATCATTACCAGATTTTTCGTAAAACAATCGATTATACCAAATCAATAATCGATTATTCAGCAACGTTCAAAAAATCTTTTTCAGATTTCAATATCAACAATCGATTGTACAAAATCAACAATCGATTACCTGACGGTATTTGAAAATTTTACGACAACGGTCAGCTTCACAATCGATTGTGCAATGTTAACAATCGATTATTTATTAGACTTTGAAAATCATTTTAGACACTGCCTCGTGACAATCGATTGTTATATACTCACAATCGATTATTTAATAATTTTGAAAAAGTCTGGAAGTCACTGCCTCAACACAATCGATTGTCATATGTTCACAATCGATTATTTTGTGATTTTTAAAAATCTGATGGACACTGTCTCTTCACAATCGATTGTCATTAGCTTCACAATCGATTATTCTGAGTTTTGAAAAACTTTGATGGACACTGCCTCATCACAATCGATTGTCATTAGCTTCACAATCGATTATTCTGAGTTTTGAATAACTTTGATGGACACTGCCTCATCACAATCGGTTGTCATAAGGTTCACAATCGATTGTCATGCAGGTTTTGAAAAACATGATGTTCACTGCCTTAACACAATCGATTGTCATTAGTTCACAATCGATTGTCATGCAGTCTTGGCTTAACATAATCGATTATCATAAGTACATAATCGATTATCTTAGTCCAGATTTTAGAGGCATGTTTAAAAATCATTTTGACTAAAGTAAATATGCATGATTTAAAATCGTTTAGCATTAAATTAAATATGCATGATTTTGTAAAAAATAATTTTACGAGAGAAGCCATGTCATGAGTCAAGTTGTCGGATCAAGATCACAATTAAGAACGACTCATTTAAACTATAAAACTTTGTCTTGTGCTTGAATCTCGTTATCCACCAATTATGCGCTTGTACTTGAACTTCGTCATATATCACTTTGCGCTTCGTTTGTCATTCATCAAAACCTACACATAAGAACACACATTTTAGTATAAAGCCTTGAGAACGTGTTTCCAACAATTTCCCAATTTTTGATAATGGCAAACTTTAAGCGAGATATGCAACTTAAACAATTTATAATGACGATTCAAGACACCTAAAGATATGCAATAAGTATGCGATTAGTTCCCCCTCAATATATGAATTCCCCCTCAATTTAAGCTTATAAATATTTAGAGTGCATACCCGTTATCTTCCCCCTTTTGCCATTAGCAAAAATAATATAAGAAGATGCCAAAAATGTAAATAAAACTTGTTTATTTATTGGAAAGAAAACGTGATTATTTAAAGAGAGTACAATAACTCAAGTAATAGCAGAACAATCGATTATTGATACGAGATAATCGATTATTTAGACGACAGACCGAATTTTCTAAAGAAGACTTGATTATTGCGCGTCATGCTTTATAATTCCCCCTACCTTTAGGGCGATACCTGCAAAAATTTGTTAGACGTCTCCGACGCTCAAGTTAGAAATCATGTAAGATAAAAAAGATGCAATGCATGACTTAGATCAACGTGGAGTCAAGAATCCCGAGTTCACTACGAATTCGGAAGAAGGACTGTTTCTCTAAGGGTTTAGTAAAGATGTCGGCCAATTGGTCTTTGGTTTCAACAAATTCGATTTCGACATCGCCCTTGAGAACGTGATCTCTTATAAAATGATGTCTAATTTCAATGTGTTTTGTTCGCGAATGAAGAACGGGGTTCTTCGTCAAGCATATGGCACTAGTATTATCACATCTAAGAGGGATATGATCAAGACTTAGGCCATAGTCCAAGAGTTGTTGTTTCATCCAGAGGATTTGAGTGCAACAACTCCCCGCGGCTACATATTCAGCCTCGGTTGTGGACAACGCAACACTTACTTGTTTCTTGCTAAACCAAGAAACGAGAGAGCTACCGAGCAAATGGCAAGTGCCACTGGTGCTTTCGCGGTCCAATTTGCATCCAGCAAAATCGGAGTCGGAATAGCCAACGAGTTGGCATGAAGAACCTTTGGGGTACCATAGACCCATATTTGTAGTACCAACAAGGTACTTCAAAATCCATTTTACCGCAGTAAGGTGAGACTCCTTCGGACACGATTGATAACGGGCGCATAAGCACACGCTAAACATGATGTCCGGACGACTAGCAGTAAGATAGAGAAGAGAGCCAATCATACCTCGATACTTCTTAGTGTCGACTTCCTTACCTTTCTCATCTTTGTCTAGATGATCGGATGTGCTCATGGGAGTCACCATTGCTTTTGCATTGTTCATTTCAAATCGTTTCAGCAATTCTTTGCAATATTTGGCTTGGCAAATGAACGTACCTTCTTTCATTTGCTTTACTTGTAATCCCAAAAAGAAAGTTAACTCACCCATCATAGACATCTCAAATTCGCTTGTCATTAAGTCGGAAAATTCCTTGCATAAGACATTGTTAGTAGCACCAAATATGATATCATCCACGTATATTTGAACTAATAAAATATCATTTTTTTTATGCTTAACAAAAAGGGTGGTGTCAACTTTCCCCCTAATGAAATCATTTTCCAATAGAAATTTACTCAATCTTTCATACCAAGCTCGGGGAGCTTGTTTTAAACCATAGAGAGCCTTTTTGAGTTTGAAAACATGATCGGGAGATTTAAAATCTTCAAAACCGGGGGGTTGTTCAACATAAACTTCTTCTTGTATAACACCATTTAGAAAAGCACTTTTCACATCCATTTGATATAAATTGAAATTCATAGAAGAGGCAAACGCGAGCAATAGACGAATAGCTTCTAATCTAGCTACGGGAGCATATGTTTCTTCATAGTCAATACCCTCTTCTTGATTATAGCCTTTTGCTACAAGCCTAGCTTTGTTTCTAGTGATTACACTATTTTCATCTAGTTTGTTTCGAAAAACCCATTTCGTACCAATTATGATATGATTTTCGGGTCTTGGCACCAAATCCCAAACGTCATTCCGTTTGAAATTGTTAAGCTCCTCTTGCATTGCCAAGGTCCAAAATTCATCTCCAATTGCTTCGGAGATGGTTGTTGGTTCAATTTGAGACACAAAAGCAGTATGTCCTAAGGTGTTCTTAAGGGAGTTTCGGGTACTTACCTTTTCTCCGACGTCGCCAATTACCTGTTCGAGAGGGTGATCTTTAATTGTCCTCCACTCGTTAGGCATTTTCGTTTCATTCTCCAATTGTGGCGCTTCCTCCGTTGGTTGTTCCAAGATTTCATCTTTATTTTCCTTAGGCGTTTCCACTTGTATTTTGTCTTTCAAGCTATCTAAAATACCTGCAAGATCAAAACCGGAATCCTTTCTCGCCAAGCGAGCATTATTTTCGGCAAATACAACATGAGGGGATTCCTCCACAGTTTTGGTTCTTTTATTAAAAACCCTATGTGCTTTGCTACGTGAGGAATAACCAATGAAAATTCCCTCATCGGACTTAGCATCAAACTTTCCCAATTGATCTTTGCCATTGTTATGAATAAAACATTTACAACCGAATACTCTAAAATGGGAGATATTTGGTTTCCTTCCCTTGTAGAGTTCGTAAGGGGTCTTCATGAGTATTGGCCTTATGACTACTCTATTTAAGATGTAGCATGCGGTACTCACGGCATCCGCCCAAAAAAGTTTGGGAATCTTAGCCTCTTCGAGCATGGTTCTAGCCATCTCTTCGAGACACCTGTTTTTTCTTTCCACCACCCCATTTTGTTGTGGTGTACGTGGAGCGGAAAAGGTATGCTCGATACCGAGTTCGTCACAAAAGTCCGCAAAGAGATTGTGATCAAACTCTCCCCCATGATCACTTCTAATTGAAGTGACGGTTGTTTCCTTCTCATTTTGAACACGCTTAAGAAAATATTTAAAATTCTGAAAAGCATCACTTTTATTGGCAAGAAATAAAGTCCAAGTAAATCTAGAATAATCATCAACAATCACAAAAGCATAACGATTTCTTCCTAGACTTTCAATGCGAGATGGTCCAAATAAATCCATGTGAAGCAATTGCAATGGTCTCGAAGTTGAAACAATATTTTTGGATTTGAAAGATGCTTTTGTTTGCTTCACTTTTTGACAAGAATCACAGGTAGAGTCATTTTCAAATTTCAAATTGGGAAGGCCAATAACTAAGTTTTGAGAAATCAATTTGTTCAAAAGATGCACGTTTATATGAGCAACTCTACAATGCCATAGCCAAGTATCATCCTCTTTGCTCATAAGGCAATCCACATATTAGGGTGAGGAATTAGCAAGATCAACCATGTAAATATTATCCACTCTAAAACCACGAAGGATAATTTTGAAATCACTACGTCTAAACACTAAGCATTCATCCGAATCAAATAGGGCAAGATTTCCCTTGTCACATAATTGACTTATGCTCAAGAGATTATTCAATAAACCTTTTCACAAGTAATATATGCTTAATAGAGGAATTTTCATCCTTACCGACTGATCCGATGCCAATGATCTTTCCTTTATTGTTATCCCCAAAAATCACACTTCCTCCTTCTTTCTGTTCTAGTTGAAGGAATTTGGATTCGTCTCCCGTCATATGTTTGGAGCATCCACTATCAAGGTACCATAGTACACTTGATCCCTTCAAACATACCTACAAAACAAGTTAATGCGTTTTAGGTACCCATGCCATTTTGGGTCCTTGAGGGTTAGGCATATTATAATGATGCGATTTAGTGATATGTCTATATCGTGTAAAGCATGCAGGGGCAATATGACCAATGCGTCTACAATAATGACAAGTCACATTGGGGTTATGCATCCTTCTAGGTTCATAGTAACTTGATGGACGAAAATGAATTACTCTATTTTCATTATGACTATTGCACATTTCATGAGAACCATTTCTCCTACTATTAGTTCTACAATGAGCAGCGTTTCTAGAGTAATGGTCATGTCTAGATGTTCTAGGAGGTTCAAAACTTCTTCTAGTGTTTGGCCTAAAATATGCATCATTTCTAGGGTAGTCTTTTCTAGGTGGTAAGTCATTTCTAGGTCTTCTAAGATGTTCAACATTTGGTCTAACATGCATATTTGTTCTAGGATTGCTCTTTCTAGGATAAGCATTTGTTTTATTAATCCTAGGTTGAGCCTTAGGTGGTTGGGGTTTGGCTTCAACCTTTTCTTTAGGCTCATTCATAAAACCTATGCCATGCTTGGTTGACTTCAAATTAACAAGGACCTCATTCAAGTTTTTGTGAGAAGAATTAAACTTATCTAAGGTACCTTTAAGTCTATCTACCTCATTTTCAAGATGCATGCAAGAAGAGCAATTTTTAATAGAACTTTCGGGCTTGTCGGCGCTTCTTTTTCTGAAAAACTTGTTTTCCTCTTTTAGCTTTTCATTTTCTAAAACCAGTTTTTCTAAATCCTTTTCTTTTAAAGAAAGCTGTTTTTGAAAATCTTTTTCTTTTAGAGAAGCATTTTCTTTTATGCTCTTGACAGTTTTTGAAGCTTCAATAAATTCAGTATATAGCTCATCAAAAGCAGTTCGCATTTCTTCAAGAGTAAAGAAGTTTTTAGAAGAGATTTGACATACCTCATCTTGCTTGTCTTCTTGCGCCATAAGACAAAGGTTTGCGGCTTCGTCTTCTTCTTCTTCGCTTGACTCATCTCCGGAGTCTCCTCCCCAAGAAATGTATGCACATTGCTTCTTAAAAGGTTTCTTCTCCTATTTGATGTTTGGGCAATTTGAATTGATGTGCCCGGTTTCACCACATTCATAGCACTTTATTTGCTCGCCTTGCTTTTTGCCCTTTCGTTCATACTCCTTTCGCATGAACTTTTGAAATCTTTCGATAACGAGTACAAACTCGTTGTCTCCGTCCTCATCAACTTGAGGTTGGCTTGTGCTTGCCTTAAGCGCTATTCTTTGCCTCCTTTGATCATCAACAAGAGGGTTAATTATTGTAATTCATAAGTCTTATGGTTACCTCTTAATGCGTCGATTGTGACATTTGAGACGCCAATGGATTCTTGAATTGCGTCGGCCTTTGATCGCCATGCCGGAGTAAGACTTCTAAGAATTTTTCGAACCAATTCTCTGTCCGTGAATGTCTTCTTGAGGGCATGTAGGTCATTTACGATTATTGAAAATCGTTCGAACATTTCATCCACCTTTTCACCTTGCTTCATGTGAAATAATTCATAAGCATGGGTTAGGAAATTAATTTTAGCTTCCCTTACCTGGTCCGTACCTTCGTACGTAATTTCCAGCTTGTCCCACATTTCCTTTGCCGTTGTGCAACACGATATTTTCCTATAATCGTCAGCATTTACAGCACAATATAGTAAATTAATTGCTTTAGCATTATTTTGAACCTTTCGGATATCATCCGCGTCATATTCTTCATCAGACTTGGGAACCCATTCGTTTTCAACCTTTTTGGTTGGAATTTGATTTCCCTTCGTTATCACCTTCCAGAGATGAAAGTTGTTTGCTTGAACGAAAATTTTCATTCTCTCCTTCCAGTACGTGTAGTTTGTACCGTTGAATAGAGGTGGTCGTGTGGAGCATTGTCCTTCATCAATTCCTGCAAAAGAGTCACGAGTAGAAGCCATGGATGGTTCTCTCTAACTGTTAAGTCTTCAGAGAGTTGGGCTCTGATACCAATTGTTAGATAATACGCTTAACGCTAGAGGAGGGGTGAGTAGCGTTATAATAAAATTTAGCGTAAACTTGCGGAAATTAAAATTTGCAGGAAATAATTAAGTGCGTTAAATAAACAAAAGGAAAGAACGCACCGATGTATTCTGGTTCACCACAACACGTGGCTAGTCCAGTCCCCGAGATACTCTCTCGAGATTTTCCACTAACTTGTCAAGCTTACGGGTGCTCAACAAACCTTTACAACTTCAGGACACAAGCCTTAACACCTTTGCTCGGAGATACAACACTCCAAGACTTCAACCAAGGAAACACAAGTTCCTTACAACAAGAGAATCACAATTCTCTTACAAGTGTACAAAACACTAAGCACTCAAACAAAACACTCCTTAATGAGTAGATATGAGTAAAAGAAGTAGGCTCAAGATTACAACAACTATGGACAAGACTTTGGCTCTCAAAAGTTTTATGCAATGAATATAAAATGATAAACAATAATATGCAAGCTTATAGCAATAGAATGATCAGTTGTTGTGTGTTGTTGTTTTTAAAACACTGAAATGAAGCTGTATTTATAGTTGAAAAACTTGGCATTACCGTTGCCTAATAGCCAATTAAGAGTTGCTGATTTTACTCTGTGACAATCGATTGTCAGGAAGCCACAATCGATTGTATGCCAATCGTTCCAAAAATCAATCCCAGATTTTACGTTTAACAATCGATTGTCCAAGATCAACAATCGATTATTGGCAACGTTCAAAAAATCATTTCCAGATTTTTCGTAAAACAATCGATTATACCAAATCAATAATCGATTATTCAGCAACGCTCAAAAAATATTTTTCAGATTTCAATATCAACAATCGATTGTACAAAATCAACAATCGATTACCTGACGGTATTTGAAAATTTTACGACAACGGTCAGCTTCACAATCGATTGTGCAATGTTAACAATCGATTATTTATCAGACTTTGAAAATCATTTGACACTGCCTCGTGACAATCGATTGTTATATACTCACAATCGATTATTTAATAATTTTGAAAAAGTCTGGAAGTCACTGCCTCAACACATCGATTGTCATATGTTCACAATCGATTATTTTGTGATTTTTAAAAATCTGATGGACACTGTCTCTTCACAATCGATTGTCATTAGTTTCACAATCGATTATTCTGAGTTTTGAAAAACTTTGATGGACACTGCCTCATCACAATCGATTGTCATTAGCTTCACAATCGATTATTCTGAGTTTTGAAAAACTTTGATGGACACTGCCTCATCACAATCGATTGTCATAAGGTTCACAATCGATTGTCATGCAGGTTTTGAAAAACCTGATGTTCACTGCCTTAACACAATCGATTGTCATTAGTTCACAATTGATTGTTATGCAGTCTTGGCTTAACATAATCGATTATCATAAGTACATAATCGATTATCTTAGTCCAGATTTTAGAGGCATGTTTAAAAATCATTTTGACTAAAGTAAATATGCATGATTTAAAATCGTTTAGCATTAAATTAAATATGCATGATTTTGTAAAAAATAATTTTACGAGAGAAGCCATGTCATGAGTCAAGTTGTCGGATCAAGATCACAATTAAGAACGACTCACTTAAACTATAAAACTTTGTCTTGTGCTTGAATCTCGTTATCCACCAATTATGCACTTGTACTTGAACTTCGTCATATATCACTTTGCGCTTCGTTTGTCATTCATCAAAACCTACACATAAGAACACACGTTTTAGTATAAAGCCTTGAGAAAAATAAAAGTAAACTTGTACACTTATTGAACACTTGTATGTTAGATAATACGCTTAACGCTAGAGGGGGGGGGGTGAATAGCGTTATAATAAAATTTAGCGTAAACTTGTGGAAATTAAAATTTGCAGGAAATAATTAAGTGCGTTAAATAAACAAAAGGAAAGAACGCACCAATGTATTCTGGTTCACCACAACACGTGGCTAGTCCAGTCCCCGAGAGACTCTCTCGAGATTTTCCACTAACTTGTTAAGCTTACGGGTGCTCAACAAACCTTTACAACTTAAGGACACAAGCCTTAACACATTTGCTCGGAGATACAACACTCCAAGACATCAACCAAGGAAACACAAGTTCCTTACAACAAGAGAATCAGAATTCTCTTACAAGTGTACAAAACACTAAGCACTCAAACAAAACACTCCTTAATGAGTAGATATGAGTAAAAGAAGTAGGCTCAAGATTACAACAACTATGGACAAGACTTTGGCTCTCAAAAGCTTTATGCAATGAATATAAAATGATAAACAATAATATGCAAGCTTATAGCAATAGAATGATCAGTTGTTGTGTGTTGTTGATTTAAAAACACTGAAATGAAGCTGTATTTATAGTTGAAAAACTTGGCATTACCGTTGCCTAATTGCCAATTAAGAGTTGCTGATTTTACTCTGTGACAATCGATTGTCAGGAAGCCACAATCGATTGTTTGCCAATCGTTCCAAATATCAATCCCAGATTTTACGCTTAACAATCGATTGTCCAAGATCAACAATCGATTATTGGCAACGTTCAAAAAATCATTTCCAGATTTTTCGTAAAACAATCGATTATACCAAATCAATAATCGATTATTCAGCAACGTTCAAAAAATCTTTTTCAGATTTCAATATCAACAATCGATTGCACAAAATTAACAATCGATTACCTGACGGTATTTGAAAATTTTACAACAACGGTCAGCTTCACAATCGATTGTGCAATGTTAACAATCGATTATTTATCAGACTTTGAAAATCATTTTAGACACTGCCTCGTGACAATCGATTGTTATATACTCACAATCGATTATTTAATAATTTTGAAAAAGTCTGGAAGTCACTGCCTCAACACAATCGATTGTCATATGTTCACAATCGATTATTTTGTGATTTTTAAAAATCTGATGGACACTGTCTCTTCACAATCGATTGTCATTAGCTTTACAATCGATTATTCTGAGTTTTGAAAAACTTTGATGGACACTGCCTCATCACAATCGATTGTCATTAGCTTCACAATCGATTATTCTGAGTTTTGAAAAACTTTGATGGACACTGCCTCATCACAATCGATTGTCATGCAGGTTTTGAAAAACCTGATGTTCACTGCCTTAACACAATCGATTGTCATTAGTTCACAATCGATTGTCGTGCAGTCTTGGCTTAACATAATCGAGTATCATAAGTACATAATCGATTGTCTTAGTCTAGATTTTAGAGGCATGTTTAAAAATTATTTTGACTAAAGTAAATATGCATGATTTTAAATCGTTTAGCATTAAATTAAATATGCATGATTTTGTAAAAAATAATATTACGAGAGAAGCCATGTCATGAGTCAAGTTGTCGGATCAAGATCACAATTAAGAACGACTCATTTTAACTATAAAACTTTGTCTTGTGCTTGAATCTCGTTATCCACCAATTATGCGCTTGTACTTGAACTTCGTCATATATCACTTTGCGCTTCGTTTGTCATTCATCAAAACATACACATAACAACACACGTTTTAGTATAAAGCCTTGAGAACGTGTTTCCAACAATTTTCCCCTTTTTGATAATGGCAAACATTAAGCGGGATATGCAACTTAAACAATTTATAATGACAATTCAAGACACGTAAAGATATGCAATAAGTATGCAATTAGTTCCCTCTCAATATATGAATTCCCCCTCAATTAAAGCTTATAAATATTGAGAGTGCATACCCGTTATCTTCCCCCTTTTGCCATTAGCAAAAATAATATAAGAAGATGCCAAAAATGTAAATAAAACTTGTTTATTTATTGGAAAGAAAACGTGATTATTTAAAGAGAGTACAATAACTCAAGTAATAGCAGAACAATCGATTATTGATACGAGATAATCGATTATTTAGACGACAGAGACCGAATTTTCTGAAGAAGACTTGATTATTGCACGTCATGCTTTATAATTCCCCCTACCTTTAGGGAGATACCTGCAAAAATTTGTTAGACGTCTCCGACGCTCAAGTTAGAAATCATGTAAGATAAAAAAGATGCAATGCATGACTCAGATCAACGTGGAGTCAAGAATCCCGAGTTCACTACGAATTCGGAAGAAGGACTCTTTCTCTAAGGGTTTAGTAAAGATGTCGGCCAATTGGTCTTTTGTTTCAACAAATTCGATTTCGACATCGCCCTTGAGAACGTGATCTCTTATAAAATGATGTCTAATTTCAATGTGTTTTGTTCGCGAATGAAGAACGGGGTTCTTCGTCAAGCATATGGCACTAGTATTATCACATCTAAGAGGGATATGATCAAGACTTAGGACATAGTCCAAGAGTTGTTGTTTCATCCGGAGGATTTGAGCGCAACAACTCCCCGCGGCTACATATTCAGCCTCGGTTGTGGATAACGCAACACTTGCTTGTTTCTTGCTAAACCAAGAAACGAGAGAGCTACCGAGCAAATGGCAAGTGCCCCTGGTGCTTTTGCGGTCCAATTTGCATCCAGCAAAATCGGAGTCGGAATAGCCAACGAGTTGGCATGAAGAACCTTTGGGATACCATAGACCCACATTTGTAGTACCAACAAGGTACTTCAAAATCCGTTTTACCGCAGTAAGGTGAGACTCCTTCGGACACGATTGATAACGAGCGCATAAGCACACGCTAAACATGATGTCCGGACGACTAGCAGTAAGATAGAGAAGAGAGCCAATCATACCTCAATACTTCTTAGTGTCGACTTCCTTACCTTTCTCATCTTTGTCTAGATGATCGGATGTGCTCATGGGAGTCGCCATTTCTTTTGCATTGTTTATTTCAAATCGTTTCAGCAATTCTTTGCAATATTTGGCTTGGCAAATGAACGTACCTTCTTTCATTTGCTTTACTTGTAATCCCAAAAAGAATGTTTACTCACCCATCATAGACATCTCAAATTCGCTTGTCATTAAGTCGGAAAATTCCTTGCATAAGACATTGTTAGTAGCACCAAATATGATATCATCCACGTATATTTGAACTAATAAAATATCATTGTTTTTTATGCTTAACAAAAAGGGTGGTGTCAACTTTCCCCCTAATGAAATCATTTTCCAATAGAAATTTACTCAATCTTTCATACCAAGCTCGGGGAGCATGGTTTAAACCATAGAGAGCCTTTTTGAGTTTGAAAACATGATCGGGAGATTTAAAATCTTTAAAACCGGGGGGTTGTTCAACATAAACTTCTTCTTGTATTAGCATTCTTTGCTGTGATATAGTTAGACATTGTCCTTCTTTGATAACAGCAGTGTTGACACAAGGCAGCTCATCAGCACACTCCCCCATCAATGATTGGAAAACCTTTATGAACTCCTGCTCCACAGATAAGGGATCTGTGAGTTTCAGACCTGGATCAGTGTAGATAGAAGTAATGCTATTCTAGCATGTTCTGATCTTCCACTGGGCATGGAAATATTTTGTATTGGCATCACCATAATCAATCCAGCAAGCCTTGGATTTCTGCCTCATAATTTGTTCCTCCACACAACTCCATTTCTCAATTTCTTCTAATGCTGCTCTTTCCTCAGTAAACAGAGACTGTGATAGTGGACTGTGCTACAACTGAGACTGAACAATACCCAGTGTCTCCCTAGCCTGGACAAGTTTCTGCTTGTATGAAGCTATATGGACATTTAACTCCTATAAGTGCTGTTTCATGGTCTTCAATTATTCCATACCTGCTGCATAGGTGTTCCTTCACATTCCTGTCCCCAGGCCTGTTGTAGTATGGTATGAAACTAAGGGTTCTCCATAATAGCAAGATAAAGTCTGAATGGTTTAATGCAGGAGCTTTTGATTTCCCAATTTGATAAGAATAGGAGAATGATCAAAGACTGATGGATTCATGAAGTCAGCATCTAGATGACCATACTGCTGTATCCACTGGAAATTGCCCAAAGCCCAATCAATCTTGCTATAGACCCTAGTTGTAGTTCCTTGCTTGTTTGTCCAAGTGTAATGCCACCCTTTAACTCTAAGACGAGTGAGTTGAAGGTCAGCAATGACATCTTTAAAACCTCTAACTTCAGCATCAGTAACATGAGATCCAATTCTATCTTCAGAATATAAGACAGAATTAAAATCTCCACTCAACGACCAAGAATCTTGACTGGGAACATATACTTTCCTTAGGTCACTCCACTGCTGGTCTCTAAGGCTTGCAGTATTATGAGCATAGATGATAGTTAAATGAGTTCTGATTTGACTTTTAGGGTCTTCTAGGAAACACTGAATAAGCTGGTTAGTCATACATGAAATTTGAACCTGGATGTGAGGTTTCCAGAGTAGCCATATCCTCCCATTCACAGCCTTTGAATAGTTGCATTGGACCTTCCATCCCTTTGCAATCTTATCTTGAATCTTCTTTGCTTTGTGTTCCTTCACTCTAGTCTCAAGACATCCCATAACATCTACTTTATTTAAAGCAAGAAAGGTTTTCAACTCTTTCTGCTTATGGGCTTGGTTTAGCCCCCTAATGTTCCAAGTGACTATAATCATAGAACATTAGGAAATATACTCTGAGAAGGCCCCGGATCAATCCGTTGGCCCCTTCTACCGGCATCTAATACATCAATAAAAGCCTTCCCCTTATTGCATTTATCTACCATAACTTCACCGTTGACATTGGGTTCATTGATTACTATCTCATTCCTTTCCTGAATGTCAGGGCCTTGCTGTGCATTCTGTTGAACTATAGCCATACTAGTAGTGTTATTCCCCAGCCTCTCATTCTCCTTGTTATGTTCAGGTTGCAATGACAAGCTTACCTGTAAATCTGTACTAGCTAGACGCTGTTTAACAAGCCACTCTTGCTTAGTAGCTTTTGCTTGCTTTTTCAATCTGGTCCTCTATCTTCTTGTCTTACCTTGTTCCCCCAAATCCTACTCTACATCATTGTTAGCATTATACCAACAATCAATAGAATCATGTCCAAATTTCAGACAGTGATTGCAAAAACTAGGCATCCAATCATATTCAATCAACTGAATCTTAAGGCCAAATGGAGTCTCAATCTCTATCTGATCAGGGAGAGAATGGGCAGCATCTACCTCCACTAGAACTCGAGCAAAAGAAATTTTCTCAGAGTGATCTGTGAATTTGTCTGTGTACAATGGTTTACCCACTGCACTAGCCATTTTACTCAATACTTCAATAGACCAATAGCCCGCCGGTAGTCCAGGAAATCGAATCCACACAGGGATAGTACTCAGTATATCATTCTGAAAGGAGAAGTCAATTTCCCAAGGCTTCAATACCATGGGTTTATTCCTGTATGAATAAGGTCCAAATTGAATGACTAGATCTCTGTCCTCTATACTATTGAAATGGAAGATGCAATAGCCCTCAAAATGAATCAAAATCTGGGGTTTAGAAACAAAGTTCCACACATGCAGCACAAAATTTTCCATAGTATTCTCAGTGGGATTATCTCCAATTATGTAACCAATTAAAGCAGTATTCCAGTAATCCACCTGAGATTTAAAATCATCTTCACTAATTTTGACAACCTTCTTACCATCTCTGTCAGTAGGAGGCACGAACGAGAGTGGTTTACCCATTTGAGTATTGCGATTACCTCGCACAACCTCGGCAGCAGTCGGAATTGATTTCTCAGATCCACTAGCATCTGAGAACTGTAAGCGTCTCATAGCGAGACTAGTAGGCACTTCAATTTTGTTCATCGGAGGTAGTAATTCATTCTCAACACCATCTGCATGCATCATCTCTTTCGATTGGAATTCTGAGGAAGGAAATTACCAAACGTCAGTTATTCGAGTTCCTTTGTAACACCATGAGCTGGGGTTACAATTTGAGTAGTAGTGACAGCCACATTACGGCGGCGATGATCCATTTTCCGGGAACAAAGGCAATCTTGCTATCATGCGCCGAGATTATTTTTCTCTCATGCGCCGAGATGTATATTTTTCCTAATTGATTAAGTGAATCTTTCGCTTTTCTTCCTATTAACTTTACCAGAAAAAGTAGAGACACAATAGTAAGGGATTGGGGTAAGATAAGAAATATAAGCACAACTATTTAGATGAAAAAGTAATCACTAGAAACAAAGCTAGGCTTGTAGCAAAAGGCTATAATCAAGAAGAGGGTATTGACTATGAAGAAACATATGCTCCCGTAGCTAGATTAGAAGCTATTCGTCTATTGCTCGCGTTTGCCTCTTCTATGAATTTCAATTTAAATCAAATGGATGTGAAAAGTGCTTTTCTAAATGGTGTTATACAAGAAGAAGTTTATGTTGAACAACCCCCCGATTTTGAAGATATTAAATCTCCCGATCATGTTTTCAAACTCAAAAAGGCTCTCTATGGTTTAAAACAAGCTCCCCGAGCTTGGTATGAAAGATTGAGTAAATTTCTATTGGAAATTGATTTCATTAGGGGGAAAGTTGACACCACCCTTTTTGTTAAGCATAAATAACAATGATATTTTATTAGTTCAAATATACGTGGATGATATCATATTTGGTGCTACTAACAATGTCTTATGCAAGGAATTTTCCGACTTAATGACAAGCGAATTTGAGATGTCTATGATGGGTGAGTTAACATTCTTTTTGGGATTACAAGTAAAGCAAATGAAAGAAGGTACGTTCATTTGCCAAGCCAAATATTGCAAAGAATTGCTGAAACGATTTGAAATGAACAATGCAAAAGCAATGGCGACTCCCATGAGCACATCCGATCATCTAGACAAAGACGAGAAAGGTAAGGAAGTCGACACTAAGAAGTATCGAGATATGATTGGCTCTCTTCTCTGTCTTACTGCTAGTCGTCCGGACATCATGTTTAGCATGTGCTTATGCGCCCGTTATCAATCGTGTCCGAAGGAGTCTCACCTTACTGCGGTAAAACGGATTTTGAAATACCTTGTTGGTACTACAAATGTGGGTCTATGGTACCCCAAAGGTTCTTCATGCCAACTCGTTGGCTATTCCGACTCCGATTTTGCTGGATGCAAATTGGACCGCAAAAGCACCAGTGGCACTTGCCATTTGCTCGGTAGCTCTCTCTTTTCAGACAGTGATTGCAAAAACTAGGCATCCAATCATATTCAATCAACTGAATCTTAAGGCCAAATGGAGTCTCAATCTCTATCTGATCATGGAGAGAATGGGCAGCATCTACCTCCACTAGAACTCGAGCAAATGAAATTTTCTCAGAGTGATCTGTGAATTTGTCTGTGTACAATGGTTTACCCACTGCACTAGCTATTTTACTCAATACTTCAATAGACCAATAGCCTGCCAGTAGTCGAATCCACACAGGGATAGTACTCAGTATATCATTCTAAAAGGAGAAGTCAATTTCCCAAGGCTTCAATACCATGGGTTTATTCCTATATGAATAAGGTCCATATTGAATGACTAGATCTCTGTCCTCTATACTATTGAATCGGAAGATGCAATAGCCCTCAAAATGAATCAAAATCTGGGGTTTAGAAACAAAGTTACACACATGCAGCACAAAATTTTCCATAGTATTCTCAGTGGGATTATCTCCAATTATGTAACCAATTAAAGCAGTATTCCCCACCTGAGATTTAAAATCATCTTCACTAATTTTGACAACCTTCTTACCATCTCTGTCAGTAGGAGGCACGAACGAGAGTGGTTTACCCATTTGAGCATTGAGATTACCTCGCACAACCTCGGCAGCAGTCGGAATTGATTTCTCAGATCCACTAGCATCTGAGAACTGTAAGCGTCTCATAGCGAGACTAGTAGGCACTTCAATTTTGTTCATCGGAGGTAGTAATTCATTCTCAACACCATCTGCATGCATCATCTCTTTCGATTGGAATTCTGAGGAAGGAAATTACCAAACGTCAGTTGTTCGAGTTCCTTTGTAACACCATGATCTGGGGTTACAATTTGAGTAGTAGTGACAGCCACATTACGTCGGCGACGATCCATTTTCCGGGAACAAAGGCAATCTTGCTATCATGCGCCGAGATGTATATTTTTCCTAACTGATTAAGTGAATCTTTCGCTTTTCTTCCTATTAACTTTACCAAAAAAAGTAGAGCCATAATAGTAAGGGATTGGGGTAACATAAGAAATATAAGCACAACTATAAAAGTGACTATCTTGACCACCACATATATCACACACATTCCACACATAAGACTTAGTTGGTGCACATAGCTCGCTCTTGTGAATATATTGATAATTATTCCATGGGTGGTTTCCTCCACTCTATGCATAAGGCGGATCAAAAGTAGAATTACCAATATCAAAACTCTTATAATTCCAAGATTCCATAACTCTCAAGTAAAAATAAAGATTAAAAAAATCAAATAGTAAAAAAAAGTTCAAGCTTGAAACCTAGCAATATGTACAACTAAAGCTACACCATTAGTTCCCCGGCAACGATGGCGAAATTTGATCAAGCCCAACTATGCCTTATAAAAAGAATAAGTGATCGCATCAAATATAATCTGCTTTATAAGTCCAAAGTCGAATCTCACAGAGAACTAAGACTTAACTACAATTATTAGATATCGCTAAGAAACACAAGTCCAAACAATTTCCTAGTTATAAAATTATAATATTTATTTTTATCTAATTAACTAACAAATACTAGAAAGTAGTAAAACCATTAATTAACAAGGATAAGAATTGGAGACAAGATAAAGGATGTCTAGAGTTATGATTTTCCCTATTGTCGGAATCCTTTCCGCTACATTTCTTATAAGTTTGCCTAAGTTTTCTCTACTGATCATGAGGGCTCTGAGTGTTGTAATTCTCTCCCGAGTAACTACCACAATTTACTAGACATATTCTCTCGAATTACGCTAGCTTGCATTAAATATGACTCACCCCGATTGCACAAAGGTTTTGTTATCCCTACTCACACATTTAAACCCTCAGTATTGAACCCTCATATGCGTTAAGAGTGATATTGTTCAGAAACTACGTAAAAATGCACTCTCTCCCAAGTAATACACACTAAATAGGCGTGGTCGATTGAGAGCTCTTCAACCAACCACAATATAAAGTAGTTGAACAAATAGAGAAAAAGCTACAGCAAATCTATATTAACATAACAGGAAAATTATCCTCCAATAGGTTTCAGCATAACCATTTTCCAGTGGTTATGGGGCTCCAACAAGGATCGGCGCTTAGCCCTCTCTTGTTTGCCTTGGTGATGGATGCTCTAACCCGAAATATTCAAGGGGATGTGCCTTGGTGTATGCTACTTGCTGATGACATAGTCTTGATAGATGAGACGAGGGTCGGTGTTATTGAGAGGTTAGAGGTATGGAGACAGACTCTCGAGTCTAAAGGTTTCGAAATAAGCAGATCTAAGACAGAATACCTGGAGTGCAAGTTTAGCGCCGATCCGAGCGAAGTAGGCAGGGACGTGATGATTGGATCTCAAGTCATTACCAAGAGGGACAATGTCAGATATCTTGGGTCGGTGATTCAGGGGGACGGAGAGATTGACGGGGACGTAACTCATCGTATAGGAGCGGGGTGGGCAAAGTGGAGGCTTGCATCAGGAGTCCTATGTGACAAGAAAGTTCCACATAAACTCAAGGGGAAATTTTATAGAGCTGTGGTTAGACCTGCAATGTTGTATGGGCAGAGTGCTGGCCCGTGAAGAACTCTCATGTTCAGAGAATGAAGGTTGTGGAGATGAGGATGCTCAGTTGGATGTACGGGCTCACCAGGTTATATATGATTAAGAATGAAGTTACTCGAGAGAAGGTGGGGGTGGACCCGGTGGATGAGAAGATGCGAGAAGCGAGGCTGAGGTGGATCGGGCATGTGTGGAGGAGAAGTCCTGATGCCCCGGTGAGGAGTGTGAGCGGATGGTGATTGTCGGCGTTCGGCGAGGCAGAGGGAGGCCTAAGAAGTATTGGGGAGAGGTGATTAGGCATGACATGTCTAGAATGCGGGTTTCCGAGGACATGACCCTTGATAGGAAAGTCTGGAGGTCTAGTATCAGGATTGTAGGATAGGGGCTCCTAGAGTTTTTCGTACTCCTCACCCGGGGTTGGGTGAGGCTTGGCAGGGCTATCCATAGATGATTTGTGTTTTGACTTGTGTCTCCCTTATGGTAGTTATTTATGGTAGTTACTGTATTATATAATTGCATGCTATTTTATTTATATTTCTTATGTTTAGATAATTATTTACGCTATTTCTGATGGAGTTACTAATGCTCTTTTGTTATTGATTTTTCTTCCTTCACTGAGCCGAGGGTCGATTGGAAGCAGCCTCTCTGCCCTTTCCGGTAGGGGTAAGGCTCGTCTACATATTACCCTCCCCAGACCCCACTTTGTTGGACTACACTGGGTAGTAGTAGTTGTTGTTGTTGTATAATAGTATGCATAAATACAATACTAGAATTCATAACTAATAATGGAAAATAGGAAGAAGGAAGTGAAAAACTCGAAGAAAAATTCTCCGCCTTGCTCCTAGTGTGTTCTTGCCTCCTTAGGTCGAATCCCCGGTCTCCTTAGCCTCCTTAAGTCTAAATTATGTCCAAAGTTCTCAAAATACCATTTTTTTCATGTATATATATCAGGTAGGATCGGGCCCAAACAACTACACCTCTCCTACGCGAAAAAGGACACTTTTCCTGGATAGGACGTGCGTGGCCGCGCACCTGGAAGGGTGCCCGCATACTTGGCTACGCACATTTCAAACTTTCTGCCCCATTTGCACGGTCAGTCCACAGTCGCGCACATGCCACAAACTTTTCACCCTGTTCTATTGAGAATTTGAAAAAGATAAAAACATGAAAGTTGTAACCCTTTGAATTATCTTTCCAACCATATATTGTGGAGCCCAAATTGAGTTATGAGGGAAATGTTATGTGTGTTTTACTAAACAGTGCACAATATACCTACTCGATTTTTCGTTCATTCTTAGCTATCATCCATTGATCCCCGAAGACGATCCTAGATTTATTCCTTGAGATTTTACTCAGACTGGAAAGCTTCAAATCACTTGAATTCATTCTATAAAATCTACATAGCTCGAATCACTCATACAAGATATAAAATACACAATTGTTGCAATACACTAGCGATTGAAGCTCAAACTCAATTAAAGTACAGTAAATTAAAGTGTAATAAGTGACTAAAATATGTAATTATAGCCTATCATCACACTGCAACAGAAAGAATGTATTGTAGTTATTCTTGGTTATTATATTTTGATACCGCATTGTAACTTTGAGGTGATGATATTTTAGTGCCTTCTATCATTTATTTCTTACTCCAGATATCATGTGGTTATTCGGTTCTCTATTTCGTTATTGCTTTCCTGCTTATTACTCGTGCAAGTTTATAGTGAATGTCTTGTTATAGCCTCATCACTACTTGGCCAATGTTAAGCTCGATACTTACTGAGTACATGAGGTCAGTTGTACTCATACTACACTACTACATTTCTTGTATAGATCCCAGTGTTGGTCCCATTAGGGCTCAACGATGATTGCTCGGATCTTCTTCTTCCAGGAGACTTGAGATAGTACTGCTTGGTGGTCACAGACCCTTGAGTTCTCTTCCAGTCTTCTATGTTGTTTACACTTTTATTAGACAACTTTGTATTTTCTTTCAGATTTGATATATAGTATTCTAATAGCTTATGTACCTGTGATATCACATTCTAAGGAATAGTTTTTAGACAATCATAGTTATACATTTATTATCCGTTTGTGCTATTTCACACTTTCATTAGTATTAATGCCTATTTTATTTTAAGCTACTTTAGTTATTGTGCTAATTTTGACTTTCCTAGCAAGTGGATATTATGTGCTATCACGATCCTATGGTCGGAATTTTGAGTCGTGATATAGAACCATATGCAGGAATGTATGTATATGAATAAGATATATGCATATATAATGCATATGGATATAGATATAACCATGTATGGATGTATGCATGTATATAAGGAATGATCCCTAAGTAAGATGTATGCCTATATGTACGTATGACAATGGACCCAACATGTAATATGTCCTTCGAATAATCATTATTCCCAAATAAGCATTAAAAGCCATTTCATAGCCTTTAACATGGGTAAAGAAAGCTCAAGTAGTCATACTTCAATTTAAAGAATAACACAAGAATACCAAGTACGGATGTGTGTTCATAGCATACACATGACTACCCGTAAAGCAAGTATGACTGTTTTGCTCAAAGTTATCACATACTTTACAAACATAAAATAATAAAAATAAATTGAAGGCCAATCATAGCAGATCGTAATAATTGAGAGACTAAATGAAAGATACAAGAGGCAAGTGTTATGCATTAGAAAGAGATGTGTAGAGATCTTTTATTGATAGTATTGATTTGGTCTACCTCTCCATGGAGATGTTCAGAGCCTTACAATCATGTTCTCTCTTTTTTCGATAACACTGACGAAGAAGAAGCAGTCCCCCTCTCTATGGTTCCTTCTCTTAGTATTTACAGACATAAGATGTATGAGCTGGCAATGACGGACGTGACTATGCTGAGGTTTTGTCCTTACGATGGTGGATAGGCCATAGCCTTAATGATCGAGTCGATCGATAATCGGGCATCGTGATTAGTAAATGTTCATACCATTTATTAACTATGATTTAGCTTAGGATATAATTAATCTCGGGGTCATATTTTGACCCATACAGTTAGTCCCTCCGCTTATTGAGGTCGTGCCTTGACCGAGCTCGATGAGCGGACTTCTCCGACTTCGGTTTCGGTCGAGGTCAATAATAGTCGTAGCCATTTTCATGTGGGCATTTATTCCATTGAAATTGATAGCCTTGGCCATTTTGTGTCAATGGCCTTGGCCATGCAGGTGTCTTCGGCCGTAGTTGAGTCACTTGCATACATATTGGGGATGTCATTTATTCATTGGAGATGGTCGTAGCCTCAATACTGTAGACGGCCTTAGCCATTTTTATACTAAAGATGATCATAACCTTACAATTTTGAACAGACTTAGCCGCAATGGATTCAAGTTTGTGATCTTGGTTGTATTTCGTTGTTCTTAAATGTTCATTCTTGGGAGAGGGACGTAGCCATGTGCACGTTAGGAATGTCTGTAGCCGTTTTGCATATATGGGTTGGTCGTAGCCTTTTATACTTTGGAGATATTATCTTTTCGACGTCCTTTACCCTTGTACGGTGCCGATGTTATTTAAACATCATGGTCAGGGAGAGTACGGACATACTTGCC
The DNA here is from genome assembly GCA_034376525.1 of Nicotiana benthamiana. NCBI lineage: Eukaryota > Viridiplantae > Streptophyta > Magnoliopsida > Solanales > Solanaceae > Nicotiana > Nicotiana benthamiana. The sequence continues at coordinate 49,791,726 of CM067338.1, read as the reverse complement.
ATGCATTTCGACGAAGTCCAAAATTTTGGAGGTGCGCATGATGTTATTGAAACGTTCTCGGGTCATTATAAGCGTTCTGAAGACGAACCACGGTTGGTGGCTGAAAAGCCGCTTCATGGACTTTTGTCATAATGATTTCTATATAACCGAACCATTTTGCGGTTGGGTAATTAGTTAATGATAACAATTGGAATTCGTGAGAGCCACTTGTGTTGCTTATAAATAAGGGCCTGAAGAATTTTCCTTGCTTAGTCAGTTCATCTTTTCTCTTGCTGTTCGATTGTCGTAATATTCACCTTTCTTCGTCGTTTCTTACTTCTTTATGAATTTTAAATCAAAATGGCAAGTATTTCCTCTAAAAATGTTACTCAAGCAAGTCCTCCGGCCAACCTTCCGGTGGCGGAAGAGTCCTTTCCGATAGTAAAAGGTGCAGAACCGGGAAAGCCAATGGGGTTCCATCGGTTAGTAATATCCTTTCCTTGCCCAGAGGTCCGGCAATCGATTTCACTGCTGATGAGGGGGAAGATCAGGTGAACGAAGCCCCACTGATGGGATAAGTCGGGATTGGTCAGTTACAGGAGCAGTTGAGCATTTCCTGCTTTGATGATATTTCCCTCGATAGATGCGAGGAGAGGGTCCACATCGACCGTAGGGGGTATTGCATTTTCTACACTTATCTTTTTAGATTGGGATTCAGAATCCCTCTTCCGATGTTGGTGGTGGACTTTTGTTGTTATTACAGGGTGTGCCCTGGCCAGCTCGTTCCCTCCCTCTACAAGCTTTTTGCTATGCTCATTAAGTATGCAGAGTTGGCCTGAAGGGAGATCACATTGCAGCACGTGCTGACCCTCTACACCCCTGAAAGGATCCATGGAACAATGATTCGGGTCGTTCCTCATGGGGCAAGGGGCTTGACTGCGGAGTTAGATGATTCGGTCGAGCCTCCAACTTACAACAATTTCTTCTACATCAAGACTGAACATTTGGTGGCGTGTGCTACTGAGTTCCCAGAGACGTGGAACCATACATGTAAGTCTTTTATTCGTCGATTCTACCCTCCCTCTTTTCTTATGTCTTGTTCTATAAGTGTTTTAACTTTGCCTCATTTTTGTAGCTGAACAACCGTTGCTGGCTCCTCTACCCTGCATTCGTGAATGGGTCGAGGCCGTACTTCCTCAGACAGCAGGGATCGTACGTGGCCGTCTTTCTGGGAAAGGAACGGTCTTAGACCTGCTTCTAGTAAGAATTCTGGCTTTATTTGGTCGCGTTCTTGTTTTATTCCATTTGGCCTCTTCTCAACTTTGTTCTTTCTTTGATCAGGGAGGGCGCGCCGCATGAGGGCCCCTCAACTAGCTTTTCGCAAGCCGGGCGCGACCGCACAGCTTGTGACAATGCCGGCACCACCGCCAATTCGAGGGAGACTTTGGTTGAATCTTCGGCGGCTCATCCCACGCACGGTCCGCACCACGGGCCGAAGAATTATCAGGGATCGTATGCCCTACGGCGGAGTTGCCTCCGAACGAGGATGGGGAGGAGGGGGAGAGGCTGTTGATCAGGCAAAGAAATGCATTTACACCAGCTCTGGTGGTGATAAACTTGGATTTCCCACCATCGGATGCGAAGGGGAATGTGGCGGCGGCGGCGCCTACCCTTGAGGGCAGGCACTCAATGGGGGTTGCCCCGGTTGGCTCAGTTTAAGGTGATGCTATCGTTTCGGCGATTCAATAAACCGTTCTAGTTGTTGAGAGGGGAGGTAGTTCCTTAGAAATAATTTTAGTTGGAGAATTAAGTGCCAATGTGTTGGCGGGGGCAGGAGCCTCTCAACTTCTCGGTCAGCGTACGGAGGGAGGGCACCGTATGCAAAGGGTCTAAATCCAAGTCCGAAATGGACCATCATGATGTCCGTATTCTTCAAGAAGGCCACGCCCGCACAATGGCGCAAGCGCAAGGGCAGTTCCTTTATGTTGAGATTCCTACGTGCAGAACATGCTGCTTCAAGAGGAGAACTTGGTGCGATTTTCGATGTGTCGTGCTTGGAGGTGGAAAATATGTCGCTGAGGGGCATAACGGACTTTGGGTTGATGGGTGAATTGGCCGCGCACGGCCTGAAGGTACGTATAGTGACTTTAGTTTGTCTTCTAATTTTTTTTGTTTTACTTAGTCTATTTTTCTGTTCTGATTGCCGCTTAATTTTTGTAGCTATTTTTGTTGGAGGTGGAGAACTTCCGCTGAGCTAATGACCACTCAAGGATCTATTAATGGGCGTTGGAGAAGTACCTCCACTATCGGAATCGATGTCGCGAGATGCGTGAGTGCTTGAGGAATGACCCCCAAAATTGGGACCTCGTCGAAGAGCTGGCTAGGTGGGAACTTCAAATGCAGCAGACCCTTGGCAGGTTTAACGCTCTTGAGGAGAAGCTTCATCATAAAGGCGAGGAAATGGAGGCCAAGAGGAGGGCTGCTAGTGAGAGGGAATGCCAGGATCGAGCCAGGGCGGCAGAGGCTTTTGAGACTTTGACTAGGCAGGTGGTCGCTTTGGAAGCCGAGATCGTTACTTTGAAGATGCAAGCAAGGGACGCTTTGTCTAGGGTTGGGACAATTGAGATTGTGGGTCGCATTCGCGAATGGGAGCGGGAACTGGAGAGGGCTGCTGTGGCCTTTCGAGAGGGAGCGCTCGAGGAATGCATTGGTGTCTATGAACGGGATGCCCAGATTGCGGCGGATCGGATTACGGCCTTAGAGGCCGAGAATCAGCGCTTGAGGGATCAGGCTTCCTCATTTGGCTCGTAGTCTTTGAAAGTTTTCTGAGGCCCAACTTGATGTGTACAAGCGATTGTGGGTTGTCGGTATTGTGCCTTAAGCCTCTTATGAAGAAGTCTGCCAAAAGGCTTGTGAGGTCTGTTCGACTGCGGCTTTGATCCAGCTACGCTAAGGGTTGATGATGGTGCTGAGGGCATTGGGGATGCAAATGGTGGCACGGCTGGCACCGAATGAAAAGCATTTGTGTTATCTTTTTCTTGTTTTCGTTGTTGCTTGGCTAACTCCTTTTTTTTGTTTTCTTTTCTTTCTTTCTCATTTACCAGCCTTGGCCGGGTGTAAGCAAGGATTACTCTTTGTAAATAAAGATATAAATATATGCGAATTCACTTTCCTTTATTCTGCCTTGTGTTTATTTTGTACTTTTCATGTTCCGTAGTTTTTTTCTTTTTGCACACGTTCAAGGGGCATTTGCCTTAAGAGTTTTTCTGGCAGGTGTGTTTATCCTCCTATGACTTTGGTTTTGGTAACATCGATGGCCTTGACCATGATGGCGTTGATGGCTTTGGCCAGGTAGGTGACTTCGACTGTTGTCGAGTCGTTTGCTTGCCTTAGTGAAAAAACTAGGCCAGCTGCTAGCATCGATGGCCTTAGCCATGATTAAACATTTTTTGCTTATCATTTTCCTTACTTGGTGTGAGAAAGTTGTAGCCATTATTTGGCGATGGTGGCACATAGCCTTAGTCCTAGTTCGGGCGCGGTCGAACTACTGGCCGTGAAGGTAGGAAACGCGACCTTGCAATTCGACCGGGGCCAACCTTTACGTGGCCCAAATCTTAGTTCAAGTTAAGCGTACTTACTTGAATGGAGAGGGTGCTTAACTTGTTTCTTCGTTCATTGAGGAACATGACTTGCTGCATCCAGTGCTGAGGGCGCTTGGCCTGAGTATTGGTTCAACTTGTAGTTGAATTTTTGGCTAATGCACGTAGCTTGGTCTTGGTTCGACCGTAGTTGAATCTTGCAATTATTGATGGTCAAGGCGTATAGCCTGTGTCCCAGTTTAACATGCAGTTGAAATTATGGGTCAAGGCGTGTATCGTGAGTCGTTGTTCAACCGTAGTTAAATCTTGCAATTGTTGATGGTGAAGGCGCATAGCCTGAGTCCCACTTCAATGTGTAGTTGAATGTTTTAGGTGAAGGCGCGTAGCCTGAGTCGTTGTTCAACCGCAGTTGAATTTTTGGGTGAAGGCGCGTAGCCTAAGTTGTTGTCTAACCGTAGTTGAATCTTGCAATTCTTGATGGCGAAGGCGCATAGCCTGAATCCCAGTTTAACTTGTAGTTGAACTTTATGGGTGAAGGCGCGTAGCCTGTCGTTGTTCAACCGTAGTTGAATCTTGCGATTCTTGATGGCGAAGGCGCAAAGACTAAGTCCCATTTCAACTTGTATTTGAAATATTTAGGTGAAGGCGCATAGCCTGAGTCGTTGTTCAACCGTAGTTGAATTTTTACAATTTTTGATTGCGAAGGCGCGTAGCCTTAGTCCCAGTTCAACTTGTAGTTGAACATTTTAGGTGAAGGCGCGTAGCCTCAGTTGTTGTTCAACCGTAGTTGAATTTTTGGGTGAAGGCGCGTTGCCTGAGTCATTGTTCAACCGTAGTTAAATCTTGCAATTCTTGATGACGAAGGCGTATAGCCTGAATGCCAGTTTAACTTGTAGTTGAATTTTATCGGTGAAGGCGCGTAACCTAAGTCATTGTTCAACCGTAGTTGAATCTTGCAATTCTTGATGGCGAAGGCGCATAGCCTGAGTCCTAGTTCAACTTGTAGTTGAACTTTTTAGGTGAAGGTGCGTAGCCTCGGTAGTTGTTCAACCGTAGTTCAATTTTTGCAATTCTTGATGGCGAAGGTGCATAGCCTGAGTCCCAGTTCAACTTGTATTTGAACTTTATGGGTGAAGGCGCGTAGCCTGAGTCGTTGCTCAACCGTAGTTGAATATTTGCAACTCTTGATGGCGAAGGCGCATATTCTGATTCCCAGTTCAACTTGCAGTTGAACGTTTTAGGTGAAGGCGCGTATCCCGAGTCACTGTAGTTGAATTTTTGGGTGAAGGCGCGTAGCCTGAGTTGTTCAATTGTAGTTGAATCTTGCAATTCTTGATGGCGAAGGCGCATATCCCGAGTCCCAGTTCAACTTGTAGTTGAATTTTTTAGGTGAAGGCGCGTAACCTGAGTCGTTGTTCAACCGTAGTTGAATTTTTGCAATTCTTGATGGCGAAGTCGCATAGCCTGAGTCACAATTTAGCTTGTAGTTGAACGTTATGGGTGAGGAGCGTAGCCTGATTCATCGCTCAATCGTAGTTGAATTTGTGCAACTCCTGATGGCGAAGGCGCATAGCCTGAGTCCCAGTTCAACTTGTAGTTGAACTTTTTAGGTGAAGGGGCATATCCTGAGTCGTTCAACCGTAGTTGAATTTTTGGGTAAAGGCGCGTAGCCTTAGTCGTTGTTCAATCATAGTTGAATCTTGCAATTCTTGATGGCGAAGGCTCATAGCCTCAGTCCCAGTTCAACTTGTAGTTGAACTTTTTAAGTGAAGGCGTGTAGCCTGAGTCGTTGTTCAACCGCTGTTGGATTTTTGAGTGAAGGCACGTAGCCTGAGTCGTTGTTCAACCGTAGTTTAATCTTGCAATTCTTGATGGCGGAGGGGCACAGCCTGAGTCCTAGTTCAACTTGTAGTTGAACGTTTTAGGTGAAGGCGCGTATCCTGAGTCATTGTTCAAACGTAGTTGAATTTTTGCATTTCTTGATGGCGAAGGCGCATAGCCTGCGTCTCAGTTTAACTTATTGTTGAACTTTTTAGGTGAAAGCGCGTAGCCTGGGTCTTTTTATGTCGGTGTTTGAGAGTCAAATCTCGTTTGGAGGGTTCCTTCTCTTAGTATTTATAGATGTAAGATGTATGAGCTGGCAATGACGGCCGTGACTATGCTGAGGTTCTGTCCTTATGAGGGCGGATATGCCATAGCCTTAATGATCGAGTCGACCGATAATCGGGCATCGTGATTAGTAAATGGTCATGCCATTTATTAACTACGAATTAGCTTAGGATATAATTAATCTCGTTAATTATCTCGGTATCATATTTTGACCCATACAGTAACAACAATCTCCAGAATTGTTCATCATGCTCAAAATAAGGTATCATTGGTCTCAATATCCACTCTAGCATGATCTATTGTGCTCACGTATTCAATCAATTGAGTGAAACATAGAATCAAGTAGAACACACAATTAGAGCATAAAGCAATCTAGAATCTATCCTCGAGCATGAATATCCAGGGTACACGTATATACTCTCGTAATCTCGTATATATACCACCCCTGTATGTAGCAAACAATATCAATTATTGAGAAAAATCAACAAAAATCAACCCGGGCCCGTGTGCTCAAAAGCCGAAAACGATACCTAATCTCAATGATCCATGGCCTTTCGAGTCAAAATATGTTATTAAATTCTAAAATTGAATCCAAATTTTTACTCAACTTCGCAAAATACACTCTCTTAAATTGGATGAAAACACCAAATTTCATCTCAAATTTTAAAATTTTGGGTGTTAATAATTCATGTACATCTGTGAAATAAGACCAAAAATGAGTAGAAACCACATACCCCTTAGTATTTTATGAAAATATCCAAGAAAAACATCCCTCTCTAAATGGTGTGCTTATATTTCTTATCTTACCCCAATCCCTTACTATTATGGCTCTACTTTTTCTGGTAATGTTAATAGGAAGAAAAGCGAAAGATTCACTTAATCAATTAGGAAAAATATACATCTCGGCGCATAAGAGCAAAATACTCTCGGCGCATGATAGCAAGATTGCCTTTGTTCCCGGAAAATAAATCGTCGCGGCGTAATGTGGCTGTCACTACTACTCAAATTGTAACCCCAGCTCATGGTGTTACAAAGGAACTCGAACAACTGACGTTTGGTAATTTCCTTCCTCAGAATTCCAATCGAAAGAGATGATGCATGCAGATGGTGTTGAGAATGAATTACTACCTCCGATGAACAAAATTGAAGTGCCTACTAGTCTTGCTATGAGACGCTTACAGTTCTCAGATGCAAGTGGATCTGAGAAATCAATTCCGACTGCTGCCGAGGTTGTGCGAGGTAATCGCAATGCTCAAATGGGTAAACCACTCTCGTTCGTGCCTCCTACTGACGGAGATGGTAAAAAGGTTGTCAAAATTAGTGAAGATGGTTTTAAATCTCAGGTGGATTACTGGAATATTGCTTTAATTGGTTACATAATTGGAGATAATCCCACTGAGAATACTATGGAAAATTTTGTGCTGCATGTGTGGAACTTTGTTTCTAAACCCCAGATTTTGATTCATTTTGAGGGCTATTGCATCTTCCGATTCAATAGTATAGAGGACAGAGATCTAGTCATTCAATCTGGACCTTATTCATACAGGAATAAACCCATGGTATTGAAGCCTTGGAAAATTGACTTCTCCTTTCAGAAGGATATACTGAGTACTATCCCTGTGTGGATTCGATTTCCTGGACTACCGGCGGGCTATTGGTCTATTGAAGTATTGAGTAAAATGGCTAGTGCAGTGGGTAAACCATTGTACACAGACAAATTCACAGATCACTCTGAGAAAATTTCTTTTGCTCGAGTTCTAGTGGAGGTAGATGCTGCCCATTCTCTCCCTGATCAGATAGAGATTGAGACTCCATTTGGCCTTAAGATTCAGTTGATTGAATATGATTGGATGCCTAGTTTTTGCAATCACTGTCTGAAATTTGGACATGATTCTATTGATTGTTGGTGTAATGCTAACAACGATGTAGAGCAGGATTTGGGGGAACAAGGTAAGACAAGAAGACAGAGGCCCAGATTGAAAAAGCAAGCAAAAGCTACTAAGCAAGAGTGGCTTGTTAAACAGCCTCTAGCTAGTACAGATTTACAGGTAAGCTTGTCATTGCAACCTGAACATAACAAGGAGAATGAGAAGCTGGGGAATAACACTACTAGTATGGCTATAGTTCAACAGAATGCACAGCAAGGCCCTGACATTCAGGAAAGGAATGAGATAGTAATCAATGAACCCAATGTCAACGGTGAAGTTATGGTAGATAAATGCAATAAGGGGAAGGCTATTATTGATGTATTAGATGCCGGTAGAAGGGGCCAACGGATTGATCCGGGGCCTTCTCAGAGTATATTTCCTAATGGTCTATGATTATAGTCACTTGGAACATTTGGGGGCTAAACCAAGCCCATAAGCATAAAGAGTTGAAAACCTTTCTTGCTTTAAATGAAGTAGATGTTATGGGATGTCTTGAGACTAGAGTGAAGGAACACAAAGCAAAGAAGATTCAAGATAAGATTGCAAAGGGATGGAAGGTCCAATGCAACTATTCAAAGGCTGTGAATGGGAGGATATGGCTACTCTGGAAACCTCACATCCAGGTTCAAATTTCATGTATGACTGACCACCTTATTCAGTGTTTCTTAGAAGACCCTAAAAGTCAAATCAGAACTAATTTAACTATCATCTATGCTCATAATACTGCAAGCCTTAGAGACCAGCTGTGGAGTGACCTAAGGAAAGTATATGTTCCCAGTCAAGATTCTTGGTCGTTGAGTGGAGATTTTAATTCTGTCTTATGTTCTGAAGATAGAATTGGATCTCATGTTACTGATGCTGAAGTTAGAGGTTTTAAAGATGTCATTGCTGACCTTCAACTCACTCGTCTTAGAGTTAAAGGGTGGCATTACACTTGGACAAACAAGCAAGGAACTACCACTAGGGTCTATAGCAAGATTGATTGGGCTTTGGGCAATTTCCAGTGGATACAGCAATATGGTCATCTAGATGCTGACTTCATGAATCCATCAGTCTTTGATCATTCTCCTATTCTTATCAAATTGGGAAATCAAAAGCTCCTGCATTAAACCATTCAGACTTTATCTTGCTATTATGGAGAACCCTTAGTTTCATACCATACTACAACAGGCCTGGGGACAGGAATGTGAAGGAACACCTATGCAGCAGGTATGGAATAATTGAAGACCATGAAACAGCACTTATAGGAGTTAAATGTCCATATAGCTTCATACAAGCAGAAACTTGTCCAGGCTAGGGAGACACTGGGTATTGTTCAGTCTCAGTTGTAGCACAGTCCACTATCACAGTCTCTGTTTACTGAGGAAAGAGCAGCATTAGAAGAAATTGAGAAATGGAGTTGTGTGGAGGAACAAATTATGAGGCAGAAATCCAAGGCTTGCTGGATTGATTATGGTGATGCCAATACAAAATATTTCCATGCCCAGTGGAAGATCAGAACATGCTAGAATAGCATTACTTCTATCTACACTGATACAGGTCTGAAACTCACAGATCCCTTATCTGTGGAGCAGGAGTTCATAAAGGTTTTCCAATCATTGATGGGGGAGTGTGTTGATGAGCTGCCTTGTGTCAACACTGCTGTTATCAAAGAAGGACAATGTCTAACTTTATCACAGCAAAGAATGCTAATTCAGGAGGTTACTTTGGAAGAAATTACAGAAGCACTAAAAGATATGCCAAAGGACAGAGCACCAGGTGTGGATGGATTCCCTGTGGAATTCTATACTAGAAACTGGGAGATAGTAAAGGATGATATACTAGCAGCTACAAAGTATTTCTTCTCCACTTGCAAAATGCCTCACATGATCAACACCACTGCTATTGCCCTTGTCCTTAAAGTCAGAGCTCCCACAACTGTTAAAGACTATAGACCTATAGCTTGTTTTTCTACTGTTTATAAATTCATCTCCAAAGTTATTACTAGGAGAATGAAGCATTGTAGATAATATTCTGCTTAGCCATGAGATCTTCAAGGGTTATTCAAGGAAATGAGTTTCCCCAGATGCGTCTTGAAGGTGGACTTGAGGAAGGCTTATGATACCCTGTAGTGGAGCTTCCTTAAACAGATCCTTATTGACCTTGGGTTCCCTGCTAAGTTTATTCACTGGATAATGTCTTGTGTAACTTCTATTTCTTACTCTCTAGTATTGAATGGTGGACTAACAAAGCCCTTCACTGCCAAGAGAGGTATTAGAAAGGGTGACCCTATGTCACCTTATCTATTTGTCCTGGCTATGGAGTACCTGAATAGGATATTGGGACAGTTGCACAAGAATAGGACTTCAATTTCCATCCCAAATGCAGAAAACTTAACTGCACTCATGTCTGTTTTGCTGATGATCTCCTTATGTTCTGTCGAGCTGATATTGTTTCCATCCAGATTTTACATGAGGCTTTCCTTAAGTTCTCTGAAGCTTCTGGACTACAAGCTAATATTAGCAAAAGTGCAATTTACTTGGCTGGAGTGCAGCAGAGTACCAGAGAAGAAATCATAGAGTCATTGGGGTTCACAGAGGGACAGCTTCCATTCAAATATTTGGGGATACCCCTTGATTCTAAAAAACTTGCCATCTATCACTACTTGCCTATGATAGAGAAGATTACAGATAAAATTACAAGTTGGTCAGCTAAGATGCTCTCTTATGTAGGGAGATCTCAACTGATTAAGGCTGTCATTTTGGTATTCAGACTTACTGGGCTCAAGTATTCATTCTGCCAAAAAAAGTACTGAAAGCCATTGAAGCAATCTGCAGAACTTTCTTGTGGACAGGTTTTGCTAATCTATCTAAAAGGGCTCTAGTCAGCTTATTGGGTAGTTAGGAAGATACTGGAAAGGAGAACTGCTATAATGGATAATCAGAAGCTACAGGGGGATCTTTTTAGCAGATTGACAGGAGTATGCAAAATGGATAAATTCATGATTCAGAAACTCTACCTTACAATGATTCCAAGCTTCAACAAGGTTGAATGGAAGAATCTGATGATGACTACAAATGTCCAACCTCGGCATAAATTCACTGTATGGTTAGCTGCACAGCAAAGACTTCCTACAGTTGACAGATTGCAGACATTTGGCATACAAGTTCCTGTAACTTGTGTGTTCTATAATCAGAATGTTGAAGGGTTTAATCATTTGTTCTTTGAATGCTCAATCACTAGAAGACTATGGTCCAGACTCTGTTGTTGGCTGGGGCACCACAGAACTGTTGGTACTTGGGAAACAGAGCTGCAATGGATTTACAGCAAAGCAAGGAGCAAAATGTGGCACAATGCTATTACAGCCTCTGTTTTTGTCAATACAATTGCTCTTATCTGGAGGGAGAGGAATAACATTCGATTTGATGGGAAAGTATATGTGGAAGAGAAAATATGCAGAGAAGTTGCTCTACTTATTCATATTCGTGGCAGGAACTGTCGACGATGGCAAAAAGGCTTGCGGCAACTTAATTGTTTTCCTTAGATATAGTCTAATAGATATCCCTATGCTGAGTTGGCATTTGTGCTTATTGATAGTTGTCTTAGTATAGAAGATTGTCTGTAAATGAGTAGCAGCTAGTCCAAGCTTCTACTATAAAACTTACATTGTACATTCCTTTGATATTAATTAAATATAACAGTTATACTCAAAAAAAAGTTAATAGGAACAAAGAACTCTGGGAAGCTGACTTGAAGGAGATCAAATATATGTTAAAGTATTTCATGGAACTATATGATAAGAAACCACTGTAGATGTAAATACAAGATGCAATTATTCTCAACTTGGAGGCTCAAGCGAATGCATTAATGGAACATTGTAAAGCACAAGTTTACACTCTGGATAGTAGCCAATATGAGCATGAATTGGCTATAGAAATTTCCATTATAATAGAGGAGTTGAGAGTAAATATGACCAAACCAATCAACTAGAGTTAAGGATGTCGATGTTGTAGAAGAGATACTAGAGTCAACCAAGGACATTGAAAATACATATTTAGTCTAGTGTTATTGGTATTGGGGATGCTGATAGTCCTAAAGTTCATGTTGTTGAGCGTATTGGTCAACACTCCAAGTGTTTTTCCATATTGTGTTTGGATGATGATATAGAAATAGATTTATCCGAGCCACTTGAGGAGTCAAGCAATGAGGAACAATGTACCTATGTTTTGGAATTCTTCATGCTAGAAAGTCGAGATTACACACCTCATCTAAAGGTCAACAAGTGCATAATAGTACATTATTTTATTGGTTTGGTCAAATACGTTCCACCACCCAGGAGCACAATTATAAGCTTGAATCAAAAGTTGGGTCCAATTCATAAGTTCAAAGTGGAGGCAAAAGGTGGTTCATGTCGTGCCGCAACATTAAATCAAACGCTTGTTGGGAGGCAACCCAGCTTTACTACTTTTTCTATTTTTGAATTATTTTTCTTAATTGTATTATTTTGTAGTATCGATGTTTGATTTTCTAGGAGTATGGAAAGCAAAGCTATTGGAAGGATACAACACTGGACCAGATGGTTGGAACTAAGTGTGAGGTATCCATATGAAGGACCAAGCCCGGGAGAAGTTTGAGTACCCATGAGCTGCTAATGCTTCGGACTTTGGCCTACAGGGGAGTTTATTTTACCCTCTTATTAGTTATGGTGTGCATTAGGGACAATACACCATTTTAAGTGTGGGGTGAAGAGATTGTCTGGGTGACTTTCTATGCTATTTTAGCTGTGTTAGTTTAATTGAATAATACTTTTTAGAAAAATTAAAAAAAGGTTTGAAATTTCCCCAACGATGGATATCCTAGACAGTTTTCTTGAGGGATTTAAGTCTACAAAAAATAGATTTTCTTTGTAGGTAGTGTAGTAATTCCCCTTTGGTTTTTTTGTACTACAATTCTTTTCCAAGGGTTTTGTTTGAACCGGGTGTTGTATAGTTAGTTTTCTTTTGGGGAGTAGGATCCACTGTGATATAAATTGAGTTGAAGCAATATCTCTTGACTTTGTTATGCCTTGAGAATAGTAAGTACTTTGGGTATAACGCCTAGACTCAGTTTTTACTCTTGTATAAGTACCTTAAATTGTATGTTCTTAACTTTTAACTGCTTTGACTAGAGTAACGCCTAGACTAAGTTTTGACTCTTGTATAAGTACCTTAAATTGTGTGTTCTTAAGTTTTATCTACTTTTACTAGAGTGTCTTGATGATACAATCTTTAGTGAGTCATATGTCATGTGCGTGTGAGGCTTCTTGTATTATGTGAATTGCATTTGTTATGTATCGTTGCTAACCCCTTTGAGCATGTAATCATGTTTCTTGGCAACCACATTACAAGCCTACTCATTTGTCTGAATTAACCATATATTTGAACCTTTTCACCTCTCATAAGCACTTGAATAATTATGAACTTTGTAAAAGTTAAAGTGTGGGATTGGTTTGGCTTTTTGAGTGGAACTAATGAGATAAGAAGAAAGGTGCATTGTTTTAAAAAAGTAAGAGCCACTTGAAATGAAAAAAAAATGAAAGAGAGAAAGAGTTGTATCGTTGTGAAAATAGTGGTGACCCTTGATATAAAGGTGCTTAAATAGTTGGGAGTTAATGTATATAATATGAAGGTGGAGTTATGAGTTAACATATGTGTGGGTTTCAAGTGCTAAAGTGTATGTATTAAAGTGCTTAGGGAGGTGTAGTCACTCTTATATCTAAATGTATCCTACCCATCCCGAAACCTACATTACAACCAGTTAAAAGTCCTACTTGGTCTTTGACTGAATGAGCTCAATTAGTAGAGTAGTACATTACGGGGTGAGCCTATGGTGCATCTTTTGTGGCACATGAATGTCGTTTCTGAGAGTGAGTTTGTAGGCATATAAAATTTACTTAAATTAAATCCATTAAATAATTTGGACTATCTTTTAAATTCAGGATATATTGGTCCAAATAAATATTATGGGCTAATATATAAATGAATTAATTATATGGGTCCTATATATGGATTAAATAAATGAGTCTTAATCCATTAGACTAGCCCATTTAATTGGGCAAAAGTGATGAGCCTACTTCATTAAGCCCATGATGACATCTTCCTAGAGGCCCAGCTTGGTGTCACGTGTCAAATGACGTGGCACGCCAAGTTAAACAGAAGAGACAATAGGATCATGCAACGTCTCAAAATAAGAAGGCATGCCTAGTCACATTGAAAGGCCAATGAAATTATGCCACATGTGCAAGTGACATGTTGTGGCCAATCAAATACAGCCATGTCACACTTCAATTTGATTGGTCGAAAAGAGTTTGTTCTTATCATGACTCCTCCCTTCCACACCTATAAATAGGGGTCTTCATAAGTTAGAAAGACACCCAGAAGTTATAATAAGAAGCAAGAGAGAGCTTGTGGATCAAATGCAACAAATTTCTCTACAAGTTTCAAGCTTCAAGCAATCAAGTTCAAGCTCAAGAATGAAGAACAAATTAAGTTCAAGCTCAAGAATGAAGAACAATCAAGTTCAAGCTCAAGAACGAAGAACAAATCAAGATCAAGTTCAAGAAATCAAGCTCAAGCTCAAGAACAAGATCATGGTTCGTGGAAACAAACATAGATTCAAAGATCATGATCAAGATCAAGTTAAAAGGCCCTTGAATTTATTTACTTTTGAAAAGAAGAATCAGAGGATACATAGAGATTGTAACACTCAATTATTCGAAATCAAATACTACGATTGTTGCAATATTTTCCGATCTTGATTTTATTTTCTCAACGCAAATTTATTGTCTAGAAATTCTGGCACACCTAGTGGGAAAATCTCTACCTCTCATCTCATATTTTCAATCACCAAAGTTCAGGAATATTGAAATGGCTTTGAATAAAATCAACTCCAGATCAATATCCACCATGGCTGCTAACTCAAGGTTCTATGCTGATGCGGAAAACATCCTCGATGTTACCTTTGGAAGCTTCAGAGTAGTTAGGAGGAGCAAAGAAAGCTCTTTAAAATAACAAGCACCAAAAATGTTGTCTGCATCAACCCCTGTTTACAGATCTTCACCCTCAAAAGGAGCCAGATCTTCCACAAACGCATCTGAAGGAGGAAGCGATGTTGCTGAAAAGATCAAGAAAACTTTTGCTCTGCTTGACTTCTCAGAATCCAAGAACTCTGTAGTGAAGGAAGATGATGATGCTTCAAGTGATGGATCCTCCCCACTTACACCGCATAGCATAAGCCAACCAAGGATACATCTGTATGAAAATCATGCTACTATCAATCGTCCACGACAATCATGCAAGCCATAGTGACAAACACTTCATCTATAGAAGAGCAGTTGGAAAATTTGATGGAGCAGTTGGAAAATTTGATGGAAGCAATCGCCGGCTTGACAAAATGCATGCAGAATTAAGAGGCTAGAATTGACAAGCTAATAGACAGGGTGGGAATCATGATGGAAGAAGAATCCACCCATGTAACCGGAAAGCATCCAGAGGTTCTAGGTAGTTACTCTCTCCCGAGACGAGAAGCATCCACAAAGGCTATCCATGTCTCATCTGATGGACTTTGTTGAGATATGTTATACTGGGACTTATGGAGATTACCTCGTCAGGCAGTTTTTCTTCTCATTAAAAGGAAATGCTTTTGATTGGTAACAGACCTCGAGGATGGATCTATTGATAGTAGGGATCAACTAGAGCAAGACTTCCTCAATCGCTTTTATAGAACAAGACGCATTGTGGGTATGATAGAGCTTACAAATACTCGTCAACAAAAGAGGGAACCAGTTATCGACTTTATCAATCATTGGAGGAATGCAATCCTCAACTGAAAAGACATGCTTAGTGAAGCTTTAGGCATAGAGATGTGCATCCAAAGCATGCATTGGGTATTGCACTAGATCTTGCAAGGTATCAAGCCTAGAACATTTGAAGAACTTGCAACTCATGATCATGACATGGAATTGAGAATAGCCTCCACTGGAAATGAAAGACTTCCCATTTATGAACCTCGCAAAGCGAATGACAAGAAAGAAGTCAGGAAGTGGGGAAAGTTCATGCCCAAGTCTGAAAGCAAAGAATCTATGAATGTCAATACGTCACCTATGAAGTTCAAAGATGAAGGTGAGCAAGAACCAGAGTATGAAATCTACTTATTTACAAGACAAGCCAAGTGGAAAGTTGACTCAAAAAGAAATGCAGGAGAAAGAGTACCCATTCCTCGATTATGATGTGCTAGCCATTTTTGAAGAACTCCTCGAGTTAAATCATATTGAGCTTCTGGAGATGAAACAACCAAATAAAGCTGGGAAATCAAATGACCTAAATTACTGCAAATATCACCGACTTGTAAGCCACCCTATGGAGAAATGCTTTGTCTTCAAGGATAAAGTCATGGACTTTGCTCACGAAAAGAAGATCATGCGTGAAGATGAGAAAGGAAGTGCAAACCAAGTCTCTATCACCTTTGGCTCATTCAGTCTGAATGAATTATGTGGTTTTAAAGAAAGTAAAAATGAAGAATTACTGGAGAGCGACAAAGTTGAAGTCAATCAACGTGATGATGATGAAGGTTGGACATTGGTGACTCGTCGTACTCACCAGAAAAGGAGCCCATGAAAAGAATGAATAGAACAACCAACAAGGAAGATTATGGTATAAAGAACAACGAAAAAGAATCAGTTAGGCATTTGAAGAAAGCAAAAATGGAGATGCACCATTCTCAAAAGCCACGAAATCCAGTGACCTTGGAGGAGTTTTTACCAAATTGATCCCACACGAAGATTTCCCATGAGGGAATTGATGCATCTTATTGCCATGCTGACAAACAGGAAGAAAAGAGTGATGACCTACCATTGGCACCATCTTCGAAAAAGCCCATCGAGTCCACTCCTCAAGAAGTTAATGCTTGTGAGTAAACGGTCACATTCACATTCACAAATGACGATCTTTTGCTAGGTGACACTCCTCATAACTGCCCATTGTACCTAGTTGGCTATATGCGCAATGAAAGGATAAATCTGATTATGGTTGATGGAGGATGCTCGGTGAACATTTTGCCAATCCACACTGTGAAAAAACTTGGTATTCCCATGAAAAAACTCTAAGAAAGTCGTGTGATAATCCAAGGATTCAACCAATGGGGGAAAAGAGCCATAGGCGCGATCACGCTGGGAATCACTATTGAAGATATGCAATCAAGTGCATGGCTTCATGTGATCGATGCGAAGACTTCATACAATGTTTTTCTTTGGAGGCATTGGATATATGAGAATCAAGTAGTTCCATCTACCTACCATCATTTTTTAAAATATTACGAGGGTGAAGTCGAGAAGACGATAGTTGCTGATGGTGAGCCATTCACCGAGGCTGAATCACACTTCGCCGATGCAAAGTTCTTCTTGAAGAACCGCATTATGAAGGAGCTGAAAGCTGATGATGGCATGAAAAGCAAGAATAAAGATCCCTCAACTATAAGAGAAGAGGTGACTACTGGTGAAGCCAAAGCTGTTAGTAAGGAGGTACATTCCAACGCGAATCAATCTTATAGAGGGAATATTACGTCTTATGGCAAGAAAGTAAGTCTGGAACTCCAATACATCCCTAAAAGGAAGAAAGATGAATGTGAATCATCTAATCACCAAGCTAACATGCTAATGGAGTTAACTCTTCCGGTCAAACAAATTGAGTCAGTAAAGTCATCCTCAATTGCAAGTCTTTGGTGTCTCCTAGTTAGTGGTCAATAAGCTTTTGGGTAGTTATGAGGTTAAGAAGCCTGCACTACGCCAAAATCATGATTACGCTAAAATGTTGATGGGGTGGCTCGGTGATGTGACTATTCAGCATGTGGCAAGGAAATAAAATAAGAAGGCTGATGTTTTACCTTCTCTAGCTTCATCATTAGCCTTGCCTGACAAATCGCAAGTTACCATCTGCTAGAAATGGGTAGCACCGCCGCCAAATGAGGCTGAAGGAGAAGAAAACAAACTCAAGTATCTTGTTGATGTTTTTGAAGATGAGAAAGAAGAATGGCGACAACCTATTATCGACTACTTATGCTATGGGATACTTCTAGGTACTTCTAGAAAATCCGAGGAGAAGGACTGAAATTCGTCGGCGTGCACCTCCCTTCCTTTACTACAAGGATACTCTATACAGAAGGTCGTTCGAGGGAGTACTCTTGATATTCCTAGGAGAAGAAGAAGCTCGCCAAGCTTTGCAAGAGGTACATTTTGGGGTATGTGGGTCACACCAGTCTTGACCAAAGCTCCACTTTCATATAAAAAGGATGAGATATTATTGGCCAACGATGGTAGAAGATTGCTTAGACTATGCTCGAAGATGCAAGGCTTATCATATCCATGCGAATTTTATTCATCAACCTCCTGAAGTGTTGCACCCGACTCCTACACCTGGCCATTTGACGCTTGGGGATTGGATGTTGTTGGACCACTGCCAAAGTCCTCTGGTGGGCACCTATATATCTTGGCCGCAACTGACTACTTCTAAAATGGGCTGAAGCTATTGCTCTTAAGGAAGTAAAGAAGTAAAATGTTGCAACTTTAATCCGCATAAACATTATTTATCGCTTTGGCATTCCTTGTTACATAATAACAGATAATGGAAAGCCATTTGATAATAGGTTGGCGAACAAGATTTGTGATCTCTTTGGCTTTAAGCAACGTAACTCTTTGATGTAAAATACTTCCACCAATGGTCTAGCTGAGGCATTCAACAGGACTCTATGTAACTTGTTAATGAAAGTCATCTCCAAATCAAAACGAGATTGGAATGACCGTATGGAAGAAGCTCTATAGGCATATAGCATGACTCACTGCATGTCAGCACAAGAGACTCCTTATTAATACGTTTATAGAGTTGAATCCGTCTTGCAACTTGAGCGTCAAATACCTTCATTATGACTGGCTATTCAAGAAGGGATCACTGATAAAGAAAATGCTCGACTTCGATTAGCAGAGTTGGAAGCTCTTGATGAAAAGAGATTGGAAGCTCAATAGAATCTTGAATGTTATCAAGCTCTATTATCTCGTGCCTTCAATGAAAGAGTTCGCCCTAGATCCTTTCAAGTAAGAGATCAAGTCCTTTCCGTACGAAGAACCATAATTACTTCCCATAAACCTATAGGGAAGTTCACTTCAAATTGGGATGGGCCATACGTCGTACAAGAAGCTTACTGAACTGGGGCTTACAAGCTGGTTTATTTAGATGGTATGAGAATCAGCCCTATTAATGGAAAATTTTTAAATAAGTATTATCCTTGAAGTTGCAACGCTCCTTCACGCACGAGCCTAAAATGCATGTTGCTACACTCCTGGCCCGCATGAGTATAAATTGTGTACGCCTCCCCCTCCACCATAAAAAAGTCATCTAGGATAAAAATCTCGAAAAAGGCGGCCTAGGAAAGAGTTAGGAGGTAAATAAAAGTCCGCTAGGTTTAAAACTTCAAAAGAGGTGGCCTAGGAAAAAGTTAGGACATAAGAAAAATCACCCAATCTCAACTATGGTATGACTTGATCCTCTTCGCCGATGTATGTAGGCAGCTTAGAGCTTCATTCTAAGTTCAATCATATAAGTTCAAAATATACATATTCCCCAATTGTTGTTTGAATGAAGTATACATGAATGTACTATCAAGATGAAATGCCATCCTCATGTTGAAATTTGATCTCATTTGATTTAAAGGGGAAACCCTCCATGGTAAATAGATATCTTAAATGGGCCGATTTTAGGAGGATGTCAAGTATTTGCATTGAAGTCCAGGGATTCTTATGTCTTCAGGTTCTCCAAACCTTCAAGTTTGTTGGTCTCCAAGTCTTCCCTTTATCTTAAAAAAAAAAGAGGAAGAGAAGAGAGGCGTCAAAAGGAAACACAAATATAAGGAAATAATTTTATGGCACAACATTTCAAATTTGGTGAGACTTGAACCCAAGATATTTGTGAGAATATAGATCTTAAATTTCGATTGATGGCAAGTAGGACATCTTACGATTTTGAGGCTTCTATACCGAGATATGAATTTTATGGTGAGACTGTGCAACTTCGGAATTGATAGCATAGTGCAATATAAAGTTGATTTCAAAATATTATCTGGGAGAATTCTAATGTTCGATTGAAAAGTTTGAATATATTCTAGATCTTGAAGTCTAGTTTTCTTGAAATCAAATGATTTGCAATTTTGATATTTCTACACCGAGATAAGAAATTTTTTGGTTAGATTGCGCAAATCTAAAATTTTCAACCTGGTGAAATCTAAAGTTTGTTTCAAAATATTATCCGACGCGATTCTGAAGGTTTTTTATTCTAAGTATTGGATATATTTTAGATATTGAAGTCATCAGTCGGACAACGTAAAGCAAAAGATAAGCTGAAATATTTAAGCTCTCAAAGTCTCTAAGTTGAAATCTTCAAATGCGTCTGTATTGAAGTTGAAGTCTCCAAGTTGAAATCTTCAACTCCGTCGATATTCAAGTTGAAATCTTCAAATTCATCGATCTTCAAGTTGAAATATTTAATCCCTCCAAGTCTCAAAGTTGAAGTCTTCAAGTTTGTCGGTCTTCAAGTTTCAGTCTTCAAATCCGTCGGTCTTAAAGTTCAAATATTTAAGCCCTCCAAGTTGAAGTCTTCTAGTCCCTAGGTCTTCAAATTTTAGTCTCCAAATGCGCCGATCTTAAAGTTGAATTATTTAAGCCCTCCAAATCTTCGAGTTGAAGTCTGCTAACTCTACCAAATCTTCAATGTTTTCCAAGTGATCAAGTTGATGTCGTCTTCGAGTTAGCTTTATAACTTTCCAATCTTAAGGTGGACATATAAGTCCCTTTGCCTCTTAAGTTGACATCTTCATGGGTTTGTCCTTAAAAAGAACTATATCTTTTCAATCATAAGGTAGACATATGAGTCCCTTTGTACCTTAAGTTGGCCTCACCGATAGTCGGGTCATTTTGAGAGTAATCTCTTCGATAGTCAAGCCACATTTAGAGTAGTCTCTCCGATAGTCGGGCCATTTTGAGAGTAATATCTCCGATAGTCGGGCCACATTGAGAGTAATATCTCTGATAGTCAGGCCGTTTTGAGAATAATCTCTCCGATAGTCGGGACATTATGAAAGTAATTTCTCCGATAGTCAGGCCGTTTAAGAGTAATCTCTTGGATAGTCGGGTCATTTTGAGAGTAATCTATTCTATAATCGGGCCAGATTGTGAGTAATATCTCCGATAGTTGGTCCGTTTTGAGAGTAATCTCTCCGATAGTCGGGTGGTTTTCAGAGTAATCTCTCCGATAGTCAGGCTATTTTGAGAGTAATCTCTCCAATAGTCAGGCCACATTGAGAGTAATCTCTCTGATAGCCGGGCCATTTTGAGAGTAATCTCTCTGATATTCGGGCTGTTTTAAGAGTGATCTCTCCGGTAGTCGGGTCATTTTCAGAGTAATATCTCCGATAGTCGGGCCGTTTTGAAAGTAATCTTTGAAGAAGTTTCAAAAGTCAATTGAAATTTTACCCGTGCACACATGATTGAAATCCAAAATCAAGCCCAAATCCCGATGACCCGTATCTCTACGAGTCCAAATATAAATTAGTCTCGACATTGGATCTCAAATCGAGGTCTAAATATCTAAATACACAATGTTAAGTTACTAAACCAAAACCCTATCTCTACACTTTAAAATCGAGATTTAGGAACAACAATCTACGGGAAATAATAAAAACTAATCAAAATAAGTTTAAGTTACTAACCATAGAAGAGATCCAAGCTATGTAATTGCAAAGCTCCCCATCCCAAACCTCACAAAGCGAGGTGACATTTGCAAATGCGAACCTTGCATTCGCGAGTTGTTGTTCGCAATTGCAACAACAATGGACAATTTCTCATAATTGTCCGAAACAATCCCAAAACTCACCGGAACCCCTCGGGGCCCTATTTAATAATCCAAACAAGTATATAAACTTAACACAAACTTGTTAGTAAGCTTAAAACATAAAAACAACATTAAAAATAAAGAATCGGGCATCAAACACTACTGGAAAGTAGGTGATTTTCGTCCACCATTTTCGATCGAAATTGGTCGGAAATTGATAATTTCCAACCAAATTACGATTGTTTTAAATTGGACGGAAAAATAATGGTTGCAAGTGCACACCAACCGCAAGTGGTCGGAAATCTCCGAGCGAAGTCGGTCGAAAAATATTGGTCGCACATTTCTGACTGAAGTCGGTCTGAAAATTCACTACGTTGACTGCCCATTGAAATTTTCATTTCCGACCGAAATCGGTCCGAAACTATTATTATTTATTTTATTTTTTATTTTAGTTTTTCTGCCGTGTTCGGTCGAAAATTTAAGAAAATAATAATATGATTTAATTGTATAAATATTTACAAATTGTTAATTTATTTAGAAAATAAATAAAAATTCATAATTTCCGACTGCATTCGGTCGGAAATTTCGATAATCCGGGGAATTTACTTGAAAAGTCGGTCGGAAATTATAAATTTCTGGAAAAACAAAACTAGTTTCCGATCGAATTCGGTTAGAAATCTAGGTAAAAACTGGACAAAAAATGATTGCTTTTAAGTCACTCCACCTGCCAATTTAAATCAATATACATCCTATAATGGCAGCTTACTCAAATTTCTATATTTACACTAGAAGCGTCAAAATGAACTAGGGTCACCCGTGACCTGATCCAAACATACATAAAAGTCCAAAAATCATCATCCTAAGCTAGCAGAACAAACAAATCACCAATCTTTATTTGTTTATACAAAAGTCAATCATTGATCAACTCCAACAACTAAAAGCTTCCAAATCGAGGATTCTTTTCCCAAAACTGTTCCGAACCTCTCGAAAATCAAAATCAACCATGCATGCAAGTCATAAAATATCAAAATGAAGCTACTAAAAGTCTCGATTCGCAAAATACAGTGCTAGAAGTGAAAACAAACGTTCGGATCGTTACAGACTGTCACAAAAGTATAAGAAATTGCTTTGCTGAAGGCCGTTGAGTATTATATATCTCATCATATTCATTATTTCTTATTGTAAACTAACCTTTTGCTTTTTGAAGAAATGTACCTGAGAGGACAGGGAAATCATCTTGGAGAATAGCTACTTCGATAGAAGAGATTTTGGAATATATGTTCGGGTTTTTGCATATCTTCAGAGAGGGTAAGGCACTTGATGATGACTTGGATAATGAAGTACTAGATCGTGGCAATGTTAATTGCATTTCTTTTATGGAACTGGATGTTCAAGCTAAGGGAATAAAGATACTTAATAGTGATAAGCTACAATGTCCACATTTGATGCTGACGGCTGCGAAGAGATGAAGACATGGAGAGAGATGTATTTGCTTGGGATATACTCGGCCACCATGTTCAAGTACTTAGGGGGGAAAACATGGGTGTCTGTTTTAGAACTAAAACGATGTTTTTTTTCGCAGTTACTATCATTATACAAAAGTTCAGTAGTTTGATAGCTTGTTATTCAAAGATATTGCCAAGTTTTTATCAATAGAACAGTGTTTATAAGGTACCATTTTTTCAAGGATTTAGCCCAATGCAAGAATTCTGAATACATCAAGTAGTGGTATACCAGGGTGAGGAAGTCGCCGGTTTGGCCCGGGATTGATCAATGCTGCAGTTTTCAGAAGTTGCGAGGGTGTCTAATTCTTACTCAATAGAACAATGTTCATGATTCGCTAGTTTATTTATCCAGTTTTACGGATGTTGTTTACATACATGGAGATGCAAGTTACAGTATAGTGAAATATATTCCTATGATTAACATCTTTATAGTAGAAAAGAAAAGGATTACTAAGCTGACTACTATTTCTGTCTATACTACATGGCTCTCAACAAGCAGGAAAAAATATCTTCTACATTTTGGTTATGGAATTTCCCAGTTTGATATGTCAACGTTACATTGGGATACTATTTTTATGGTACTAGCTTACTTTGATTATATTATGCATTTTAGATCACTTTGTACAACCAAAAAAGAGTATTATGTGTTCTATTTTGATAAAACGTGTTATATAAAGTCTTGACTCATATTATTTTCTTTATAAGATTATGTTTGACAATTTGAAAATTTTATAAAGTATAACCCCGAGGCATCATACCTAGTGGATTGCCGGTAAAAAAAATGAAAAGAAAAAAGCAAATAAAGAAGATGATTTTAATTCATGATTCTGAGATATTGTATATCATTAATACTCAGAATAATTACAAGCTGCAGAATATATAGGATTTATTATCTGCATTATTCTCCCAACAAACTGGAACCAAACATAGGTAGTGCTTAAAGGGAAATAAATCAAACATATAGAAATAAGGCAAATAAACTTAAAAGTAATGAAACTTCATTACAAGATTGATTGAAACACCAGCTTTCTTCATTCTCCATTTCCAGACTTGTTCACATGGCTTATATAGATACGCTGTTAGGAATTCCTTTGCCTGTGAGCCCCCCTTCGCTTGTTGGGAAGAGTAGTGTGTACTGAGCCTTAATAGGCCCTGACCTGTTCCTCCATATCTGGTCACCATTCATTTCTATAATCCGATTTTCAATGTCACTCAACTTGTTGCCAAATCTCTCAAAAGCAGCGAGGGGTTCTTCATCCTTTGTCCATTTAGGGGAGTCCCTCTGTCCGAGGTAAATCTCATCCGAAGTATGCCTTGATAATATCTCTATAAGGGAAACACCAAGCAGTGTCTGTAGTTGAGCAGTGATTGCTCTTAGGAATGCTTTATCAGGATTTGTCTTTAGCAATTCATACTCAGAAGTTCCTGGCTCTGGCATAAATCTTCGACTTACTGTAGGACGATTTGGGAGATAACCTGCATAAGGATACTGACCAAAATTCACCGCTGCATGAAGTGCTGAAGCTGTCCATATAATGATGGTGCAAGAATCTATTAGCTCTTGGGAATTTTCCATTTTAGGCCACCATGGTTCATCTTTTAGGTCACCATGTCCCTCTTCGCGAAGTTCCTTCCACCAAGCTTGGAGTTCATTGTCTTTTAGAATCGAGTCATCAGATTTATAATAGAAGCTGCAATATTCTGTTACCCAACTTTTAATAGCTGACCATATTTCTAAACCATCAACAGCATAAGGGTAGTCCTGTATCAACAAACGAATGCCATGGGGGGAACTCGAGTCCTCAACTGCCATTCCTCTGAAATCAAATTATGATATTATGGTCATATAGTTAAGCAAGCTCGAACAACCTAAATTTGATGAAGCTTGTCATTTAATACGTACCTTTTAACAAGATCAGTGGGAAGTGCTTGATCAGGGAAAATCCAGTTTTTGTAAACCACAGCCGACATTTCCATGGCATATTTGGAAGGAAAAACTGTACTCTCAAGCACTCCACCAGCATTGATTAGGATTTGTCTAGCCATAGCATTTATGTTCATTGTGTCACGGAAGTGAGGATGCAAAAGCTTATGAATCGGGTGAAGCACACTTAATTGCCTATTTGTTGCGATCACAAATGGCTCAATCACAGCATGTGTATTCAACCTGCAAAGATGACCAGATGTCTTAGAATAGTGCTAATATTTGAGAGTTGTTACTTCAATGTCATAAATCCATAGAGAAGCCACATTACCAATGACTAATTAGCTGATGAACACCCGAGTCATTCACTGCAACATAAGCTTTAGCCAGTTCCCAGATGGAGCCCTCGACACCTTCATCAGCTGGGGTATACACTTTGCTAATAGCACCAAATTGGTCTCCATCTGGATGTGGCAAGCTTAGTTCAATTGCTAGCGGTTTCAATGATCCGTTATCTTGCAAGAAGAGCAATGTTCTCGAGGCATAAGTTTTTGTTGTTGTCGTGTTTATTCTCCTCAAATATGGCATAATGGTATCATGGTGGTTCAGTATGAAAAGCCTATTACTCTTGATTGCCTTCCAAAAACAAAAAGGAAAAATCCTTATTGTCAAAGGAGTCTAAGTTAATAGTAGGAACTAGGTGTAAAAATGAATTACCTCATCAATTGTTAGTCCATCCAACCTACCCTCTATGTGTTGTATGGTAATTGTACTATCTTGATTACCATATACTTGAGGATCCAACTTGCTTTTTGGAGGGAATTCCTACAAATAAGACACAAATATTTTATCCACAGGGAGACTAGAGAAAAACACAATAAAGGTTTGGTCCCAGCCTTATTCCCAGCTTACTTGGAGATTTCTGATTATGACAGGATGCACACCAGCCAACATTTCTCTTCCAAATTCTTCATCAGTTCTCCATGCAGTTTTATCCTCTACATAAAATACACAGCCAAATTATACATCCAAAAGTGTAAGGTGTAGGTATTAGGATGTAAGTAATGTTAGTACCTTTAATAACCAAAGGTGTGGGGAATTTCATTATTCCTTCACCGTCAGTTCGAAGAAGTTCTTTTACCATCTCTAGAGGAATGGAACTAATGAGAGCTTTAAATAAAGGACCTTGAGGAAGCTTAATGCCTCCTTCATAGAGTCTCAGCACATCCTCAAAACTGTCAAACTCGTTAGGGGTGCCATCGAACAACGCATGTAATTCAGGGAGGATGAATTGAACCATGGATTTCAAGGCATAAGTTAGGAAGTCTGACAACTTCAAGTGTCCAAAACGCTCGTCTCTTGGTATATAGATGTCTAAGCTCAAAAGCAGTGGAATCCTGCTTTCACTTTCAGGATCTAACAAAAAAGGCCATGTCACTGAACTAAACATGTTTGATAATTGTATAAAAAATGAAGTTAAAATACTAATTAACCTGTTCTTGTTGGAGGTCTGCCTGTTCTTCCTCTTCGGGGGTACGGGTAGTCAGAGGAGCCACCCAAGATCGGTCTAACATGTTGTGCACCTTGGTCTGGATCACCTAAGTCATTATAGAAAGCATAGTCATAAACCCTTTCCCAAGCCTCAAGCTTTCCAGTCCCATCTCCTCTTAACGTCAGTAATTCGTTTTCTCTGTATTTGCGCAAAGGTGCTGGTGTTTCACTCGGAAGATATGCCTGCATCAACAAACAAACACATTAATGTTACTCTCTCCGTTCCAATTTATGTGACCCTAACTTTCAGAATACGTCTTAACGACCAAAGTTAACGATACTCTGATGAGTGGTTTTCCTAGAATATGCAATAATGAGATCACTGTTCTAGTAAATGATGCGTAGAAGGGTAGTGACATTGATCCACAAGAAGCTCAGCAAACTCGTGAACTAGCGGAAACTAATGTGAAAAATGTCGAAGGAAGGAGACAAAAAATTGAGGCAAATCTAGCTCTCTGACGAGCTAGAACACGGGTGGAGGCTATCAATCCGATTTCATAACTAGTTGGTACGTTCGAATAATAAAAAGTTCTCTTTCTAATTCTGTCAGGTGAATAAAATCAAACAGAATCCAATTCTGATGAAAAAACTCAAATTCAAGAAAAAAATGGAAGACTTTTAGAATTTATGGTTATAGACAAGTCAAAGGGGCACTGAGTATTTGTGTGGTTATAAAAACTTATGGTTAATGGTAGAATTGTAATTATAAGTTAAATTTAGAAAGGGTTTATTTTTCTTCTTTTTAAGATACCAAAGAAAAAATAGATTCAAATAAACTGGAACATAGAGAGTAATTATTTTGTTCCATTTACCGGCACTTATGCCTAAATACTCGATCGAACAAGTAACGTAACCATACCTTATTTGCAAAGAAGATGCGGTCCGACTTGTATTTATTTGCAGGATAAACCCAAGAATTACAGACAAAATGAACTTCGCCATGATTGGGAACATCTTCAAGGGTAACTGATTTGAGGAAGAACTCAGTTAAATGCAAATTCTTGATAATGAATGCACCTGGAAGCCCAAACTCCTCGTCCCAATCAAATGTGACACCATACGCTGATTCACCTGCTGTTAATGGGGTTATGGTAGTAAGCCAGTTCTCCAAGTAGGCTGGATTGCTGTGTTTGCCTTGTAAATCATTTGCTGCAATGTTGGATAAATTTTATATAAAATATCACCATCACGTATATAGATAGGCTTGGTTCGGATTTTGCAATTATCAAACTAAACTAATTGTATCGGGTTATTAAATCTAAAGACCAAACTAAACCAACAAAATTTCAAATTTTTCAATCACAATTTTCTCATTTTCCGGATTCTTTCCGGTAAAATCTTTGTAGAACAAAATATATAATTTGTGCTCAAAATATATCATTAATCGTATATAGTAAGATATAAATATATAAAGTATTGCTAAGAAAATAATAAAAAATATAAAATGTGTCATAACATTATCCTAAAATATTCAACAATAAAGACAATAAAATTATGTAATAGCTAATTAAAAAGGCATAATAAAAATAAACATAATCTAAAAAATTACTAAGTCATGCTAAAGTAAGTAGACTAATAAAGAAGCATTAATTATATGACTAAAACGTTAAAGAAAAGATAAAAATAGGCTATACATTTAAATCTACATTCAAAGTAAAAATAAATAAATATTCAATACATTGTCGTTCGAAACATTAACTATTGAATTGAATATTTTTTGTTAGTATTAGTATTGATTTGATTTTTGTTTGGACTTTTGTTTGCGTTATTTATTTTACTAATATTAATGACTATAAAACTTATTGGTGTAGTGAAAAATATTAAGTCCAATATTAAAAGATAAAATTATGAAATTTTTTTAAAAATATTAATAAATTACATCACAGTAAATATATTTATATATTAAATATATCTAAAAAATTTATATACATAATGTCGGGTTGGTTTGGTTTTCGTTTGACTTTCTTATGTTAAAACCAAACTAAACCAATTATAATGAGGTTATTTTTCAACACCAAATTAAATCAAACCATATTATAGTCCGTGTACCCGATCTTCTCATTTATTCTAATTTTACACATTAGGAAGGTCATTATTCACTGCCTTGTTTCCTTGGTTTGATATAATTGAAATCAGCAATTAATAAATTAAGTGACAAGATAGATCTTATTTGTCACGCGGCTTAATAAAACTTATGTCTGTATCAACTATACGTATGTAATATTCAACATGTATCAGTAGTTGGTAATAGGAGTGACAAATGGTCGGGTGGGATCAGGTCGAATATGGGTAGGCCAAAATGGGTGATGTAAACAATGGATAATCAATAAGTTTAACATATTCGCAAAGACACAAATTGGGAGTTCCTTTTGGAAGACTAGTAATTCTCTCAAAAACAATCGTATTCAAGAAGTCATTACCTGGATCACCATGAGCAGAACTGATCAATTGCAAAGAGACCTTCTGGCCGAGGAACTCGAGAACTCCATCAACGACGGAGCCAGCGATATCAGTAAAGTCTAAAGCATTCTTCTTCATCATCACCACAATTCCTTTCACTTTCTTTGTTTCATTATGCCCAATCAGTCCATCAACTATATTCTTTATCGGAAACATGATGGTATAATCTCGGAGCTAAATAAGGGAGAGTAAGAATGAAATATATATAGAAACAGAGATATAATTTTTGTTGTGAAGTTTCCATGCAATGAGTCTCGTATTTATAGCCAGAAATTACAGCTAGCTAGCAAGAAAGCAAATAATGAAAAACAGACCAACAATAGCCAAATCTATGTTCCACGTTATTATTGTTGGGGTGAAGTGTATTGAAGAAGATATTAGATTGTTAGAGTAGGAAAATGTTATGGGAATAACTTTGAATGCTTCTTATTAATCCTCTACAAATGATGGATTACATGGCTATTTATAGACTTGTTGGATAGTTCTAGATTTTTGCACATACATGAGATATTTCTCAAGCTCTACATTGTTCTAGACTCTAGATATTTTACTTATATAGATATTTTTCCAAACATGTTCTCTAGTATTCTAGAGAACTCCATGCTTTGATATTATACTCATATATCTAGAGACTTCTAGCTAATACAAAGTACAAATTACATATTACACTTTAACACTATCTCTTAATTTGTAATTTGTAACTTATCTCTGAAGTGAGTAAATTTGTCCACTGGAAGTGCTTTTGTGAAGATGTCCGCCAGCTGCTCATTGGTGTTGATAAACTTCAGCTCAATCTCTCCGTCTTCAACCAATTCTCTGATGAA
This sequence comes from Nicotiana benthamiana, assembly GCA_034376525.1. NCBI lineage: Eukaryota > Viridiplantae > Streptophyta > Magnoliopsida > Solanales > Solanaceae > Nicotiana > Nicotiana benthamiana. Next base: position 49,761,958 of record CM067338.1, on the reverse strand, counting down.
GTGGTGACGAATTTCTATATGCTTGCTTCTTGCGTGAAACACATGATTCTTTGTCATAGCAATTGCCGACATGTTGTCACAATAAATTTTTCTATGACCATCTTGTCCTTGCTCCAAGTTAAGGAGTATTCTTCTAAGCCACATTGCTTCACATGCTGCATTAGCAGCTGAGATGTACTCTGCTTCCGCTGAAGATAATGCCACGGTTTGTTGTTTTTTTGATGACCAAGAGATTATTTTTGATCCCAAAGCAAAGACATATCCCGAAGTGCTTCTACGATCATCAACGCATCCTGCCCAATCACTGTCGGTGTAGCCAACAAGAGAATTGTTTCCTCTGCAGCATATTTTATTCCAAACGTCTTTGTGCCTTTCAAATGTCTAAGAACTCTTTTTGCTGATGCATAGTGTAGCTTGCTTGGATTGCTCATAAATCTTGATAGCACGCTTACCGCATATATATTATATCGGGTCTAGTGTTTGTGAGATAAATCAATGATCCAATCAGTCTTCTGTACATTGATGGATCCACCTTTTGTGCCTCATCGTTGAGAGATAACTTCTCATTCAGAGCAGCTGGTGTAGCAACTGGATTACTGTTTGTCATATGAAATTTCTTTAATAAATCGTCACAATATTTTTCTTGGCTTATAAATATTTCTCCTTCACGTTGTTTTACTTGGATGCCAAGAAAATATCTCATGAGGCCTAAATCTGTCATCTCAAATTCTTGCATCATTGCCTTCTTGAATTCTTCTACCAACTTTATATTCGTGCCACAATAAATAAGATCATCAACATAAAGGCAAATAATAAGAAAATCTGCACCTTGCTTCTTGAGATACAAATATGGCTCACTTGGACTTTGTTCAAAGCCGTGTTTGCAAAAGTGACTATCAATCTTGATATACCATGCTCGAGGCACCTGCTTGAGTCCATATAAAGCCTTACGAAGACGATACACTTTTCTTTCTTGCCCTTTGACAATATAGCCTTGCGGTTGCTCGACGTACACTTCTTCTTTGAGATCTCCGTTCAAAAACGCACATTTAACATCTAGTTGTTACACCTTCAATTTTAATTGAGCAGCAAATGCTAACACAGTTCTAACCGTCTTCATTCGAGCAACATGGGAAAATGTTTCATTGAAATCAATGCCCGGTTGCTGTGAATAGCTTTTTGCAACTAGCCGAGCTTTTAGCTTATGAATCATGCCGTCTTCGTTGTACTTAGTCTTATAAACCCATTTAAGACCAATGGCCTCCTTATTTTGTGAAAGATCCACCAACTCCCATGTTTTATTCTTCTTAATCATAGAGATTTCTTCGTCCATGGCTTTTTTGCCAACCTTCATCCTTTATAGCCTCTTCGAATTTCTCTGGTTCACAAAAGAAAAATGCCACATCATATGAATCATAAATATCTCGTAAAGAACGTACCTTTCTTGGTGGTGAGTCTGTATCCGAAGATTCCTCCATGCTTGGTCCTTCATTTGTAGGAGATTCTTTATCTTCTTTTTCAAGGATTTTTGGAGTCGCATCTTGACTTTCCTCCCATTTCCATGATGCTGCTTCATCGAAAATGAAATCTCTTGAAATCACCAGCCTGTTAGTATTAGGATCAAAGAGTCTGTAGGCTTTGGATTCATTACTATAGCCAATAAAAATGTATTTTTCACCTTTCTCATAGAATTTTTCATTTTTGGTCTGCACTGGAACATGAGCATAGGAAATACATCCAAATACTTTGAAGAAATATACATTTGCTTTTCTTTGATGCCATACCTCGTAGGGGGTCTTGTTAGGAACAACTTTTGTGGGCGAACGATTTAAGATGTAGAATGTTGTAGAGACCGCTTCAGCCCAAAATTTGTTAGGAAGATGCTTACCTTTTAACATACTCCGTGCCATCTCTACAATGGAGCGATTTCTCCGTTCTGCAACCCCGTTTTGTTAAGGAGTATATCTCACAGTCAATTCTTTCTTTATTCCTTCGGCCGTGCAATATTCATTGAATTCTTTTGAAACAAATTCTCCTCATCTGTCAGTCCGCAGTATCTTTAACCTTTGATCACTTTGCTTTTCCACAAAAGCTTTAAACTCAACAAATTTTGAAAAAACTTCAGACTTTTCTTTTAAAAAATAAACCCACATCATTCTAGAATAATCATCCACAAAAAGTAAGAAATATCTTTTATCATTTAATGATGGAGTCTTAATTGGGCCACATACGTCAGCATGCACCAATTCTAAAGGGCGTCTAGCTCTCCATAATGTTTTTGTGAAGGGTAATCTATGCATTTTCCCATATATACAACCTTCACAAATTTTTCCTTTCTTATTTATGTGTGGTAGCCCATTCACCATGTTTTTCTTTTTGAGTAAATCAATACTTCTATAATTCAAGTGACCAAATCTTAGATGCCATAGTAGAGATTGATCATTTTCAACATCTGATTTTAGTGCAAGAGTCTCCATGGGCAGGTTAAGTGGAAAAACTTCATTCGGAGACATTTTAATTTTGGTCACTACTTGATTGCTCTTTTCTTCAATAATTATACTTTCATCTTTGATAAAATTTACTCTATATCCTTTTTGAAACAATTGTCCCACACTAAATAAATTTTTTGTAAGGCCCGGAACATACAGAACATCAGAAATAAACTTGATCTTACCTCCCGTGGTTTTTACAGCTATCACTCCCTTACCTGCAACCTTATGAATTTTTCCATCTCCAAGCTTTACTTGAGAATCTATGTCTTCGTTTAACTTGACGAAGCTATTCTTGTTCCCTGTCATATGGTTACTACAACCACTATCCAAATACCAAATATCTTTTGCATCCGAGAGAATATTAAAACATGAATAGAATAGATTATCTGCTTCCGTAAAGTTAGCTTCATCAGGTTTATTATACCAACAATCTCTTTGGGAGTGATTAGAATTTTTACACCTTTTGCATTTAAATCTACAATCTTGCGTATGGTGATTCGATATCCCACAAATACGACATTGGGAGGAAGACGTACCTTTTGAGAAATTAATTTTAACAAACCTTCCTTTTGGGCCTTGATTTTTATTTCCAAACTTCCTCTGTTGAAAGTTGCGATTTTGCTGGAATTTATTCTTTTGATCTCCCTTCTCCGATTCTCCAGTCTTTTCATTTGAAAGAGTAACCTTTGATTGAAATACCTGCTCCACCTCTTGAATTGAAAATCTGTTCATTCTAAGCTCGTGTGTCTCCAAAGAAGCCATTAGTTCATGAAAACTTAAAGAGTATAAATCTTTAGACTCTTCAATCGCAGCAACAACATGATCCCATTATACAGGAAGACTACGTAATATTTTTTTCAACAATTTTCTTTTCTTTAATTTCATCTCCATAACTTTTAATTTGATTAACTAGAGCGGTAACTCTATCAAAAAATACCTTCATTGATTCATCATTCTTCATTGATATATTAACAAATTCTCTCCATAAAGATTGAAGATTGATAGAGATTACCTTAGAGGAGCCTTGAAATTCCTTTTGAAGAATATCCCAAGCTTGTTTTGAACTTGTGGCTGACATAATACGAGGGAAGATAGTTTTACTTACCCCTTGTTGAATAAAGAGAAGTGCCTTTGCATTCTTGTTTTTCTTGAACTCCTTTTGCTTGGACGCCGTCCATGTTGCAAGCGTAGCCAAGTCATCGGGTCCATCATAGCCATCTTGTACAAGCTCCCAAAGATCTTGAGAAATAAAAAGAGTCTTCATTTGGAGGCTCCAATAATCATAGTTATCTCCATCAAAAATGGGGACAAGATTCTGTAAATAGTTGAACACGGATGGTGATGATGTTGCCATGTTGAAGAACTAGTGTTGAGACACAAGGCTAACCACGCTTTGATACCAAATTTATTGGGGTGAAGTGTATGGAAGAAGATATTAGATTGTTTGAGTAGGAAAATATTATGGGAATAACTTTGAATGATTCTTATTAATCCTCTACAAATGATGGATTACCTGGCTACTTATAGACTTGTTGGATAGTTCTAGATTTTTCCACATACATGAGATATTTTTCAAGCTGTACATTATTCTAGACTCTAGATATTTTACTTATATAGATATTTTTCCAAACATGTTCTCTAGTATTCTAGAGAATTCCATGCTTTGATATTATACTCATATATCTAGAGACTTCTAGCTAATACAAATTACAAAATTACATATTATACTTTAACAATTATTAAGTATTATGCTTTCCATATTTTATATGTTTTAAAATTTGTATTTTCTTTTTTATTGGAGAATTATTGCAGCACATGAACTGCTTTCTATTTTTGTTTTCCTTTAAAAATTTGTACTGTTAATTAACTTAACATTTTGGTTTGTTCTTTATTTTGGTGCCCTCTCCCACAAGGATCAATTCAGAGGCTTATCTAGGATTCGATTGTTATGGGTGGCACGGTATATAAATGCAAACCTAATACTTTTACCATTTCTACATGCAAAACAGATGCGTCAAGGTACACTCCTTTAATTAGTTTGTTTTCAACACTTTTCTGTAGTGATGTCTAGAGCTAATAAAAATCATCCAACTACTCTACTACAGTCCGGCAAACGCACAGAATATAATATCAAGAATGAGGCCTTATCTAATCTTGGCTACCTACTATATTCATTAGACATATATTGTGAAAATCATGCCAGACGAGTCCTTTTCTAAACAAACATATTTTACTATATATATCCAACAGTCAATACACATGATTACACAGTCGATCTCAATTATTTGTGTAATCATTAATTTCTTAACTTATTATTCAGTGAATTGCAGTGACCATTTTCTTCAACAGGTAAAAGATGGTTTTGCTCGACTTCGAACTACATAGTTATTTACCCTAAAACGGATAACAATTAAATTTATACGTTGTTTTAAGGGCATACAATTTTATTTGGTAGAAAATGAAAAAAAATACATAAATTGATATCGACTGTAAATAGAAAAAGCAACCCAAAGGAAATGTATATATAGCTTTGGCCCTCGAGCTAGGTATTCCACTAAAAAATATGAACAAAGTAACAGAGTATTGAGAGCTTAAGAGAAAGATAGTGTATTGCTTTATATTGCATAAATGTGATAATCTTAGCAAATGATCATACCCCCTTTTTTTAGTAGGGGAGTCCTACTCTTGATAGAATTCTAAATACATTAAGAAATCCCATTATTGGCTAATTAATCGTCCTCTTCTTGATACGAGCCGAGATTCACAACGTGATCCTTGCCCAATTGCAAATATTTCGTCTTTCTATTATTCGACTCAATAATTTTCCCTCGATCTCTATCTTATTCAGTCTCGATCTTGAACAATCTCGATCTTGATTGATCTCGGTTTTGGTTGATCTCAATCTTAATCGGTGTAAGGGCCTCAAGCTCGGCAACCAAGCTTTGCGCCATAGTTTGATATAACACGAGGCTGATCCATGGCTTATCGCGCTCCAGTCTCGATCAGTCTCACGAAAAGGACAAGCCTGAATTTGATTGTATACAGATACTCCCCTCGTTTCTTGGATAGAAGACGACAAGAACTGACATGAATTTTTCCAATCTCATCTCGATGTGCCGCTACGTAAGCGATGAACCCGATTATGACGTCAACAAAAGTGCTTACTGAAACGTCCTGCCGGTTCGAGCATTAAATGTATGTCAGTTGTTGGTCGGTCACCATCGGATTTGAACTGCCACCAGCAAGTTATAAGTACCTCCACCTTCTTTCCCTTAAACTTTTACACTCAAACTTTCCTTCATTGCTGCTTTTCTTCAAAAAATCTCTTTGCTCTGCAACTCTTGCTCCCGAATTTCTTGGATCTCAAGAAAATAAATTCCCTTCTCTTCTACTTTATAATGGCAAAACTTCTAAAATTGTACCATAAAAATAGATTGTCTCCTCTTTACGGTTCGCCGGTGATGGAGCTACGTGGAACCCCTCCTTCCTCCTGAGGATTTCTTTCCTGGAAGGTGCTCCACTGTTATCGATTTTAGGATTGAAAACACCTCCTCAGTACCTGGTCGTTGTGAACCGGTCTCAAGGTACATATGCACGACAACCGAAGACATCCTCAAAAAGCTTAATTAGGAGTGGAACAAGGAGCTAGTAGTTCCTTCTCCTGAGGAATTGATCACCACTTACGTGGAGTTGTATCCAAGCATTTACACTTACTCCTTCATGATGGGTCCCTTATACCCCATCATCGTCGCCTTTTGCAAGAGGTATGATGTCAACATCGGCCAAATCCATCCTTTATTCTGGAGAATAGTCATTCTTCTTCCTTTCTTCACAAGCAAAATTGAGGGATGTCCTCTCACCCTCGATCACCTTATGTGCCTTTAGAGTCCTCGACTTTATCGAGGAGGGCTAATCAAGATCGCTCGCCGGGCTATCAAGGCCCAATTCTCGAGCATAGATGAGTCTTGTGAATGAGGTTAGATGGGCCGATTTGTTCGAGTAAGTACTTCGGACCTGATCCTTGCTGAAGACATACCATTTCCGTAGAAATTGAACATGAACTATGGATAGTGTTTTGTCTCTTTAATTTTGTTATTTTACCTCTTATCTTTTTTCCTTATCTGTATTTTTGATTTTGCAGTTGTAACCTAGGCTCTAGAGGTAATCCCCAATCTCAAGAAATGGGTCGAGAGCCTAGTATCACAGAGATCTTACTCTAAGCGACCAACTATCTCTCAAAGCAATAAGTGAAAAGTAGCAAGCAATAATCTCTCCACCAAGTCTTAGCGGATCCAGATAAGTTAAAAGTAGCATAATCGACCCCATTGGTCTCAACTATCCCTATGTTCCTAAGAACCTCGTGACAGTTGTCTAGATAATCTTAGGGATCCTAAGTAGATGCAGCGCTGAATGTAGTAGTGAATAGCTTGGTGAACTATCCAACCTTTACAAAGCATCGGCAGAGATAACCACTCTATCACCGGTCTGAGCTACCATCCCCGACTGAACTGTTCCAACTGGCTGAACCACTGGAGTTTAAATCTGGGGAGCTAGCTGCTCCAGAGTGCGAATAGCAGGAGTCTGGGATCCTCCTCCAGCCTTAGAGACGGCTGGTTCTACAGGACCAGAGCATCCTGAAGAACTGGGGTAGCAATAAATCCCTCTAAGACCTGACCTGGTCCCACTGGAACTGCTGGGGCCGAAACCTCATCATCAAAGTCAACTGAGGCTCCACCGCTGGTGCTGCTGCTCGGGGCTAAGCTCTGCCCCTACCTCGGCCTCGGCCTCGCCCTCTGCCCCTAATGGAAGCTGCTGCTGGGGGCTCAAGATTTTGGTCAGTGTATGGAAAGCGCGTGTTTACGCCATCTATGAAAGAACATAGTAGAATTTCAATTAGCATTGAGAAACCAAACCGCATAACAAGAAAGAATAAATATAGACATTTCCGTACCGATCCCTTAAACTCTACAAAGATTGTCTGTGAACTGTAAGACCCATGTAACCCGGAGCTCTGATACCAACTTGTCACGATCTTGATTTCCCATCCCAGGGAGTCATGGTGGCGCCGACTAATGTGAGCTAGGCAAGCAAATCCTTTAACTACTTTCTTTATTCTCCAATAATTTCTTTTTAACAAATATAAGGCGATAACGTGTTAACAGTGGAAAAATCCAAATTTACGCGGAAGACAACAATAACATATATGAACTCTGAATCTATTACAAATATTTAAGCCTTAACCACCCAAAACCCGGTGTCATATTGTCACAGACGGTCTAAGATTGCTACATACAAAGTCTGAAGAAATAACAGTACACTGTTTCTAAATAAAAGGAAAATAAAATAGGAAATAAGAATAGAGGGAGACGCCAGGGCCTGCGGACGCCTACAGGTCTACCTTGGATCTCCACGTGAACTGAAGGTAGCCTCCAACTACGGTCCAAGAGCTGCTCCAGGATCTACACATAGTGCAGAGTGTAGTATCAGTACAACCGACCCCATGTGCTGGTACGTGTCTAGCCTAAACTCGGCGAAGTAGTGACGAGGCTAGGATCAGACCACCAAATAAACCTGTGTAGTTCAAATATATATAGCGGAAAAAAATACAGAAATAACCAGTCAAGTATTGAGAGGGGGAGCATGATGTGCGGGAGATAACAATTCCGAATAGAAAGACATCAAGTAAACGAAAGAAACAAACATAACTGGGATATCAACAAAGAATCAAAAATACATGGATGCACGACATCACCCTTCGTGCTTTTACTCTCGTTCTCACCGAAGAAGTCATATAATAAGAAATCACCCTTCGTGCTTTTACTCTCTTTCCTCACCATATAAGGAATATAATCGGCAAGACATGACATCACCCTTCGTGGTTTTAACTCTTTCCTTACAGAACAAATAATGCACGACATCACCCTTTGTGCTTTAACTCTCTTCCCCACCCAAACAACAATCATAAACGATAGGCATTGTTCAAATCTTTGACAACACGAAAATACCATTGTTCAACTCTTTGACAACATGAGAAAACCAAAAGCTCTGCCCTCCCTCTCTATCTATCCAAGGGATGGAAGGGCAGAGGCCTTTGATATCCCCTTTAGTCAAGAATTGGGGCCTCACAATCACTAGCCTATATGCTTTTCTCTCATGCCTTTCTTCGTTCATAGTTCAATATTCTGGTGTCCTAGGCGTAGAGGAACCACACCAATCCATCCTGAACTTGGTGGTTAAACTCTACTGCAGTGACAATGCTGTAGGGGAGGTCCTGCGGAAAAATAGCTCGATGCCAGGATGATAAGAAGCTTAGCACCTCTCATTCTTATTACTTTTTCAATATGAAACGAAAAAAAATGAAAAATCAAAAGGTCGTTTTATTCGAAACCCCAATTGTAACATCCCTTCTCTCCCACTTCACACCTCAGAATGCACCCTTCTTATAGAGATAAATGCGCCTTCACATCTTCTTAACCCGAAATGGCTAGGGAGACGAAAGGCTCCTTTTTTAGGGTACTCCCGGGAACAGATCCAATAGAGACGGGGTGGGTCCTGTAGCTCAGAGGATTAGAGCACGTGGCTACGAACCACAGTTTCGGGGGTTCGAATCCCTCCTCGCCCACAACCGGCCTAAAAGGGAAGTTCCTTTCTCTCTAGGGGTAGGAAAATCATGATCGGGATAGCGAACCAAAAGCTATGGAACTTGGGTGTGGGTCCTTTGTCGAAATGGAATGGCTTTTCTTTTTCTCTTTTATTTATTATTTATCGTGAATGGGGATAAGATCCTGGCAAGGGAGCAACGATTCAACAATTAAATCCCATCAAGGGAACAACATCAATAACATAAACATCCCGACAAGGGAGATAACAAATAAATCAACAATAGCCCGGCAAGGGTGACAACATAACGATCTCTTCTCTTTTTCACTTTTACTTCACAACTCGAGCCTATGATCCTCAATGTTCATAGGTCAAAATTCCCTCCACAAACTTTATATAACAAATAGAAACCACCACTAAGGCATGAAAGATACAATGAAGTCATGATAATCACAATATAAAGACTCACGGGCATGATAGACACCAACATACAGATACTCGTCACTATACCTATACGTGGTACTCAAAAATTATCACATAGCAAATAGGGCTCAACTCCTAATACCTTAAGATAAGGTTAGAACAAACGCTTACCTCGATGCCATGAACACAATTCACATTTCAATTATAGCTTTACCCCTTGATTCCACTGCCAATTCGCTTGATCTAGCCACAAGTTACTTAATTATGTCAATAACGCTAAATGAATCAACCCCAATGCAGGAAAATGAGTTTTTCCAAAGTTTAACCCAAAAAGTCAAAAATCGCCCCAAGCCTACATGGTCAAAACCTGAGGATCAAACCAAAATCCGATTACCCATTCCCCTGCGAACTAATATATAATTTGTTTTGAAATTGGACCTCAAATCGAGGTCCAACCCCCCAATTTTTGAATAAACTAGGTTCTACCCAAAACATCCAATTTCGCCCCATGAAAATCATTGATTTTGAGTTGAAATAAAGTTAAAAAATATTAATGATTGAAGAAAATGATTTAAAATTATCTTACAATCGATTTGGAAAAATAGTTGTTCTTGGAGATCGCCCTAAGGAGTTTATGTTTTGATAAGATGTGAAACATGGGTTTAAAATCATCTAAGTATAAAAGTTGCATGTCTCAGGTATGGGAATTGTTAACAGGGGTTCGTAATTTCAAACTCCAACCTCTGCTATGTTGGGAAAAGCAAAACTGGGTCGCATTTACGAACCCTTCAGAAATGCTGGACTTTCGCATTTGCGAACACAATGTCACATTTACGACTTCGCATTTGCGGCACATGGGTCGCGTGCTAGGATTCATAAGTATCGCTTAAGTTCCTCTAAAGCTCGTTGACATTCTGGGGTCTATGTGAAGTTGTTCTTCTTTTTCAGCAACTAGAAGAATCGAATTAAACCACTATCTATGCATGTATTTTCAGCCTGATACTTCTATCGGACGGCCTCAACATGAATCGACCCAAGACCGCAATGCGCCTGGTTAGCCATTGTACAACCTTCACATTATTCATTACCATGATATCCTCGATAGCTTTGATATTATAGGGGTTGATCTTGATTCCCCGATTGGACACCACGAATCCGAGAGACCTGCTGGAACCAACCCCGAATACACATTTTTCTGGATTCAGCTTTATGTTAAACTTCTTTAGTGTACTAAAGGTTTCCTGCAAATGCTTTAAATGGTCTTCTACTCGTAGGGACTTAACAAGCATATCGTCAGTATAAACTTCCATAGTTTTTCCTATTTGTTCTTTTAAAATTTGATTTACTAGCCATTGATAAGTAGCACCGACATTTTTAATTCGAATGGCGTTATGCCATAACAGTATGTGCCATGTTTAGTGTTGAAAGAGGTTTTTTCTTGGTTGCCTGGGTTCATCTGTATTTGGTTGTACCTGGAATAGGCATCGAGAAAACTTAGAGTCTCGTGGACGACTGTGGCGTTGATCATGCGATCGATGTGAGGAAAAGAGAAAGAATCTTTGAGCCATTATCTATTTAGGTCTTTATAATCTACACACGTTCTTAATTTGTTCCTTTTCTTATGAACACAACTATGTTCGTTGAACATTCCGGGTATCTGACTTCCCTGATGGACCCTATTTTAAGGAGCTTAGTTACCTCGTCCTTGATGAAGGCATGTTGATCTCAGACTGGAGTCTCCTTTTTTGTTTCACTGAGCGGAACTTCGGGTCCAAGCTCGGTTTGTGAGTAGTGATCTCCGATGGGTTCCTGTCATATCAAGATGGGCCAAGCAAAACCATCCATATTAGTTATAAGAAAATGAATAAGTTTTTCCTTGAGCTCGGTAGTTAACCACGTGCCCAGGTATACCTTTTGATCGGTCAGATGTCCGATCAGTATAACATGCTCTAGTTCTTTGACCATTGACTTGGTAATGTCGGAATCATTAGGGGCAATAAAAAATGGAGGAACCCTGTCAAGCCCTTGCTTGTCCGAATGGGTCGAAGCTAGCATTGATAATTTCTATTTGGCTCCCTATTTCGCTTTTGAACCTGAGTCATTTGACTGTCACGCTCCAAAACTAATTCATGAATAAAGAGGAGATGAAATTCATTAATCAAACTCTAAAAATATTTCATTATGACTTCCATTTTATTTCCATTAACAACTTCAATCATATTAACTAAATATTACAAGTTTATAGATTTGATGGAAAACATATATTTGGCAATTACCAACATTTCTAGTTTCACTTCCAATATCAAGCACAACCCACAAACTATCTACGGAGCCTCTAAGTACAAGCGAAGAATAATAAAAAAATATCGGCAATAAGACTCCAGCTATACCTCAAAAGATTATAAGAAATGAACAAAAGATACATGACATGACCCTGGGATAAAGTGAGGCTCACCATGTCTTCTGGGGAGAGAATATTGTTGTCACTGATAGATGTCGCTTGCTGTGGGACTACCTATATCAATTAAATATATAGCAGCCCCAGTAAAAGGCAAGTTAGTCCGTCGAATAACACTAGTATGTATGGATAAACATTATCTTTCAAAATAGAATGTTCATATAAGCAAAGACAACACATAGAACCAGCAAGTCACAATCAACAATATCCAAATAACCAATTAAACATAACGATTTTTAAAGTACGAAAATTGTTTTTTTGTGTGTATATATATATAGTAGAGAGATCATTAGCATCGAATATTTTACCGTCTTTGTTAGCACAGAATCTGATCACGCCCGATTGGCTAGGCTATCTCCCCACGGACAATGTTGTTTGACATGATGATGTGAAAGAAATTTATTACAATAGTAGTACCACCATGTGAGCAACATGGATTCTGATCTCCACTCGATTAGCTAGGCCACTTTCCCACATATGCCGTGTGGGTGGCCTTTTCCAATTCACAATTGTTACCAAATTCATCCCAATTATGAGGAATAATAATAATTTCACCAATATTCTAATTTCATCCCAAATAAGGGGAAATAACACCAATCTACCCCTACACCGGCACGTGTAGTTTCAGGTATGGGCCTTGTGATCCACCTTTCCTCATTTTTACTAATGATACTCACAAACATATTTTTGAATTGATTTGCACACAAATATAATGTACATACAATTATTCTCACCTCAACATCTTACACTTTGTATAGATCTTTATTAGTATTTTGAACCATGCACATTAACGATATTTCTTTGGCTCTTTAGGCGTTTCACGAGATTCTTTATTCATGGCACGATGGCCGTATTTTATATTTTATACTTTCACTTGGCTGTATTTTATATTTTATACTTTCACTTTTTTTAACTTCAAGGATTACCATCAAATACCAACCGGCAGCAGAAACACACATCAAAGTCATAAACAAGTTATGCACCAATTATTATGAATTTCTCTTTTCCAATCACGATAATGTACAATTTAAATACCGGAGTATGTAAGAGTTCGAATCACATTGGATATATTTATAAAGTAACAGGTTAGTTAAAAATAATCACTTATGGGCATACATTGAGTAAAAGAGCCTTTAGGCAAATTCTATTTTAGAAGTCATTTCAAATACTTGAGACGAGGCTCATTTCATAATTTGTTTCACATTTTTTGATTTCATTGGCATCACTAGTCACAATTATATCTTAAGTTCTTGGCATGTTGGCCACACTCTATTTCACCAATTCACTTTAATTTATTTTCAAATATCTTTATAGATTATCAACAATAACACATTCTTAATCAATACATTAGGCATACATAGGAGCAATTAGGATTATTAAGCATATCGAGTTCTCCTCACCCAAAGGGGTATACTATTTTTAGTTTATAATACAAGTAAAGCGATGCCATTTTAATAATCAAACTATAATATAAACATCTATATTTTAATATAAGGATCATCCAGAATAATCAAGTTTATAAGTGATAACCCGGAATATTGAAATTAGGGATTTTAAGCCGATCATACTTAAACTTTACAGAACATCATGAAATTCAATTCTCAGGGAGAAAGTTTAGCCAAAATACCTTTCTGAGCTTCCCTTAAGTTACTACAACATACCAACACCTCTAGCAATAATAATCTATAGGAAGATATCGAAAATGGATTAATAATTAGAAAGATTTCACATGGTGTAACTCTTTTAAGAGTTTCATCAAACACCTAACATGTGAAATCGACTACAAGATTCTAAAATGGAGGTTCCTTCTTCCCTCAACTGATTTCAATAAGAAACTACCCAAAATAGTTCATTAATCCCACATACTACCACATGGATCACATGAATGGCTTATTTCTAATCCCACAATATATTTAACTCTTAACCTCTTGCATGCAAGCTGTAGAAGTAGGACTTACTCGGATGGAAGGTAATCTAGTGGCTAACTTCCTTGATTCTTGAAGATTTGAGCAAGATTGGTTGTATTGAAATGTTAGGACATACATACATATATATATATATATATATATATATATATATATATATATATATATATATATATATATATGTACATACATATATAAATATATATATACACATATATATATATATGTGTGTATATATATATATATATATATGGATATATATATATATATATATATATATATATATATATATATATATATATATATATATATATATATATATATATATATATATATGTTGCTTTTACCTCTTTCCAAAATCGTCAGAATATCGCCCCAAATGAAGCCTAAACGTCATTTATCAAAATGGGGTCAGGTTAAAAGATTATAAAAATAGACACTCCGGCTCAGATTTGCGGTCGCAAAAAGGACCGCATAACAGATGTGTGGCCCGCAAAATGGTCGCATAATTGAAGCTCATACTGGGATGTTTCGAGTTGGTATGCGGTAGGTCCACGGCCTGCAGGCCTATTATGCGGTCGCGAAATACACCCCAGACCTAATTTGCGGTCGCTTAGTGCGTCACATAATGGTCTTTAACTTAGATCTACTTCTTCTTCACTTTGCGAGGGGAGTGTGGTCCGTATATCAACTCTGCGGCCGCAAATCAGATCGCAGAATTGCATTTTTCTGCCAAAAATATTCCTCAATGCCTTAGTGCATTCGTTAACCCAAAAAATCTAACCTCACAGTGTTGAAGATAAATTTTCACTACCGCTGAACACTTTAGCCTAACTCGGCACCGCAAAACCTTAAATTACACAACAAAATTTTCCAGGCCTTACATTTTCGATGAAAGTGTTGATATCAAAATTGTTTCATCGACTGCAAACATCTCACTCGTAGCATGTTGTTTCCCGTAAACCATCTTCATCCCCTACGGTGTTGGAAATTTTAAAACGCGATGGAGGGTCGAAGGTACAACCCTCATATTGTGGATTCATGTTATCCCGAATAGGATGTTGTATTGCATGTCCCCCTCGATTACATAGAACTTTGTTTCTTGGATGGCACCGACAAAGTTTACTGGAAATGTTATTTATTCCTTAGTAGTTTTGCAAGGCATGTTGAATCCATCCAGTAATCTAGCTGCTGGTACGAACTCGTCTTACAGGCCGAGTTGTTCTACAACTGTGGATCGTATGATATTGGCCGATCTACCTGGATCAATTAGCACATGTTTAACTTTAGTTTTATTCATAAGTACAGAGACTACCAGTGCATCATTATGAGGTTGTGTGATTCCTTTCGCGTCCTCATCGTTGAAAGATAGAGTCCATTCTAGTAAGCAATCCTGATTCCATTTTTCTCTTATGATTGACACTTTGGTGCATTTCATCATCTGACATTGGGGAACGTCAACCCCTCCGATGATCACATGGATGACGTTCTGGGGTTCGTCTTTTCTATTTTGTTTGTAGGAATCTCTATTTTTGAAGTGGTTCTTAGCTCGGTCACTTAGAAATTCTCGAAGATGATTGTCATTGCACAAACGAGCTACTTTCTCCCTTAATTTCCGACAATCTTCCGTCATGTGTCCATGTGTGCCATGATATATGCATATTTTTTCATATCTCTTTGTGCTAGATCAGTTTACAAAGGTTGAGGCCACTTGGTATCTTTGATGCGTCAAATGGCCGATACGATGGCAGTTGCGTACATATTAAAGTTTTACTTCGACAATCATGGTGCTTCTTTGCAATCGATAGATCTATCGAAGCTATTTTTACTCATAAGTTTCCATGAACCTTGATATCGATCATTTCCCTTATCATTCCATGTAAAATTTCACCCGGATTTGTTGCATCAACGGTCTCTATTATATGAATGATATCAATCTCTATTCGATCATGGTTCTCGACCCATATACCTATTGATTCTATCTACGAGTATCATAGGATAAAACGACCCTGAAAAGGCCCACTAAGGACCAATCTCTGATATTTGACTGATACCGATTGTGCACATAGGCCCAAGTGACAGCTCGGTATTCGATCAAATTCTGCTTCAACTTTTGTGAAGCAACTGAACTTTAAACATTGAGACCTTGAGTGAAAGCTTGAACGACCCAATCATCGCTGGCCGGTGGTAAATCCATTCGTTCCATTTGGAATCGAAATACAAATTCTCTGAGCATCTCATTGTCCTTATACATTACCTTGAAAAGGTCCGACTTCCTGGTTGTAACCTTAATGGCTCCGGCGTGTGCCTTTATGAAAGAATCACCAATCATAGCAAACGAGTAAATAGAATTAGGCGGTAAGTTATGATACCATATTATAGCACTCTTCGATAGAGTCTCCCCAAATTTCTTCAGCAAGATGGATTCAATCTCGTCATCTTCCTAGTCATTTCCTTTGATATCACATGTGTATGAGGTGACGTGTTCATTTGGATCAGTCGTACTATTATATTTAGGAATCTTGGGCATATAGAACTTCTTGGGGATTGGCTTCGGAGCTGCACTCGGGGGGGGGGGGGGGGGGGGGTGTTTTCTGTACTAACTTTTTTGAATCTAGTACACTTCAATATTGGTGGTGCCCTAAGGATCTGGAATGGTCGACCCTAGAACTATAGGTTTCCACCTTTTTGTCATTTTCCTCGACCTTCTTTTCCCATGCCTCGATTTACTTTGTCAGTTCTTCGAGCATCCTTATGATAGCAGGGTTGGTCTCCATTTCCTTCTCGTTCGAACTCTTCGAAGATTCGACCATGTGTATGATTTCCTGGGATGGTTCGAATTCGATGCAGCTCGGTGTGTGGTTCTATTTTGGAGTTGGGATTGCTTCTTGCTGAACCTGCAAAATTTCGAAGATCACCCCATGCTAATCTTACCACCACGTGCACTCTAAGTAGCTGATAGGGCATCCCCACGGATTGTGCTTTCGGGATCGACGACCAAATTACCATTGATGGCAACATGTGAACTAATGTCGATTGGATCCACAGCTGGAATTCCATCAAGGCCAGCAGGGGGTACAACGTTTCCTGGTGAAACATTCTCATTTTCACCTTCATGTACGAGATCATTGTCAATGTGTCGCATAAATGTGATGATCTTTATAAATGACCAGACACCCTTTAGATAGTAGGAGAATTCTACTCTTGATACAATTCTTAATACAGTAAGAAATCCCATGGTTAATTAATCGGCCTCTTCCTGATACGTGTCAGGATTCGCGTCGTGACCCTCGCCCGATTGCGGATTTCATCTTTACGTTATTCGATTCAATAAGCTTCTCTCAATATCCATCTTATTCTTTCTCGATCTTGAACGATCTGGGTCAATATAGATTTTGGTCGATCTCAATCTTAATCGGTCTCAGGGCCTCAAGATCGGCAACCTAACTTTGTACTATAGTTCGATATAATACAAGGTTGATCATTTTCTTATCGCGCTCCAGTATTGGTTAGTCACACGGAAAAGGAAAGGCGAATTTGACCGTATACAATAGTAAAAGCTGTAATCTCAAGATAAGAACAAGAGACGAGTTTAGAATTTAAATTTAATATGTTTAAATATCCACTAAATCCATGGTACTATTGAAAATATGGATTGAGATCTAGCATTTGTTGGTGTTTTGTTAATATATATATATATATATATATATATATATATATATATATAGATATATATATATATATATATATATATATATATATGTTTAAATATGCACTAAATACATTGTACTATTGAAAATATGGATTGAGATCTAGCATTTGTTGATATATATATATATATATATATATATATATATATATATATATATATATATATATATTATACACACACACACACTCCGTGTTGAAAGTTAAAGTTCAAATGAATAGACTTTAAGTTATTCTCTGAGTGATCTTTGTCATGACCGAAATCTCAACCATGGGTCCGTAATGACACCTAACATCTACTTGCTAGAAAAGTCAATGTTAGCTAATTGCTTAAACAACTTTTAACATTTTAAAAGAGACATTAGTAATACAAAACTGCAATAGTCTGAAATAGATGTGGTGAATACAACGTGGCGTAGACTAAACATATACCAAAAATTTAGTGTCACGGATAAATGAGCATACTAAAGTTGTATAAATAAAGTTTGAATAAAATACAATTGTTTGAAATAATGTAAACAGTAAATTACAGAATCGAAAAGGACTTCAGGGACCGTAAACACCAACAGCTCTACCTCAAGTCTTCTGCTGAAGTACATCCTTGCAAGAATGACGTCAAAATATTGGCAAAGAACCATACTACCGTTGAAGAAAAAACAAGAACTAAACTACCTATGACATATTCAACTAATGCGCTATATGACTCAAAATTGAGAATAGGGCTGTTCTGTGGCCCGGGCCTAAACGGGCCTCACGGGCCGGGCTTCGTGTGCCGGGCCTAGCAGGCCTGGCGGGCCTGGCGGTCCCGGGCCTTGTGGTCCTGGCGGGTGAGACCATCCTGTGACGGGCCTAAGCCCACAGTGGTCCTGGGCTTAGCGGTTCGGGTCCGGGGGGCCTGGCGGGGGGGTATTTTTTTAAGGCAATATCTTGTATAGTAGTTATTATTATAGTATAGAATATATTTTATAATAGTATACTTAGTTATTAGTATAGTATATATAATACATATTTCATTGTATAATGTGTTGTAGTAATTAGTATATATTGTATATTATGTATATATTGTGTTGTAGTAATTAGTATATATTGTATATTACGTATATATTATTACCCAAAATGGCATATTTTTCTTAGTCTTCCTTCCCCCAATGGAATGAGCACAACAAGGTACTAATACCACCATTAAAAGAAAAAAAACTAAAAGAAGATGTGTCAATAGTGGTACTAGTAATTAGTATATTGTGTTGTACTAATTAATATATATTGTATATTTTGTATGTATATATATATATATATATATATATTCCCTTATATATTTACTTGTAGTATATATTGTATGTTATGTATATATAAATTCTCTTATATAATTTCATGTAGTATATTGTATATTATGTATATATATTAGAACATATATAGTTATATATTTTGTTGTAGTATATATATTGTATCTCATATGTATAATGTATATATATTATTTTATATATATATATATTGTATCTTATGTATATATGTTATTACTTATATATTTTCTTGTAGTTTAGGTTGTATGCTATGTATATATATTCTCGTATATATTTTCTTGTAGTATATATTGTATGTTATATATATATATATACATATATATATATATATATATATATATATATATATATATATATATATATATTATAGCTTATAAATAATTCAAAGTAAAGACAAAAAAATATTGAGAAAAAAGATATTCAAGGATATGTCTTATAATTTTTATTACCCAAAATGGCATATCTTTCGTAGTCTTCCTTCCCCCAATGGAATGAGCACAACAAGTAATACCACGATTAAAAGGGAAAAAAAAACTAAAAAGAAGATGTGCCAATGTATAAGTTACATCATAATCTACATTGTATCTCTAACAAATCTTATAATTCCATCAAGGTTGGGAGGAGGTTTTATTGGTGGTGGTGGAAACAATGCTTGTTCATCACCACTTCCGGGCGAATCCGAATCCTCCGAAAGTTCCGCTATCATTTCTTCATAAGCTTCATATATCGCCGGTTGTGATTATGCAATCCAAAGTTTCTTCTTTCCGCGCGGATCCAATCTCTAAAAAGTACCGATTTTTCCAAGCAATCCCTCATCGCCGCTCTATGATCACCGATTTGTAGTATTGCTTGACTGAAAGCGCTCTCCGATGCAACAGTTGAAGTTTGAATTGATAAAACATCCCGAGCCATCTTTGCAAGAACCGAAAAATGTTTTTCCGTTGACTTCCACCATTCCAAAAGATCGAAAGAGCCGTCTGGATTCTCCTTTTCAAGTCCCTGAGACAAGTAAACTTGAAGATCATTTAGATGTGAAGTTTCATCATAATTATCACCTTGAGAACCCCGTAACTCCGTCCAAGATTTAAGAGTTGTTAAGCCCGCAGCTCTTTTAGACAATTGTGAGCTAAACGAAGTAGGGGTTGGAATATTTCGCCTAGCATGCTCTAAGGCAACTTTATAAGCATTATAAACTGTTTGAGCATTAATTTTAATTGATGCTTTTGCATCTGCAAGTCTAGCAACTTCCTCGTTTGAAAGATCTAAAGTCTTATAAATATTTGAATACCAAAAATGAGGACCTCCCAATTTCATTGTAGGATTTAACATTGCAGCAACACCAAAAAAATAGGAGGGATAGGGAAAAAATATTTTTAAAATTTTTATTTCATTTCATTTATGGCAAGTTTTGTAAATATTCCCACCCTCTCTAAATTCAACAAACAAATCAGCTAGTGCGCCAATATAAACTAAACAGTTTGAAATAGTAGGATAATATTGCCCAGAAAATGCATTTGTAGCAACTTGAAAATGTTCTAAAAAATCTAAAAGAATTTTAACATTCGTCCAATCTTGGGTAGTAAGCATTTCATCATCATCCTCAACACCTACCCGAGAATTAAACGTTGCATTAATTGAGTTTCTATATTCATATGCAACTACTAAACTTTCGTACATACAATTCCATATGCATTAATTTAGGAACCTTTCTTCTCTAAGGCCATATTCATCACATTTTTTAAAATACTCTCTAAGTCTAGTTCTACGGTTTGAATAAAAAATCCAATTAAGAGCCATTCAAACCCATTCAATTTTGTATATTTAAAATTCGCATACCATCACCGATAATTAAATGATAAATATGACAAATACATCTAACATGGAAAATATTACTAAATGCAGGATTTAGTGTTTTTGTAAGCATGCCTATAGCAATAGTGTTACTAGAAGCATTATCCATAAAAATTGTCATTATTTTATCGCTAAAGCAAAAATATCTACAAATATCTTAAACACAGTTAGCCATAAACTTACCTGTGCGACGTGAATTAATTATTCTATACACAATCTACGTTTTTGCATTGTCCAATCCTCATCTATCCAATGACTTGTAACAGTTAGATAATCACAATCATTGTTACTTCTAGCAATATCAGTAGTAATAGAAATCCGATAAGGTATATGAGTAAATAAATAGCGCAAATATTGTTCATATTCATGTTTGAATTTATAAATATCGGCCTTAACTGTTGCGCGAGGCCAAACTTTATAAGTAGGATTAACAACTCTTCTAATATAATGAACCCAATTAGTATTAGAAGCAAAAGTATAGGGTAAGCACATAACGGTAATCATCTTTGCTAATTCTTCACGATCTCTATTTGGATCGTAGTATCAAATACCTCTGGTGACAGTGTTAATTCCTGGTTGAACTAGATTTTAACCTGTACTAGGATTAACCGCAGAATCAACACTTGTCCCCTCTTGTTATGCTTGCATTTGAAAAATCTAGCCCTATCTGTAGGGTGTGTTTTTATGTGCCTAGTCAAACTACCCGTGCCGCTACGGTCTCCAGTAAATTTATGAACCAGTAATTTCCCACAAGTTTTACACTTAGCCTTATTTAGTTCTCTTACTTGAGTAAAAAAATTCCAAACTAATGATGTTTCTGTACGTTTAGCAGGTTGTCTACTAAAAGTTGGAGTTTCTACAGGTGGGTGTGCCGGTGCATTACTTGAGTTATGAACGGGACTAGTAGGTGTATCATCTAAATCTGGTACTTGGGTTCCATCATCATCACCCTCATTTTCCTCTAAGATAGGTTCATCAGGATAAAGAGCATTCATAATTTCATCATTAAATCTATCACCTACTACAACTTCATGTAGAAATTCACTATCGGTAAATTGAAAACAAAGGTGATCACTATCAAGCAGTACGGGAGGCGGAGTAGGACGTCTAGGTTGGCGACTACTTTCAACTTGCTTATCTTTTGTAGGTCGGGCAGCCGGGGGAAGGGTAGTATTATGACCACTACTTTCACCGGTTTTACCTTTTCCTTTACCGAATATTTTTTCAAAGAAAATGCCATACTAATTATAATTATGCAAACCAAACCACACAAAAATATATAATTAAAACGTAAGAGTTGAAACGAGTTTACCGGATTGCCGAACAACTTCTTGAAAATTGAAAATCGTTGAACACTTGAAAACTTCAATTCAACAACTTCACAAATTTTCAACAACAAATTAAGCAATTGTAGTAGAAAGATTGAAAGAGAGATTGCGAGATATTGATGAATTGGTGAATAATAATGAAAGAATGAGGGGGTATTAATAGTTGAGATATGGGAAAAATTGTAATTATATAAAATTTAGGGGCCGAACGGCTACTTTTACAAAAGAGCATTACTGATTTTTAAAATTTTTTTTTTAAAAAAGAGCCGTTGGGCCCGCCAAGACCGGCCCAGGCCTGTTTGGAGGTCTCGGGCCTGACGGTCCCGGGCTCACGGTTCTTAAGTTTTGGACTGGCCCGTCGCGGGCCTATAGGATCGGCAGGCCCAAGACCGCCAGGACCGGCCCACTAGGCCCGTGAGGCCCGTCAGAACCGCGGGCCCGATCCGGTCCCGGTTCAGGCCCAGCCACAGTACACCCCTAATTGAGAATGCAACTTAAGTCCATGAAGGTCAAGTTACTAACAGACGACTTTCCATTTTCTCTTATACATTTGATTCATTGGTTATGCTTTGT
Organism: Nicotiana benthamiana; assembly: GCA_034376525.1. Taxonomy (NCBI): domain Eukaryota; kingdom Viridiplantae; phylum Streptophyta; class Magnoliopsida; order Solanales; family Solanaceae; genus Nicotiana; species Nicotiana benthamiana. The sequence continues at coordinate 49,739,299 of CM067338.1, read as the reverse complement.
ACATTTGCTATGTCAACCGTATTTTTTACAATCAACTCAGTATAACACAGAAGCTAAATTAAATCCATACGTCGTCATAGAGAAAACAATGATAAAAAAAGTTATTAAACTCTACCAAACTGTTCATCCAAAAAAGAATTTTACAATTAGGTTTATAATATTTTTTAAAGGAATACACTAAAAGTTAGGTCAATTTTAATTTACAACAATAGAAAGAGATCACTTTTAATTTCGATTTTTCCATTTGAACACTCCAACTTGACAAAGTAAGTAATAGTAAACACATCCACCAGAGCATGTATATCAATTGCGCAGATATGTACAACACATTCATTTATTATTTTCCACATGTTTATTTGTGGGTCCCATTGTTATTTTCCATATTTGAATTATCCCCTCCGACGAGCAGCAGAACTCCGGCGAGGCAAAAATGAACGCGCAAGGTGTTTCATGTATCCATATTGGAAAAGAAAGGTACCAAAATGTTCGCCTTGATGAGGAGAATTCCCCTACACTTTCAATTTCATATGGGTACCGACCAATTCCTCCAATTTTACTAAGAAGCTGATAGTTGAAAATGAATCTCAAAGCCCTTACATCTGCTTATTTTACAGCATACTGAATCTTAGTACTCTTTTTCGAACAGAGGAAATGATACGTGGCTTACAACAGTTATATTGGAAGAAAGTTGATGTTAGCTTTCACTCATCATTTTGTCCTTTCTTCGCCCATAACAATATCCATGTAAAGTCCTCGCAAATATGTTAAGGTTCAAACCTGTCCATCTATATCTAGTTTGATCATTATTCATAGTAACATGTAAAGAAGAATGCTTCGAGTTCAACTCCGGAAGCAACCATCGAATATTAAAAGACTGGTGGTCGGTGCTGTGGCCCAAGTGAGAGGCGGCGAGTATAATAAACGGGGGACCCTTCTTTAGTACATATGGAGATCACTTGCCAAGTTTCTCAGCAATCCATTGCAGGAATTGAATCTGCTCAGAAAAGTTGGAAAAATCTTGCAATCCATTGTGGGAAGATGAAAAAATTGGAAAAATCTTTTTTTTCTTTTTCTTTTTTATTTATATTTAATTCTAATCTAATTTTCTAAAGTAAAAATAATACTATTCACGCGCCTTGGCAGCATGATTTGCACACAGTTTAGCCATGTCAGCTGTAGTGCTTCCACATAGGTATGGTCAACGGACAAAAGTATTTATTATTGCCTATTTTATCAAGTTGGAGTGTTCAAATGGGAAAATCGAAAGTTCATGTATCGGCTTTCAAAAAATCCTACAAGTTTAAGTGGCCAGGAAGCCATTTCGCCTAATATAAATATCCCTTAGCTATGCCTATACGCTCAGAAGATCACTCGACTATGTTCTCAAACTTTTCGATGGTCGAATATCTATTTTACCCTCTTAAACTATTGAAACTTTTTTTTTTTAAAATATGATATTTTTGTCTTTTTAATCAATATTATGGAATTACCTATGGAACAAATCAATCACATATTTAAAAAATAAAAAAATAAAAAAAATTTCAAGCCTATGTAGTTATTTTTTTGTATAGCATTAATGGAATATAATGTTTAAAATATTTTTATTCTCTTTCGTTTTTTAATTGTATAAACAAATTTTTGAGTTTTATTAGTACGAGCAAATTATTCTATGTAATTTTGTGCTTAGTTATTTTATTTTTCTAACATTATATATGCTTGATCTTTTTAAAACTTTATAATAAAATTTATTTGCTTTTCAGTTAAGTACATAAGATAGATTAAAAAGAAAAAAATTATCATATAATTAAAAAATATTAAAAATAAAGGCTAAAAATTTGGAAGTTAAATAGGTATTAGCCATCAAAAAGTTTGAGAAATCTAGTTGAGTTAATTTTTTAGTGTTATATACATAGTCAAGTGATTTTTGTGTTACAAGCCTAAAAAAACATTACTTTTACTGGTTAATTTTGAACAACCATTTTAATAATGGACTCCCCAAAATCACAACTAAACTCTCTTTCAAAAAAAAAAAAAAAGAAAAAGACAAGAAATTTATTCACTAGTATTTATTAGCCTACCTACCATTACAGAAGCTTACTGATCCAACAGTAAGAGTTGTTGATTATTTGTAATTTTGTATTAACTATTTCATATGCGTAGTTTTATGTGTTATCAATAATTTGTTAGTATTATGATTTTTGAACTTTTAACAAGGAAATAAGTGAACATAACTCTTTCCAATTTGAGTAGAAGAACATGATTTCAAACATTTCTTATAATTCTTAAAAATTAGAGTTACCTATTTAAAAACTACATAAAATAAATATGAATTGTGATAATTCCAGACAAATCGAAAACGCGAAAATAAATATTGATCAACTAGTTATGTAGAAAGCATAACTATATGGAAAGTTGTCAGTAACTTGGCCTTAACATAGCGCGTTAGTTGCTTGCGCTACAGTAATTTAGTTCTTGTTTTTTTTTTTTTTAGATAAGCAAACTTTCCATTAATATCAAAGGTTTTTACAATATCAACTAAAGTAAGAGATTGGACTACTCCTACTCATTTAAAACTATCTCCTATACTAAGCTTATAGCTATCACTAAGTACATCCTGGTATATGAACAACTATTGCATCGACTAAAACAACCAAGTAACCAAGGAAACTTGTTGAGCTTATTCAGACCACTTCTCCAATGCCTATACTTACTGCCTCGAACATGGATGGACAATGTTAACTCTCGGCATAGCTGATCTTCTTGGAACTTGACACTATTAAATCTTATGTTATTCCTTTCTCGCCATATAAGAGCAACAGTATGGATGAATGCACATACAGTTATAGCATTAAGAACCACTCGACTCTTAGCCTTGCTACATAACCATTGCAATTCAGTAGTCCAGTCACTCACTGCCCTATGCTGCCCCAGCCATATGCATATTCTGCTCCATATACCATTTGTAACTGGACAGGCAAAGAACATGTGACTAAAAGTTTCGACATTTTGATTACAGAAGACACAACTATCTGGAAAACTGATGCCAATTTTTTGTAGTCTGTCTACTGTTGGCAACCTTTGTAATACAGCTAACCAAATAGTGAATCTGTGACGTGGTTGAGCAGAAGCATGAAGCACCAAGTTCTTCCAAGGAATCTTACTATAGTGAGGGAGCATTGCCAGATAGAGTTCCTGTATATGAAATTTATCCAGCTTTCAAAAAGCTTGCATCCTATTGAATAAGCTTCCCTGAAGTCTAGGAATCTTCATAATGTCTTCCCTTCTGGCCAGTATCTTCTTGCACAGTAGTATGGTTCTTTGCCTATATTTTGACGTCATTTTAGTTCCAGATGAGAAATGTAAAAAACAGATAAAATATCTGACCTATTCCGTATTTAATAAAGATAGAAAATAATTAACCGGTAAATAATTCATATTATTCGTGACTTCTTATATATGATCGTTTTTGGAAGAATTACTAGACTTCCAAACTCGAGAAACTCCCAATTTGAATCTTTGTGAATGTGTTAAACTTATTAATTATCTATTTTTAAGTGGATAATATGGATCTTATTTATATTTAATCAATTTTTTAAAAATTTGTTATCCAATTCATTTTTAATAAATAATATGGATGAATAATTATTTTTTTAATCCATTTGACACCACTATTGCTAAAACTTAAAAGAAAAGATTGTACCCAATCTTGTAGATGTCTGAATAAATATTAGTCGATCGGTATGGTCTGTAATTATTCAATGATAGATCTTGTCTGGTTACCTTATTTTCTTTCTCATTCACTTCCACAGGACTTTGTGTTTGGTAGATTGGTTTGTATGGGCTGAAGTAAAGTTCATTGTTGAATCGAATAAATGCTTCTGTTTCTGGTTAAGACATAATCTATTCTGCGGTTATATCTTCTAAAGACATAATGGGATGGTGATATCTATTTACTAAGCAAGTCAACATTAGCTAATTACTTAAACAGTTTATAACATTTTAAAATAAAATATTAGTAATACAAAACCGCAATAGTCAGAAATAGATTTGGTGAATACGACGTAAAGTAGTCTAAACATATCCCAGAAATCTAATGTCACAAATATGTTCATACTAAAGTTCGACAAATAAAGTCTAAATGACATACAACTGCTTAAAATAAGGTAAACAGTAAAATAGAATGGAATGAGACTTCATGGACTACGAATGCAAGCAGCTCTATATACTTCAAGTCTCCTGCTGAAAGTACATCCTGGCAAGAAGTCCTCTACACATCTCTGGGACCAATACTAGTAGTATCTGCATAAGAAGTACAGAAGTGTAGCATAAGTACAGACTATACGATGTACTCTGTAAGTGCGGAGCCTAATCTCGACAAAGTAGTAACGAGGCTATGGAATGACACTCACAATAAACTTGTGCGAACAATAAGAAAAAAATATATAAATAGAAATAAAGCAGTAAATACATATAAACGGACCCAAAGGTCATCTACTGGAGGGTTACAGAATAACATGATCTCAAACCTCATATCACAATATCGAGACAGGCTTTACAACTATAAACAACAAAACTCAATCCTATTATTTAGCACAATATTGTGTTACAGAGTGCAATCTGATCCCAACAATCAATACAATTTTTGATGTAATATACAATCCCTTCCCAATATCATATCATTAGATTATCTGTTCAAATTATATCATTTTTTGTTGCGACTTACAACCCTGTCACGACGTAATTTTCCCTCTGTTGAGCTTCGTGACGACACGTAGTCTTAAGGACTAGGTAAGCCTAATATTTACGGTTAACAAGAATTATAAATAACATCTTGATTTTTTTTTGGAACGAATCCTTTATATAATGAACATATTCCCAAAATCCGGTAGTACAAGTCATAAGCTCTACATAGTTAACTACCTCTTCTAAATATAAAAGTTTGGGAAAAAAAGTGAAAAACAGTTTAATACAAGTAAGAAGGTGACTCTGAAGCCTACGAACGCAGAAACATATTTGCCTTGAGTATCTTCACCAAATGATCCACACAGTTACTAACGATCAATACCTGGGATCTGCACAGAAACAATGTGCAGAAGAGTGGCATGAGCACATGTGACAACCTAAAGGGTCATCACCTGCTTTCTCATTCATTCCGTGCTTCCGAGACCTTCAAAGGCTTATTTTTATTGCCTCAATTTGCGTGCACAGTATGGACCCAGAACCATGACTTTGATGGTCCCGGAGGGTCCGTAGGAAAATATGAGACTTGGACGTATGCCAAGAATCAAATTTCGAGGTCCCAAGCCCGAGAAATGAATTTTTGTTTGAAATTGTTTTCTAGAATCTATTAAGGAAAATGGAAAAGGAATTTGATTAGAAAACTATGGTATCAGGATCTTATTTTGGTTACGATGCCCGATAAATGTCTTATATGTGATTTAAGCGCTTTCTATAAAGTTTGGCCAAAAACGGACTTCGATAGACGTGTTTCGGACTCGAAATGAAAATTTTATGTTTTATTAATATTTGGAAGAAATTATGGATTTTGAGGCTTAATTGGATGTAAATGATGTTATTTTTGCGATTTGGTCGCATGAGTAAGTCCGTAGGATGTTTTTGAGATTGTGTGCATATTTGATTCGGTGACCTAAGGGCTCGGGAGGGTTTTGGATAGGCCACGAGAATATTTGGAAGTTGAAAATACAGCTGGGGCACTTCTGACCTGCAGGCTTCGCATGGTTCACAAAAGGGGAATCGCAAATGCGAACGCCCCATCGCAAATGCGAAGATTGCCCAGGTCTGCACATCTCGCAAATGCCAAATTTTCTTCGCAAAAACGAAGGTAAAAAATGTGACTATTTTGATCACAAATGCGAAAAGTCAGATTTTCTACTGGATTCGTAATTACGAACCCCCGTTCGCAAATTTCATATCCGGAGCCCATCACTTTCATACTTAGACGAATATTAAACCCATTTTCTTCATTCTTTCAAAATACAAACTCCACATGCGATTTTACAAGAAATTTATCTTCTCCATAGTATTTGTAAGGCAATTTTTACTTAATTTCTTCAATCCTTAACATCATTAAGCATGTTTTAATCTTAAAATCAAGGATTTTCATGGGCGAAGATGGAAATTCTTGGTAGAACTAAGGTTTTCTTCAAATTTGGGAGTTGGACGTCAATTTGAGGTCCGATTTCAAAAGAAATCATGGATATGAACTCACGGGAGAATGGGTAATCGAGTTATGGTTCGAACCTCGGGTTTTGACCACGTAGGCCCAGGGCCCTTTTGGAAAATTTTGGGTAAAATTTTGGGAAATTCATTTTTGTCCATTTAAATCGATTCAATTAGCATTTGTTGATGTATTTAAGTAATTTGTGACCAGATTCGAGCGATTGTATGGTGGAATCGAGGGGTAAAGCTATATTTGAGTCTTGAGTTGAGTTTGAAGCATCGAGGTAAGTGTTTAGTCTAACCTTAGCTTGATGGTATAGGAGTTGAGTCTTGTCTGCTACTTGATCATTGTTGGGCATGGTGTATAGGCATGGTGACGAGTATCTATACATTGGTGTGTAGCATGAGCATGAGTTCTTAAAATGTAATTATCATGATTTTTTTTTTGTGAACTCCATGTTTAATTGAGTATTCTTATATATTGTAAAGAACATGTGAAAGACATTATGATCGATTGATTTTCGTGGAGTATTGGCTCGATTGTGATACAAATTGAAAAGGTATGTGAGATTATGAATTCTTTGGAGCATTGGCTCAAGCGACAAAGTGAGACATGAAGTAAGAAATGAAAGAAAGCTAATGATTTATAGGTTATTCCCTTGCCGAGATATTTTGCTGTTTGGTTTATTTTTCTCCCTTGCTGGGATATTGAGATTGTTGTTATTGTTTCCTTGCCGGGATTCTTATTTTTGTTTGTCAATTCCCTCGCCCCATTGTTTGTGATTGTTGTTTGGGTGAGGAAGAGTGATAAAGCACGAAGGGTGATGCCGTGCATGATTGTGCTAAGATTATTAATACACGAAGGAACATTCCGTGCCATAATATGAATATTAATGCACGAAGGATCATTTCGTGCCATGATGTGATTGTTTATCCACAACGGATCATTGCGTGCCATCATTTTGTGGGGTAAAGCACGAACAGTGATGCAGTGTACTTTATATGATTGATTTTGTGAGAACTAGAGTAAAAGTACGAAAGGGTGGTGTCGTGCATATATTGATTTCTTATTCTTGTTGATGTTGTAGTCGTACAATTTCATTCCATATTTATTGATTCTATATCCGAACTGTTATTTCCCCTACAACATGTCCCCCTATTTGATTGCTTAACTTCTGTGTTTCTACTATATATATATATATATATATATAACTATAACTGCATAGGTTTGATTGGTAGTTCGGTCCTAGCCTTGTCACTACCTTGTCGGGGTAAGGCTAGACACTTACCAACATATGGGGTTAGTTGTGCTGATGCTATACTTCTATGCTCTTTTGCATAGATCCCCATATTGGAGCAGCTTTTGGACAACAATAGTAGATTGGGACTATCCTTCAGTCTAAAGTGAGATACTGAGGTAGCCTTGCAGGCGTCCGCTGGCCCGATGTCTCCCTTATCTTGTTTTTAGTTGTTATCCCTTGTTTATCGAGACAAACTCATATCATTTCTTTCTAAACATTGTATTTAGTAAACTCTTTGAAGTTCGTGAGCTATGTGATACCAGGTTTTGGGGTAGCATATTTTGTTAACTTCCGCAATTTTATTCTGTTTCTTTAAAGTTAAGCCTTCCGCTTTATTATTTTAAATGCAAGGTTTTATGTTGTTATTATGATGTGTGAAAAAGAGTAATTAAGTTGGCTTGCCTATCTCCTATCAGTAGATGCCATCACGACTACCGAGGGTGGAAAATTCGGGTCGTGACAAGTTGGTATCACAGCACTAGGTTACATGGGTGTCACAACTCACAAATAAACTTGGTAGAGTCTGAGGGATCAGTACAGAGACATCTATATTTATCCCCTAGAAGCTACAGAGTTAGGAAAACTTCGCTTTTGTTCTCCCTTTTCATGTGATTCTATTTCTCAAATACTGGTTGTCTTTCTACTCTGTTCTTTCGCAAATGGCGAGAACACGTTCTTTCTCTTCTACCGCGCAGCAGCTCGAGCCCCCAACTACAGCTCCTATGAGGGGCAGAGGGCGAGGCTGAGGCAGTGCTAGAGGCCGAGGTAGGGGCAGAGCTCATCCCCAAGCAGCAGCCCCAGAGGCGGAGCCTCATATTGATTATGATGAGGAGGTTCCAGCTCCAACACCTTTGGTGGTCCCAGCTCAGGTCCCAGAAGGGTTTATAACCACCCCAGTTCTTCAGAACACTTTGGTCAGATTGGTAGGCTTTATGGAGAGTGTCACCAGAGCGGGTTTACTTCTAGTAGAACCAGCTACTTCTCAAGCTGGAGGATTGGTTCAGACTCCTGCTAAACGTACTCCAAAGTAGGTAGCTTCCCAGGCTCAGGTTCCCGTGATGCAGCCATCTGTGTAGTTCAGCCGGGTACAGTGGCTTAGACCGGCGATTGAGCGGTCTTGTGTACAGATGCTTTGTGGAGGCTGGATAGATTCACCGAGCTTTTCACCACCACATTCAGTGGTGCTTCTTCAGAGGATCCCCAGGATTTCTTATATAGCTCCCATAAGGTTCTTCGGACTCTGGGTATTGTGAAGACCAATGGGGTCGAGTTCGCCACCTTTCGTCTATCTAGATCCTCCAAGATTTGGTGGAGGGATTATTATTTAGCCAGACTAGCAGGGCCGCCATCTCTGACATGGGACCAGTTTGCAGAGTTGTTCTTGGAGAAGTTTTTCCCCATTACTCAGTGAGAGGCTCTTCGCAGGCAGTTTGGGCGCCTTCATCAGAGCTCCATGATAGTTACACATATGAGACCCGGTTCATTGATCCATCTCACCATGCTATTGTCATACTCCCCACCAAGAGAGAGAGAGAGAGAGTGTGGGGAGGTTTATTGATGGTTTGATTCATCCGATTCGTCTCCAGATGGCTATGGGATCCGGGAGTGACATTAGTTTCTAGGAGGCAGCCAATGCGGCCCGCCAAGTTGAGATGGCTCTGTCACAGGGAGGTGGTCATGGGTCAGAGAAGAGGCCCCGTCACTCAGGAAGATTCAATGCTAACTCATATGGAGGTAGAGATTCCCATCCTCCTCGGCCCTTTCAGTCAGCTCTACATGTCTCTCATGGTTTTTCAGGTGCTAGTGGTTCTCAACCTCATCATTCATATCACCAGTCTTTCAGTGCACCACCAGCTCCCATTAGTGCCCCACCGCTTTAGAGTTTTTGGGGTGGACATTCAGGTCAGCAGGGTCAACAGCCGAGGGCTTGTTACGCTCTTGATGACACGATTCACATTGTCAGATTTTTCCCTCGAGCTTCGATTGGTTCCCAGTACCAGTGTCCTCGTGCTATGATTGAGGCACCAAGTGTTCCATAGGCCGCCCAGCCAGCTAAAGGTGGGGGTAGGAGTCATAGAGGTGGAGGTAGAGATCATAGAGGTGGAGCTCAGACCACCAGAGGTAGAGGCCAGCCAGAACCCGATCGTCACAGAGATATCATTCAGGGAGGTAGGGCCCAACCTCGATGTTATGCTATTCCATCTAGGCCAGAGGTTGAGTCTTCAGATGCAACTATTATAGGAACTATTCTGATTTGTGATAGAGGTGCTTCGGTGCTATTTGACCCTGGGTCTATGTATTCGTATGTGTTGTCCTATTTTGCAGCATACTTGGTCATGCCTAGTGATGCTTTTAGTATTCCTATTTGTTGGCCCAAGTTTCAGTTGAAGTTATGAAGATTGAATAATGAAATGATAGAAGGACCTGGTCCATATTGTATTACACAGTCCGAATCAACAAGGGCACATGCAGAGCACGTGAGGGAAATAATGCACCAAAGACCTCGCATCAATATCTTCTGATCATAATCAAAAAGTTTGCATCGGGATAAGGAGGACAATCTCCATATATGAAGAGAACTTAATCCTAAGTTAGGATAAGGGTTAGAGTTTGATTTGGGCAAGGCGAATTGTGAACGCATAAGAAGTGGAGTTTTAATCAAATTCTAACTGTTAACTCAATATATGATTGAGTTATGTCTCGTTTCAGATAACACACACAATCAGAAGTAAAAGCATATTTGAGAGCTAAAGAGCGAAGTCTGATTAGCAAGCAATATATGAAAGTTATAAGTGTGCACGCCTACAGCTACATGAACCTAGAGAAGAACCAGTTCCATCTGATTGTTTCATTTCTAGTTTAATTGTAGTAGGTTTTATATTGTACCTTTTAGCTTTCCTAGAAGCAACTGTATTAGGTACGTTGCGTCATCAAGTTTGAGTTAACTTGATAGTGTCGCAGCAGCTGAGGCTGTGTGCCACACTTGATTAGAGTTTAATCCTTAAGTTTACAAGAGTTTTGTAAATGTTGTTTTTGGCTCATTGATTTTAGTGGAGTTTAGGAAAATCCTACTGAGTAGTAGGTCTTGGTTTTTTCATCCTTTGATCCAGGTGTTTTCCACGTTAAAATTATTGTGTACTTTACTTTTAGTTTTTATATTTCCGAAAACTGGAGTAGTTAGGTCACTTAGAAGAACCAGGTTATTCTAACAAAAAAATTAGGTACCAGACAAATCACCCCCCCTCTTGTGTGGTATTGACGTTTATTTACATCGATTGGTATCAGAGCGTGTTATCCTTGAAGAGGTTAACACCGTAGGAAAAAAGATCAACATGAGTGCACCACCTGGGAACTAGGAAGGACCGTCTACTACAAGGCCTCCACTCTTCAATGAGCTCTATTATTCTTGGTGGAAAAATAGAATGAGAGACCACATCATGGGTGAAGATTATGAACTTTGGGACATCATCAGTGATGGTCCTCTTGCTACAACCAAGAAGAATGCTGAAGGAATGGATGTTCCAAAAACTAGGGCAGATTGTATTGCTGATCTAAGGAAATGGGAAAAAAATGCTAAAGCCAAGAAATGGCTAGTGTGTGGACTCTTCCCTGATGAATACATGGGGATTCAGGGATGTACAACTGCCAAGGAAATTTGGGACACTTTACAAGTGGCTCATGAAGGAACACCTCAAGTGAAGAGGTCCAGAGGTACTCTACTGTATTCTCAATATGAGAATTTTAATATAAAGGATGGTGAAACTATCCAAGAGATCTACACTAGGTTCACTACATTGACAAATGAACTTGAGTCTCTTGGAAGGGTCATTCTGGAAGAAGACAAGGTAGAGAAGATTCTAAGTAGAGCTCTTCCAATATCCTGGAAAAGTAAAATCACTGCCATTCAGGAATCCAAAATATTGGTACTCTGAAATTGGATGAACTGATTGGAAACTTGATTGCTTTTGAATTGAGAAGGCAAACTATGAAGATGGATGCTCCAAAGAAAGAAAGAAGTCTAGATCTGAGAATCTCAGAAGGATCAGATCTTGAAGATGATGAAATGGCAATGATAACCAGAGACTTCAAGAAATACCTTATGATAGGCAAGGGCTCTTCAAGAGGACTAACATTCAACAAACCTAGGGCTCCTGAGAAGCAGACAAATGATGGTTGTTTTAAATGTGGAAAGACTGATCACATGATAAAGAACTACCCTCAATGGGAGATTGAGTGGAAGAAAGAAAGGGCAGAAAGAAGGAACAGGAAGAAGGAGCATGTTAAACCAAGGAGAAACAAAGGTACTACTAAGGCCATGGTTGTTGCATGGGGTGATACGTCAGATGAAGACTCAGAAAATGAAGCTAAAGATGAGCAAGCTCTTATGGCCATCGGAGAATCAGAAGATAAACAAGAGGTAAGTATTTTACACCTTAAAGAAAAAATTAAATTCCCGTCGAAAGAAAAATTGGCTGAACTCTAGATTGACTTCATAGATGAGTCTGAAATAATAAACATTGAGAAAGATGTTTTGTCTAGGGATTGTGCAATATTAGAAGAAAAATGCAAAAGACTAGAATTTAGGGCTGATTAGAGTAATAACATAAATGTTGAGTTGAAGAACCAGGTTCTTCAACTAGAAAATAATGTCCTAGAACTCAAGTCTGAAAATTTGAAAATAAAAATAGGGACAGGAAAGAAAAAGTCCGATCAATCATTTCTCACACTAGAAGAAATTTAGGAAAAATGAAAGATGAGATGTATTAGAAAGATGAGTCAACCAAGATCCTTAAAGAAGAATTATGAAAAGTGAAGCATGAACTAGACAGAACATTCAAATGGAACAAGGCTTCTGATGCACTCTCCTGGATGCAAGAGCATCACAGTAGCAACAAGAGAGGACATGGTTTTGGGAATCAAGCCCCAAAATGTGTTCCCAAAAACAAGTATCTCACTATTCCTGAGAACACAATCTATACACATTGTGGCAAGACTGGCCATTACAGAATGTAATGCAAAAGAAAAGGTCAGTCAAAGAAACAAAACCTTTGTTCAAGAAAAACACAAACTGCCTTGGTGGGTCAAAGAAAAATCTAATTCATCCTTTTGTCCATAGAAAGGGACCAAATTAGTTAGGGTTCATAAGACTAACCTCTGATTTCATTTTGAAGGTTCAAGTGAAAGGAAGTAGCCAAATTTGGTACATGGATAGTGGATGCTCAAAACATATGACTGGTAACAAGGACCAGCTTCTTTCACTTGAGAACCTAAGAGGAGGCAATGTCTCCTTTTGAAATGGAAAGGAAGGTGAGATCATTGGGGTTGGAAAGGTAGGAAAGACAGAGTCTCATTCCATTTAGAATGTCTACTTGATAGATGGCTTGAAATATAGCCTGATAAGTGTGTCACAACTGTGTGACAGAGGTAATCTAGTGGCTTTCACCTCCTTAATATGTTTTGTGATCAACCTTACTACAGACAAGATTGTTTTGCAGGGAAGAAGAGTTAACAATATTTACATAGTAGATTTGTCAACTCTTTCTGAAAATGAACTCACTTGTATGAGTGTGATAATAAATATCCCCTCATTTGGAACAAAAGACTTGGTCATGCTAGTCGAAATCAATTAAACAAATTAGTCTCCATGGACTTGGTGATAGGGTTACCTAATATCAAGTTCAAGGAAGACAAAGTTTGTAAGGCATGTGTAAGGGGGAAGCAGGTAAGGTCATCCTTCAATACTAAGAAAATTGAAAGCTCGTCCAAGACGTTGGAACTGGTTGATATGGATCTGCGTGGTCCAATAAGAAACATGGGCAGAGGTGGTAAAAGACATGTCATGGTGCTAGTTGATGATTTCTCTAGATTTACCTGGGTGTTATTTCTGACTTCTAAAGATGAAGCATTTGAAATGTTCACAGCCTTTGTTAGAAAAATCCAGAAACAATTAGGAAATCAACTTGCATCCATTAAGTCTAACCATGGAACTGCATTTGAAAATGTAGATTTTGCTGAATTTTGTGATGAAAATGGAATAGATCATAATTTCTCTGCCCCTAGAACTCATCATCAAAATGGGGTAGTTGAAAGGAAGAACAGGACCCTTGAAAAGATGGCAAGGACTATGTTACTTTCCAGTAAACTACCTCATTGCTTTTGGGCAGAGGCAATAAATACAGCATGCTACATAATAAACAGGTGTATGACCAGATCACTGGTAGAGAAAACTCCCTATGAGTTACTTAAAGGGAGAAAACCAAATATATCCCACCTAAGGGCTTTTGGTTGCAAGTTCTATGTGCACAATAATGGCAAAGATTCCCTTGGTAAGTTTGATCCCAGAAGTGATGAAGGGGTATTCTTGGGGTATTCTTCACATAGTAAAGCATATAAAGTATTTAATAAAAGAACTCTATGTGTAGAAGAAAGTGTACATGTTATTTTTGATGGAACTAACACTCTTTCTGAGAGACACGAACATGAATATGAAGCCATTGGATTGGTAAGACAACTGACTAAAGCCACAACACCAGTAAAGGAGGCATCCAAGGAAGAAACAGGTGATGGAACATGTCCTTTTACTCTGGGCAACCTGGCAGGAGGAACAAATTTGAGGGAAAATGCATAAAATTCTCTAAAGAGACCTGTGCCAGAACCTATGCCTCTACAACATAAAAATGAAGCAGAAGCTAGCAGAAACCAGCTAGTGGGAAAATCTTACAAGTACCTGAGTTCTCACCCCATTGAGAACATAATCAATGATCCCATATCTGGAGTCAAGACCTGATCACAACTGAAACATTTGTGTGCATTTGATGCCTTTTTGTCCGTGATTGAACCTAAGAATGTGAGTGAAGCTCTATAGGATGCTGACTGGATAAATGCCATGCAAGAAAAACTCAATCAGTTTGAAAGAAGCAAAGTATGGCACTTGGTTCCAAAACCTAAGAACAGAGTCAGTTATTGGGACAAAATGGGTTTTTCAGAAAAAAGCTGGATGGAGATGGAACAGTTACAAGAAATAAGGCAAGGCTGGTGGTTCAAGGTCATACTCAAGAGGAAGGCATTGACTATGATGAGACTTTCGCTACAGCTGCTAGATTTGAAGCAATAAGACTTCTCATAGCCTTTGCAGAACATATGGAATTCACTCTTCTTCAAATGGATATGAAAAGTGCCTTCCTAAATGGCTATCTCAAAAAAGAAGTGTTTGTGAATCAACCTCCTAGATTCAAAAGCAAAGAATGTCCTGATCATCTATACAAACTAGAAAAGGCTCTTTATGGCCTAAAGCAAGCCCCAAGAGCTTGGTATGAAAGATTGTCAAAATTCCTTCTGGAGCATGGATACAAAAGAGGCAAAATTCATAGTAATTTGTTCATAAAAGAAAGGGGTAAAGACCTTCTAGTTGTTCAGATTTATGTCGATGACATAATTTTTGGGGCCACTACAGAGAGATTTTGCAATGATTTTGCAAAATTAATGGGCAGTGAATTTGAAATCAGTATGATGGGATAACTCAATTTCTTCTTAGGATTGCAAATCAAACAAAGTCCAAACGGTACCATGATTCATTAGCAGAAGTACACAAAAGAACTGATCATGAAATTTAAAATGGAAGAATCCAAAGAAATAGATACTCCTATTGCAACTGCCACAAAGTTAGATGCTGATGAACTTGGTTCATCAGTTGATCAAAAGTTGTACAGGGGTATGATTGGTTCACTTTTGTATCTTATTGCCAGCAAACTTGACATTTTTTTATTGTAGGACTTTGTGCTTGTTTCCAAGCAAATCCAAAGGAGTCACACTTAAATGCATTCAAAAGAATATTGAGATATCTAAAAGGCAGAACTGATCTGTGCTTGTGGCATCCAAAAGGTAGTAATTTTGACTTAATTGGCTATGCTGATGCTGATTATGCTGGTTAGATAGTAGACAGGATGAGCACTTCAAGTATGGCACACTTTCTAGGATCTTATCTTGTATCATGGGCTACCAAGAAGCAAAATTCAGTTGCCCTCTATACTGCTGAAGCTGAGTATGTTGCTGTCGCCTCATGTTGTGCTAAGTTACTATGGATCAAGCAACAATTGGTAGATTTTGGAATTGAAGTGGGATGCATACCTATATTTTGTGATAACACTAGTGTTATCAGTATGACAAACAACGATGTTCATCATAAGAGGACTAAGCACATAGTGTTAGACACCACTTCTTAAGGGACAATTATGAAAATGGGATAATTTCTATAGAATTCTGTGCCACTGATAAACAAATAGCAGACATATTCACCAAGTCACTAAGTAGAGAAAACTTCGCAAGGAATAGGTTGGAATTAAGGATGATTAAGATCACCTGAGAGGTCATGTTCAGAATGCACAATGAAAAAAAATGAAATTTGTTAATTTTGGTTAGTAGTTCTTAAATCTGTGAATATTAGACTAATTCCTACTCAGCTAAATACTTTTAAATAAGTATACTCTTGTGACATGTGCTCATGCAATTCACTAATCTCTTATACATTTTCTATTATGACATTTGAGGCATGATTAAGCGAAGTGTCATATGAAGAACCTGGTTCATCAGTATGTACTCATGAGAAAAGTCACGTATGTTTCCATACTTTGCACAATTAGAAAAATTTAATTTTCAATCATGAGCAAGAGTCCTAGATATTCCAAACTTCCCAAAATTCTATCCATTGGAAGCCATTTGAACCAGTTTCTTGTAATTAGAATTATAAGGAATAATGGAACTTCTCTCCTAAGCCTTAGATATTTGAATTAATAAGGAGACAAGAGATTGACCCTGATTAGACTCCTACTGACACCTGAAAAAGTGCTTTTTCTGATGCAATAATTATCCTCTATAAAAAGCCTTTTAAGTCACCTCATAACCGTCATTAACCTCTAATATCTCTGATCATCTCCTCCATCTCCAAAACCCTCAAAATTTCCCAAAATTTTCTTAGAGTCTTCAACAAATCCACCACCCAAAATGACTAATCCTCAAGATAATCCAGGAACCCCACCACTAGTGTCACCCAACACCACCTCATCCTCTACTCCTCTTGTCGAACTCCCAAAACCCAGGTTTTCGTCGAACAAAAATGATAGCTAGAAAAGCAGTGGCTACTGGACCTTTAAGAAAATCCTTAAACGAGAAGTTAAAAGCAAGTCAAAATAAGAAACCCCAAGTAGAGGTCACTGATTCCAACTCTAAGTCAGATCAATACATTTCTGCAAGCGAGGGAGATGAACCTGGGTCTTCTCAAAACTCTCTGCCTCAAGAAAATCCAACAGAGGTAAAATCTTGTTTTGTGTCAGTGGATGTAGGTGAAAAGGAAGAGAATAGATATGTATTGGTAGGGGAAGTTAAAACATTTCTGGGTATGAGTCTGTAGAACAATTAAAGAAAAGGAAGAAAAAGGTGTTGTCTATCTGTGGAAGTGGGGGTAATGGGGTATCACACTCAGGGGGAAGTGAATATGGGGAAGCTGCTGAGGGGTTGGTAGACTTAAGTAAACAAACTGGTCCAACAGTGGATGAGATATTGGTTGATCTGATGAAAAGGTTGGGGGATAGCTATGACCCCAAGAAATGGAAGTCATCTTCCCTTAAAACTCCTACTGCTGCAAAACATGCAAAGAAGTCCAAAACTTTATCTCCCAAGGTTGCACCTAGGGCTAGAACAACAAGAAGCAAAGTGGGAGAAAGTGAAGCTGAGTTGAAGAGGGCTCTAGAAGAAAGTAAGAAGAAAAGACTAGAGAAAGGAAAAGGGAAGGTTTGTGAGAGTTCAGAAACTATGGCTGAGAAGGACGACGAGGTGATGGAACAGGTCCATCCAGCAAAACATACTGAGAAAGCTCCTTTTGCAAAATCCAAGTAGCCTAAGACTTTTTCCAAGAAGTCTTCCAAAGTTGTACCTGCTGAGTCCTCACTGGCAAAGTGAACAAGATCTACTACTTAAGGCAAACATGTGAAAAAGGTTGTGGAAGAAGAAGAAAGTGATGATGATGAAGAAGAAGATGAGTCTGAGAGGAACAAGATCGATTTGCTAATTTTGGCAAGAGAAAAATTCTGAAGGGTAGGCTGTTGAAAGACCCGGAGGAGCCAGGTATATTGAGGCTTCTAACTTCTCTGGAGGCTCAAGGATGGAAGGACATGGTCCTTCAGTTGAATGGGAAACTAGCAAGAAAGGAATTGTTGGAGTTTATGGCAAATAGGGCAGTGAAAAATGGTGTGGTGACAAGTTCTGTTAAGGGAGTCAAGGTAAAATTTGATGCTAAAAAGCTGGGAGAAATTCTGAACATCCCTTTTGAAGGATATGATGAGTACACAAGGCAAAGATGGCCTTCTTTTTAATGGAATACTCTCAAAGCTGCAGATTACTAGAAACTTCTGTGATACCACATTAGAGGCAGAAGCGCCAGGGGCAAGGCCAGTGCAAAAGAGTGAAATGAGGCCTGAACCCAAGATGCTCTTTGAGTTTGTCAACAAATTCCTCCTGCCTAGACAGGAAAGAAGGCACACTACAAATTAAATGTACCTTGTTCTCATTTAGTGCTAGACTGAAAGCAAGCAAATCAACTGGCCTGTGTTCATGGTGAAACTGGCTGAAGGGGTAATCAATGGTTCCAAGGCCCATGCCATTCCCTATAGGTTTATTCTGACTACTATGCTTGAATGTCTACATGTTCCCCTGAAGAATTGGGAGATGACATCTAGTAAGGAACACTTTGGCATCAAGACTCTTCACAGCTTTGACTATCTGCTTAGCAATGTCTCGGCTGAACCTGGTTCATCAGCTAAAACTCCTGTCAACAGCAAAGTAAGATCCCTAGTTCGGGAGGTTGGACTGAAGGATGCTGAAATTGCTAGGCTAAAGGCCAGGGTGGCAGAATTGGAGGAAGAAAGAAATGGACTTAATGTTGAGCTTTCCAAGGAGAAGGAGAAGAATGAAGGCATGCTACAACAAATGTATAATCTGCTAAAAGTCCAACCTTCTAGTCCATCCAAGCCTTAGGAGTCATGTGTCTAGGTTCCAGTCTAGTGTCCCCCCCTCTCAGTGACAAGTTTATTTGGTTCCTGGTCTGTTTTTGTTTTTTTTCCTCATGGTTGGAAGTTTTATGTTTCTTTTTGTGGACTGCTTCGTAGGAACATCTCTGAATCAATGAATGAAACTTTTCTAGTTTTTGTTAATCTTGTTCAATATAGTTATTTCTGAGAAGATTTTTGATTAACTAAAACATATGTTCACTTGCAAATTCCCCAGCGGCCATGAGTAGATATTAAATTTGAATATTCATATCATTTATGCAACTTTTCGATGATGCCAAAAGGGGGAATATATGTGCTTAAAAATGTTTTATGAACGAGTGATGTTTATGAATTATATCTAACCTCCTTAATGATAAGTTAAATGATCTTCTAAGTGTTGATTTCAGCTAAGTCTACAGGTTCCTGATCAAAATAAGCACAGAGTTTGTCATCATAAAATAGGGGAAATTGTTGGCTCAAGTTTTAGTTAAAGTTTTGAAGATTGACAAATGAACTGATAGAAGGACCTGGTCCATCTTGTATCACACCGTCTAAATCAACAAGGGCACATGCAGAGCACGTGAGGAAAATAATGCACCAAAGACCTCGCATCAATATCTTATGATCATAATAAAAAAGATTGCATTGGGATAAGGAGGACAGTCTCCTTATGTGAAGAGAACTTAATCGTAAGTTAGGATAATGGTTGGAGTTTGCTTTGGGCAAGGATTTGAATTGTGAACGGATAAGAAGTGGAGTTTTAATCAAATTCTAACTACTAACTCAATATATGATTGAGTTATTTCTCTTTTCAGGGAACACACACAAGCAGAAGTAAAAGCATATTTGATAGCTAAAGAGCGAAGTCTGATTAGCAAGAAATATATGCAAGTTACAAGTGTGGACGCCTGCAACTACATGAACCTAGAGAAGAACCAGTTCCATCTGATTGTTTCATTTCTAGTTCAATTGTAGTAGGTTTTATATTGTACCTTTCAACTTTCCTAGAAGCAACTGTATTAAGTGCGCTGTGTCATCAAGTTATAGTTAGCTTGATAGTGTCGCAGAAGCTGAGTCTGTGTGCCACACTAGGATTAGAGTTTAATCCATAGGTTTACAAGAGTTTTGTAAATGCTATTTTTGGCTCATTAATTTTAGTGGAGGTTGGGAAAATCCTACTAAGTAGTAGGTCGTGGTTTTTTCACACTTTGATCCAGGTGTTTTCCACGTAAAAATGCTATTGTCATACTCCCCACCAAGAGAGAGAGAGTGTGGGGAGGTTTATTGATGGTTTGATTCATCTGATTCGTTTACATATGGCTATGGGATCCGGGAGTGACATTAGTTTCCAGGAGGTAGCCAATGCGTCCCGCCAAGTTGAGATGGATCTGTCACAGGGAGGTGGTCATGGGTAGGAGAAGAGGCACTGTCACTCAGGAAGATTCAATGGTACCTCGTCTGGAGGTAGAGATTCTTATGGTAGAGGCCATCCTCCTCGACCCTTTCAGTCAGCCCTACAGGTCTCTCATGGTATTTCAGGTGCTAGTGGTTCTCAACCTCATTGTTCTGATCACCAGTCTTTCAGTGCACCACCAGCTATCATTAGTACCCCACCGCTTTAGAGTTTCTGGGGTGGACATTCAGGTCGGCAGGGTCAGCAGCCAAGGGCTTGCTACGCTCTTGATGACCCGATTCACATTGTCATATTTTTCCCTCGTGCTTCGATTGGTTCCCAGTACCAGTGTCCTCGTGCTATGATTCAGGCACCAAGTGTTCCATATGCTGCCCAGCCAGTTAGAGGCGTGGGTAGAGGTCATAGAGGTGGAGGTAGAGATCATAGAGGTGGAGCTCAGCCCGCCAGAGGTAGAGGCCAGCCAGAACCCGATTGTCACAGAGATATCATTCAGGGAGGTGGGGCCCAACCCCGATGTTATGCTATTCCATCTAGGCCAGAGGTTGAGTCTTCAGATGCAACTATTATAGGACTATTCTGATTTGTGATAGAGTTGCTTCGGTGCTATTTGACTCTAGGTCTATGTATTCGTATGTGTTGTCCTATTTTGCACCATACTTGGTCATGCCTAGTGATGCTTTTAGTATTCCTATTTGTCGGCCAAGTTTCAGTTGAAGTTTTGAGGATTGAATAATGAACTGATAGAAGGACCTGGTCCATACTGTATCACACAGTCTGAATCAACAAGGGCACATGCAGATCACGTGAGGAAGATAATGCACCAAAGACCTCGCATCAATATCTTCTGATCATAATCAAAAAGATTGCATCGGGATAAGGAGGATAGTCTCCTTATGTGAAGAGAACTTAATCCTAAGTTAGGATAAGTGTTGGAGTTTGATTTGGGCAAGGCGAATAGTGAACGCATAAGAAGTGGAGTTTTAATCAAATTCTAACTGCTAACTCAATATATGATTGAGTTATTTATCTTTTCAGATAACACACACAAGAAGAAGTAATAGCATATTTGAGAGCTAAAGAGCGAAGTCTGATTATCAAGCAATATATGCAAGTTACAAGTGTGCACGCCTACAGCTACATGAACCTAGAGAAGAACCAATTCCATCTGATTGTTTCATTTCTAGTTCAATTGTAGTAGGTTTTATATTGTACCTTTCAGCTTTCCTAGAAGCAACTGTAGTAGGTACGTTGTGTCATCAAGTTAGAGTTAATTTGATAGTGTCGCAACAGCTGAGGCTGTGTGACACACTGGGATTAGAGTTTAATCCTTAAGTTTACAAGAGTTTTGTAAATGTTGTTTTTGGCTCATTGATATTAGTGGAGTTTGGGAAAATCCTATTGAGTAGTAGGTTGTGGGTTTTTCACCCTTTGAGCCAGGTGTTTTCCACGTAAAAATTGCTGTGCACTTTACTTTTAGCTTTTATATTTACGCAAACTGCAATAGTTAGGTCACTTAGAAGAACCAGGTTCTTCTAATGCAAAAATTAGGTACCACACAAATCATCCCCCTTCTGTGTGGTATTGATGTTTATTTACATCACTATTTATGTATCTACACCGGTAGGTGATTCTATAGTGGTCGACCGAGTTCATCGTTCCTGTGTTATATTTTTTGGGGGTATTGAGACCCATGTTGATTTGTTGCTCTTAGACATGGTGGATTTTGACGTCATATTAGGGATGGATTGGTTGTCCCTGTATCATGCCATCTTGGATGCCCACGCGAAGACATTGACCTGGGCTTTACCAGATTTGCCCCGTTTGATATGGAGAGGGACCCCGGGTTATACCACTCATAATGTTATTTCATATGTGAAGGCTCGATGCATGGTCGATAAGGGGTGTTTAGATTATCTGGCATATGTTCGCGATTCCAGGAGCCTTCATGGTCGATAAGGGGTGCTTAGCTTATCTGGCGTATGTTCGCGATTCCAGCGTAGAGGTCCCTTCTATTGATTATGTCCCTATTGTTTGGGGTTCCCTGAGGTTTCCCTTAAGACCTCTCGAGTATGTCGCCTGGTAGGGATATTGATTTCCGTATTAATCTGGCTCCAGGCACGCATCCCATTTCTATCCATCCGTATTGCATGGCCCCGCCAAAGTTGAACGAGTTAAATGATCAATTGTAGGATTTGCTTGAGAATGGTTTCATTAGACATCTCATTTCTCCTTGGGGTGTGCCAGTGCTATTTGTGAAGAAAAAGGATGGTTCGATGAGGATGTGCATTGATTACCGGTAATTGAACAAAGTTACAATAAAGAACAAGTATCCACTACCGAGGATTGATGATTTGTTTGACCACCTTCATGGTGCAAAGGTTTTTCAAAGATAGACTTGAGATTTGGCTACCATCAGCTGAGGATTAGGGCATCCGATGTTGTTAATACAACATTCCGCACTCGGTACGGGCATTATTCCTGGTCATGTCATTTGGGTTGACCAATGCCCCAGCAGTGTTTTTGGAGTTGATGAACCGATTGTTCATGACTTGTTCATAATAATTTTCATTGATGTTATTCTGATATACTCCCACAACCATAAAGAGCATGAGCAACACCTCAAAGTGGTTTTTCAGACTTTGAATAATAGCCCGTTATATGCTATGTTCTCAAAGTGTGAGTTCTGGTTTGGGTTCAGTTGCATTTTTGGGTCACGTTGTTTCAGTAATGGGTATTCATGTGGCAGTCAAGAATTACCCTCGTCTAGCTTCAGCTACAGAGATTTGGAATATCTTGAGGTTGGCGGGCTACTATCGTCGGTTCGTGAAGGGGTTTTCATCTATTGCAACCCCGATTACCAGATTGACCCAGAAGGGTGCCCAGTTCAGATGGTTGGATGAGTGTGAGGCAAGCTTTCAGAAGCTAAAGATAGCTCTGACTAGGACACCCGTATTGGTTTTACCCAAAGATTCAGGGCCTTATACAATCTATTGTGATGCCTCCCGTATTGGGCTTTGTGCAGTGTTGATGCAGGATGGCAGAGGTAGCAGAAGTATTGCCTATGCTTCGGGGCAGTTGAAGAGCCACGAGATGAATTATCCGGTTCATGATCTAGAATTGGCACCTATTGTTAATGCTTCGAAGATTTGGAGGCACTATCTATATGGTGTGATGAGTGAGGTGTACACTGATCACAAGAGTCTTCACTACCATTCAAGCAAAAGGAGTTGAATTTGAGGTAGAAGAGGTGGTTGTAGTTGTTGAAAGATTATGATGCTACTACCCCGTATCACCCGGGGAAGGCCAATATTGTGGTCGATGTGTTGAGTAAAAAGTCAGCCAGCATGGATAGTCTTGTTTATATTCTGGTCAGCCACATGCCTGGTGGACTGCTTCAGAGGATTGAGCTTCCCGAGTGGAAGTAGGAGAGGATTACTATGGATTGTTTTATCGACTCCGGTTGACCCAGAATAAGTTTGATGCGATTTGGGTCATTGTTGATAGGCTGACCAAGTCAGCACATTTTGTTCCTATTGCAGCCATTTATTCATCCAAAAGGTAGCTGAGATCCATATCAGAGAGATTGTTCGTCTTCATGGGGTGCCAATATCTATTATTTCGGACCGGGGCACGCAGTTTACCTCACTCTTTTGGAGAGAAATTCAGCTAGAGTCGGGCACCCAGGTTGATTTAAGCACAACATTTCATCCTCAGAAAGACGGACAGTCCGAGCGTACTATTCAGATATTGGAGGATATGCTCCGAGCTTGTGTTATTGACTTTGGAGGTTCGTGGGATCAGTTCTTGCCTTTAGCGGAGTTTTCCTACAACAACAGCTACCAGTCCAGCATTCAGATAGCTCTTTATGAGGCGTTGTATGGTAGGCGATGTCAATCTCCATTTTGATGGTTTGAACCAGGAGAGGCTCGGTTGTTGGGTACAGATTTAGTTCAAGAGGCCTTGGACAAGGTCAATATCATTCAGGATAGGCTTTGGACAGCTCAGTCTAGGAAAAATAGTTATGCATATCGTGAGGCTCGGGATGTGACTTTTATGGTTAGTGAGCGAGTATTGCTTTGAGTGTTGCCTATGAAGGGCGTGATGAAATTTGGGAAGAAGGCAAAGCTCAGCCCTAGGTTTATTGGCCCATTTGAGAATCTCCATTGTGTAGGGGACTTGCCTTTCCACCTAGCTTGTTTGCCGTGCATCCAGGTTTTCATGTGTCCATTCTTCGGAGGTATCACGTTGATAGAGCCCATGTGTTAGATTTATGCACTGTCCAGTTGGACAATGATCTGTCTTATGAGGAGGAGCCGATGGCTATTCTAGATCGGCAGGTTGGATAGTTGAGGTCGAAGAGTTTTCCTTCAGTGCGTGTTCAGTGGAGAGGTCAGCCTCCTGAGGCATCGACCTAAGAGTACGAGTCTGATATGCAGAGCTATTATCCTCATTTATTTTCTGACTGAGGTACGTTTTTCTTTTGTCCGTTCGAGGATGAATGATTATATTAGAGATGTAGAATGTGACGACACAAAGGGTCATAACCTGCTTTCTCATTCATTCCATGCTTTTGAGGCCTTGAAAACCTTATTGTTATTTGCGTGCACAGTTCTGGAGCATAGTCGGAAAGCTTAAATATGAATTTCGTGTGAACACGATGAATTTTAATATTAATATGATTAAAGTTGACTTTGGTTAATATTTTGGGTAAACGGACCCGAACCTGTGATTTGACGATCCCGAAGGGTCCGTAGGAAAATATGGGACTTTGTATGCCCGGAATCAAATTCTGAGGTCCCAAGCTTGAGAAACAATTTTTTGTGTGAAATTGTTTTCTTGAATTTATTAAGGAAAATTGAAAAGGAATTTGATTAGAAAACTATGGTATCGGGATCGTATTTTGGTTCCGACACCCGGTACAAGTCTTACTTGTGATTTAAGCACTTTTTGTAAAGTTTGGCCGAAAACAGACTTCTTTTGACGTGTTTCGCACTTGAAATGGAAAACTTATGTTTTATGAAAATTTGGAAGAAATTATGGATTTGAGGCATAATTTGATATAAATGATGTTATATTTGCAATTTTATCGCACGAGTAAGTCCATAGGTTGTTTTTCAGGTTGTGTGCATATTTGTTTTTGTTCCCCGGGGGCTCAGGATAGTTTTGGATAGGCCACGAGAATATTTGGAAGTTAAAAGCACAACTAAGGCACTTCAGACCTGCAGGCTTTGCTAAAACGAAGGTCACAAAAGCGATTGTTTTGATCGCAAATGCGAAAAGTCGGATTTTCTGCTGGGTTCGCAATTGTGAAACCTTGTTCGCAAATTCCATATCTGCAGCCTAGCTGTTTCATACCTAGACGAATTTTAAACCCCAATTCTTCATTCTTGCAAAAAAACAAACTCCATAGGCGATTTTCCAAAAAGTTCTCTTCTCCAAATCATTTGTAAGTCAATTTTTACTTAATATCTTCAATCCTTAACATCATTAACATGTTTTCATCGTAAAATCAAGGATTTTCATAGGTAAAATGGGTATTTTGGGTATACCTTAGGTTTTGTTCAAATTGGGGAGTTGGACCTTAAATTGAGGTCCGATTTCAAAACAATCGTGGATATGATCTCTTGGGGGAGTGGGTAACATGGCTTTGGTTCAACATGAGGTTTTGACCATGTGGGCCCGCGGACACTTTTGAAAATTTTCGGTAAACCTTTGAGAAATTTATTTTTATGCATTTAAATAGATTCAATTAGCATTTGTTGATGTATTGAAGAAATTTGTGACTAGATTTGAGCGATTTTGTATGGAATAGAGGGGTAAAGCTGTACTTGAGGCTTGAGTTGGCTTGAAGCATCGAGGTAAGTGTTCGGTCTAGCCTTAGCTTGAGAGAATAGGAGTTGAGTCTTATTTGCTATATGCTAATTGTCGAGTATGGTGTATAGGCATGGTGACGAGTATCTATACATTGGTGTCTAGCATGACCGTGCGTCCTTAAAATGTGATTATCAGGATTTTGTTGTGAACTCGATGTTTAATTGAGGATTTACATATATTGTAAAGAACATGTGAAAGATATTATGATCAATTGATTTTCATGGAGTATTGGCTCGGTTGTGATACGAATTGAAAAGGTATATGAGATTATGAACTCTTTGGAGCATTGGCTCAAGTGACAAAGTGATATTTGAAGTAAGAAATGAAATAAAGCTAATGAGTTATTGGTTATTCCCTTGCTGGGATGTTTGCTGTTTGGTTGATTTTCACCCTTGCCAGGATATTGAGATTGTTGTTATTGTTCCCTTGCCGGGGTTCCTATTTTTGTTTGTCTATTCCCTCGCACCATTGCTTGTGATTGATGTTTGGGTGAGAAAGAGTGATAAAGCATGAAGGGTGATGTCGTGCATGATTGTGATATGATTATTATGGCACGAAGGAACATTCCGTTTCATAATATGAATACTAATGCAGGAAGGATCATTCCGTGCCATGATATGAGTGTTTATGCATGAAGGATCATACCGTGCCATCATTTTGTGAGGTAAAACACGAAGGATGATGACGTGTACTTTATATGTTTGATTTGGTAAGAACGAGAGTAAAAGCAGGAAGGGAGGTGCCGAGCATCTTTTGATTTCTTATTCTTGTTGATATTGTAATTGTACAGATTCTTTCCTTATTTATTGATTCTATATCTAAACAGTTATAGCCCCTATAACATGCTCTCTCCCCACCATTGAATGTTTATATATATGCATACAGGTTTGGTTGGTAGTCCGGTCCTAGCCTCGCCACTACCTCGCGGGGTTTAGGCCGGGCACTTACCAGCACTAGGGGTCAGTTGTGCTGATGCTACACTTCTGTGCTATTTTGCACAGATCAAATTGTTAGAACAACTTTTGGACAACAACAGTAGATTGTGAGTATCCTTCTGTGAGCACGTGATTTTTGCCTTATATATGAATCATTCCCATAAAAAATCAAACAAATGATTTTTCTTTATTTTTACAATTTTTGTGCATTTTTGTGTCATTTTCTGATAATTTTTCAATTTTATTTGTGCATATTAATTTATAAAAATACAAAAATACGCATTTGCATTTAGGATTTAATTTCATTTCACAAAAACAATAAGTTAATTTTGCATTTTAATCATTTTTGTTTGGAAATTGTCACAAATTAGACTTTTACATTAATTTTAGGAATTATTTAGTTTAATTTAAATATATTGGGATTTTTAGTGTAGTTCCAATTATATAAAAATTAGAAAAAATACAAAAATATAATATAATTAAAATACAAAAAAAGTAGATAAAAGAAACAATTGAAAAGTGAAAAAAAGAGAAAGAGCGGGGCTGCCCAGGTTTGGGCCAATAACAATATTTCCAGGCCCAAACACCCCATAAACGTTCCAGCCTTGAGTCCACCCGGTCCATTCTCTCAAAAAAAACCAAAACGACGTCGTTTGGTTTTTGAATGATCTCAGCCGTCGATGTTTGCTATCAACGGCCCAGAAATGATCCCTCTTCATATAAATCTATCTGAACGCCCCCTATCCCATTCTCGTCTTCCTCTCTGAATCCCCCTTCATGAACCCTAATAAAATGCCGCCCTAAGTTCCTAAGCCGCAAGTGGCGGCACCAACTCCAAGTCGCCCCAAAATTACACCCTCACACCTTCTAAACTTCCTTAACATGAATACGTGACTTATTCCTCTCAAATCTTACCAGAATCCCTTAAATCGTCAAAACCCTAGTCGCCGCCCTAATTTTCTCCGCTGGAGGCGCGGCTCAAGTTATCTTCAAATCTCTTCCACACAACCTTCAAGCCCATCTGAACATGAGGATAAGCCTAAATTCCCTAAAACCCCCACCTTCCCCTTTCGAGCCCAAATCTAAAGACTCAAAGATAGACTCAGCCAGCCCCTAATATTGTTCTCATGCATCCGACGCCCAAGGTGATTCAATACTTACGTTAATTTATTGTTCTTGCTTATAACAATGATTAGTGGTATCAGTCCTGCCTTTCGTATTGTGTCCATATTTCTGATTTTTGTTAAGTTTTAATTAGTTTGGCCTGCATCATGTTCTAAACAGTTTGCAGACATGATTAGAATTAGCTGCTGAAATTTTTTTTTGCTTAGCCTATTCAGGGCGTTTAGAATTTCTCCTTCTCATTAATTCATCCTTAGTGTAGTTTGGGTCAAATGAAATTTCACGTGTTGATTGCTTGATTTAATATCTGGATGTGGGCTTTATTTGGGTCACCATTGGCCTATTTCAAGAGATCAGTCCCTTTTGGTATGAGTTTTGGGCAGACTTGACCCATGTGATTGTCAGATTGGCCAACTGACCCATTTGATATTGATAGGTAATTACATAGGCTTTAAAGGGTAATTAGGGTAACACACCTAGGGAATCTTTTTTGTAACTGAATGGGAAAGCTTCTACTATGGGTTGCAGTGAAATTTGAGATTTGTAGGCATTAAGCTTGAGCAAGTCAGAATTTTAGGGACTGAGTAGACAATTTCAAAATTACAAAAGGTTCTAGGTGCAATTCTGATACTCATATAGCTGCCCTAAATGCCATTCCTATAAAAGGGCATAGAAACAGCCTTGCTAGGGGTCTTCTTCTTCACCATCACTAGCTCACAAAAACACTTTTTTTTTCATGCTTATTTTTATATTTGAGTAGCTTTCGAAATTTAGAAACCAAAAACAAAAAAACCAAAAAAACAAAAGACAAAAAACTCAAAACAAAACAAGAAGAAAAAAACAGTAGGAAAATATGATAGAAAAATAGAAGAAAGTTACTGTTCCATTATAATCTTCAGTACACTTTGAGTTTTGGATTTGAGATTGCATTGTCGAGAGATTCTGTGGTGTTTCTGTTTCATTTTAAGCTATTTGAAGCTCTTTTGGATTTCATTTTTGGGTCAAATTGTTGTTGTAGCTGAGTTCACTCCATGAGTCTCATTTAGTTTTGAAATCAAATTCCATCACTTAATAGTTTTTGATTTGAAGTTGTGCTTTCTGCTGCTCTGCTAACTCCTCTTTGTTTTGTTTAACCATAATTTCCAGGTACACTACTTGAACCTCACTGATGTATCCATTGAAGTTTTAATGAAGGAATTGGTCGTTTGATTGAGGATCATTGACGTTTAGCTGATGATTGTATTAGCATATGTTTGTTAGCTTTATATAGTTCAATCTAGAAACTGATTTTGGTAGTGTTCATAGTGATTAGTATCAATTTTGATCATGTTATGGCTAACTATATATTTTTGTGCTTGAATAGAACACCTGGACCACACTAATATGTCTATGGGAATTGTTTATGAGTAAGTTAATGCAAAATTTCACATGTATGGAATTAATTTAGTGAGAGTATCGGGTTCTAAAGATTAATTAGTATCCTAATTTTAATGATGTTGTTGAATGAAACTAAAACCTTCTGATTTTCAATTAAATAAGCATATGTAGTTCCTCTTCGTTATACTATTCATAATTTGGCATAGATCCATCGTGTACGTGTTTTAATGAAAATTGGCTTGAAATTATTGCTTCGTTTTTCTGTGATTGGGATTGGATCCTGCACTATGGCTGGGCTGTGCCAAAACTCATTACCTCAACTACCAAGTAATTGGGATTTCAGCCTGGATTCGATCCCAGGCACTCTCAATCGTTTGGAGGAGAAAAGCTTGCCAGTCGTGGGCTAGATTTGTTGGGATTGAAGGGGTTAACATCGAAAGTTGATTTTTAGGTTAATTAGGATTTTAAGTGTTTTGTTTTAAAAACAAATACGGGACCCTTGATAATTATTTATAAGAATTAATTTAGAATATGGGAGGGCCGTTTAGAAAATTTCACGGTCTTTCCCAAAATAATAATACTCTAGAATCTTTACACGTGTTTAATTAAAATACCTTCTTATACTCGAGTGTGCATTGATGCAACGCAAATCTGAATCTCAACGACGTCGAAATGTGTTGATAACCACGGGTTCCTTGATGGCAACGGGGTTACAAACGCGTTTTCATGACGTCGTAACTCTCATAATCAAATAAGGATCTAAAAATGATTTTTAAAAAAGAAAGTGAGACGAGCCTCACCGAACAAAATAAATGTGGGGCCCTCAGTAATTGGTTATTAAAAATGATTAGAATTGGGAAGGGCCGTTTAGCGAATTTCAACGGCCTTTCCCAAACAATATTACGTTAGAACCTTTAAGTGCAATTTAATTAAGTTACTTTCTTAATCTCGGGTGCGCATTTATGTCACTCAAATTCAAATTTCGACGAAATCAAAACGTATCGATGATCACATGTACACTGGTTGTGACGTGGTTATAAATACGTTTTCACGACATCACAAGTCTTTTCAAATAAACAATGGTAAAAGAGGGATACAAATAAAAGCACATAAGTTAGAATGTAATAAAATCAGATTAAATCAAATGCAACAGTTAAGCGACCGTGCTAGAACCACGGAACCCGGGAATGCCTAACACCTTCTCCCGAGTTAAGAGAATTCCTTACTCGGATTTATGGTTCACAGACTATAACAGAGACATATTTTTCCTCGGTACGGGATTAAAACCGGTGACTTGGGATACCATTAATCTCCCAAGTGGAGACTCTGATTAATTTATAACCAAATCTCGTTCTGATTGTCCTTTAATTGGAAAAACTCCTTTACGCCACTTTGCGAGGGTGTATAATGAAAAAGGATGTGTGACAGCCCTGGCGACTCTGCTGGGGATTAGAACCCAGAACGTTTTGTTCAGGGTTCAGAATTCGAGCTTAGGTAAATTATTGTATTTGGTTATATCTGATTCTCTTACATGCTTTGTGCTGAATATGCTAAATGTTACCGCTTTGATATCATCTGAACTGTATATAAACTTTACCGACGCCCTTCTCTCTTTACCTCTGGGGATGTGCTTACTGGTTGAGATTCCCTATTCTGTTAGTGTCATACCCTGATATAAGAAAGAGGTTCAGATAACTTACGATGCCGGATGGCCATTTGGTTCCCGGTAAGTTGCTCCATCCTCGACTCGAGTTGTCTGCCCGGGTACACAGTCTATAACACTGACCCAGGTTTTGAACATTGAATAACTTGACTTCATACCGGATCCCTAGTAGGAACGCTTATTTGCATCATGCTGCATTTGACTTAGGGGACTCAACAAAGGGGTTGGGTCCGCCTAGGGCTAGCAACGTGAAATGAAAATACCATCTTGGTGCATCCCACTTGTTTTGTGCATTTATTTGTTCGAACCTACATGTTGACAGGTTTTGAGTTTTGGAATGTCGGAATATGAGAAAAGTCAAAAATAGAGAAAATGAGAGAAATAGCCTCTAGGGAGTTAATATTTGAATAAAACCCAATTCCCATGTACTGGCGAAACGCTGCCAAAATTTTTAAAAAACAGGGAAAAAAAGAATTGTCTAATATTTATTAGTTTGTTTATCTAAGAAGCAAAAGAAAAATAGAAAAAAGACTCTTTTATTTTTGGAAAGTTGTTCGTTGAAAAAAAAAAAGAAAAGAAAAAGAGTTTTTATTTTAATTTAGATAATATGTTGTTTTATTATTTGTTGGAAATGAAAAAGAAAAAAAAAAGAAAAAAGAGTCGTTATTTGTCTTGCCATGAAAACGAAAATGAAAAGATTTTTGTTTTAAAAGTAGTTTTCTTATTTGCTTATAAAGCGTCAAAATGAAAAAAAAGAGTCTTGTTTTAAAATAGTTTGTTTAATTTGCCCGAACTACGCCGATTTGATTCTCACAGGGTGTGGGATATGTAGGCAACCCTCATCGGGTCCAACCTTCCTTTTGGAAAAAAATAGCCGAAAATGTCATACAATTTCAATTTGTGTCATAAATAAGTTAGGTGATACCGTTTTGCAAAAAATAGCCGAATAATCCCAAACAGGATGCCGGAAGGCCGACCTTCCATAAATAGCCACCTTCGGTCATGTTTTGGCTCTAGACCCTCACAGCCTTAAAATCATCGCCCCCGAGGCGTTAAAAGGCCGTATTTGCAATATTGGGTCTTTTATTTCAATTTGAGAAGCAAGAAGAGTCATAAATAAGTTGAATAGGGCCATTTTTTCATAAACAGCCGAACGTACCCGAAAGGGACGCTGGAAGGCTGACTTTGCAAATACGCCCATTTTGAGTCTAATTTTGATTTTTACATCGAGTCCTTTATTTTCAACACTAGAAAAAATGTAGATAGTTTTATTTTGAGTTAAACGATGATTTTTCTTTTGCTTAATCACCTTAATAAATGTGCAGGATGAGCACGATGCTAAACGAACCCTTTTCAATATTAACCAAGATCCCTTTTGAGTTGCGATTATGGTGGAATGACTTAGGAAAAGAAGGGCAGGATGAAGTGAAGAAGTATTTAAAAGACCTTCCGGATTTATTAGACATCCAGCCTCGGGGGGATATTATCAAGGCA
Organism: Nicotiana benthamiana; assembly: GCA_034376525.1. NCBI lineage: Eukaryota > Viridiplantae > Streptophyta > Magnoliopsida > Solanales > Solanaceae > Nicotiana > Nicotiana benthamiana. The sequence goes on along the minus strand of CM067338.1, from coordinate 49,706,897 downwards.
TTGGTCGCTTGTTGGGATCCAACACATAATGTGTTTCATTTTGTGGACTTTGAGATCACCCTGACATTGGAAGAAATAGCGTGGTACATCAGAAATGATCAAGCTCAATTGAGATTCGGATACTTAATTGCTCCTAGGGCCATCACCATACACCGATTTTTGGATTCCTTGAAAATAACTCGAACAATCCATCACCCAGATTTCGCAAAGGGTTACTGCAGTTTCCGGTTCATATGTGATAGATACGGACACGCGGGAGGATTTAGTTAGCCAGACTTCAAATTATATAGTAGAAGAAACCGACAAAAATGGGAGGAACATAGGCGTGTGGATTTTATGATAACTTTTTTGGGCCTCATAGTATTCCCAAGGAAAGATGGAAATATTGATTTGAAAGTGGCTAGGGTCGTCAGTACCTTGCAAACCATGGAAAATAGAACTTTAGCACCTATGATTCTGGCTGACATCTTCTAGTGTCTTACTGCTTGCAAAGCCGGGGGTAATTTCTTTGAGGGATGTAAGTTACTGTTGAAAATATGGACGATCGAGCATTTATGTCACCGTTCCCGCTTTTGAGTTATGGGTCATTTGAGAAAACTTGTATAGGAGAATTTCAAAAGAATCAAAGGGGTTAATCTACTTGAAGGAGTCACAGCCTGTGCATCATTATTTCAGACCCTCACTGCCAGTCAGAAACAGTGGACACTTGGATGGTTGCCTATCGAGGAAGGCATATATATGCTAGCTGCTAGGCCTCATTTTCTGCTGATGGGACTCAAGATCATCTAGCCTTACGTGCCGTATTGGGTTCTCAGGCAACTTGGGAGATATCAAGTGGTACCGAGAGATAAAGATTTGAGCACCCAAGTGGTCGAAATTGGTCCTGACGGTCGGTTTCCCGAAGATGAAGTTTGCCAGATTTGGAGTGAGTGTCAACATTTGAAGGCTAACACTTGTGTGTTAGATAGGGTTAAAGGGGAGGTTGCCCCCGGGTATCATGATTGGTTCAGGGGTGGTGCTGCATACGGCAGACCTTCTAAAAGACCTCATCTTGAAGATTTGGTCCAGTCGTTCCAAGAGCAGTGGGATTGGTTAGCCAAGGAAGAGAGTTACAATGATGAGGGGAAGTTGAAGCAGCAAGTAGAAAGTTTGAAATTCGAAAACAATGTGCAAGTCGCTGCGAATCAAGGGTAAAAGAATAAATTTGCCCAAGAAATTACAGAGCTTAAGGCCCAAATCCAACAGTTGAAAGCGGCCATTAAGAAAAAACCTAGGTGTCAATTAGACGAACGACTGATAAAACGGTTAAGAAATGAGGTTAAGGAATGCAGGGATGAGCTAGAAAAATCTGAAAGTGTCATGGCAGGGCTCAAAGCGCAATGGGCTGCAAAAGCAACGTAGCGTCGCCAATTCTTGAACCGACTTAGAAAGGACCACGAGAAAGTTGTTGATAATCTGAAGAGAAAGGTGGCTTCCCTTGAGGGTAAAGCAATCAGGCAGGCCAGGGATTTCGAGATCGAAAGTGGACAGTGTTACGAGTTGTTGGCCCAAATGGAGGTAGAGGTGCAACAGTAGCAAAATCAGCACCTACACGATTCCCAGGCATTAAGTATGTGCACCGACCAGATAGAACACTTGCTTACAAAAAAGAGGCAAACATGGGACCTGATTAGAGCTATTGCTTGGGATATTTTCAGGAGATGCCGAGTTTGTGAGGATATGACCCATACAACTTTCTTCCAAGAAGTGCGGATCTATGTGAATAAAACAATGAATGATTTGTAGCACCTCGAAAGGGACTTGGGACCTAGGCCCGCGGCGAGGCCAAATGACGCCCCGCGGGCACCTAGATTTGAGTCATTAGAGTATGCGTAGGTTGTGTTTGTATCTTTTTCTATTTCGAGTCTGTTTGTCCTTTTTTTTTATGTCAAAATGAGTCTGTAGTTTGAAGTTGGTGTTTATTCTTAGTTTGTGTCTGCCGTTTTCTTTCGCAAAGATGTTTAGTTTGTAATATCTTGTGTTAGTAATGAAAATTTGAAAATTCTCAAAAATTGTTTTTATTTTATTTTCGCATTTATTTTCACGAACTACGCTTGGTCTGATTCGTGTGGGATCACGATACATTGGCAATCTTCATAGGAATCGTCCTAGTCTTAAACAAAAATAAAAAAAGAAGAAGAAAAGAAACAGAAGTAAAAGAAAAGAAAGAAAGGTAAATAGAAAAACAAAGACGAGAATTAAAGAAAAAGAAAGAAAAGAAGAGCGGGAAAACGAAGGTGAGAATAAGAGTGGAAAAAGAGCGAGAGCGGAAAAACAAGGTTGAGAATAAGAAAAGGGAAAAAGAGCGGGATAGATTGAGAAAATGAAACAACAAGAATGCCGGGATGATACATGTGGTCGAGCAAATGCATAATAGAAATGATTAACTGCATAGGTGCACTCATGCCAACGTGCGGCTATCAAATCTGTTAAAACCTAATCATTAATGAAGTGGTTGTTTAAATGTGTGAGTACAAGAAGGTGGTTAGTTGATTGGCAATTCTGGCAACTCACCATTACAACACTCGCTCGAAGGATAAAGAAATGACGGGACATGATTCAAAAACTAGTATTGTGGACCCCACGAAAGAGGTTGAGGTGATTGATGTGGGGGCTATGAAAGAAGAAATGAGGAAGTTGAAAGCCCAAATGGAGGCCATGCACTGTGCTTGGTCTCAGGGGAACCCAACATCATTATACCCCGCGAACCCCTCTTATATCCCGCACCTTGAGCAGGCTTAGGAGTCTTCCTCTCCCCAAACATCTCCACCCTTCTAGTATAACACCCAAGGGTATGCCACTACTTCATATGCTCCACCGGCTCCACCACCCAAGCAAAATACTCCTCCGCCTGTGGCTCCAATCTTTGTGGCTCCTCCGACGGCTCCATTACATAGGTCCTCTAGTGAACCACTATTCCAAGCCCATGATACCCAATATTACCCGCCTGAGCCCACCTTTAAGGCTCCTGAGCCGTATTCATATTCCCCTCATTTGAGATCCCAGAAGAAGTCCAGAAACCAGTTAAAAATGCAGACCATGAGTAAGTGATTAGAAAATTCAAAAGCCTGGAGCAATCCTTCAGGGACATGCATAGTTTGGGCAGCCGAGTTAGTGTTGCTTATAAAAATTTATGCCCTTTCCCGGATGTCCAACTGCCCGCGGGGTTCAAGATGCCTAAATTTGACCTGTACGTGGTACAAGGTTACCCGGTAGCTCACCTCAGAGGAATTTGGAGTAAGATGAGAGGTGGTGGGGGAAAATATGAATTACTGATAACCTACTTTAGTTAGAGCCTGAGCGGGTCTGCATTGGAATGGTACACCAGATAGGACCCTCGCCGATGGTCCACCTGGGATGATCTATCACAGGCATTCATTGGCCATTTCGAATATAACCTCGAGATAGTCCCTGATCGTCTATCATTGCTGAAATTTGAGAAGAAGCCGGGAGAAAGTTTTGGAGAGTTTGGTTTCCGATGGAGAGAGCAAGCAGCCAGAGTGGATCCCCCAATGAGGGAAAACGAGATGGTAGACTATTTTTTGCAGATGTTGGAACCAACATACTTCGGTCATCTAGTGACTTATGTGGGTAAATCGTTTAATGAAGTAGTGAAAGTTGGCGCCATGATTGAAGAGGTTTTAAAGTCCAACAAAATCATTAGTTATTCATCCTGAAAGCAACCGCGCAGGCTATTCAAAGCGGTACTGGTTGTGTGTTAGGTAAGAAGAAGAAGGAAGAAGTGGCCACAGTGGAAGCTAGCACCTGGTCAAGGCCCAGAAATCCCCCACCCTACTATACTTAACCAAGACCCACCGCCCAAACTATCGATTTACCCCATACGGCCCACCACAACATTATTAACCACCACTAGAACCACACTTCTCTGTCCACCATGCCCAGACATACATGCAGCCTCCGGCGCATCCGCAATGGCGTGCGCCGGCTCACCAAAACACATATACACCCCCATAAAACACCCATCCACACCCCACGACTAACAGACCAGGACCCCGCCTTTGCCTGAACTAGAATTTTCAAAATTAGAGGGCCCCAAACAAAAGAACTTTTGCCCCATTGGAAGAATCTTACACCGCTTTATTCCATAGGCTGAAGCAGTTGGGAATGTTAACCCCGATCGAGTCCAAACTACCAAACCCACCCCCCAGAAACCTGGACCAGTCCGTCAGCAGTGAGTATTGCTCGGGAATGTTTGGGCATGAGACTGAAAATTGTTGGAAGCTGAAAAATGCAGTACAGGAGCTTATTAACAGCCGACGTATTGAAGTACAGGCCCCGAAGGTGCCAAACATCAATCAGAACCCACTGCCAGCACATCACTAGACTAACATGATTGAGTTGGTACACAAGGATGGGGAGGTGAAGAAACCCTCACAAACAGTGATGATTATTCGTGCTGTTGAGACCGGTTCAAATGAGAAGCTGACCAGGGAACATGAAGGGGTGAAGTTGAATGGTACAAGTGACAAGCCAGTTGTAGTGATGGGGAAAGAATTATCTGTTGTTGCAAAGAAACCAGAACCAATTAAGTTGGTGGTACCAGGGACGTCACCCGCGCCCGTGGTTGTTGTAAAAGGTGCTTACATAGAGCCAGTGATCATCAAGCCAGTGGTTCAGCTACCCGTGGTTGATAGAAAAGTTATACCATGGAAATATGAGAAGGTGATAGTAACATATAAGGGAAAAGAAATCGAGGAGGAGAGCGGTGAGGCACAAGGGTTGACTCGATCGGGGCGTTGCTTCATTCCCGAGGAGTTGAGAAAGGCTAGGGATACTAAAGACAGTCCAACATTGGTCAAGAAAGCTGTTACGGAGGAAGAAGCAAAGGAGTTTCTAAGAAAGATGAAGGTACATGACTAGTCTATTGTCGAGCAGCTGAGGAGAACACTGGCCCAAATTTCATTATTGTCAATGTTGAAACACTCCGATGAACATCGCCGAGACTTGATGAAATATTAAATGAAGCCCATGTGCCCGATAAGATTTCACTGAACCACTTGGAGACCATTACTAAAGGATCTTCGAGGTTAACATGATAATATTTTCGGATGATGAGTTTCTTGTGGAAGGAATAGAACATAATAAAGCCCTTTATTTGACAGTCAAATGTGAAGATTCAGTGGTAACCAGAGCATTGGTAGATAATGGGTCTAGTGCCAATATTTTCCCGATGTCGACAATGAACAAGCTAAAGATAAAAAATGACAGATCTGTAGAAATGATGTGTGTGTTCGAGGGTTTGACGGGGGAGGAACAGACACGGTGGGAGACATTATCCTCGAATTAACCATTGGCCTAGTTGAATTTACTATGGAATTCCAGGTGCTGGACGTTGCAGTATCATACAATCTACTGTTGGGATGACAATGGATCTATGCGGCAAAAGCAGTGCCTTCCTCACTGCATCTAATGGTCAAATTTGAATGGGACATGCAAGAGGTGGTGCTACATGGACAAGACCACACCAGCACTGCAGGTGATGATATTGTGCCATTTGTAGAAACTAATGACGATAAGGGGACGTGGGTCTATCAGGTTTTTGACACGATCAATGTGAACAAGATACCAGAGGGTAAAAGCATCCCACGTCCCCGAGTAGCAGCTGCTACCGTCATGGTGGTTTCTAAAATGGTGGGTAATGGGTTTGTCCCAGGAAAAGTTCTGGGCGCCAAGCTTCAGGGCATTGTTCAGCCCGTGTCCTTGCCCAAGAATTTAGATACCTTCGGGTTGGGCTTCAAGCCAACAACAACAGAAATCAGAAGGGCACGCATGTTGAAAAAGAAAGCTTGGGTTCTCCCAAACCAATTCTGCGTTTGTCCAAATCCTTTGTTAGGCCGAGGGCCAAAAAGCAGTTAGCAGCACAGGCGATGGGTTCATTGATTGGAGTAGAGGGTAATTTGGATGAAGTGTTTGAGAGGGTATTTGCTGAAGTAAACATGGTTTAGGCCGGTGAAGGTTCCAGTGATGTAGGAATTCAGTACATTGGGCCACATGCTAGGATCAATAATATGGAAGTTTCTCTTATGCCAGTTCGGAGGGAGTCGCGGTAGTGGGACTTTGTTTTTCTTTTTGTTTTAACCTGGATTATTCCATGGTTTATAATCCCTTTGACTATGTTCCGTCCATTTGGATGAGCTAAGCCCTGTTATCTTTACGTTTTGATGAAATGCAATTTCCTTTCCTTCTTCTTTCCTAATTTTGTTTCCATTTTTCTTTTCTTTTATGTACAGTTCTTTTTATGCTGATATCAATGACATGACATGCATGAGGACTTCTCAGCCTGGTCTTATAAGCCAACCTAACTCAGAAATAATAATACACAAAATTGAATGTGATGATGAAGAGGAATATAATGATGATGAAGCCTATGAGGAAATTAGTAAGGAATTAAAGCACTTTGAGGAACCCCAAACCGAAATTAAATGACAAAGAAGCAGTTAACCAAGGGGACCAAGATAATGTCCGTGAAACTAAAATAAGTGTTCATCTCGAGCAGCAGCTCAAGGAAGAAATAATCGCGACATTGTTGGAATATAAATACGTTTTTGCTTGGTCCTATGATGATATGCCAGGGTTGAGTACCTATTTGATGGCTCACAAATTGCCTACCGATCAATCACTCCCACCTATTAAGCAGAAACTAAGGAAGTTCAAAACAAACATAAGTGTGACGATTAAAGAAGAGATGACTAAACAATTTGATGCAAAGGTCATTCGGGTTACCCAGTATCCCAACTGGTTACCTAATAGTGTGCATGTACCAAAGAAAGATGGAAAAACTAGGGTGTGCGTTGACTATTGAGATCTCAACAAGGCGAGTCCAAAAGACAAATTTCCATTGCCAAACATCCACATATTGATTGACCATTATTCCAAACATGAGATTAGTTCTTTTGTGGATTGTTATGTGGGTTATAATCAGATCTTAATGGATAAGGAAGATGCAGAGAAGACGACATTCATCACGCTGTGGGGAACATACTGCTATCAGGTCATGCCATTTGGTTTGAAAAATGCGGGGCAACCTACATGAGTGATATGACAACAATCTTCCATGATATGATACATATAGAGATTGAGTTGTACGTAGATGATGTGATTGTGAAATCAAGGAAGCAATCTGACCATGTTAGGGATTTGAGGAAATTCTTTCAAAGGCTACACAAGTACAATCTCAAGCTCAATCCTGCAAAGTGTGCCTTCGGGGTGCCATCTGGAAAGTTGCTAGGGTTTGTAGTCAGTTTCCGGGGTATTGAATTGGATCCATCAATTATGAAGGCCATTCAGGAATTGCCGCCTCCGAGAAACAAAACTGATGTGATGAGTTTGTTGGGAAGATTGCACTACATTAGGAGATTCATTGCTCAGCTTACAACTACTTGTGAATACATTTTCAAACTGACAAAGAAAGATGTTGTGGTTAAATAGACGGATGAATGTCAGAAAGCTTTTGATAAGATAAAGGAATATTCGGCGAATCCACCCGTGTTGGTTCTCGCCAGAACCAGGGAGGCCTTTTGTTATGTATCTGACAGTCTTGGATAATTCATTTGGCTGTGTACTGGGGAAGCATGATGTCACATGCAGAAAGGAGCAGGAGATCTACTTCTCAGTAACAAGTTTACTTCTTACGAAGTTAAGTATATTCATCTTGAGAGGACGTGTTGCACCCTAACTTAGGTGGCACAAAAGTTGAAGCATTATTTCTTGTCCTACATTACTTACGTAATATCTCGGTTAGATCCACTGAAGTATACTTTCCAGAAGCCTATGCCCACGGGAAGGCTCGCAAAGTGGCAGATCTAGCTTATAAAATTTGATATTGTCTATGTGACCCGGACTGCAATGAAAGCACAGGCCTTAGCTGATTATTTAGCGGAGAATCGAATTGATGATGATTATAAGCCTTTGAAAACTAACTTCCCTAATGAAGAGGTAATGCATATTGATGAGTTAGAACAAGTAGAGAAATCAGATAGAAACTGTTCTTTGATGGAGCGTCCAATATGAAAGGCGTGGGAATAGGAGCCGTACTTATTACTGAAACAGGTCAGCACTATCCTGTTACGACTAAGCTTCATTTCTATTGTACGCACAACATGGAAGAATATGAAGCATGCATTTGGGTTGAGATTAGTTGTGTATATGGGTGTCCGGGAAGTCTTGGTCATGGGTGACTCGGACATACTGGTACACCAAATTCAGGGAGATTGGGAAACGCGAGACTTGAAACTGATACCATACCGACAGTGCCTGCATGAGCTTTGTCAACGATTCTAGTCGATAGAGTTCAGGCACATCCCAAGGATTCATAATGAGGTTGCCGATGCATTGGTTACTTTGGCGTCGATGTTGCATCATCCAGATAAGGCTTATGTAGATCCATTGCAGATTCAGGTCTATGATCAAAATGCTTATTGTAATGTGACAGAAGAGGAACTTGACGGTCAGCCGTGGTTTCATGACATCATGGAATACATTAGGATGGGAGTATATCTGGCACAGGCCACCGGTGATCAGAAAAGGACTACCCATCGATTGGCAAGCGGATTTTTCCTGATTGGAGGAGTACAATACAAAAGAACACCAGATCTCGGACTGTTGAGGTGCATGGATGCAAGGCAAGCCACGACTATCATGACCGAGGAACATTCTTGAGTCTGTGGACCACATATAAGCGGATATGTTTTGGTATAAAAGATCTTACGGGCAGGATACTATTGGCTTACAATGGAGCGGGATTGTATCGGTTTTTTACATAAATGTCATCAGTGCCAAGTGAATGGAGATTTGATTCATTCTCCACCGACAGAATTACATACGATGTCAGCGCCATGGACCTTTGTTTCTAAGGCATGAATGTTATTGGGCCGGTTGATCCAGTGGCATCAAATGGGCACAAGTTTATTCTAGTAGCAATAGATTATTTTACCAAGTGGGTGGAAGCAAAGACGTTCAAGTCTGTGACTAAGAAAACTTTGGTGGAGTTTATGCATGTCGGTTTGGTGTACCAAAGGTGATTATCACGGACAATGGGGCTAATATCAACAGACATTTGATGAAGGAGACGTGTGAGCAGTTCAAGATTACTCATCGTCATTCTACGCCATATCGCATTAGAGCAAACGGTGTGGTTGAAGCGGCCAACAAGAACATAAAGAAAATACTGCGGAAAATGGTTGAAGGGTCTAGAAAGTGGCATGAGAAGTTACCATTTGCATTGTTGGGATATCGCACAATCGTTCGTACTTCGGTGGGGGCGGCTTCTTATTCATTGGTGTACAACATCGAGGCAGTAATACCCGCAGAAGTGGAGATCCCGTCGTTTCGAATCATTGCGGAGGCTGAGATCGACGATGATGAATGGGTAAAGACTCGTCAGGAATAGTTGAGTTGATTGATGAGAAAAGGTTGGCATCAGTGTGCCATGGCCAATTGTACCAGTGAAGGATGGCAAGAGCATACAATAAGAAAGTACGTCCAAGGAAATTCGAGGTCGGACAATTGGTGCTGAGGCGTATTTTGCCCCATTGGGCCAAAGCAAAAGGAAAGTTTGCCTCGAATTGGCACGGGCCATTTGTTGTAACCAGGGTGTTGTCTAATGGTGCATTGTATTTGACATATGTAGAAGGAAAATGTGTAGAAATAGCCATCAATTCTGATGTTTTCAAGTGATATTATGTATGGTTTCTTTATTCTGAAGGTACTTGCTTGTATTGGCATATTTTAAATATTGAAATGAAGAAGGCATTTTGTTCGGCTATCCAAACACTTTTATCCTTTGTTACCCCTTTTAGCCTTAATTATTTTCATTCATACCCCTCTTTCGGAATCAGCGGCACAATCAAGAAATGCAGGTGCCGAGCATAAAGTAAAGACAAGGAAAGTGAAAGAAAAAAAAGAGAAAAAGAAAGAAAGAAAAGTAAAGAAAAGGAAGGTGAAAGGAAAAAAAAAAGACAAGAGAAAAGAAAAGAAATGAAAAGAAAAGAAAGAAATGAAACGAAAAGAAAAAGAAAAGAAAAGAAAAGAAAGAATCACAACAAAAGTAATTACGATAAAGTGAACTACGTTTGACTTGATCCCGAAAGGGTACGTAAGCAGCCTTACTCCGAGGTTAAGTCATACCAAAATAAAATTCCAAGAGTCCCCAAGAAAAACTGGGGCAGAAGTTGTGGTTCGTAGTGAGAAATTGGATTCCGAAAGTTGTAGTGTCAACCCATTATGAATTTGTCTTGAGCCTTCTATACCTTTCTTTCTAACCCAGTCAAAAGCCTACATTACATTCCAAAGAAAGACCTTCTGATCCATTTTTGAGAAATGCCAAATCGAGCAGGGAAATATGAGTCGCAACAGGGGCAATACTCTGGTCCGAGCCAGAAAGTAAAAATAAAATGAGAGAGTCGTATTGGTGAAAATCCTCACGGGCACCGTAAGGTGAGAGAGCTGAGAGAAAATGAAATGAGAGAGTCTTAGTGGAGAAAACCCTCATGGGCACCTTAAGGCGAAAGTGAGATAAGAAATGGCAAGCTGAGAAACTCTGTTGGTGAAAACTGTGTCGTGGCATCGCAGGTTAAATGTGGTTTAGGTTTGGGTAAAGTAATCAAGTGATGGAAGTCTTAGGCAATAAAACATGGCAATTGAGAGACGGTTAGTTGGATCTGTCGTGCCGGTTAATCCGAAATGCATGTCATGATCATCGGTGCCAGTTGTTCCGGTAAGATAGGTTTCTTTTCTTTTTCTTTTCCTTTTCAATAGTAATCTGTTTTTGGATTTTTCTTATCCTTAACTCATAAACTTATTGAATTTCATTCTATTTCGGGGGTTTGAGTTTGTCTAATATTTTTCAAAAAGAGTCGGAAAGGTGAAACAACAGGGGAGGTGTAAAAGCATTCAGGTTGTCAGAATTGGGGAGTGTGAAAGTCGGTCAGAAAGTCAGGCAGTTTGGAGGAATTCAGGAAACATAAAGAAAGGTAATGGAAGGATGATTCAACAAGAATACCATCAACTAACCACCATTTTTAAACTAACAAAATTTTCAGTAATTGAAACAGGGGCAGAAAATTGTTTGTCAGGAAGAATTCTCCATGAAAGAAAAGCAGGCAGTAACCAAGTTTAATCGCATGTGTGGCATGGGTAAAGTGTAAGAAATTGAGGAGTGGAATGAAGCGATGTTGAAGTAAGGAGCCCGCCTGAAAAACAAAGGAGTACATTTCAGTATTTAAATGATAAGCGTTACACTTCTGTTTTATCGCAATTCAAATTTTAGTTTCGATTTTTTTAGTATGTGGTAACAAGCCCCAGTTTTCCCAAGCTGGGGCAGAAAATTTTCGTTGTCTTGTCTATTTTTGTGAAGTCAGGAGCCCGGCTGAAGAATAGAGGAATACATTTCAAGTTTTAGTAATCAGGAGTCCGCCTGATGAACAGAGCCATATATTTCAATTTCAGTAGTCAGGGGCCCGCCTGAAGAACAGAGGCACGCAATGCAAATTTCAGCAATCAGGAGCCCGCCTGAAGATTTAAATCAATTCCTGCATTTATTTTGGTAGTTAGGTGCCCGCTTGGAGAATAGATGTCCACATTTGAAATTTTAGAAGTCAGGAGTCCGCCTAGAGAATAGAGACATGCATTTAGAATTTTGGAAGTCAGGAGTCCGCCTCAATAGCGACTTATGCTTCAAGTTAGCAGTCAGGAGTCCGCCTGAAGAACAGAGACATACAATGCAAGTTTGGAGTCAGGAGCCTGCCTGAAAAATAGAGGTGATATAATTCCAATTTTAGTTTTCAATTAATTTTCTTGTTTATTTTCAAGTCAGGAGTCCGCCTAGAGAACAGAGACATACAATGCAAATTTTGGAAGTCAGGAGCCCGCTTGGATAATAGAGCAATACATTCAATTTCAAGTTCAGTAGTCAGGAGTCCGCTTGAAGAATAGAGACATACAACTCAAATTTTAGCAGTCAGGAGCCCTCATGGAAAATGGAGGTGTTAAATTTCAAGTTGTTGTTGAAGTCAGGAGCCTGTCCAATGAACAGAGGTATACTATTCAAGCTTTGAAATCAGGAGCCCGCCTGTATAGCAGAGGTATTTTGAGTCAAGTTTTAGTCAATATTCTTATTGAGATCCGGTAAAAGCGCCCAGTGTCCAAACTGTGACAGAAAGTTTTCTTTGTTTTGTCTATTTCTGTGAAGACACGAGCCCGCCTGGATAACGGAGGAATACGGTGAAGTTCAAATTCAGCAATCAGGAGTCCGCCGGGAGAACAAAGACATACAAATTCAAGTTCAGTGGTCAGGAGCCCGCCTGGATAACAGAGGAATACAGTCAAGTTCAAGTTCAGCAATCAGGAGGCCGCCTGGATAACAGAGGAATACATTCAAGTCCAAGTTTATTCAAGGTCAGCAATTGGGAGGGAAGGAGCAACACTCCAGTTCATGATTTGAAGTAATAACAAGAGAAAGTACAAGACAACAAGGCAACAAGAGAGAATACAAGATAACAAGATAACAAGGAAGTGCAAGACCAAGTTTGAATATTTTAGATAGGACTTTTTGTAATTCATAGTTCAGCTTAGGCTAGCGTCTTTTATTTTTGAAGACAGTGCAATAAGAAAGGTCAGCAAGTAGTAGCAGCAGCAAGAACAACAGTGAAATTACAGCTACTGGTAGTACCAGCTACCAGACACTCCCCAACTACACTGACCTGATTCCTGATTAGCCCAAGATATGTAGGCAATCTCTGAAGCAGGGTGCGGTCAAACTTTTCAAAATGCTTCACAATGGAATTTTCAAACGGGAAAAAATTGCTCGTATTTGCTCACTTATCTTTGCCCGAAAATATTTCATGTTTTCAAGCAAAGAGGGGCAGCTGTGAGCATGTGATTTTTGCCCTATATATGAATTATTCACATAAAAAATCAAACAAATGATTTTTCTTTATTTTTACAATTTTTTTGCATTTTTGTGTCATTTTTTTTGTAATTGTTGCATTTTGTTTGTGCATATTAATTTATAATAATAAAAAAATACATGTTTGCATTTAGGATTTAATTTTATATTTTAGAATTAATTAGGGGTTAATTTGTTTTAGCTCAAAATATGAAAATTCAGAAAACAAATTAGTTCATTTCGCATTTTAATCATTTTTATTTGGAAATTGTCACAAATTAGATTTTTAAAAACAATTTTAGGGATTATTTAAATTTAGTTTAAATATGTTGGGATTTTTAGTATAATTCAAATTTTATAAAAATCAGAAAAAATACAAAAATCTAATATAATTAAAATGCAAAAAAAAAAGTAGATAAAAGAAACAATTGAAAAGTGAAAAAAGAGAAAGAGGGGGGGGGGGGGGCTGCCCAGGTTTGGGCCATTAACAATATTTCCAGGCCCAAACACCCCATACCCGTTCCAGCCTTGATCCCACCGGGCCCATTCTCTTAGAAAAAACCAAAACAACGTCGTTTGGTCTTGTATGATCTCCGCCATCGAGGTTTGCTCGATCAATAGTCCAGAACTGATCCCTTTTGGTATAAATCTGGCTGAACGCCCCCAACCCCATTATTGTCTTCCTCCCAGAACCCCCCTTCATGAACTCTAATAAACATTGCCCTAAATTCCCAGGCCGCCGAAGGCGGCCCCAGCTCCAAATCGCCCCAAATTACGCCCTCACACCATCTAAACTCCCTCAACATGAATCCGTGACTTATTCCTCTCAAATCTTACCAGAATCCCTCAAATCGTCAAAACCCTAGTCCCCGCCCTTATTTTCTCCGCTGGCGGCTCGACTGAAGTTATCTTTAATTCTCTTCCCACAACTTTCAAGCCCAACTGAACATGAGGATAACCCTAATTCCCTAGAACTCCCACCTTCCCCTTTCGAGCCCAAATTTAAAGACTCAAAGACAGACTAAGCCAGCCCCTAATATTTTTCTCATGCATCCGAGGCCCGAGGTGATTCAAGAATTACGTTAATTTATTGTTCTTGCTTATAACAATAGATTAGTGGTAGTTTTGGCTCGCTCCGGGAATTACCCGTCTTTAACCAGACCTTGAACGCCAGCGTAGTGCATGGCCTTCGTTGATTTGTTACGGCCAAAACTGGTATCAATCCTACTTTTCTTATTATGTCCATATTGCTGATTTGTGTTAAGTTTTAATTAGTTTGGCCTGCATCATTTTCTAAATTGTGTGCAGACATGATTTGAACTAGCTGCTCGAATTTTTTTTCTTAGCCTATTCAGGGCGTTTAGAATTTCTCCTTCTCATTAATTCATCCTTAGTGTAGTTTGGATCAGTTGAAATTTCAAGTGTTGATTTCTTGATTTAATTTCTGGATGTGGGCTTTATTTGGGTCGCCATTGGCCCATTTCAAGAGACAAGTCCCTTTTGGTATAAGTTTTTGGCAGACTTGACCAATGTGATTGTCAGAATGGCCAACTGACCCATTTGAGATTTATAGGTATTACATAGGTTTTAAAGGGTAATTGGGGTAACACACATAGGGAATCTTTTTTTGTAACTGAATGGGGAAGCTTCTAGTAGGGGTTACAATGAAATTTGAGATTTGTAGGTATTAAGCTTGACAAGCAAGTCAAAATTTTAGGGATTAAGTAGCAAATTTGAAAATTGCAAAAGGTTCTAGGTGCTATTCTGATACTCATATAGATGTCCTAAATGTCATTCCTATAAAAGGGCATAGAAATAGCCTTGCTGGGGGTCTTCTTCTTCACCCAACACTAGCTTAAAAAAATACTTTTTTTTTCATGCTCATTTTTAGATTTGAGTAGATTTAGAAATTCAGAAACAAAAAAAAAAAGACAAAAAACTCAAAACAAAACAAGAAAAAACAGTAGGAAAATCTGATAGAAAAATAGAAGAAAGTTACTGTTCCATTATAATCTTCAGTCCACTTTGAGTTTTGGATTTGAGATTGCATTGAGATTCTGTGGTGTTACTGTTTCATTTTAAGCTATTTTAAGCTCTTTTGGATTTCATTTTTGGGTCAAATTGTTGTTGTGACTGAGATCACTCCATGAGCTTCATTTGGTTTTGAAATCAAATTCCATCACTGTATTGTTTCTGGTTTGAAGTTGTGCTTTCTGTTGCTGCTGTGCTAACTCCTCTTTGTTTTGTTGAACTATAATTCCCAGGTACACTACTTGAAACTCACTGATGTATTCATTGAAGTTTTAATGAAGAAATTGGCCGTTTGATTGAGGATCATTGACGTTTAGCTAATCATTGTATTAGTATATGTTTGTTAGCTGTATATAGTTCAATCTAGACACTGATTTTGGTAGTGTTCATAGTGATTAGTATTAATTTTGATCATGTTATGGCTAACTATATATTTTTATCCTTGAATAGAACACCTGGACCTCACTAATATGTCTATGGGAATTGTTATTGAGTAAGTTAGTGCAAGATTTCACATGTGTGAATTAATTCAGTGAGAGATCGGGTTCTAAAGATTAATTATTATCCTAAATTTATTTATGCTATTGAATGAAACTAAAACCTTCTGGTTTCAGATAAATAAGCATATGTATTTCCTCTTTGTTATACTGTTCATAATTTGGCATAGATCCATCGTGTAGGTGTTTTAATGAAAATTGGCTTGAAATTATTGTTTCGTTTTTTTGTGATTGGGATTCGATCCTGCACTGTGGCTGTGCTGTGCCAAAACTCATTACCTCAGCTACAAAGTTATTGGGATTTCAGCCTGAATTCGATCCCCGGCACTCTCAGCCGTTTGGAGAAGAAAAGCTAGCCAGTCGTGGGCCAGATTTGTTGGGCTTGAAGGGCTTAACACGGAAGGTTGATTTTTAGGTTAATTAGGATTTTATGTGTTTTGTGTTAAAAACAAAAGCGGGGCCCTCGAGAATTATTTATAAGAACTAATTTACAATATGGGAGGGCCATTTAGCGAATTTCACGGTCTTCCCCAAAATAATTAAACGCTAGAATCTTTAGATGCATTGATGTGATCCAAATCCAAAGCTCGACGAAGTCGAAACGTGTCGACGATCACGTGTACACTGGTTGTGACGTGGTTAGAAATATGTTTTCATGACGTCGCAAGTATTTTAATATAAATAATGGTAAAAGTGGTATAAAAATAAAGCACATAAGTTAGCATGTAATAGAATCAGATAAAATCAAATGCAACAGTTAAGCGACCGTGCTAGAACCACGGAACCCGGGAATGCCTAACTCCTTCTCCCAGGTTAACAGAATTTCTTACTCGGATTTCTGGTTCAGAGACTGTAATAGAGTCATATTTTTCCTCGGTTCGGGATTAAAACCGGTGACTTGGGACACCATTAATCTCCCAAGTGGCGACTCTTATTAATTAATAACCAAATCCGATATGATTGTCCTTTAATTGGAAAAACTCCTTTACGCCCCTTTTCGAGGGTGTATAACGAAAAAGGAGGTGTGACACCTTCAGTCCAGAGTGAAATACCGAGGTAGCCTTGCTGGGGTCCGCGGTCCTGGCGTCTCCCTTATCTTGTTTTTAGTTGTTATTCCTTGTATTTTGGGACAAACTCTTATTATTTATTTCTAAACATTGTATTTAATAAACTCTTAGAAGTTTGTGAGCCATGTCGCACCAGGTTTTGGGGTAGCGTATTGTGTTAACTTCCGCAGTTTTATTGAGTTTCTTTAAAATTATGTCTTCCGCTTTAATATTTTAACTACAAGGTTTTATGTTATTATTATGAACTGTGAAAAAGTGTAATCAAGTTGGCTTTCCTAGCTCCTGCCAGTAGACATCATCACGCCTCCCGAAGGTGGAAAATTCGGGTCGTGATAGCATACCACGGCAGTTCCCAGTAAGTATCAAGTCTAACCTCGGTGAGTAGTGACGAGGAATAGTCAAGACACCTACCGATCTAGGAACAACAACAAATAATGTATATATAAAGACTACACGATATGGTTAATAATGCTACAATCACAATAAGATAAACAAACATCAAGTAATAGTGGAAATACCATAATCATGACATAGGAGAGCGAGAGAAATCAAAAATCCAAACCTAAATCACACATAAGGTAAGGTAAGCAATAACTCAGAGCCTACGACAATGTTCACATAAGGTCTTGGCCAACGAACCCCACGAAGTACCGAACCTCGGACAAACTTACATCTCACGGGTCCTGCTACTAGAACCATAAACTTGGCATCCTATTCCCCCGTCACACCTCATGGTCACGCTGACAACTCACTAGCTAACTAAAGCTCCTCACTTATATGACAAACAAACGGGTGTGTACATCTACACTCAACAATATCAGGAGAACTTCATATCCAATGAGAGTGTTCAATTACGCGCATGCTTGTTCAAGTGCTCTAACATAGTTCCTACCAGCTAATAAGCATAAAGGAAAGAACGGACAACACATAAGATGTTACTTACACGAGATAAAACTCATACAGGTAAGTGTACCACAACACAATATCAAATAGTAAGAATTCCCCCATGCCTTCAAAAATATTACAATCACTCCCTGACATAGCCCACCTTGTTTTACCACGTGTGCAATTAGTAACATAATAAGTGCCCACCTTGTTTCACCACATGTGCATCATAATATTCCCACATTAACATTTTCTTGTCGTATGCGCAACCCACATATAATCATATATATACATATCTCGCCTTGTCACGTCACATAAGAAATATATTAATAGTAGCAGTAGCACTGCAGAAACCTCGTGCAACCCCATAACAACAATTGCACGGTAGAAATCTCGTGCATCACATTAACGAACGCATAGCAAAAACCTCGTGCACCACCACAACAAGTACAACAGCAACAATGACAATATATACAAGACACGACAAGTAAATCAACTTGAGAACTTTCGATCATAGGAGACGATAAAACTAGCTCACAAGGAATAACCATGATAGAGAATACTAAGCATAATAAGAACAACTCAACAAGGGAGAAAATAATATGTAGCAACAATCTCACAATATGTAGTTAGCTAACAGGAAGCTAACACGAGTCAAATAATTCCAAATAAGGAAATGTAAACTAAATATAGGATATCTAAACTTCTTATAAGGTTGGGAAAATTACGAAGAATAAACAACAATTTCAATTGAGGATGAGCAGCGACATATAATCATAACCTCAATAAAGATAAAATAATTACAAGAGAGAAAATAATGATTTCTAAAAAAGACAAGTAGTTATAAAAGAGCATGACAATAGAAGAGGTAAAAATCTTCAGTTAAGCAAAATAAGAGTCAAATAGGCAATAAGAATGAATCATAAAATATTTAATTCTGATTAAAGTATGTAGAGGTGAAACTAATAAATGAGAAACTCAATCATATCAAACACAACTTCAGACTCAGTGCATATAAGGACATAAGGACTCTAAAAGGCCAACTTTCCACAAATAAATCCAAACACGCACTCTTCAACTCTCGTACACGGACCACAATTAACATGCAAAACTCACATCCTAAGAGGAAGTCCCCCACATGAGGTTAGACAAGATACTTACCTCAATCCGGCCAATTAATAATCAATTTAGCTTTTCCTTTACCAATTCATCACTGCTCGGCTCAATCTAGCAAAAAATGACTTGAATATATCGAACAATATAAGAGAAAACAATTTGAATTAACAAAACTATGATTCTTATACAATTTGCAAAAAAGTCAACTAAAGTCATCTCCTCGATCCCGTACCTCATAACCCGATAAAATTTACAAAAACTAAATACCCATTCCGATACAAGTTCACCCATACGGAAATTATCTAATCCTGACACCATTTTGGTCTCTCAAATCATCATTTTACATTTTTGAAAGATCTCACAATTTCTCACCAAATTTTCCTTTAGATTCTCATGAATTTGATGTTAAATCTAAGATATAATCACAATATATAATTGGAAATTAATTAGAGACACATACCCAATGATTTGGTATGAAAATCTTCTCCCAAAATCGCCCACTTTTGGAGTTAGGGTTCAAAGAATATGAAAAATGAGTAAAAACTCGAGTTACACAGCTGAAAACAAGCTGCAGATATCGCATTTACAATACAATTACGAACCTTCTTAAAAGCGAAGAAAGCCTTCGCAATTTGTGAACAAGGAAGGGCTAGAAAAGGTTGCATTTGCGACAAAATTTGAATTGGGCATCACAAAATGCGATGGATATGTTCGCAATTGCGATCATACCACAAGCTGCAATTTTTTCCGACACAAAAATGAGCATAACTTTCTCATACGATGTCCAAATGCGATGATCATTTTTGCTATGAATCCGTTATTATGATATCGATCTAAGGATTTATTAAAAACGTTGTTTAGAGCTCATTTGCTTAATGTGGTACCCTTTATTCCCAAAGAAACGACATTAAAACATCAAATAAGAGCGCAATACAACCCGAAACACACACGAGGCCCCCGACATCCTTTCCAATCATACAAATCAGCCCCATATCACAATACAGACCTGCTCGAAGCCTCAAATCACGTCGGAAAATTCTAAAACCATGAACCGCATTCCTATTTAAGCTTAATGAACTTTAAATTTTTAAACTTCTACTTTCGATGTTTAAACCTATAAAATCTCGTTCAACTGACCTCAAATTTGGCAAACAAGTCATATTCGATATTACGGACCTAACAAGAATGAGAATTCGACCCCGATATCACAAAAAGTTATCAATGGATCAAACTTCTCTAATTTCCAAACTTTAACTTTTCCCAACTTTCGCTGAATTGCCTCAAATTATCCTACGGACCTCCAAATCTGAATTCGGACACACGCCTAAGTCCAAAATCACCATGCGAAGCTGTTAAGATAATTCAAAATCCATTCCAGAGCCGTTAACTCAAAAATTCAATGCTAGTCAAATTCTCACCACTTAAGCTTCCAAAACTAGAATTCTTCTTCCAATTCGATTCCTAATCACCCGGTAGCTGAATTCAACCATTCACGCAAGTAGATACACATAATGTGAAGATTCATAGGACCTTATGTCTCTGATTGGAACTCAAGTTCTCAAAACGACCGGCTAGGTCAGTACAAATCCGCTTCCCTAATATCAATACATTTCTGCACCGTTGCGGCATAAAATCCGATCTTCCAATATCAATATATTAACATAAACAACTCAATACCACTATTTACGAAATATCACCACATAAGAGAAATGAAACATGTAGAACACTGAAGAACTATCAATACAAACAGAGAATAATCAATACCTCATAATCTCAAACCTTAGCAACACATTACTACCAAAATAGCTAAATGACTCGCATGAACGAAATGACATAATAAAGTGTGTTAGCTAATATAAGCTCAATAAAATAAAGTCGACACGGGACAATGAAAGCACACAAATAATGCAATTAGAAGCATTTAGCAAGTACGTAAACATTGGATAAAAATTTACAAATCAACACAAGCAACATTGGAACAACAAGTAACAAGCAAAGCATGGATAACAAGTATGAACATTTAGCAACCAAAGCATGTAGGATGAGATAATATGGAATAAAAGAAGATATAGAAGTAAATTTACCAATCCCACATGCCTTAACCCCACGACGGCGCATATACACTCGTCATCTCACATATACATCATTTTTCTATATAATTCATATAAAAGATAATCCATCAAGTAATAACCACGACCGTTTCGTTCGAACAAGAATCCAAACTGACTCAATCTAACCAATTATCAATCAAATAATTAAAAATAAGCTTTAGAAACTGCACAAGAAAGAAAAAGGATAAATCTTTGATGAAATTGAAAAAGTTAACCTCGGGCCCACTTGGTCAAAATCCGAGATGGAGATCAAAATTTGATTGCCCATTCACCACCGAGCACAATTATGTGATTTATTTTGAAATCCAGCCTCAATTTGAGGTCTAAATATAAATTTTGTAAAATCCCTAAATTCTAATCCCTATTTTCTATCATAAAAATACTAAAGTTGATGTAAAAAACTCATAAAGAATAATAGGATATTGAAAGAAAGTGGATTAGAATTGCTTACCTATTATTTTCGGAAGACGAAATTCTTGAAAAATTGCCTGGAGAGTGTGTAGGGTTGAGAAATAGTGTAAAATGAACTAAGCCCAATTTCCTCAACGTTTATCCAACTGCAAATATCATTTATTCGCAAATGCAAATAGTGCAAATGCGACGCACTGCTCGCAAATGCGGTCAGTGCACCTATCACGATCCGATAACCACCAGCCGTGATGATACCTAATTCAATCCACTAGGTAAGCCAACTAACAGAAAATACCATCCAAATATGATTACAGGAGAAATAGTGAAGAATTTACTGAATATTTACAAATTGACCCAAGAACTAGTAGTACTAATTATGAGCTTCTAAGACTTTAAAATTTACTAAGCTGGCACAGATAATTACACGATTTGTTTGAAATTAACATATATAGATTTTCAAAATATAAGAAACCAAGGACAAGTGACAACTATATCCGAAATGCACGAGCATCATTAGAGTCAATTCCCGACATCACTAGTAACTCCGCTCCAAAAATATCTACATACAATGTGCAGAAGTGTAATATAAGTACACACGACCCTATGTACTGGTAAGTATCTTGCTTAACCTCATCGAAGTAATGACAATGCTTTTTTTTTTTTGTAAGTTTAAAGATACTCATTGATACAATCTGCACCATTAATTAGCAATAGAACTATACCATGATATAACAGAGAATAATTCATGAAACAAATATGCAAACAATAACTGAATATTATCAGTGATCACATTTTAGCATTTTACAATACCTCGACCAATCCTTTCCTTAAAATGAAACTGATAAACCACGACAATCACTTCATAACTTTCATAGCACGAGGAATGCACTCAGATATTAGTCTATTATACAGCAACACTCTTCGTGCTTTTATCTCATCCCCACCCAATATACGTATAACAGAACCAAAATAGGAATTACAAAGTAATAACTACGCAAGTAGCAATAATGAATGAGGATATACATGTGGGAAACAATAAAAGACTAGAGGAACGCATGCGAGTAATGGAAACAATTGGAAAACAAGGAATATCAACTTCAATTAATTAGCATGATGGAGGCCTAAGTACAAATATAACACATAAGAAGGAAACACATGATCTTTACAAATTAACAAATACAGGGATGAATGGCTAACATAGAAAAAAGACTTATTACAAAATATAACAGAATAGACATGACTTGGAGGTAATGATAACAACAGGAAATAGGCATGTGTTTGTAAATTAAATAAGTAGAAGATATGGACAACACAACATCGATTGAAATAGAGAGCAAGGACAAAACAATAATAACAAGTCATACGGGGTTTATAAATACGGCAATAACCGCTCAAGCTAAAAACATGAATATACACACAAAAAATAGATATTACAACATAATGCATATCCCGCACCCTTGCCTGCACGAAAACATCCATCATTCCATGATTCTACGATAATATAAAAGTATAACAATATAAATGAAATGACAGCATCATTTTCATGCTTTTACTCTCAAATAATATGGATGACATCACCTTTTGAGCTTTTACTCTCAATAATATGACATGACATCTCTCATTGTGCTTTTACTCTCAAATAATATGGTATGATATCACCCTTCGTGCTTTTACTCTCAAGTGATATGGAATGACATCGCGCTTCATGAATTACGCTCTCCCTCACATGATAATATATAAGCAATGGCACGACATCACCCTTCGTGCTTTACACTCTTCCTTACCAGACATGTGTATATCATTTACAATCAAGGCGGGAAACATAAGTAACATCAAGGAGGGTATTTAAACAAATATTCCAAATAAATATCAATCACAACTTTCCAAGACAATGATATTCAATAAACCCTCAGAAACCGTACTATTCAAGTACTTCCACAAATCTCATCAACAACACAATTATAAAATCTAGTATCTTAAGAAGATCAGCTGTAGCAATGTGTATTCCACACCCCGAGCCTGGATGGGATGCGACGAGAACCCGCTACCTTACTTATCCGTGTACCAATATAACATCTATTTTCATATCATACTACCATAGATAACTAAGCCGGAAGATTTTCGTGAGATAAGTATAATGAAACATTTGATACCAACTTATACATAAGACATACGAGCCCATAAGACAAAATAACCGCTCCTATACTGAACATAGGCAGACAAGGTCGTACAATCTTTTATGTACATGACATCTGTCTAAAAGCCTATGAGAATACATAATCTTCACAAGGGATGGGACAGTGTCCCGTCATACCAAACAATACACGTTTAAATCATATTAACCAAACAAGTAACTCTGAAGTAAATAGAGCGCTCCAACTTCGGCTGAGCTGATAGCCTACTTGGAGGGCTCTCGACTTGTCTGTGGGGACCTGCGGACATGAAACACAGCATCCCCAAGCAAAATGGACGTCGGCACGAATAATGTAACGAGTATGTAAGGCACAAAAATAAGTAAATAACGGATATGAAATAAATATAAAGTAAATGACCCAACTTATTAGTCTAGATAACTCTGTAATTCATGAAATAATTATAGTGTCATGCATATGCATATGCATATGAATGCCATAGCATGCATATGTACATGTTTCATAACATTATCAGGCCTCTGAGGGAATCCCATCATATCATATCGGGCATTGTGGGCAAAATGATTAACGTATACCAGCTGATCATGTGGTGGTGCTTATATAATAGTGTAACATTTTTCCATATCCCATATACATATAATATATATGTATAAGCGTATATAAAGACATCTGGTCATGGGTCAATGTACATGTATAAATGCATGAAATGCATAAGAAATACGTTAATAAAAAATAAGATTTCCTTGGAATACCATAAAATCAATACACTTTTCGGTTTAACTTTATCAACTACGTATTTTTCTGAGACCCATGAATAGAAGGTATAATAATAGTTTACATGGAGAATCAAGAATATAGACAACCCTAGTATCTCAATGAATAGAGTGTTTTATGAAAATTGCGTATTTTGCTCGTTTCATTTGTATTATTTGGATCATCCCCCAAAAAAAGTAGTAGCCTTAACATACCTGAACAGGAAAAAATCCATATAATATTCTTGAAAAAGATTGTAACGTATTCCTTTAGAATCGCAAAATCTCATATTGCTACGGTGCTAAGAAATCTTGTTGGAATTGTTTTATCTCAAGATCTAATATGCGTTCTGGTTGGAGTGTAATATTCCGTTCTTGAAATTGTTTGGAATTAGGAAGAAGCTTATAACCAATAAAGACCAAAATCTAAACATTTCAAAATCTAACTTAGAGAAATCATCACCTCTTCTTGTTTTCATAGGCTTAATCCCAAGTACTTATCTATCCTCGTCACCTTCTCACTCGCCCTTTCTTATCGTACTCATATCTTCATAAAACCTTGTCGCTCTATCATAATTTAGCTTGCAACCTTCCTTTCGATTTGCTTATACCATAAATTTCCTTGTGTTATTTGAGAACAACAAGAGAGCTATCACATCATCTCTAACTCCTCTTTACTTTCTTAACTAGATATCTTGATATTAAAAAACCATAGGTTGGAAGATATGCCATTGACGACGCTGCTATCAGTACTAGACACTAAATCCCAGGGTTTCTAGCCTTTTGTCTGGAGTATGGACAATTCACAACCTTCTACATTTTAGTATTGCGTACGTTGTTCACATTTACCTAACTTACTTTAAAATCTTGGATCTTATCCTGTATCCCTTTCATGACCTTCCTTCCACATAAGTATAATTTACGTCCATAACTTAAAGCTTTATTAAAACACTTGCACCTGTGGTGCATACACAATCCAGTGGAAGTTTCATACTGACTTCTTATGAGGCTGGTACTCTTCAGTTGGCTTCATCATAGAGTCGTTATGAAATATTGCTACTGTTCTACCTCTCTTATACCTATGCTATTTAAGAGTGATCCAGAGGTCTATAATTCTCTTGGTCCACTCCTATTTTACTTAGTCGATATAACTCTTTATTTTCCTCTTCTTTCTAATCAGCCTTTTTATAGGCTTTAGCTATCTTCAAGTATATGGCTCGTAGTATTAGTTATTACTTTGGCCTTTCATAGGGGCTAAGGGATATTATGATAAAATCCATTAAAAATTCAATCTTTTGTGTATGACTTGTGCTCAATTATTTCTTTTAACATATAACAAAATCATCTATGGATGTATATGTTGCATGTAAAAAACTCCAGACCCTTAAGTGCGCTCATAACGTAACCCACTCTGTATCATTGATCGAATAATGTCTTTCGTTCCATCTTAGCTTTCTTTCAACATAAGCTATTACTTTTCCTAGTCTTTCTGCCCCTTGTTGCATCCATACTTATCTTATCCGATTTCCCACACATGCCAGAGTTTTCATACAACTCATATGATCTCGAATATTACTTTAATTTTACTTTCTGTTCATTAGCCACGGTAGGTGCCACTTTCCTTTCGAGGGCTTTCAATTTTGTTGTGAGACTGTGGTTACACAACTGTTTCCTCTTTAGATTGTTGTGCTTTGGTTGAAGCCTTCTTCCTTATATTCTCAGCTAGTCTTTTGTTATAGTACCAATAGAGAAGCCTTGACTCTTGTAAAGTCGTGAGCTTATTACACATCTTTTGATATCCTTCCTTGCCTATATTCATTCGTAGTTGCTTACTCCTATGCCCTTATGCTTGTAAGGTTGCTCCTAAACTGATATTTGACTATCTTTCTAGTGGCACTTGCTTTTATCACCATAACAATCATACATTACCTTTAACTAACCCGACTCCTATTTGAATATATCTCAAGCATTATAATGACATTACTGGGGGGCTGAATTCCCCATTTTGGGGTTTACCATGTTTATCTTGTGTGATATGCTGGCTCATCTTTAACCTCCTATTTAGCCATAACTAGGCTATTCCTGAATCAACTACCAACTACTCATTGGGTCATTCTTATATGAATATTTCGCGTAATCTTTCTTAGGTTATTTCCTTTGTCTTAACTTACATCTTGCACTGGCTCTTTAGTTATCAATAACATCCTGGACAAGAACCCCTCACTTCCTTTCCTTGGCATCGTGCTTGCTTATTGTTCTGGAATCGTAGCATATACATAGGAGCTGAATAAGTGTAATCTCATTTCTTTTTTGTTTTTCTACCACATTCTTGCTTTATTTTTCCATGATTACTAGAACCACTTAATTCTTACTTAATGCCACATCACTCCATATTCCCCATTTAGGAAAGTACTAAGATTTAAAGCTACAACAATCTGCATATAGATGTTTTATCTTTTTATCTTTATCGTCATTTCACATCATTGATAATCCTTACTCTCCTTGAGAAAATCCTAACGTACCAAGCATAACAAATTTCCTTACTTACAAGGGAAACAACTAGTGTAGCGGGTACATTCAGTCCCTTAAGCTTAACATTTCTCACGTTGCTTATTTTTAGGGAAGCGTCTTCCTGAATGATCATTCTCTGAATTCCTCATGAATATTCTTATATGGTTCATTATATCATCGCTGGAATGCAATATGAAATTCTCATGATGCTGACTATTATCAAATCAGTTAGCCCCTAATTCATGTTTAGTTTATCTTGCTCACCAGCCCATACTAATTTCTACTATATTAGGGTCTAACTTTTCCTTCCGGTAGTTGGGTTGTACTCACGAACTTATTTATCAAAGTGAGGATACGAATTTATGGCCTATATTCTTTAGTTTTCTTAAGGTATGTCACCTCTCGTCTTTTCCTTTACCTGCCAATGGACTCTGTAATACTGTCATCTTTTTTAACCTACCGTTGTCATCTATGTATTACATCTTACTCTTAGTGCTTCATTAGCTCTCTTCTTATCTCCTAATAATATTTCTGTCTTTCACTTTATTCTGAAAATTTCTACAAGATATTCTTTTGCTTTTAGCTCTCCTTTTGTACATCCACAGGCTCCTCGGGTTGCTATCATTATCTCTCTGCTAGGGATGGGAGTTATACTAAGATAACATTTATCTTTTCCTGGCTTCCAGTACCTACCTTTGTAGCACTATATAAAGCTGTACTGTTTTGGAGTGGACCATCTAGGTGTCTTACAAGGAGATCCACTACCATGTTTCGAGTGCACAATCTAGGTGTCTCACAAGGAGATCCATTACCATGTTTACACTATCTGTTGGAAATTTAAACTAAATTTACCAATACATCCCCTATTTTGGGTTATTCTAACACCATTTGGATCATGATTACCCGTCCTTCTCTTAAATCATACGTGTTAGCTCCCATAGGGCATGACTAAGATTGGTGTGGTTGACTGTACGTGCATATGTTATTGTTAAAGGTAACTTAACATGCATATATCTCCCTTCCTGAATGGTAATAAATGATAATCTTTATTAACTGTGAACCTCGTACCATTCTTCACCTTCCTTCTTTTACTTTCTGAAACATGGGTCTAACTTCCGATCCTGTGATTCTTTTATTAAAACAAGAGTGGATAAGTGTTCTTTCTTTAAAGCTCCTTATCAAGGACCTTACACCTTTTAGTGCACGCATAATCTGCTGAAGGCCTCACATTTACTCATCATAAGCAAGATGCAAAATCGAGTTTCTTTAACTCAACATTCCATAGATGTATATCTTACCGACCGTATTTTTTAATGTAGGTGTCGCCGTAGTACAAATAAGGTAGAGTTTAGGAAATTAAGTTCTTATAATTGAGCTATACCATACGATCTAGAGTAAGAAGAAAGAGTGACAATCCTGAATTTCATGTAGCCTCCTGCTTATAAGTGTGATGCACGGCACACCCACAAACAAGACTCTACTAGAGATGGCTTGTAGACTCAGTAGGACATAACTGCTCTGATACCGCTTTTGTCACACCCCGAGCCTAGATAGGCCACAACGGGTACCCGGTACCATACTCATTCGAGTACTAATGTAACTTCTCTTTTCATGTCATACTACCATAGATAACTGAGCCGGAAGTCTGTTATGAGATAAGTAGATTATAATATGTATACCAACTTATACATAAGGTATACATGCCTATAAGACCAAATAACTACTCATATACTAAACATAGTCCTACAAGGTTGTACAATCATTTTCGTACATGAAATCTGTCTACAAGCCTCTAAGAATACATAATTTTCATAAGGGTCGGGATAGTGTCCCGCCATACTAATCAATACACGTCTAAATAATACTAACCAAACAAGCAACTCCGAAGTAAACTGAGCGCACCAACATTTTCCGTTGACCTGATAGCCTACTTGGAGGACTCTCGACGAATCTATCGGGACCTGCGGGCATAAAATTCAGCGTCCCCAAGCTAAAGAGACGTTAGTACGAATAATATACCGATTTTGTAAGGGACATAAATAAGTGCATAACATACATGAAAGAAATATAGAGTAAATGACTCAACCTATATGTTTAGATAACTCGTTAATTCATGAAATAATTATAGCGTCATGCATATGCATATGAATGTCATATCATGTATAGGTATATATTTTGCAACGTCATCAAGCCTCTGAGGGCATCCCATCATATCATCTCGGCCATTGTGAGCAAACTCATCAACGTATACCAGCTGATCAGGTGGTGGTGCGTATATGACGTCGTAACCTTTTTCCATATATATATATATACGCGTATATAATGCTATCTGGTCATGGGTCAATGTACAAGTATAAATGCATGAAATGCATAAGAAATACGTTGATAAGATTTTCAGAATGCCGTAAAAATCAATATTCTTTTCGGATAAACTTTATCAAATACGTATTTTTCTGAGACCCATATACTAAAGGTATAATAATATATTCACATAGGGAATCAAGAATATAAACACTCCTAGTATTTCTATGAATAGAGTTATGAATGTTGCGTATTTTGCTCGTTTCTTTTGTATTATTTGGATCATCCCAAAAAGAAAGAAGTGATAGGCTTAACATCTATAGAGCATGAAAAAATTCACATAATATTTTTGAAAAAGATTAGACCTATTCCTTTATAATCACAAAATCTCATGTTCCTACAGTGCTAAGAAATTTTGTTGGAATTATTTTGTTTCAATATTTAATATCCGTTCTTGAAATTGTTTGGAATTAGGAAGAAGCTTGTAACCAATAAAGACCACAGTCTAAACATTTAGAGTCTCGGTAGCTTGTACGCAAGTGTCATTTACATGACACTTAAATGCCACCTTTCAATTTGTAACGCGTCATTCCAATTTGCATAGGGTATGCCACCTTATGCCCTTCATCTCAATCCAATTAATTTCTTAACTAATTGTATAATATCCTATTATCTAATAATTAATCAATCACCAATATATTTATGACTTATCTCAAATTATTTAAAATGCTATTTACTTTTAACATATTTTATATACCTTGATATTATGTCTAATGCGATATCTTGTATGGTACTAGTCCATAAATATTGAGTCATCATATTTTATCCCAAATTGCCAAACTTTGGCGAAAGTTTATTTTTTTTCGATTTGGTTACCCTCTCATCTTCACGAATTTACTCATTACTAGTTTGAAATAGCATAATGCTTATAATCTCCACATAAGCTTGTAGTGATAATCAAATTAGACACGTCAATGTATTCTCAGAATTCCATCAATTTGATCAAGTTATAACTCTTGATTTCTAATGTTTAATACTATGTTCTTAGTATCTAATAGTCAAGTAAGGCATGAAGCAAAAAGGTCACATAACTCTGCAAGACACAATTATAACATAAACTACCCCCAAGCATGATTAACTCTGTCACATACATATACGCTCGTCACCTCATATATGTATCACCCCCCGCATGTGGCAAACAATGTCAAATAGGAGGAAAACTTTCTTCAACAAAGTTAAGCAAGACACTTACCTCAATTCACTCAATACTCAACTTAGGTTTTTTCTTTTATAAACTCACCTCCGCTCGGCTCAATCTATCTAATGACTACTTAAATACATCACACAATGAAAAAGAAAATAATTTCAATTAATAAAGTGTTAGTTTTATACAATTTCTAAAAAGTCAACAAAAGTCAAATCCCGGACTCACCCTATCAAAACCCATGTCCAAGGGTAGATCTCGACTACCCATAGCATCACAAGTCCAAATACTTGTTTTACTTTCAAATCCGAGTCATATTCGACTCTCAAATCCAAACTTTTTATTTTTCAAAGTATTGACAAAACCCCAAAATTTTTCCCTACTCATGAATTTGATGTTAAATCTTATATATAATTATGAACTGTACTTGAGGAATGATAAAAGATACTTACCCAATGATTTTGTATGAATATCCCTTCACAAAGTCGCCTCCTATCAAAGCCAAGATTTAAAATATAACAAAATGAAACAAAATCTCGAAATTCTCAGCATTTAGCAGGTTGCAGATGTCGCATGTGCTATGGGAGGTTCGCAAATGCGATCCCCACAATTGTGAACAACTTATCGCAAACGCAAAAAAAAAAAAAATCTTTCCTGTCAAGGTCACATTTGCGACCCTATACATCGCAAATGCGAAGACCAACACTTTGCAAAAGCGGTAGGGTTCCTCACAAATGCAGACAACCCCACATCGCAAATAAGTTGGGCTTCTTCGCAAATGCAAATCTATCCCAGCAGCCCTATTTTCGCAAATGCTATGGCTGCTTTGCAATTGCGACTGTTGCATTTCCGACCGATAGATCACAAATGCGATGACACCAGCACCAACACTCAAATATTATGAAAAATCATTTCAAAACCAATCTGAAACTCACTCAAGCCCTCTGGGCTCCAAACCAATTAAGAACCAGGTCCCGAAACATAGCACGAACTCACTCATGTTCTCAAAGAATCAAATAACGTCTAAAAGGATGAATCATATGCCAAAACGCATGAAGATCAAAAACTTCAAGAACTTCTCCAATCGCAATCAAACGTCCAAACTATATCAAACCAACTTTAAATGTCGCCGAATTTTGCAAACAAGTTCTATATGATGAAGTGAACCTACTCGAAGCTTAAAATCACACATAATAACCTCGAAATGATGAATAAACTCAAGTCAAAATCAATGAACATTGAAACATTAACTTTTACAACTGATGCCAAAACCTATAAAATCACCTCCAATTGACCTTAAATTTTGCGCACAAGCCACATTTTTCATTACAGACCTATTCCAATTTTTGAAATCGGAATCCAATGGCGATATAAAAAATTCCACTCCTAGTCAAACTTCTCAAGGATTCAACTTTCGTCAATTCCATACTAATTCGACTACGGACCTCTAAATTACAATTCAGAAGCTCTCCCATGTCCAAAATTATTCAACGGAGCTAACAGAACTCCATTCTGAGGTCAAATGATCAAAATCAAACTTGGTCAACTCTTCCAACTTAGATCTTAAATGTAGGAGCTCATTCTTCCAAATCGATTCAGATAACTTGAAAACTAATACCGACGATTTATGCAAGTCATAATATATTATGCGGAAACATTTGTGCCCTAAAAATACCAAGTGAAATGCAGATACTCAAAATGATCAATTGGGTCCTTACAGCACCAGGTCCAGCTAAGTCACCAAAATGACATTTATTCGCAAAAATGAACTGCCCCATCGCAAATGCTTACAAATACTTCACAAATGCAAAACTCATCCCCCTCCTAGAACACAGTGTCACAAAGGAGAGATTAATATCGCTAATGCAATCACAGCTTAATTTGGAAACATATACTTTTTTTTTTTGCAAAAGCAAAATTCCAAACCACCAGCCCATTATCGCAAACAAACACTTGTATGCAATATCAAGGCTCACTAATGCGAGCCAGACCTCAAAAATAGGAGGTTTGTAATAGACACCAGCAATAGGTAAGCACCAATAGTCTTCAAATTATCCAAACTCATCCATTATGCATATGAAACTCACCCGAACCCCTTGGGCTCCAAACAAAATATAAACACAAGTGTAGTTACTGTTGGAAACACGTTTCAAATGCAATATACTAAACGTGTGTTCTTTTGAAGGTTTTGATGAATGTCAAACAAAGCAATAAGCGATATATAGCAGTGCTCAAGGACAAGCACAAAATGGATGCATTACAAGAAGCTCAAGACAAAGTTTAGAAATGTTATAATTGAGTCAATATTAATTGTGATCTTGATTCCTCAATCTTGGCTCATAACATGGCTTCTCTACTAAAATTATTTTTCCAAAATCATGCATATCTAACTTAAGTGTCAAATGATTTTAAACTATGCATATTTATATTTGTTAAAATGTTTTTCAAACATGCCTCAAAAATCTGGGCTAAGATAATCGATTATGTACTTATGATAATCGAGTATCTCTAAGCCAAGACTGCATGACAATCGATTGTGAATTAATGATAATCGATTGTGAGTAAGTCAGTTAACATCAGGTTTTTGCAAACTGCATAACAATCGACTGTGTACTTTTGATAATCGATTGTTAACTGAGGCAAAGTTTTCAAAACTCAGAAAAATCGATTATGAACTAATGGTAATCGATTAGAATGAGAAAAATGTCTCCCAGTGTTTTTAAATAAATTAATAATCGATTATGGCTTTTGATAATCGATTATATATGAGACAGAAAGTTTTGAAATTAATTAATAATCGATTATGGCTTTTGATAATCGATTATATATGAGACAGTAAGTTTTGAAATTAATTTATAATCGATTGTTCTATTTGATAATCGATTGTTGGAACTAACCGTTGTCATACATTTTCAAATTACCTTCAGGTAATCGATTGTTGATATTTAACAATCGATGTTTTGCGTAAAATCTGGAAAAGATTTTCTGAACGTTGTTAAAATAATCGATTGTTGATTTCCTGATAATCGATGTTTTATGCCAAAAATTGGAAAGGATTTTTTAACGTTATAAATAATCGATTATTGATTTGAAGTAATCGATTGTTGACGTAAAATCTGGGATTGAATTTTTGATCTGATAGGCAAACAATCGATTGTTTAGTCTTGACAATCGATTGTCACTGAGTAATTTCAGCAATCCTTAATTGGCAATTAGACAACGGTAAGACTGAGTTTTTCACCTATAAATACAGGCTTAACTCAGTGTTTTCACAACAACAACATATACAATTTAAGTATTTTCATTGCTAAAAGCTTTCTTACATTGATCATCATTTTCATTCATCCATAAAGCTTTTTGAAGAGCCATTCTATTGAGCTAAGTTGTTGTGATCTTGAGCGTACTATTTCTACTCATATCTACTCATTGAGGAGTACTTTGTAAAGTGAGTTTGTTTTGTGTTTGTAAGAGAATTGCGATTCTCGTTTGTTGAGGAACTTGTGATTCCTCAGTTGAAGTCTTTGGGATTGTTATCCCCGAGCAGTTGAAGTCTTTGGGATTGTTATCCCCGAGCAGTTGAAGTCTTTGGGATTGTTATCCCCGAGCAATTGAAGTCTTTGGGATTGTTATCCCCGAGCAGTTGAAGTCTTTGGGATTGTTATCCCCGAGCAATTGAAGTCTTTGGGATTGTTATCCCCGAGCAATTGAAGTCTTTGGGATTGGTATCCCCGAGCAATTGAAGTCTTTGGGATTGTGATCCCCGAGCACCTAGGTGAGGCTTGTGTCCTCAGCTGTAACGGTTTGTTAAGCACCCGTAAGCTTGACAAGTTTAGTGGAAATCTCGAGAGAGTCTCTCGGGGACTGGACTAACCACGTTTGTGGCCAACCAGGATACATCATTGTGTAAGTTTATTTTACTGCACTTGTTTTAATTTCTGCAAAGTTTTAAATTCCGCACTAAAACGCTTAATATTTTTAAAACGCTATTCAGCCCCCCCTCTAGCGTAAAGCGTTATTTCCAACAATTGGTATCAGAGCCATACTCTCTGAAAAACTTAACCGTTTGAGAGAACCATCCATGGCTTCTACTCTAAATTTCTTTGCAGGAATAGGTGAAGGAGAATGCAGCATGTCGCCTCCAATATTAGACGAAAACGACTACTCAGTCTGGAAATATCGGATGCAAGTTTTTACAATGGCAAACGATTTGTATCTATGGCAAGCGATTAAACACAGTGATCAACTGACGACAAAAGTCGGGAAAGATAAGGTAAGTGAATACAACACTAAAGCTATGAATATATTACATAACGCCTTGAACCAGGAACTTTGGCGAAAAATCTCCCACTATAAAACTGCTAAGGAAATGTGGGACAAACTTGAGGAATTGCACGAAAACACGCCTCAAAAAGCGGTCAGCACAAACGATGAATCAACTGGTCAGTGCCTCATGGCAGACGAAAAAGACGAGGTAAGTACATCTAACGATATGCAAATTGCTTATAACAAACTGCATGATGAGTTGGTAAATGCTTCTAAGACTATTAAAGATTTACAAAGAACTCTTTCTTTACAAGAAGAGGATTTTCAAAAACAACTCTTTTTAAAAGACAAGGACTTTGAAGAACGTCTTTCTTTAGCTCAAAAAGGTGTTGAAAATCTGTCTCGTGATAACGAGAATCTTGCAAATGAAAATCAATTTTTGTTAAATGATAGTATAGAACTTAGACAAGTCATCAAGACTATGCATGAAGCCTCTTGTGTTGATAAATGCTCTACTTGTACTGCTTGTGAGTCCTTAAAACTAGAAAACACAGAACTTAGGAAAACATTAGAAACACGTAGTAAAGAAGTTCCTAAAGTTGTTGAAAAAGAAACGCCTAAGAAATATCAACGGCATAAAAACAAAAACTTCACTACTCCACCTAGAAATAACTCTAAGGTATTAAACAAGCCTAGAACAAATTCTTTTAGACCACCTAGACATTATGCTAGAATGTATGAAAATAAGGGTAGAACTAATATCTTTAGACAACCTAGATCCGAATCTAGGATTCTTGCAAACAAGCCTACAAATAGTAATTTTCGGCAACCAAGAAATAACTCTAGGAACGAGCTTAGACCACCTAGACATGACACTAGGTCCTTCAACAAGTCTAGCACTAATAACTTTAGACCATCTAGATATTATACTAGAAATGGGAACAATATGTCTAGTGTAAATCTTGTTCATTCGCCTAGAACTTTGTTGGCTCAACCTAGGCATCAACACAACCCGAACGTAGTATGTCATTACTGCAATCGTATAGGTCATATTGCACCTATGTGTTTTACAAAGCATAGAGATTCTTCATATTATTATGGTCGTTATTTGCCTAACCCCCAAGGACCCAAAATGGTATGGGTACCTAAAGAATATTAATTTGCTTTGTAGGTGTGCTTGAAGGGATCAAGTGTACTATGGTACCTTGACAGTGGATGCTCCAGACACATGACAGGAGACGAATCCAAATTCCTTCAACTAGAGCACAAAGAAGGAGGAAGCGTTGTATTCGGTGACAACAATAAAGGACAAATTATTGGCATCGGTTCGGTCGGTAAGAATGAAAAATCCTCTATAAAGCATATATTACTTGTCAAAGGTTTAAAGCATAATCTCTTGAGCATAAGTCAATTATGTGACAAGGGAAATCTTGCGTTGTTTGATTCGGATGAGTGTTTAGTGTTTAGACGTAGTGACTTCAAGATTATTCTACGTGGTTTTAGAGTTGACAATATTTACATGGTTGATCTTGAAAACTCCTCATCCGAGTATGTTGATTGTTTGTTGAGCAAAGATGATAATGTGTGGTTGTGGCATCGTAGAATAGCTCATATGAACATGCATCTTTTAAATAAATTGATTTCTCAAAATCTAGTGATTGGTCTTCCCAACTTAAAATTTGAAAGTGATACTATTTGTGATTCATGTCAAAAGGGGAAGCAAACAAGAGCATCTTTTAAATCCAAAAATGTTGTTTCAACCTCTAGACCTTTACAACTATTGCATATGGATTTATTCGGACCATCCCGCATCGAAAGTCTAGGAAGAAATAGATATGCTTTTGTAATTGTTGATGACTTCTCTAGATTTACATGGACATTATTTCTTGCACATAAAAGTGATGCATTTCTTAGCTTCAAGCTTTTTCTTAAAAGAGTTCAAAATGAAAAGGAATCAACTGTCACTTCCATTAGAAGTGATCATGGGGGAGAGTTTGATCACAATCTCTTTGCGGATTTTTGTGATGAACTCGGAATCGAGCATACCTTTTCCGCTCCACGTACACCACAACAAAACGGGGTGGTGGAAAGGAAAAATAGGAGTCTCGAAGAGATGGCTAGAACCATGCTCGACGAAGCTAAGATTCCCAAACACTTTTGGGCAGACGCCGTGAGTACCGCATGCTATGTTTTGAATAGAGTAGCAATTCGGCCGATACTCTTAAAAACCCCATATGAACTCTACAAAGGTAGAAAACCTGACATTGCACATTTACGTGTTTTTGGTTGTAAATGTTTTGTGCATAACAATGGAAAGGACCAACTAGGAAAATTTGATGCAAAGTCGGATGAAGGTATCTTCATTGGCTATTCTTCTCGTAGTAAAGCTTATAAGGTTTTTTAATAAAAGAACCCAAGTTGTAGAGGAATCTCCTCATATTGTATTTTCCGAAGATAATACTCGCTTGGCGAGAAAGGATTGTGGTCTTGATCTTTCAGGTATTCTGGAAAGCCTAAAGGACAAAATTCAAGAAGAACCACCAAGGAAAGAAATTGACAAAACGGTGGAACAACAAATTGAAGAAGCTCCTCAATCGGAAAATGAACCAAAAGAGCAAACAGAATGGAGGACAGTCAAAGACCATCCTCTCGATCAGGTAATAGGCGACGTTGGAGGAAAGGTAAGTACCCGGAGCTCCCTTAGAAATACCTTAGATCTTACTGCGTTTGTTTCTCAAATTGAACCCAAAACCATCTCTGAAGCAATTGGGGATGAATTTTGGACCTTGGCAATGCAAGAGGAGCTTAACCAATTCAAACGTAACAACGTTTGGGATTTGGTGCCAAGACCCGAAGGTCATACCATAATTGGTACGAAATGGGTTTTTCGAAATAAATTAGATGAAAATGGCATAATCACTAGAAACAAAGCTAGGCTTGTGGCTCAAGGCTATAATCAAGAAGAAGGGATTGATTATGATGAGACATATGCTCCGGTAGCTAGATTAGAGGCCATCCGTTTGTTGCTTGCTTTTGCATCTTCTATGAATTTCATTTTATATCAAATGGATGTGAAAAGTGCCTTTTTAAATGGTTTTATCCAAGAAGAAGTTTTTGTAAAGCAACCCCCCGGTTTTGAAGACTTTAATTTTCCCAATCATGTTTTCAAACTCAAAATGGCCCTTTATGGTTTAAAACAAGCTCCTCGAGCTTGGTATGAAAGGTTGAGTAAATTTCTTTTAGAAAATAATTTTATTCGTGGAAAAGTTGACACAACTTTATTTGTCAAGCATGAAAACAATGATATCTTGCTAGTTCAAATATATGTAGATGATATCATTTTTGGTGCTACTAACAATGCTCTATGCAAGGAATTTTCAAACTTAATGACTAGCGAATTTGAGATGTCCATGATGGGTGAGTTACAATTCTTTTTGGGATTACAAGTAAAACAAATGAAGGAAGGTACATTCATTTGTCAAAACAAGTATTGCAAAGAACTGCTTAAACGTTTTGACTTGAACAATGCAAAGGAAATAGCAACTCCCATGAGCACATCCGATCATCTCGACAAAAATGAAAAAGGTAAGGAAGTCGACATCAAAAAGTACCGAGGTATGATTGGCTCTCTTCTTTATCTTACTGCTAGTCGTCCGGACATCATGTTTAGCGTGTGCGTCTGTGCCCGTTATCAATCATGTCCAAAAGAGTCTCACCTTACTGCGGTAAAACGGATTCTAAGGTATCTTGTCGGTACTACCAATGTGGGTCTATGGTACCCCAAAGGTTCTTCATGCCAACTTATTGGCTATTCCGACTCCGATTTTGCTGGATGCAAATTGGATCGCAAGAGCACTAGCGGCACTTGCCACTTGCTCGGTAGCGCTTTAGTTTCTTGGTTTAGTAAGAAGCAAGTTAGTGTTGCGTTGTCCACAACCGAGGCTGAATATGTAGCCGCGGGGAGTTGTTGCGCTCAAATTCTATGGATGAAACAACAACTCTTGGACTATGGCCTACGTCTTGATCACATTCCTCTTAGATGTGACAACACTAGTGCGATATGCTTGACGAAGAACCCCATTCTTCACTCGCGAACAAAACACATTGAAATTAGACATCATTTTATTAGAGATCACGTTCTAAAAGGCGATGTCGAAATTGAATTTGTTGAAACAAAAAGCCAATTGGCAGACATCTTTACAAAGCCCTTAGATAAAGAGTCCTTCTTCCGAATTCGTAGTGAACTCGGGATCCTTGACTCCACATTGATCTAAGTCATGCATTGCATTTTATTTCTTACAAAATTTCTAACTTGAGCGTCGGAGGCGTCTAACACTTTTTTGCAGGTATCACCCTAAAGAAAAGGGGATCATAAAAGCATGACGCAAAATACGCAAGTATTCTACAGGAAAATCGCCGTCAAACAATCGATTACTGTATCAATAATCGATTACTGTATCAATAATCGATTACTTCCTCTATCTTAATTTTCCAATAAATAAACGTGTGTTTATTTCACATTTTTTTTCATATTCTTCCCTTGTGTAAATTTTTGCTAATGGCAAAAGGGGGAAGAAACGGGATATCAAGAAGTATGCTATATCACTCTCAACTTCATTCATGCTTAAAGTGAGGGGGAACATGAATTGAGGGGGAACATGAATTGAGGGGGAACATCACATTGCATACTTTACTCTTGTCTTGGATTATCAAAATAATTATTGCATATATCCCGCTTATGTTTGCCATTATCAAAAAGGGGGAAATTGTTGGAAACACGTTTCAAATGCAATATACTAAACGTGTGTTCTTTTGTAGGTTTTGATGAATGTCAAACAAAGCAATAAGCGATATATAGCAGTGCTCAAGGACAAGCACAAAATGGATGCATTACAAGAAGCTCAAGACAAAGTTTAGAAATGTTATAATTGAGTCAATATTAATTGTGATCTTGATTCCTCAATCTTGGCTCATAACATGGCTTCTCTACTAAAATTATTTTTCCAAAATCATGCATATCTAACTTAAGTGTCAAATGATTTTAAACTATGCATATCTATATTTGTTAAAATGATTTTCAAACATGCCTCAAAAATCTGGGCTAAGATAATCGATTATGTACTTATGATAATCGAGTATCTCTAAGCCAAGACTGCATGACAATCGATTGTGAATTAATGATAATCGATTGTGAGTAAGTCAGTTAACATCAGGTTTTTGCAAACTGCATAACAATCGACTGTGTACTTTTGATAATCGATTGTTAACTGAGGCAAAGTTTTCAAAACTCAGAAAAATCGATTATGAACTAATGGTAATCGATTAGAATGAGAAAAATGTCTCCCAGTGTTTTTAAATAAATTAATAATCGATTATGGCTTTTGATAATCGATTATATATGAGACAGAAAGTTTTGAAATTAATTAATAATCGATTATGGCTTTTGATAATCGATTATATATGAGACAGTAAGTTTTGAAATTAATTTATAATCCATTGTTCTATTTGATAATCGATTGTTAGAACTAACCGTTGTCATACATTTTCAAATTACCTTCAGGTAATCGATTGTTGATATTTAACAATCGATGTTTTGCGTAAAATCTGGAAAAGATTTTCTGAACGTTGTTAAAATAATCGATTGTTGATTTCCTGATAATCGATGTTTTATGCCAAAAATTGGAAAGGATTTTTTAACGTTATAAATAATCGATTATTGATTTGAAGTAATCGATTGTTGACGTAAAATCTGGGATTGAATTTTTGATCTGATAGGCAAACAATCGATTGTTTAGTCTTGACAATCGATTGTCACTGAGTAATTTCAGCAATCCTTAATTGGCAATTAGACAACGGTAAGACTGAGTTTTTCACCTATAAATACATGCTTAACTCAGTGTTTTCACAACAACAACATATACAATTTAAGTATTTTCATTGCTAAAAGCTTTCTTACATTGATCATCATTTTCATTCATCCATAAAGCTTTTTGAAGAGCCATTCTATTGAGCTAAGTTGTTGTGATCTTGAGCGTACTATTTCTACTCATATCTACTCATTGAGGAGTACTTTGTAAAGTGAGTTTGTTTTGTGTTTGTAAGAGAATTGCGATTCTCGTTTGTTGAGGAACTTGTGATTCCTCAGTTGAAGTCTTTGGGATTGTTATCCCCGAGCAGTTGAAGTCTTTGGGATTGTTATCCCCGAGCAGTTGAAGTCTTTGGGATTGTTATCCCCGAGCAATTGAAGTCTTTGGGATTGTTATCCCCGAGCAGTTGAAGTCTTTGGGATTGTTATCCCCGAGCAATTGAAGTCTTTGGGATTGTTATCCCCGAGCAATTGAAGTCTTTGGGATTGGTATCCCCGAGCAATTGAAGTCTTTGGGATTGTGATCCCCGAGCACCTAGGTGAGGCTTGTGTCCTCAGCTGTAACGGTTTGTTAAGCACCCGTAAGCTTGACAAGTTTAGTGGAAATCTCGAGAGAGTCTCTCGGGGACTGGACTAACCACGTTTGTGGCCAACCAGGATACATCATTGTGTAAGTTTATTTTACTGCACTTGTTTTAATTTCTGCAAAGTTTTAAATTCCGCACTAAAACGCTTAATATTTTTAAAACGCTATTCACCCCCCCCTCTAGCGTAAAGCGTTATTTCCAACAGTTACATCATATAAACTTGATCCTACCTCAAATAATCAAGATAACATCAAATAACAAGAATTGGTATTCAAACTTCATGATTTCAAATTGAAAACTCATTAACATGAAAATGAAGGCTAGTACTCAAAAAGACCTATCGGGCCATCAGATTCTCCGCCTTTAAATAAAACGTTCATCCTCAAACAGACATAGAAAAGTACCTACACTGGTAAAAAGGTGTGGGTAACTGCTATGTGTATCAGAATAGGACGTCCATGGATCCTCCTCAATCAGTTGACCCCTCCATTGTACTTTCACAAAAGGAAAAATTTTGGATCTCAACTTATGAACCTGCTGGTCTAGAATAGCCAATGGCTCATCCTCATAGGTTAGATTTTCATCAAGCTTCACATGGATGAAGTCCAAAACATGTGATTGTCCTTATGGTACTTCCCAAGCACATAAATATGAAATACCGAATGTACCCTTTCTAGGATAGGAGGCACTTCAGGCTTATTAGCAACCTCCCTAACTCTCTCCAAGATCACAAACATGCCACTAAACCTCGAGCTTAAACTGCCATTCTTCCCAAATCGCATCACTCCCATCATAGGAGACACTCGGAGAAGAGACTTCTCATCCGCCATATAAGTTTCGTCTCAAGCCTTCCGGTTTTCAAAACTCTTCTACTTGGACTGATTTGTATGAAGTTTTTTCCTGAATTACCTTAACCTTTTCCATAGAATCGTGGACCAAGTCAGTGTCCAACAACCTAGCCTCTCCGGGCTAAAACCAAACAATCGGCAAACGATATCGCCTCCCATATAATGCCTCGTATGACGCCATGTGAATACTCGACTGGTAACTATTATTGTAGGTAAACGTTGCTGGAGGTATGAACCGGTACCATGAACCTCCAAAATCCATAACACAAGCCTGTAACATGTCCTCCAAGCTCTAAATTGTATGCTCGGACTTTCCATCTATCCAATGATGAAATGTTATCCTCAACTTAACCCGCGTTCCTTGCTCACGCTGCACGGCTCTCCAAAAATGAGTTGTGAACTGTGTGTCTCCATCATAAATAATAGATATGGGCATGTTGTGCAGGAGGATAACCTATTGGATGTAAATCTAATTCAACCACTCTGAAGATTAGAAAGTCTTCAGTGGAATAAAGCGTGTTGACTTAGTTGATCGGTCCACTATAACCCAGGTCGTGTCATACGTCCACAAGGTCTATGGTAATCTTACCAAAAAATTCATAGTGATGTTCTCCAACTCTACTGTGGTATCTCCAATCTCAGAGTTAATCCACTGAATTTCTAATGTTCATACTTCACCTGTTGACAATTCAAAAATCGAGATACATAGGCAATGATGCATTTCTTCATTCTCTGCTAGACAAGACAATATTAGCTAATTACATAAAAAGTTTTTTAACATTTTAATATAGAACATTAGTAGTACAAATTGCAATCGTCTGACATAGATGTGGTGAATAACATGGCGTAGTCTACACATGTCCCATAAATCCAGTGTCACGAATACATGAGAATGCTAATTTTTTACAAATAAAGTTTGAATGAAATATAACTATTTGAAACAAGGCAAACAGTAAAGCAGAATGTCAAGGGACTTCAGGGACTGTGAGCACCAGCAACTCTACCTCATGTCTCCTGCTTAAAGTACATTCGGGCAAGAACTCCTCTACACACCACTAGGACCAATACCAGTATCTTCAAAAGAAGTGTAGACGTGTAGCACGGTGTAGTCTGTAAGTATCATTCCTAAACTCGATGAAGTAGTGACGAAGTTATGAAAATATACTCACAACAAACCTTTGCGAATAATAATAACAGACTACAGAAATATATAAAGTAGTAAACTTATATAAATGGACCAGAAGTTCATTTACTAGTCGCTTTAAAAATAACATAATCTCAGATGTCATATCACAATATCGTGAAAAAACTTTACAACAACAAACAACAACAACTCAAATCCCGTTATTTAATATAATACCATATTGTAGCGTGCAACCCGATCCCAACAATCAATAAAACTTTTGATACAATGTGCATTCCATCCCCAATATCATATCATTTCATTATCTGTTCATATCATATCATTTTCTGTTGCGGAGTGTAACTGGATCCCCAATATCAATTCATTTCAGCAGTGTTGCAGTGGGCGCAACTCAATCTCCAATACCAATATATTTACGTAAAGAACACAACACCACTATTAATGAAATATCACCACAAAAGAGAAATTAAGTGTGCGAAACAATAAGGAACTATCAATACAAATGGAGAATAACCAATACCTTGTAATCCCAAACCTTGGTAACACATTACTATCAAAATAGCTAAATGAATCACTATAAGGACCCGGCCGGTCGTTTCATGAGTTGCAGTCCCATTCTTCCTATTTCTACATCTTTATGTATTGTTCAGCAATATTTACTTCTTATCGTATTGGTTTTTCTATGTTGGGAATAGTCATGGAGTGAAATGAGACACTTAGTCTGTTATGAGAAGCTAGTTGAAAAAGTAAACCGAAATTTGACTTGTGAGTAAATGATCTTGAAATGTGATTTTATGACTCGGATCGCTTTGTTAGGTTATTTGGGAATTAGGAGTGTGTTCGAAATAAAATTTGGAGATCCATGGTAGATTTAGGCTTGAATTGGCGAAATTGAAAACTTGGCATTTTTCGGTTAGCAGTGAAAATTTTGATATCAAAATCGAAATGACATTCTGAAAATTTGAGTAGGTCCGTTCATTTGTGACATTTTTTCAAAATTTCAGGCAATTCGGATAAGGTTTGATAGGCTTTTGGATCGGTTGCATAATTCAGATGTTTTGGAATCCTTAGGCTCGAATTTGAGGGTGATTTGGTGTTTTGATGTTGTTTTGAGTGTTTCAAAGGTTGAAAAAAGTTCTAATAGTGATATGGGACTTGTTCGTATTTTTTGTTGAGGTCCCCCGGGCCTTGGGATGATTTCAGATGGTTATCGGAGAGTTTTGAAATTTGGGAATGCAGCTGAAGCTGCTGGTTCTATCATAATCACACATGCAGAGTGCGGACCACTGGTGCGAGACCGAAAAAGCGAAGGAAGGACCGCAGGTGTGGCCAAGGACAAGAAGAGCAGGAACCGCAAGTGCAGTAGGGTGACTCTAATAGCGGTTTTGGTGGATTAAGTGGATGTCATGGATGCGGTGGTCTGGACCACAGAAGCATTTCGCAGATGCGGGAAAATGGGCCGTAGGTGCGAGCTGCATGGGCAGAAAGTATATAGGGTGGACTTTGCAAAATTTGGATTATTTTCCGCCAATCATATTCGGACTCGAAGCTTTTTGGAGGGTTTTGAAGAGGGAATCAACATGGTTTTCATAAAGGTAAGTTTCTTGAATCTAAAACTCGATTCTATGGTAATTTTTAGGTTATTAAGCATTGTGGTATTTAAGGGTGAAATTTTGAGAAATTGAGGCTTGAATTTGGGGATTTGAGGTTTAGTTTTGATTATTTTGGTATGTATAGACTCGTGAGATGATAAGGATTCTAGTGTTGTGATTTTCATTGGATTTCGAGACATGGACTTTGGGGTCGATTTGACCAATTTCAAGATTTTGAGTTTAATTTGATGATTTTTGCGCGGACTTTGTCTGTTTCGCTTGTATTGATGTTATGATATTATTTTAGATTGATTAAGGATGATTTGAGGTTGAGTCAATAGGCAAGGGCATTGTGGAGTAGATTTTCATCCAGTTCAAGGAAAGTAACGA
This sequence comes from Nicotiana benthamiana, assembly GCA_034376525.1. NCBI lineage: Eukaryota > Viridiplantae > Streptophyta > Magnoliopsida > Solanales > Solanaceae > Nicotiana > Nicotiana benthamiana. The sequence goes on along the minus strand of CM067338.1, from coordinate 49,662,225 downwards.
TTCTAGACCTAGACCTGAGGGTATGAAACCCCAAAATTTCGTACTGTTTTTATGAAAGAGGTGACACACATGCTAGGTGATAGGGAGTGGGCGTGCACATGTATGGATTGTGAGTTGGTACGTCTCGTGGCGGATTTAGAGTTACATAGTTTGATAAACTTTATATGATATCCATATGTTTTAGAAATGAATCTGTTAACTCGGGCTGAATGCCATGTTTTCTGCCTTGTGCCGACTTATTTGGACCCTTAGGGTATTTTACTACTTTCCTCACACTGTTTTAATTCTAAAGCATATCCTTAATCATGTTTTACTTTTTATTTTTTAATACTGTTTCATTAATCTAATGTTTTCAATATATGAAAACTATTTGTGCCGAGTTCCCAGATTTTCACTAAAATGCGTGAGCGGCTGTGAGGTTAATGATTAAGAGAGATCGAGCTTGTGAGCATACTCTACTATATATATTTATGGATCGAGCTGCATGTTGCAGAATTTATCATTATTATGAGTTACCTATTGAGTGGGAGTGTTGAGTGTGATTACTGATTGACGAGATCTGATTCACGAGTGGCTGAGAGGCTTGTCCGAGGGGCTATGCTTATGAGTGATACTTTGCCCGAGGGGCTTGTTTATGAAATCACTTTTTTCATTCTTCTTTTATCCTGAGCCTCTATTTCAAGATGTTAAACAGATGCTTTAAAAACGTTCACTGACACTGGAGGTTTTATGAGGTATTCAGTTATTGAACTACATATTTTGACTTTGATATCCCTATTGAGATTTTTTGATAGAGTATTTGTATGTTTTTAAATGCTCGTCACCACACTCAGAGTTCATTTACTTGGGTTACTTACTGAGTTGACATACTCATGTTACTCCCTACACCTTATGTGCATATCCAGGTGCTAGAGCTTCCGAGTGAGAGCTGATCGTTGCCCTTGTTTACCTTGAAAATGGTAAAAACAATTAGATTTGATTTTGTGGTTCTAAAAATACATGATCTAATTTTATACTAGTTGTTAGGTAATAGATGCTATGTGAAAGATTAGAAAAAACATGATAATAGCTTCAGATAGTATAATAATCAAATTGAATGGCTAGAAATCATAGCCTCGAGCTTGTGTACATGGGACCTCGAGGTTGAGTTGAGTGCCCGGCCGGGGGCAGTTAACGAAGGATTAATTGTTATGATAAATTCGATGGAGGCTCTGTATGGACAATAAGGACGGATAAATGAAGAACAATAAGTAGAACAGAATAAATATAAGTAGTGGAATCATTAGAATTTGTTAAGTTAGAAACAAGAGAGAATGTTCTTGTATATTCAATATTATGTATAAGATCCCCTACAAAATGACAGGGATTACTTTTATATATGAGGAGGAATTCTAACATAGTACAAATGCATTTATTACAAAGATATAAGACTGGTACAACCATTTAATACCATGATACAGGTTTGGACTAGCCCAATAGACTTTGTTAGCTCTAGTCGCGTGCTTGGGAACCTTACATCGATCCATCATAGCTATTGATTTACACTTCTTCGAGGCAGATCGTTGGGAACCCTTGGGGTCGGAGCCCTGAGTTGAGCCTCGAGCCTTCTAGGAGCAGTCTCTACGAGGCTCCTTGATGATCGTAAAATTAAACCGCTGATTTTTACTGTATACAGATAGTACCCGCATTTTTTAGAGTTAAACGATAAGAAATGACTTTGATATCCATCTCTTCGAACTTCCTGCGATAATGTCATGCTTATGAAGTAAACCTTTATAATAACTGAGGCATCCCATCGGTTAATCTTTCTAGAATTATTAAATGTACCACTGGTTTTTATTCTCCAAAGCAGTAATATCGCCTTCAGTCCATTTGCTAAAACACATTGATTGCGCCTGTTGGTACGTCTTTCAAAGACATGATTGCATCGTCGGTTATGCCGCCACCCTTACTATAAATGGAAGCCTTCTTGAACTGAAACTTCATTCAAACTTTCTTCAACCGTTTTTTACCCCTTTCTTCTCTTTATCTTCATCCATCGTTATTTCCCATGTTTGAGGCCTATGGTCGTAAGGTCATACGGAAGTGTTCTCATCAGTTATGCCATGGCCCTTTCCCAGAACTTTCCCCTACTGAGTGGGATTGCATTGGTTTGTTGTTGTTGATGTTGTTGTCCCTAAATAATGAGAGAGAAATCTCAAATTATCTTTCCATTAAAGGATATGCGAACTATGAACCTCTACTCATCTCTCTTGATTACCCGGTGTGACGCTTCACTCCTTTTTCTTTCCCTGGAGTGAGGTGGCGACATCTACTAACTATTGCATCCCACACTAGTGCAACATCTCAAGAAGTGGCTTCACAATAGTAGTGTTGGCGAGACCCGTACTCGCCGGATTTTTCACCCAACCAATTCTTCATCTTTTTCTTCTTATTCCTAATCGATTTATGCTTCTTCATCAAGTTGAAAATACCGTTTGAAAGATTGAGATGAGGCCCCCGAGGGAATGATTCTCAAAGACACTACCCCCGTATGGCCATGACTTAAGTTCTGAGAATGTGTATCTACGGACAGCAAAGTTTCACTTGCTCTAGAGCTCACCTCTGTAAGCCCGCATCTATGTTGTTTCGATCGCACCTGCGATCCTTCTCCTAATCACTCAACTCAACTCCTACGATGCCCATTCTACTCTTGAGCTTACTCTTCTGGGAATATTGAACGCACCTATGGTCCCAACTGGGAATGACAATATCCTCTTCTTTGGTGTGAGAGCCACTCCTGCAGTGCCGCACCGCGACCCAAAATACGCATGTGCGGTTGCACCAAACACATCAACCTTCTGGAATCACACAAAGTCCAAACTTATTCTAAAGTCGATCCAAATCACACTCGAAGCCCTCGAGACCCGTCTATGTGCAACAACAACTTCCAAATCACATAACAGACCTACACGAGGCCAAAAATCACATAAAACAACATCATCGATTTTATTAATCGTAGTCCAATTCAAGCCTATGGAAACTATAAACGTTAGAATTCTGAAAGTAATGCCTATTTATGCAAAATAACTCTGATTACTTCAAATTTCATACACAAGTCATAAATAACATGACTGACCAATTGTAACTTCAGAAACAGAATACGACCCCGATATCAATAAAGTCAACCCCTGGTCCAACCTTCCAAACCTTCAACTTTCTATCTTTTGCCAATTTAAGCTGAAACGACCTACGAACCTCCAAATCAACATTCGAACATGCTCATAAGTCTAAAATACCTAGTAGGGCTATTGGATGTCAATACACCATTGCGGAACCGTCTGCGTCAAAGTCAAACTACGTTTAACTCTGTATACATAACGCTCCAACTTAGGGACTATATGTCCCACTTAACTCTGAAACTCACTCAACACTAAAAGTGTCATGACCCTACACCCGGACCCGATCATGATGGCGCCTCTCGTGAAGACAAGCCCAGCCAAAACTTCCATTTCAATCTTTAACAGTTAATCCATAAGAAATAAGTCTAAGGCATAATAAATAAAATCTCAAAGTAATATAGTAGCATAACTTGTGAAATACAACCCAACACAGCCCGATACTGGGGTGTCACTAGTCATCGACATCTATTAATCCTAATACAAGTCAGAAAAGTCTATAAGCTATTACAAAATGTCTGATAAAGAGATAGAAATGATAAAGTGGGAGAAACACGGGATTGTGACGCCAAGCAGCCACCTCGTGGACTCCGAAGTCTACCGGGATCTCTCAACTCGCATTGGCAGGATCAGCAATGCTTGAATCTGCACACGAAGTGCAGGGAGTAAAGTGAGTACTCCAACTCAGTGAGTAATAATCATAAATAAAGAATCAAAGCAGGAAATCACATAAGGCACATTACATGCTATAATGAAGCATCAGTAAAACAATAAATCGGTAAAGATATGTGAAAATCATTTTATTTTAACTTAAACTTCTACAAAAGCCTTTTTTAACAATTAAGCAGGTAAAGACATGAAATTAAGATGAATAAACACATAAAGGCTCGCCCCTCAGGAAATATCTCAGAACAATACGAGCCCCTCGGGCTACATCTCACATCGCATGGGTATCCGCGCTTACTGGGGGTTTGCAGACTCCTGGAGGGGCCCCTTACGGTCCAAGCAAAATATCAAGCCATCTTATGGCATCATCACCAGGCTCTCGGCCTCATATCAATCAAGCCACCTCGTAGCGTACATATCTGAGGCCCTAGGCCTCATAATTATAACCAAATGTTTCCTCATAACATAGGCCCTCAGCCTTACTCAGTCAAAATCCTCACAAGCCACCCGGGCAATAGTAAATTATGATTCTCAACCCAAATCCCATTTAAAAGATCATTTAAGTGTTAAAACAGAGCAAACATGGTTGAGTATCAAAATAGTAAAAATAAGATGACTAAGTTCAAGTAGAATGTCAAAACAGTGAAGAAATATCAATAAAAATCCCTGAAAGGTTCAAATAGTTGGCACGAAGCCCAATATGGCATTCAACCTAAAACAGGATTATAGCAAATACATTTCAATCAAAGTACACGATAAAATAGTCATTTGGGGGGGGGGGAGAGTAAGTCAAAATCCCCAACAGTGCAGGACCCCATGCTCGCAGTCAAACGCGTGCATTACTTCAATATAGCACAACGATATGCAAATACAGGGTTTATACCCGCGAAACATCATTTACAAATATTACTCACCATAATTAGATCAAATCTCTAGCCCTCGATGCCTTTCCTCTCGAATATGAATCCACTCGCGTCGAAATCTATCCAAAACTATAATCACGTTATCAAAATATGCAAAGGGAATGAAGCCCAAGTAAAAATATTGAGTTTTAAACATAATCCCGAATTTACCAAAAGCTAACCCCTGGGCCCACATCTGGAAATTTGATAGAATTCAAATCAATGGATTTCTTGTCACCCCACGAGCTCATACATATCGAAAGTACCAAAATCCAACCATAATAGGTCCCTCAAATTCTCAAGTCTAGGTTTCCAATACTAACCCCCAGTTTCCCCAATTTTAACCCCTAAATTCCATTATTATAGCTCTAATCCCTGAAATGATATCATAGGAACGCATTGTAGGTCCAAAATCCTTACCTCAATGAAGTTCCCTTGAAATTCCTCTTCAAAATCATCCAAAACGCTCCAAAGATGACATAGAAATGGTGAAATGGATCAAAAATCATGAAGGAAATAATTTATACCTTCTGTCTCAAGCATTGGCGCATCTGCGACCATATTCCTACATATGTGGTCAAGACCACCGTATCTGTGGTCCTCACATTAAGTTCCCCTTTTCCACATCTATGATCCAATAACCGCACCTATGCCATCGCAGGTGCGGGCCTCCAACCGCTTCTGTGGTTTTTGCATCCCTAGCTTTGGCCCTGCATCCTCAACACCCCATCATCACCAATGGTCATATACCTAGAATCATCGTGCTCAACTCTGTCCTTAAGGACAATCGAATGCGGATCATCATACTGGTGCTCTCTAATGTGATCATATGAGGATGACTGAGAAACCACACAAGCCAATACCCACTAGGCTCCAAAATATCTAACCTCACAAACTGATTGGCCAAGGCCTGAACATCAACTGCAAGAGGTCTATCCCTAACTGGAATATATGCCAAACTCCATATACTCACTGCCTTTTAGCTCAAAGCATAGGCCACAACATTAGCCTTTCCTAGATGGTACAATATAGTGATATCATAATCCTTAAGAAACTCTAATCATCTCCGCTACCTCAAATTGATATCCTTCTGCTTGAACAAGTGTTTGAAGGCTACGATGATCAGTAAACACCTCAAAAGATACACCATACAAGTAATGCCTCCAAATCTTCAACTCGTGAACTATGGCAGCCAACTCTAAATCATGAACGGGGCAGTTCTGATCATAGGGATTCAACCGATGAGAAGCATAAGCAATAAGTATATCATCCTGCATCGCTACACAACCAATACCAACTCTCGAAGCATCACAATACACGGTATATGAGCTTGAAGCTGATGGCAAAACCAACACTGGAGCTGTGGTCAACGCTATCTTGAGCTTCTGAAAGCTCTCTTCACACTCATCCAACCATACAAATGGAGCACCCTTCTGAGTCAACTTTGTCAAGGGCGATGCGATAGATGAGAACCCCTGAATAAACCGGCAATAATCACCTGCCAAGCCAAGAAAGTTTCGAATCTCTGTGGCTGAGGACAGTGTGGTACAACTCTGAACCACCTCTATCTTCTTCGGAACAACCTGAATACCCTCGTTAGATGATAAGTTTGTATTTTACCAACCTATTTTGTCTTTAAACCTATACTTTTGCTATGTTTGAGTGATAAAATCGTGTATTTGATGTCATTTACTTCTTTTTTGAAGGTTGTATGTAAATTAGAAGTAATAATGAAGAAACCAAGTGTAAAAAAAAAGTTAAAAAGGAGCTAAAATGAACAATAAAAATTTCCCAGCAGTTTACATTTCGCGAAGTGAAGGTACAACGCGAACGCGAAGAAAACGGCATCTAGACCTTCGAGAGAGCGAAGTACACAAACCCGATGAACCAGAAGATGGACCTTCACAAAAGTGAAGTTTTGAACACGAACGTGATGCCTGAGGAAAGCTAACCTTATCGAAAACGAAGGTGTGAACGCGAATGCGATGAAGAAAACTAGGCAGTTCTGGAATTTTATATTTTTGACCCCAAACCCTTTAATACCCACCCAGCTCATTTGTAAGATATCTTTGGCAGATATTTTGGTTATATTCAATTCTTAGGGCTTAACATAACATGGATGGAAGCTAGGTCTTTGCACACACACTTTGGTCTTGAAGATTTTAAGATTCTGATTGAGAATTTCTTACCCATGTATGTTGCTTTTTTCATTTCCTTGCTTTGTATTATATATCTAAGCGTGTAGTATTTTATTCAACACTTGAATCTTGTTTATGGAAATATTCATAGTTAATTTGTGGATTAAGTACCTTGTTGTGCTTATGGATTAAATGATTTTTATTCTTTTATGAAGTGAGTTATTGTTACTTTAATTATTCTTGTTTTTAAATGTTTCCAAAGGGATTACCTAACCCTAGGACTCGACCATGAACTCCGAATTAGTTATGGAAATAATAATTTGGGGTTGTAAAAGATTAGTTAACAAGAACTTGAGGCTTTAACCCTCATTTTATAGATTCTACCTAGGGATAGGATTGAACTACTTGTAGCCATATCTGGTTGTACTTATTCTCTTGGTTGGACTAGGAATAATTCAATTAGAAAGTCTTGTTAGTCTTCGAAAGAGGCTATGATAGAATTATTACCCGTGGCTAATTAACATAAACTCGTTAATATTTGTAAAATCATGAAATACATGGAATCGTTACTTGAGTGTAATTCCCGATGCATTTATCCTTGTAGCTATTGATCATTTTACTTGTCTAGGTTATTTTACATTTATGCATTCAGATAGAAACATTTTCAGAAAACTAATTCTAAGTGTTTGGCATTGCACGATAAGTGATAATTCTCTCACATTCCTAATCGCCTACATATTGTTCTCTATCGGATTCGACTACGACTCATAGTTGGATAAATTATATTGCATGCGACCGTGTCCATTTACTTATTAGTAGTAGATTTGGACATCATCACTAGACACCACGTGCCCCAAGAAAGCCACTGAACTGAGCCAAAACTCACGCTTGGAGAATTTTGCATAAATCTTCTCCTCCCTTAATCTCTACAACACCATTCTCAAACGCTTCGCATGCTCTTCTTGACTACGCAAATACACCATAATATCATCAATGTAGTATTTGACAAATGAGTCGAAATAAAGCCATAACACATTGTTCATCAAATGCATGAATGTTGCTGGGCATTGGTCATCCCAAAACACATCACAAAGAACTCATAATGACCATACCGGATTCTGAAAGCAATCTTAAGAATATCCGAGTCCCATATCTTCAATTGGTGATAACCTGAACGGAGATCAATCTTGGAGAACTCTCTCTCCCTGAAGCTGGTTGAATGAATCATAAATGTGAGGCGAAGGATACTTGTTCTTAACTATTACTTTGTTTAATTTCTTATAATCAATGCATATCCTTATAGTTACATCCTTCTTCTTAACAAATAGAACCGACACACTCCAAGGTGACACACTAGGCCGAATGAACCCCTTATCAAGGAGTTCCTGAAGCTGCTCCTTTAACTCCGTTGGTGCCATACGATACGGTGAAATATAAATGGGTTGATTGTATGGCATCAGGTTAATACCAAAATCAATATTCATGTCCGATGGCATGCCCATCACGTCTATAGGAAACATATCGAGAAAACTCCTCACAACTGGAACAAAATCAATAATGGGAGTCTCGGCACCGACATCCTCACAAAGGCTAGATATAAAAGACAATCCTTCCTAACCATACATTGGGAATTCAAGAATGAGATCAATCTACTGGGATCATAAGAAGCGACAACTCGCCACTCCATCCGTGGCACACCCAGTATAGCCAATGGGACTGTCTTGGCATGACAGTCCAGAATATCACGAGTTGGAGATAGCCAATCCATGCCCAAAATGACATCTAAATCTAGAATACACAATAATAAAAGATCCACACAGGTCTCCAGAACCTAAATAGTCACCACACACGGTCTCCAATAATATTATCACCCATCGAGGTAGATACATGAATAGGTGAGGAAAGAGACTCACGTGGCATACCAAAATAATGAGCAAAGTATGATAACACATAAGAGAAGGTGGAACCGGGATCAAATAATATAGAGGCATCTCTGTGGCAGATTGAGACGATACCAGTAATAACAGCATCTGAAGCACTAGCATCGGGTCTAGCTAGAAGTGTGCAAAAAGGGCCTGACCACCACCTGATCGACCTTCCCCTCTAGGCCGACCCCTAGTAGAATAACCTCCACCCCTAGCTAGCTTGGCGGGTGGTGATGAAGTAACTAGCTATGAAGACAATGACTGACCCCTCTGCTGAGATGAACCGGCAAGTCGATAAGGGCACATCCTCCACATATGGCCTATCTCTACGCACTCATAACAACTCCCAGGTGCTGAAGAAGGGGACTGAAGGGAACCCCTCACAGCAAAATGACTAGCGTATGCACCTGGCATAGAGGAGCCCTAAACGGATGGAGCATGGGATGAACTTTGAGCTGGAAGGGAACTTAGTGATGACTGGCCCTGATGAGGACTGTAAGAACCATGACCCGATGATGCCCCACGATACCTAAGCGAGCTGACTGAGCATGCCTGAATGGACAGCCTCTGCCGTGCTGAAACTGACCTCTCGAAGGAGTACCACTGTAACTACCAAATCCTCAAGGCCTCTTGTCCTCCCTCTCCTCTTTCACCTAGCGACAAACAGACTAAATCTCATAGGCTATATCCACAACATCCTCGAATGTAGCACCAGTCACCCTCAACTTGGTCATGAGAATACGAAGCACATAAATGAGGCCATCAACAAACCTCCTCATCCTCTCTCTATCTATTGGAACCAAACAAATGGCATGACAAGATAACTCGGAGAACCTTAACTCATATTGCGACACGGTCATCTCTGCCTAACGCAACAACTCAAACTGCCTGTGCATCTCCTCTCTGGGAGATTGTGGCACATATTCTCTGAAAAGACAATGTAGAACTGCTACCAGGTAAGGGGTGCTACACCAACAGGCCTATGCCTCTCAAACTTCTCCCAAGTGAAGGACATTCCCGAAAACTGAAGTAGTGAAAAAGACCCCGCTGGTGACTAATATACTTATTGTACGAAGCATCACCTCACATTTATCAAAGAAACCCTGGGCATCCTCACCCTCTGAACTAATGATGGTCGGAGGCTGAAGTGTACCAAACCTATCCAACCTACGTTGTTCGTCCTTTGGCATGGCAGGAACTATATAATCCTGAAATGCTGCAACCGGCTGGGCTGGGCTGGATGTTCCCCCAACGTCTCAAGTCCTTGAACGACCTTCCCAGGTGTGCGAATGGCCGGAGTTTTATTGCTTCCCCCCGGCCTGAGAAGTAGCTACGACTGTAGTGGTTAAGACCGCCTGAGCTATGCTAGTGCAAACTGATAGAATCTAAGCCAACGCCTCCTAAAGACCCGGAGTAACAATGGGCACAGTCGGTGCCTGTGCTGGTGCTGCAGAAGCGTCCATAACTAGGACTTGGTCTTGAACTAGGGTTGTTGGTTGATCTGCATGTGCTGCCTTAGCTGTTGTGCGGGCAACACCTCTACCCCTACCATGACAACGACCGTGTCCTCGCCCTTTAGTGGCCACAGCTAGTGGTACTGGTGGTCATCCATCCTGACCGATAGCACGTGTCCACACCATCTGCGAGAGAATAGAATAACAGAAGTTTAGTACTCGGATCAACAAATTCGCACGACAAGAATTTCAAGAATGTGTAGTTTTACCTAAAGGATCTGCAACCTCTTGAGGATAAAAACAGACATCTTCGTACTAATCCACGAGACTCTGCTAAACTTGCTCATGACTTGTGAAAACTATGAAGCCTAAGCTCTGATACAAACTAGTTATGAACCTAAAACCGGACCCGATCATGATGGCACCTCTCAAGAAGACAAGGACAACCGACATTTCCATTTCAATTTTAAATGTTAATCCATAAGAAATAAGTTAGAGACATAATAAATAGAATCTTAAAGTAGCAGATAATAGCATAATTAGCGGAATACTACCCAACACATCCTGATATCGGGGTGTCACTGGTCATATGTATGTAGTAATCCTAACAAAAGTTTCAAAAGTCTTAAGCTATTAAAAAATGTCTGATAAAGAGATAGAAATCATAAAGGGGGAGAAACACAGGACTGCGGACGTCAAGCAGGTACCTCATGGAATCCATAGTCTCTTGGGAGCTCTCAACTCATACTGGCAGGATCAGCAATGCTTGAATCTTCACACGGGGTGCAGAGAGTAAAGTGATACTCCAACTCAGTGAGTAATAATTATAAATAAATATTGAAAGCAGGAAATCATGTACGGCACATTACAGGCTATAAAGAAGCAGTAAAATTGGTGGTTAGGGCTTGAAACCTAAGAGAGAGTAAAATGGTGATTTAAGAGGTTAAACAAACTTCTAATTTGATAAACCTTATGTGTACGGACTCGTGGCGAGACGAGGAATCCAAAGATGCAACTTTCAAAATTTTTCGAGATGTGGGCCTGGGGCTCGGGTTTTACCAACTTCGTGATTTTTAACGTTTTTCGAATAATTTAAATTGGGTTATGTTTATTTAGCATATAATAACCTATTTATTGCAGTTTTGAATAGATTTCACGCTCGTAGGAGAAGATTCGAAGGGAAAAGGCATTTCAGACCAGGCTACGACCGGTTAGAGGTGAGTAGTTTGTATAGATGATGGCCTGAGGGTTTGAAACCCCGGCTTATCACATCGTGACGCTATGCTAGGGCGTGACTCGCACCCCATGGCAGGTGCGGGATTGTAAATGATTGGGTATTGTGACTTGGTCCATCCCAAGGCTGAATATGAACTATTGGCGTTTGATACGCACATTGTGTTGGTGATAATTGGGCTTGATGCCATATTTGGGGCCTTGTGCCATTCTGTATTACCCGTCTAGGGCAAATATGTGTGTGACAACATGATTTGCATAATCATTGATCTCAGTCCTGTATTATTCGCTGTTAATAAAAGTTAAGTCACCGTATTTTGAAATTTGTCTAATTAAATTGTATTCACCTTAATAAATTGGAAACTGGAAAGGAGTCAGATTGAATATGCTATGTGACTTACATGCTTACTATGGACTGCATGGTTGGCTCGAGCGGCACGCCGTAGCGGTTATATATTGATATTGAGGTTGAGTGCATATTCTTAGCTGATACACGGCTGATATTCCGCTTGGGGTGAAGGAGCCCCTCCGGAGTCTGTACACACCCCCAGTGAGCGCAGTCGATGTTAAATCATATGCATGGTTGGCTCGGGCTGCACGCCGCAATGTATTCATGTGCATTGCTTTGCATCTTTATCTGATACTTGGTTGTTATTGTGATACTGTTTTGCTATTAGCCTATAGCTAAGTTATAGGATTTTTAGTTATAGCTTTGCATTGTGGTCTTTCGTGGATTTCTTACTTTCAGTCATTTTCTATACTTATTATTCACCGAGTCGGTAGTACTCACCCCTACTCCCAGTCCCTTGTGTGCAGATTCAGGTACACCGGAGGCTTAGCTGATTCTCGTAGTCTCCAGAGATATTTTTAGAGTCATTGAGGTAGCTGCATGACGTTTGTAGGACCTGGCTGCTCTTTATTATTTCTTCATTTTATTATTATTATTATAAACTTTCCCTGATTTTGGTTTTGGTATTCAGATGCTATTGTTATTACTCAGTTTTGCTTAGAGGCTCTAGACTCGTGACTCCCAGGTCATATGGGTGTGTTTTCGATTTCCGTATTTACCTATATTACATTATTAATATTATTGGATTATTATTTTGTTAAATTCTCGGTTTGAGACTTAATATTACGTTGGAAGCGATTGTTGGTCAGGCTTACCTAGCTTTAGGACTGGATGGCATCACGACCGGGTTTGGCTTGTGACAAGTTGGTATCAGAGCCTAGGTTACTAGGCCTCATGAGTCCTGAGCTGGATTAGTAGAGTCTTGTTTATGGGTGTGTCGTGCACAACACTCATAAGCAGGAGGCTACAGAACTTTCAGTAAACACCACTTTTTTTTATATTCATATCGTGCGGTTTGTTAACATGAAAACTAAAATTCTATATTCTATTCTCTCGCAGATGGCGAGAACTCGCGCTAATGGACATGGAGGACTACCACCAGTACCACCAACTAGAGGCCGTGGACGCGATCGTGGTGCTGGATGAGGCGGACCAGCAGGGGCAGTACCTGCAGACCCACCAGCTTCCCAGGTCCAGGATTAGCCTCCAGCAGTTGATGCTCCAGCTGAACCTATTCAGGCACCGGCAGTGCCCATCGTGATTCCTGGTCTCCATGAGGCTTTTTCCCAGATTTTTTCCATCTGCACTAGCCTGGCTTAGGCGGTTTCAACCACTACATCAGTGGCTACTTCTCACACCGAGGGTGGTCATCAGACCCCCGATGTTCGCACTCCCGAGGAGGTTGTTCAAAGCTTACAGACACCTGAGGTAGCTCCAGTTCAGCCAGTTCCTCCAGTTCCGCTAGTTCAGCCAGTTGCACTGGTTGTTCCAGTTGTGCCAGTCGCACGTGTTCTAGCTCATGTCGTCCCAGCTATGCCGGATGATGAGCAGCGGCAGTTGGAGAGGTTCGGTAGGCTCCAGCCTCCGACATTTAGTGGTGCTGAGGGCGAGGATTCCTAGGGTTTTTTGGATAAATGCCAGCGTATGCTTCGTACGGCGAGTATTCTGGACTCTAATGGAGTGGCTTTTACAACTTTTCAGTTCACAGGAGTTGCATTTACTTGGTGGGAAGAGTTTGAGAGGCGTAGGCCTATTGGGGCAGCGCCCCTCATTTGGCAGCAGTTTTCCATGGTAATTTTAGAGAAGTATGTGCCTTAGTCTCATAGGGAGGAGCTGCATCATCAGTTTGAGTGGTTGAATCATGGTGATATGTCAGTGACTTAGTATGAGTTACGGTTTACTCAGCTCGCTAGGCATGCTATGTGGATGGTCCCGGCAGATAGAGAGAGGATCAGAAGGTTAATAGATGGCCTCAACAATCCGATTCGTATATTGATGACTAGAGAGAGGGCTACAACAGCTACTTTTGAGGAGGTTGTTAATGCGGCTCGTGTGATTGAGATAGATCGCCAGCGGGAGCGTGTGGAGAGAGAGGCCAAGAGGCCTCGAGACTCAGGTGATTTCAGCGGTGCTCCATCTAGGGGCCATTTTCGGCAGCGTAGAGGCCGTTCCTTCAGGCTTCCTCAGCCCGAACGCACAGAGTCCACTGGAGCCTCTGGGCTATCAGGGTCATCAGTAGAGTCAGCCTGCATTGAGTGCTCTTCCAGCTCAGAGCTCTGATCCTGCTCCTTCAGCTCGGGGTTCCTCTGCAGCGAAGGGTTCTCATCAGTCCCCTTTTCTGACTTAAGTTTGTTGCTATGATTGTGGTGAGTTGGGTCACAAAAAGAGTCAGTGTCCTCGACCCCGCAGTAGGCAGCCTCAGCAGAGGGATCAGCCCTCGTCTTCTGCACAGGTTTCTTCAGCTTCCACTCAGACAGCTAAGGGTGGAGGCCAGCAGCTAGAGGTCGCCCCAGGGGTGAGGACCGTATTAGCGGTGGCCAGGCTCGTTTCTATGCCCTTCCAGATCGGATGGACGCTATTGCCTCGGATGCAGTTATCAGAGGTATCATCTCAATCTGCCACAAGAATGCTTATATTTTATTTGATCCCGAATCTACCTATTCATATGTATCCTCTTATTTTCCTCATTATTTGGGTATGACCCGTGGTTTTCTTTCCTTTCTCGTTCCTGTACCTACCCCGGTGTGTGATACTATTATTGTGGATCATGTCTATCAATCCTGTTTGGTAACTATTGGGGGTCTGGAGAGCCGAGGTTATTTATTATTATTGGGCATGGTGGATTTTGATGTAATTTTGGGTATGGATTGGCTCTCTCCATACCATGCTATTCTGGAGTCATGCTAAGACAGTTACACTAGCTATTCCGGGTATTCCGAGAATCGAGTAGGGAGGCGTGAAGGACTATGTACATAGCAGGGTGATTTCTTTCTTAAAAGCCCAACGGATGGTTGGCAAGGGGTGTTTATCATAGTTGGCTTTCGTGAGAGATATGGAAGCCGAGGCTCCTAACCTTGATTCTGTTCCCATTGTTAGGGATTTCCCTAACGTATTTCCAGGGGACTTGCCAGGCATGTCGCCGGACAGGGACATTGACTTCGGTATTGATCTGGTGTCGGGCACTCAGCCAATCTCTATTCCTCCATATCGTATGGCACCAGCAGAGTTAAATGAGTTGAAAGAACAGCTTCAGGAACTCCTGGATAAAGGGTTCATTCGCCCGAGTTTTTCACCTTGGGGTGCACCGGTGTTATTTGTATAGAAAAAAGATGGCATAATGAGAATGTGCATTGACTACAGGCAACTGAATAAGGTGACAGTGAAGAACAAGTACCCACTACCTCGTATTGAGGACTTATTTGATCAGCTCCAGGGAGCGAGGGTATTCTCTAAGATTGACCTTCGATCAGGCTATCACCAGCTAAAGATTAGGGAATCAGACATTATGAAGACGGCTTTCAGAATAAGATATGGCCACTACGAGTTTCTAGTGATGTCTTTTGGGCTGACTAATGCCACAGCCACATTCATGCACTTGATGAATAGAGTATTTCGGCCTTATCTCAATTCTTTCGTGATTGTGTTTATTAATGATATTTTGGTGTATTTGCGTAGTCAGGAAGAGCACGCACAACTCTTGAGGGTGGTCTTGCAGAGATTGAGAGAGGAGAAGCTTTATGCAAAATACTCTAAATGTGAATTCTAGCTTAATACCGTGACTTTTCTGGGACACGAGGTGTCCAGTGATGGTATTAAGGTCGACCCAAAGAAGATTGAGGCGGTGCAGAGTTGGCGCAGACTGTCCTCAGCTACTGAGATTCAGAGTTTCCTCGGTTTCGCAGGTTATTACCGCAGATTCGTTCAGGGTTTTTGATCTATTGCTTCTCCGTTGACGAAGTTGACTAAGAAGAATGCTTCATTTGAGTGGTCAGATGAATGCGAGGAGAGCTTCTAGAAGCTCAAGTCGGTGTTGACCACCGCTCTTGTATTAGTATTACCATTAGCTTTAGGCTCTTACGCGGTATATTGTGATGCTTCGAGAGTTGGGATCAGTTGTGTGTTGATGCAGGAGGCTAGAGTAATTGCATATGCTTCTCGTCAGCTAAAGCGCCATGAGAAGAACTATCCCGTTCATGACTTAGAGTTAGCTGCAAGTGTGCATGCCTTACAAATTTGGAGGCATTATATTTATGGTGTATCTTGTGAGGTATATACGGACCATCGGAGTCTTCAGCACTTGTTTAAACAGAAAGATATTAATTCGAGACAATAGAGAATGCTGGAGTTACTCAAAGACTATGATATCACCATTTTGTATCATCCTGGCAAGGCCAATGTGGTGGCCGATACTTTGAGCCGGAAGGCTATCAGCATGGGTAGTCTGGCATACATTCCAATTGGGGAGAGACACTTTGCGGGCCTTGTCCAATCAGATGGTGAGGTTAGATATTTCCTAGCCTAGTCGGGTGTTGGAAAGTGTGGTTTCCCAGTCTTCTTTGTACGACCGCATCAGAGAGATAGTATGGTGACCCGCATTTGCTTGTCCTGAAGGACAAGGTCCATCATGATGATGTCAGAGATGTGACTATTGGAGATGATGGCGTATTGCGGATGCACGGCTGGATTTGTGTACCCAATGTGGATGGTCTCTGGGAGTTGATTTTAGAGGAGGCTCACAGATCGCGGTATTCGATTAATCCGGGTGCCGCAAAGATGTACCAGAATTTGAGACAACATTACTGGTGGAGGAGAATGAATAAGGACATTGTGAATTACGTGGCTCGGTGTCTCAACTGTCAGCAAAACGAATACGAGCATCAGAGACCCAGTGGTCTACTCCAGTGGAAGGATATTCCAGAGTGCAAATGGGAAATCATTACTATGGATTTTGTGAGTGGTCTTCCTCGTACCTCGAAGAAGTTTGATTTGGTTTGGGTGATTGTGGATAGTCTGACCAAGTCCGCGCACTTCATTCCAGTGTGCACTACCTATTCTGCGGAGAAGTTAGCAGAGATTTTCATCCGGAAGATTGTACGGTTGCACGGGGTTCTGGTTTCCATTGTATTAGATAGGGGTAAAGTGTTTACTTCCCGCTTCTGGAGGACTATCCATCGGGAGTTAGGCACACAGGTACAGTTGAGCACATCATTTCATCCTCAGACGGACGGGCAGTCCGAGCGTACTATCCAGATATTGGAAGACATATTGCGTGCATGTGCTATTGATTTTGGAGGTTCTTGGGCTTAATTTTTGGCACTTTAGGAGTTTGCGTACAATAAAACCTATCAATCCCGCATTCAGATGGTGCCATATGAGGCCTTATATGGGAGACGGTGTAGATCTCTGGTTGGTTGGTTTGAGCCCGGCGAGGCTAGATTATTGGGGACAGAGTTAGTTCAGGATGCCTTGGAGAAGGTGAAAGTAATCCAGGAGAGACTTTGTACAGCTCAATCGCGTCAGAGAAGTTATGCGGACCGGAAAGTTTGAGATGTATCTTATGCTGTGGGGGAGAAAGTCTTGCTGAAGGTTTCGCCTATGAAAGGCGTTATGAGGTTTGGAAAGAAAGGGAAACTGGGTCCAAGGTTCATTGGACACTTTGAAATACTTAGGAGGATCAGGGAAGTGGCATATACACTTGCTTTGCCACCTAGCTTGCCGGGGGTTCACCCGGTGTTTCATGTTTCTATGCTTCGGAAGTATAATGGGGACTCATCTCATGTGTTATACTTCAGCATGATCCAGTTAGATGAAGAGTTGACCTATGATGTGTAGCCGGTGGCTATTTTGGGTGCTCAGGTTCGAGAGTTGAGATAAAAGGACATAGCTTCAATGAAGGTGCAGTGGAGATGTCGGCCCGTAGAAGAAGCCATTTGGGAGACCGAGCAGGTGATGCGGAGCAGATATCTTCACTTGTTTGATACTCCATGTATGTTTCTTGACCCGATCAGGGACGAGCGTTTGTTTAAATTGGGGAGAATATAACGACCTAATCCATCGCCCTATGTATTACCTCCCTGTTTTCCCCGTTTTATGCTGTTATATGTTCCAATATATATATTTGGAGAGTTTGAAGTTATTCGGATGAGTTGGGATAGAAATGAGACAATTAGTCTCTTTAAGAGAAAGTTAGTTTGGAAAAGTCAACCAAATGTTGACTTATGGGTTAGAGGGATCGGAATAGATATTCGATGATTCGACTAATTTTGGATGGTGATTTGTGACTTAGGAGCGAAATCAGAACTGAATTTGGAGGTCCGGTGTAGAATTAGGCTTGAATTGGCTAAGTTAGAATTTGGCGAAGTCCGGTTGATAGGTGATATTTTGATTCGGGAGTCGAAATGAAATTCCAACGGTTTCAGTAGCTCTGTTAGGTGATTTTTGATATGTGTGAAAATTTTCAGATCATTCGAAGATGTTTAGGTTGGGTTTTGGAGAAAATGCAAGTTTCGGAAGTTTTAGTTTAACTTAGGCTTGAATCCATGGAAATTGAATGATTTTGATATTTATGATAGCATTTTTATGTTGCGAGCAAGTTTGAATGAAGTAATTGGACATATTTATGCATTTGGTCGGGGTTCCGAAGACCTCGGGGTGAAGTCGGATGTTGAAAACAAAGATTTTTGAAGCTGCAACAGGTTTGTTGCACAGGCCTCTGGTATTTACGCAAAAGCGGAAGAATTACCGCAAAAGCGTCCACCGCGAAGGCGGTAATCGACTGTAGAAGCGGTCATGGTCTAGCTGGGCGACCACAGAAGCGGCCAAGGTGATCGCGTAGGCAGAGACCACGAAAGCGGTTTAGGACCTCAAAAGCGATCCCAGTCAACTGAAGGGAGACCGCAAAAGCGACCACCGCTGAAGCGGTCACTGTGTCGCGGAAGCGGGAATCGCAGGGAATTAATGAAACAGTGTTTGCAAATTTCATAAGTTATGAAAACACATTTGACTTCAGGAAGAGACGATTGTGGGCGATTTTGAAGAGGGTTTCAAGTGTTTCTTTCAGGTAATGATTCTTGGCCTCGAATTAAGTCTATGTGGTGTAAAATAGTAGATTAAACAATGAAATTCAAGGGTTTTAAGGTCAAAATTGGTGGTTAGGGCTTGAAGCCTAAGAGAGACTAAAATGGTGATTTGAGAGAGTAAACAAACTCTATTTTTGATAAAACTTATATGTACGGACTCATGTCGAGACGAGGAATCCAAAGATATAAACTTTCTAAATTTTTTCAAGAAGTGGGATCGGGGCTCGGATTTTACCAACTTCGTGATTTTTAATGTTTTTCAAATAATTTCAATTGGGTTATGTTTATTTAGCCTATAATAACATATTGTGGTTTTGAATAGATTCGACATCATAGGAGGAGATTCAAAGGGAAAAGGCATTTCAGACCAGGCTACGACCGGTTAGAGGTGAGTAGTTTCTATAGATGATGGCCTGAGGGTTTGAAACCCCGGCTTATCACATCGTGACGCTATGTTAGGGCGTGATTCACACCCTATGGCAGGTGCGAGATTGTGACTTGTTCCATCCCGAGAGCTGAATATAAACTATTGGCGTCTGATACGCACATTGTGTTGTTGATAATTGGGCTTGATGCTTAGGGGCCTTATGCCGTTCAGTGTTACCCGTCTAGGGAAAATGTCTGTATGACAACAGGATTTGCATAATCGTTTATCTTAGCCCTATATTATTCACTGTTAATAAATGTTAAGTCACCGTATTTCTAAAAATTTCACTAATTAAATTGTATTCACCTTAATAAATTGGGAACTGGCAAGGAATCAGATTGAATCTGTTATGTGACTTACATGCATACTATGGACTGCATGGTTGGCTTGCGCTGCACGCTACAGGGGTTATATGATGATATTGATGCCGAGTGCCTGTTCTTCGCCGATACATGGCTGATATTTCGCTTGGGCTGAAGGAGCCCCTCCAGAGTCTATACACACCCCCACGGAGCGGGGTCGATGTTAAATCATATGGATGGTTTGCTCGGGCTGCACGCCGCAGCGTATTCATGTGCATTGTATTGCATCTTTATCTGATACTTGGTTGTTTTTGTGATGCTGTTATGCTTTTAGCATGTAGCTAAGTTATAGGATTGTTAGTTATAGCTTTGCGTTGTGGTCTTTCATGGATTTCTTACATTTAGTCATTTCCTATACTTATTATTCACTGAGTTGGTAGTACTCACCCCTACTCCCTGCACCTTGTGTGCAGATTCAGGTACACCGGAGGCTTAGCTGATTCTCGTCGTCTCCAGAGATATTTTCTGAGTCGTTGAGGTAGATGCATGACGTTCGCAGGACCTGGCTGCTCTTCATTATTTCTTCATTTTATTATTATTATTTTATACTTTCCCAGATTTTGGTTTTGGTATTCATATGCTATTATTATTACTCAGTTCTGTTTAGAGGCTCCAGATTCGTGACCCCCAGGTCTTGTTTGTGTGTCTTCAATTTCCGTATTTACCTATATTACATTATTAAAATTCTTGGATTATTATTTTGTTAAGTTCTTGGTTTGAGGCTTAAATGTTACGTTGGAAGCGATTCTTGTTCTGGCTTACCTAACATTAGGACTGGGTGCCATCACGACCGGGTTTGGGTTGTGACATAATCATAACCAAATATTTCCTTAAAATATATGACCTCGGCCTTACTCAATCAAAATCTTAAAAAGCCACTCGGGCAATAGTAAAACATGATTTTCAACCAAAATATCATTTATAAGATCATTTAAGTGTTAAAATAGCGTAAACATGGTTGAGTATGAAAATAGTGAAATATAACATGACCGAGTTCAAGTATAAAGTCAAAACAGAGAGACACAACAACAACAACAAAAACAACAACAACAACAACAACAACAACAACCAAGTATAATCCCACTTAGTGGGGTCTGGGGAGGGTAGTATGTACGCAGACCTTACCCCTACCCTTGGGTAGAGAGGCTGTTTCAAAATAGACCCCCCACATCCTTCCCTCCAAGAACTTCCCACCTTGCTCTTGGGGAGACTCGAACTCACAGCCTCTCAGTTGGAAGTGGGCGTTGCTTACAATCAGAGAAACACCTCTTGTCATTCAAAACAGAGAGAAAGTATCAATAAAATCTCTGAAGGGTTCAAATAGGTTACATGAAGCCCAAATATGGCATTAAGCACAGGATGATAGAAAATAGATATCAATCAAAATACGCGGTAAAATAGTCATTCGCGATGGACAAGGTCACAATCTCCAACACTGCATGATCCCACGCTCGTCATCAAGCGTGTGCGTCACTTCAATATATCCCAACAATGTGCAAATCCGGGGTGGGTTTCACACCCTCATAACATCATTTACAATTAATACTCACCTCAATCCGGTAAAATCTGCAGCCCGAGATGCCTTTTCCCCTCGAATCGGCCTCCACTCATGTCGAATCTATCCAAAATCAGAATCATGATGTCAAAATATACTAAGAGAATGAAGCCTAACTGAAAACAATCAGTTTTCAACATAAATCCCGAAAGTACCAAAACCCGACCCCCAGGCCCACATCTCGGAATAAGATAAAATTCACATCAATGAATTCCTTGTCTCCCCACGTGTTTATACATATCAAAAGTACCAAAATCCGACCACAATAGGTCCCTCAAATGCCCAAGTCTAGGTCTCCAATACTAAGCCCTAGTTTCCCATATTTTAACTCTTAAATTCCATTAAATAAAGCTCTAATCCATGAAATGATACCATAGGAATGAATTTTCTGTCCAAAATCCTTACCTCAATGAAGTTCCCTTGAAATCCCACTTCAAAATCGTCCAAAAAGCTCCAATGCTGACTTAGAAATGGTAAACAGCTCAAAAATCATGAAGGAAACAATATATACCTTGTGGCCTAGGCATTTGCGCATCTGCGGCCATATTCCCACTTCTGCGATCAACACCACCACATTTGCGGTCATCACTTAAGTTCCCCTTTTTCGCATATGCGACCCAATATCCGCACACGCACCATCGCAGGTGCGATCCTCCAACCGCTTCTGCTGCTTTTTGCCTCCCTAGCTCCTTTCCACTTCAGTGGCTCCCTTCCTCATATCTGTGTTATCGCACCTATGTTGCCCAATCAGCACGTGCAGAAATACCATTAGTAGAAAATCTACAGCTTCTTCAAAAATTCAAAACTTCCTGACAACAATCCGAAATTACCCGGAGGACCTCATGACATCAACCAAAAGCACCAATATATTCCATAACCTTATTCAAACTTAAACCAATCTGGAAAACACCTCAAACAACATCGAATCTACCAAAACTAATCGGATTCAAGCCTAAGTTTCCAAAATCTTCCAAATTTCGCTTTCAATCAAAAGCCTAACCAAAACATGTCTGAATGACCTGAATTTCCGCACACATCCCAAATGACACCATGGAACTACTGCAACTATCGGAATTCCATTCCGACCCCAATACCAAAATCTCACCTATCAACCAGTAATCACCAAAATATCAACTTCGCCAATTCAAGACTAAATCTACTCTAAATCTCAAAAACTCATTCCGATCATGCTCCTAAGTCCCAAATCACCTCTCGAAGCTATCCAAACCATTGGAACTCACATCTGAGCCAACACCTAAGCCAATATCCGATTGACTTTTTCAACTTATGCTTCCTCAAAAGAGACTAAGTATCTCAAACCTTACCAAATCCTTTTTGAACCCGAGCCAACCAACCTTATCACATATAGAACTAATAGACAAATCGATAAGAAGCAAAAATAGGGGAAACAGAGTGGAAACTCATGAGACGACTAGCCGTATCGTCACAAAAACCAAACAACCCCGGTAAGTCACATAATCATAATACAACATAGAGAAGGCAATAAATAGGGGCTCGGGGCTAAAATACTCAAAACGAACGATCGGCTCGTTACATCCTCCCCCTCTTAAAAAGAAAGTCCGTCCTCGAACGAGTGTAAAGACATACATGAAGTTGCGAAATGATAAGGATAACGGCTATGCACATCATGCTCAGCCTCCTAAGTCGCCTCCTCAACTGATTGACCCCTCAATTGAACCTTCCCTGAAGTGATGTTTTACGACCTCAAATTTTGGACCTGCCTGTCCAAAATAGGCACCGTCTCCTCAACATAAGACAAGTCCTTTTCTAATAAGACTGAGCTGAAGTCTAACACATGGGATGGTTCACCGTGATACTTCCAGGGCATAGAAACATAGAATATTGGATGAATTGCAGCTAGACTAGGTGGCAATGCAAGCTTGTAGGCCACCTCTCCAATCCTCTCAAGAATTGCAAAGGGTCTGATATACCTAGGGCTTAACTTGTCTTTCTCTTAGAACCTTATAATACCTATCTTGGGCGAAACCCAAAGCATGACCCGATCCTCAACCATGAATTCAACGTTGCTAACCTTTCGATCTATATAAGTCTTCTGTCTAGATTGGGTTGCGCGAAACTGATCTTGAATCAATTTAACTTTTTGCAAAGCATCCTGAACCAAGTCTGTAACCAATAGCCTAGCCTCACCAACTCAAATCAAAACACCGGATAATAACACTTCCTCCAATACAAGGGCTCATATGGAGCCATCTGAATGCTCGACTACTAACTATTGGTATAGGCAGACTCCACAAGTTGTAAGAAATTATCCTAAGAACCCCCAAACTCCATCACGCACATAAAAAGCATATCTTCTAATATATGAATAGTGCGCTAGGACTGTCCGTCCATCCGAGGGTGAAATATTGTACTCTACTCAATCTGTGTGCCCAACTCACGTGGTACGGCCTTCTAGAACTGTGATGTAAACTGTGCACCCAATCATAGATGATTGATACTGGCGTGCCATTAAGTCGGACGAACTCGCGAACATAAACCTGAGCTACCTGCTCTTAAGAAGAAGTAGTCACTAGTGGAATGAAATAAGTCAACTTGGTCAACCTATACATAATCACAATGCTACATCAAACTTCCTCTGAGTCCGTGGGAGCCCAACAACAAAATCCATGGTAACCGCTCCTATTTACAATCTCGACTCTGAAGTAATACACCTAGACACTAACGTTCATACTTCACCTACTGACAATTTAGGAACCATTTTACATAATTTACTATGTGTTTCTTCTTCCTCCTCCACCAATAGTACTGAATCATGTCCTGGAACATCTTAGCTGCACCCGGATGAACGGAGTACTACGAACTGTGGGACTTTTGAAGAATCAAATCATACAAACCATCTACATAGGGCAGATGTAGCCTGCCCTACATCTGTAATACACTGTTATTCCCAATAGTGACTTCCTTGGTATAGCATGTTGAACCTTGCCCATGAGGACTAGCAAATAAAGGTTATCGTACTGACGCTCTATGTTATGGTCATATAGGGAAGACTGCAAATCCACAAAAGACAAAACTAGACTCGGCTCCAAATATCCAATCTAACAAACCGGTTGCCAAGATATGAACACCCAATGTTAATGGCCTCTCTGCTGTCGGTATATATGCTAAACTGCCCAAGCTCTCTACCTTTCGACTCAAGACATCGGCCACTATATTGGCCTTACTGGGATGATATAGAATGGTAATATCATAGTCATAATAAACTCTAACCATCTCCGCTAACGCATGTTAAGATCCTTCTGTTTGAACAGATGTTCTAGGCTCCGGTGGTTGGTATAGACCTTACAAGGGACAACATAAAAATAGTGCCGCCAAATCTTAAAGGCATGAACAATAGATTCTAACTCAAGGTCTTGGATGGGATAATTCTTCTCATGCACATTCAGTTGTCTAGACACATAGGCAATTACCCTACCGTTCTATATTAACACCATGTCGATGCGAACAAGCGACACATCATAGTATATAATGTGAGACCCCGAACCAGTAAGCAACACCAACACTGGGATGTAGTCAAAGTAGTCTTGCGCTTTTGAAAGCTCTCCTCACACTCCTCGATCTGAACAGAGCAACCTTCTGGGTCAGTTTGTTCATAGGTGCAATAATAGGCCAGAAACCCTCGATCAATCGATAGTAATACCCTGCCAAACTAAGAAAACTCTAAATCTCAACTGTTTGAATACGCCTGAGGTAACTCTACACTGCTTCAATCTTCTTTGAATATACCTTGATCCCCTCACTTGGCAGTACATGACCTGAAAACGCCACATAATCAAGACAGAATTCACACTTTGGAAATTTTTCATACAAATTCTTTTCTCTCAATGTCTGGAACATGGTCCTCAGGTGCTGCTCCTGATCCTCTCGACTCCGGGAGTACACCAAAATGTCATCAATTAACACAATGATTAATGAGTCAAGATAGGGTTAGAATACACTCTTTATCAAGTGCATGGATGTTGTTGGAGCGCTGGTCACAAGGAACTCTTAATGACCATAGTAGCTCTGAAGGCAGTATTCCGGATATCTGGCTCCTGAATCTTCAACTGATTATAGTCTGATCGAAAATCAATCTTTAAAAACACTTTGGCACCCTATTGCTGGTCAAATAGGACATCAATCCGTAGCAATGGATGCGTGTTCCACTGTAACCTTGTTTATTTATCAATAATCAATACACATGCACATACAACCATCATTCTTATTTACAAACAAGACCGAAGCACCCTCAAGGTGATCCACCGGTCTGAATGAAACCCTTATCAAGAAACTCTTACAAATGCTCCTTTAACTCATTCAACTCTACTAGGGCCATATGATATGGTGAAATAGAAATAGGATGAGTGTCCGGCAATAAATCAATAACAAAATAGATATCACTATTGGTAGGCATGCTCGGAGTATCCACCGAAAATACATCTAGATAATCCCTCACTATCGGAACTCACTCAACGGCAGAAGTATCAATACAGACATCATTTACAAAGGCTACATATGGCATACACCCTTTTCCAACCATCTGTTGTGCCAAAAGGGAAGACACAACCCTTATAGGAACATGATCTAAAGTACCTCTCCGAAATACATCCAAGGCACCTGAATCCTCGTCCAATTATACCAACCAATTCCAAAACATATCACAAACAACCTCGAAGTCTCAAATCACACAAATAATGTCGAATCTACGAATTGCATCTCAATTCATGCATAATGCTTAATGAACTAATCCACAGTTCCCAAATTCAAAACTTAGGACGAACAAGACAAAAAAAACTTTTAATAACCTCATATTTTGTATGTAGGTCCCAAATGGTAACAACAGACTTATACCAACTCCTAGAACCATAATCTAACTCAGATATCAACAATGTCAATCATATGGCAAACCTATATATTTCAATCCTTCAACTTCCCAACTTCAGCCAATTAAAGCCAAAATCACATATGAATCTTCAAATCCAAAATCAGACATAACGCCTAAGTCTAAAACCAACATACGAAGCTATTGGAATCATCAAAATACCATTCCCTCGTCATCTACACAAAAGTCAGATACAATCAACTCTTATGAATTTAACCTCCAACTAAGGAAGTAAGTGTCCCAATTCAATTAATAACTCTTTTGAAACCACACCAATCAACTCCGCAAGTCATAAAATTACAAACAAACATATATGAATCTTCAAAAGTGAAACAGTGCTCAAATACACAAAGCAACATGTCGAGTCACTACAAAATATAAAATAAATTATTTTGATAGCATAAAAGAAAAATACAACAATTAGGAAAAGTACAAATAAGGGGGCATTAGCACCGGTATTATTACCCATATAACACATACACGGCTAAATATACCGTAGTAAATCCTATTGAGGCTTGACAACCTCACATAATAACAGGAATGCAAAAAATACGAACTTGGCAGGACCAAATATTTTATGATCATCACAGAGTTTATAACATACTCTGTGATGAGATTACAAATGAGGATACTAACAAAGTGGCAATTAAAATGTTGAACGAGTTGAATTGATGTCCCTTTTTGTCGATCCTTGCAATTTCTTCAATTTATAATTCTTTATCAACATCGTCCCAATTCTTCAAGAAGTATTGAAAATTCATGATTTCTTTTTAGATTGTTTGGACTTTGTTGATGTAGTTGGGGCGGCCTGCTTAAGCTTGGCATTTCTCATTGGAGGTCGCCTAACATTGTCGTCCCTGCTCTTTTCCTTTGTATGTGACTTTTGTTCCTCTTTAGCATTAATTGGGACTGTTTCGAGGTGTTGTGGCAGCACGTCAATTACTTCACCTTCTTCTGTTGTCCCTTGATAGAGTTGATCGGTATGTAAAATAAATTCTTCCGACACAGGCTATAATTATAATAGTGGATTTAAAATAATAAAAAATTCCATTCACAAAGTTGAAAAGAGTAAGTAATAAATAGAATGTGCTATAAATTAAAAGAATATTATTTTATTAGAAAAAATGGCTCATCGTATTTATTAAAATGTCAGCTACTACAATAGTGTTTTAGTACTTTTATTTTTATTTAGTAAGTTAAATTAAATTAATAAAAAATCTTAGTACTTGAAAAATAAGAAATTGTCAATAAGTTAATTTAAAAATCAGAAAATATTCACAAAAGTGGTGGTATTAAACTAATTGCAACAAAATAATAAAAAATTTGATATTTTGTAAAACACAAGGATAGTTTTCAAAATATTGCATTAACGTTAAAAATATTCAAAAATGTATATTTCATCAATAATGACTAGGAGCCTACGAAGCAAAATTTTAAATTCGGAGGGCCAAAATTGTGTGTCAATAGTTAGACCCCAAATCGAGTATCCTCTTTTCTTCTATCAGTGACGTGAAACTTGGTTTGATGTTCTCTATCTTATAGTGTTTGGCCAAGCTTATTTTTGGCCAATTTATTTTTATTTTTTTTGCCAAAAGTACGTTTGATCAAAAATAGAAGTTTTTGCCCAATCTTTTAGAAGGAAAAAATAATTTTGAGGCGAAGCAGAAGCAGTTTTGGAGAAGCAGAAAAAAGTAGCTTCTCTCCAAAAACACTTTTTTTGAGAAGAACTTTTGAGAAAAATACACTTAGATGTAATTTTTAAAGCTTGGTCAAATGCTAATTGCTGCTTAGAAGTCCTTTTCAAACTAATTAGCAAAATACAAACTATTTCTCACCAAAAGTACTTTCGAGAAAATCACTTTTAAAAAAACACTTCTCAAAATAAGTTGGTTTTTGCAGCTTGGGCAATCGGGCTATTAGCACGCTACCAAATTATTATGGAAGCATGACTAAAAAAGCGAACCAAAGTCAAGTATAGAAACTCATGAGAAGAGGAAGATAATCAATCGAATATCATTCAATTCAGTTTGCGTTTGCTGGAACTGATTACGACTTATAAGTAAAAATTACGAAAAAGGACTAGATACCCCCTTGAACTATGTGAAAACGGCCAAATATAACCCTCGTTAATATTTTGGCACATCCACAACCCTAACATTACATTATTGCATATATATCCCCCTTATTTCTAACGGCAGCCACAGTGGACTAGTCATCCACACAGAATTAGCCATGTGGAAATTAATATTCACATAATTAATTGCAGAACTCGGTTGTTACCCATTAATAAAACCCGACTCATTAATATAACTGGTCTCTAATTAAATAACCCTACACCCATTTCTTCCACTATTAAACAAGGGAAAAGATGCAACATATGACAATCGTTCACTATCTAAGGGTTTGTGTTCCACCATCTTTCACCATTAAAGGGTTAGTGTTCCGCCATTATCATTGACTCCATAGGACTAAGTAAGGGTTAGTATTCCACTATCTTTCACCATTCAATTCCTAAAATATGAGCCAGGAATCTTCGAGTTCATCATATGGTTGGAGGAGGAAATGTTGTTGTGGAGTTGCTGCTAGCCAATTCACTGCTTGGACACCAAATAATGTCAGCAGACGATTTAGCAAGTGTTCAATGCCTAAGGTAAATTTTATAAGAATTGTTTGTATATTTTTTCTTAGGTAATTAATGCCAGCAGATATACTAAATCGATAATTTTATTGTAATTATTGTGCAGGGACAGAAATGTAAGTTTTGGGAATGGGTAGATGATGAAATTCCTATTAGAGTTACAACACTAATCAGTAACTTAAAGAATGAAAATGAAGCTCTTAGACGATTCTTGATGAAGGTTGTCAAGATTGAAAGCATCTTAGTATGGGATGTTGCAAAAATTGAAGATCTCAAGGAATTAGATAAAGGATACAATGATGTTTCTAAGGAAAAAATTGATGGAGGTTTAGTGTTTGTGAAGGAAAGTAGTCCGAAAAATAGAATATCATTGGTATAGTTTGGTGTTGCTTAGTTGGGTTTATATGTTCTTGGATGATGAAATAGCTAACTTAAGATCAACCAAAGTTTAGGTGTATTTGACATATTTAAGTGATTATGTAACCGATGTTCAAACAAGGTTTATGTATAATTGACATCGTTAAGGTTTAATTTATGTTTTATGTTTTGGAATGAAGTTTATGTTTTCCTTAATTTTTGGCCGACTATCCCTTTGATCAACCTTTTTGGGGATGTTATTTTCCAGCTTTTGTTTCTCTTTAAACAATGAAGTGCATTACACTTGCCTTTTGATCTTAAGATAAGCCGTTCCTCTATTGGCCTAAGCTACTGCAGTTGAAGAGGTTGTTGAGGACATGGTGCCATTAGATGATAATAGTAACATGTAATATATGGTGATGAAAGTGGTTTCTATGTAATAGTGATTCAGCAGAAACTTAAAATGCTCCAGCAGAAACTTAAAATGCTCTTTACATAGACTTTATGCAGCAGAAAATAGAATTTATGCAGAAAGTTGTAATAACATTGAGGAGAAACTAACAAGACAATCACTGGAAATAACAAGGCAATCACTGGTAATAACGTAACAAGACAAACACAGTTAATAACAACCAGCAGAAACTTAACTGTTTCATTTAGCAAAAACTTAATAGCTGGTTTGCAAAAAACTTAAACAACAGAAACTTTACACCTTAATAGCTGTTTTGCAAAAAACTTAAACAACAGAAACTTTACACCAACCACTTTTATAACAATAGCCTTAGCTAATTCTTTAACTAACAAAAAATATAACAATTATCTTCAAAGAAGATCTTCATCATCAAGTGCAACTCATTTGCCTTTGCCCTGTGTTGCCATCATCTTGATATTTCTCTTTCTTTCCTCAAGTTGGACTTGGCTTAATGAGATTGCAGCTTTATCCTTCCTTGTTAGCTTAGTTTGAGAATAAGGAAGATTGGTAGGTGTCGAAGCCCCAATATAATCGCCAGCAAACTTAATTTTCCTTACACTAGTAGTAGGTCCTCTTACGTTACCCCTCTAAATCCTTGATTGTGTTTCTGAAACAATCATCGACCTAAGAGGAAGATCTTCTTCAGTGTAAACTTCCGGACCATATGGTGTAAACTCTTGGGTGGCAGCAAATGGTCCAACATCAGCATTGTAGCTTACAGTTTGGGTGGCAGCATCTTCTTGAGTTGCAGCATCTTCATTTTCACTTTCCATTGCAGCATCTTTTTAAGTTGCAGTAGCCTTAGGCTATTAACAAGTAAAAAAATCAATTCAATTTAAGTAGTACTATTAGTCAATCAAAACAGCAGAAAAAATATTGCCTTGTAACAACCCCTTGCATTGTGGTCTGCCTCACCACAACTACTACATGTCATTTGTGTACCCTTCCTTGATTGACTCCACTCCCCTATCCTTTTTTTTGCCTTATCTAGTTTCCTATTTCTTTTCACTTTGAGTCTGCCAACTTGCTTCAAAATATCAGGAGGTAACATCGCTTGTGAAGGTTCAACTTTCCAGAATTGCCGACCCCTAACAAGCTGAAGCATTTCCTTATATGTTAGCAAGTATACTTCTTTACTATACCACCAATGGATTTCACCAACAGGCTCTACTCTCTTATGCATCATTGCCTTTATTGCATGAGGGCAAGTAATTCCAGATAAATCCCATAACCTACATGTACACCTTCTCTGTTGTAGATTAACAATATGTCTATCAATTCCTTCAGACACTTCATATCCACAATCTCCATTGAATATGACTTTACAGCCATATGATATGCCCCTCCAATCACTATACAACTTCAAGAAAGATGGACTATATTCTGCATTTCAACTTCTCACCTTATCCTCGTTGTCTCCTAACAACACTATCACTTTCATTCTTATGTCCTCCAACATTTTGATAATTGGTTTTCCTCTAGCCTCAAGAATCCAGGCATTAAATGACTCAGTGAAGTTGTTATCAACCATCTTATTCTTACATTGGGTATTAAGATAAGCCCTGCAACATGCCCTTGGAGGATACTTTAAGATATCCTTTGCAGCATCTTATGACATTTCCCCTAATTAATTCAACTGGTCTTTAAACTCCTCATCATATGAACTTCATGCACGCCACCATAAAAACTTTCTCATTTCACCACTTCTCCATTTTTTTCACCAATTGCCCTCAATATGTCTCATGCAGTACCTGTGGTTACCATCAAGAAGTACTGTGCTAACACCATCCAACAAGCCCTGTGAAATGAATTACAAAATAGAGAATGAGAGAAACATTAGACTATTAGTGCAAGCCATCATATACTTTAAAAAATAGAATGTCAGAACTATTTACCTTTTGCATATCTGATATGAATGTGATTCTTGCACCAGTTTTAAGCTCCAAAGACAACTTCAACTGCTCCATGAACCAACTCCAAGTCCTGCTTGATCCCTTCTCCACCATAGCCCATGCTAGTGGATAGAAATGATTCATGGAATCTTATCCTAATGCAACCAATAACTTACCCTTGGTTCTGCCCTTTAAGAATGTACCATGTGCTCCAATTAATGGTCTCAAACCATTTTTCCAGCCTTGCTTCAAAGCATTAAAGCATATGTACATTCTCAAAAAATTTCTCTTACCTTATGTTAGTGCATCTTTCGAGATATTTATGACTACACCACTTCCCGAATTAGACAATCTAAGTTCTTCACAGTATGACTCAAGTTTGTTGTAGTCCTCTATAAAACTACCCTCTAGTTTCTAAAGAACCAAATTTTTAGCCCTTTTCAATTTGGATCTACTCACATTCAACTTCAAATCATGTTCAAGCTCACCTCTCATATCTTTAATCGTATATTTAGGGTAGGGTTATTTTGGACCTTACTCTTAAAATATTAAGCTAATGTGGCTGCATCAGCTCTAGGATTCTTAAAGGCATCATCACATGTGTGTATATCCTTCCAAGTTTTAATCGTGAACCTACCAGTTTTCCCATCTGCAGAAATTAGACACCTAAAGGCACACCCTTCTTGACAACCCCACCTAGTTCTTACTTTTTAACATTTAATCAACTTCAAAGCCTTTTTTGGTTAGGTAAAGCATAAAATTTACAGCCTTCATGCCTTCATTCATGTCCGTAAACGACATACGTAGTTTCAACTCCTTATAGTTTTCCAACCTATCTTGTACACCCTCCTCCTTTCATTGCTAATACCCTCCATTTCATCTGATTCATACTCCCCACCATCTGAATGTTCATATTCACCACTAGAACTAAGACTATATTCACAATTTGTACCAATCTCAGCATCTAAATATGTTTCTATATGGTCTGAAGTCATCCTTTGAAAGCTAATAAAAAAAGGAAACAAAAAATAACGGGAAAGGGACCACATCAGAAAATATACGTATAAATATAAAGCATGGAATAAAAAAACTTAAAAGTAAATATAATTTCGGGACAACCGACAAACATATATGGATACAGATAAAGCATGGAATAAAAAAACACAAAAAGCCAATATGATTTCGGGACAGCCACCCTCCAAATTCCAACAAAAAAAACCGATAATAAACAACAATCCAGCAATAAACAAACATATATAATACTTTTAAACTGACAAACATTAACTCGACCCAATGTACATGTTAAAACGATTTTCAACCTAAAACCTAGACCCAACAGTAAAATGTAACAAAAAAGAAGCTAAAAAACTTACCTTGACAAGAAGATGTTCTTTAATATGGGGGTATGGAGTTTCAGAACTACCAGCCTTCAATTGGATTTTGCATTAGCAGGAAGAGGTGGAATTTTTTGGGGTGGAGAAGAAAAGGGTAACAACGAGTTCTGTAATTGATTTTCTAAGAGCTGAAGAAATGGGGGTGGGGTTATATTTATGGGTCGGGTTATATTTATGGGTTGGGTTTATGGGTTGGGTTGGACATTAAAATAAAAGGAATATGTGGATATTAATTTCCACATAGCTAATTCTGAGTGGATCAGATGACTAATCCATCGTGGCTGTCGTTAGAAATAAGGGGGATATACAGGCCAATAATGTAACGTTAGGGTTGTGGATGGGCCAAAGTATTAACGAGGGTTATATTTGGCCCTCTTTGTATAGTTCAGGATGGTATTTGACCCTTTTCCGTAAAAATTATGAACACAAAAAATTAAGTTACATGAGATCTAGCACGATGTGTTAACGTGATTCAAAAGGATACTAAGCATACTTTTTACGATCTACTAGAAGATTATCATGACGACAATGAGAGATTATATATTGTAGGTGCAAATGTAGTTACCATTAAAAAATCAAATGAAGAAATTAAAATTATTTTCAGAATGAAGAACAGATATCTCATTCTCTTTAAGAAGGCTCAAGCCCACTACAGCAAAATCTTCTTTGCTACAACAATAATTCTCTTGACTTGTCACCCCAGAATACAATAGCCTAACTACGTCGTATGATTCGAACAAACTCTAGACAATTGTTGAGTCTAAAGCTCTACCAATGAACACCTTCTTTCAACAAAATTAAAACTCTCTTTTTCTTTCTATTTTTCAAAACTTTAACCTCATTTTTTTGAGCACTATATAATCTTTTTTCCATACCACATTATTGAAGAGAGACTCATGTTTATAAGAATAAGAACTTTTTCTTAAATTAAATTGGAAGAAATTGGGGTAGTTAGTTATAAAATCATGAAGAATATAAAATAATGAATAATTAGTGTGTAATTATTTGTAGACCATTAGAGAGTAGTTATAGATATTTTCTACATCATGGGATAGTAGAGAATTGTGGTCATTTTCAAGATCATATGAAAATTAAGAAAAGATATTCTAACAAATATTCCAAACAAATATATAGTAATATGTCTGACGTTATGCTGGCCGTGCTGCCTATTTAAGGAATAGAAGAAAAATATATTTTTCCTTAGCTTGAAGGAGCTTAAGCACTCCCTTAAGATTTGAAAATTATGGTCCATAATTTGTGATTTACGAGGTTTGGTGTCTCGGGATAATTCTTATTTTAAGCTCATGCATTGGGAACGATTCCATTATTTAAGTTGTCATTGGTTCTTCCTTATTTGAGTTAATTCTTATCTCATCGGTGTTCTGATTATGTTGCTTCTCTATTAGTCGTTGACTACTTGCTGCCATTTGCATTTTTATAATTCATTGTTGGTTTTAAATCAATAATCTTTCCGTCGTTAGTCATACATTGATGTTGTTTTCATTGTTAGCTTCTTATATATCTTGTACAAGTTTCTAGTAGGTTTCTTGACCTAGACTTTTCACTACTCTACAATGCTTAGAATTGATATTTACTAAATATCGTTGTGGTGTACTCATGTTGTACTCATGCTACGCTTTTGTATATTTTTTTTGCAGATTTTGTTTTTTCTTATCGTTATGTTGAGAGTGGTGATTGCGTGGAGGAGACTTCAAGGTATACCTGTTTGACACTCGCACGCCTCAAATTTACCATCTTACTTCATTATGCTAATGTTAAATTGTAAATCAAAACAGTATAGTATGTAGAAATTTTAGTGTATTTCACTAGAGCTTATGACTCTGTACTACCAGTTTTGGAAAATGTATAACTATTGGTTATTGCAGTAACGTATGTCATTTACTGTTATGATTTAATGCTTAAATAATTATGTTATTATCTCAGCATATGTTATATTTAGTCAATCTTAGAGATTAGATGTCATTATGACATCCTAAGATGGGAATTTGAGATGGTGACACTAACATGAGAGAGTAGTTACAAAAGAGTTCTAGTCATTTTTCACATCATAGAGTAGTGGAGAGTTATGATTATTTTCAAGATTATGGGGTAATTAAGAAGAGATCGTGAAATATTTTATTTTAATATTAAAATGTAATATTCCAACATATATATTGCTAACAAATGTATATCAACATGCATTCATAGTATGCTGGTCTTAGTGCTTGTTTATCCAGTATCAATAATATAAAAAATAAAAGAAAAATATATTTTCCTTATCTTGATGGAGCTTAAGTAATACTTTATGCGTGAGTGACAGATGTTAGTATAGTATTAGCCTTTTGGGCCTAATACTCTCATAAAGGGTGTTAGGTAATTCAAAATGATATTCCATTGTGTCTGAACCTCGACCCTATAATGTTAGGAGTCTCCCTTTAGTTTACAGAGAAAACAACTAAGGTTTATTCTCAACATGCATAATCAAGGGAGAATCACGCTGTGGAAACATGGGGAGTAGATCCACCATGTGAGGATTCCCAACGATCCATAATTCAAGTCGGACTGCTGCAGTGTCACGCCCCAACCTCGAGGAGTGCAACTGATGCTCAAGTGAGTAAATCCGATTGAGCAAGTCTATTAAGCATTTTTTACCCAACCCACTTATGATCAAGAGTATTCATGTTTCCATCAATTAATCCATAGGAAGATCATATATATATATATATATATATATATATATATATATATATTAATTGCTAATTCTCTTCATTAATTACATCATTATTGAGTTCTAAAATACACATATTCTTATAATTGATTGAAACAACATCACCAGTTGACCATTCCAACGCTATATATAACTCACATTATGTCTATAGAGCCTCTAAATAGATACAAAGAGTACTACGTAAGTACCGGGAACAAGGTCACGGCTATAACTCAAGTACAAAACATAAGGGACAAAAGATGCATAACCCCGAAATAGAATGGGGCTCACCAAGACTACTGGGAAGAGTATACCACTACCACTGATCGGTGCTGCCTACTATAGAATCATCTGTATCAATTAAAAGATACAGCGGCCCAGGCAAAAGGGATGTTAATGCCGTCAAATAGCACTAGTATGCATAGCTAAAATTCATGTTTCAAAATAGAGTGACCATATAGGAAGTGGAAAACCACAGAACCACCACATCACAATCAACAATATCCAATGGTCCACATATAGGAATACTGCAACTTAAACAAGAGTCAAATGAAGTACATCAAGAAACTAGGAAACGTCCCATAGAATCACATTTCAAGTCTTATTATACTTACTTCTTTCTGAAAATCTTTTGGGATCAAATTTGCCATTTGAACTATGCGTGAGACACAAAATATAATGTAAACGTAACAACACGTACAAACTATCGCGACCCTAAACCCAGACCCGGTCATCATGGTGCCTCTCGTGAAGACAAAGCCAGCCGACACACACCCAACTCAATTTTTATGAAATTAAAATAATATAAATTAAGTCATTAACATTATAATAATCCTGAAATAAGGTGAATAATGCAGTTTGCGGAATAGACATAGCCCGATATCGGGTGTCACCAGTCATGAGCATCTACTATCCGATTAATGATAAGAAAAGTCTACATAGTCTATTATAGAACTAAAACAGAGTAAATAAGATAGGGGAGAAGCATTGTGCTGCGGACGCCGAGCAGCTACCTAGTGAATCTCCGAATCTACCTGAGCTAGAAGAAGTCAACACTCGCTAGCGGGACCAGAAGCGCTTGAATTTGCACACTGTGTACAGGAAGTAAAGTGAATACTCCAACTCAGTGAGTAGTAATAATAAATTAAGATTGAGCGATAAGAAATTACGTAAAAGCACATCAAACATGCTATAAAGAAGCAGTATAAAACCAATAAAAGCAATAAAACAGTGATAACATATAAAGACACCTTGGTTCAGAAGAAGCTTCTTTAAAACATCTTTTTAACAGTTCAAAGATTAAATGAAAAGCAACTGGAATAGATAAATATATAAAATCCGCCCCTCGGGCACAATGTCAATAGAATCCACCCTCGGGAAATATTATGGAACAAAACCAGCTCCTCGGGCTACATCTCATTTCACGATGGGTACCCGCGCTCACTGGAGGTGTACACACTCTAGGAAGGGCCATTTACGGCCCAAGCACAATATCAAGCCATCTCATGGCATTAATCAATAGGCTCTAAGCCTCATATAAACAAGCCACCTTGTGGGGTACAATTTTAGGCCATCTGCCTCATAATCATAAATTAGTGTATCCTCACAGCACAGGCCATTGGCCTTACTCAGTCAGAATCTCATAAGCCACTCGAGCAACAGTAAAACATGATGCTCAGCTCAAATTATCATTTAGAATAACATTTAATGTGTTAAAATAGAGTAAACATGGCTGAGTTATGAAAACGGTAGAATATAGCATGACGGAGTACAAGTATAAAGTCAAAATAATGAGGAAATATCAGTAAAAATCTCCTAAGCATCCAAATAGTTGGTAGGAGGCCCAAATATGGCATTCAGCCCAAAACATGAAGATAGAAAATAGTTTTCAGTCAAACACGCGGTAAAAAAGTCATTCGGGATGGACTAAGTCACAATACTCAACGGTGCACGACCCCACGCTCGTCATCTAGAGTGTGTGTCACCTTAATATAGCACAACAGTGTGAGATTCGGGGTTTCATACCCTCAGGATAACATTTACAATTTTTTCTCACCTCTATCTGGTCCAGTCTCTAGACCGCGATGCCTTTGCCTCTCGAATCGACCTCTGAATGCTCCAAATCTAAAAAAATCAGTGCAAAACCATCAAAATATGCTAAGGGAACAAAGCCCACTCAAAAAAAATCAAATTACAACTCAAATCCCGAAATTGGCCAAACCCTACCCCTCGAGCCCACATCTCGGATTCCGATAAAAATTATATCAATAAGATTTTTATCACTCCCCGAGTTCATTCATATCAAATGTATCAAAATCCAACCACAAATGACCCTTCAAATCCCAAATTCTAGGTCTCCAATTAGAAGCCATAGTTCTTCAATATTAAGCTTAAATTTCATGATTTATTAGGTACAATCCACATTAGAATCAAGTATTAAGTCCATAAATCTTTCCTCTATGTGTTCCCTCTTGAATTCCTCTTCAATCCTCATCAAAAAGCTTTAAAATCGCCCAAAAATGGTGGAAGTTAGACCCAAAGTCGCGAATAATGGCTATTTAACCATTCTGCCCAAACACTAAAAACCTTCTTCATGAACGCGGTCAAAACCTCGCGTTCACGAAGCACAACCTGACGTTGACCAAATTTTCCTACTTCGCGAATGCGTCTGACATCTCCAAAAGCGATGCTTCCTGACTCCATTCGCGAATGCGGCTCCTTTTCACGCAAATGCGATGCTCAATGGCCTAGCCTTTCGCGAATGGGGGAACTCCCTCGCGAACGCTAAGGCCAAATCTTATACCTCACCTACTAACCATTTGCCAACGCGAGGTCTTACGCGCGAACGCTAAGGCCAATTGTCTGCAACACTTCAGCAAATTTTCTGCAACTTTCAACAACTAGAAATGGTCTGCTTAACCACCCAAAACTCACCTAAGGCCCTCGAGACGTCAACCAAACATGCCAACATATCCCATAACATCATTCCAACTTTTTCCAATATTTGGAATGCTCAAAGCAACATCAAATACAAAATTCGCACTGGATTCAAGCCTATGAATTCCAAAATCTTCTAAATTACACTTTTGACCAAAAAGTCTACCAATCCACATTCGAATGACCTGAAATTTTGCACACACATCCCAAATGATACAACAGAACTACCGCAACTCCCGAAATTCCATATCGACACCAATATCAAAATCTCACCTATCAACCGAAAAATGCCAAATATTCAATTTTGCCAATTCAAGACTAAATCTACTCCAGACCTCCAAAGCCCATTCTGATCATGCTCTTAAGTCCCAAATCACCTCCCGAAGATATCAGAACCATTGGAACTCACATCTGAGACCTCTAACACATAAGTCAACATCTAGTTGACTTTTCCAACTTAAGCTTCCTCAAAAAAGACTATGTGTGTCAAACTTTATCAAAACCTTTCCCAACCCGAACCAACTAAATCGATCATATATAAAATCGATAAATAAAGCAATAAGAAGCAGAAATGGAGAAAACGGAGTGGTAACTCATGTCGTCACATCGTACCCCTCTTAAATAAACGTTCATCCTCGAACGAGTCAAGAAACATACATAAAGCCTCAAACATGTAAGGATATTTGCTCCGCAACTCCTGCTCAATCTCCTAGGTAGCCTCCTCTATGGGCCGACCTCTCCACTGCATTGTCACTCAAGCTATATCCTTTGATCTCAACTTTCAAACCTGACGCCTAAAAATAGCTACAAGCTGCACATCATAAGTCGAATCATTATCTAACTGAACCGTGATGAAATCCAAAACATGAGACAGATCCCAAATATACTTCCAGAGCATAGAAACATGAAATGCCAAATGCACACTCGACAAGATAGGTTGCAAACCAAGCTTGTAAGCCACCTCCCTAATCCTCTGAAGCACCTCAAAAGGCCCAATGAACCGAGGACTCAATTTACCCTTCTTCCCCAACTTAATAATACCCTTCATGGGCGAAACCTTCTGCAGAACCTTCTCACCAACCATGTAGGACATATCTCGAACATTTCGGTCAGCATAACTCTGTTGTCTCCAATGCGATGTACAAAGCCTCTCCTGAATCACCTTGACCTTGTCTAAATCATCCTACACCAAGTCTGCCCCCAATAGCCTAGCCTTACCCGGCTCAAACCAACCAACTGGAGATCTACATCGTGTCCCATGCAAAGCCTCATGTGGAGCCAATAGAATACTCGACTGGTAGCTGTTGTTATAAGAACAATCAACAAGCAGTAGAAATTGATCACATGACCCTCCGAAATAAATAACATAAGCATGCAACATGTCCACCAATATATGAATAATGCACTTGGACTGCCCGTCCGTCTGAGGGTGAAACGTTGTGCTTAACTTAACCTGAGTACCCAACTATCGCTGCACAGACCTCCAAAACTGCAAAGTAAACTAAGTGCCCCTATCTAAAATGATGGAAACTGGGACACCATGAAAATGAACAATCTACCGGATATAGATCTTTGCCAACCGCTCTGAAGAATAGGTAGTACACACAAGAATACACTACACAGATATGGTCAGCCCAGCCACAATCACCGAAATAGCATACAACTTTTTCAAAGTCTGTGGGACCCCAACTCCAAAGTCCATGGTGATCAACTACCACTTCCATTCTATAATATCCATCTGCTAAAGCAAGCCACCCAGTCTCTGATGCTCATATTTCACCTACTGACAATTGAGACACCAAGCTACAAATACCATAATGTCCTTCTTCATTCTTCTCCACCAATAATGTTGTCTCAGAGCTTGATACATCTTCGTGGCACCCGGATGAATAGAATACCGCGAGCTGTGGGCCTTATCCAGAATCAACTTCCGAAGCCTATCTACATTAGGCACACATATCAGGCACGGAATCCTCAACACCCCATCATCACCAATAGTCACATCTCTGACATCATCGCGCTGAACTTTATCCTTTAGGACAAGCAAATAATGATCACCATACTAGTGTTCTCTGATGCGATCATATAAGAAAGACCGAGAAATCATACAATCCAATACCCGACTGGGCTGCAAAATATCTAACCTCATGAACCGATTGGCCAAGTCCTAAACATCAACTGCAAGAGGTCTCTCCACAACTGGAATATATGCCAAACTCCCCATACTCACTACCTTTCGGCTCAAAGCATCAACTATCATATTGGCCTTCCCCTGATGGTACAATATAGTTATATCATAATCCTTTACAAAACTCCAACCATCTCCGCTGTATCAAATTGAGATCTTTCTCCTTGAACAAGTGCTGGAGACTACGATGATCAGTAAACACATCACAAAATACACCATAAAAAATGCCTCCAACTCTTCAACACGTGAACAATGGCAGCCAACTCCAAATCATGAATTGGATAGGTCTTCTCATGGGGCTTCACTTAGCAAGAAACATAAGCAATAACTTTTCCCTCTTACATCAATACACACCCAATACAACCTCTCAAAGGATCACAATACACGGTATATGAACTTGAAGCTGATGGCAAAACTAACACTGGAGTTGTGGTCAAGGATCTTGAGCTTCTAAAATCTCTCCTCACACTCGTCCGACCATACAAAT
Organism: Nicotiana benthamiana; assembly: GCA_034376525.1. Classification (NCBI taxonomy): domain Eukaryota; kingdom Viridiplantae; phylum Streptophyta; class Magnoliopsida; order Solanales; family Solanaceae; genus Nicotiana; species Nicotiana benthamiana. The sequence continues at coordinate 49,621,002 of CM067338.1, read as the reverse complement.
AAAGCACCCTTCTGAGCCAACTTGGTCAAGGAAAATTTGATAGACGAGAATCCCTGAATAAACTAACGTTAATAACCCACCAAACTAAGAAAGTAGCGAATCTCGGTGGTTGAGGATGATCTGGGCCAACTCTAAACTACCTCTATCTTCTTGAGATTAACCTAAATACCCTAACTGGACACCACGTGGCCCAAGAAAGCCACTGAACGGAGCCAAAACTCACCCTTCGAGAAATTTGCATAATGCTTCTCTTCCTTCAATCTCTACAACACAACTCTCAATTACTCTACGTACTCCTCCTGACTATGCGAGTATACCTGAATATCATCAATGAAGACTATGATGAACGAGTCAAGGTAAGGTCGGAACATGTAGTTCATCAAATGCATGAATGGTGTTGGAGCAATTGTCAGCGCAAAAAACATCACCAAGAACTCATAATGACCATATTGGGTTCTGAAAGCTATCTTACGAATATCTGAGTCCCTAATCTTCAACTAATGATAACTTGAACGGAGATCAATCTTGGAAAACACTCTCGCTCCCTGAAGCTGGTCGAATAAATTACCAATGAGAGGCAAAGGATACTTTTTCTTAATTTGTTGCTTTGTTCAACTGCCAATAATCAATGCGCAGCCTCATAGTGTCATCCTTCTTCTTCACAAATAGAACCGGCGCACCCCAAGGAAACACACTAGGCCGAATAAACCTCATATCAAGGAGTTCCTAAAGCTGCTCCTTTAATTCCTTCAACTCCATTGGTGCTATACGATATGGCGAAATTGAAATAGACCGAGTGACCGGCACCAGGTTAATACAAAATCAATATACCTATCCGGTGGCATGCCGGACATCTCTGCACAAAACACATTGGTAAAATCCCACATGACTATTACAGAATCAATACTGGAGTCTCTGCACCGACATCCCTAACCAAGGCTAGATACGAATGACAACCCTTACCAACCCTACATTGGGACTTCAAGAATGAGATTACACTACTAGCAACATAATTAGTCAAAACTCGCCACTCGATTCATGGCATACCCAAGATAGCCAATGTGACTTTATTGGCATGACAGTACATAATGGAACAAGATGGAGATAGCCAATCCATGCCCACAATTACATTGAAGTCTACCATGCATAATAGCAACTGATCCACTCAGGTCTCCAGACCCCTAATAGTCACCACACACGACCGGTACGCACGGTCTACAACAACTGTTTTGCCCACCAGAGTAGATACATGACCAGGTGAAAGAAGAGACTCACAGGGCATATCCAAATAACGAGAAAAGTATGATCGCATATAAGAAAAGATTGAACCGAGATAAAATAATACAGAAGAATCTCTATGGAAGACTAAGACAATACATGTAATAATATCATCGGAAGCAATAACATCGGGTCTAGCTCGAATTGCATAGAAACGGGCCTGACCACCACCTGATCGACCTCCCCCTCTAGGGCGACCCCTAGCTGTCTGACCTCCACCCCTATCTGTCTAGGCGGGTGGTGGTGAAGTAACTGGTGCTAAAGTTGATGGCTAACTCCTCTTGAGATGAACCCACGAGATCACGAGGACACTGCCTCCACATATTACTCATCTCTCCACACTCAAAGCAACTCCTCAGTGCTGGAGACGAAGGGAACCCCTAACACCGAAATTACTAGCAGATACACCTGGCATAAAAGAGCCCTGTACTGATGGAGCACGGGACAAACCCTGAGCTAGAAGGGCAATAAGTGATGACTGGCACTGATGAGAACTGTGACAACCATGACCTAATGACTTATTGCCCTTCTAGCTGGCTGAGCATGCCTAAATCGATGGCCTCTGCCGTGCTCAAAACTGACCTCTCGAATGAGCACCACCATAACTACCAGATCCTCGAGGCCTCATGGCCTCCCTCTCATCTCGCTCCTGGCGATAAACTGACTAAATCTCACAAGAAATGTCAACAACCTCCTCAAAAGTAGTACCAGAAACCCTCTCCCTAGTCATGAGAATATGAAGCTGATAAGTGAGGCCATCTACAAACCTCCTAACCCTCTCTCTATCTGTCAGAACCAACCAAATATCATGACGAGCTAACGTGAAGAACCTTATCTCATACTGCATCACGGTCATCTTCCCTTTATGCAACCACTCAAACTGGCTGCACAACTCCTCTCTGCGATACTATGGCACATACTTCTACAGAAAGAAAATGGAGAACTACTGCCAAGTAAGGGGTGCTTCACCCATAGGCCTACGCATCTCACAAGCCTCCCACCAACTGAAAGAAACTCCAGAAAATTGAAAAGTAGTGAAAGACGCCGCGATGGTCTCTAGAATAGCTATTGTGCGAAGAACCTTCTGACACTTGTCCAAGAAACCCTGGGCATCCTTGCACTCTGCACTACTGAAAGTCGGAGGTTGAATTTTACCAAACCTCTCAACCTACGTTGCACGTCCTCTGGCATGGCAGGAGCTATATGGCCTAAGCAGCTGCAACTTCTTGGGCTGGATGTGCCCCCGGTGTCTAAATTCCATGTATGACCTGCTCACGTATGCGAGCGGCGGTAGTCTGAGTGCCTCACTCGGGCTAAGAAGTATTGTGGCTGTACAAATGAGACCTCCTAATCTAGGCTAGTGCATACTAACAAAATCTGAGCCAAGGCCTCCTGAAGACCCGGAATTACAATGGGCACAGCTGGTGCTTGAGCTGGTGCTACTGGAGAGTCCACAACTGGTACTTGATCCTGAACTAGGGTAGCTGGTGGATCTGCAGGTGCTTCCCAAGCTGCTGTGCGGGCCATATCCTGCCCCTATCGCAACCATGATCACGTCCTCGGCCTCTAGTGTCTTAAGGTGGTGGTACAGGTGGCCACCCATCCTGACTAGTAGCATGTGTTCTCACCATCTGTGAGATAATAAAATAAAAGAAATTTAGTATTCGGATCAACAGTTCGCACGTCAAGAAAATTAAAAGTAAGATGTTTTCCTAAAGGTTCTTCAGCCTACATAGGATAAATTTAGACGTCTCTGTACCGATCCTCTAGACTCTACTAAACCTACTCATGACTCATGAGACTTACGTAACCTAGGCTCTAGTACCAACTTGTCACAACCCTAAACCCAGATCTGGTCGTGATGGCGCCTCTCATGAAAACAAGGCCAGTCGACACACACCTAATTCATTTTTAAGCAATTAAGATAATGCAAGTTAATTCTTTAACATGATAATAACTCCAAAATAAGGTGAATAATATAGTTTACGGAATAGACATAACATGATATTGGGGTATTACCAGTCATGAGCATCTACTATTCAGTTAAAAACAAGAAATGTCTACATAGTCTATTATAGAACTTAAATAGAGTAAGTAATATAGGGGGAGAAGCAGTAGGTTGTGGACGCCGAGCAGTGACCTAGTGAATCTCTAAATCCGGCTGAGCTAGAAGAAGTCAATACTCGCTCGCAGGACAAGAAGTGACTGAATCTGCACATAGGGTTCAGTGAGTAAAGTGAGTACTCCAACTAAGTGAGTAATAATAATAAATGAAGACTGAGCGATAAGAAATCATATAAAAGCACATCAACATGCTATAAAGAAACAGTATAAAACCAAAAAAAGTAATGAAACAGTGAAAACATATAAAGACACCTTGGTTTATAAGAAGCTTCTTTAAAACACTTTTTAATAGTTAAACACGTAAATGAAAAGTAGCTAGAACAGATAAACACAAAAAATCAGCCCCTTGGGCTCAATGTCAACAGAATCCTCCCCTCGGGCAATATCATGGAACAAAACTAGCCCCCGGGCTATATCTCATATCAGAATAGGTACCTGCGCTCCCTGTGGGTGTACAGACTATGGGAGGGGCCCTTTATGGCCCAAACGCAATATCAAGTCATCTTGTGGCATAATCAATAAGCTCTTGTCCTCATATCAACAAGCCAACTCATGGCATACAATCTTATGCCCGCTGCCTCATAATCATAAATTAGTGTATCCTCACAGCACAGGCCATCGGCCTTACTCAGCTAGAATCTCATAAGCCACTTGGGCAATAGTAAAACATAATGCTCAGATCAAATTATCATTTAGAATAACATTGCATGTGTTAATACATAGTAAACATGGATGATTTATGAAAACAGAAGAATATAGCATGACTGAGCACAAGTATAAAGTCAAAACAATGAGGAAATATCAGTAGAAATCCCATAAGGTCCAAATAGCTGGCACGAGCACCAAATATCGCATTTAGCTCAAAATGATAATAACATAAATCTTTTAGTCAAATACGTGTTAAAATAGTCATCCGGGATAGACTAAGTCACAATCCCCAACAGTGCACGACTCCACGCTTGTCATCTAGCGTGTGCATCATCTCAATATAGCACAACGATGTGGAATCCGGGGTTTCATACCCTTAGGACAACATTTACAATTATTACACACCTCTATCCGATCCAACCTCTAGCCCGCGATGTCTTTGCCTCTCGAATCGACCTCCGGATGCTCCAAATATAACCAAAATAAGCGTAAAACCATCAAAATGCTAAGGGAACAAAGCCCATGCAAAAGAAATGAAATTACAACACAAAATTCAAAATTGGCCAAACCCGACCCCCGGTCCCACATCTTGGATTCCTACAAAAAATGCATCAATAGGCTCCTTATCACTCCTTGAGTTCATTATAATCAAAAGAATCCAAATCCAACCATAAAAGACCCCTCAAATCCCAAATTCTAGGTCTCCAGTTACAAGCCCTAGTTCTTCAATATTAGGCTTAAATTCCATGATTAATTAGGTAGAATTCACATTAGAATCGAGTATTAAATCCATAAGTCTTACCTCCAAGAGTGCCCGCTTGAATCCCTCTTCAATCCTTTTCAAAAAGATTCAAAATAGCCCAAAATGGTGTAAGTTAGCCCCAAAATCACGGACAATGGCTATTTAAACATTCTGCCCCGGCATTAAAAACCTTCTTCATGAATACAATCAAAGCCTCACATTCACAAAACAACCTGATGTTGACCAAATTTTCCTCCTTCGCGAACGCATCTGACCTCTCGCAAACATGATGCTTCCTTACTCCAACCCTTCACTAACGCGCCTCCCCTTCACGTGAACGCAATGTTCAAATGGCCCAGCCCTTCGCGAATGCAGGAACTCCCTTCCGAATGCGAAGGACAAATCTTCAGGCTCACGTGCTAACCCTTTGTGAAGGCGAGGCCCTACTTGCGTACGCGAAGGCCAGTTGTCTGCAACACTTCAGCAGAATTTCTGCAACTTTCAACAACTAAAAATGGTCCGTTTAACCACCCGAAACCCCCGGAACATTAATCAATTATGCTAAGATTTCCTATAACATCATTCAAACTTGTGCCAATCTTCAGAACGCTCAAAACAACATCAAAACACCAAATTCGCATCGGATTCAACATAAGAATTCTAAAATCTTCTAAATTATGCTTTTGATCAAAGTCTACCAAACCACGTCCGAATGACCTCAAATTTTTCACACTCGTCCTAAAGGACACAACGGGACTACTCCAACTCCCGAATTTCTATTTCGACCCCTGTATCAAAATTTTACCTATCAACCAGAAAATGCCAAAATTCCAATTTTGCCAATTCAAGCCTAAATCTACTCCGGACCTCCAAAACACATTTCGATCATGTTCTTAAGTCCCAAATCATGTTTCGGAGATATCCAAACCATCGAAACTCATATCCGATCCCTCTAACACATAAGTCAATATCTGATTGACTTTTCCAACTTAAGGTTCCTAAAAAGAGACTAACTATCTCATACCTTACCAAAACCTTACTAAACCCAAGTCAACCAACCCGATCACATATAGAATCGATAAAAAGCAATAAGAAGTAAAAATGGGAAAAATAGAGGTGCAACGCATGAGACGACTGGCCGGGTCATCACACATACAAAGGCAATGGAACTGACATCTATTGTTCATACTGGATACGTATTTTATAGACTGTCAATAAGGTTCACATATTATTTTATACTGTGTGTTTCGTTGCACGTCCATATGATTCACATATTATTTTATATATATATATGTATTTTATAGCCTATTTATAGGTTTCACATATTAAATTATACACCTATGTGTTTTATAGCATGTCCATAGGGTTCACATATTATATTACACACATATGCATTTCATAGTCCGTCCATAGGGTTCACATATTAAATTATACATCTATGTATTTCATAGCCCGTCCATAGGGTTCATATATTATATTATACATATGTGTATTTCATAGCTCATCCATAAGATTCACACATTATATTATACACATATGTGTTTCATAGCCCGTCCATAGGGTTCCATACTTTTACTTCATTTAATTTCAAGGATCACCACCAATAACTAGCATATAGAGTATTTTAGAAATCATATACCTCAAGTTCATTAGTAATGGAAACTTTAAGCTCAAAGGCTTCTTCCCAAAGAAGGGGACATACCAACCAGCAATAGAAAGACGCATCAATTTCATAAACAAGCAATGTTATAATTATTCTTGAATTACTCTTTTCCAATCAAGATAATGTACAATTTTAACACTGGAGTATGTAAGAACTCGAGTCACATTAGATATATTTATAAGGCAAAGAGTTAGTTAAAAATAGCCACTTATGGGCATAAATTGTGTATAAAAGCCTTTAGGACATTCTATTTTTGAAGTCATTTAAGATTTGAGTTGAGGCTAATTTCATAACCCTTATTATATCTTCTCATTTCCTTGATACCACTAGCCACAATTATAACTTATATTCTTGGCACGTTGGCCATACTCTATTCTCCCAAGTTACTTATTTTATTTTTAAATGTCTTTATAGATTATTAATAACAAGACATACTCACTCAAGATATTAGTACACATAGGAGCAATTAGGAGTACTAAGCATATCGACCTTTCCTCATCCAATTGGTACACTAGTTTTCATTTTTTTATATGACTCAAAGCCATACCATTTTAACAAGCAACCCATACTTTGAACCTATGGAAATATTATGGAATTCGATTCTGAGAAAGAAAGTTTAGCCAACATATCGTGTTTGAGCTTTTCTCAAGTTACTACAAGGCACCAACACTTCTAGCAATAATAATCTACGGGAAGATAGCGAAAATCGGTTAATAATTAGATGGATTTCTATGGTATAAATCTCCTAGGAATCTTGTCAAACACGTATCATGAAAATAGACAACAAGGACCTAAAATTGTAATCCCTTCCTCCTTCAACAAATTTCAACACGAAACTACCCATATTGGTTCATAAATTTCACATACTACAATCTAGTGCCACATGAATAGCCTATTTATAACCCCACAATATATTTGGACTTTTAACCTCTTACATGAATGCTTAGAAGCAGGCTTATCCAAATAGATGATAATCTAGTTGCTAGCTTCCTTGATTCTTGAATATTTGAGCGAGATTGGATGATTGAAATGTTATATTTGCTCTTTCTCTCTCTAAATTTCTCTTACCTCTCTACAATCATCCGATAAACGTCCAAGAATAAGTCCCAACGGATATTTATCAAAATGGGATCGGGTTATAAAAAAAAATGGACCCTCGAATTCAGATCTGCGATCACAAAAGTGATTGTACAACAGATGTGCGGCCTGTAAATTGGTCGCACAATAGATGCTCAGAACAGGGATGTTTCGGTTTGGGTATGCCGCAGGTCTGCGGCCCACAGACCTGTTTTGCGGTTGGAAAATGCACCTCAGACTTGTTATGCAGTCACAAAATGCACCGCATAAGGGTCCTCAACTCAGCTTAATCTTTGCTCCACTCTACGACACTTATGCGGCCCACACATCGATTCTGTAGTCGCAATCAGACCACCAAATTGCATTCTTCTCAAAAAGTTTCCTCAATACTTTTGAACACTTTAGCCTACCTTGGTATCATAAAATCTTAAATTACTCAGCGAAATTTTACGAGGCCTTACATGCATAATCCGCTTCCGCTATGAAAAATTTCCATAAATCTCATAATTCGTTTTATCATACGCAAAAACAGATGTAGATTTTTCTTTGAGGCAAGAGTTATGCTCAAATTGAGATAAAAGTTTGTTCTTTTGGTTCTCTTAGCTATTGAGTACTCAAACATTCCTTACTTCGCTACCAAACCACTCCTATCTTAACAAAAATATTTATGATCAATTTGAACGAGAAACCACACAAGAGTTTTTGCTTCATGCTCAAGATATACTCTTCCTCCTATCCAAGTCTCATTTCACATTAGTAAATCTGTCTTAGAGGTAATAAATAGCTCTTGTTCTGGAGGTTTCTCTACCATATGCACCTTCAATTTTGTCTTTGGCAATATCATTTGACAATTAGTATGGGTCTATCCCTCAACAATTTGGTCTGTCTCTTCCTCTATTGCATATACAACAACAACATGAAGGACCTTTTGTAAGTGAAAACGATAAGGGTATTTTGTAATGTTTTATTTTTTGTGTTTAATTTGCAGCAAATGATGAGCAGAAGGATAATGTTGGTCCAATGATAAATGAATTCTATGAAAGTCATTTTAAGAATATGGAGAACTGGAAATTTGATCAATTTTGCCGGTGCAGTCTGCCTAACAGTCAAGTAAGTAATTTTCCATTTTTAAAATAAATTCTGATGTAATTGACAATGGCCAATGCTCCTTTAAACTAAATTTATATAAGAATTTTTTACCAGAGAAATGTTTCTTTATAATATTTTGGTCTAATTTAAAATTTCTGAGGATTCTTTTCGAAGGACAATTCAAAATTAAACTTATGTTATGAAATAATATAAGAACAAGAACAATAATACAAGAACAAGAACAATAGAGAGAAAAGTAGAGAGAGGAGTATTCTTATTGATACTTTTGGGATGGTTTACAATGGAATAGAACCCCTATATTTATAGGGAGGTGGTGACTTAGCCACCAAGTAGTAAACCCTAGAATCTCTCTAAATATAGACATTCACCTTAAATAGAGTTCTATTTATAACACTCCCCCTTGAATGTCTATTCAATAATGTGCCTCGTTAAAACCTTAACTAAATAAAACCCAATGGGAAAAAATTTAAAGAAAAGGAAAAAGAGTACACATGTTTGAATATGCGCCTATTGGTTGCCTCGTTAAAAACCTCGCAAGGAAAACCCAGTTGGGACAAAACCTTGTAAGGGAAAAAGAGTGCAACGCGCATTAACTCCCCTTGATAAGAACATCAATTTATATCCTTGAGCATTTGCATTTCAATCTTGTGCACCATCTTCAAAACAATCTTTGGTAGATGTTTGATAAATAAATCAATCATATTGACTTGAATAAATATTCCGTACCTTGAAATCATCATTCTTGATAGATATGAACATCTTCATATAATGTCGTGGAATGACTCTTCAATATCTTCATAGATGTATTCTCAATGCCATCATGCTTATAGTTATAGCAAGATACATATGTACACAAATTGTACTTAGGATGTGGTACTTCAGGACCAAGAATTGTGTATGCTTTAAGCAACTTAAATCTTTCAAGTTAAGTCATATAAATCACATAATAGACTTTAGATGCATATCAAGTTTTCATGTCATGCTAAACAAATAAGATATCGAAAACTGATTATACATACCTTTGACTTTATACTTTCAAGTATTTGAACTATATGTCCAAATCTACATGTCTTTCATATGGAATCAAGTATTTGTCTATACGCTTTAAGCGTATCAAAGACTTTGTCCTTCTGGGACTTAATATGAGTATTTGTAGTGAGAATATAGTTACTTTCTTTGGGTCAGCAAATGCGTATAGCATGCTTTGCAATATGTTGCAATTGAATTATCCATTTTATGAACTTCAGGTTCATGATATTCGGGGATTTACATATACAAATGATAATTCATCCCATGTAACCTTTTCTCAAGTGTTTATCATGTCTCGCCCTCATGTTAGAAAAGCTAACTTGTTTCCTCAACTTTGGGAAATCATCTTTGTGCATTATCATGTCAATATACACAGCATATTAATAATAAGATGAAATTATTTGGTTCCTGAAAATAACTACTTGTGAGGGGAGAATATACTCTCGTATACAACGTATAGCAAACTGATATATATAACTTTGTTCTCATAAGAAACAGTTTAGCTATTAAGTGGAGGCACTCAATAATTATCTTGCTAAACCAACTTTGATATAAACCAACTTATCAAGATGAACTATCTTGAATAGAAAATCTAGAAATTATGCTCGAAGTTATATTACTGAGCAATTTACCTCGCAAGCACCGGCCAGGCTGCGGGTCAATAACAATCGCACATGTAACCATATCATAGATGCATCATATGTGGTATACATGGCAGGTGAATGGGCCCATATTCACCTTTGATATTTCCAGAATTTATGGGCTTCAACCCGAACTCTTTAGTTGGTCAGTTCATTAATAAGAACAAGTAATACAAGAGATTTCGTAAAGAATTTCTAGTTCTTTAATATTCACCCATGTGAATTTGCACATCATACTTAAAATGAGATGGCTAACACGAATGCCAACTGAATAAATTATCAATATTGGTAAACTTCAAATTTACACCATGACATGTGCACTTATCAATAAACTTCAGGTTTATTATGACATGGGTTTTTATACCAATAGATATCCACTTTATTGTGGCATTCTTTTGTTTGTGTAGTACAAACTGGAGAATGAAGCGGGTAGCTTTTCATATACAAATTATCCCGCTACAAGTTGTAGTAATAGGAGATATCAAATCATTCCTTCATTTATAGTCTCAATATAATCAATCGCTTTCGCGTGTACTTTGGAAACTGAATAAGTTTCTTTGAGACTTACTACAGCACAATACTCAATTGTGTTTCTCCAACATAGTAATTGGCTCTTCTAGAGCTCTCAATTAATTTTGTACTACCACAGATTCGTCAACATCCATGTGGTGAATATCTCTTTTAAAGAGAAAGTTATACCATTATGGTCATGGTCAAAATTATATGCAAGATATGTTTCTTGCATTGTCGTTGTCCTTTAATAGTCATATTTCTAAAATACTTTGGCGTACAATAGGTACGTGACCAACGATCATTCATGCCATATATCATCTCAAACCTCCTTCTAGGGATGAGTGTGATATCATCTCAAACCTCCTTCTAGGGGTGAGGGTGGTATATTCAATACCAACTTCATGTTCATATTCTTCCGATAATGAATATGTATTCGTGAGTCAGATGTTGTCACATTCACTGCGGGGATATGTGATTTTGTTATCCTTTTCAAATCTGTAAATGCGTCTGGCATTCGATTTGCTATTCTTTGCAAATGGATAATATTTTGCGCCTCTTTTTCACAAATAGAGGTATGTGGATCAAGATGAGATAATGATGCATTTTTCCACAAAATTTCCCGTTTGGTTTCACCAACTTCTCCCCCTAATTTTGGGAAAAGTGTCTCATCAAATTGACAGTCTGCAAATCGTACAGTGTACAAATCCCCTGTCAATGTTTCGAGGTAGCGAATAATGGAGGACGATTCAAACTCAGCATATATTCCTAACCTTCTTTGCGGACCCATTTTGGTGCGGGATGGCGGTGCTATAGGCACATATACTGCGCATCCAAAGATTCTTAAATGGGATATATTAGGTTCATGACCCAAAACAAATTGCAACGGGGAATATTTGTGTCAATTCGTCAGTCAGAGACGAACTAGCATTGCTGCATGCAAAATGGCGTGACCCCAAGCCGAAGTGGGCAGCCTCGTTTTCATGAGTAAATGAGGTATTCAAGATTATACTCATGTATTGTCTCAATCTGATATCCATTTTGAATGATATCTTTAATACTCAACAAGTTCCTTTTAGACTTGGAGGAGAACATTTTGACTGATATCATTAAAACTCAACAAGTTCTTCTTAGACTTGGAGGAGAACATTGCATTCTCTAAAATATCGTTCCTTTAGGCAGAGTTATAGTTGCTCTTCAGGAGCCTTCAATCAATTTAATTCTCATAGTTTGCCATACAAAAGAAAATATACGAACATGAGAATAAACAAGTTCAATTCGTTTGTTTCACATTTAAACAATATTTTCAAAATCTGCTGAGGTCAGTTGACTAACTAAATCAGATAGTCGATTATATGTTTTCCATAATCGATTACTATGCAGTTTGAAAATTTCAGTTTAAGCATTTTCTTAAAACAATCGATTGTTAAACACACACAATCGATTGTTGAACATTGACAATCGATTGTTAAACATAGACAATCGATTATTTGCTATTTTGAAAAATTCCAGATCACACTGTCTTAAGAAAATCGATTGTTAAGCATAGACAATCGATTGTTGACTATTTTGAAAAACTTCAGATCACTGTCTTACGACAATCGATTGTTAAACATAGACAATCGATTATTTGCTATTTTGAAAAAATTCCAGATCACTGTCTTAAGACAATCGATTGTTAAACATAGACAATCGATTATTTGCTATTTTGAAAAAATTCCAGATCAGTCTTAAGACAATCGATTGTTAAACATAGACAATCGATTGTTGAACATTGACAATCGATTGTTGAATATTGACAATCGATTGTTTTGCAGTTTTAATGCGAAATATTAGATAATCGACTAACTGTTAGGTTAGTCGATTACCGCTACTGGAAAATAAAAATATTATTGAAATCTGAGCATATTGAAACATTCTAAAGAACTAATACTAACATTATATCATAAACTAACTAATACGAGCTGATACTAATGACTATTAGTTTATTCACAACTATTACAAATAAGTGAAATAAAATCAAACAACTCCATCTTCTTTCATCACAGATCCATCACTGATTAGGTGGTGTATTTTCCCATCGGGTTGCTCAAAGAAATCTGCCACATCCAAGTGGGTGATGTCAAAATTGTCGTCAGAGACAAAATTTGTTTCAGGGCCTTTACTCTTTCGAGATGCTTGATAAAGGTCAACCAAATGTCTTGGTATACGGCAAGCTTTTGACCAGTGCCCTTTTCCACCGCAACGATAATATATAGTTTATGAACTATTTGCTTTTGGATTCTCATCGTATCGTGCTTGTGGCAGAGTGATCAACTTTAGGTTGTCATATCTCTTTTTTAAGCCATTCCACAAGATAGGTGGATCTTTGACTGTGATATATTCAATTTTCAAACCTTCATCAAGGTGATGGCGCAAGAAAATCAAGGCCTTAGCACAGTTTCAAACCTTCATTAAGGTGATGGCGCAAGAAAATCAAGGCCTTAGCATAGTCTTGGGTGGATGCATTATTTCTGTCTTTAATGGCGTCTCCAAGACCCATAGCATCTAAGCGGATTTCAGCATCCAACACCCATGTCATATAGTTCTTGCCCGAAATTTCAAGGGCAACGAACTTTGTTTTCATAATGTCATACATAAGATACAATTACATCAAGAGCGTGTTCATACTTACAGGCTTTATTACAATTATAACATTCACTTCAGGGAATGGATCATAATGACGATTATAATTCTGTCTATTGCCACGTCCACATTCATTGATACCATCATGATAATAATTTTGTCTTCTTTCAGACTTATCACATACTGCTACCATATTCTCTAAAGGGAATGGAGCAAATTCATTTGGACGGAATTTTAATTCTTTGCCACGTCCACATTCATTGATACCTTCATGGTAATAATTTTGTCTTCTTTCAGACATATCACATACTGCTACCACATTCTCTAAAGGGAATGGAGCAAATTCAATGGGACGGATTTTCAATTCTTTGCCCACAATCATACATGAATTTGATCATGGCAAGGCATAGAAATTTTACCACTTCATGTGAGTGTAATTTCTCACGAACTCCATTAGAGTTATAATCAAACTTTGTTGTCTTTGTTTGTATATAAAATCAAATCGTAGAATTTCAAGAATTTGAAAGGGAAAAGTAAATTACTTACCTTTAAGGTATACCAATAAATGTTGTGACATCAAATATACCTCTTGAGTTTTCTTCCCGTTGCATTACTTTATGATGATACCATCTCTTCTATTTTTCCGTATAGAAATTAGAAAAAGGCGGCGATTGAGTTGAGAGAGCCGAATCGGCTATGAAGCAAAACCCTACACAAACAAAAATTAAAATAATCGAAAATTTCAATTGGTTAGAGACTCGTGCTGATAACGTGTTATGAAATAATATAAGAACAAGAACAATAATACAAGAACAAGAACAATAGAGAGAAAAGTAGAGAGAGGAGTATTCTTATTGATACTTTTGGGATGGTTTACAATGGAATAGAACCCCCATATTTATAGGGAGGTGGTGACTTAGCCACCAAGTAGTAAACCCTAGAATCTCTCTAAATATAGACATTCACCTTAAATAGAGTTCTATTTATAACAACTTAATCGATTAATTTTGACATTGAGAATGTAACACGTGAATGTCATTATTAGGGCATAGAGTGACTAACAAATTCTATTTGGTATTATTAGCATAAAGCCATATGTTGGTAAACTCAATAAGTAGAGAGGAGTATTCTTATTGATACTTTTGGGATGGTTTACAATGGAATAGAACCCCTATATTTATAGGGAGGTGGTGACTTAGCCACCAAGTAGTAAACCCTAGAATCTCTCTAAATATAGACATTCACCTTAAATAGAGTTCTATTTATATTAATTTTGACATTGAGAATGTAACACGTGAATGTCATTATTAGGGCATAGAGTGACTAACAAATTCTATTTGGTATTATTAGCATAAAGCCATATGTTGGTAAACTCAATTCCCATACTTATTACTTCCTCCATTCCAATTCAAGTAAAATTATTTTCTCTTTGATCCGTTCAAAAAAAAAATTTCTATCTAAATATGGAAACAATTTAGCTTAAACTTTCAATTGTATCATTAATGAAATTTTTTTATAACTATACAAATACTTTAGAACCTTTTTTAACTTACTTAGAACCATAAATTTTAAATATTTTCTTTTTTTTCTTAAACTTCGTAACCAGTTCACATAAAATATAATGGAGGGAGTCCTTATTAAATGTGTGCGAGTGTATTAGAATATATTATCTTCTAAATCTGTTGTATGAATGTTCTCATAAAACTGTCATGATTTTAGATTAACTCCAATCATTATTTCATGATTCTACGTTGAATCATATTATTTAATGTAAAGTATATTCCTACTTTTTTTTTATCTGATTTCCTTTAAATGTAGAGGCATAAAAAAAAAATCTAAATCTGTTTTATATCATTGTTTATTTTGGTAGAGATATCAACGAAAAGCTGGGGAGTACACAGTTATTGTAACATATTTTTTAGAATGAGATTTATGTTATAAATAGAACTCTAATTAGAGTGAATGTCTATCTTATAGAAGAGTTTTACTTTGAGGTTAAGTCTTTTCTATGCCTATAAATAGAGGGGTCTTACCCCATAGTAAATCATCCCAAAGTATCAATAAGAATACTCCTCTCTCTACTTCTCTCTCTATTGTTCTTGTTCTTGTATTATTGTTCTTGTTCTTATATTATTTCATAACACGTTATCAGCACGAGACTCTACCGTCTCAAGAAGCACTTTGAGAAGATTAAGGAGAAATTCGCCCACACGAATTTCGCTAATTCCGGGCATTATCCGGGTCACGCTTCAAGAGATAATGGCCAGCAAGAGATTATGCACGGTTAAATCACGGTACTGTTTCTTTCTTCAATTACTTGAAACCGGAAACGGCGGCTTCGCGGTGGAATCGCGTCGGCTTAAATGCTTCCAAAAATTTCTATACGGAAAAAGAGAAGAGGTATATTTGATATCACAACATTTATTGGTATACCTTAAAGGTAAGTAATTTACTTTTCCCTTTCAAATTCTTGAAATTCTACGATTTGATTTCATATACAAACATAGACAACAAAGTTTGATTATAACTCTAATGGAGTTTGTAAGAAATTACATTCACATGAAGTGGTAAAATTTCTATGCCTTGACATGATCAAATTCATGTATGATTGTGGGCAAAGAATTGAAAATCCATCCCATTGAATTTGCTCCATTCCCTTTAGAGAATGTGGTAGCAGTATGTGATAAGTCTGAAAGAAGACAAAATTATTACCATGAAGGTATCAATGAATGTGAACGTGGCAAAGAATTAAAATTCCGTCCAATTGAATTTGCTCCATTCCCTTTAGAGAATGTGATAGCAGTATGTGATAAGTCTGAAAGAAGTCAAAATTATTACCGTGAAGGTATCAATGGATGTGGACGTGGCAATCGACGAAATTATAATCGTCATTATTGTGATAATGAGAATAATAAAGATTCTCAAAATAATCTTTCACTTTATGAAAGTAATATTTGACATGAGACTGTGCTAAGGCCTTGATTTTCTTGCGCCATCACCTTGATGAAGGTTTGAAACTGTGCTAAGGCCTTGATTTTCTTGCGCCATCACCTTGATGAAGGTTTGAAAATTGAATATATCACAGTCAAAGATCCACTGATCTTGTGGAATGGCTTAAAAGAGAGATATGACAACCTGAAGTTGGTCACTCTGCCACAAGCACGATACGATGAGAATCCAAAGGCAAATAGTTCAGAAACTATATGTTATCGTTGCGGTGGAAAAGGGCACTGGTCAAAAGCTTGTCGTATACCAAGACATTTGGTTGACCTTTATCAAGCATCTCGAAAGAGTAAAGGCCCTGAAACAAATTTTGTCTCTGACGACAACTTTGACATCACCCACTTGGATGTGGCAGACTCCTTTGAGCACCCTGAGGTAAAATAGACCACCTAATCGGTGATGGATCTGTGATGAAAGAAGATGGAGTTGTTTGATTTTACGTTATTTATTTGTATTAGTTAGTGAATAAACTAATAATCATTAGTATCAGCTCGTATTAGTTAGTTTATGATATAATGTTAGTATTAGTTCTTTAGAACGTTTCAATATGCTTAAATTTCGAAGAAATTTTTATTTTCCAGCAAAGTTAGTCGATTAACTAATAAAGTCGACTATCTAATATTTTGTATTAAAACTGGAATTTCCGCAAGCTAAGTTATTCGAATAACCTGATTTAGTTATTCGAATAACCTGATTTATTTATTCGAATATCCTGATGACTGTTTACTAAGATAGTCGACTATCAACTTAGTTAGTCGACTATCTAATATTTCGCATTAAAACTGGACTTTTCCGCAAGGCATGATAGTCGACTATCTGATTTAGTTAGTCGAATAACCTCAGCAGATTTTGAAAATATTGTTTAAATATGAAGCAAACAGATTTGTATATTCTCATGTTCATATATTTTCTTTTGTATGTCAAACCATGGGAATTAAATTGATTGAAGGCTCCTGAAGAGCAACTATAACTCTGCCTAAAGGAACCATATTTTAGAGAATGTAATGTTCTCCTCCAAGTCTAAGAGGAACTTGTTGAGTTTTAATGATATCAGTCAAATTGTTCTCCTCCAAGTCTAAAAGGGACTTGTTGAATTTTAGAGATATCATTCAAAATGGATATCAGATCGAGACAATACATGAGTATAATCTTGAATACCTCATTTACTCATGAAAACGAGGCTGCCTACTTCGGTTTGGGGTCACGCCATTTTGCATGCAGCAATGCTAGTTCGTCGGCTGCCCACTTCGGTTTGGGGTCACGCCATTTTGCATGCAGCAATGCTAGTTCGTCGGCTGCCCACTTCGGTTTGGGGTCACGCCATTTTGCATGCAGAATTGCTAGTTCGTCTCTGACTGACGAATTGTCACAAATATTCCCCGTTGCAATTAGTTTTGGGTCATGAACCTAATATATCCCATTTAAGAATTGTTGGATGCGCAGTATATGTGCCTTGTAGCACCGCCATACCGCACCAAAATGGGTCTGCAAAGAAGGTTAGGAATATATGTTGAGTTTGAATCGTCCTCCATTATTCGCTACCTCGAAACATTGACAGGGGATTTGCACACTGCATGATTTGCAGACTGTCAATTTGATGAGACACTTTTCCCAAAATTAGGGGGAGAAGTTGGTGAAACCAAACGGGAAATTTTGTTGGAAAAATGCATCATTATCTCATCTTGATCCACATACCTCCATTTGTGAAAATGAGGTGCAAAAGATTATCCATTTGCAAAGAATAACAAATCAAATGCCAGACGCATTTACAGATTTGAAAAGGATAACAAAATCACATATCCCCGCAGTGAATGTGACAACATCTGATTCACGAATACATATTCATTATTGGAAGAATATGAACATGAAATTGGTATAGAATATACCACACTCACCCCTAGAAGGAGGTTTGAGATGATACCACACTCACCCCTAGAAGGAGGTTTGAGATGATATATGGCATGAATAATCGTTGGTCACGTACCTATTGTACGCCAAAGTATTTTGAAAATATGACTATTAAAGGACAACGATAATGCAAGAAACATATCTTGCATATAAGTTTGACATGACCATAATGGTATAACTTTCTCTTTAAGAAAGATATTCACCACATGGATGTTGATGAATTTGTGGTAGTACAATATTAATTGAGAGCTCTAGAAGAGCCAATTATTACTATGTTGGAGAAACACAATTGAGTATTGTGCTGTAGTAAGTCTCAAAGAAAATTATCCAGTTTCCAAAGTACACGCGAAAGCGCTGATTATATTGAGACTATAAATAAAGGAAAGATTTGATATCTTCTATTACTACAACTTGTAGCGGGATAATTTGTATATGAAAAGCTACTCGCTTTATTCTCCAGTTTGTACTACACAAACAAAAGAATGCCACAATAAAGTGGATATCTATTGGTATAAAAAGCCATGTCATAATAAACCTGAAGTTTATTGATAAGTGCACATGTCATGGTGTAAACATGAACTTATCAATATTGATAATTTACTCAGTTGGCATTCGGGTTAGCCATCTCATTTTAAGTTTGATGTGCAATAATAGAGAATTCACATGGGTGAATATTAAAGAACTAGAAAGTTCTTTACGAATTCTCTTGTATTACTTGTTCTCATTAATGAACTGACCAACTAAAGAGTTCGGGTTGAAGCCCATAAATTCTGGAAATATCAAAGGTGAATATGGGCCCATTCACCTGCCATATATACCACATATGATGCATCTATGAAATGGTTACATGCGCAATTGTTATTGACCCGCAGCCTGGCCGGTGCTTGCGAGGTAAATTGCTCAGTAATATAACTTCGAGCATAATTTCCAGATTTTCTATTCAAGATAGTTCATCTTGATAAGTTGGTTTATATCATAGTTGGTTTAGCAAGATAATTATTGAGTGCCTCCACTTAATAGCTAAACTGTTTTTTATGAGAACAAAGTTATATATATCAATTTGATATACGTTGTATACGAGAGTATATTATATTCTCCCCTCACAAGTGATTCAGGGTCAGGAACCAAATAATTTCATCTTATTATTGATGTGCGGTGTATATTTTCATTAACACCATAATGCACAAAGATGGACTCTCAAAGTTGAGGAAACAAGTTAGCTTTTCTAACATGAGGGGGAGACATGATAAACAATTGAGAAAAGGTTACATGAGATGAATTATCATTTGTGTAGATCCTCGAATATCATAATATGAACCTGAAGTTCATAAAAGGATAATTCAATTGCAACATATTGCAAAGCATGCTATACGCATTTGCTGACCCAAAGAATGTAACTATATTCTCACTGCAAATGCTCATATTAAGTCCCAGAAGGACAAAGTCTTTGATACGCTTAAAGCGTATAGACAAATCGGTTTCAAAAGAACTTCTTAATAAAGAAGATGAGCAAATGATCAAAGTGATCATAATAAGGAGGCAAGTGATCCAGAAGATCACATGACATAACACTTCATAAAACCTCATGAGAGATTCAGGTACCTGATATATGAATGAAGAGATCTCCATGTTATGTCCTTATGAAAATTTATTGGAACCGATATAAATGTTCGTCGACGACATCTATGATAGCGCTAAATGTCGATGAGGATCTTATGTTTGTCAAATACAAATAAAAATATTGACCAAATGGAAGAGATACAATTCAAGTAGAATTGATTCCATATGAAAGACATGTAGTTTTGGATATGTAGTTCGAATACTTGAAAGTATAAAGTCAATGGATGGCATCGAGAATACCCCTATGGAGATATGGAAGAGTCATTTCACGGCATTATATGAAGATGTTCATATCTATCAAGAATGATAATTTCAAGGTGCGGAATATTTATTCAAGTCAATATGGTTGATTTATTTATCAAATATCTACCAAAGATCGTTTTGATGATGGTGCACAAGATTGGAATGCAAATGCTCAAGGATGTGAATTGATGCTCTATTCAGGGGGAGTTAATGCGCGTTGCACTCTTTTTCCCTTACAAGGTTTTGTCCCAACTGGGTTTTCCTTGCGAGGTTTTTAACGAGGCAACCGATAGGCGCATATTCAAACATGTGTACTCTTTTTTTAAACTTTTTTCCCATTGGGTTTTGTTTTAGTTAAGGTTTTAACGAGGCACATCATTGAATAGACATTCAAGGGGGAGTGTTATAAATAGAACTCTAATTAGAGTGAATGTCTATCTTATAGAAGAGTTTTACTTTGAGGCTAAGTCTTTTCTATGCCTATAAATAGAGGGGTCTTACCCCATTGTAAATCATCCCAAAGTATCAATAAGAATACTCATCTCTCTACTTCTCTCTCTATTATTCTTGTTCTTGTATTATTGTTCTTGTTCTTATATTATTTCATAACAATTTAGTTATTGTAACATATTTTTTAGAATGAGATTTATTAAGAAAGTTAAAAAAAATGTAAAGTTCTCAAAATTAGGACAAAGAGTAGACTCGTTTTCTTTTTTTCTTCTTCTTCTTTTTTTTTTTTTTGGTTGAAACAGAAAATTGCATTGATATAGTTAAGTATGAGATTACAAGGAATAATCAAAAAGTAAGTTGCTAGTGCCAATTACATCAAAATATAAATTCTAAATGCATGAAAATACAGAATCATGAAAGTATTGATGCCAATGGCATCAAAATTGCTAAGTTGTTAGATTAGCTTGTTGCTTTCAAATGTGAAGCATAATTTCTGGTTAAGAGTAAAAAGACAAGAAAATTATTTTTTCTATTTTTAATTGTTAGGATAAGTCTTATGACACGCTCTGCTACATGTGCCCTTTTATTTATTTTAACTTTTTTGTTTAAGTGATTTGAAAAGCATAAATTTTCATTTTAATAGACAAAAGGAAGGTTGTCATTTGTTCCTTAGAAAATCTTCTATTGTTCTTTTTTCGGGGGAGGCTTCTACTATACTTTTGTTTATACTCCCAGATCTAGCATAAATGATCAATTTATCTTTTTAATTTAGTTTAGAATAAATATTAATTTATATAATTAAGAAAAAATTTAATTTGTTTTTTCAAAGTTATCCTTATGTAACTATCTGTAAAATGTTTTTTACTTCACACATTAAATTATGCTACAATATTTAATTAGCCGTAATTTAATCACACTAACTAATTTTTGTCTAAAATTTAGTATTTTTTAAAAGGGTGTACCTAAGCCAAATTGATCACTTATTAGTAAGTACCATTGCAACCTAAATGTTAGTATGTACTGTTTTCTACTTATTTTTTCGTTTAATTACATAGTTAGAATATATATCAGGTAAATATATTAACATGGACTTTCACAATATTGGAAAATGACGTATGGGAGAATTCCATTCACTAATCGTTAAACATTGGGAAACTAATATAAAAAATAGCTTTACCACTCGTCAAGGTCAATATAGATAAAACGTAGCTTGTCTTTTCTTTATTTTTTAAATTATTAAACCCACATTTTTTTTTATATGAATATTGCTTCTATTAATATCAACAAATATACAATGGAGTGTTCTTTTGTGGTAGTATAGACTAACTACCACATTCTAATCCTTTGACCTTGCTATACAATCATTCACTGCTATCAAGCTATATTATTACATATCATCTATAAAACTAACCACACTAAGGATAATAATTGAGTTGTCGCCGTCCTTTTAACCAAGTCTTGCATCTTCTACCTCTTGCATGAATAAGGATTGCAATTTTTCTGCACAATTTGTTTTCATCAAAAGGTTGTTTCTGAAATCGTATTGCATTTCTCCCTCTCCAAATCAATGAAACAGTAGTAGCAAATGCAGTAGCAATTACAGCTTTTTTGAACTGTTTGCTCCTTGCATTGCTACATATCCATGTTAATTCAGATTTCCAGCAAACAGGCCTTCTATGATATCCCAGCCAATGACAAATCTTGCTCCAAATTCTGTTTGTGACTGAGCAATCAAAAAACAAATGTTCAAAATCTTCAATGTGATGGTTACAAAACACACATGCTGCATCCACCTGAATCCCAAATTGGAGGAGTCTATCAACAGTTGGTAATCTACCATGTGCAGCCATCCATATAGTAAATAAGTGTCGAGGCAAAACATTTGGGGTAGCCATCAAGTTCCTCCAGTCCATCTTAGGAAAATCTGGCAACAGAGAAAGGTAGAGAATATGGATTTGGAATTTTCCAGCCTTACATACCTGTTGCAACCTAGATATGAGATCACCTTGTAGACTGTGAGTGTTCATAATTTGAGTTCTACAGTCAATGATCTTCCTAGAAATCCAAGAAGCATTCTTTGGACTTGCCATTGTTTCAATGTCATCATTTTTTATGTAATAAAAATGAATCCATTTAATCCAAAGACAATCCTTCTTCCTAGCAAGGTCCCAAAGCAATTTAGAAACAGCTGCTTTATTCCAAGTCTGGATGTCAATGATGTTTAGCCCTCCAGCAGTAACAGGTCGACACACTTTGTCCCAAGCTATCAGTGATCTCTTGGACACTATTCCATTGCCTGTCCATAAAAAGGACCTGCAAATAGCTTCAATTGATTTCACCACCTTCTTTGGCAATATAAAGATCTGAGACCAATATGTTTGAACTCCAAATAGTACTGACTTTATAAGTTGACATCTACCAGCATAGGATAAAAATTTTGCAGACCAACAGGTAATTTTTTCAGTGATTTTCTCAATCAAAGGTAAGTATTGATGTATGTTCAGCTTCTTTGAGTGTAATGGAATGCCCAGATATTTGAAAGGGAGATGCCCTTCATTGAATCCCAAGTCTTCAAGAATATCTGCCTTCTCAGCAAGAGATATACCAGCAAAATATATGGCACTCTTAGCTTTGTTAGATGAGAGTCCAGAAGCCACAGAAAAGGAGGAGAAAGCAGCTTGAAGAAGCTGAATAGAAGTAGGATCAGCCCTACAAAATAATAATAAATCATCTGCAAAACAGATGTGAGAACAGTTGAGTTTTCTGCATCTAGGGTGAAAATTAAAGTCACCATTTTTATGAAGTAGGTTGAGGTTCCTGTTGAGATATTCCATAGCAATAACAAATAGGTAAGGAGACATAGGATCTCCTTGCCTAATACCTCTTTTAGCTAAGAATGGCTTAGTGAGACCTCCATTAATCACTAAGGAATAAGTGACTGATGAAACACAAGCCATAATCCAGTCCACAAACTTTGCAGGAAATCCAAGATCCACCAGCATCTGCCTGAGAAATCTCCATTCAATTGTATCATATGCCTTCCTCAAGTCAACCTTAAGCACACACCTAGGTGATATACCTTTCCTTCCATACCCTTTAAACAATTCATGACTGAGTAGTATATTATCAAGAATACTTCTACCTTCTATGAATGCTGACTGTCCCTTGATGTGATCAATTACAGCTTTAATTCTTCTAGTGAGAACTTTAGAAACAATCTTGTATAAGGTGGTGCAGCAAGCAATAGGCCTGAAATCCTTAACAGTTTGAGGAGTTTTCACCTTTGGGACAAGAGCAATAGCAGTGGTATTTATCATGTGTGGCATGTGACAAGTAGTAAAGAACTCCTTAACAGCAGCATAGACATCCATTTTGACAGTTTCCCAGTTTTTAGTGAAGAACTCCACAGGGAAGCCATCAACCCCTGGAGCCTTATCATTTGACATTTCCTTCACAGCTTCATTAATTTCCTCCATAGTCACTTCTCTAATAAGGGTCTTCTGTTGTTCAAAAGTGAGGCAGACTCCTTCTTTGACAACAGTAGAATTTAAACAAGGAAGCTCACTAGGACTATCCCCCATCAATGACTGAAATACTTCAATAAATTATTTCTCAATAGCCAAAGGATCAGTAAGTTTGATACCTGTTTCTGTATATATAGAAGTGATGTTGCTTTGACTGGATCTAATCTTCCATTGAGCATGGAAGTACTTGGTATTAGAATCCCCACAAGCTATCCAGTTTGCCTTTGATTTTTGTCTCAGAACCTGTTCCTCAACATTACTCCATTTTTCTATGCTAAGGAGAGCTTCCTTTTCTGCACTGTACAAGTGGGTTGAAGCAGGGTCCCTCATAATCTGACTTTGGATAATATCTAATTGTTCCCTAGCACAAGTTAGCTTTTGCTGATAGGAAGCCATATGTCCATTTAAGTCCTTCAACTGTTGCTTCATATTCTTAAGCTTTTGCCAGATGAGTTGCAGTGATGATCCTTGTCCTCCTTGATTCCATACCTGCTGTAGAATGTCACCAAATTTAGGATCCTCCATAACATTGTGGTAAAGTCTGAAAGGTTTGGGATGAAGCAGTCTTTGCCTTCCAAACTTTATAAAAATAGGAGTATGATCAGAAATAGAATGATTCAAGAAGTCAGCTTCTACATGGCTAAATTGCTGCAGCCACTGAAAGTTCCCAATTGCCCAGTCTATCTTACTATAGACCTGTTTGTTTGTCCAAGAGTATCTCCAGCCTTTTGACCTGATAGGAGTAAGTTGAAGATCATAAAGCAGTTCCTTGAAGTCCTTAACCTCTGCATCTGTTACAGGGGAGCCAATCCTGTCCTCAGCTGTTAGAACAGCATTAAAATCTCCACTAATTAACCATGCTTCCTATCCAGAAATAGGAATTCCCCTGATATCATTCCAAAGCTGCTTCCTTAATGCTATTGTGTTGTATGCATAAATGATACTCAATTGATACTTAACTGCTGAGGCTGAGTCTTCAACACTGCAGTGAATAAGCTGATCTGTGGTTCCCAAAATATGAAGCTGTAAATGTGCTTTCCAAAGTAACCAAATCCTACCATTGGTTGCCATAGAATAGTTGCAATGATACTTCCACCCTATAGCAATCTTATTTATTATATTATGAGCTTTAGGTTCCTTTACCCTGGTTTCAATGCAGCCTAATACATCCACCTTATTCTTCAACAGAAAGTTTTTTAATTCTTTCTGCTTATGGGCTTTATTAAGCCCTCTAATATTCCAAGTGACCAATATCATGAGAAACTAGACTTCCCTAAGGAAGGTCCAGGATCCTGCATTTTTCCTCTTCTCCCTTCATCTAACATCAATTGTGCTATCTCACCAGTTACCTCCTGCATTATGCTCACAGAAGCTACAATCTCAGGCCTTCCATATGTAACCATATCTTCAACACTAGCAGTCATGTCAGTGCCAATAGAGACCCTTGATATATCTCTATTTTGGTCAGCATTAGCAGGATTAGGAATGACAGTATTTCCTACTTCATCCAATGGAATCTGATTCATTGGAAGAGAGGGATTTACTGTTACATTGCCTTCAGCATTTTCAACAGAGGTATTGGCTTCAATGTTTCCTTTAGGGATCCATTTTTGCCTTGGCTTTTTGGTCCTCTCCTTGTTCCTATCCAGGTTTGCCTTTACTTCCTGCTCATGATTTCCATCTGTATGACTATTGTACCAACAGTCCATAGCATTATGTCCAAACTTCAAACAATGATTGCAAAATTCAGGTTTCCAATCATATTCAACATCCTGTATTTTCACACCAAATGGAGTCTCTAACTCAATTTCCTCAGGGAGAGGAAATGCTGCATCAACTTCCACCAGCACTCTTGCAAATGATATCTTCTCAAATTGAGCTGTTACTTTATCAGTGAATAGAGGCCTACCAATAGTACTTGCTAGCTTGCTGAGGATCTCAGGGGACCAATATCCAAGAGGCAACCCAGGGAATCTCACCCATATAGGGATTGTGCTAAGGATACCATTCTGCATTGAAAAATCAATATCCCAAGGCTTAAGTATCATCGGTTTGTTTCTAAAGGAATATGGACCAAATTGGAGCACCTGATTCATATCCTCTGCAGATTTAAACCTAAAAATGCAATAGCCATCTCTGTGCATTAAGATTTGTGGCTTAGTTACAAAATTCCAAACATGCAATACAAAATTATCCATGGCCTTTTCATTTGGATTATCTCCGATAATATAACCAATAAGTGAATTGCTCCAGTACTCAGCTTGTGGTTTCAATTCATCCATATTGATTTTAACAATCTTCTTCCCATCCTTATCAGTTGGGGGAACAAATGTTAAAACCTTCCCCAAATTATGCTTACCTCTTACTATTTCAGCCATAGTAGGTTGATTTTGAGGTTGAGGTTGGTCATCAACAGCAACATCTGAAAATTGAAGTTTCCTTATAGCTTGATTATCACAATCTTCCACAGTCTCCTTCAATTGAGCCTTAGAACTCACATTTTCCTCTGCATGCACAGGAGATTTGGGTTGAAACTTTTCAGGCAAAAAGCTTCCAAATGTCAAAGGCTCAAGTTCCTTTTCATTTCAAATTTACAGAAATATCACATAGACAAAGGATCAAAATCGTTGACACCGGAAGAGTATCAGAAGATGCTCAAAGACATCATTGTTGATACAAAAGTTACCGGCTCTGGAGCCAAGGACGTATTGTTGTACTTATTTGGAGTTCCAGTCACTGTTTTATTCATTAAGCAAATCATTATTCCACAAGCCATTCCTAATGAGATCTTTATTCCTGGCATCACTTCTGCAACTGTTTTTCTTCTAGCCAAACTACACAAGATTTAGAACATCGCTTCTACAACTTGTGAAAATCTCCACTTATGCACTTGCTTTTCATTCCGTCATGTATGTTTTATCCATGATCATATAAAAATTGTGAAATATGCTTATTTAAATTTGTTTAGCTCAAAAGTTATTGATATGCTTTGTAAGTTTTAGAAAACAATCAAAAGATAAATAAGGATAGATCGTAATCAAATATAATTCGTCCTAGAGATTAGATAGAGGATATTGTCGTTCTAGATCTCAAACATAAAGAAAATAAAATTAGCTTAAGAGAGAAGCAATAATTGAAGACAGAGAAAGGGATTGAGATAGAGAGAAGTTGTATTATTCGAGAATAATAATGATCCCTATTACAATGTGAAGGTCTCCTTTATATAGTAGGAGGCCTTCCTCGAAATAATCAAAAAGGTACAAAAGTTGGTGGCTTCCACTCAGTGAAAAAGTTAAGCTCTGAACGACGTCGCTTTCACCTTCACGTCCAGATCGTGCCCTCGCTTTGGTCGACGTCTACTCATAGGGCGTGCCCGCTAACCCTGGGGACGTTGAGGGCTAAATTCGACCCCATACAGTTAGTCCCTCTGTTCGTTGGAGATGTGCTCGATGGACGTCTTTAATAGACGGACTCACAAGTCTCGTCCTGAAAGAATTTGGCCACATCCTCGGACTTTAGCACAAATGAAACCAAAATACATGACGCAATTGAACCATTGACGTATGATCTCTTTTAGGGATGACGTCATTAGCCGCATGCATCATTATTACTTTTGTTCCCGAGGTAGTTCAGTTGGTGATGTGACGTTCTAGTTTCCTGTGCCCTTTCTGATCATACCTTTTCAATTTCCGCGTAACTTCATCCTATAAATAGGAGAAAGATTCAAACTGATTCATCTTTCTAACCTTTGAGGATACATTCTTATTCCCTTTCTGTCTCGCTTTCTTGCACTAAACATCTTGTGTGAGTTTTTTCCTATTTCTGTGTGGTTGTATTTCTCATTACCAAAATTTAAAACCAGTTCATATGGAAAAATGCCAAAATCGTAAGAAAAACAAGGGTATCACCCCATCTAGGGTTCCGCCTTTCTCCGCTGGTGAAGAGGAAGAAGTAGAAAAGGCCCTTGTTCCTCTCTCGGCGGACAATGTACTTCCAAATAATATGATTGCTCGAAGTGATTCTATCACGAAGCTCAGTGAATTACTGCAGTCCTACTTAGATGCCCTTAGGGTGACGTACAACATTCCTTTCAGGCTAGGATGGACTATGCCAATGAGCATTACCCATACTCCCAGGGGAATTCGAATCCCCGCCGCATTCTTGAAAGAGATGTGTCCTAGCCACTAGACTATGGGGATATATTGAATAGACTTTGACTAAGAATAAGGTTCCCTTTCTGCAGATTCTATGAATACCCGCTTCGAATTAGATACATCCTTCTGCTTAATCCTTTAGCGGAGGAGCTCTGCCACTTCTTCAGAGCATGCCTGACTCAGCTCATGCCTTATACTTTGAAGGTGTGTAGAATTCTCACCACGTATGAGGCCAAAGCCGGGAGCGTGGTTTTGGTTCACCATCTTTTGCAGATGTTTAATGCAAGATACTTGAGGGGTACCATGCTCCATTTGAAGCACCCTGGTACAAAGCGTTCATAGTACAGCCAGATGGTAAAGCTAATCGCGGCTTTTGGAAAAGATACTTCTACATCATGACGGAGCACTTGGCGTCTAACTCTGAAGGGTTCTCGGAGGCGTGGAACTCGAAATGTAAGTAACCTTTGTGTGTGATTTTGTTATGATATTTGTCCAGGAAGCTCAGCCAACGTGGTATCTTTGTCTTTATTTTGTAGTGACGGCTCGCTCGCCCTGAACTATTGGTGACATCAGGTCATGGGTGGAGATATTGATACCATATGCGGAGGAGTGTCGGACCTGGCCCGAGTTCTGTAAACTGTATGGTCCAGAAGGTAATAATAATTTTTGGCTTTGGATTGAAGTTTCCTTTTAGTTTTTATTATCAAACGTACTCGTACCAGCAGGTCGGAGTGCTTCTAAAAAGAAAAAGAAGATTGTCGTTGTCCCGTCTAGGGTGAAGGTCGATTCATATGACGAGGTCATATCACGCGACTCGCCTAGTGATTGCGCTCCTGTGGCTTCTCAACAGGGGGCTGCACCGGTGGTGGCATCTGAGTCAGCGCCTGAAACTGTGTCAGTGAAGCCGTACATGTGATGGTGTCTGAGGCCGCTCCAGCGGAGGTGACTTCTGAAGGCGAAGAGCCACCGGGAAGAAAGAGGCGGTGGCTGATTACCGGGAAGGGGATTGTGACTGAATATGTGAGGCCTAGTGAGCCCCGGCGAGAGCCAAGGCTAGTTTTTATAGCCGAGGCCATTCGTTCAGGGAGGTTGGTCCCCTAAAGAACTATCATCGTTGTCAGCTCATCCCGCATCCCAGAAGGCAGATCGTCCTCTACAGTTGGGGGAGTGGGCATAGATATTGAGAGGACGGGCCCTGAGGTCGCTCTTGGAGAAGCAATGGGGGATTCAGCTCGCATGGAGATGCGGGCGGGCAGGTCTACTCACCGAATCGTGATCCTTGGCGAGTATAACTTGTTAGAAAATAACGAGCAAGCTATAGTGAACATGACCTTATTATGTGGGGCTGTGGAGCATGAAACGCTGCAAGTCGTTAGTAATAGGGATTTATCGAGGAGGGTCGTTGGTGCATCTTTGCGGGTAGCTTTCAATTTTTCTTTTTTGTGTCGTAAAGACGACTTTGGTACATACTGACTTGTATTTTCTCTCTTTCTTTTTAGACCCTTATCTTGGAGGTGGAGAGGAGGCGGCGTGAAAAAAAGAAGTCGGCCACCTTCAATAAAATGGGGAAGAAGTACAAGGAGTGTTGTGCCAAGCATCAGGACTTAGCATATGTACTCAAGCAGGACCCTAAATTTCGGGTGTACTGTGAGGGTATTGAAGAATCGAAAGCTCTATTGAAGAGGAGGGTGGCAGAGTTGGAGGAGGTTGACGAGCAGCTGATGGCTGCTTTGGCTCGAAACATCGAGTTGGAGACCCTCCTTCGGTCAAAAGAGGAGGAGCTGGAGATAAGCCATGGGGTAGCGGCGGGGGCGGCTCAATTACAGGCCAGATTCATTGCATTAACTGCTGAGCTCGCCGCCAAGGCGTCTGAAGTTGAGACCCTTAAGCGGGCTGCCTTACCAAAACCCGAAGAGGACGTGCATAGTGAGACGCACGAAATGTAGGTGTATGCCGAGGCTAGACTAGTTGTGCTCGAGGAATGTTTCTCTGTTGGTCGAGCCACTGAGGCAGAGGTTGTGGAGCAAAGGCGTTTAGCCCACGCCGCTCATCCGTTTGTGGTTATAGCTCTGATTCCCTCGATAGGACGGACTGTAACTCTAAAGACGTCAATCGTCTATAGTCCGGCTCTTGTATTTCGAGGACTTACCCTCTTGGAGGGATGATGGACCAAATGGCGGGAAAACAGGGCATGGTGGACGAAGCGGCGAAGGCTCGTAGGGCTTATGTATATATGTATATTTATTGTATGTAACAGGGGCCTTTTCCAGGGTCAAATGTACATGTATATTTTTTGGAGTTAATGGAATATAATTTTCTACTACTTTTTCCTTCATTTTCTTTTTTTTTTCTATCTCATCTCCGTAAAGCAAATGCTCGTTTGCTTGTTGGGCTTTTATTGCATTTTTGCTATACGTTCACGTGCTTTATGCCGCAATCGAACTAGGACTTAGCCGTAAGTGTGACTTTGACTGTCCTCGATTCATTTGCTTAATCGCCATGGTTGACCTGGGTCGATGTCTGACGGCGATGGTCTTGGCCAGAGTTGAGTTGATGACCTTTGGTCATAAATTGTTGATGGACTTGACCATATGGTTGATTTCGACTAATGGCGGTGATCTTCTTAGCCATGATGAAGTCGATGGCTTGGCCAGAGTTAAGGTTATGACTTTTGGTCATAACTTGTTTATGGCCTTAGCCATATGGTTGATTTCGACTGTCATAGAATCAATTGCTTGCCGTAGTCGAACTAGGTAGACTGTTGGCGGTGATGGCCTTAGCCATAATGAAGTCGATGGCCTTGGCCAGATGGTTTATTACGACTGTCATCGAATCATTTGCTTGTCATAGTCGAACTAGGTCGACTGTTGGAAGCGATGGCCTTAGCCATTTGTGCATTGGAGATGGCTGTAGTCATTTATATTCTGGAGACAGTCATAGGCATTTATACATTGGAGATGGACGTATTCGTCCATACATTGGAGATGGTCGTAGGCGTTTATACATTAGAGATGACCATAGCCATTTATACATTGGAGATGGCCTTAGCCGTTCATTCATTGGGGATGGTCGTAGCCATTTATACATTGGAGATCATGCTAGTCCAGCCTCTTTATCATGTTGGCCTGGAGATCATATGGAGAGGTTGATACCATAAACTTGTTCCCCAAGTATCTCCAGGTGTCCCCTCCGCCGCCTCAATAAAAACCTCCTCGAGAAAACCCAATTGGGACGAAACTCGGGTAAGGGAAAAAGAGTACAACTTGGGAGGCGCCTTTCAGAAATGGAAATACTTGAGTAGGCGACATTCCAATTGTTTTATAGCATTTTCCCTTCCATTATTTCCAAGTGGAATGCTCCTTTATTGGCTGCTGCTATGATTTTATAGGGTCCATCCCAATTAGTGCACAATTTTCCTTCGCGTGTGTCTTTGGATGCCAATGTCTTGGATTTGAGGATGTAGTCTCCCACTTTGAGTGGTCTTATCTTGACCCTCTTGTTGTAGTATCTTTCAACCTGTTGTTTTTGGGCCACCATTCCAATGTGGGACATTTTGTCTTCTTTCCTTAGCTTCGCCGAAGTCTTGGAGCCAGTTCATGTCATTTTCTGTTCCGCTTATGTGCGATTACCTTAAGCTTGGTTCACCGACCTCAACTTGTATGATCGCGTCGGTTCCGTAGACCAGTCAGTATGAAGTCTCCCCTGTGCTGGATTTTGGTGTGGTCCGATGGGCCCATAATACTTCTGGCACTAGCTCAAGCCATAGCCCATTGGCTTCCTTAAGTTTCTTTGTCAGTATATTTATTATTGTCTTGTTGGAGGACTCTGCTTGGCCATTAGCGGCGGGATGGTATGGCATTGAGAGTATTGGCTTGATAGGCTACTTTTCGTAGAGTTCTGTCATTTTTTGACCGTCAAATTTCCGTCCATTGTTGTGGCTGATTTCCTTAGGGATGCCGAAGTGGCATATGATACGTTTTCATATGAAGGTGATGACTTTCTGTTCGCATATTTGCGTGTACGCACCTGCTTCTACCCACTTGGATAAATAGTTAGTTAATACTAGTAAGAATCGTACCTTCTCATCCTGCGGGGAGGGGTCCGACTATGTCCATTCCCTATTTAATGAAAGGCGATGGGGACATAACCGAGTGGAGAGGTTCTCTTGGTTGGTGTATCATGGGGGCGTAAGCTCGCACCGACAAATGTATTCCGCTGCTTCTATCTTCATGGTAGGCCAGTAATAGGCGGCCCGCATGAGGCATCGCACGAGGGTGAGGTTACCTGTATGGGCACCACAGTGACCCTCATGCACTTCTTTGAGAACCGGTCTCATTTGGTGCGGACCTGGACATTTGGCCAGGGGTCCGCCGAACGTCCTTTTGTAGAGGATGTTGTTTATTAGGCAATACTGAGCAGATTGTACGCGGAGTTTCTTTGCCTCTTTTTTGTGGAGTGGCAACGTTCCTTCCTGTTCGTAGGATACAAATTTGTTGCACCAGTCCCAAATGAGATTTAGAGAGCATACCTCGATATGGTCGACCATTGAATGGAGGAGGGTGACCACGCTTTCTTTGTGAAAGTTTTGAGTGGTCGTGGAAAGTTTTGCTAGGCTGTCTGCTTCGACGTTATGTGTCCTCGGGATTTGCTCTAGGTGGCACTCGTTGAACTCGGCCATCAGCCTATGGATTTCTAACTGGTATTTTTGCAACCTTTACTCTTTTATTTGGTAAGTCCCAGTGGCCTTATTTACCACAAGTTGGGAGTCGCAATGGAGGATGATTTGTCGAGCCCCACACTTGATGGCTAGTTTCATACCTGCAATTACGGCCTCATATTCGGCCTCATTGTTAGTCATTCCGGGGCATCAAATGGACTGGTGAATTGTTTCGCTCGTGGGAACCTCGAGGAAGAGTCCCAGTCCTGATCCCGATACATTGGTGGCACTGTCTGTATAAAGAGTCCATAGGTCGGTATTGGAGGAGACATGTTGTGTCTCACGTTCCGCCTCCGGCATGATTTCTGTGCTGAAATCTGCTATAAAATTTGCAAGTACTTGTGACTTGATGGTGGTTCTTGGGAGGTATGAGATGTTGTGCTCGCTGAGCTCAATAGCCTACTAGCTAGCCGGCCTGATAATTCAGGCTTGTGTAGGACGCTTCTCAACGGGAAGGTCGTTACCACTTTTATCGGATGGCATTGAAAATACAGTTGGAGCTTCCGTGAAGCCACGATCAATTCTAGAGCTAATCTCTCAAGGTGTGGATACCGTGTTTCGGTGTCCACTAATGTTTTGCTAATGTAATAAATAGGAGATTGGGTATCTTTGTCTACGCAGAAAAGGATTACGCTAACGGTAACCTGGGATACGGCCAGATATACCACCAGGGGTTCGCCTGGGCTCGCTTTGAGTAGCATGGGTGGTGAGGACAGGTACGCTTTTAGCATTCTCAAGGCTTTGACACACTCTTCATTCCACTGTAACCCTTGGTCTTTTTCAGCAAAGTGAAAATTTATGGATCTGTCAGAGGATCGCGAGATAAATCTGGATAGAGCGGCTATCCGCCCTGTTAGCTTTTGTACCTATTTTTTGTTGTTCAACACCTCAGGTGTGGTGTCTATTTCCTTGATCTGGTCTGGGTTGATCTCAATGCCTCGTTGTGATACGAGAAACCCTAAGAACTTCCCTGAGGCCACGCCGAAGGTGCACTTTTAAGGGTTCAGCTTTATTCCGTATCTCCTCAATATCTCGAAGCCTTCCTTCAGGTGGTTGATGTGGTCCTCTCTCTTTGCTAATTTTACCAGCATGTTGTTGATGTAGACCTTCATGGTCTTACGAAGTTATTCCTTGAACATCTTGGTGACCAATCTCTAGTGCGTAGCTCCTGCATTTTTTAGCCCGAAGGGAATTACCTTGTATTAATATGTCCCTTGGTGGGTGATGAAGGTTGTTTTTTCCTGGTCCTCTTTGGCCATCATGATCTGATTATAGCCGGAATGAGCGTCTAGGAAGCTTAGCATCTCGTGCCCTGCGGTGGCGTCGATTAGTTAATCGATGTGGGGCAGTGGGAATGAATTTTTTGGGCACACCATGTTTAGGTCGGTGAAGTCCATGCACATTCTCCACTTCCCATTTTTCTTTTTTACCATGACAACATTGGCGACCCATTGGGGATGCTTTGATTCTCTGATGGAGCCATTAGTTAGTAGTTTATCTACTTCCTCACTGACAGATTTGTTGATAGCGGTGTTGAATTTCCTCCTCATTTGCCGAACGGGCGGGTGTAATGGACCAACATTTAGCTTGTGAGTTACGATGTCTCGTGGTATCCCTGCATGTCTGAATGGGAAAAAGCAAACATGGCTGCATGGTTAGTTAAAAACTCATGATACTTACTTGGGTCGGTGAGGCCGTTCCCGAGGTAGCTTTCTTTGAGACGTCGGTGTAGTCCAATTGGATTGGGTCGAGGCCTTAAATCGTAGTTTTGCAGGCCTCTATGGTATCAGGATCCTTAATGGCGTCCTTGTCGGGTCGACCTTAATCCCCGACATAGCTTATTGTTATACCACTGCACTCGCCCCCTTAAGTTGTTTGGTGTGGGCACAATCTTGAGCTATTTTGTAGCATTCCCTTACGGTGCGCGGCTTGCCTCAGATGCTGAATATTCCCCCATGGGTTAGGGAATTTGATCATTTGGTAAAAACTTGGCGGAACTGCTCGCATGGCATGTATCTATGGGCGTCCTATGATGGCGTTGTATGTCGTTTCCTGGTTCATTACGTGGAAAGTTGTTTCAAATGTGACTCCTCCCGCCAAAATAGGTAGGGATATTTCTCCGGAGGTCTTTTCCACTTCATTATTGAAACTAGTTAGTGTTATACAGCGCGGTATTATCTTGTCCTCGAGTCCCATTTGTATGAGGACCCTCGGGTGGATAATACATGAGCCACTTTTGTCATCAATCAAGATTATTTTAACATCTATATCTGTGATACATAAAGTGATAACTAAAGCATCATAGTGAGGGAAAGACAAACGGTCGGCATTGGACTTATCGAAGGTGATACTATCTTCGAAGTCGTCATATCGTTCGTGGGTGATAGTTCACTTCAGCTTGTGCATGGTGGTGAGTTTGACGTGGTTGATTGTTGAGTTGCCGCCGCCTCTGATGATCATATTAATCGTACGTGCTATAGAGGGCGGCTTCGGTGGCCCATGGGGTTGCTCACGTGCACGTGCAAAGTTGGTTTTCCCTTTGTCGCTGAGTAGCTCCCTCAGGTACCCCTGATTTAGCATTCTGACAACTTCTTGCCGTAGGCCTATGAAATCCTTAGTTTTATGCCCTCGTTCCTGATGGAACTCACACAGGATGTTTGATTTCCTTATGGTAGGGTCTGATGTCATCTTCATCGGCCATTGTACCTTGCTGCCCAGCCTCTCTAGTGCGTACACTATCTCGAGAAATGCTAAAGCTATGGGCGGATAATAAAAGAGGCATACCTCTTTTGTTTCGGAATGGAGCGACATGTCGTTGTAGTGCATCCTTGTGTCTCGGTGGCGGCGGGTGAGAGGATCTGATGTAGGGTTGGTGCCTTTCGTTGTTGAGACGCGGAATTTGTTCTCGCCGTCCCTCGATGCATCGATCCTTTCTGATTTATGGATGTATTATCGTCAGCCATTGGGTCAGCCCGTTGAGGTCGTCTTCATCTGCTCTTACCTCGGCACAGTAGGTGTTATGAATTTCTTCACATGTGGCAGGAGGGTACTTCATGGGACGGCATGGTAGCTTCTTGGTCGCCCTTAAACCATCTCTGCTTAGTCCGTTATGGAGAGAAGCCAACGCCATACCTTCCAATACATTGGGTAGGCTCATCCTTACCCTGTTAAACCTGGCTAGGAAGTCCCTCAGTCCTTATCTTGCGGTTTGACGGACGACGAATATATCAATAACCCTTGCTTCCGCTTTATTTTCTCCTACATAGGCAGTGACGAACTTGTTTTCCATTTCTTCAAACGTAGAAATGATTTTAGTCGGTAGTTGGGAGTACCAAGTCAGGGCTCCTCCTGTCAGCGTTTCACCAAACTTTTTTAGCAGCACTGATGGTACATGTTCCTTGGACAGGTTGTTGCTCTTTACAGCTGTGACATAGTGGATCAGATGATCCTCGGGATCTGTGGTTCCGTCGTATACTCTTAGGTAGGGCGGCATTTTATAGTTTTTCAGAATGGAGTATGAGGCAGCCTCCTCAGCATAGGGTTGTTCAACAAATCTTCCCGCGTCGCGCTTTGGTATAAACTTGGGTGCACCAGGCATTTTATCTACCCTCTCTAGGTGTTCCTTCATCTGGTCACGAAACGACCGATTTTTGTTTTCCATCTACTCCATCCTCTTAAGAATGGCGGTGATCTGCCATCGTGGCCTGTACCTCACCTCGCATATATTTTCCTTGTGACGATTCAGGTTCAACCATGGCGGAGGTAAGATCTACTGTTGGATCACATCGGATGTTATCCTGTTGTGACTGTTCGATCAAGCTACCTAGGGTGCCTGTTAGCCACTCTTCCAGCAGATTTTTTACCTTCGAGGGTACTTCTTTGGTTGTAGACGTAGAACTACCCTTTTCTCGCAAGATCGTTAGATCCTCATGAGGGGGAGGTGGGATTTCCCCACTTTTTTGTGGTGCTAGTGGTAGTAATCGAAACAACCTCTTCACCAGCTTCGTTGAGAAGATCGATGATATCGGATGTAACATCTGCTATCGCTTTCATTCTTGCGTTGTTTTCAGCCATTTTATTTGTGTGGTTTACAGGATAGTTGTCGATTGTTCTCTAGGTGCAAACTATTGCTTTGATTCTCGAAATACCCACAGACGACGATAAATTGTTTAGCTCAAAAGTTATTGATATACTTTGTAAGCTTTAGAAAACAATCAAAAGATAAATAAGGGTAAATCATAATCAAATATAATTCGTCCTAGATATTAGATAGAGGATATTGTCGCTCTAGATCTTAAAGATAAAGGAAATACACTTAGCTTAAGAGAGAAGCAATAATTGGAGATAGAGAAAGGGCAAGAGATAGAGAGAGAGAGAGAGAGAAAAGTTGTATTATTCGAGAATAATAATTATCCCAATTACAATGTGAAGGTCTCCTTTATATAGTAAGAGACCCTCCTCGAAATAATCAAAAAGGTACAAAAGTTGGTGGTTTCCACTCAGTGAAAAAGCTAAGCTCTAAACAACGTCGCTTTCACCTTCACGTCCAGACAATGCCCTCGCTTTGGTCGACGTCTACTCATAGGGCGTGCTAGCTAACAATGGGAATGTTGAGGGCCAAATTCGACCCCATACAAAATTTAAATTTATTGAATTCCATTTACTTTAAATAATGTAGTCTTTGAACAATACTGCATACAACATAATACAACCTTAATCCTGGTCTAATCTTGTAATCAGGCCCTTAATATTCAGAACTTGAGACATTTAAGAACTTCATATGAATGAATACTCATGTAGATA
The DNA here is from genome assembly GCA_034376525.1 of Nicotiana benthamiana. NCBI lineage: Eukaryota > Viridiplantae > Streptophyta > Magnoliopsida > Solanales > Solanaceae > Nicotiana > Nicotiana benthamiana. The sequence goes on along the minus strand of CM067338.1, from coordinate 49,583,133 downwards.
TTGGTATTAATATGAGAATGTTGGGTCGTTAAGTTGTTAAGATTTATGCCCGTCACTAGAGGGGGGGTGAATAGTGCGGCACGAGAATATTGATAAATATTGCAGAATTAAAATTGCAGGAATAAAATAAATTTGGTAATTAAAATAGTAAGGAAAGAACACACCGAATTTATCCTGGTTCACCACAACTTGTGGTTAGTCCAGTCCGCGAGAGACTCTCTCGAGATTCCACTAACTCCCTTAAGCTTACGGGTGCCTAACAAACCGTTACACTTGCTCGTAGATGTACACTCTACAAGACTTCAACTTGCTCGAGGATACCGCACCTCAAGACTTCACCTTGCTCGTGGATACCGCACCACAAGACTTCAACCTCTAAGATTGAGGGTATTTAGCAAACTCGACAATCAATGAGAAGATATGGTCTTCTCAAAAACCTTTCTCTTTTACAACAAGAACTCTCTAATAAGAGTAGATAAAGAGATACAAAATAAGCTCTATGAACAACTCAAAGTTGTCTCTTAAATGGCTCCACAAAAGCTCTATAATGATGCACAAATGATATCAATATGTATATGAATAATGAGAGGTGTTGTGTGTTTCAATTCAGCTCAAAAGACCTCTATTTATAGGTGTAATAAGTTGTATGTCCGTTGCTTAATTGGCAATCAATTATGCTGATTTTATGCCAAGATAATCGATTATCAGATTTGGATAATCGATTATCAGCTTACCGTTACAAAATCTGGAAGCTGATTTTATGCAACATAATCGATTATCAGATATGCATAATCGATTATTTTGTTACAGTGTTCAAACACTTGGCAACGGATACAAGATAATCGATAATGCTATACATGATAATCGATTATTATGCTGTTTTGGAAATTCCGGTTTACACTGTCTTAACATAATCGATTATCAAACTGAGCATAATCGATTATTTCTGTCCAGCTTTGAAAGACATGTTTAAAATTCATTTTGGCTAAAATGAAAATGTTTGAAATCATTTTGTTTGAAGTATTTGAAATATGATTTGATAAAATGATTTTATGCATATTTATGATGACCTATGTTGAGCCAAAAGACGAGATAACTTTAAACGTTGCTCTTACATTTGTTCTACCTAACGACCTATGCCTTGGGTCTTCGGTCTTGAACTTTTGAGCTTGTCTTTGGCTTGTCTATGCAATTCCATCATCAATATGCTTCTCGGAATTCAATCTTGATTGTTTGTCATATAATAACTTTGTTCGACACTTGACTTCATTGTTTGTCATTCATCGACTTTGTTGTTTGTCATTCATCAAAACCTATACCTGAAAATCATGCTAATACAACCAAAGCACACATATCATAGATAGAATGATTTTCTACAATTTCCCCCTTTTTGATAATGACAAACAACAGGAGATATGCATATCGGATTCCCCCTAAATTCATGCTATATCTCAACATACAATTCATGCAAACAATTCCCCTTAATGATAATTCCCCCTCAAATAAGGCATACTATAACGTAGATACATTCCCCCTTATTTGATACATATCGCCTAAACTCTTCCCCCTTTTGGCATTAGCAAAAAGAGTATGCAAAGGCTATTATCCCCTTTCGACACTTCCCCCTTTTGGGTATATCAATTGTTAGTGTCAAATATAAGATAGGAAATACAATGAGTAATATACATTGACGATATTTAAAAAATCATACCAACATGAAATAATACCAAATGTTAGTAAAAATATAACAACCATATCAAAGGTTATTTTTAGCGAATATACCAACAGTTATTCAAACTAGATAGATATTTATCAAAACATCAATCATTATTTTTAACAAAAATAATTGATGCCAATAGTTATTCAAGATAAAGTTATCAAAATATGAATCAACAAAAATAATTAATATCAATTATTAACAAAGATATATTAATTGTTAACACATATCAACTATTACGTTTTTGTCAAAAATGTGATAACTAACCGAAATTCCCCCTCGATGCAATAAGGTTTCGTGCTTGGTGCATCTACTACGATATTGTAGTCTTCAAGCACACCTGCAAACGTACCTAAAAATAGGTTTTCGGTACCCAACTGCTTTTGGGTCCTTGGGGGTTAGGCAAATAATAATCATAGCCAAATGATAAATCTCTATGTTTTGCAAAACATACGGGTGCTATGTGTCCTACCCGGTTGCAATAATGGCAAATAACATTCGGGTTGTGCATATGTCTTGGTTGAGCCAAAAACGTTCTAGGTGATCTAAAGTCGTTATTCCTAGACGTATTGCGATTCCTAGAGTTATTTCTAGGTGGTCTAAAATGATTTATTTTAGACTTATTAGTGATGTTCCTAGAATTATTTCTAGGTGGTCTAACTTCATTTCTGTCATCCTTTCTAATTTCTTCAATTGTTTTAGGATCATCAACACTACGTTTTTCTAGTGTGTTCCTAAGTTCTATGTTCTCTATTTTCAAAGACTTACAAGAAGAACAATTTGAACTTTGATCAATTGAAGAGGCTTCATTCTTCTCCTTAATTTTATTTCTAAGATCAATATTGTCATTTTCCAAAAAATTATTTTTCTCTTCTAAAACTTTAATTTTAGCCTTGGCCTCTTTGGAGATTTTTGAAGTCTTTTTCAATTCACCATATAAGTCATGAAAAGCTTCTTGTAATTCTTCAAAAGAATAAGAGTTAGAATTACTTACCTCTTCTTCCTCGTTGGCCATGAGGCATAATGCGGCAGTTTCATCGCCCGAGCTGTCCGAATCCCATGTCACATGCCTTTGGTGTTTATTCTTTTTCTTGTCCTTGGGTTTTGGACAATGTGACTCGGTGTGGCCAAGTTTTCCACACTTATGGCATGAAGGACTTGGTTCTTCCTTCTTTATTTCCTTTTTCATACACTTATAAAACTTTTCGATCAAGGCATTGGAAATATTATCATCATCGCTATCCGAATCACTTACCTCTTCTCTTTTAGAGGATGAGGCTTTGAAGGCAATATTCGAATTTTTCTTGTTTCCAAAAGAAGGATTAAGAAGCGTACTTTCATAAGTTTTGAGGTTACCTCGTAGTCCATCAATTGTGACGTCCGTGGTTCCTATCGACTCTTAGATGGATTGGCTTTGGATCGCCATTCGGGAGTGAGACTCCGCAAGATTTTTTGAACTAGATCTTTGTTTGAATATACTTTTCCGAGAGCATGGAGATCGTTGATGATCATTGAGAACCGTTCGAACATAATATCGATGCTTTCATTCTTCCTCATTCTAAAGAGTTCATATTCATGTGTTAGAAAATCAACTTTAGATTCTTGGACTTGAGGCATACCTTCATAAGTAATCTCGAGTTTATCCCACATCTCCTTGGCGGTTGTGCAACAAGAAATCTTCTGATAGTCATCCGGATTCACTGCACAATATAATAAGTTAATGGCCTTTGCATTATTTTCAACTTTCTTGACGTCCTCGGCATCATATTTATCTTCTTTCTTTGGAACCGTGGTTTCCCCAACTTTCTTTGTTGGCATTTGTTCACCGTTCTTGATGATTTGCCACAAGCGAAAATTATTAGATTGGATGAAGATTCTCATCCGCTCTTTCCAATATCTGTAATTTGTTCCGTCAAGTAGTGGAGGCCTATAGGTGGAGTGTCCTTCGCTCATCATTCCTGCGTTCAATATTCTCAACAAAAAAATATATATCGTTCTCTCAACCGGTTAAGGCTTTCATAGATTTAGGCTCTGATACCAATTGTTAAGATTTATGCCCGTCACTAGATGGGGGATGAATAGTGCGGCACGAGAATATTGATAAATATTGCGGAATTAAAATTGCAGGAATAAAATAAATTCGGTAATTAAAATAGTAAGGAAAGAACACACCGAATTTATCCTGGTTCACCACAACTTGTGGTTAGTCCAGTCCCCGAGAGACTCTCTCGAGATTCCACTAACTCCGTTAAGCTTACAGGTGCCTAACAAACCGTTACACTTGCTCGTAGATGTACACTCTACAAGACTTCAACTTGCTCGAGGATACCGCACCTCAAGACTTCACCTTGCTCGTGGATACCGCACCACAAGACTTCAACCACTAAGATTGAGGGTACTTAGCAAACCCGACAATCAATGAGAAGATATGGTCTTCTCAAACACCTTTCTCTTTTACAACAAGAACTCTCTAATAAGAGTAGATAAAGAGATACAAAATAAGCTCTATGAACAACTCAAAGTTGTCTCTTAAATGGCTCAACAAAAGCTCTATAATGATGCACAAATGATATCAATATGTATATGAATAATGAGAGGTGTTGTGTGTTTCAATTCAGCTCAAAAGACCTCTATTTATAGGTGTAATAAGTTGTATGTCCGTTGCTTAATTGGCAATCAATTATGCTGATGTTATGCCAAGATAACCGATTATCAGATTTGGATAATCGATTATCAGCTTACCGTTACAAAATCTGGAAGCTGATTTTATGCAACATAATCGATTATCAGATATGCATAATCGATTATTTTGTTACAGTGTTCAAACACTTGGCAACGGATACAGGATAATCGATTATGCTATACATGATAATCGATTATTATGCTGTTTTGGAAATTCCGGTTTACACTGTCTTAACATAATCGATTATCAAACTGAGCATAATCGATTATTTCTGTCCAGCTTTGAAAGACATGTTTAAAATTCATTTTGGCTAAAATGAAAATGTTTGAAATCATTTTGTTTGAAGTATTTGAAATATGATTTGATAAAATGATTTTATGCATATTTATGATGACCTATGTTGAGCCAAAAGACGAGATAACTTTAAACGTTGCTCTTACATTTGTTCTACCTTATGACCTACGCCTTGGGTCTTCGGTCTTGAACTTTTGATCTCGTCTTTGGCTTGTCTATACAATTCCGTCATCAATATGCTTCTCGGCATTCAATCTTGATTGTTTGTCATATAATAACTTCGTTCGACACTTGACTTTATTGTTTGTCATTCATCGACTTCGTTGTTTGTCATTCATCAAAACCTATACCTGAAAATCATGCTAATACAACCAAAGCACACATATCATAGATAGAATGATTTTCTACATAAGTAATACTAATAATATTTCTGCTTTTTGTAATTACCTGATAAGTCATCTTATGATATAAAGCCAAATTCTGTGCTATAAGGCCTTTAGAACCTCATTTTATCCCTTCTTGATTTTTGTGCGCAGTCCCGATAAACTTTATTTGAGTTGACTATGGTCAATATTTTTTATAAACGGATCTAAAATTCTTATTTTACAGTCCCAGTGGGTCCGTATCGAAATATGGACATGGCGTATGCCCGGAATCGGATTCGGAGGTCCCTAGCTCGAGTTATCAATTTTTAATGAAAATTCTAAACTTAGAAATTTAAATGGTTTTTAAGAAATTTTTAACGTTTTATCTTGTTGGTATCAGGTCCTTATTTTGATTCCTGAACCCGATACAGGTTCATTACACTCCCACTATTCCAATTTTTGTGAACATGTTTGGCCAGGCACAAAGTTTAAGAAAAAATAAAGACTTTTGAAATTCTTAGTCCTAAACGAGTCAACAAGAGGCCCAGAGTATTTGTGTAGTTATAAAAACTACTCATTAAGGGTAGAATTATAAGATTAATCAAAATTGTTACCAAATTTAGAAAGGGGTCATTCTTTTTGGAACGGACCAAAAAAAATAGGTTCAAATAAACTGGAACAGGTGGAGTAATATTTAAGACATGTCTATGAAATTTGGTGAGAAACGGAGTTGGTTTGACGTGATTCTGACGTCCAGATGAGAAAATAGAAATTTCAAAGTGTTCTTGAGAATGTCATTTGATTTGGTGCTAAATTCGTAGTTTTAGGTGTTATTTTGGCGATTTGATCATGCGACAAGGTCGTATGATGTTTTAATAATACCCCATAAATTTGAATCAATTTTGGATTAATTAAATGACTATTACTGTGATTGTGATCAATTGGTTATGATAATAAGTGTACGAGGCATATCGTAAGTGATTTGGGGTCCAATGAGAGACCTAAGTCTAAGCCAAGTTAGAAAAGTACATGATAAACTGAAATTCCAAATGAGTACGCACAAGACCACACTTTGGACAAGAATATCTACAGATATATAGTTTTATATGATGCACAACCTATCATATGAAAGCTCTTGAGCCTAGTTTCTAACGCTTCAAACCATTCGTCATTTGGGCATTCCTACAAGAAGTTATGACCGCATTACCAAAGGCTGGCGGAGGAATGCACAGATGCAAAGCATCAAAGGCAAAATCCAAAAAGAAGAGCTGACAGTGAAGTGCTACCATAGCATCCAGATCAGCATCCGAGCTCTTGAGTGTAGTGAAGTGGGGATGCGAAGCATCCGAGGCAGCATCCAAAATTTTTGCTTATAAACAATATTTCGGGATTTATTTTCCCTATATCTTTCGGACGACTTTTAGAGTTTTCCTTCACTATCTCAAGACCTCCAACCCCTTTCATCTTCAAGTTAAGTAATCTCCACTATCTTGGTGTGAAATTCCATAATTTCTACACTAATATTTATAAAATATACATATAAAATACTTATATCTTCAAGAGATTTTTTCAAGAACTCAAAGGGAAATTTGCCAGATTTCTTCCAAAAGGTTAATCCTACACCCTTATGAGTTACATATATAAATTTATTAAGGAAAATGAGTACGAGTAAGTATTGGAACTCTTGGTATGGTGATTGGGAAGTCATAAGTTCCCTATTTAATTACATAACTATTGTAGAGATTGAATGATGATTAATTGATAAAATTTTGTTGGTTGAGTATGGATGGATGGTTATTTATGTAATATTGCAAGTCATAAATTGGTTAATCATGATGGTGGGATAAATTATTGATGAATGGTGGTAATTAGATGAACTAACTATATGGTGTTGAGATGTAGAGATATATGCCTACAAGGTGTTTGATAATATGTCCAAATGACTTAAGTTATGGAATTTGTTACTAATATTGAATTCCATTGGATGTCCTATTGTAGATTGAAGTTTCTTAGTATTGTGGATCATTGTAGTGTTACAAAGGGGCGAAATTCAGGTATCTGAGGCTAACTCTCTATGTTTGGGAATGCTAATAATTCTCCCTACATTATGTTCCTTTTCCCACATCATCAATTGCCTCGGAGAAATAGTTTAGCCTAATTCCTTGAATAGTTGTAGAACTTCTATTCTCTAACTTCATAACTCGTTATGACTTTTATTTTGAATGTTGTGAGCTTAGTTCATATTCAATAGAGACTTGGCCTTGAGGTCCTTGAGTCTCAGTATAGCTTACTCAGCATGTCATAAACGATTAAAGTTTCAGTGTTCATAATCAGTTCAAGAATACATGTCTCGGTCCAGTCCTATTCAGTATTATGTAACTCAGTGTGATTCAGCATTCAAGTATCATGTATTTCAGTATGATTCTCAGTTCCTGAATGTTGAAAACCTAACTTTAGGTTTGATGTCGCATTACCTGGGATCGCAGTTATGTATATGTATACTTAGGCATGAGGCCGAAGTTATGCATATATATATATATATATATATATATATATATATATATATATATATATATATATATATATATATATATATATATTAGGCCTGAGGGCGTAGTTTAATATTTAGATAAATAGGTTGTTCATCATTCAGAAGAGGGAGTAGATCATATTCTTACTACCTTTGTTCAGTTCAATTATTAGTTATCATTTCAGTTACCAGTTATAAGCTCAATCATCAGTTTAGTTATCATCTTTGTTTAAGCTTCAGTATTTACAATTCTTTCTTTTAGTTGCTTTACATACTAGTGCAATTCAAACGTACTGACGTCGCTTTTGCCCGGGTCCTGCATCTTGCGATGCAAGTAATAATTTATAGGTTGATGATTAAGAGTGATAGGATTCTCGTACCAGATATTTGGTGATTCCAAGCTATTTCAGGGCATTATCATTACTACAGTCTTCAATATATACAAGCAATCAGTATTTCCAGTACTCAAATAGAGACTTCATAGACTAGAGTAATAGCTAGACAAATTCGTAGGCTTTTCATATTAAACTATGTTGGAAACAAATATATTTCAAAGTATTAGTATTTCCTTACTTTAATTTTTATCATTCAGACATTCAGCATATCAGCATGTGTTAGTTTATCTTTCGCATTTAGTATGTTATAATATCACATGTTGATTGAGTCAACCAGTTGGTTCGCTCGGTCATATGTAGTCAGGTACCGAGTGTCGTGTTACGTCCAATCCCGGGTTTGGGGCATGACAAAGCTTGGTATCAGAGCACTAGGTTCAAGAGTCTTAGGGAGTCTATGAAGCCGTGTTCAGTGGAATTTCCTTTATATATGTGTGCCAGCCACTCATATAAATGGTTAACTACCAAGACATCCAGGATCGTCTCACTTCTTTCTACTCTAGATCGTGCCATGAAGCTTATAGAAAAAGGTGACCTTCTCTTCCTATCGAATTCCAAATGTATTGGATGCCCAAGCGATGCGCAGGAGAAACGTAATGTCCTAGAGAGGATAATTGCCCATTGGGGTATAATCATGGAGTGCATGTTGGTAAATATGAGATATTAGAGGATATTAAAAGTGGGATGCATTGGATAGAAGTACAGATTAGAGCATAACCTTTTCATAAAGTACAGAAGCAGTTATCATGTCTTATGGTTATCAGTTTACCTCAATCACAGTCTTTTAGTTATGGTTATTTAGTACGCTAATATTCAGTTATATGTTTACCAAATATCTAATTTTTAGTTTATCAAAATTTCTAGTGACTTATGAGTATGTACTGATGCATATGGGTTCTCAAAGAAAATATAAGTAACGGTGATTATAGAAAAATCTCCGCATGTTTTAGGGATTAAGACCCAAGACTCACCAGATGGTGCATGTAGTGATTTATCATATGTGCATGGCATTGTATCTGTATGTCAAACCTCATGGTGTAACAGGTTATGAATTCAACCGCATCAAGCATAGAATTGATCACTATAGTTTTGAACAGGAAAGAGCCAAAGGGAAATATAGCTAAGAATAATATGTTGTACCAAATGAGAACCAACAGCAGACAATATTGAATTTTAGGGAATGATTTTAATTTGTTTAGATTTATTCAAATCAGAACTAGAAAGTACCATGTTAGTGAATTGGTATACGATGTTGCTATTATTATGAGATAAAAGATATAGCAATTCGCCTTCACATGATATAACAATTTGTTTAGGCTAGAGGTTTATAGTCTGAAGTGATTTTAAAGTGTATAGAAAGTTTGGGGGTTAGATATTCCAATTTTTTCTTTTAAGATAATTGAAATTTTCCTATGTATGATTCATCTGCATAGTTCAAAAAAATTGATAGTGTACGGCAAACGAATATGGTCAGATGACGAGGAAAGTTAGGATAAACCTTATGCTTCACTTTAGTTATTCAAAGAAGAGTAAGAAAATATGATGATAGCAGGTGAATAGTAAAAGAATAGTAAATAAGATTAGAGTAAATACAGTGAATTGGCAATTTTAGCAAAGCTAGTATAAGTAAGATTTGATTCACTTAGCCATATTAACACTAGTGACTGGGTAAAAGTTTGAAACAACAAACACATGTTAGAATCCAAGAAGTTTAAGTTAAACCCGAAGTACAGTGGCACTGGGAAACAATCAGCAGCTATAGAAGAATAGCCTTTATGAATTATCACGATGTGGTTATTCCAAGATTGATAGTGTGAGCAGAGGTAAATTATTAAGATTGTTTATGATATGTGTGAATACATTATCATTCCGTTATGTGAATAATTTAGTTTTTTTCTCTAGCTCATAAGTAAGTTGGAAGATGAGATGTCAATGACGTAGAGTGCAAAGAATTGCAGAAAATAAGGAAGGTTATTTCGATCCCAACAAAAATAGAAGGATCCGCAAGTATAATACCTTTGATCTAAAGGGTGAAGCTAAGATTTTTACCAAGTCCAGTTAAATATTTGAATACCAAATAGCTAGCATGGATATGAAAAGGAAAATCAGTTCGGTAATGAGGAAAAGTTCTATCATTACCATAAGGAATATGTCTAGAAAGTATAAGAAACACAAAGTGAGTAGAATGACCACCGAGCTTAGTTATTGATGATAAAGTGATCGCAGAAAAAGCTATAAAATCATGTCCAGTTATGTATTACGAGGGTAGTGCCATTACACGAGACTCTAATATTCCGAGTAGTGGTCAGTGATTTAGCTCACAACAACACTATAAATGTTTTCAGGAAGTGCTTAAAGAGTATAATCAAGTGTGGGAAATATAACTCATGAATGAAGTAGACAAGAGAACTATGTTGAAAGAAGTTCACTACTTAGCCAAGGTAGGAGTTCGACTTTCGGACACCAAAGATAATGGAGTTGTTGTCTAGAACATGATATGTTCCTCCTTAGTAGCCGAAGTGGATGAGAAACGGTCTAATGATCCCTAATTATTGAGCTGAAATAGGGGATTCACATGCATAAGATTATGGCTTAGAACAAGGGGGAGATGATAGTACTTTGAGATACATAGGCAGACTATGCGTTCCAGATGTAGATGATCTCAGAGAGTGGGTTATATCATAAACCCACAATTTCAGGTATTCTATTCACCCAGGTTCCACAAAGATGTATCATAATCTTAAGGAAATTTAATGGTGGGATGACATGAAAAGAGAGTTGTAGACTTTGTGGACAAGTGTCTGAATTGTTAGCAGGTGAAAGTCGAGCAGCAAAAAACCAAGTGTTTATCTCAGAACACAAAACTCATTTAGTAGAGATGGTAAAATATGGATCTTATAATAGGATTGTCTCGATCATTTTGAAAGCATAATTTTTATGGGCGAAGGTGTAGATTTCCAATTAATTGGTTCGAAGTTAGCGAATCGGAGTTGGTGGGACCATATTTGGTCAATCAGTCTATAGAGAAAGTCAAGTTGATTCAAGAGCATTTGTAGACAGCTCAGAGCTGCCAAAAAGTCCTATTTGAACATGCAACATACAAACCTAGAGTTTCAAGTTGATGATTGGGTGTTTCACAAAGTTTCGCTTATGAAAGGTGTTATAAGATTTGGGAAGAAAGGAAAGCTCAATCCCAGATACATCGGGTCATAAAGGATCCTATGAAGGATCGGGCAAGTAGCTTACAAGTTAAAGTTTTCTCCAAAATTGGCGGTTGTACACCAGTATTTCACGTGTTATGTTATAACATTTAAGTTTCCAGTATTCAAATCTCATATCACGGCATTTGTGTTTCCAGTATTCAGATCTCATGTTAGCACATTAAAGTTAGTTCAGTACTTAGATGCTCATGTTCATCCAGTACTCGGACATTCATTCCAGCTTAATACTCAGATATTGATGTGAGTTCAGTGAACAGATATTCACGTTAGTTCAGCACTCAATTATCGGTGCCAGTTCAATATTCATATATCCACGTTTGTTTAGAATTCATGTACCCATAACAAACAAGTATTCATGTATATGTATCATATTATGCGTATTATTATGCCCTATGGAGCTAGTGTTATGCTCGTTAGATAGTATGTATTTTGGAGAAATATCGAAGGTATCTAACTTTCTCAATCAGACCTTAGAATACAATTTCCATGTCTTAGAGCGTATAGTCAATTTGGTAGCCATTCAATCTAGTACCTATTCAGTTCAGTATCTCATCAGCTCAGTAATCGTGTATTCATTCAGTTTCGTATGAAAGTGTAAATGAAAGTTCATGTTCCCACCTAACCTACTTAAGTTCCGAAGTTAGCCGAAGATACAGCCGAGACAATCATTCGAGGACGAATGATCCCAATGGGGAGATAATGTAACACACCATAAATTTGAATCAGTTGTGGATGCAGTAAATGAGTATTAATGTGATGTTTATCAATTGGTTATGATAATAAGTGTACTAGTCATATCATAAGTGATTTGGGGTCGAAAGATAGACATAATTCTAAGCAAGGTTAGAAAATTACGTGAGAGACTAAAATTCCAAATGAGTACGCACAAGATCACATTTTAGATGAGCATATCTACAGATATATAAGGTTTTAGATGATGAACATTCAATCAAATGAAAGTACTTTGAGTGTAGTTTCTAACACTTCAACTCGTTCATCATTTGGACTTTCCTACAAGAAGTTATGACCAAATTATCAAAGGCTGGCGGAGGACTGTGCGGATGCGAACTATCCGAGGCAGCATCCAAAAAGATGAGCTGACACTGAAGTGCTGCCATAGCATCCGGGTCAGTACCCAAGCTCTTGAGAGTAGTGAAGTGGGTATGCGAAGCATCCGAGGCAGCATCCGAAATTTGGGTTTATAAACACAATTCCGGGATTTATTTTCCCCATATCTTTTGGAAGACTTTTACGATTTTTCTCCATTCTCTCAAGAACTCCAAACCCTCCCATCTTCAAGGTAAATAATCCCCACTATCTTGGGATGAAATTCCTTAATTTCTACACTAATATTGATAAAATCTACACGTAAAATACTTAGCTCTTCAAGAGATTTCTTCAAGAACTCAAAGGAGGGATTTGCAAGATTTCTTCCAAATGGGTAATCCTAAGCCCTTAGACTTACTTGTATGAATTTATTAAGGGATATGAGTATGAACAAGTATTGGAACTCTTGGTATGGTTATTGGGAATCCATAAGTTCACTATTTAATTACATAACTATTGTAGAGATGAAAGATGATTAATTGATGGAATTTTGTGGTTGGTGTGGATGGATGGTCATATATGTAATATTGGTAGTTATAAATTGGTTAATCATGATGGTGGGATAATTGTTGATGAATGGTGGTAATTAGATGAACTGATTATATGTTGTTGAGATGTAGAGATATATGCCTACGAAGTGTTTGATAACATGCCTAAATGACTTAAGTTATGGAATTTGTTACTAATATTGGTTCCATTGGATGTTCTATTGTAGATTGAATTTTCTTAGTATAGTAGATCATCGTAGTGTCACTAAGGGGCGAAATTTAGGTATGTGAGGCTAACCTTTTATGTTTGCGAATGATAATAATTATCCCTACATTATGTTTTTTTCCCACGTTATCAATTGCCTCAGAAATATAGTGTAGCCTAATTTCTTGAATATTCGTAGAACTTCTATTCTCTAGATTCATAACTCGTTCATGAAATTCATTTTGGATGTTGTGAGCTCAGTTCGTATTCAGTATAAACTTGGGCTTGATGTCCCTGAGTCTCAGTATAGCTTACTCATCATGTCATAAATAGTTAACGTTTCAGTGTTGATAATTAGTTCAAGAATACATATCTTGGTCCAGTCCTATTTAGTATTATGTAACTCAATGTGATTTAGCATTCAAGTATCATGTATTTCAATATGATTCTCAGTTCCTGAATATTGAAAACCTGACATTGGGCTTGAGGGCGCAGTTTATGCGTTATGCATTTTGGACCTGAGGTTGCAGTTATGTATATGTATATTTGGGCTCGAGGCCCCAGTTGTTCACACACACACACACACACACACACACACACACACACACACACATATATATATATATATATATATGAAAGATCAACTCAGGTTATGGAAGTTATTATTCAACACTTAATTTCTCAAGTTATGACTTGGTTTAATAAACCAAAATTTATTAAAAATATGATAAAAGGAACAAGTAGATTTTTCCATTCAACAAGATTTATTAAATACTTGGGTCATTCCTAAGGTTAATATAGAGACTATATATAAATTAGGAACTTTTGAAAAATTTTCGGGAAAGACTACTGCGAAGACTACAGAATTGAGTTTTATAATGGATAAGAATAGTGCAGTTTTTAATTTATTATCTCAGCATGATACAGATTATTACAAAGCTAAAGAGTTTAATTATTTGCATACTGGATTAGTACAGGTTGCTTTTAAACCATTAACATTAAAAGGCTTACCTGAAAGTTTTGTTGCTACATTACGTGATGGTAGAAATTTAAATTGGAAAAATTCTTTAATAGGGTCAATACAATCGACTTTGGCGTACGGGGCAATATATTTTAATGCTTATCCAAATTTGAATATTGAATTAACATATGTGAATATTTTACAATCGTTAATTTTGAACATCAAAATTAATGGATATAATTATTTACTTGGAACGGAAGTTATGTGTATTTGTACTAGAATTGTTTATAGACCTCTTTATACTTTATCTCCTAGTTGTCGAATTTCAGAACAAAATAATAAGACTATTTTGTTTGAAAATAATTTTTCTAAATCTAAAATTATTACTCGAACATTAATTAAGTGGGAAGAAATTAATTTTCCTAGTGAATGGATTATTGAAGAAGCGGCAGTACCTCAAGAAATTACTAATGAAGAGATTTCTGAAATTATCCAGAGTAAAGATGGTAATGTAACTTTAAGTTTAAAACCCAGGATATTCCTAGAATTACAGATTCTTCTTCTAGATTAACTAGATCTGTATCCTCTTATATTTCACCAGTAGATTATATTGTTGATATTCCCTCGAGAGCATCGACTTCTCAGATTAGAGAAACAAATTTCGATAAGATTGTTATAGACAAAAATAATATTGCTAAGGGTGAAGATCGTTTTAGTGATCCTACAGAATCCGAAATGAATTTTCCAACAGGTTTACATGGATAGTAGAAAAATTGATTTTAGTCCAGGGTCTCTGGTAAGAAAAAAGATTTCTTTAGAATTTACAGTCCAAAATGGAAAGAATTTAGAGATTGGTTTTTCTCTGCTTTTAATAAAGATGAAAGAGATTATTTTTCTAAAGATTTTTATAAAGATCTAGAAAGAGATAATACTTTATTGCCATTTGTCCCATGGTTCATGATTAAATATGTGGGATATTACTTATCTGTTATGGAACATGAATATCATTTAACTACAGGAGATATAATGATTTCTTCTTTACCACCGACTCAATCTTTTGATATAAATAAAGATGGTAAAACTATAAATTTTACTGTTTTTTCAAAATTATTTGAAAATAAAGGAGCTTTAGTAAATTGTGAGCATGTAAACTTGATTCTTAAACAACAAAATTATGCAAATTATTATTTAAATTTATTAGGAGAACATGTTATGGCATTACATAAGAACTTAGACTATTATTTAAAACAAACACAGTTTTTACAAGAAAAAATAGAAGCTTTTCATAAACAAAAACAAGAATTAAAAACTGTTAAAAATACTTTACAACCTCCACCAGAAATAAAAAATTTTAAAACAGATTCTACTGAAGAAATTGAACAGCTTTTAAAAGAAAAATTAAAAAATATTAATTTTAGTTCAAATATTACAGGAATAAATTTACAGCCTCAACCAGTTTTATCTGCAAAACAGGAAGATTTTATTACTCAAAATATTTCGAAAGATTTTTTAAATAAAATCAATACTAAATGGGCTGATAAACCAATTCAAAAAATGTATTATTACAATAGACCAACCCTCATGGATGTTTTAAATGAAGAAAGGGATCAGATTTTTAATAATAGTTACAGTAGCAAAGATATTTCTGAGTGGAATATTGATGGATTTAATGATAAACAGATTTTTACTATTGTGCATAGAATGCTAATGTATAGTACTATTTGTTAGATTAATAAAAATCAGGATCGTGATATTGCGGCTATGATAGTAGCCGATATTACGGGCCAACTAAAAGGTTGGTGGGATAACTTTTTAAACCAAGAACAAAAGACTACTATTATGAATACTTCTAGTGTTCATAAAATTGAACGTCAATTAGCCTATCAGACTGTGGACCAAACAAGTTCTTCTCAAGGGCAACAGAATGCTGTTTATACTTTGGTAACTACTATGGTAGAACACTTTTGTGGTAGATGGACAGATGAGGCAGAGACTATTAGAACAACTTTGCAAAATCTCATATGCAGGCAATTATCAGATTTTAGATGGTATAAGGATGTATTTTTAAGTAGAGTTATGGAATTACATGACTGTAGTCAGGAACATTGGAAGTCTAAATTTATTGATGGTTTACCTTCGATTTTTACTGAAAGAGTCAGAAAACATTTACGAGGATCTAATAATATGATTCCTTATGATTCACTTACTTATAGAAAGATTATTAGTGTTTGCACACAAGAGGGTTTAGCTGTTTGTAATGATATTAAAATGAATTATCATATCAAAAAGAATAGATTAAATGAAAGAAAGCAATTAGGAGAATAGATTAATAATATGATTCCTTATGATTCACTTACTTATAGAAAGATTATTAGTGTTTGCACACAAGAGGGTTTAGCTGTTTGTAATGATATTAAAATGAATTATCATATCAAAAAGAATAGATTAAATGAAAGAAAGCAATTAGGAGAATTTTGTGATCAATTTGCCTTTCATATTCCAGGTTCTTCAAAAAGGAAAAAGATTTCCCATTTAAAAGATGATAGGAAAAGTAAGCATAAGAGAAGTTTTAAATTTCGTGATAAAAAAGATTGGGATAGATTAAATAAGAAGAATTACAAAAAGAAAGGGAAGAAGGATTATAGAAAACGGATTCAATGTCATAAATGTGGAAAATTTTGTCATTATGCTAATGAGTGTAATACTCAGGAAAAGATTAAGAGTTTAGATTTAGATGAAAAAATAAAAGATTCTTTGTGTAAGATATTACTAAATTCTGATTCTAGTACTAAAGTTTCTAATTCTACTTCGAGTGATTATAGTTCATACGAAAATCTGAGGATTTTACATGATGAAGAATTATATTCTGATTCTGATAGATCTTTTTCGGAAGACGAATGTGTTTGCAAGAAAGATGATAGTTTGTATGATATTTCTAATTTTCAAGATATAAATATAAATATGATTAATGATGAAAAGATAATGAAAATTTTAAAAACAATAGAATATAAAGATTTAAGGAATAAAATTTTTGATACTGTTTTAAATGATAAATTCAATGATGACTTTAAGAATAATAAAGATAATGTCCTTTCTTCTTCAAAACAACCTGATTATTATTTAACGGCTGAATTGAGAAGAATTTTAATTCAAATGAATTTTCCAGAAAAAGAAATTACTGTTTCTGATTTAAAACAAGAACTTCTTAATTTGAAAGAAGAAATTGTTTATTTAAAAAATCAGTCTAAAATTAATGACAAGAGAATTACTAGTTTGGAAGATAATAGAACCTTTGATTTACATTTACAAGCAAATAAAGCTGAAACTTCTAGACTTGGTCAGGATAGTGGTGACAATGGCCAAGACCTTACAAAAGATTTTTTGGCAAATATCCTCACTGAGGATAAAAATGAATTTCTACAAAAAATGAGTATTATTACATCACAAAAATTTTATACTAAGATTACTTTACAAATTGATTATAATCTTAGAAAAGAGTTTATAGCTTTATTTGATAGTGGTGCAGATGTGAATTGTGTTCAGGAAGGACTTATTCCTTCGAGATATTTTCATAAAATAACTCACTGTTTAAGATCTGCTAATGGTAGTCGAATGAAATTAAATTATAAACTACCCCAAGCATTTTTATGTAACAATGGAATTTGTTTGCCACAAAGTTTTATGATTGTAGAAGATATTTCATGTCCAATTATTATAGGTGTTCCATTTATGCATGCAATATTTCCCTTAAAATGGTGGGATCATACTAAAATAGTGGGAACTTATAGAAATACTGATTTTCAATTAGATTTTATCACTAAACCTTTTACAAAATCCATAAACCAGCTTGTTGAGAAGTTGATTCTAAAGAATCAACAGATTAATTTTATAAAACAAGAAATTACTTTATTAGAGATAGATGTTTTACTGAAAACCCTAAATTACAGGAGAAAATTGATTTATTAAAAAACCAGTTTATTACTAATATTTGTGATGATCATCCTAGTGCTTTTTGGGATAGAAAAAAATATGTAGTGACATTACCCTATGAAGATTGGTTTACTAAAAATAATATTCCTACTAAGGCAAGACCTTGCCAAATGAATTCTGCTTATTTAGATCTATGTAAAACCGAGATTGATAATTTATTGAAAAAGAATTTAATAAGACAGTCCAATTCTGCTTGGTCATGTACTGCTTTTTGTGTCAATAAACATGCAGAACAAGAAAGAGGTGTACCAAGACTAGTTATAAATTATAAACCTCTTAATAAAGTTTTAAAATGGATCAGGTATCCTATTCCTAATAAAAAAGACTTATTGAATAGATTACATGATGCCATAATTTTTTCTAATTTCGATTTAAAATTAGGATATTGGCAGATACAAATTAATGAACAAGACAGATATAAGACTGCTTTTAATGTTCCAATAGGACAATTTGAATGGAATGTTATGCCTTTTGGGTTGAAAAATGCTCCATCAGAATTTCAAAAGATTATGAATAATATATTTATTCCTTTTACAGATTTTATTATTGTTTACAAAGATGATATTCTAGTATTCTCTAAAAATATTGAATTACATTTTAAACATTTAGAATTATTTCAGAAAATAGTTATTCAAAATGGATTGGTTATTTCTAAACCTAAAATGTGTCTTTTCCAAAGCAATATTAGATTTCTTGGACAAAACATTGGAAAAGGAGCTATTACACCTATTAATAGAACTATTGAATTTGCATCAAAATTTCCTGATGTCATAACTGATAAAATTCAATTACAAAGATTTTAGGTAGTCTAAATTATATTTCCCCATTTATAAAGGATTTATCAAAAGATACTGCTATTTTATATGAAAGATTAAAAAAGAACCCTCCTGCTTGGAATAATCTACATACTGAAGCAATTAAAAAGATAAAACCAAGGTAAAAGAACTTCCTTGTTTAACTTTGGCTAATCCAGATTGGAAAAAGACTGTAGAAACTGATGCTTCAGACATATGTTATGCTGGTATTTTGACTCAGTATTCCCCTGTTGAAAGAAAAGATTATATTATACAATTTTATTCAGAAAAATGAAATGACAGCCAAAAGTATTATGCAACGGTAGCAAAAGAATTTTAGCCATTGTTAAATGTGTTTTAAAATTTCAAAAAGATTTATATAATCAAAAGTTTTTAATTAAGACAGATTGTCAAGCTGCTAAATTTATGTTTAACAAAGATTTTAAACATAATGTGTCTAAACAAATGTTTGCAAGATGGCAAGCATTACTAGCTCCATTTGATTTCGAAATAGAATATAAAAAAGGGATTGACAATAGTTTACCAGATTTTCTCACTAGGGAATATTTAGTTAATACTTAATATTTAGTTTTGCAGGATGAGGCCAAGCTGGCCAAGAGCCTCTTCGGGAAGAGGTCGAGGAAATACTCCAAATAGATTCCAGACCTTGGGGCATATTCCTACTCAAAATAGATTTCTTGAAGAAGGATCCTCATCTTCAACCAGTAATACTAGTATGAGACTTTCTTTTGCAGATTATCAAAAGTATCTAGATTTCATTGCCAGCAATGCTGGAACTACTGGGGGTTGCAATGCTACTATTAAACCCACCTCTGTTGAGGAGCAGACTAAAGATTTTGAACCAGAAAATGAAGATTCTTATGCTGTCATTACAGGGGAAAAATGATAATGAGATTTTTGAAACAAATTCCACAAAAGAGATTATATTATATGTGGAACACAAAGATTTTCAGTGGAAACATAATCCTTGGATTGTCATGAAAAGATATTTAAATAATGCATTATTTCCAATGCAAACTTATAAAACTAGATTACATTTTGAGATGATTTTAACATCTACAGGGTCTGTTGAGATTGCACATAATAATACTGGTGGCTCTAATAAATCATATTTTTCATTTTCAAAAATGATTATTAAATGAATTATTTTACCAGAAGATTGGGGTTTAAGCACTTTAAAGGATTGTCAATATGTACATCCAGTACAAAAGATTTCTATCAACTATAATTATGGGATTATGTTGATGCATTTTCTAAACTTTATTTTATGAAAATGATGATCATATGCATTCCTGGTTTATCAAAATATGTGCTCAAGTCTTTAAAAGCACTCAGATTCCAACATGGTTTATCAAATGGTGGTCTTTTTTCGGACCTTCTCAAGGAATATTACCATCACAATTTAGTGATCTATACAGTAGATGGGTTGAAGTTTCTCCAAAAATTGATGAATTAGACAGAGAAGACACACTTTATCCCAAGACACCACTTATGAAATTCTTTATGGAATTTTCTATTCCATGGATTTTCCGATGGACTATTGAAGTGGGAACTGATTCAGATGATATGCCTTGTTTATACCGGAAATTTCATTCAAAATTTTGGCCTAAATTGATTTCCAAAGGACCTGAAGGAAAATTAATTGGACAAGAATTATTATATACTATACAAATTGCAGTTACTAAATATTGCGAGAATTCTCGAGAAGATCCAATAATAGAAGAAAGTCATTTTGCTAAAATTACTAAGAAAATTCAGATTAAAAAGGGCGGATTATTATCCCAAGAAGAATTAATTGCAGATTATATGAAACAAGTAAAACAAGATATCCAAAGACAGATTGTCGGTGATGATATTTCAATGGGAGATAATAATTTTGAAGATTCCCAGAGCATCAACAGCATAGCTTCAGAAGATTTACCAGAGATTATCAAAAAAGCAGAAGAGGAGATTTTGCAGTTCAAAAAATAATAAAGAAGCCACTCAGAAAAAGAACAGATTCCTTGAAAAAGATGGCCATAATCAACAGATTTTCTTTCTCTAGATAGGATTACTTTGTACTGTGCACTTTTATTGTATATCACTGTGCACTTTTTGACTTTTGTATTTCTTGTATGGTACTGTGCACTTTTACTGTGCACAATATTTTCTATATAAGGGGCATAGATTTCATTTAGGGAGCAGGCGGAGATCTCCCATCTCTCTTCTCCAAACATCTCTCTCTCTCTAAGATTGCTCTTCCTTCTCTCTACATCCTTGTAATACTCTTGTAATATACTTTTGTATAATAAATACAAATCAGGAGCAGGACCTTTTTAGGGCTAAAGGACCTTTTATAAAGCTGGGATTTATCTAGTTTAATATATTTTATGCAAACCGCGAATTATTCGTTATAAACCCAACCGGGAACATCTATAGGCGATTCAACCAGCCATACAGGACTTACCAACGGAATTACAAGGTTTATACCCGAATTAACTC
The DNA here is from genome assembly GCA_034376525.1 of Nicotiana benthamiana. Classification (NCBI taxonomy): domain Eukaryota; kingdom Viridiplantae; phylum Streptophyta; class Magnoliopsida; order Solanales; family Solanaceae; genus Nicotiana; species Nicotiana benthamiana. The sequence goes on along the minus strand of CM067338.1, from coordinate 49,561,884 downwards.
ATCACTAACCATGTCGGGAACACCTCTTTTAGGGCTTACCAACGCCATGATTTAAGCTTAGTTAACAATAAAATTGTTTAAACCAAACCCATACTAAAACCTTAAACCCCTTCAAGGCAAGCTCTTAGTTTAGAGTCATCACCTTTCCAGATCGTCCTCAAGCTATATCAGTTAATATTCAACACTTAAGAACTTAGCCCATCATTGGGCTTCTTATAATAACAAAATTTTAATTTAAACAATATTTAAATAAAGAGAATAAAGAAATACCTGGCTACAGGAATAAGCAGAAATCTTGAATTTTCCATAGACGATTCAACCAGCCATACAGGACTTACCAATGGAATTACAAGGTTTATACCCGAATTAACTCATCACTAACCAACACCCCTTTTAGGGCTTACCAACGCCATGATTTAAGCTAAGTTTACTATAAAATTGTTTAAACCAAGCCCATGCTAAAACCTTAAACCCCTTCAAGGCAAGCTCTTAGCTTAGAGTCATCACCTTTTAGATCGTCCTCAAGCTATATCAGTTATTATTCAACACTTAAGAACTTGGCCCATCATTGGGCTTCTTATAATAACAAAATTTTAATATAAACAATATTTAAATAAAGAGAATAAAGAAATACCTGGCTACCAGGAATATGCAGAAATCTTGAACTTTTATTTATGATACAAAAGTATATTACAAGAGTATTATAAGGATGTAGAGAGAAGGAAGAGCAATCTTAGAGAGAGAGATGCTTGGAGAAGAGAGATGGGACATCTCCGCCTGCTCCCTAAATGAAATCTATGCCCCTTATATAGAAAAATATTGTGCACAATAAAAGTGCACAGTACCCTACAAGAAATACAAAAGTCAAAAAGTGCACATTGATATACAGTAAAAGTGCACAGTGATATACAGTAATCCTATCTAGAGAAAGAAATTCTGTTGATTATGGCCATCTTTTGTTCTTTATTATTTTTTGAACTGCAAAATCTCCTCTTCTGCTTTTTTGATAATCTCTGGTAAATCTTCTGAAGCTATGCTGTTGATGCTCTGGGAATCTTCAAAATTATTATCTCCCATTGAATTATCATCATGACAATCTGTCTTTGGATATCTTGTTTTACTTGTTCCATAGAAGCTGCATTTAATTCTTCTTGGGATAATAATCCGCCCTTTTTAATCTGAATTTTCTTAGTAATTTTAGCAAAATGACTTTCTTCTATTATTGGATCTTCTGGAGTATTCTCGCAATATTTAGTAACTGCACTTTGTATAGTATCTAATAATTCTTGTCGAATTAATTTTCCTTCAGGTCCTTTGGAAATCAATTTAGGCCAAAATTTTGTATGAAATTTCCGGTATAAACAAGGCATATCATCTGAATCAGTTCCCACTTCGATAGTCCATCGGAAAATCCATGGAATAGAAAATTCCATAAAGAAGTTCATAAGAGGTGTCCTGGGATAAAGTCTGTCTTCTTTGTCTAATTCATCAATTTTTGGAGAAATTTCAACCCATCTACTGTATAGATCTCTAAATTGTGATGTTAATATTCCTTGAGAAGGTCTGAAAAAAGACCACCATTTGATAAACCATGTTGGAATCTGAGTGCTTTTAAAGACTTGAGCACATATCTTGATAAACCAGGAATGCATATGATCATCATTTTCATAAAATAAAGTTTAGAAAATGCATCAACATAATCCCAATAATTATAGTTGATAGAAATCTTCTGTACTGGATGTACATATTGACAATCCTTTAAAGTGCTTAAACCCCATTCTTCTGCTAAAATAATTCTTTTAATAATCATTTTTGAATAGGAAAAATATGATTTATTAGGGCCACCAGTATTATTATGTGCAATCTCAATAGACCCTGTAGATGTTAAAATCATCTCAAAATGTAATCTAGTTTTATAAGTTTGCATTGGAAATAATGCATTATTTAAATATCTTTTCATGACAATCCAAGGATTATGTTTCCACTGAAAATCTTTGTGATCCACATATAATATAATCTCTTTTGTGGAATTTGTTTCAAAAATCTCATTATCAGTTTTCCATGTAATGACAGCATAAGAATCTTCATTTTCTGGTTCAAAATCTTTAATCTGCTCCTCAACAGAGGTGGGTTTAATAGTAGCATTGCTACCCCCAGTAGTTCCAGCATTGCTAGCAATGAAATCTAGATACTTTTGATAATCTGCAAAAGAAAGTCTCATACTAGTATTACTAGTTGAAGATGAGGATCCTTCTTCAAGAAATCTATTTTGAGCAGGAATATGCCCCAAGGTCTGGAATCTATTTGGAGTATTTCCTCAACCTCTTCCCGAAGAGGCTCTTGGCCAGCTTGGCCTCATCCTGCAAACTAAATATTAAGTATTAACTAAATACTCCCTAGTGAGAAAATCTGGTAAACTATTGTCAATCCCTTTTTTATATTCTACTTCGAAATCAAACGGAGCTAGTATTGCTTGCGATCTTGCAAACATTTGTTTAGACACATTATGTTTAAAATCTTTGTTAAACATAAATTTAACAGGTTGACATTCTGTCTTAATTAAAAACTTTTGATTATATAAATCTGTTTGAAATTTAAAACACATTTAACAATGGCTAAAATTTCTTTTGCTACCGTTGCATAATTCTTTTGGCAGTCAATCCATTTTCCTGAATAAAATTATATAATATAATCTTTTCTTTCAACAGGGGAAAACTGAGTCAAAATACCAGCATAACCTATGTCTGAAGCATCAATTTCTACAGTCTTTTTCCAATCTGGATTAGCCAAAGTTAAAGAAGGAAGTTCTTTTACCTTGGTTTTTATCTTTTTAATTGCTTCAGTATGTAGATTATTCCAAGCAGGAGGGTTCTTTTTTAATCTTTCATATAAAATAGCAGTATCTTTTGATAAATCCTTTATAAATGGGGAAATATAATTTAGACTACCAAAAAGTCTTTGTAATTGAATTTTATTAGTTATAACATCAGGAAATTTTGATGCAAAATCAATAGTTCTATTAATAGGTGTAATAGCTCCTTTTCCAATGTTATGTCCAAGAAATCTAATATTGCTTTGGAAAAGACACATTTTAGGTTTAGAAATAAACTAATCCATTTTGAATAACTATTTTCTGAAATAATTCTAAATGTTTAAAATGTAATTCAATATTTTAGAGAATACCAGAATATCATCTATGTAAACAATAATAAAATCTGTAAAAGGAATAAATATATTATTCATAATCTTTTGAAATTTTGATGGAGCATTTTTCAACCCAAAAGGCATAACATTCCATTCAAATTGACCTATTGGAATATTAAAAGCAGTCTTATATCTGTCTTGTTCATTAATCTGTATCTGCCAATATCCTGATTTTAAATCGAATTTAGACAAAATTATGGCATCATGTAATCTATTCAATAAATCTTTTTTATTAGGAATAGGATACCTGATCCATTTTAAAACTTTATTAAGAGGTTTATAATTTATAACTAGTCTTGGTACACCTCTTTCTTGTTCTGCATGTTTATTGACACAAAAAGCAGTACATGACCAAGCAGAACTGGACTGTCTTATTAAATTCTTTTTCAATAAATTACCAATCTCAGTTTTACATAGATGCAAATAAGCAGAATTCATTTGGCAAGGTCTTGCCTTAGTAGAATTATTATTTTCAGTAAACCAATCTTCATAGGGTAATGTCACTACATATTTTTTTCTATCCCAAAAAGCACTAGGATGATCATCACAAATATTAGTAATAAACTGGTTTTTTAATAAATCAATTTTCTCCTGTAATTTAGGGTTTTTCAGTAAAACATCTATCTCTAATAAAGTAATTTCTTGTTTTATAAAATTAATCTGTTGATTCTTTAGAATCAACTTCTCAACAGGCTGGTTTATGGATTTTGTAAAAGGTTTAGTGATAAAATCTAATTGAAAATCAGTATTTCTATAAGTTCCCACTATTTTAGTATGATCCCACCATTTTAAGGGAAATATTGCATGCATAATTGGAACACCTAAAATAATTGGACATGAAATATCTTCTACAATCATAAAACTTTGTGGCTGTTATGAAATCTCCTATTTAAGGTGAATGTCTATAATTAGAGAGATTCTAGAGTTCTATTCTTGGTAGATAAATCATCCCCCTCCCTATAAATAGAGGTGCCCTCTACCATTGTAAATCATCCCTAACAATCTCTAAGTATCAATAAGAATACTTCTCTCTCTCTATTCTCTCTATTGCTCTTGTTCTTGCATTATTGTTCTTGTCTTTATATTATTCATAACACGTTATCAGCACGAGTCTCTAACCAATTGAAATTTTCGATTGTCTTAACTTTTTATTTGTGTAGGGTTTTGCTTCAAAGAAAAAAAAAGGGGAGGAACGAAAAACAGAAAAGAAAAGAAGGAGAAAAAACACTGGAAAGCAAAAGGAAAAGAAAACGTTGAAGAGGAAGAGAAAAAAAAAATTGAAAACAAAGGAGAAGAAAGAAACAGAAAACATAAATAGAAAACGTGAAAGAAAGATTGGAAACAGAAATTCGAGATTTCGACCTCGGTTCCGTGTTCGTGATTCTAAAAGGCACGAGACTCTACCGTCTCAAGAACCTTCTTGAGAAAATTAAGGTAAGTATTTTACTTTTATCTTTCAAATTCTTGGAATTCTATAATTTGATTTTATATACAAACATAGACAACAAAGTTTGATTATAACTCTAATAGTTTGTAAGAAATTATAACCATATGAAGTGGTAAAATCTCTATGTCCTGCCATGATTAAATTCATGTATGATTGTGGGCAAATAATTGAAAATCCGTCCCATTGAATTTGCTCCATTCCCTTTAGAGAATGTGGAAGCAGTATATGATAAGTCTGAAAGAAGACTAAAATATTACCATGAAGGTATCAATGAATGTGGACGTGGCAAAGAATTCCGTCCAATTGAATTTGCTCCATTCCCTTTAGAGAATGTGGTAGCAGTATGTGATAAGTCTGAAAGAAGACTAATTACCGTAAAGGTATCAATGGATGTGGACATGGCAATAGACGAAGTTATAATCGTCATTATTGTGGTAATGAGAACAATAAGGATTCTCAAAATAATCTTTCACTTTATGAAAGTAATATTTGACATGAGATTGTGTAAAGCACATGATTTTGATCCATTCCCTGAAGTGAATGTGATAATTGTAATAGAGCCCGTAAGTATGAACACGCTCTTGATGTAATTTTGGTTTATGTCTGACATTATGAAAAGAAAGTTCGTTGGCCTTGAAATTTCGGCCAAGAACTATATGATATGGGTGTTGGATACTTAAATCCATTTTGGATGCTATGGGTCTTGGAGACGCCATTAAAGACAGAAATAATGCATCCACCCAAACTATGCTAAGGCCTTGATTTTCTTGCGCCATCACCTTGATGAAGGTTTGAAACTATGCTAAGGCCTTGATTTTATTGCGCCATCACCTTGATGAAGGTTTGAAACTATGCTAAGGCCTTGATTTTCTTGCGCCATCACCTTGATGAAGGTTTGAAGATTGAATATCTCACCGTCAAAGATCCACCTATCTTGTGGAATGGCTTAAAGAAGAGATATGACAACCTGAAGTTGGTCACTCTGCCACAAGCACGATACGATAAGAACCCAAAAGCAAATAGTTTATAAACTATATATTATCGTTGCGGTGAAAACGGGCACTGGTCAAAGGCTTGCCGTATACCATGACTTTTGGTTAACCTTTATCAAGCATCTCGAAAGAGTAAAAGCCCTGAAACGAATTTTGTCTCTGACGACAACTTTGACATCACCCACTTGGATGTGGCAGACTTCTTTGAGCAACCCGAGGGGAAGATAGACCACCTAATCGGTGATGGATCCGTGATGAAAGAAGATGGAGCTATTTGATTTTATTTTACTTATTTGTATTAGTGAATGAATAAACTAATAGCCATTAGTATTAGCTCGTATTAGTTAGTTCATGATATAATGTTAGTATTAGTTCTTTAGAATGTATCAATATGCTCAAATATCAATGATATTTTTACTTTCCAGTAGAGGTAATCGACTAACCTGAAAAACTAGTCGGTTATCTCATATTTCGCATAAAAACTGCAAAACAATCGATTGTCAATGATCAACAATCGATTGTCTTTAAAACAGTGTGATCTGGAATTTTACAAAAACAGTCAACAATCGATTGTCTATGATTAACAATCGATTGTCTTTAAAACAGTGTGATCTGGAATTTTACAAAAACAGTCAACAATCGATTGTCTATGATTAACAATCGATTGTCTTTAAAACAGTGTTCTGGAATTTTTCAAAAACAGTCAACAATCGTTTGTCAATGTTTAACAATCGATTGTCGTTAGACAGTGTAATCTGGAATTTTTCAAAAATCATCCACAATCGATTGTCTATGTCTCACAATCGATTGTCATTAGACAGTGTAATCTGGAATTTTTCAAAATAGCCAACAATCGATTGTCTATACTTAACAATCGATTGTCTTAAAACAGTGTGCTCAAGTTTTTCAAAATAGCAAATAATCGATTGTGTGCGTTTAACAATCGACTGTCAATGTTCAACAATCGATTGTTTGTGTTTAACAATCGATTGTTTGAAGAAAATGCTTAAACTGAAATTTTCAAACTGCAAAGTAATCTATTATGGATAACATATCTGATTTTGTTAGTCAACTGTTAGCAGCAGATTTTGAAAATATTATGTGACACAAACGAATTGAAGTTGTTTATTCTCATGTTCGTATATTTTCTTTTATATGTCAAACCATGGGAAGTAAATTGATTGAAGGCTCCGGAAGAGCAACTGTAACTCTGCCCAAAGGCACGACGTTTATCTTAGAGAATGCAATATTCTCCTCCAAGTCTAAGAAGAACTTGTTGAGTTTTAAAGATATCATTCAAAATGGATATCATATTGAGACAATAGATGAGAATAATCTTGAATTCTTCATGAAAACGAGGCTGCCCATTTCGGTTTGGGTTCACGCCATTTTGCATGCAGCAATGCTAGTTCGTCGGCTGCCCACTTTGGTTTGGGTTCACGCCATTTTGTATGCAGCAATACTAGTTCGTCGGCTGCCCACTTCGGTTTGGGGTCACGCCATTTTGCATACAGCAATGCTAGTTCGTCTCTGACTGACGAATTGACACAAATATTCCCCGTTGCAATTGGTTTTGGGTCATGGACCCAATATATCCCATTTAAGAATTTTTGGATGCGCAGTATATGTGCCTTTAGCACCGCCATCCCGCACAAAAATGGGTCTGCAAAGAAGGTTAGGAATATATGTTGAGGTTGAATCGCCCTCCATTATTCGCTACCTCGAAACATTGACAGGAGATTTGTTCACTGCACGATTTGCAGACTGTCAATTTGATGAGACACTTTTCCCAAAATTAGGGGGAGAAGTTGGTGAAACCAAACGGGAAATTTTGTGGAAAAATGCATCATTATCTCTTCTTGATCCACACACCTCTATTTGTGAGAAAGAGGCACAAAAGATTATCCATTTGCAAAAAATAGCAAATCAAATGCCTGACGCATTTATAGATTTGAAAAGGATAACAAAATCACATATCCTCGAAGTGAATGTGACAACATTTGATTCACGAATACATATTCATTTTTGGAAGAATATGAACATGAAATTGGTATTAAATATACCACACTCACCCCTAGAAGGAGGTTTGAGATGATACCACACTCACCCCTAGAAGGAGGTTTGAGATGATATATGGCATGAATGATCGTTGGTCACGTACCTATTGTACGCCAAAGTATTTTGGAAATATGACTATTAAAGGACAACGATAATGCAAGAAACATATCTTGCATATAAGTTTGACATGACCATAATGGTATAACTTTCTCTTTAAGAAAGATATTCACCACATGGATGTTGATGAATCTGTGGTAGTACAAAATTAATTAAGAGCTCTAGAAGAGCCAATTATTACTATGTTGGAGAAACACAATTGAGTATTGTGCTGTAGTAAGTCTCAAAGAAACTTATTCAGTTTCCAAAGTACACGCGAAAGCGATTGATTATATTGAGACTATAAATAAAGGAAGGCTTTGATATCTCCTATTACTACAACTTGTAGCGGGGTAATTTGCATATGAAAAGCTACCCGTTTTGTTCTCCAGTTTGTACTACACAAAAGAAAGAATGCCACAATAAAGTGGATATCTATTGGTATAAAAACCCATGTCATAATAAACCTGAAGTTTATTGATAAGTGCACATGTCATGGTGTAAATTTGAAGTTTACCAATATTGATAATTTGTTCAGTTAGCATTCGTGTTAGCCATCTCATTTTATGTATGATGTGCAAATTCACATAGGTGAATAATAAAGAACTAGAAAGTTCTTTACGAATTCTCTTGTATCACTTGTTCTCATTAATGAACTGACCAACTTAAGAGTTCGGGTTGAAGCCCATAAATTCTGGAAATATCAAAGGTGAATATGGGCCCATTCACCTGCCATGTATACCACATATGATGCATCTATGAAATGGTTACATGCGCAATTTTTATTAACCCGCAGCCTGGCCGGTGATTGCGAGGTAAATTGCTCAGTAATCTAACTTCGAGCATAATTTCCAGATTCTCTACTCAAGATAGTTCATCTTGATAAGTTGGTTTATATCAAAGTTGGTTTAGCAAGATAATTATTGAGTGCTTCCACTTAATAGCTAAACTGTTTCTTATGAGAACAAAGTTATATATATCAATTTGATATACGTTGTATACGAGAGTATATTCTCCCCTCACAAGTGGTTCAGGGTCAGGAACCAAATAATTTCATCTTATTATTAATGTGCCGTGTATATTGACAAGATAATGCACAAAGATGATTTCCCAAAGTTGAGGAAACAAGTTAGCTTTTCTAACATGAGGGGGAGACATGATAAACACTTGAGAAAAGGTTACATGGGATGAATTATCATTTGTATATGTATATCCCCGAATATCATGATATGAACCTGAAGTTCATAAAAGGGATAATTCAATTGCAACATATTGCAAAGCATACTATACGCATTTGCTGACCCAAAGAAAGTAACTAAATGGAAGAGATACAATTCAAGAAGAATTGATTCCACATGAAAGACATGTAGTTTTGAACCTATAGTTCAAATGCTTGAAAGTATAAAGTCAAAGGTATGCATAATCAGTTTTCGATATCTTATTTGATTAGCATGACGTGAAAACTTGATATGCATCAAAAGTCTATTATGTGACTTATATGACTTAACTTGAAAGATTTAAGTTGCTTGAAGCATATGCAATTCTTGGTCCTGAAGTACCACATCCTTAGTACAATTTGTGTACATATGTATCTTGCTATAACTATAAGCATGATGGCATTGAGAATGCATCTATGGAGATATTGAAGAGTTATTCCACGACATTATATGAAGATGTTCATATCTATCAAGAATGATGATTTCAAGGTGCGGAATATTTATTCAAGTCAATATGGTTGATTTGTCAAACGTCTACCAAAGATCGTTTTGAAGATGATGCACAAGATTGGAATGCAAATGCTCAAGGATATAAATTGATGTTCTTATTAGGCGGAGTTAATGCGCGTTGCACTCTTTTTCCCATACAAGGTTTTGTCCCAAATGGGTTTTCCTTGCGAGGTTTTTAACGAGGCAACCAATAGGCGCATATTCAAACATGTGTACTCTTTTTCCTTTCTTTAATTTTTCCCATTGGGTTTTGGTTTTAAGGTTTTAACAAGGCACATTGTTGAATAGACATTCAAGAGGGAGTGTTATGAAATCTCCTATTAATGTCTATAATTAGAGAGATTCTAGAGTTCTATTCTTGGTAGATAAATCATCCCCCTCCCTATAAATAGAGGTGCCCTCTACCATTGTAAATCATCCCTAACAATCTCTAAGTATCAATAAGAATACTTCTCTCTCTCTATTCTCTCTATTGCTCTTGTTCTTGCATTATTGTTCTTGTCTTTATATTATTTCATAACAGTGGCAAACAAATTCCATTGTTACATAAAAATGCTTGGGGTAGTTTATAATTTAATTTCATTCGACTACCATTAGCAGATCTTAAATAGTGAGTTGTTTTATGAAAATATCTCGAAGGAATAAGTCCTTCCTGAACACAATTCACATATGCACCACTATCAAATAAAGCTATAAATTCTTTTCTAAAATTATAATCAATTTGTAAAGTAATCTTAGTATAAAATTTTTGTGATGTAATAATACTCATTTTTTGTTGAAATTCATTTTTATTCTCAGTGAGGATATTTGCCAAAAAATATTTTGTAAGGTCTTGGCCATTGTCACCACTATCCTGACCAAGTCTAGAAGTTTCAGCTTTATTTGCTTGTAAATGTAAATCAAAGGTTCTATTATCTTCCAAACTAGTAATTCTCTTGTCATGAATTTTAGACTGATTTTTCAAATAAACAATTTCTTCTTTCAAATTAAGAAGTTCTTGTTTTAAATCAGAAACAGTAATTTCTTTTTCTGGAAAATTCCTTTGAATTAAAATTCTTTTCAATTCAGCCGTTGAATAATAATCGGGTTGTTTTGAAGAAGAAAGGATATTATCTTTATTATTCTTAAGTCATCATTGAATTCATCATTTAAAACAGTATCCAAAATTTTATTCCTTAAATCTTTATTTTCTACTGTTTTTAAAATTTTCATTATCTTTTCATCATTAATCATATTTATATTTATATCTTGAAAATTAGAAATTAAATCATACAAACTATCATCTTATTTGCAAACACATTCGTCTTCCGAAAAAGATCTATCAGAATCAGAATATAATTCTTCATCATGGAAAATCCTCAAATTTTCATCTGAACTATAATCACTCGAAGTAGAATCAGAAACTTCAGTACTAGAATCAGAATTTAGTAATATCTTACACAAAGAATCTTTTATTTTTTCATGTAAATCTAAACTCTTAATCTTTTCCTGAGTTTACACTCATTAGCATAATGACCAAATTTTCCAAATTTATGACATTGAATCCGTTTTCTATAATTCTTCTTCCCTTTCTTTTTGTAATTCTTCTTATTTAATCTATCCCAATCTTTTTTATCACGAGATTTAAAACTTCTCTTATGCTTACTTTTCCTATCATCTTTTAAACGGGAAATCTTTTTCCTTTTTGAAGAACCTGGAATATCAAAGGCAAATTGATCACAAAGTTCTCCTAATTGCTTTCTTTCATTTAATCTATTCTTTTTTATATGATAATTCATTTTAATAACATTACAAACAGCTAAACCCTCTTGTGTACAAACACTAATAATCTTTCCATAGGTAAGTGAATCATAAGGAATCTTATTATTAGATCCTTGTAAATGTTTTCTGACTCATTCAGCAAAAATCGAAGGTAAACCATCAATAAATTTAGACTTCCAATGTTCATGACTACAGTCATGTAATTCCATAACTCTACTTAAAAATACATCCTTATACCATCTAAAATCTGATAATTGCCTGCATCTGAGATTTTGCAAAGTTGTTCTAATAGTCTCTGCCTCATCTGTCCATCTACCACAAAAATATTCTACCATAGTAGTTACCAAAGTATAAACAGCATTATGTTGCCCTTGAGAAGAACTTGTTTGGTCCACAGTCTGAAAGGCTAATTGACCTTCAATTTAATGAACACTAGTAGTATTCATAATTGTAGTCTTTTGTTCTTGGTTTAAAAAATTATCCCACCAACCTTTTAGTTGGCCCGTAAAACCGGCTACTATCATAGCCGCAATATCACGATCCTGATTTTTATTAATCTTACAAATAGTACTATACATTAACATTCTTTGCACAGTAGTAAAAATCTGTTTATCATTAAATCCATCAATATTCCACTCATAAATTTCTTTGCTACTGTAACTATTATTAAAAATCTGATCCCTTTCTTTATTTAAAACATCCATGGGGGTTGGTCTACTGTAATAATACATTTTTGAATCGGTTTATCAGCCCATTTAGTATTGATTTTATTTAAAAAATCTTTCGAAAGATTTTGAGTAATAAAATCTTCCTGTTTTGCAGATAAAACTGGTTGAGGCTGTAAATTTATTCTAGTAATATTTGAACTAAAATTAATATTTTTTAATTTTTCTTTTAAAAGCTGTTCAATTTCTTCAGTAGAATCTGTTTTAAAATTTTTTATTTCTGGTGGAGGTTGTAAAGTACTTTTAACAGTTTTTAATTCTAGTTTTGGTTTATGAAAAGCTTCTATTTTTTCTTGTAAAATCTGTGTTTGTTTTAAATAATTGTCTAAGTTCTTATGTAATGCCATAACATGTTCACCTAATACATTTAAATAATAATTTGCATAATTTGTTGTTTAAGAATCAAGTTTACATGCTCACAATTTACTAAAGCTCCTTTATTTTCAAATAATTTTGAAAAAGCAGTAAAATTTATAGTTTTACCATCTTTATTAATATCAAAAGATTGAGTCGGTGGTAAAGAAGAAATCATTATATCTCCTGTAGTTAAATGATATTCATGTTCTATAACATATAAGTAATATCCCACATATTTAATCATGAAACATGGGACAAATGGCAATAAAGTATTATCTCTTTCTAGATCTTTATAAAAATCTATAGAAAAATAATCTCTTTCATCTTATTAAAAGCAGAGAAAAACCATTCTCTAAATTCTTTCCATTTTGGACTGGAAATCTTTTTTCTTACCAGAGACCCTGGACTAAAATTAATTTTTCTACTATCCATGTAAACCTGTTGGAAAATTCATTTCGGAATCTGTAGGATCACTAAAACGATCTTCACCCTTAGCAATATTATTTTTATCTATAACAATCTTATCGAAATTCGTTTCTCTAATCTGAGAAGTCGATGCTCTCGAGGGAATATCAACAATATAATCTACTGGTGAAATATAAGAGGATACAGATCTAGTTAATCTAGAAGAAGAATCTGTAATTCTAGGAATATCCTGGGTTTTAAATCTTAAAGTAACATTACCATCTTTACTCTGGATAATTTCAGAAATCTCTTCATTAGTAATTATTTGAGGTATTGCCGCTTCTTCAATAATCCATTCACTAGGAAAATTAATTTCTTCCCACTTAATTAATCTTCGAGTAATAATTTTAGATTTAGAAAAATTATTTTCAAACAAAATAGTCTCATTATTTTGTTCTGAAATTCGACATCTAGGAGATAAAGTATAAAGAGGTCTATAAAAAATTCTAGTACAAATACACATAACTTCCGTTCCAGGTAAATAATTATATCTATTAATTTTGATGTTCAAAATTAACGATAAAAATATTCACATCTGTTGATGCAATATTCAAATTTGGATAAGCATTAAAATATATTGCCCCGTACGCCAAAGTCGATTGTATTGACCCTATTAAAGAATTTTTCCAATTTCAATTTCTACCATCACGTGATGCAGCAACAAAACATTCAGGTAAGCCTTTTAATGTTAATGGTTTATAAAGCAACCTGTACTAATCCAATATGCAAATAATTAAACTCTTTAGCTTTGTAATAATCTATATCATGCTGAGATAATAAATTAAAAACTGCACTATCCTTATCCATTGTAAAACTCAATTCTGTAGTCTTCACAGTAGTCTTTCCCGAAAATTTTTCAAAAGTTCCTAATTTATATATAGTCTCTATATTAACCTTAGGAATGACCCAAGTATTTAATAAATCTTTTTGAATAGGAAAATCTACTTGTTCCTTTATCATATTTTTAATAAATTTTGGTTTATTAAAGCAAGTCATAACTTGAGAAATTAAGTGTTGAATAATAACTTCCATAACCTGAGTAGATCTTTCATGGCTCTGATACCAAATCAGGAGCAGGACCTTTTTAGGGCTGTAGGACCTTTTATAAAGCTGGGAATTATCTAGTTTAATAAGTTTGCATAGGAAATAATGCATTATTTAAATATCTTTTCATGACAATCCAAGGATTATGTTTCCACTGAAAATCTTTGTGATACAACAAAATTACAAGGTTTATACATACTTTTCCTTTTCAAAAATGATTATTAAAAGAATTATTTTACCCCATTCTTCTGGTGGCCCTAATAAATCATATTTTTCCTTTTCAAAAATGATTATTAAAAGAATTATTTTACCAGCAGAATGGGGTTTAAGCACTTTAAAGGATTGTCAATATGTACATCCAGTACAAAAGATTTCTATCAACTATAATTATTGGGATTATGTTGATGCATTTTCTAAAACTTTATTTTATGAAAATGATGATCATAAGCATTCCTGGTTTATCAAGATACGTGCTCAAGTCTTTAAAAGCACTCAGATTCCAACATGGTATATAGTGGTCTTTTTTCGGACCTTCTCAAGGAATATTACCATCACAATTTAGAGATCTATGCAGTAGATGGGTTGAAGTTTCTCCAATAACTGATGAATAAGACAGAGAAGACAGACTTTATCCCAGGACACCTCTTATGAACTTCTTTATGGAATTTTCTATTCCATGGATTTTCCGATGGACTATTGAAGTGGGAACTGATTCAAATGATATGCCTTGTTTATACCCGAAATTTCATACAAAATTTTGGCCTAAATTGATTTCCAATGGACTTGAAGGAAAATTAATTGGACAAGAATTATTAGATACTATACAAATTGCAGTTACTAAATATTGCGAGAATTCTCCAGAAGATCCAATAATAGAAGAAAGTCATTTTGCTAAAATTACTAAGAAAATTCATATTAAAAGGGGCGGATTATTATCCCAAGAAGAATTAATTGCAGCTTATATGGAACAAGTAAAACAAGATATCCAAAGACAGATTGTCGGTGATGATATTTCAATGGGAGATAATAATTTTGAAGATTCCCAGAGCATCAACAGCATAGCTTCAGAAGATTTACCAGAGATTATCAAAAAAGCAGAAGAGGAGATTTTACAGTTCAAAAAATAATAAAGAAGCCACTCAGAAAAAGAACAGATTCCTTGCAAAAGATGGCCATAATCAACAGATTTTCTTTCTCTAGATAGGATTACTTTGTACTGTGCACTTTTACTGTATATCACTGTGCACTTTTTGACTTTTGTATTTCTTGTAGGGTACTGTTCACTTTTACTGTGCACAATATTTTTCTATATAAGGGGCATAGGTTTCATTTAGGGAGCAGGCGGAGATCTCCCATCTCTCTTCTCCAAACATCTCTCTCTAAGATTGCTCTTCCTTCTCTCTACACCCTTGTAATTCTCTTGTAATATACTTTTGTATCATAAATAAAAGTTCAAGATTTCTGCATATTCCTGGTAGCCAGGTATTTCTTTATTCTCTTTATTTAAATATTGTTTATATTAAAATTTTGTTATTATATGAAGCCCAATGATGGGCTAAGTTCTTAAATGTTGAATAATAACTGATATTGCTTGAGGACGATCGGGAAAGGTGATGACTCTAAACTAAGAGCTTGCCTTGAATGGGTTTAAGGTTTTAGCATGGGTTTGGTTTAAACAATTTTATAGAAAACTAAGCTTAAATCATGGCGTTGGTAAACCCTAAAAGGGGTGTTCCCGACATGGTTAGTGATGAGTTAATTCGGGTATAAACCTTGTAATTCCGTTGGTAAGTCCTGTATGGCTGGTTGAATCGCCTATGGATGTTCCCGGTTGGGTTTATAACGAATAATTTGCGGTTTGCATAAAATGTATTAAACTAGATAAATCTCAGCTTTATAAAAGGTCCTACAGCCCTAAAAAGGTCCTGCTCCTGATTTGGTATCAGAGCCATGAAAGATCTACTCAGATTATGGAAGTTATTATTCAACACTTAATTTCTCAAGTTATGATTTTGTTTAATAAACCAAAATTTATTAGAAATATGATAAAGGAACAAGTAGATTTTCCTATTCAACAAGATTTATTAAATACTTGGGTCATTCCTAAGGTTAATATAGAAACTATATATAAATTAGGAACTTTTGAAAAATTTTCGGGAAAGACTATTGTGAAGACTACAGAATTGAGTTTTACAATGGATAAGGATAGTGCAGTTTTTAATTTATTATCTCAGCATGATATAGATTATTACAAAGCTAAAGAGTTTAATTATTTGCATATTGGATTAGTACAGGTTGCTTTTAAACCATTAACATTAAAAGGCTTACCTGAAAGTTTTGTTGCTGCATTACGTGATGGTAGAAATTTAAATTAGAAAAATTCTTTAATAGGGTCAATACAATCGACTTTGGCTTACGGGGCAATATATTTTAATGCATATCCAAATTTGAATATTACATTAACAGATGTGAATATATTACAATCGTTAATTTTGAACATCAAAATTAATGGATATAATTATTTACCTGGAACGGAAGTTATGTGTATTTGTACTAGAATTGTTTATAGACCTCTTTATACTTTATCTCCTAGATGTCGAATTTCAGAATAAAATAATGAGACTATTTTGTTTGAAAATAATTTTACTAAATCTAAAATTATTACTCGAAGATTAATTAAGTGGGAAGGAATTAATTTTCCTAGTGAATGGATTATTGAAGAAGCGGCAGTACCTCAAGAAATTACTAATGAAGAGATTTCTGAAATTATCCAGAGTAAAGATGGTAATGTAACTTTAAGATTTAAAACCAAGGATATTTCTAGAATTACAGATTCTTCTTCTAGATTAACTAGATCTGTATCCTCTTATATTTCACCAGTAGATTATATTGTTGATATTCCCTCGAGAGCATCGACTTCTAAGATTAGAGAAATGAATTTCGATAAGATTGTTATAGATAAAAATAATATTTCTAAGGGTGAAGATCGTTTTAGTGATCCTACAGATTCCGAAATGAATTTTTCAACAGGTTTACATGGATAGTAGAAAAATTGATTTTAGTCCAGGGTCTCTGGTAAGAAAAAAGATTTCCAGTCCAAAATGGAAAGAATTTAGAGATTGGTTTTTCTCTGCTTTTAATAAAGATGAAAGAGATTATTTTTCTAAAGATTTTTACAAAGATCTAGAAAGAGATAATACTTTATTGCCATTTGTCCCATGGTTCATGATTAAATATGTGGGATATTACTTATCTGTTATGGAACATGAATATCATTTAACTACAGGAGATATAATGATTTCTTCTTTACCACCGACTCAATCTTTTGATATAAATAAAGATGGTAAAACTATAAATTTTACTGCTTTTTCAAAATTATTTGAAAATAAAGGAGCTTTAGTAAATTGTGAGCATGTAAACTTGATTCTTAAACAACAAATTATGCAAATTATTATTTAAATGTATTAGGAGAACATGTTATGGCATTACATAAGAACTTAGACAATTATTTAAAACAAACACAGATTTTACAAGAAAAAATAGAAGCTTTTCATAAACAAAAACAAGAATTAAAAACTGTTAAAAGTACTTTACAACCTCCACCAGAAATAAAAAATTTTAAAACAGATTCTACTGAAGAAATTGAACAACTTTTAAAAGAAAAATTAAAGAATATTAATTTTAGTTCAAATGTTACAGGAATAAATTTACAGCCTCAACCAGTTTTATCTGCAAAACAGGAAGATTTTATTACTCAAAATGTTTCGAAAGATTTTCTAAATAAAATAAATACTAAATGGGCTGATAAACCGATTCAAAAAATGTATTATTACAATAGACCAACCCTCATGGATGTTTTAAATGAAGAAAGGGATATGATTTTTAATAATAGTTACAGTAGCAAAGAAATTTATGAGTGGAATATTGATGGATTTAATGATAAACAGATTTTTACTACTGTGCATAGAATGTTAATGTATAGTACTATTTGTAAGATTAATAAAAATCAGGATCGTGATATTGCGGCTATGATAGTAGCCGGTTTTACGGGCCAACTAAAAGGTTGGTGGGATAATTTTTTAAACCAAGAACAAAAGACTACAATTATGAATACTACTAGTGTTCGTAAAATTGAAGGTCAATTAGCCTATCAGACTGTGGACCAAACAAGTTCTTCTCAAGGGCAACAGAATGCTGTTTATACTTTGGTAACTACTATGGTAGAACATTTTTGTGGTAGATGGACGGATGAGGCAGAGACTATTAGAACAACTTTGCAAAATCTCAGATGCAGGCAATATCAGATTTTAGATGGTATAAGGATGTATTTTTATGTAGAGTTATGGAATTACATGACTGTAGTCATGAACGTTTGAAGTCTAAATTTATTGATAGTTTACCTTTGATTTTTGCTGAAAGAGTCAGAAAACATTTACGAGGATCTAATAATAAGATTCCTTATGATTCACTTACTTATAGAAAGATTATTAGTGTTTGCACACAAGAGGGTTTAGTTGTTTGTAATGATATTAAAATGAATTATCATATCAAAAAGAATAGATTAAATGAAAGAAAGCAATTAGGAGAATTTTGTGATCAATTTGCCTTTGATATTCCAGGTTCTTCAAAAAGGAAAAAGATTTCCCGTTTAAAAGATGATAGGAAAAGTAAGCATAAGAGAAGTTTTAAATCTCGTCATAAAAAAGATTGGGATAGATTAAATAAGAAGAATTACAAAAAGAAAGGGAAGGAGGATTATAGAAAACGGATTCAATGTCATAAATGTGGAAAATTTTGTCATTATGCTAATGAGTGTAATACTCAGGAAGAGATTAAGAGTTTAGATTTAGATGAAAAAATAAAAGATTCTTTGTGTAAGATATTACTAAATTCTGATTCTAGTACTGAAATTTCTGATTCTACTTCGAGTGATTATAGTTCAGAAGAAAATTTGAGGATTTTACATGATGAAGAATTATATTCTGATTCTGATAGATCTTTTTCGGAAGACGAATGTGTTTGCAAGAAAGATGATATTTGTTTGTATGATTTAATTTCTAATTTTTAAGATATAAATAAAAATATGATTTATTAGGGCCACCAGTATTATTATGTGCAATCTCAACAGACCCTGTAGATGTTAAAATCATCTCAAAATGTAATCTAGTTTTATAAGTTTGCATTGGAAATAATGCATTATTTAAATATCTTTTCATGACAATTCAAGGATTATGTTTCCACTGAAAATCTTTGTGATCCACATATAATATAATCTCTTTTGTGGAATTTGTTTCAAAAATCTCATTATCAGTTTTCCCTGTAATGACAGCATAAGATTCTTCATTTTCTGGTTCAAAATCTTTAATCTGCTCCTCAACAGAGGTGGGTTTAATAGTAGCATTGCTACCCCCAGTAGTTCCAGCATTGCTGGCAATGAAATTTAGATACTTTTGATAATCTGCAAAAGAAAGTCTCATACTAGTATTACTAGTTGAAGATGAGGATCCCTCTTCAAGAAATCTATTTTGAGCAGGAATATGCCCCAAGGTCCGGAATCTATTTGGAGTATTTCCTCGACCTCTTCCTGAAGAGGCTCTTGGCCAGCTTGGCCTCATCATGCAAAACTAAATATTAAGTATTAACTAAATATTCCCTAGTGAGAAAATCTGGTAAACTATTGTCAATCCCTTTTTTATATTCTATTTCGAAATCAAACGGAGCTAGTAATGCTTGCCATCTTGCAAATATTTGTTTAGACACATTATGTTTAAAATCTTTGTTAAACATAAATTTAGCAGCTTGACAATCTGTCTTAATTAAAAACTTTTGATTATATAAATCTTTTTGAAATTTTAAAACACATTTAACAATGGCTAAAATTTCTTTTGCTACCGTTGCATAATTCTTTTGGCTGTCATTCCATTTTCCTGAATAAAATTGTATAATATAATCTTTTCTTTCAACAGGGGAAAATTGAGTCAAAATACCAGCATAACCTATGTCTGAAGCATCAGTTTCTACAGTCTTTTTCCAATCTGGATTAGCCAAAGTTAAAGAAGGAAGTTCTTTTACCTTGGTTTTTATCTTTTTAATTGCTTCAGTATGTAGATTATTCCAAGCAGGAGGGTTCTTTTTTAATCTTTCATATAAAATAGCAGTATCTTTTGATAAATCCT
Source organism: Nicotiana benthamiana (assembly GCA_034376525.1). Taxonomy (NCBI): domain Eukaryota; kingdom Viridiplantae; phylum Streptophyta; class Magnoliopsida; order Solanales; family Solanaceae; genus Nicotiana; species Nicotiana benthamiana. The sequence continues at coordinate 49,541,832 of CM067338.1, read as the reverse complement.
TTATAAATGGGGAAATATAATTTAGACTACCTAAAAATCTTTGTAATTGAATTTTATAAGTTATAACATGAGGAAATTTTGATGCAAATTCAATAGTTCTATTAATAGGTGTAATAGCTCCTTTTCCAATTTTATGTCCAAGAAATCTAATATTGCTTTGGAAAAGACACATTTTAGGTTTAGAAATAACCAATCCATTTTAAATAACTATTTTCTGAAATAATTCTAAATGTTTAAAATGTAATTCAATTTTTGTAGAGAATACCAGAATATCATCTATGCATACAATAATAAAATCTGTAAAAGGAATAAATATATTATTCATAATCTTTTGAAATTCTGATGGAGCATTTTTCAACCCAAAAGGCATAACATTCCATTCAAATTGTCCTATTGGAACATTAAAAGCAGTCTTATATCTGTCTTGTTCATTAATCTGTATCTGCCAATATCCTGATTTTAAATTGAATTTAGAAAAATTATGGCATCATGTAATCTATTCAATAAATCTTTTTATTAGGAATAGGATACCTAGTCCATTTTAAAACTTTATTAAGAGGTTTATAATTTATAACTAGTCTTGGTACACCTCTTTTTTGTTCTGCATGTTTATTAACATAAAGAGCAGTACATGACCAAGCATATATATATATATATATATATATATATATATATATATATATATATATATATATATATATATATATATATATATATATATATATATATATATATATATATATATATATATATATATATATATATATATATATATATATATATATATATATATATATATATATATATATATATATATATATATATATCTGTGTGTGTGTGCGCGCGCGCGCGCGCACAACTGCGGCCTCGAGCCCAAGTATATATATACATAACTGCGACCTCGGGTCCATAATGCATAAAGCATAAACTACGTATATATGTATATATATATATATATATATATATATATTGGGCCTAAGGCTGCAGTTTAATATTCAGATAAACAGGTTGTTCATCATTAAGAAGATAGAGTACTTACATCCTTTTTTCCTTTATTCAGTTCAATTATTAGTTATCATTTCGGTTACTAGTTATCAGTTCAGTTATCAGTTATCAAGTCTCAATTATTAGGTTAGTTTCAGTTTTACCATTTACAATTCTTTCTTTGAGTTGCTTTATATACCAGTGTAATTCAAATGTACTGACGTCCCTTTCGTTCGTGTCATGCATCTCAAGATGCAGGTAATGATTTACAGGTTGATGATTTAGAGCGCTAGGATTCTCGTATCAACTATTTGTTTATCCCAAGTTCTTTAGGGGCATTATCATTACTACAGTCTTCAGTATTTACAAACAGTCAGTGTGTCCAGTACTCAAATAGAGGCTTCATAGACTAGAGAAATAGCTAGACAGAGTCGCAGGCTTTTCATATTAAACTACGTTGGCAACAAATATCTTTCAAAATTGCATTAATACTTGTGCACTTTAATTTTATCATTCAGACTTTCAACATACAAACATGTGTTTGTTTATCTTCCGCATTTAGTATGTTATGATATCACATGTTGATTTAGCCAGCTAGTTGGTTCTCTCGATCATATATAGTCATGCACAGAGTTTTGTGTAACGTCCAGGCCCAAGTTCGGGGCGTGACAGTTTTAATACTTGTGTGCATGATTGGTTTGGAGCCCCGAGGGCTCAGGTGAGTTTCAGATAGACTATGGAGTGATTTGAACTTGGAAAAACTTTTCTGGTGTAATTTGATTTAGCCAGCTAGTTGGTTCTCTCGGTCATATATAGTCATGCACAGAGTTTCGTGTAACGTCCAGGCCCAAGTTCGGGGCGTGACAGTTTTAATACTTGTGTGCATGATTGGTTTGGAGCCCCGAGGGCTCAGGTGAGTTTCAGATAGACTATGGAGTGATTTGAACTTGGAAAAACTTTTCTGGTGTAATTGAGCAGGTTGCAGGCCTCTGACCTCACATTTGCAAGATCAGGCATCAAAATTACTACCTCTGAGGGCTCTGCATTTGCGAGCTAATTATCGTATTTGCAAGAAGAAGCTGGGCCAGCAGTGTTCGCAATTACAAACTTTCCTTCGCATTTGTGAAGGGAGTCTATGAATGGAAGGGATCGCAATTGTGATCAATTAGTTGCAATTCCGGAAGGTCAGGCTTGTATTTGCGGGACTTCTTCGCATTTGCGATGAAAGTAAGAATGGCATTATAATCTATATCTCCTGCCACAACCTAGAATGGGGTATCCTCTGTTACCCCTTAAGCATTGGTCACCAACATTACTTCCCCACGAGTCATCTCACTAGAGTTGTTGAACTCCAAGAGAAGTCGTACTTTTAGAATGATCCGACCGGTGATCTTCATTTATTCAACCATTTGTGACTGGATGATGTTGGATAAACTTCCTGGGTCAATTAAAATGCTTCTCCCATCTATATATAGAATTCATAGAGTAATTACCAGGGCGTCATTGAGTGGCATGGTCAATCCGTCCACATCATTGTCGTCGAATATTATGCTCTCCACAGTTAGTGTCTCTGAGTGTGCTTCTCGTGAGAAATAGATGTTTTTGTAAATTTCTTTGATGCCGTGAAGCTCTCTCTGTTTTCTTCTCTTCCAAAGATAACATGACGATCCTATTAGGAGTCAAAACTTTCTATGGCTACTCATTGTTCCAATTTTTCATATATGGTAACTTAGCCTTTTCATTGAAGAGTTTCGTTAAGTATCCCTCCTTGAGAAAATAATAGACTTTGCATCAAAGGATTCTGCAGTCCAAATTCTTGTAAACGTAATCATTATGGAATTCGCACTAGAATTCCAAGATTTGCTTGCTCGGATTAGAATTCATCTCTTTCGACCATTTTACTTTGTCCCTCATATCCTTGTGTGTTGCTTCTAACTCCGTCATGTCCATATTAGAGCTATAATTGGTGATCTTTGGCCTGGAGTGATAATCGCTGACTCTAGGCATCTCTGGTTCTTTCCCAGGCTGGTGCATGGGTGGCTCATTTCTTCTCGAAATCTTGTCATCAAGTGTGTTCCTTTGTCATTGGCTAATATCATGTGGTATGGGTATAGGGCACGGTTCGTATCATATTCTAGAATCCTAACACCTAAGTTCATCTTGTCTGCAAGTTCCTCCTAGTCGACGATCATATTCGTGGGTATCTCTCACTTTGAATCAGGTAAGAATCGAGATGTCTTCTTCTATCTTAGCTTTATGTTTTATTGGTGGTATACATTAGTACATGTCTTGGCGAGGAATTCGCGGAGGCTTTCCTTCATTCTTCGGGAGGTCTCTGAATTTTTAGGGTGCGGATTCCTGGTGAATGTTATAGGCACCCAATTATTTTCAACCTCCAGGAGCGACATTCTTTCTCTCTAGAACCGGCCAATGAAGTCCTGAAGTGACTTTTTCCTCCTGTATATAATCTAGAAGATATATTTCACTTGTTTTTCAACCTTTTGCGCTCATGAATGGGCTTTAATGAAAGCATATGCAAGTCCTGGAAAAGAACTATTAGAATATTTGGGTAAATGAGAATATCAGGTTAGAGATCCTTTTGTAAGTGTCTCCCCGTATCTTTTTATGAGCATCAATCTGATCTCTTCCATCGTGAGGTCTTTCTCTATGATTCCACTTGTATACTCTATGATGATCACGAGAATCCCATTTACCGTCATATTTTGGAATATCGGGCATTTTGAATTTTTTCGGATCAGTACAGGGGGCAGTATTGGCCTTCCACGACTACAATGAATACCTGTTCACACCAATCCCTTTGACGATTAGTGGCACTCCTAGAATTTGTTAAATCCTTTTTATTTTGTTCCTTGAACTTCCTCTGTAAGGTTAGAATAGTATATTGACATTCATTAGTTAAATCCATACCTGAGCATCCGGCTCTGTCTTCTCCTAGAAGCTCTCGAGTTTCTGTAAAGGTCATTTTGGAGTTGGGAGTTCCATCAGCAACATTTGTTCTGGGAGGTGGGTTTTGTGTCATTACCGTTGTTCCACTGGTCCGATTCTATACATTCAAGGCGTCTCCAATTTGAGCGTTCAACTTCTGTTCTTCTGACATAAAATTGTGCGCTTTCTTCTCCAACCCTCGGATATTAGGATAGTCTCTACTGGATCTAGCAGGCAACTCATTTTGCCCGTAAGTGGGCGTAGTTCCGGTAGACCGTTCATCCGGAGTTCTAGCTCCTTCAGATCGTTTGATCATTTGTCCAATTAGGGGAATATTGAGTTGCTCATTGGATCCTCGAATGATGTTCTCCTTCAACAAACACTGAAAAAGTAAAGTTAAACGAGAATGTAGACATAATAGAGTATGTCATCAAACTTTAAATTTTCAAGGGCACACATTGGGCGCCAACTATTTGACCCAAAAACTTATTTTTAGATTAAAAATTAAATTTGTATTTTTCAAGGACCACTAGAAATTTTTTTGATTCAAAATGGTTGCACATAATGAGTAAAGACACAAGAAATAATGAAATAGGTCAAAAATGATGCAACAGAGAAAATTCTTCTCTATTTCCAATCCTGACCGGTCTCCGATCGCAACTATGATTGATATACAAGGTTTAGTCAGGAAAAGGCTTGCAAAAGATGATGTTTGAGAGAGAGTTTTCCTTTTAATTTTCGATACCCCTTCTTTGGAGCGTTAGGGCGGGGTTTTTATAGTGGATGGAAGAGAACCACCATTCCGAATTTTGAGCCAACACGCTAGTCGATTAGGTAGTGGGGAGCAGGATCATTAATAATAGCTTCCGTTTCGGAATAACCTAGATATCCACTATCTCTGGTTAAGGTTGACCGAGTCTCCGAATTCATTCTTCCACTTTCCAAATACTTGTCCCTTCGATTACCACAATCTCAGAACCTTCTAGTCATGACCCCAATTTCCCTCCCTCGGAAGTCATGATGGCGCCTACTAGTGAAAGCTATGCAAGCCGGCCATTTGGATCGTTTACCTTATTCCCATTATTAATCCCTTTTCAATTAATAACCAACATTCTAAAAACAAAGTAATTTAATAAGTAGAAGAGTGAAATGTAATATTTAATAAAGATGCCAATACCATTTCATGCATAAACTACTCAAAACTGGTGTCACAATTCCACAGACTGTGTAGGAATACTACAAATAAAGGTCTGAAAGATTTATTACAATATTGTCTCTGAAATACATAAAATAAACGGGATACGAGGATAGGAGAAGATGCCAAGACTTGTGGACGCCTTCAGGACTACCTCGGAATATCCGAATGGACCGAAGGTAGCAACCCAAAACTATGGTCTGTATGCTCTAGTACAGGGATCTGCACACAGTGCAGAGTGTAGTAACAGCACAACCGACCCCATGTGCTGGCAAGTGCCTAGCCTAAACTCGGGGAAGTAGTGACGAACCTAAGACCAGACTACCAAATAAACATGTGCATTTAATCATATATAGCATAAAGTAAAAGCAGAAAATGAACGTTAAGAATGGGAGCGGGAAAATGCTGTAGGGAACATCAAATAATAACAGAAGAACAACAGATAAATATATAGATCACCATAGTTCAATTACAACTAAAAAGTAGAGATAAAGGACAAGTGCACGGCTTCACCCTTTGTGTTTTTACTCTTATCCTCACCATAAGAATCAATAAAATATGCACGGCATCACCCTTCATGCTTTTACTCTCGTTCTCATCATAGAAATCAATATAATTGGCACGAAATTGTACATCATGCAGCACGGCATCACCCTTCGTGCTTTTATCTCACAATATTGGCACGACATTATTCTTCGTGCATTAACAGTCTCAAAATCATGCACGACATCACCCTTCATGATTTAACACTCTCTCACAAAAATAATACATGGTATCACGAACAACAAGCACAGAATCCATAGAAGGAACCTCAGCACTAGAATCACGAACATATGACAAATAGGACAAACACCCCTTCTTGACCATATGTCGAGCCTTCATATATGAAATAACACTATGGGTAGAATGACCAATAGTCCCTCTCCACTCTAAACGAGGCAACCCCGGCAAAGCTAAGGTCACAGTCTTGGCATGATAATCCAAGATAGCATGGTAAGGTGATAACCAGTCCATCCCCAGTATGACATCAAACTCAACTATGTCCAAAAGTAACAAATCTACTCGAGTATGAACACCCCTAATCACAACTATATAGGAATGATGGACACGATGTACCATAATAGAATCACCCACCGGTGTAGACACATATGCATAAGCAGTCAAAGAATCACTAGGCATGATAAGATACGGTGCAAAAGAAGATGACACATAGGAGTATGTAGACCCTGGATCAAACAGAACTGAAGCATCTCTACTATAAACCAGAACAGTACCTGTGATAACCGCATCGAAAGCCTCAACCTCAGGCTTGGCTGGAAGAGCATAACATCAGGGCGGGGCCCCACCACCCTGAACTACATCTCTGGGACGGCCTGTTGCTAGCTGACTTCCACCTCTAATGGCTTGACCTCCACCTCTAATACCTCTACCTCATCCTCTAGCACCTCTATCTCCACCTCTATCTGGCTGAGTGGGCTGTGGAACACTCGGCGCCTGAACCATGGCACGAGAACCCTGATGCTGAGAGCTGATCGATGCTCGAGGGAAAAATCTAGCAATATGGCCCATATCACCACAAGTATAACAAGCCCTCAGCTGGTGAGACTACTGACCCTGACAACCTGAAGGACCACCCCGAAAACTCTGGAGCGGCGGTGCACTATAGGAGCTGGTAGTGCACTGTAGGACTGCTGATCAAAATACTGCACATGGGAACCATGGCCACCTGAAGCACCATGAGAAACCTGAAGTGCTGACTGAAAAGGCCTAGGAGGATGGCCTCCACTATACAAATCCCTTCCTCCAGATGTGGCGCCACTGAATCTGCCTAAATGACGAAGCCTCTTATTAGACCCCTGACCACCTCCCTACGATAGAACCATCTCAACTCTCCTGTCCACATTAGCCGCCTCCTGAAAATAAATCTCACTTCCCGTCTCCTTAGCCATCTGAAGTGGAATAGGCTAAATGAGTACCTCAATAAACCTTATCACTCTCTCTCTCTCTCTCTCTCTGTCTCTCTCTCTCTCTCTCTCTCTCTCTCTCTCTCTCTCTCGGTGGGAAGTATAAGAAGAGCATGACAAGCCAAATCAATAAACATGGTCTTGTACTGATTAATAGTCATAGATACCTGTTGCAGGTGCTCAAACTGCCTCCGATAGATCTTTCTCTGAGTGACAGGTAGAAACTTCTCTAGAAACAGCTGAGTAAACTGATCCCAGATCAAAACTGGTGACCCAACTGGTCTAGACAAACAATAATCTCTCCACCAAGTCTTGGCGGATCTAGATAAGTGAAAAGTATCAAAGTCGACCCCATTGGTCTCCACTATCCCCATATTCCTAAGTACCTCATGAAACCTGTCTAAATAATCCTGGGGATCCCTAGAAAATGCACCGCTGAAAGTGGTAGTGAAGAGCTTGGTGAACCTATCTAATCTACACAAATCAACAAACATAGCTGCTCCATCACTAGTCTGAGCTACCACACCCGGTTGAACTACTCTAACTAGCTGAACTACTGGAGCCCAAAGCTGGGGAGCCATCTACTCTGAAGTGCGGGTAGCAGGAGTCTGGTCTCCTTCTCCAGCCTAAGAGACGACTGATGCTACCGGAAGTAAGCCTGCCCAGGTGAACTCTCTGTAAGGCTCACTAGACAGACCAGAGCATCCTAGAGAACTAGGGTAGAAATGAACCCCATTGGGACCTGAGCAGGGCCTATTGGGACTACCTGGGTCGGAACCTTGTCATCAAGCTTAACCTGAGGCTCCGCCGCTGGTGCTGCTGCTCTAGGCTGAGCTTTGCTCTGCCTAGGCCTCTAGCACGGCCTCGCCCTCTGCCCCTCATAGGACTGCTGATGGGGGCTCGGGTTGTTGATTAGTGGATGAAGAAGCGCGTGTTCTCGCCATCTGCAAAAGATTATAGTAGAAATTCGATTAGCATTGAGAAACCAAACTGCATGACAGGAAAGAATAGATGTGAAGTTTTCCTAACTCTGTAGCCTTCGGGGGATAAAAATAGATATCTCCGTATCGATCCATCAAACTCTACTAAGCTTGTCTATGAATCGTGATACCTAAGTCACTTATAGCTCTGATACCAACTTGTCACGACCCAAATTTTCAATCCTCGGGAGTTGTGATGGTGCCTACTAATGAAAGCTAGGCAAACCGACCATTTGGATCATTTACCTTTTTTTTCCATTTTAATCCCTTTTCAATTAATAACCAACATTAGAAAAACAACGTAATTTAATAGGCGGAAGACTGAAATGTAATATTTAATAGAGATGCCAATACCATTCCATGCATAAACTACCTGATACTGGCGTCACGATTCCACAGACTGTCTAGGAATATTACAGATAAAGGTCCGAAATATTTATTACAACACTATCTCCGAAACACATATAAGAAATAGGATAAAAGGATAGGAGAAGATGCCAAGGCCTACGGATGCCTGCATGACTACCTCAGAATTTCATAATGGACCGAAGGCAGTAACCCAAAGCTATAGTCTGTATGCTCTAGTACCGAGATCCACATACAGTGCAACATGTAGTATCAACATAACCGATCTCATGTGTTGGTAAGTTCCTAGCCTAAACTCGGCGAAGTAATGACGAGGCTAGGACCAGACTACCAAATAAGCATGTGCAGTTAATCATATACAACGGAAAGTAAAACAGAAAATGAATAGTTTAGTATGGGAGGGGGAAACATACTACGGGGAACTTCAAATAATAACAGCAAAACAACAAATAAATATAAGGATCACCAAAAGTTCAATTACCAATAAAAAGCAGAGATAAAAGACAAGTGCACGGCATCACCGTTCGTACTTTTACTCTCATCATCACCATAAGAATCAATAAAATCTGCACGGCATCACCCTTCGTGCTTTTACTCTCATCCTCACCATAAGAATCAATAAAATATGCACGACATCACTCTTCGTGCTTTTACTCTCGTGTCCTCACCATAGAAATCAATATAATTGGCATGGAATTGTACATCGTGTGGCACAACATCACTCTTCATGCTTTTACCTCACAATATTGGCACGGTATCACCATTCGTGCATTAACACTCTCAAAATCATATACGGCATCACCCTTTGTGTTTTAACACTCTCTCACTAGAATAATACACGACATAACCATTCATACTATAACACTCTTCCTCACCCAAATAACAATCACAAAGAAATAAGAGCAAGGAAATCAACAAATTCACAATAAAATCCCAGCAAGGGAACAATAGTACAACAATCATACCCCAGCAAGGGAAACAATAACAAGACAATAATATCCCATCAAGGGAGACAACATTAAACAACAACATCCCGGCAAGGGAGACAATATCGTAATCCTCTTTTCTTTTTCACAATTACTTCACAAATCAATTCACAAATCAATTCACAATTTGAGCCAATGCTCTATGAGGTACAATTGTAAATTATACTTCCTCAAATCGTTTTACAACTTGAACCAATGCTCTACAATGTTCAACAATTAAATTCTCAATTTGAGCCAACGCTCTACAATGTTCAATTAACAATAATACTTCCACAAGTCATATTTCTCAATATATATCATCATATAAAGCATGAATAATACGACATGGAGTCACATTAATCACAGTATAAGACTCACAGGTATGCTTGATACCAACGTATAGATACTCGTCACCATGCCTATACATACTCAACAATTAGCACATAGAAAATAAGACTCAACTGCTAATCCCTCAAGTTAAGTTTAGACCAAATACTTACATCGATGTTACGAACACAATTCAAGACTCAACTACCGCTTTATCTCCCGTTTCCACCACTAACTCACATGTATCTAGCCACAATTTACTTAGCAATATCAATAAATGCTGAATAAATCAACTCGTAATGCATGAGAATAGGTTTTATGAAGTATTCTCCAAAAAGTCAAAAATAAACCCCGGGCCCGCTTGGTCTAGACTCGAAATTTGGACCAAAATCGATCACCCATTCACCCTCGAGTCTGGATATATAATTAATTTTGAAATCTGACCTCAATTAAAGTCTAAATCCTCAAATTTCAATATTCTTAGGTTTACCCAAAATTTCTAATCCTCCCATGAAAATCCTAGATTCTAGGGTGAAATATTGTTAAAAGAAGTTAAAGAGTGAAAGAAATAAGTTAGAAATCACTTACTAGTATTTTGGAAGAACAAAGAGTGTTTGGAAAACCACCTCTTATGTCTTATGATTTTGAAAAGTGAAAAATAACTGAAAAGTCCGTTTAAATATACCCCTCTCAGACCCTTTCCACGGACCGCATAAAAAGGACTGCGACCGTGGAGCTCCACCACAGGTATGGCCTTGCCCCGCCGCGGACCGCATAATTCCCTCTCGGTTGCGAAGTCCCTACCGCGGCCGCGAAGGTTTCTCTGCGGAGCAGCGCAACCTGACTACGGAGATATGCAACTTTCTCCGAACCTACAACTTTTTCGAAGTATAAAAACATCCCGGAACCTATTCGAAACTCACCCGAGCCCTCGGGGCTCCAAACCAAACATACATACAAACTCAAAAATATCATATGGACTTACTCGTGCGATTAAATCGCTAAATTAACACCTTTAACAACGAATTTACCATCAAAATCAAGGCAAAATCTCTTGAACTCTCAAGACCCCTTTTTAACAACCGAGGGTCCGTTTCACGTCATTTCAAGTCCGTTTCTTACTAAATTTTACGGGCTCAACTCACATACTACAAACGACCTGTGCCGGGTTCCAGAACCAGAATACAGACTCGATACTATCAAATTTCAATACATTCAAATTTCCAAAATCTCTTTTAATTTCAGAAAATAATTTTCTTTAAAAATTTATTTTTCGAACTTGGGACCTCGAAATTCGGTTGCGGGCATATGCCCAAGTCCCAAATTTTCCTACGGACCCTCCGAGACTGTCAAAGCACGGGTCCGGGTCCGTTTATCCAAAATATAGATCGAAGTCAACTCAAATTCATTTTAAAAGTAAAATTTAATATTTTTCACAGATTTTCACAAAATAACTTTCTATATATACGTCCAGATTGTGTATATATATCAATGTGAGATAAAAAGGAGTTTTAAGGCTCCGGGACACTCAAATTTATTAGCAACACAAGTGATCACCAGGTCTATCACACTTCCGAACTCGGCAATGGTCCCATCACTTAGATTTTTAGATCCTAATTGCCACGTGGGACTGTTTTATCACGCTACTATGAGAAGATAATTTTTACCCATACAAGCACAGATGCACAGGTGAATACTGGTGGTTGTATTTTGGTCGTCTTATTTGATACTAACTGATAACCAAATCTCAGTCCCAATTCGCAATATTGTCGAATAGGCACGTGATGATCATGAACGTACAAAAGTTGTGCGTTAGCCACCCTAACAACTACTGTAGCAGCACGTCGGTCTATATGTGCCTATTCCTCAGTACCTCTCGTGATTCCTCCTCTTTCTTAGCCGCCGAAAACCCTTGAAATCCTCTAACCCATCAATCCTCAACACTTCGTCGTTTCTATGTGCTAATATTTCATAAAATGTTTTTCTTTTCTTGGATATATATATATATATATATATATATATATATATATATATATATATATATATATATATATAAAAGACTTTCTCTAACTGGACTTATGATTCTTGTTGTTTTCTGATTGATTCTTTGATTGGTTAGTTTTATTTTCCGAGTTGCAAATAATAATGGCGCGGAACAAAGACGGGGATAACGAGGAAGATGATGAGTTTTTCTGGGAAGAATCAGATGATAATCTTGAAGCTGGTCATATTAATACAGAGGAAAACATGACAGAAGATGATGAACATGAAGAAGGAGAAGGGAGGCCTTCTCGTTCCTCTTCTTTAGTTTCTCAACAATGGCCAAAGAGTGTCAGGTCAGTAAGACTCTACTCTTGCATATACATGTTCCTGAACAAAATCAATTTCTGTATATGTACTCTGCGTTTCTCCCAGTTTCAATGAAACAACACGATGCTTTCAATTATGGCTGCCAGTGTGCTAGTATCTAGAATATAGACAAACCTTGATGTGGTTGAGATGCATTGCGATAACCTTGCTGTTGGAGACGTAATTAAGTAAATAAATGTACTCTATCTAATAGGTTAAGGTTTTAGAATGTCATACAATTCAACATGGTATTAGAGCATGAAAAAGTACAGAGTTCAAGTGTCGGCGCCATCTAGTATAAGAAAGAATCTCTTCGTGCTTGGCTTATAAAAGTAATCAGGTGAAGGGACGTGGTAAATACATTATTAAGTAAATAAATGTATACGAGGCTTTCACTCAATTCAACACTCGTATGGACCATATTATCTTGTCCCTCCATGTGACGAGCTATCAGTAGTCATTAGTGCTCTGAATGACAAACTATTTGTAGTTCGGTACAATCATGGAGCTTTCACTTATACAGGAATAGAAATTTTATACATCCTTGGTGATGTAACCATGAGGCGAGATCTGTAAGTTATGGTTACTAGCACATTTAATCTTCAGAAATTAGCCAAATTTAGGGGTTTCAGTGGGACAGGTAGCAATATTCAAGGGAAAATCCAATAGGACTATGATTTTACTCTTCTCAGAGCTTTTAGCCGACTCTACTCCCTCTCTCTCTGTGGAATATTTTTCTTCTCTGTTACACTGAAATCCTCAATTGATGGACTTTATTAGCTCATTTGCTGTTATTTTATCACCTTTCCATGAACGCTTGCAAGGGGATGAGAAGTTTTTTATGGTCGTTTGGGGGGACGAACCGAGGTAGTAAATGGAGGGCATAAGTAGTATTTTGGCTCCTTGTAAGCTGCCCGAAGTGCTAACCCAATTCCTCTAGGGAAATAGAAGGTTAAATGTGTTGATACAGAGCTATTAACATCAATATCTTCTTGAAATTTATTTAATATAAGTATATGTAAACCTGAAGTATTCAATGTTGTGATGATTTTTACAAATGATGTAATTGTAGTAGCTTAGGTATTCATTGAACTGTTTTCTATGAATTTCCAACTAATTAGAAGATATGTGCTATGTTCCATTTTTTTGCCATGGGAAGGTAAAAGATCAAGTATTGATATTTACAAAATGTTTTACAGCTTACAAAAGTTAGTTTTCAAATTTTATATGCCTCCTTATTGTCACTATGTTTATGTATGAGTTATTTCATATTTGTATTGTTGGAACTGAGCCGTGGACTGTTGTGAAGTACTTCAGTGCAACCATAGTGAATTGCAGAAAGGCTCCTGAGTAGGACTTGTCGCATGAGTTGGAGTTAACACTCCAAGGTGTTTCCTAGTGGTTGTGACATTCTTAAGTTTGGCTTAGGCTAAGGTTTTATACAGTGGGAAATTTGAAGATAAATTGATTCTGGTCTTTGTATTGCTCTGGGATGTTGCCAGGCAGAAATGAAATTTGGAAAAAGTGAAAGAGAACAGACTACGACCTCAATCAAAATATTTAGGTTATCGTGTTAAGCTATTGATGGATGCACCTTTTTTCCGTTCATATGGCTACTGCTTGTACTAGAATTAGAATTCATATGGTTACTTCAGGTGACATCAATTGCAGGCAGAATTTATGATTGATGGATTACAGGCACATGTTTATCTATTTTCAACTCTTTTGAAACTATTCGGCGCTTAATTTTCTTCTGTTTTCCATTTCCCATTCTTTCTTTCAGGGAGTCTATTGATATTTACACAATTGCTGCATCACCAAACTTTGGATCCTTTCAGCCTGTAGCCAGCTTTAAGTATTCGACTTCTGATATCTCTAGTCAAAATAACTTGGTTTGGAGTGTAAAGACCCCTTTGCTGTCTATTGATGGGAAGAGTCACCAAAAAGGTGAACTTGATGTGCCCTGGAGATCACAAGTTTCATGGCCAGAAAAGGTTTCATCACGTATGATCACGGGAGAACTTCCAATTAGCCACGGATGTAGCCTTGTTCAAACTATATTTAATGGTTAGAACCTCACTGTAATCTTCTGGGAATGCAAAATCCTTTGTTTCTGGATGGTTATTCTATCTGCAATTTCTGATCAAGATTTGGGCTCAGAGAAGCACATGAGAGGATATAGAGTTAACAATAGAACAAGGTTAAAAGATGAAGAGAAATGGAAAAAGCAAAAATCAATGAAATAAAAAGTTTACTCTTAGTGGGAACGGTCTATTCCTTTGCGTCATTTGCAGCACCTGTTATCAATATAGTGGTTTTCTTCTTTAATTTTTTGGTCATGATTACATTCCAGTGATTCTTTGCTTAGTTGAATTGTTTTTATTTTATGGAATTTCAAGGGCTTCTCATGCTATGTATCAGGGACAAATGTCATGGCTGGAGTTGGACTTCTTTCTACACCTTATACGGTGAAACAAGCAGGCTGGGCAAGCATGGCAGTGCTTGTTCTTTTTGCATTAGTCTGTTGTTATACTGCTTGTCTTATGCGATATTGCTTTGAAAGCAAAGAGGGAATTACATCGTTTGCGGACATGGGAGAAGCTGCATTTGGAAAATATGGACGTATTCTAGTATCTGTAAGTTCATTAATTCAGATTTGCGCCAAATTATAGGCTAGTGGGCTAAGGAGATATTTGGTTATTATGTCAAAGACCATGAGGTTTGTATTATTTCATTTGATATATACAGTTAATTACCTAGTTATATGCCAGTTGGCTAGGGGGTCTATTTAGCTACTATGTCAAAGACCATGATATCTCTTTTCTTTCATTTAATTTAAACATGGTGGCTTACTAGCCCGACAAAATGTTTGCTACTCTCAGCAATTATAGCCTGTATTAATATGCATTTTCTTTGCTTTTTAAGAAAATCACCTGACAAGTCCTCAAAAGTCGCAACTATAAGTAATCGTCTGAGATTGCTTCGACTAATGATCTGAGGGCATAAAGAATCTTGGCCATTTCGGGTGATTGACATAAGAAGGAAGGGAAAGAACAAAAACAAAGAAAAATAAAACAAGTCAATGAAGTGGAAAGGATTAAATATGTGGAGTAAGAATTATATATAGACAATAATGAGAAGGTGGTTTCTAAACTACTGCATTTTAACCCTGTGGTTTTCTTGGTTTGGTGCAGATTATTTTGTACATGGAGCTATATGTAAGAGATGCACTCCTCAGCTGGATTTGCAGATTGTTTGGTCTCGTTTGACATTGCTCAATTCCTAATAAGTCTTTCTTGACTTGCAGTCCTCTTGTGTAGAATTTATCATACTTGATGGAGATAATCTCACGCGGCTATACCCTGGAGCACACATTAACTTGTTTGGTTCTCGATTGGACTCCATGCACTTGTTTGCAATCATTAGTGTTCTCATCATTCTGCCCACAGTTTGGTTGAAAGATTTACGATTGATCTCTTACCTTTCAGGTTTCCAAATAGTTCTGCAGCTGCTACCCATTTTTAGTTCTTTATCAGATCATACTACTACTTACTACATTGCCCTTTTTTGCAGTCGGAGGTCTCATTTCGACAGCTCTCGTGGTCGTATGTCTTTTGTTAGTTGGGACAGTAGATCAAATTGGATTTCGTCAGACGGCTCCAGTAGTAAATTGGAGTGGTATTCCATTTGCAATAGGTGTCTATGGTTATTGCTATTCAGGGCACTCTGTTTTCCCAAATATCTATCAATCCATGGCTGACAAAACCAAATTTACAACAGCAGTCATTGTGTGGTAATGAGGGCTTTTTGATTTTTATTGATCACTTTTTTTTTGCACAGCTAGTATAATGTTTGGTTTTGGGCATTGTGCAGCTTTACTTTGTGTATTCTCTTATACGGTGGTGCTGCAATCATGGGATTTCTTATGTTTGGTCAATCTACGCAATCACAGATTACTCTGAATTTGCCAAAACATGCTTTTGTTTCTAATGTTGCATTATGGACGACAGTGAGTTTTGTTTGCTCTCCTCCCTTAGAGCTGTCATTATCATTTTATATTTAATTTATTTCATTTCATTTGCAGGTAGTTACTCCAATTACCAAATATCCTTTTATGAGATTAAGTTTTCTTTTAAGAAGCTTTTTCGATGTTGTGAATGTTCTTATCAATTTCTAGTTGAGTTCCTTAACTTTTCACAAATATTCCTTGTTACTGAACCCGTTAGCTAGAAGTATTGAGGAGTTGCTTCCTGCAGCTTTGGCTACTAGTTACTGGTTTTTCATTGTCCTAAGGACAGCATTGGTTATATCTACACTTTGTGTTGCATTTCTTCTTCCCTTTTTTAGTAAGTTATTTTAAACCGTTTAATCTTCTTTCTTGTTCATTGATTCAGACTGCACTATTCGTAATCAATTTTGTAATTGTTATGTTTCATTTAGCTGTCTGTTGACACATAAGGGCACATGGCTGCTTATGTGCTGCTTGTGGTAGTTGACCAGTTTATCTCTTCTTATTATATCAAAAAGTACAGCGTACTCTGATTTTCTTTGAACCCGAATATCACACAATATACAATCTATGAATCAAAAGGGGTTCTTGGAGCAGCGGTAAAGTTGTCACCACGTGGCCTATAGGTCAATGGTTCGGACTATGGAATCAGTCATTAACGCTTGTGTTATGATAGACAATCTACATTACACCCCTGGGGTGCGGCACTCCCCAAACACTACGTGAACACGAGACACTTTGTGTACTAGGATGCCCTTTATACAATGAAGAACAGAATATTGTGTCATATTCTATTACTCCTAGGAATCATAAAATGATTCTCTAATGCAGAATACTTAAAGGAGAAATCTTAAAAGTAAAGATCAACTTTGGTTTCTTGAATGGCCTAGGGTTGTTTGAACGTTTCACTTTGATATTTTATTTCCATCTTCTATGCTTTAGTATGGTAGATTGCTTCTTATGAAGATTCTTTTCCTGCTTACATGCCTACTGTTTTCCATATTATATTCTTATGCGGCAGCTAATATGAATTTTTAGATTATGCTCAGATTGGTTTCCCTGGCCTATTATTAAAGTTGTTGCTGCAAATGTACCCATCAACACATTTTGGTTTCTTTTTCTTTGAATTCTATCGACCTTAGTTTATGTATCCTGATACAATGGAGAATTAATTTATTGAGATTTTGAAATTTGACTATTTATTTAGTACATGGCTATTTCTGAAGTAATAATTGATAAAATTTTGATGATGGTGGTTTTTCTAAAAATGGAGCAGTTAGGAGTTTTGGAATCCCTCCGTGAAGTTGGCCTATTGCAGCTAAATTGGATATGTCCTATTAAATGTATATGTTATACCACTAGAGTATGTTTCATGAGTGACGTTTGGTGTGGAAGATGTATAGAACTTTTGAATTCATTTTTCATCCGTTCTACTATATCTTTTTATGGCTAGATTATACTGAAACGTCCTTCTCAAAATGCAGGTATTGTGATGGCTCTAATAGGTTCCCTTTTTAGTGTACTCATGGTAAGTATTGTAAACTTGGAACTCTCCCCCACCCCCACCCTCCCCCTCCCCCTCTCTCTCTAGCGAACTGGTCAGTCATCTATATATGTAAGTGATAACTTTGCTGCTCGAGTGGTTTGATACTTCTAAAGCATTGAATATTTGTTAAGATGTAACTTCCCTTTGGCTAAGTTGTAATCCCTCCGTTTCAGTTTATGTGAACCGATTTCCTTTTTGGTCCGTTCTAAAAAAAATGACACATTTCTATATTTGGAAACAATTTAGCTTAAACTTACAATTATATCCTGTATGAGAAGCTTTTATAACCACACAAATACTCTGGACCCTTTTTTGACTTGTTTACTATCACAAATGCAAAAAATCTTTATTTTTTCTTAAAATTCGTGCCCAGTCAAACATGTTCACATAAATTAAAACGGATGGAGTATTTCAAATGGCCTTCCTTTCTGAACATGCCCATTGAGGATGGGAGTTATTCTGTTGACTAAGGATGCTTGTTATCTTGCTATATTTAGAAGGCAAAATAATCTCCGCGTCACTTAAACGTGCACCAGTTTGCCATTCCGGTATATAAACTTAGATTTTTTTCATTTTAGCACTCTTACTTGATGAAATGAATATTATAAACCACTTTGATCGTTGACCATACTTGTGTGGAGGAGGTGTAGCTGACATGGATATAATGCGTGCACATCACTGCTGTAAGGTGCTTAAATATAGTAATTTTTTTTTATCTTTTATCATCACTTCTCTTACTTCCTTCCTTTTGTGCCTTCGATCCCCTAACTCCATCTTCTCTAATGCTGCTCCCTTCTCCTCCTCTTCTCAATGGAAAAGTTTTAAACTTATACCGGTATGACAAACAGGTACGAGTTTAGGTGGTCTGGAGGCCATTTTGCCTACTTAAAATGAGAAGCTAAGCTGGTGATGAATACTTTTCAAGGAAAAGACATAAGTTGCACCTTAAAGTTGTCAGAAAAAGTTAGTTACATACTTATCCTTTACGAGCGATCTAATACCTCCTTATTCTTGTCCGAAGTGAATTAATACCTCTTTGGGATATATACAACCAGTCGCATGGTGGATGGTGTTGCACACTCTCCCTATGTCTTTGCCACGTATTCTGTCATGACCCAAACCGAGAGGCCGTGACGGACACCCGGTACCTTACTCAACTGAGTACCAATATAACATATATTTCTTATTATATTATCATGAGTAGATGTGCCAGAAACCCCATCATAAGATAACAAGAATAAAATATAAGGGAATACTCAACATATGACAACCCAATATGGTATACAAGCTTATACATGTGACACACAGGCCAATAAGGCCGACATGACCATTTGTAAACTCAAAACATAGGCCGACAAGGCCATACAAGTATCCATAAACCTGACATCTGTCTACAAGCTTCTAAGAGTACATAAAATCACAAAGGTCGGGACAGGGCCTCCATACCAATCAATACATATTCAAATCATACTGATCAAATAGACAACTCCGGAGCAATTGGAGTGCACCAACACCTCCGCTAAGCTGATAACCTTCTAGGAAGATTGTCAACCTATCAATCGTGACCGGCAGGCATGAAATGCAGCGTCCCCAGGCAAAAGGGACGTCAGTACAAATAAAGTACCGAGTATGTAAGTTAGGAAATCATAAACAAGAACATTAATGTAAATAGAGATAAAGGAGATACAATCTGTAACATCTGAGTGCCTCTAGGGGATACTGACATGAAATGCATAATCCATATATATACATAAACTTTTAAAAAAACATATGCTTCTTTGGGTATCATCATAATCATATCGTACCCGCCTCAGAGAGGACTCGGTAAAAACGTACCCGGCCATCATAAGGTTCGGTAGAATCATACCCAACAACGTGGAGCTCGGTAAACCCAACTGATCAGTGGTTGCACAATAGGTGTCGTACCCGGTCGACTATAGTGTGGCTTGGTAGAGTAAAATAGATGCTATATATAATACATGCTAGCCTCATGGAATCACGTTCTAAACCTTTCGAAGTGACTTTAAGGTCGTTGAACCTTCGATTAACATTATGGACATTCATACCCTCAATATGAACCTCAGTAGGATTCAAGGATAATATACACTTGCTCAGAATAACTTTATAAGGAAAGAACAACACGGACAACCTTAGTTCCTAGGAGTAGATCCGTTATGAATTAGCGTAACGTTTATGTTCATGTCACTTTAGATCATGCCAAAAGAAAGAAATAAGTGACTTAACATACCTTAACCATGGTGAGTCCTTAATACCTCTAATCTAATCTTCAAGCAACTTAACTCAATCTACCATTGCAAGAGGAGATTCAAAATCAGTGTTGAATAAAGGCTAAGTTTGCAACTTAAACTTGTAGCTCGTTTATGTAAATTCGGGCAGCATCTCTCCTGTAATAAGAGCCTATTCCAAAACCATATACCAACAAAAATCACCAGAGAAATCCAGCAATACATAATTATGAATAACAAGACACCATAAAACAAGAAGAAGTCATAACTATTTTACAACGAGCGACAAGCTCCAATTGGAATCTGTATACCCCATATCATCCCTTATAGACTTTTTAATTTAACTTAATATTATCATTAACATGATAATGAAGTCATTCATCAATAATTCCAGCCATATACCATATATCCATAACAAAGTAAATGATCCACAACTCCAATTATTCTTAATTATTAATATACACTAGTTCATGACTAGTTCATGTCTAGTTCATCCATTTAACTTAACCAATGCCAAGATAACCTTAAGAGCCTGTAGGAACACATTATAATTACCTCTAACAGTAGATGCAAGTCGAAATCCATGTTAAATTTAGCTTCAACAGCCCAACACGCCCCAATCAATTCATACAGAAAACGACGACTATAGTAGTGTCCAACACCCCGAAAATATTATAAAGAATGACTAATCCGCCAGTTTACCATTATGTGGTGTTTCTCCACACCATTTATTCTCCAAAAACTCCATTAAATAGCAGAAATATATACAGCCCAAAAGCTACACGAAACAACCCACAAAACAGTCCATTACAAATCAAATAACTCGAACTCATAGCTTCCGATCACCGTCCCGTGACTTCTAAATATTATGAAATGAAGTAATCAACCTTACTTGATATTTAAGATCTTGAAACTAGAAATTAGGAACTTTTATCAACTTCAAAATACCTTCCAAAACTCAAATTACAAAGAAAATGAGAGGCTATATAGCGATACTTGCGTCGTGGGATCATTCTTGTGTTATTGCTTTTTGATTTCGTTCCCGGGATGATGTTATTGTTTGGAACCCTTGTAGAGAGCTTATGGGTGATGTTAGGGGTCTTATTTGGTCGTGCTCTCTGGAAATATGCAGAAAGAGACGAGATAAAGGAGATAATCTCCATTTTGTTGAAAAGTCAAAAGGTGCTACTTGGCACCATCTCATTGGCCCCTTTTCTAACACTTATATCTTTTTATTCGGATGTCGTATAACGAACGGTTAAAAGCGTTAGAAACAACATTCCAAGACCTTCAATTTGATATATAATATGTCCCAAAAAGACCTCATATAGAACACAAAATATATTACTTAAAAAGCTTCATTACAAGGTAAATCCTTAGTCGATTTTTCCACAACTTGAATCCGATTTTTCTCAAACTTTATAATTCATATCATATATAGTTATATCATGACTTTAAACTTATTTAAATCATGATAAACAAGTCTCATATTCAACTTTACTTGCGTAACACTTCGACAAACTTTCCTTGTCCTTGTAGAATGATTTCATCCTTTTTGAGCTTACATCAATTGATTCACGGCGTACTTTAAGGTACAAAAATATGGTTGTAACATATTCCCACATCAGATTCAATTTGAATTTTCCCTTTTTTTTTCTTTCTCTTATGTTTACTCCTTTTCCTTATCCTCTCTTTTTTAATTTTCGTCTCCTTCATTATATTTGTTGTCAAAATCTCTTCCCAAAGACTCCCTTCGTTCAGTACCATCCTTCACCCTGATATTTCAACTTGATAAATCAGTTTGCAAGTTAATTGTAATGATTTTTGGCATTGTAATACCCATAGAAAGGAGGTTGAGATGAGAGATATGAATCTGGCTAAGAGGTTGACGGAGAAAATAGAAGCTTGCCGGAGAAACCTTTATGGCGAACATCCGACAGGATAATATAGTTTAATTTGAGTTTCCCCTTGTTAATGCACTTTCGTGGGTTTTCCGTAGTCAACAACAACAATAACAAACTCAGTGTAATCTCACAAAGTGGGCTCTGGGAGAGTAGTGCGTATGCAGACCTTACCCCTACTTTGTGAAGGTAGAGAAACTATTTTTGATAAGACCCTCGGCTCAAGGAATGATGATAAAGAAGAAGTACCACTAATATGATAATGGAATAAGCAAAGCGAAAAAATATCTGGAAGTAAAAGCAAACTACGAATAAGGAAGTACAAGAATAATACTAATATAACTGGTATGGAAAAGCAATACGCTCAACTACCTACTAACCTTCTACCCTAATCCTTGACTTCCACACCCTCCTATTAAGAGTCATGTCGTTGGTAAGCTCAAGTTGTATCATGTTCTGCCTAATCACCTTCTCCCATTACTTCTTCAATCTGCCTCTACCTCTCCTCATGGTTACCGAGGCCAACCTCACCTCCTTAACAGGGCATTTGTGCCCGCCCTCTTCACATGTCCGGACTATCTCAACCTAACTTCCTACATTTTGTCTTCCACAGATGCACTCTCCCCTTGTCCAGGATATCTTCATTCCTAATTTTTTCTTATGGTATGCCTACATATCAATCTCAACATCTTCATTTTTTGCCACTTTCATTTCCTCGACATGTGATTTCTTGATTGGCCACCATTCTGCTGCATACAACAAGTTAGGTTTAACCACCACTCTATAGAACTTACCTTTTAAGTTCAGGTGGTAATTTCTCATCACACAGAACACATGAATTGAGCCTCTATTTCATCCATCCCGCGCTAATACAGTGCGTGACATCATCGGCTATCTCCTCATTATCTTGGATTACTGACCCAAGGTACTTGAAATTCGCTATTGGGGATTGACTTGTGAATCATGCCTCATGTCTTCATCCGCCTCACACGCCACATCATCCAACGCAATATTGTTATCCTCTTCTTCATTCAAGAGTTTAGTGTGCATGCCATTGTCTTTTAATAAGTGGCTCTTCCACCTAAGGCTGTTCATTTGGATCAGATATTCGAAATCCGAACCGATCCGTTCAATTTCCGGTTTCGGATTGTGTTTTTGTAAAAATTTTGGGTCGGATTCGGATTAGTATAATTTCAATACGATCCAATCCAAAATCCAAAATTATTAGGACATGTATAAATACTGAACTTTAATTTCGGATAGTATAGTAATTCCTTTACATTTTCCTTCAAGTTATTACCTTTACAATTAATGAATTTTAGCTATATTGGCACCATAGTACTATCATAATTGCAGAAACAGAAATTTTTCTTACTACATTACCTCTTTTACAAAAAAAAAATACACATATGAGTTTGCAACTTGGAGGCATAATAATCTAATCCGAAATTCGAAAATCTGATCCGATCCAAGCTTTAAAATCCGATCCGATATTCATTCGGATTGTATTTTCTTGAATCCAAAATCCAAAATCGGATCCGAAATGTGCTAAATCCGATCCGATCCATGCACAATCCTACTTCCACCAATACTTTGTCTTCCTCATATTTGATGCACCTCATCAAGTCGCAAGCCTTCTTCTCTCTCACTTTGTATAGCATGTACAAGTACTTCTTGTGCTTTCATCCCCAGTTCGTCGTACATGCGTCCAAACTAAGGGTGTCTAACGGGCCAACCGGGCCGGTCCGGGTCCGAAATTTTTTGACCCATCCGGGTTCCCGGCCGCGCCGGCCCGGGTTGAATAATGGCGGGTTCGTAGCGGGCTGGGTTAGTTCGGGTTTTAATTGAACCATACGGGTTACGTGCTGAGGGAGCCGGGCCGGGCCGGGCCGCGTTTAGTACATTTTTTTTTTGAATTATGTGTAGTATAACTATTAAGTTATATTAATACTTTGTAATAATTGAATGAATACAAGTAATATGGGAAAAAATTGCGCACTTATTGCAAGTGCTACTTTATTTCTTAATTTCAAATTGAAAAAGTAGAAAATGAAATGTTTACATTTTTTCTAACAAGTAAACTAATTAAGTAGTAATTTCAAAGGTTTTGCATCGCCCTAGCAAGTTCATCATAATCAATATGAACCGATTGACCTTCTTCTGGGGAGTTAAATTCGGATGGGTTTCCATGGGTTAATATATCTCCAAGTTCCTCGTCTTCTGGGCTATCAACATCTTCCTTTCCTTGATTTCTTCGTTCCGATCTAATCCAATCTCTGAAACATACTAAAACTTCCAAAGCATTGCTTCCTAATGAGTGGCGGGTGTCTCCAAGTTGTTGTCTTGCTTGGCTAAATGTACTCTCCGATGTAACAGTGGAAATTGACACATTCAGGACGTCCCGAGCCGAAAATTCCTTTGTTCGAGGCTCCTTTTGCTTCTGCAAGTAGAATTGAAGCTCATCAATATTCCTGCTACTGGTTTGAGTGTTAGAAAATGTAGAAAAAATATTAAAACTATCAAGGCCTTCATCATCCACATTAGCAGAACTGCTACATTGCATAGCGGGATTAACATTGCCAGAAGCACGAGCAATATTATCACATTCATTTGCATAATAATTATACAGTTGTTGTAAATATTCATTTAGCTTATTCATAGAATCATATAAATTTAGGGTTTCAGTTTCTCCAATCTCCATATAAGTATATAAAGCATTCATTAATTGGTGACAATCAGACATTTTAATAGAAGGATTTAAAACTGCACCAATTAAGTAAATCGGAGAAATTTGAAAGAAATATTTTTTGAAATTTGCTTGCATTTTCTCAACGTCCTTATATTTTTATTTCTTCTTAAATTCAGATAGTAGCAAAGAAATTTCAGCTATATGTACTAAAGCCATAGTAACAGTGGGGTATTATGCGCCAGAAAACACAACAGTAGCAGTATAAAATTTATGTAAAAAATGACCTCCCAAGTATCACTTGTTAACATACGCCTAGGATCAGTACAATGTGCATTAGCAACTTCAGTTATAGAAAATCTATATTTGTAGCAACATTTTAAAAATATATATGTATAATTCCATGTAGTAACAATTTCGTCAGGCATGAATCTAGGTGTAAGGTTATACTGGATACACTTAGTCTTAAATTCTTCTATTCTAGATTGTCTAATGTTTCCATGAATAACACCAATTTCTCTTCTAACATGAGTAATCTCAACTGAAAAATAAATCAAGGCCACTTTTAACAATTAAATTATAAACATGACATGCACACCTAGCATGAAAAATATCATCAAGAGGTGGTTGCAAATTCAATTTTAAAATTGAAACTACGGCATTATTGTTTGAAGCATTATCAAAAGACATACACAAAACTTTTTGGTTTAGATTATAAAATTCTACAACTTGAACAATTGTACTACTTATAAATGTAGTAGTATGACTCTGATCTTCATCATATTTAAAAGTGATAATACGTTTTTGCATACAAGTATTATCATCTATCCAATGACATGTAATTGTCAAATAATCATTTCCATTAACAGCATGACCAATATCAGAAGTTAGACATACTCTAGAAGGAAAGTGACTAAACAAATAGCGTATGTATATTTGATATTGTCCATGAAGTCTAAAGATATCTGCTCTACAAGTACTTCTAGGGATACCTTTAAATAAAGGATTGTAAATCCTTTGAATATACATAATAAGATACGATGAAGAAGCAAAAGAAAAAGGTAGACAACCCAAAGCAATCATTTTTGCTAATTCCTCACGATCCCTCATTTTATCATATTTTACTAGACCTCCAGTAGTAGGGTTAATAGTTGTTTGACTTCCATCCCCATTATTGCCCCATTCTATGGGATGGTTAGACATCATATGTCTAGTAAGTGTCCCAGTCCCCCCTAAATTTTCTCCGGTCAAATGTTTAAAAGTTCAGTTACAAAGTTTGCACTTAACTCTATTAGTACCTTCTATTATTTTAAAAAATTTCCATACCGGACTTCTTCTTTTACGATAAGAAGTCGGAGCCACTGGTGGTCTACTACCCCTTGTAGCACTAACAACTCCAACTCCAATACTACCAACATTTTCACTACTAGGTGTAGGTGGTATCTCATCTTCTATTCCAATTTCATTATCTTCTATTCCAAAATCTTCTTGTAATTGTTCATAATCAATCTCTACATTACAATTAGTCGATGATTCACAAACATGTGTTATTGGGTCATTACTATTACTACCGGAAGCTACAGGACTATCTCTTTTTTTATTTCCACCCCTACCAGTAACTTTTCTACACGCTCTTTTAGCTGCACTAAACATATTATAAAAATGAAAGTATAAGCTAAAATTAAAAATGCAATTAAAATATTAAATAAGAGAAAGAGTTGGAGGGAGTGCATAGAATTCGACAATAAATTGAGCACTTGATTACGCAAATCCGGTGTTACCACGAACAAACATCAAGCAAGTCTTTCACTTTTTAACTTCAAGCTTCAAAATCCGAATGACAAATTGCGATAAATTAAATTCGGGAAAAGAGAGACAAATAAAATTATAAAATTAGAATATGAAATCTTGCAAATTGAAGGGAAGAGAGAGATTGATGATTTGAGAATTTAGATTGAGATAAGAATTTTGAGTGAAGAAATGAAGAAGAGGGGAGGGTATTTATAGATTTTAAGAAGGGTTAATATTGTAAATTAATAAATACAAAAAAAATAACCCAAAAATGGCCATTTTTGCAAAAATATCCGTTGACCAACGGATCTGGACCGTTGCCAACGGCCATGTGGGCCCCAAAAATTCAAAAAAAAAATTTACCATTGAACCGGGCCGGTCCAACTGGTTCACGGTACTAAACGGACCAACCCCCTCCCCCCTCGAACCCAGCCCACTCGGCTCCTTAGTAACCTGGCCGGTCCGGTCCCGGTTTGTACCGGTCCGGTCCGGTCCCGGCTCGGTTGACACCCTTAGTCCAAACGCTGCAGACATCATGAATCCTATTACAATATAAACTGAGACATCGATATTTTCTGCTACATTGATACTTTTGAGGCGCTTATGTAATTGATCTCACTTACTAAACGGTAAATTACACCCCTCCCCCCCACCCACACACACTCTCTATTCTCTCTCACACACTGCAGCCACCCCCACAACACGCTCTCAAACACACACAAACAAATACTTGTAAATGTTTGAATTCTTTTGTTAGAGAGATATCATTTTGTACCACATGTTTGATTGATGATGCAGGCGGTAATTATACCAGCTTTGTGCTTTCTGAAAATTTTGGGGAATAAGGCTACAAATAATCAGGTAATCATAGCTCAGGTGTGGTCGTGCTTTTTCATGATTTCAAGCATTACAATTTTGTCCCACTGCTAATTAAGAGAAATGGATACTTCGGGTTACTTCTTTTCTTTTTAAATCCTTTTTCATATTTGATTGTAAGTTGGTTCATTTTTCCCTTTTTTTTCTTGGTTTGGGTAGTGGAGTGGGCCAGTCTTTGGTTTTGCACATTGGATCTCTTCCGGGCTCACAAAATTGTACCGTACTATTACAGTACTTTAAAAAGAAAAGAATAATAGAAAATAATCCCAAGCTCAGCTTTTATGGATTGAAATTCTTGTTCTCGAGTTCCAATAACAGCATGCCCCAACCAAGTGAAACTAAGGGTGTGAAAGAGTTCACGATCTGATCTATGGGGTGTTAACGCTCAGAGTTTAGACTTGTAGGAAGCAGCACTTAGTGGCAAGTTCATTGGGGTCAACTGCTGTTGTAACCTCCTAGTGTATCCTATTTCTATTAAGTTCTTGGAGAGACTGCGTGACTGTTGATGCTGAAGCGGATTTAACTTCAATGGATACTGGTAGATCTTCACGAACACAGAGGCACCTATGTCTTATAGGATTGATTCCTTTGCAGGCTCCAATCCATTTCAATCCATTGAGCTCTAAAATGATTTTTTCCATTTGCTAGTAGGCGCTGAAACGGCCAAGATTGCATGATTAGAGCCCCTTATATCTCTTCCTTCTTTACAGATCCCTCAAACCATGAGACATAGCAAGTCTTATTGGCTTGGTTATTCCCATGACTACCCCATCATACTAGTTGTCTTTGGAGAGCTGAGTCTGTGTTATAATATTATGATGATTCTAAATAGAGTTAAGATTAAGCTAATAATAGGTGGTTCACTATTTGCCAATTCAACTAGCTAGAGTTTACTTCCGATTACCTATAAAGTTGATTAGTAACATTAATTGTCTTTTGGTCAATTGCTATTTCTTCATTAATTGATAGTTTTAGCAAATGCAGATCATACTCAGTGTAGCCATTGTCTTATTGGGGATTGTCAGCGCCTTCATGGGAACATACACCTCTCTGTCACGACTTGCTGAGGAATACTGAAATATTTGCAAGCATTATGTGGGGAACCTGAGTAGTTGTGTTACTAATTTGTTAGTACGGAGCAAGAAAAATTATAATAATTCATAGAGCTCACGTTCTTTAATCACTTGCTAAATTGTTTCTGCCATCTCGGCATTTGTCTTTCCTGGATATTTGCATAGAATTTGGAGTTCCATCTTGGCATTAACTACAGGTTTTTGCTTTTTAGTTAGATTGGTTAGCTGACACATGTCATTATGAAAATGTTATCTATTACTCAATTTGCCGAAAAAAAATTGTTCCAATATATTTCACTTTAGAAAATTACGATATCAATTCTTTTTTCGTTTGATCCTTCCGAGGCTTACATATAGTTATTAACATAAGGTATATATAGTTATTAACATAAGGTATGCGATGTGAGTAATGTTATTAAATAATTTATTTGCCGATGGATAATAGAGACAAAAAGGGGGTATTTTGCACATTGAACATTTAATAATTATCCATCCAGCTTGTGAAAAAGGGACGAAAATGTCAAAAAGAACAGCTATGTAAAGTAACTCCTAATAATGCCATATGCAGTTTATGTAACTGGAAATTAAATTAGTTAGTAGGTTGAAGATATCTTTCAAACAGAATGACGAGTTCATTTAAAGTTTTGGTAAATTAGAAAGTAGCTACAAGTAATTTACCATGTATAAAATTCAAAATAAAATGCATAAATAACCACACCAAAAAAGATAAAAGTTTCTTTCTCTGTGAGCTTATGATTTAACATGGTAGAATAGCCTAATAAACAATTCTACTTGTTTACCTTTGTCAGCCCGATTTCGATATTCTACGAAGTTTCATCCAGACACTTATTATTTTCAAAATACGTTATTTTAAACTGGAGAGGATAAGAAAGAGAAAAGAAAAATGGAGGAGGGCGGGAAAGAATGGAAAAGGGGAAAGGAAGAAAGAGAAAAAAGGAGTGGCGGAGGGGATGGGGAAAGAAGAAAGAACAAAGTTTTTTATTTTTCTTATATTTTTCTTTTTTCTTTTTCTTTTACTTATTCTTTTTATTTTTTCTTATTATTTTAATCACTTTTAGTTTAACTTTTTAATATTTACTCTTGTAATACGCGTGAAATTTACGTATTTTGTCCAACTCAGTCACGAAGTTGCCACATATGCTTGGTCAATGGTCAGAGAGGTTTAAAATAATGTATTTTGAAAACTATAAGTGTCTGGATGAAACTTTACAGAGTATCGGGACCGGAATGACAAAACGAAAAAAGTAAAAATATTTATTAGGCTATTATGCCATTTAACATTGAAATGAAAGCAGTAGGTTGTTCGAATTGGCGGAAATGGATTTATTTTCCTTTCATTCAACAAAATAAGTATGTGTTTAGGTGTTTTAGAATTAAAAAACATTTTGCAGCTCCACTTGGCTTCACGAAGGCAGCTATCCTAGCAGACAAGTTCGGGCCTTTTTTGTGGTAAAAACTAATCAGAAGATGTTTGTAATAATTTGGCTAGCATTGGGAAAATATGTGGCCAAAGTAGTACTACCATGCCGAGTTATGTTGCACACAACTCCGTTGTTTTTAGGATTAATGGTTGAAATGTGACATCTGGTTTGTGTAATGTTACTATTTAGTAATGAATAAAATCTTTTATTTTACCTGTTGCAATCCATTTTACACGAGTTAAACGGAACACCAACATACAGTACCCTACAAGGTTAATTAGAATTATAGTGTCACAACCCAAAATCCACCTAATCGTGATGACACGTAGCCCAACCCGCTAAGTAAGTCAAATAACAGTCAACTCAGTTTTAATGAAATAAAAGTGATCAACAAATGATATAACTAAATTTTCAAACAATACCCCAAGAACTGGTCGTGCAGTCACGGGCCACAACGACTAGATATACAAAACTCGTATGAAATAAATATAACATCTGTTTGAAATGTACATAAACAGAATTCAAATCTAAAACTACCAAGGACAAGTGATAGTTACGTCCAGAAGGCAGGCGCCCAGCTCCCGCCATCCACAACATCTCAACTCTAAAATCTGCACACAAGCTGCATAAGTATAGCATTAGTACAACCGACCCCATGTACTCAACAAGTATCAAACTAACCTCGGCGAGGTAATAGAAGCAAGAATTATAAATAATGCTCGCTACTATACAGTTTATAACTCCAACAAGTACAGAAATAGTATGATCAAGTTATGAATCATAGAATAAGCCATCTTGGTGCATAAAACAACTTAACGTACTCTACTCACTCAACAATCCAGCATATAAAGGAGATGTGCAAATAAATCAGGAAGCAATCAAGGAAATTGTAAGTGAAGATGAATGCAATAACCAAATCAAATAATTTTGTTGTGGCGTAGAATCTGATCCAAATATAAATCACATTACGGCTTTCAAGACCATATCAGAGTCTCAGTAACCGACCAAGCCATTAACTAGCTTTCCAAGAGCTCACATCAACTAGAAACCCTCGGTTTCTCACAATCCGTGTGTACACCATCAAGATAACATATGAAAGGGTGACACTAGGGGATGGATCCATATTCACACGCAACACAAATAACTCACGTGCTATCATAATTTGCCCCGCATTGTCACAGACTCAATATCATAATCTACCGAGCATGGTTATCGGCTCAATATCACGGATCCTCCCGGCGTGGTCACAAGCCCAATATCATAATCCGCCTGTCGTGGTCACATGCACAATATTATAATATGTCCGACATGGACATATGCACAATATCACAATCCACCTCGCATGGTCAAAACACAATATCATAATCCACCCGACGTGGTCACATGCTATCAGTCCAAACTATTTGCAAAAATACATGTGTATGATCAATGAATATCAAATTTCATACTCCCGGACTGGTATAAGTGACATGCTAAGATGTATGCATCTGTATGTGTGATATCACAACTCAAATCAAGTAAATACATCACAAAATAGCAACTATCAGGTCCAATCAGGAGATTAACCTTTATGTAACCTGAAACATAGCTCAACTAGCTCACAACAGGGGTACAAATAAGAGAGGCATCACAACATGAAACTTAGCAATCAATTCAAGGCATATCATAGCCTGCACTATTCGAGCATGGACAATACCCGGTGCACAAATGGTCTTATCCCCACACTTGTGCACCACATATAGCATGTAGTTATCATAAATAACTCATGAAATTAGTGCCTCAACCAAGTTTAGGTAAGATATTTACTTCAAATAAGCTAAATCAATACTCTAAGAAGCCCTTCCCGCGCAAATCAACCTCCGGACGGCTCGAATCTATCCAAATTAAAAAATAATTTTGAATAATAAAGTTTCGATCTTTAACTAAAATCGAAAGAGTCAATCCGGGACCGCACCTGAAAAAACCGACAAAATTTATAAATTTTGAACACCCATTCCAATACAAGTCCAAATACATATTTTCATCCAAATATGACCTCGAATCGGCCCTTAAGTCATCAATTTATATTTTAGAAAATATTTTACTAAAAGCCCCAACTTCATCAATTTGATTCATCAATCAATCATTAAATCCAAGGTTGGAGTCATGAAATATAAATAAATCCGACTAAAAAATAATTACTTTAATTCAAACTGTGAAAATTTCATCAAAATCTCCCAAATTCGAGCTCCAAAACCTTGTGAGAAGAAGTGACTAAATTCTAGAACAAGTAAAAAAATGCGACAGTCGTTCCAACTCAAATGAGATCCTAGATGATCCCAAAATACACATTTAATAAGCTCAACATAATTCTTGTGAGATTAAACCCAAGATAGCCTTTTGAATCACCCATTTTTGGCCTTAAATTGAGGGATATATGATGTTTTGAAGTTTTAAAGGAAGTCTGAAAATTTTAAGGACATGATTGGTATTTTCGGAATTGTTTACACCTGAAAAAATCAGCAACTACAAAAACATCGTTTTAGCATCCAAAATCCATTCAAAACCTTCCGGACACAAACTATATATGTATTTTCAATTATGAAACACATTACGAACCCGCTCACACACTCAAAAAACCAAGATGTCGTCTTGACCCGATATTGACCGTAGTCAAACTCCAAATCCTTAACTTATCTAGTTTCTTAACTAACGATCCAAAATGCAACCGAACCCATCGGAACTCCATCTAATCATACCAAAAAGTAAAATTACTTTAACCAAACTAATCCAATGCATCAAAATATTTACGAGAACATTACAACAAAGAATCGGGATTCAAACTAAATAGAATTTATCTTACATTGTTAAATCTCCATTCCTTCAAAAAGAGTGTCCTAATCACACTTACACACTTCAGATTGCTTCCAAACTTTACACACAAGTTCAATTCAACTCTATGGACCTAACAAATTTCAGAAC
The DNA here is from genome assembly GCA_034376525.1 of Nicotiana benthamiana. Classification (NCBI taxonomy): domain Eukaryota; kingdom Viridiplantae; phylum Streptophyta; class Magnoliopsida; order Solanales; family Solanaceae; genus Nicotiana; species Nicotiana benthamiana. Next base: position 49,509,225 of record CM067338.1, on the reverse strand, counting down.
ACCAATTGGACTCCAATAATATTAGAGTCAACTTTTGATCAAACTTATGAACTTTTAAGTTCTTCAAATTGCCAACTTTTGACAAATAGTATCGAATACTTCTAGGAACCTCCAAAATTGAATTCTTTACAAGTCTAAGATCATCATACTAACCTATCAGGACCATTAAAACTTAATTCCGAGTCCGTTTACCCAAAAGTCAAACCTTGATCAACTCTTCCAACTTAAAGCTTCGAAATCGAGAGTCATTCTTCAAGGTCAATTCTGAATCACTCGAAAACAAAAACCGACCACAAAATCAAGTCATAATACATTATATGCAGCTACTCAAAATATTAAGCCGCCGAATAGAATGCTAAAACTCAAAACGACCAATTCGGTTGTTACTTCACCGCCACTTAAACATACGTTCGTCCTAGAATGTGCCAAGAGTGATTTCAAAGCCATCATATCACCGTATAAACCCTCCATACACATATAATTGGTGTACCCACATCACCTTAATCCGTAAAAGCCATTGGCACAATTACTACTGGAGATTCTTCCATTAACCTTAACCAATAAGCCTTAGGACAAAATTTCATCATCCAAGACTCCTCTTAAGATTTGATTCTCATATACACACACTGTATCGATCTCAAACCGCTGAAACAAATCATAAATATATTTAAAAGATATAAACACATAATGTAGCCCATCGCTCATATTCCCATATCACTATATGTGACCGTAATAGTGTCACGACACAAAGCGATGGGCCGCGACGGGCACCCAATACCTTACTCAACCGAATACCAACATAACGTATCTTTCTTGTTGTCTTATCATTGGTAATTGGACCAAAAGGTATGTCATAGGCTAACTAGATGAAACATTAGGTAATACTCAGCGTATATCCATATAGATCATGCCACACGCGTATATAACGGCATCTGATCATGGGTTAATGTATATATATATAAATGAAATGCAATGCATGCGAAGTACGTTAATAAAATCTCTCGGAATATTATAAGACCAGTATACCTTTGATAAATATGATGAAGTAAATTTTTTTCAACTTACGTGTATTTTTCTAAGACCCGTGAACAGAAGATGTAATAATAAGACACATGGGAATTCAAGAACATATGCACATCTAATACTTCTATGAATAGAGTCATTTATAAAAGTTGTGCATTTGGTCTTTTCATTTTTGTCGTATAGATCATGCCAAAAGGAAATGAGGGATACACATAAAATACCTAAGCCGATTCTCTTGACAATCCCTCTAACACACATCAATTACGACAACACGCAACGTCGGAACAAACCAGGAGAAAATTCGTATAATGTTCGTGAGAAAGATAGTATCGTTCTCTCTTAGAATTTCAAATCTCATTCCGATTATGCAATATAACTTTGTATGAAGTTTTGGCTCAAAATCCGTTACTTTGCTAAATTCTAATTCACGTTCCTTTGTGAATTGGAAGTCTTATAGTGAATAAAGAGATTCTTCAAGCTTATGAATTTTTTCTCCTAAACTTATGTATAATCTGACTTTGAGGTTTATGTGCCACCAATTATATAAAATATGCTACATAGCCCCTAATTGAAGAGTCATTTTTTGGAGCTTTTTATTGGCTGCCACATTGGTTTTAAGTCTTTATCCAAAAGACAATCCAAAATGTCTTATATAAATTACCAATCTTCTAATTAACTTAGAAAATTTTCTACCAATCCAACAATTAACCAATTACTCACATAATTAAAAATCACCTCAAATTACTTAAATACTACTTATTTCGTTTCATATTGTTTGAGGTACTTTCCTTTTTAGTCTGTTCTAAAATAAATGACACATTTCTAAATTTGAAAATAATTCAACTTTAGACTCTTCATTTTGCCTTTTTTTAACCTTTATGAGAAGCTTTTGTAGACACACAAATGGTATCCCCATAAACTTTTTGCCCCATAATCTTTTAAGACCACAAGTTTTAAAAGTCTTCTTCTTTTTTCTTAAACTATGTGCCGAGTCAAACTACCTCAAACAATATGAAATAGAGGGAGTACTTACTTTTAGCACACCTTGTAAACCTTATTATCTTGGTCATATGGTATCTTATAAGGTACAAGTCTATAAATACCGGGAATTATAGTTCAAACCGTATTTTATCCCAAAATGTCAAATTTTGACGAATTTTATTTTCTTCGATTCGCTTACCCTCTCACCTTCACGAATTCACTTATCACTTGTTTGAATTCGCATAATGTATATAACCTAAAAATAATCTCACTTCCGAGCTTACGTCGATTAACTTACGGCGAAACTTTAACGTACGAAAATACAGGATGTAACATCTCATTTTCAAGCTTATATCAATTTAATTATGATATATTTTCACGTGCAAAAATACAGGGTGTAACAAATAGCAACCCACTATTAGGTCTGATACCGGTAACAAAACTCATATCAAATAAAATTTTGTTCCAAACCTTCATACTCTACGAATAATGAAAGAAACATGTAGAAACTCATAACCACTACCCAATCAACAAGTTGTGGAGTTATCTCGCCCAACAAGAACCATTGACAAACTCTAAGTTGATTAATGACATTATTATCCTAACATACCTTATCCAAGTACGATTGCACTAATTGCACATCTAACGATCTTATCTCAGACAATACAAGTTATTCAGCCGATAATCCATGCCAAATTCTACCTAGTCACACATGACGCAATTCGTTCCTCAAACAAGTAATAACTCGAATATAACCAGAGATAGAAAGAGAGCCAAATAAGAGATTCGGGGCCTTGCCGATGCTCTAGAACGGAGCCTTTCTTGCTCAGTGAATGAGCTTCATCAATCCCCTCCCATCCGAAAGATTTGGGGGTTATATAGATGAAGAAGATACTCATGGGTGAACCGAGATACTTCGGTGTTGTTCACAAAGTGTCAGAGAAGGATTAAGGTCCTCCAAAAGGAAGGGTGAATTTTCCCAAGGCACACCTCACACCTTTTACAAAAGTCGAGGACTATGGGGTCCACCGTGGCGAGCATGAAGGGGTATGTGTAAGTAGCCAAGTACCCTTTCATGTGAGTAGTGATGTCGTCGTTGGGCCCAGGGAAAACGTCCTCCTTGACCTCCCAGTTAAAGTCTGCCCAGACTATGGGTAGTGTTTCCTTGGTAATGGAGCATATGTACCTCCATGCTTCCTCGCCTAGGTCTTGTTGACTGGAGAATTTTGACTGGAGAATTTCTCAACGTGAAGTCTTTTTTGATGGAGCAGCCCTCGGTTATGAAGCTCTTCAAGGGAGGCTCATCGGCCACCTCAAGAATGATCACTTTGATGTTTGTGGATGGGTTGGAAGATCAATGAGCGGTTTGCTGAGGCATTGATTTGGAAGTTTTTGCCATTGGAATCTAGGAAATATGTAGGTTTGAAGGAGAAAATATGAAGATTGGATGAAGAAATGAAGATCTGGGTTGAAGATTCAAAGAGAATGTATGAAGATTGGGATGAAGATATAAAGGTCTAAGGATCAATGTATGAATATTTGAGGGAGTTAAAGGTAAGTAGATAATTCGAGGTTAAATGGAGGAATTCTCGAATCGGAAAATGAAGAAGCGAAAAATGGTTGAAGTTTTTATTGGGAAAGAACAATAATGTTCGACGTTTCGCATTCGAGAACTGTCAACTGATGACTGACACGTGTTCGAAGTCAAAACGATGCGACTGATGGGAGTTTCATTGACCCATCAACTCGGTCGTAACATACGAAGGAAAGAACCGAGGTTCACTTTTCGCTTCCCATCGTTTCAATAAATCTACCCTTCGAAAAATGAGGGGACTATCTGTGCACGGGTTAAATTAGGGTCAATGTCTACCTCGATTCCCCGATGGGAGAATGGAGGGGGAGCACAGATCCGGGAGATTGTAGTCGAAGTCAAAGACCCTTCGTATCGAGACTCTGGAAGAATGAACGGTATATGTGACATCGGACATGGTAAAGCAGAGCGTCCCTAGCCGAGTGTTAGTTTTAGACCTTGGGAGACACAGTGGACGGTCATGCATGACGAATAGCGGGCCGTAATACCCGCCCTCAGTCGGATATCATGGTGGAAATCTAGCTCGATGTCGATCATGGACCAACAATTATCGGGAAAAGAAGATTTTTTCTTTTTTTAGACTAATACTAGGACTGAAACTCTCCTATTTTATATAGGGGATTTCTTTTGTAATACATATTGTAACATGCAATTCAAGGCAATAAAAGTATATTTTTACCTTCTGGCTACTGTTAAGAACTTGCTTACTTATTTTGTTCTTAATTAACGCCTGGGCTCGAACCGAGGATTCAATCGAGTACGAGGCCATTGTATCAATCTTGGTCATAACACTGCAATTGGTTTAATTATTTATTTAGTCTTTAATTCATTTATTTGTCATTCTTAATTATTCTTGTTGAATTATACCATATATCTTTTAAACCGCGTACAACTTTAATTTTTGCCTAATTTGGGGGTAAATACTGTACTCATTCTCTGCACTTCTACTTTATCAACAATATATTAATCACATGCATATTTTAGTGACACCACAAAACAAAGAATGAATACCAATTAACCGGAAATACAATCTCAAGTACAAAAAATGAAACATAATTGGCAAAAACAGCAACCATATTCACAGAGGGGTAATTTAGTCAATAGGGTGCATATGCCAAAATTTTTTGAATGGTTAATTTCCTTGAATAAAGTATGTCTTCACTTGTCTTTCCATCCCAGCTCAATGGCTCTTATCTCCCACAGTGCCGAGAGCTTGTGCTCTTCTATCAATGCAGATTCAGCCATTCCCCTTGCACCCTCGCATGCTTCCATCCCCATCACCACGTTGCATTTCTCCGTCTCTTTTAGGTAATGTGAAGATGCTCTCTTGATACTCATAATTAGAGCATTGGTGTGTTCATCATCAGTGGCATTTTTGTGCAAGTTAATTTCCTCTGACAACAGACTAATAATGTCCTTCTTCATCTCGTCATTCGTATCACCACAGTCTGCATCCACACAAAAAAACACGATGCAAGGGATTTTAAGACGCAGCTGAAAAAAGAGTAACAGAAATAAATTCAATCCCTACTCTGGAATGGGTCACTTCCCCTCCTTCAATTGAAAGTCCTATACAAGTTGCAATGATATGCTCATCTTGTCTACAATCTCAAACTATCATCTAAAGGAGTTACTGATTTCTTTCTTGTTTTCTTTATAACCGAGAAATTCCCCAGGCCCAGTAACAAAAGAATTACTGAATTCTTAGGTTCCTAACTTGATAGAAATGGCAAAAATGGGTTAAAGGCTCCTATATAAAAAAAGGGCACGCTAGTGCATTATGCTCTCCGTTATGCACGGGATCCATGAAAGGACCAAATCGCAAGGGTCTATCATACACAGCCTTATCCTGCATTTCTGCTAGAGTCATTAGAGGCTCCTACACAGTGTGTCATTATTAGTCCCCCACCAAAGCTATTCATCATACAACTGTGTGGGTAGTTCCGAATTTTCTGGAAGTTCGGCAAATAAATTCTTAAACTTGTCTGAACAACTTTTTCCTTTTTATCCTTTTTTCCCAGTCCGCTACAACTTATGAGAAACATACTTAAGCAGAAAACAAAAAAACTTCAACCAAAAAACTAAAGATGCAACATTTCACTTTATTTCTTGAGATTGTATAATTTTATGTAAGACAATTTTCAGGCTTTGAAACAAGAGTAGTGAGCTAACCTTCCAATGAAATGTTGATGACATCTGCAAAATAACACATAAACCGAAGATAAATCACAACACCCAAACTAATATGCACCCGGAACAAAAAATATCACAGTTGCTAATTTTGCATCGCGACACATAAGCATTTGATGGCAGCATGATTAAAACCTTATTTATGTTTCTTTGAAAAACTCTTAAGGACTAGCACTGCAGTATATTGAATAATAAGAAAGTCATTATGGGAGAATCAACATATTTTTTTTATTTGCACCGGCTGTCCGAGTCTCTTAGACTCCGACTAATCCCGGGGATGCACAGGTCCTCGGCAAGGAGTTTTCCGCAAGTGCACCAGAGTTAATTCAAGTTTTACCCAGTTCGATGATCCTCATAAATTATTTGCACCCACTAGGTTTCGAACTTGAGACCTTGAAAGGGAGCAAACCCCAAGGTTCAAGTCAATTGCCACCGGGCCAACCCCGGGAAAATCAACATTTATATGTAAAGAAATCAATCTAACTCTTCTATTGACTTGAAAGGCTAGACGATCACTTCTTATAAGCCAAAAATAATTTGGCAATACTTCTTTGCTAATGTCTCTTCTGCTGCATTTGCTAGTACAAAATTATTTAAACCGAAGTTAGTAGGGTATAGAGAACTTTTCCTATATGTCAGCAACATTTGTTTCAAGATACATCAAACTTAATTCCTGCCTTTTTCCCATAGCCAAACAAACATCAAACTTTAAGGTACATTTCACTGCCTTGACTTAATTTCTTTTGAACATTCTACTACCATTAAGAACCTTCAGTTGAAATATGTGGCTCCTTCCTATTGTTAAGAAGGGACAAAGGATTCTACTTCTTTTTTTCACTATGACAAACACAAAAAGATAAACCCCGTGGAGGATAATGTGAGGTTCTGCTAAGTAGGAAGCTACAATTTTCTAAATTCTCACCGATTCCACATCTTGATGACATGCACTGCAATGAACGTAAATCGTTGGCTTTCCTTTAACCTGTTGGTTTATTAGTACGTTAAATCAAAATCAATCGGTTTATATTTTACTAAAGAATAGCACGTGCTCGCTGCAGATAATGGCATATTCCTATTTTTGGATGCGGAACTCTTCATTAAGTGCCCCCCTAATAACAAATAAATAAGTCGTCTATACGCTCTGTTGGTTAGACACAAGAATTTCAGCAATTACTACTGTCTCAACAGACGAGCACTTCAAATTTAAAGCATCATCTTCCTTCATCAAATAAATGGTGCAAGAAAATGTAACATGCTTCAGAATGTAATGACCCATAATTTTTAGTCACTATAGCTTTAATATAGAAGCATAGAAATACTGTTGGATAATAGAGTTCTCTTATTTTGTACCTAATCAGATTTATTTTATTATTGGGTTGTATATTTTGTGTAGTCCAGTCGTTGTATTAATAGGTAGCTCTTTTTAGTTTTGGCCCAAATGCCCAATTGTAAAGACCGGTCCAAATATAAATAGAAGAGCTCTAAATCTAGAAGCTTCAGATGCTCATTTTACAATTACACGAGATATTTTCCTTTCCTCTTTCTCTTAAATTCTTCCTTCTCGCACTATCAACTAAATCGATCACGATGATTCTAACATAGTATCGGAGCAGTCTGGCTAGATAATTCAGAGCATCTTGTCGACATTTTTTTTTGAGAAAAATGTTCGTGTTGTATTCTGGTAATAGGCTACATAGTTCAAATTTACACCTTAAGATGACCATGCTTTGTTGTTGTTTTGTAGGTAAATTACCAATAAAATGCTCTAAATAGTGTTCTTTTATTTCACAGGAAATATTATATATGAGGAGGCAATATGGAGTGTTTTGTAGGCGACAATGTGAAGAAAGCCCCCACTCGAGAAGTATCCGAGCACGAAGAAGCAGAAAATGGACTGGGCAAGAAGTCCACCGCGACGACAGATTGAAGAAGTGAGGCAGAAAGTTCAGCTCTCACCACGGTCGACCGTGGTTGGCCGCGACCGCGATGAACTGTTCACATACCAGAATGTCTGGGGGTCAAAGTGTAATTTCACTGAAACTTTTATAAAACCTTTATAAGATTTAGAAACTCGCCCAAGTTTGTATTAAGCTTGTTTTAGACTACTTTTGGAGGAAGAAAAAGTGTGAGAAGATCCACTAAAAATTAGAGTTTTTCTATCTCTTTTATTTTCTTGCAATTAACCGTTATGAATAATTTAGTAGTTTATTCCCATTTTGTCATGAGTAGCTAATTCTTTTGTCTAGGATTTTGATTGAACCTATTGAAGAATGAACTTATTAATTATGTTAATATAGTGTGCCAGTTTAATCTCTATTTGTTCAACTACGTATTTGTTGTATTTAATTTACAGGATCCTCAATTAGCTATGTCTATTTAGTGTGAATAACTCTGGAGAGAGTGCATATTTAGGTAGTTGTTCAACAACATCACTTCCAAAGTGTAAGAGGGATATATAATTGTGGTTTTAAAGGCAGTATTAGGGATAACGAAGTCTTGGGTGCAATCTAAAATGAGCTGTAATAAACAAATCCAGCTAGCGTACCTCGGGAGAGTGCGTCTGGTAAATTACCATGATTACTCGGGAGAGATTTACGTTAAAAAGAGTGCTCATGATTGATATAAATGTTTTGGTAAATCGATATGAAACATAAATGGAAGGGATTCCATCAATAGGGGAAATCACTACCTTAGAACATTCTCATAATAGCTTACAACTCAAGCATAGTTAGTTTTCAGCTATTTATTTACTTTTATTCTTAGTTATTAGAAATACCATCAACTGTTATTTAAAAAGTTTAGGGAAGTTAATTCTATATAATTTAGTAAGTCCAACTAAAGTAATTGTTAGGTTAATTCCCTGTGGGTTCGACTGTGGGCGTAAACTCAGATTATATTTGCAACGTCTGCGTGTCCTTTTATAAGGCATAGTTTGGCATGATCAAATTTTGGCGTAGTGGCCGTGGAAATAACAGTGTTATCAATTACGATTGAAAGAAGTACAAAAAGTCTTAGTGTAGTCAGTTTTTTTTATGCCCAATTTTTACATTGAAATTATAACGTTTGTTGACTTGGTTGCACACGTGCATACCTAGAAACTCATCGAGATCTGGTGAAGTATTTGAAGCATTATCAGATACCGAGAAAGTTTTCAAGGCCTTGAATCGGGCTAAATGGAAAAACAAACAACAACTAACAACTGCACAATTCGAAACAGTCATGGGATATCACGAGGAAAACCTAGATGTACCAATAGTGCCAGAAGCTGCTCTCTATAACTGGGCACAACGTACAGCTAAACATCTATACACAGCGATTATAGTCCCGCAGATACATGCAAAGTCATTCCAAATCAAGAGTAACATGCTGCACTTATTGTAGAATAAGGGACTATTTTTGGGGTCACAAATCGAAGTTCTTCAGCATCACTTAAAGAATTTTCTGTCTATCTGCAAAAGCCAAGGTAGCCCAACGTAACTCCGGAAGTAATCAAGTTGATATTGTTTCCATTCCCAGTGACAGGAGCTGCCCAGACTTGGGTAAACTCACTTCTCATAAATTCTATAACAATTTGGGGTGAGTTAGTCAAGCATATATATAACACATTCCACCCACCCAACAAAACTGCTCAACAAATTGATGAAATTTAGAGCTTTAAACAGAAACCAATGGAGACACTGCATGAGACATGGGAGCATTTTAAGGGAATTTTGGTTATATTTCCGTACCATGGTATTCAAGATCTGATGTTGGGCAGCACTTTTACATAGGGTTGCTAGATAGTATGAAGAACATTGTTGGTGCTTCAGCTGGTGGAGCATTTCTAAGATAAACATGGAGAGACAACCAAAGTCTGTTTGACAAGATGGCACAAAATTTGGGAATGACATACAAGAATGAACCTTTCACTCCAGTGGTGCACTCAGTGCCTTTCGATCCATCCAACTCTATGGCTGAAAATATGGCCACCTTATTGACACATATGAGTATACTCATCAAAAAAAGTAGAAGAGTTCAGGCAGAAGCAACATGTACACATCATGGATACTACCAATAGGGGTTTGTGCACATCTTGCATTTATCAGCCAATTGGAAATCAGTGGAATGCAAAACCTGATCATTATCATTATCCCGAAGATATAAACTATGCATTTAATTATGGAGGCCAGAGACAGGGTGGTTAGAGTTGGGCCCAACAGAATTAGCAATAGTAGCCATCCCAGCCTCAGTTCAATACTGGGAACATGGGAGGTATGAGACCCCCTAAAAATATGGCTCCTTACCCTAGGAAATAGGGATATAATAATCAGAATCATTAGCAGGGGTATCACCCTCCTAACCAGCAGCATGGTGGAAAGCACGAAGATGGGTTTGCTAGAGTTAAAGCAATGGTGCATCAGGTTATTGTGTCTAATGCAAAGACTAATGAGAGAGTATATGCACATGATGCACCAATCAAGAATATTGAAGTGCAGGTGGGCCAAATTTATATGTCTCTTAACAATCATCCTCATGGGACACTACCTACAAACACCCAGATAAATCCAAAAGATCAAGGCCCAAAGCAACTGATGCCTGTGAGTCTATGTAATGGCAGAGATCTGGATGTAGAGCAAGAGAGAGCTCGAGAAACTAGACAGGCTGAGACACTCATACCAGTGCCCATATGACAGATATGACAGTCCAGCCCGCCCAGGAAGAAAATAGCATTCAGAAGGAGACCGAGAAAGAAGTTGAGACAGTCTAGGAACCAGTAGTTGATGTAGCAGTTGATAAAGATCAATCCTAATTGATTGGGAAGAAGAGACCTCCTGCACCCTTCCCTCAGAGGCTGGCTAAGTACCAAAAGGAGGAGCAATACAAGAAGTTCTTTGAAATGGTGAAAAAAATCCAGGTAAACATACCACTGATTGAAGCTTTGAAGAAGATGCCTGGGTATGCAAAAATTATGAAGGAATTGATGTCCAAACCTTCTTAATTGGCCAATGTTACTCTTATTCAGACCTCTAGTACAGTGGTGACTAGACCAATTGCGGAAAAGCTGTCTGACCAAGGGAGCTTTAGAATTCCATGTACTATTGGTAATTTTGTCTTTACTAAGGCACTGTGTGATCTAGGGGCTAGCATCAATCTTATTCCCCTGGCGATTTATAAGAGGCTGGGTATTGGAAGAGCTAGACCCACCTCGATATTGTTGCAGCTGGCTGACAGGACTGTGAAACAACCTTCTAGCATCCTGGATAATGTGCTGATTCAGGTAGGGAAATTTGTGTTCCCTATAGATTTTGTGACTTAGACTGCAAAGTGGATGAAGAGATCCCCATACTTTGTTGAAGATCATTCCTGGTCACGGGAAGGGCTCTAGTTGATTGTGAGACTTGGGAGCTCAAGATGAGACTAAACGACGAAGAAATAACATTCAATGTGCAGAAATCTATGAGGCGTCCAAGTGAATTCGCCGATTGCTCTCTTATTGATGACGTGGATTTAATTGTAGAGACTGATGATGAGCTGCTGACTATTGAGGACCGCCTTGCTGCATGTTTGATGATTTTGGATGAGGTAAATGGAGAGGATATGGCGGAATGGGTGTTGGCGTTAGAGGGTAGAGGGTTCTGGAATAGAACTCTAGAATTTGAGCCTTTGCACTTGAAAAATAGAGAAACTCCCTCAGCCACGTTATCCATCGAAGAACCACCAAAGCTAGAGTTAAAGCCATTGCTTGCCCATCTGAGGTATGAGTTCCTTGGACCTGACTCCACATTACGTGTTATTGTCTCCTCTAGTTTCTTAGATGTGCATGCTCAACAACTCTTGCAAGTACTTAAGAAGTGCAAGACTGCCATTGGGTGGACCATGGTATACATAAAGAGGATAATCCCCGCCTACTGTATGCACAATATTCTACTGGAAGAGGGACACAAACCTTCCAAGGAACACCAAAGAAGGCTGAACCCCAATATGAAGGAAGTGGTGAAGAAAGAAGTAATCAATTGGTTAGATGTGAGGATCATTTTCCCAATCTCTGATACCAGTTGGGTTAGCCTAATTCAATATGTACCTAAAAAGGGTGGAATCATGGTGGTTAAGAATGATAACTATGAATTGACCTCCACAAGAACCGTCACAGACTGGAGAATTTGCATGGATTAATAAAGCTGAATCTAGAACCCATAAATACCACTTCCCAATTCCCCTAATCGATCAAATGTTAGACAGATTGGCAAGGAGGTCGCACTTCTATTTTTTGGATGGGTACTCAGGGTACAATTAGATTTCCATTGCACCAAAGGATAGAGATAAGACCTCTTTCACTTGACCGTATGGCATTTATGCCTTTCAGAGGATGCCTTTTGGCCTATGCAATGCACCCACCACATTCCAACAAGGCATGATGGCCATATTCACTGACATGGTAGAGGATATAATGGAGGTGTTCATGGATGACTTCTTAGTGATGGGGAACTCATTTGATGAGTTCCTGATAAATCTGACTCGTGTGCTGAAACGGTGTATCGAGACTAACCTAGTTCTGAATTGTAAAAAGTGCCACTTCATGGTACAAGAGGGCATAATCTTGGGGCACCGGGTATCAAGTAAAGGAATTGAGGTGGAAATTGCTGAAGTGGATGTGATAGAGAAACTACCCCCTCCATCTTCAGTCAAAGCAATCAGGAGCTTCCTCGGGCATGCCGGTTTCTACCGGAGATTAATAAAAGACTTCTCAAAATTGCAATTCCTCCCTGTAAGTTGTTAGAAAAAGATCACCCTTTATTGTTTTCTAATGATTGCAGGGCAGTATTTGAGGAGCTGAAAAAGAAGCTGGTCAAATCACCTATCATAGTTGCCCCCGACTGAGAGCAGCCCTTCAAACTCATGTGTGATGCTAGTGACTATGTAGTAGGGGTAGTGTTGGGACAGAGGAAAGACAAGCCGATGCATCAAATCAATTATGCTAGTAGAACACTGAGTGGAGCCAGTTGAACTATACTGTGACTGAGAAGGAGATGTTAACTATGTGTTTTCTTTTGACAAGTTCAGATCATATTCGATTGGCTCTAAGGTTATTGTATACACTGATCATGTAGCTCTCAGGTACTTGATTGAGAAGAAGGAGTCTGTGTCGCGCCTGCTATGTTGGGTGTTGCAACCGCAAGAATTTGACCTCGAAATTCGTGACTTTAAGGGCATAGAGAACGAAGTCGTTGATCATCTATCACGACTTGAGGGAGCCAGAAATTTGGTTGAGGTTGAGGATATTGTGGAAACCTTTCTAGACGAGCAGTTGTTCGCCACTAGTCTTGAGGAAGCCATGGTATGCAGACTTTGCAAGTTACCTAGCATGTAGTATAGTTTCCGAGGACCGTTTATCTGTACAAAAGAAAATGTTTTATCATGATTGTTGCATGTATTATTGGGATGAGCCCTATATGTTTAGAATAGGTGTTGACAATATGATCTGGAGGTGTGTCCCCGAGATAGAACAATCTTTTGTTTTAATTTGGAGGTTTGTCATGCCCCGACGTATGTAGGACATTTTGGATGGGTCAGAACATCTGCGAAAGAGCTTGAGGCCGGATTCTTTTAGCCAATGGTGTTTAAAGATGCGGACCAATGAGTGAAGGGATGCAATGAATATCAACGGACCGGGAATATTTCCCGTCGCCATGAGATTCCCTTGAAACCGATTCAAGAGGTGGAATTGTTTGATGTCTATGGGATCGACTTCATGGGTCCATTCGTCTGCTCCTTTGGCAATAAGTACATACTTGTTGTTGTGGATTATGTTTCCAAATAAGTAGAAGTTGCATCACTGCCCACTAATGATGCTAGAGTGGTGGTGGGATTTTTTAAGAAGAACATATTCACCCGATTTGGGACACTGAGAGCGATTATCAGTGAAAGTTGCACTCACTTATGTAATAGAACTTTATAGAAGTTTCTTGCAAAGTATGATGTACGCCACAAGGTGGCTACCCCTTATCACCCGCAAACTAGTGGGCAGGTTGAAGTGTCTAACAGAGAGATAAAGAGTGTGCTAACTAAGAGTGTGAATGCCACAAGAATCGATTTTGCAAAAAAGCTAGATGATGCACTCTGGGCCTATGGAACTGCTTTTAAAACACCAATTGGTATGTCACCATATAAGTTGGTGTTTGGAAATGCCTGCCACTTGATAGTGGGACTTGAACATAAAGCATGGCGGGCATTGAAACAACTGAACTTAGATATGGTTGGTGCAGGCACAACAAGAATCACTGAATTGCATGAGCTCGACGAGTTCAAACATGTTGCTTTTGAGATCACAAAGTTATACAAGGAGATAATGAAGAGGTTGCATCAATAAAAACGTTCTAAGCGACATTTCACAATCGGGGACATGTTATTGCTCTATAACTCAATTCTACACTTGTTTCTTGGTAAGCTTAAGCGATGATGGTTTGGTCCATTTCAAGTGGTAGAAATTTTCCCTTCAAGAGTTGTGGAGATTGCCTCGAAAAAAGACTCTCATACATTTAGAGTCAATGGACAGAGATTGAAGTTATACATAGGAATGAGACCCAAAGGAAGTGTTTGAGATGAAGCTGACGCAACCTTAGAGATCGAGAGAACCTTAAATGCGCTTGACTGCATAGTGCCACAATGTTAAATCAGGCGTTGCATGGGAGGCAACCCATGAATGTTGTTGTTAATATGTGCTTGTAACTTCTAAAAAATGGTGCCTCACCACGACCGCGGTATACTGCAGTGGAAGACAAACATTCTGCTTCAGATTTTACATCTCACCGCGACGGCGATGGACCACGGTAAGGCGTGAACATTCTTCCTCAAATTCTTAAACACACCGCGTCAGCGTGGGTACCAGGTATTGTAATTTTTTTTATTTTTTCATTTTTCTTTTTTTATTCTCTTTTCTTCTTCTTTTAATTTTAAACCCCAATCCCCCCTCATAAACTAAAATTACCCGATCCCGCTCCCCTAAGTCTCATTCTCTCTCTCTCTAAACCCTAACTCCTCCAATTCCTCTCCTTCTTCTTCACTCATATTACTATCCCCTACCTCCATTCTTCTCACCCATTCTGCAAATAAGGTATGTTACTCACTTCTTCTCTTTTTTTTCTTTTGTATTAGGTTTTAGAATGTTAATTTCATGATTTTGATGGGTTATAATTGTAGTATATTTTTATCAATTTTCCTCTTATTTTTTGTTGTTGAAGTTCGTTTGTAACCATGTTTAGTGAAGGGGTTGTGTATTGAATGAATAATGTTGTTGGTGGGTGATTGAATGAAGAAAATGTAGGGTGTGTGGATATAGTGGCATATTTGATTTGGGGAAGTTTTCTTGATTCGCATGGGCTATGTATATGAAGATATTTGACTTGCCCACATGGTGTTTGGGGAATTACCCCAATAGAGTTATAAGGAGCTAATTTGACAAGGGTATGGCGAAATTTGATTAACCACCCATAGTTGCACACTTAACATACTCACTAATAGTTGTTTCATTGTATGACATGTACAATGATTTCTTTCAGGAAGAGATGAAACACCGGGCCCTCCACTAGTGGACCAGGAGTCTCCTCACGAGCTAGGAGCCAAACTAGTGTACCTCAGTTCGATAACACACGGTTTGAATCCAAATCAGTGGAGGATAGGTACAACCAGAATTGATCGAATAGATTTGGAGGTGGAATGCCCCAATATGTTTAATGAGCTGAGGCGGTGTCAGCTGGACATCTTCTTCGAGATACCGGAGGAGGCTAATATTCAGCTAGTAAGGGAGTTCTATGTGAACTTGCCGGAACATGAAAATGGGGGTTGTGACGGTGCGCAATACCCCGATAAAATTCAACCCTCGACACCATTCAGAAGGTATACATGCTGCCAATGTTCGGGGGGGGGGGACGCTGATCCTTATCATACTTTCAATAATTCCCGGGCCTTGTGGGGAACTCTTCTTGATACTATCTGTGTGCCGGAAGGAGAACGCCTATGGATCGCACCCAGAATTACACTTACCCACTATCTGAATTGGGAGGCTAAGTATTGGCTCACCATTGTCAACATTCGATTGTTGCCATCCAGCAACACAACAGATGTTAATCTACCACGGGCATCGTCATTACACTGTTTCATGTCCCACAATTATTGATACTCAATTTTTTCCTATGTATTTTTATACCTAAAACACTTTTAAAATAACATATGTATGCATATATAAGCACACCAAAAGGTTTTGGCATTTTAATAATTTTTAAACCAATTTATGGCCTATTATTACACCATAAAATCGAATTATTATTCCCAAGTTTTCCATTTTGGAGAATAATTTATTTGTTTCTCCTATTTACACCAAAATATAGCTGGCATGATTTTTTTCACATTTTTACAAATTCGTTTGATATTTTTAAAACCAAATTGCATATATTTGCAATAGTAGCCTCTTTATGATTTAATAGCATTTTATAACTAAAAAATTGATCCCAATATTTTTAGATTGATATTTATATATTATTAGTTGACTCAGTCCCTTTAATTTGTTTTTAAAACATATTTTACTATTTTTATAAAAATAAAGGAGGAAAATTGGCTATTTCAATTGTAGCCTCAATTCATTTCAATTATAACCTCAATCCCATTACAATTTCAGCCTAAAATCTACCCAATTTTGAGCCCAATTCGTTTTGGCCCAAAACTCAGTTTAATCCGACCCTCCCAGAATCCCTTCAATCCAGGCTGTTGATCATTTTGATCAACAGCCACAAATGACTCTTTCCTTTTTAATTCTTCCAACCCTCCAACCCTAACCCTCATTTCTCTTAGACAGCCACCTTTGAACTCTCATATCTCTCAAAATGCTCTCAAGCACTCGAAACACTAATTTCGTCCCTCGTCTTCTCCGACCATTATCTCGCCGGAGTCCATGGCTTTTCAGGCCATTGATGACCTATACTCATCTTCCTTCACTCCTAAGCCATGGGTGTTCGTGATTTCGAGGTCTGACCTTGACGGCGTTAGTTTAGATCTTCTCAGATCTATGGTTCTATGGCCTCTCCAGCCTTACTTTGATGTATTCATGCTTTAGAAGCCTAGCCACGACCATCTCTGACTCAAGACTAGACCTCTTCCAAGCCTTATCATTTCTAGGGTTTCATAGAAACCCTAAAGACATTCAGGGTTCCTTCCTCTTTTATTTACTTAGATCTGTGGTGAATATTTGCTAAATTGAACACCTTCTCACCTTTTTCTGGTTGGATTCATTCACACTAAGTTTGAATCCTAATTTTACTGGCTTTTGATTGATTGTATTTCCTTGTTTGACCTAAACATGTACTACTAAATATTCCTTAAATAATGCTCTGTGTATTTACCCCTTTTACACTGCTTAGAAAAGATTTTTAAAACGACTCCTTTCCTTAATTATTTTGCCCGTTTGAATCAAATCCCTTATTCAAAGGGAAACAACTTGTGATTGATTCAAGCCCATTCTCTAACCTTTTTCTTACTCACCTTCTGCATTATAAAAGGGCATGAAATTTTTCATTAAAAGACATGTTCATTTTCACATGCTTTCACAAACGTTTATGCACAAAAACACATGCTTTTACACACTGAATACTGAGTTCTTTCACAAAATTTTACTCTCTTATTCACTTTATGCTTTCTGAAACAATTTTGAGTTCTCTCTAAAACTCTCAAGTGTTCTGCTGAACTTAAGTCTACTCTTGCTGTATTTACTTGGTGTGATTGCTATATTGTTTTGCTTTTTCTTACTTTGCAACTGGTATGTTATTCTTAGTTAAATAATGTCTCTTCACTATGTGTTTACTTTCTAGTATGTTAAGTTCTTCTTTTCTATGTTTCTGAAACCATGTTGTGCTTTTCTTATGTGAACTCCCTTTCCCTTTTCCCTTTGTGTGTGAGTATAGTTCCAGCCATAACTACACTTTGATAATGATGTCTATGACTTTGAATTGTGTTCTTTGAACCCGCTAGCTCAATCAATTCCCATTCCCCTTTTCCCTTTTTGTGTTTGAGCATGGACTTGAGTCTGGTGGTGTCTTAATCACTATTCAAACTTAGGCTTGACCCACAAAGGTCCGCTCCTAACTTGTTTGACCAAACAAGTGTTCGGGGGTATGCCAACCTGCACTTGTGGCTGGACATGACCACCATTTGTTATGGTTCCCCAATTACTTTGCACTTATTTCTAGTTCTAAGTTATTCCCCTCTCTTGACAGCCATTCTTTGGAACCTTGGAGTTCCATCTGAACTTGGATGCACGAGGGCTGGCTATTCTGCACTGCACTGTTCTAATTATAACATGGTATCCTGAGTGTAAGTAATGTCGGGAATCCTTGAGATTCCTTGGAATTTTTAAACACGTCGGATTATGAGAAGGCTTTGGAAATTCGAAATTAGTTAATCACATGTTGTTAGACATTAAGATTGGATTATGCAGTTTGGATCTAGCTGCTAGTTTTGTTGTATTTTTTATTTGCAATAATTTGTATAAGGAGCTTTCGGGATATAGTTAAAGGGTGCGGGAGGGGTTTTACATTCTTGAATCAGTAAGGGTAGAAACCATGCTTTAGGATTTTTTCTTTACTAGAAATCTTGCCTATAGGATATTTCAATGTTTCTGATTCCACATTGCCTAGAAACCATGCTTATAGGGTCAACGCTTCATTGTGATACAAGTCACATAGAAATCATGCCTATAGGATTTAATGTTCATGTAATCAATGCATATAGAAACCATACCTATAAGGATTGCATATTCATTAGGAAAGCTATAGGGCCAATTAAACAATCATCCTTTCTATCAGCTCTTTAACAAGCTTTAAAATCAGAATATAGATATCATGCCTATAGGACTTCACATCAAACTCGACTGATTCGTTTTAAGCATAAGAGTCTGTTAATTGGTCCTTGAACATCTTAATTCAGTAATGTTTTCAAAAGCCTCAATTTTTTAATAAAACCCTTTGAACCAGTATACCTTTAAGTCCTTCCAATCTGCATCTTTTTCTAAAACAGTTTCTTTCTAAATATTCTACCTAAACGTTTTACTCAGTCCTTGAAATGTCTTCCAAAATAGTTCTGCAACTTACTTTTTCCTTACATATTTCTTTATCTGAAACGCTTTCACAACCATTTCTGTGTTTTATACTCGAACAATCTGATGATTCATTTACGCATTTCTCAATTTACTGCAGTCCATTCTCTATTTTCAAATTCTTCTGCATTAGACTACTTTTCTGAAACCAGTATTTTCTAAATCACTTACTTAAAATACCTTAATCTCTAACAATTGGATCCAAGTTTCCTAATGCAGACTTTCTATCTAAATATATGTGTTAAACCAGTGCTTTCATTGTCTAAGTTTAATTTAAAGACCAAATCAGTATGTGCCAAGACATGCTAAACTAAGCGTCTGTTTGATTAAGGGGTTTACTTGAGCCTTACCTATTTGATTTGTTCATCCCTATATTTTTTACTTATGTATCAATTAGAATTTTAACCTTTGACTCCATATATGCCTATATCCCTTTCTTTCCCTTTTAGGATTAGAAATCCTGATATCCCAGGACTAATAGGTTGGGATGGGTACTAGCATGCAATAAGTAAACAAGACTAATTACGTTTAAATACCTTAACAGTGTGGGAAGGGTATAATATGGATATGATGACCGGTGTGCTAATATCACGTGCAACCCCTCTTTTGAGGAGTGATTGCTAGATATTGCATTGAGATGATCCATATTTTGTATAAACCTAGAAGCTCTTTTCCCTTTTAGTGTAAATATTTTCTTCAAATAATCCCTTTCCCTAAAATTTTATTCCTTTCCTTTCCTTAAGCTTTCAAACTTATTTGTGAACCTTATGTGCAAACTTTACTTGCTTCTTATATTCTCTTAAAGTCACAATAATAGCATGGTCGGGAACCACGCTAATGGATCTTGAGGGGTGCCTAACACCTTCCCCTCGAGATAATATCTAAGCCCTTACTCGAACTCTGGTTTTCTTTCTTCTCAAAATTTTTCATCTTGTCCTAATGCACTATAATCATTAGGTGGCGAATCTCCAAAACTCCATAACCCAATTCTCGCAAGAGAATAAAGAGTTGTCTTCCCATAATATCGTATACCCGATTTCTGAACCCTCCGTCTGAATGAAAGAGGTGACATCGACAACAGTGATTTTGATGTGGCCCGGCTCATCCATGAAGAGATGTTCATCAGATCACCTAAGCTAATCAAGGGCCACTACTTCCCTTTGTTGATCACCCGGTGTGTCGTATTGCTAGAGTCCCTGAAGACCCTCGAGTTGATGGGAGGTTGTCACTAAAAGTCCCGTTCCGGGCAAAACAAATTGGAATTGCACGAGAGCTGGTGGTGAACGGTGATGACTCTGATGACGATTTAGCTGATGATGATGATGCTGAGATAGTTGAGGTTCCTCTTCCTCCTAGAGTTGATGTGGCAGGCCCATTACAGCCACGTCAGAAACCCCGTATGACATCTTTGGAATAGGAGATGACTGGGTTGGATACCTCAGTCACTGATTTGGGTGCCTGCGTTAATGCGATGGCTGAGAGCCAAGTGAAGTTGGAGAAAAAAATTCTTCGGCTTGTTGAGAGCTCTGGGACGTGCTTGCAACATGAACTCAGACACCGTCTCTGACCAATAAACTTATAGTGGTTGATAAGTGGAAGCTTGTACAAATTGCACTTAATGGATGGGGATGTTTTAAACAAATGTGGTGGAGTGGTTGGTTGGCACAACTATGATTTTTAAAGTTTAGTGTAATTGTATTAAAAGTTATTAGGGATGTTAGTCACTATACCTAAATATATCCTGCCCGTCCCCTAGCCTACATTACACCCAAGTAAGTCCTATTGATCTTAGACTGAGTGGGCTAAATTAGTAGAGTACTATTCTACGGGCAAGCCTATGGTGCATCTTTGTGGCATGTGAATGTATTTTATAGAGTAGCGAATTTTGTCTATATTAATTCCTTATTGTTCTAATTGTCATTATATATAAAACTACTCTCTTGTGTGATATGAGGGCCAATGATTCACAAAGGAAGGTAAGCCTTTACTCTTGAATAGAGTGGTTTGAGTAAGTGAGAATGTTGCATGGCCCAAAAGGTTTGACTCTTGAGGTAAATGTTTTTCACTACTAGGTGCAATTTTTGTAGAATGTTCATCTGTGAGTCGTTAAGGGAAAAGCTTAGGGAAGGAATTTTGATGGAGTGTGGTGGATTGCTCGAGGACTAGCAATCATTTAAGTGTGGGCCGTTGATAGTAAGCTATATAGTTGATATTACACCTTAAGATGACCATGCTTTGTTGTTGATTTGTAGGTAAATTGCCAACAAAATACTCTAAAAAGTGTTATTTTGTTTCGCAGGGAATATTATATGTGAGGAAGCAACATGGAGTGCTTTGGAAACAACAATGTGAAGAACACGCCCACTCGAGAAGTACCTGAGCACGAAGAGTAGAAAATGGACTAGGCAAGAAGTCCACTGCGCTCGCGGTTGAACCGCGGTGAACCGATTTTAGATTGAAGAAGTGAGGTAGAAAGGCCATCTCTCACCGCGGTCTACCGCGGTTGGCTGCGACCTCGGTGAACTGTTCACGTACAAGAAAATATAGGGTTCAAAGTGTAATTTCGGGGAAACTTTTATATAACCCTTATAAGCTTTAGAAACTCTCTCAATATTGTATTAAGCTTGTTTTAAAATAATTTTGGAGAAAGAGCAAGTGTGAGAAGAGCAACCAAACATTAGAGTTTTTCTATCTCTTTTATTTTCTTGCAATTGACCGTTATGAATAATTTAGTAATTTATTCTCGTTTTTCATGAGTAGCTAATTCCTTTGTCTAGGGTTTCGATGGAACCTATTGAAAGATGAACTTCTTGATTATGTTAATAAAGTTTTGCTAGTTTATTCTCTATTTTTTCAACGATATGTTTGTTGTAGTTAATTGATTGGATCGCCAATTAGCTGTGCCTATTTAGCGTGCATAACTCAGGAGAGAGTACATATTTAGGTAGTTGTTGAACAACATCACTCCTAATGTATAATAGGAATCTATTACTATGGGTTCAAAGGCGGGATTAGGGATAACGAAGTCTTGGGTCCAATCTAAAATGAGCTGTAATAAGCAACGCCAGCTAGCGTACCTTGGAAGAGTGCATCTAGTAAATTATCATGATTACTCGGAAGAGACTTACGGTAAAAAGAGCGGTCATGATTGATATAGAGGTTTTGGTGAATATATATAAAACATAAACAGAAGAGATTCCATCAATAGGGGAAATCACTATCTTAGAACATTCTCATAACTGTTTACAACTTAACCATATTTAGTTTTCAACTATTTATTTACTTTCATTCTTAGTTATTAGAAATACCATCAACTGTTATTTACAACGTTTGGGGAAGTTGATCCTATAGAATTTAGTAAGTCCAACGAAATTAATTGATAGGTTAATTCTTTGTTGGTTTGACTTGTCGCGTGTCCTTTTACTTGGCATGAGCACGTTCGCCAGAGTCTGACCAGAGTTCGGTATTTCTTCGAATTGATAGGTTAATTCCCTGTTGTTTCGACTTGCTTCTGTTTTTTTGTTGAAAATTTCTTCAATTCTGTTGTATTGTTGGTGAATTACAAAAATGCTTAATTTACTTTTAGTCATGGATTCATTGATTTCTGACAAGTCAATTCCGAATTCTTCTGGTCAATCTGGTTCTGATAACTCATCGGATGATACAATTGATCATAATTATCTTCGTTACATTCATATATTGGATAATTTGGGGCTTTCACTAGTAGGTACCATTTTTTGATGGGATTGGGTATATCGATTGGCGTAGGATCGTGCTTATTGCTCTCTCCGTGAAGAACAAATTGTACTTCATTCAACCTGATTGTGTGAGATCTCCTACAAATTCCCCTATTTTTTGTCAATGGGATAGGTGTAATAAAATTGTTATTTCATGGATTCACAATCTTCTTACTCCGGTCATTCGTAAGAATGATCTGTATTGTCAACTTGCCAAGGATGTGTGGATGGAACTAGAAGATAAATATGGACAATCGAGTGGAATTAGGGTTTATCAAGTCAAAAAGGAGCTTGCTTCTATTTCTCAGTGTTCTATGAATATTTCTGAATATTATACAAGGATGAAGAGTGTTTGGAATAAGCTCAGTACTTTGAATGTTTACTCTGATTCTCATTGCATTTGTGGGGGTGGCAAACTAGACATTCAAAAATGTGAAAAGGACTAGAAATCGTACCAATTTTTAATGGGCCTGAATGAAGTTTATGTTAGTGGCAGAAGCAATTTACTTATGATGAGTCCTTTCTCTATGATCAACAAAGCTTATTCTCTTCTGGTCACTGATGAAAGACAAAGAGAAATTCAGCCCACTTCTTCTCAATTTAGCTCAGAGTCTACTTCCTTCTCAGCGGGGTCTCAAAGATCTTTTCAAAAGCCCTTTCAGAAGAATTTCTAGCCTTAAAACAGTTTTGATCCAAAGAGTCCTAGTGTTGTCTGTAGCTTTTGCAATAAACCTGGTCATACAGTGGAGAGATGTTATAAACGTATGGCTTCCCCCTGAATTTTTAATTCACTAGGAATAATCGAAGGGCTGGTGCAGATGTTCAAACTAAATTGGAGCTTAAACATTTGCTCATCCTGAACCTAAGCCATTTAGTGATTCATCACCTATCAATGCTGGAGATAATTCAATTATTCCAGGTCTGACAAATGAGCAGTGTAGCCAGCTTCTGACACTACTTCAGCAACATCATGTGTCTGATCCTAACTCTACTCTCACCTTACTGCTTCTACCAACTTTGCAGGTATCCTCAGTTTCTTTTCTAGTAATAAACCTAAATTTTCAGTTAGTACTTGTTTGTTGTGTAAGGTCGATTCGAAATCTTGGTTATTAGAATCTGGGGCTACTGACCACATGACATCTCATAGTAGCTTACTTCACAACATTAAGTCTTTGCTTATTCCTTATTTAGTAACCCTGCCTGATGGATACAAAGATAAAGTGACTTGTGTTGGAGAGTTAACCTTGTCAAATAATACTACTCTGTCTCATGTTCTTTTAGTCCTTAGTTTTCAATACAACTTGATATTTGTGCACAAGTTGGCATCACAATTAAAGTGCCTACTTATTTTTAGCTCTTTTGCTTGTTTCATACAAGGCCTTTCCATGAAGAGGCCTCTGGAGTTTGGTAAATCACATCATGGACTTTACATCTTGCAATTGCCACCTACCAATTCATGATGTTCATCTTCTGTTGTTAGCCATCCTTCTGCTTTTACTTGCTCTCATACTTCTACTTTACCTGATCTTGGTAAGAACAATGTTGAGTGTTCTATCACTTCTGTTCCATTTGTAAATATTTCTCTAATGAATAAAACTAACACTCTTTGGCATAGTAGATTGTGACATATACCTTTTTTTCATTTAAAGTCTATTCCTTATATTTCTTCTATACTTTCTGTTAAACAAGACTTTATTTGTAATATTTTCTAATGGAAAGGTAAACCAAACTTCCTTTCCAGGATAGTACAATTTAAACAACCACTCCTTTTCAATTGATACATGTTGACACTTGGCGTCCCTATCATGTCCCCACATATGGTGGGTGCAAGTACTTTCTAACAATTGTGGATGATTTTACTATGGTAACATGGACTCATTGTTAAAAACTAAGTCAAATACTTTTCCTATTCTAAAAGCTTCCATTGCCATGGTACGTACACAGTTTAATTCTAAAGTCTTGACTGTTAGGTCTGATAATGCTTTGGATTAGGCTCTAGCCCTTCCACCTCTTCTTTCTTTACTGAACAAGGCATTATTAATCACACTTCTTGTTATACTCCCCAACAAAAAATGGGGTAGTAGAGAGAAAACATAGGCATTTACTTGAAACTTCAAGGGCATTTCTCTTTCATTCTAAAGTGCCTACAAAATATTAGGGGAATTGTGTGCTAACTGCTACTTGATTAATAGGTTCTCTTCTAAGCTGCTTTACAATAAATCCCTATTTGAGTTGCTTTTTGGTAAAACCCAACTTATTATCACGTAAGGCTATTTGGTTCGCTTTGCTATGCCTCTAAGCATCCTATAAGCAGGGATAAATTCAGTAGCAGTTGCATCACTGCAGTCTTTATGGGGTGCCCTTTTGGAAAGAAAGGCTACAAACTCCTTAGGCTTGAAACTGGAACATTTTTCATTTTTAGGGATGTTATATTTCATGAATCGGTGTTTCCTTTTGCTGTAAATTTTTCTATTGGTTCTTCTTCCATGTTTCCTCCTACAAATTTTGTTTATGAATTTACTGTTCCTTCTTCTCCTTCTTCTTCTACTTCACTATCGCCTTCTCCCGTTCATGTTCATCCTGAACCTTCTAATCCAGTATTTTCATCTCCTTCTAATGAACCTGACAATATCTCTTGCTCATCTTCCCCTTCTGCCATAACTTCTAGTCCCCCTTCTTATGTCAATTCACATCCTGTTTCACATCATATTATTCTTGCTTCAACTTCTGAGGGTTTGAGAAAATCCACGAGAACCTATGTTGCTCCTTTCTACCTCAATGACTATATTTTTTCTTCTATCTCTGTATCCTTTTCCCATGGCCCTGGGTCCAGTTCTACCTCTAATCAGCCTAAGACACAAATAGTACTTTAGAGCTTTACACCTATTCTCAGGCTGCTTTGGTGCCTGAGTGGCAAGGGGCAATGAAAAAAGAATTTTAGGATATTGAGGGCAATCATACATGGTCTATAGTTCCTCTCCATGTTGGTAAGAAGGCCATTGGGAGTAAGTGGGTATATAGGATTAAGTTTAGAGCTCATGGTTGCATAGAAAGATATAAGGCTAGACTAGTAGTCTGAAGCAATACTCAGACTGCCGGGGTTGATTACAATGAAACTTTTTCCCCTGTGGTCAAAATGAACACTATTAAATGTCTCATTTCCTTGGCTGTTAAGAAATAATGGCCACTTTTTCAGCTAGACGTAAACAATGTCTTCCTTCATGGGGATTTGGACGAGGAAGTCTATATAAAGGTGCCTCTAGGTTTCACTGTGGAATCCTCTTCTAGTTCTGGGCAGCCTTTTGTTTGAAAACTTCAAAAGACCCTCTATGGGCTCAAACCATCCTCAAGACAATGTTGTGTTAAGCTTTCAAGTGCGCTTTGTGTAAAGGAGTTTACACATTCTCTTAATGAGTATAATCCATTCACAAAAAGGTCAGGGGAGTCTATGGTTGTTTTGGTAGTATATGTAGATGACATAATTCTAACAGGTAATGATGTGTCAGTAATTTCTGATTTAAAGTCCTATTTCGATGATCAATTTAAGATAAAGGATTTAGGCACTTTATACTAATTTTTGGCCATAGAGGTATCTTCTACTCCTGATGGGTTGTTATTAAATAAAACAAAGTTTATTGTAGATCTCTTGGTTGAATATAAATATTGTGAGGTATCTCCATTGGTCTCTCCTCTTAACCTTACTTTGAAATTACAAGTTGTTGGTAGTGAGCTGCTTCCCAATCCAGAGCTGTACCGGAGCCTTGTTGGCAAGTTCAATTACTTGACTCATACCAGGCCTGACTTGAGCTTTGCTTTCCAGCATCTCAATCCGTTTCTCCAATCTCCCCGAGTCCCTCACTATTTTGCTACTTTACATGTGCTGCGTTATCTCAAGTGAACATCTGACTCTTTAATAATTCTTCAGGCTTTGCTTACATGGGTATTGTGAAAGTGATTGGGCTACTTGCCATGATTCTTACAAGTCGGTGATTGGTTTCTTTGTGTTATTTGGTGGAATCCATATTTTATGGAAGTTTAAGAAACAACCTGCTGTCTTTCTTAGTAGTGCTGAAGCTGAATACCGTGCGTTGAGTAGGCTAGTTACAGAATTAACATGGATGACTCGCCTGTTGGCAGACTTGGTTCTTGCTGGTGGGACTCCTATTTCTCTATTCTGTGACAACTAATCAGCTCTCCATATCGCTCATAATCCTTTGTTTCACAAGCCTACAGAGTACATCGAGGTTGATTTTCATTTCGTTAGGTAAAAATTATCAGAAGGTCTCATTGCCTTGTTCCCTGTTAGCAACACCAGTCAGTTGGCTGATATCTTAACCAAGCCCCTCACTGGGTTGGCACATCATAGATTTCTCCCCAAGTTGAAGGTTCTTCCCCCCTTCAACTTGTGGAGAGGTGTTGGATAATAGAGTTTTCTTATTTTTTTACATAATCAGATTTATTTTATTTTTGGATTGTATTTTGTGTAGTCCATTCATTGTATTAATAGGTATCTTTTTTTAATTTTGGCTCAAAGGACCAATTGTAAAGATCCTGTCCAAATATAAATAAGATCTCTAAGTCTAGAAGCTTCAAATGCTCATTTTACGATTGCATGAGATATTTTCCTTTCCTCTTTCTCTCAGATTCTTCCTTCTCTCACTGAAAACTAAATCGATCACGATGATTCCAACAAATACAGGAAAACTAGATACATACAGGTAGATTTTGTAAATGGAAGGATATATGGGAAAATGAACAGACCTAAAGGTAGAGAGATGATAGAATCCTAAGAGCAATCACAAGGACAAGGAGGACATAAATCCAAAAGAGTAGAGTTGTGCCACAGCCTTGGTGGTCTAAAAATGTAAAGAACCAACACAAACCCAACATGACCAATACAAATCTCACACTACACTGCCTCTGCCCTGATGATGAGTGACCCATAAATGTATTTCTCTTGTAACAAGAGAAAAAACCAAAGATTGAACCAATGTCAGATTTCACAGAAAATAAATAGGATCAACCACCTCAAGATAAAACACACACACAAAAATCACATTTTACCTAGGTGAAAACAGTCAAGATTTAACTTTAGTCTTCAACTCCAAACATATGATAAGTCTAAATAGAAACCCACTTTCAAAAAAAGGGTTTATTTGTGACCTCCAAAATGTCTAGAAACGAAACTTCGCCAGAGCAGGGTTGGGGTTGGTATTCTCAAATCTAATTAGGACTTTGGTGTTCTTGACTCTTTTTAGGAAGATAAAGGGTGACCCGAATCCCAACCATAAGAGAATAAAATGTTTATAACAATATTTAGAGAGAAAATCGCCAAAAGTAGGACTCCGAGTTTGGGGTAAAACAGAAGTCTCTGCTTTTAATGCAACAAAAGGGAGTTTTCATTATGACTTTGGATTGTTGGACACAAATTTATAATTTATGGATATGTTAAACTTCATCTGAAGTAGTAGAAATCCAATTTAAAGAGAAAAAAAATAAAAAATTCAACTGCATCGGTATATTTGGATGCGAGCACTTTATTTGGGTCTAAATATAGTCATAGTGTGGAGGATGTTCATTCCTCATATATATCTAGGTCTAGCAAAGCAAGCTTTCTAGAAGGAAAAAGTTAACTTATCTATCAAAAACCATTCTATTGAAATGCTCAGAATGGCGGTTAACAGAAGAGAGAAAACAGACCAAAGGAGGAATCAATGAGAGACTTCCTTGATAAACGAAAAATGAGAGCTTAGTGATATTTATAGAACTAGTGTGCTAACTGCTAACTAACATATGCTAACTAGTCCTCTTTTTATTTTTTACTTATCCACTATACTATAAATATATATTTTTTAACTTATACACTATACTAGATCGAAAGAAAAATAAACTTTTCTTTTTCTTATTTTACCCTTATCATTAATTACTCATTTCAAAATATTTCTCAAGACTTTCTAAAAATTTATCATTATTAGGGGTTACATGGTAAAATACACATCATAATTATTATTTCTAAAAGGGAAAAAAAAAGTCATACGTCAACAAGTAAAAGTGAACGGAGGGAGTATATTTTAACTTAACTGATAACTATTGCTCCACTAATACTCTAACTAACTCATTATATCAACACTTTCCCTCAAGCTGAGGGAGAAATAGGTTCTTCATTCCCAATTTATTTAGCAGATAATTATGTCGTGGCTTACACAAACTATTTGTAAGTAGATCAACTTGCTGCTTTTTGGTTCCAATGTGTTGTGTTTGTATTTGCCCATCCTGAATTTTTTCGATAACAAAATGACGGTCAATATCAAAATATTTTTGTTCTTTCATCGAAAATTGGATGAGCTGCAATTTGTATTGCAACTTTGTTGTTACAGAACAACTGCACATGTAGACATATTTCAGTCCAATCTCTAAAAATAATCCAGTTAGCCAGATAATTACAACCATAGAGCAGCCATAATTCTGAACTATGTTCAGTAGAACTTCTAGAAACTGTGTTTTATGAATGCATCACAAAATTTTACCATGATACCAGTGGTTTTTACACATTCTCCCCAATCGGAATCACAATATTCTATCATTGGTTGGTTTTTTTTGTTTGTATAAATAACCCTAGACACGATGTTCCTTTGATAAATTTGACAACCCTCACAGTTGCATCTATGTATGACTGTTTGAGATCATGCATATGTTGACTAAGAACTTGAAAAATAAAAGGAATATCAGACCTTGTCAATGTTAGATACAAGAGCCTTCTAATCAATCTCTGATAGTTACTTGAAACCTCAAAGTTGTTTGTGTGATCATATTGCAAAAATGCTACCATTGTTCATAAACTTGTTAATGTCCACAAAGGTAGGGTTGTAGTTGAACTCAAGGGGTATTCCCACTAGTTTCCTACCTACTAACCCTATTGCTGACACTAGTTCAAGGGCATACATTTTTTGGTTCGCTGGAGTACCCTTCTTGGATCTAGAGAACTCAATGCCTAGCAAGTATTTCAATTCTGCAAAGTCTTTCATCTTGAAACTACACTGCAAGTCTTTCCTTACCTTCTGAATAAGCTTTAGACTGCTCCTAGTGACCAAAAGATCATCCACATAATGAGATTGAAAAAAATCAATATCAGGTAGTGCACTGGTGAACTTCAAATTGTATTGCCTTATGGGATTCTTTACGTCCATATAATGACTTATAAGGCCTGCACATCTTCTGCTGAAACTCCCTCTGGCTAGAAAATCCATATGGAATATGTATGAATACTTATTCAAGTAAATCACCTTGAAGAAATGCATTATGGACACCAATATGAAAAATATACCAACCGGATGCTGCAGTCGAATCCACTATAGACTTTACCGTTATCATATTTGCTACAAGTGAAAAAATCTCCTCCTTGTAATCTAGCCCTTACAATTGGTTATCCCCTTAGAAACAAGTCGAGCTTTATACCTTTCCACCTACCATGTAGACTTTTCTTCACTTCGAAGACCCACTAACACCCTATCAGAACTTTACCCTAGAAGATCACTAATTGTCCACGTGTGATTATCTTCAAGAGCTTCAATCTCAACTTCCATATCATCTATCCACTTGGGATCAGTGTTAGCTTCTGCATATGATCTTGTTTTAAGCACCACTATGTAGGCAGCAATGAATGCTCTATAGCCAGGAGGACAACTTGTCACAGCGGACATACTAAGATATAGGATATGTGCAGGAGGATTCTTTGGACTCTACAACATAATCTTTAAGCCACAAAGGAGGCTTATAAGTTTTATAAGACTTGATCATATCAAGAGGAGTAAGATTTAATGAGGTGTAATGGTCACAATAACCTGGCAAGAGAGGCACATCAATTGAAGAAGACCCTACATCATAAGGAGACTCTCTACCTGAAGAGTCAGAAAGATGTGAATTAGACTTAGGATAAGGCGATGTCATCTTCTATGAATTTCATAACAGGAAATAATAAAGAATCATTAGAAACCTTATCTTTAAAAGCAAATATATCTTTCTTAAAAATGATCTCTACTAACATAGAAAACCTTACCGTGGAGATTATACAAAATATATCCCTTTTGTAGAGAGGAATAACCTTGATGGAGTGTTGGAGCTACTATAGGACTGAATTACTTTCCTTACGTTAGTTTATAGCATAAACTTCCAAAGATTCTCTGGTGTTGCAATGATGGATTACTCTGGAACAACATCTTAAAGGGGATACCCCTTTCAATAAAAAACATTAGGTAATCTATTGAGCAAGTGGACAACAGTGGTGACACGTGCACCCCATAACTTTATTGGAAGAAAGACCTAAAATGTGAAGGCTCTTATCGTATCAAGAATAGACATGTGTCTTTTTTCAACCATGTCATCTATTAAGGACTATAAACATACGAGATTTGATGAATGACACCATGATCTTGCAACAAAAAAGTCACATGCTCATTAAATAACTCAGTGTCGTTGTCTCACCTTAAACATTTAACTTTACAAGTGAATTGATCCTGGACAAATATCAAATAATGCTTAAAATCACTACATATTCAACCTTGATATCCATTAAAAATATCCAAGTATACGTAAAGAAATCATTCACCAATGTTATTAAATATATCTTACGATCAGGACTCTATATGGCCCCCATATGTCAACATGTATAATAGCAAAAGCATAAGTAGAGCGAGAAGTACTAACTGGAAAAGACATATGATGGATGCCAACTCAACTCTACAACAAGGTAGGAAGAGCGGGTCACTATAGCTTTTACCCGATATGAGGGTCGGGATCAAATTCCTCAAGGAGCTAATAGTAGAGTCGAAGTATCTATCTAGCTTAGTATTGTGTATTTGCTACAAATGTCACAACCATACATTTTTAGGTTTTTGATTATAAACTACTATTATCAAACTATTAATTCGAACTAGATTATGCTACGAGATGATTGCTAAAGTTGTATCTAATGGGAAGAAGGGCACTAGGGTCATGACATAACCTAGGTGGCTAATTTACGGGTAGATGTTACTAAGGTTCGATTGACATAATTGGGGCCTATGCTATAACCGATGTACAATTTGACCCACTCTCGCACCTCTCGAAAGAGAGAGTGATTTTTTTCAATTGACTCTCCCAAGACCAAATGGGTAGGCAAAATTAGCTCAAGCAACTCGGGTTCAAGTAGGGTGATTACTCTCTCGAGGTTTAACCCGTTAATTGGAACTATTATCTATCATCCATTCCAATTCCTTGTTATGTAAATTTTGGAGACTTATACTCTCTTACACAAGAAGAGTCAAATCCACAAAGCTCAAATTATTGTTTGCAATCACCAATTCATAGATTACAACATAAAATCAACCCAAATAGCAAACACCCATTGTCAATCGAATCCTAGATGGCAACACCCATCAATTACCCATACTAAGGTTGAGCCACAACCCTAGCTAATGGGTTTAACTACTCATGCATGACAAAGAAAATAAAGAAATAGATGCAGAAGAAGACATAATAATTTATTGTTAAATTAAAATTGAAGAATCTATCGTTAATTTGAAGCGTAGACACCAAAAATGTCTACAGATAAGGTGTTCTGGACTTAACAGGTTGACCTAAAAATGGAAAATATTCTATTTATACCAATCTGGAAAAACTAGATAAAAATACCCATGCGGTGTCAGTGCGGGCCGCATAAAATGGACCGCGGCCACACTGGGTTTTAGAACTTCAAAATCTTGGCTCTCTGAAATTGGGCTCCACGGACCACGTAATGCGGTCCGCACAAGTATGACCGCGGACCGCGCAACTTGAATCATGGCAAAAATCACCTCTCTGTATCTCTCTTCCACGGACCACACCAAATGGTAGTGTGGCCGTGGAGCCTTCACCGCAGATCGCGAAATGTGTACCATGATCGCATTTCCTTAAGGCCATTTAAGGTATCTCTCTGAAAAACCTAGTGCGGCCGCATTTGACTTTGTGCGGTCCTCACTAGTCCTATTTGCCCTCAGATTGCCTTGTTTTGATACTTGAGCAGGTTTCACTCCTTTTGAACTAATCTTTGATATTTTGTTACTTTGTCGATCAAACCTGCAATCAAGCACAACTTATGAGCCTTCTGGGACTATTTTGTAACAATTTATAACCAAAGCATTAGCAAGAAGGAGCATAAAATACTACAAAATTCCTAGTTATCAACTCCCCCAAACTTAAGCTTTTGCTTGTCCTCAAGCAAACAAAATAAGACCTACCCTTTAAGGGAAAATCCAAGTATTCTCAGCTATCCTACAGTAATCTCAACAATCATCAATTGGTACTAACAATTACCCTCAATACTAATGCATCATTAACAACACCTAAACTTTGAACAACTACGGATCAAGTGTGATACAAGAGCATCAAGAGTTGACTCATTACATCAAAGAACTTCTCTTTATTACTTTGGTCATTGTGGAACCCAAACTCACATATCCTCAACCCTCTCTGAGCAAATCTTACCTTTTAGAGTATTGACGCACAAACTAAGTTTAATGGAGTTTCACTCATCTCTCTCAAGAAAAGGTCACAAGTACGGCTCTAAGTACCATATGCTTATCCCTTTAGTAAGTATCCACTAATGTAAGCTTCATTCAACTCAACATCATATAGGGCTTTTGTGGAGTCATTATGAAGGCTTTTGGGTAAGGGTAGGACATGCTTTTGTTCAAGTGAGTTCAATCTTTCATTAAGCACTTCTTTTTGATTCATTTGGCATAATTCTCTTGACCTTTTTAATCTTTTCACCTCTTTCTAAGGGGTTAGAGAGATACATTATCACTCTTTCTTATCCATTTCAAACCATTCTCCTTTTTCAATTTTTCACACATTTCTTTCATTGCTTTTCTTGAACCCCTTTGAGATAATTTTCACATTAAGCATTTTGCTTTTATTTCTTTTTATTGCCTTTCGTTTTTTTCACTTATGTGCCTTTTACCAACTTTGTTGCACTTCTCGACTCTCTCCCCAAAGTTATAATGTTACCACGCGCTAAAGGAAAGATTTGGGTGCCAAGAGAAGGTATCTTTGAGAATGGATATAGGTTTGTATTATGGTTCTTGATAGAATAAGGCCTGAGGCTCAAAAGGGTTGAGTAGGGATCTTATCATTGGTAGACAATGAAATTGTTCAAACTATCATTTGGATCAAGAAGATCCTATAATCACTTCTTAAGTCAACTTCCACTTAGGATTTCGACTCAACAATTATTCAAGTCATGTTATAGAACATTGGCTCAGGTTTTGGACCACAATTCTAATTTTCACCACATACGTTAGGGGATTGCTAATGAGATCAAGTCGAGGTCCCACAACGACCTTAGTTACGATTCAAGCACACAATGGTCCGAAAAAGCATTTTGATGATTGTCAGTCAATAGATAGTCTCAAGGTTACAACTTTCACCATACTAAACATAGCATTTTGTCTTTGACTATGGGATCAACGGCAAATGTGCTAGGTATCAGGTGAATCTTTGTTTGAGGTACCCTTAACTAAAAACTATCAAAAACAAAAATAAAAATGGACTCAAACCCTTAGGAAAGTTTTCACACCATGTATCATTGGGAAAAGACACCTGGTTCACACAATACTCCACTTTTGGAAAGAACCGTGGAATTAAGAAAACCAAAGGCTTATTAAAAATGCCAAAATGAAGCAAAAGGCTACGAGCCTATCAAAGAAGCTAAAAATGATTTTTTTTACCAAAATAGAAAATAGAATGAATATGTACAATATGGGAATGAATATACAACGAGGGATGAATATATACAATAATATAATTTTATATACAGACCAAACGAAAGATAAAAAGTGCGATAAAAGTAACTAAATGTAAAGTTATGTATAGACCAATAGAAAATCAAAATAAAGCATAAAATAAATCAATCTATATATACAATCATCCAATAGATAAAATTTAGGGCGCACCCCCTCAAATAAAAGATGGAATTATCCCCAATGCCAACTAGAAAAATAACCACCAAAAAGTATAAGGAAAGGATATATGAACTCCCTAAGCCTCGTCAGTCTGCATGGGAACATGAATGGTCGTCGGGTCCTCTATATGCGCAGGAACCAAAGTCTGGTTCCCGGTCTCCTACTGCTCAACTGCTGGGACTAGGGCCTGGACCTGGACGGATTGTATATCAGATGCATCCTATGGCTGATTGGAGGAAGCTTTTGGTGGGTCCGGCAACTGGATGATCTCCTCATCTACCCTAGGGATCTTTTTCTTCTTCTTTGGAGGCCTCTGTGACTGCTCTTGATGTGGCTATGCTACTGCACTACTGTTGGAGCTGGATCCTCAATTAACAAGTATAAAGCCATTTGGCCTTCCTTCAGCTTGTCCACATCCGCTCTAAGCTCCTTTACAGACTCTTTGGAAGCTCGTGTCTTGCGCAGCTTCTTGTGCTCTTTGGAAAGCTCCTTCAGAGCCTTGCTATGAGAATCTACTACTTTAGACAAGGCACCCTAAGTACTGAGGATCTTCTCTTGGTTGGCAAAAATTTCTTTTAGTATATCCTAAATGGACTAAGGAATCTGAGCTAGATGTAGTGCATGCTGAGCCGCAATGGTAGTAGTCAGGGTGGACAACTTGGATGAAGTAGCTGACATCCAATTGTTCAAGCTATAAAGTGTCTGGCTCAGCTGGTGGGAACTGATAGGATGGGCCCGGGAAGATGGAATCCTTAGGCCAGGTGAAGTAGAGGGGCCATCAGTAGTGGAAGATCCAGGAGGCAAATCAACGCTGGTGGAGGCAGGCTCAGTGGAGGTGCGCTCAGCTGGGGCCTCTACCACAACTGGATCTTCATACTTGCCAGTTGGAGCAGAGGCAGATGGCTTGCAATTCGTTTCCTCGGGGTTGTCTGGCCTCTTTAAGTTGTATCATGAAAATGGAGCCACAGGTTTGACCTTAACATCAAAAGGCCTCTTCTCCACCTTCCCAGAAATACATAGTCAGGGTGTTGGGAAAAGGGTCGTTCCGATCATGCTTAACCCCCACTTCAGAAATTATGCGAGACATCACATTGCAAACGTTGATAGGGTACTCTGAAATAATAGATACAACAAGAACCGCCCATGCAAGTGGAAGAGTCTGATAATGTATAGTGGGATCAAGCCGGCTGCTCACAAATGTCAACCAACCCCTAGCCTCAAAGTTAAGAGATCTTCGAAGTATCTTGACCCCCGCTTCCAACCAATCAGGAACAGTACCCAGGATTGCCAGGTATGAAGCTTACCATGGATGAACCTCCTCGCCAATTGCCAAATTTTCATTATAAAGGGTCTCATATACTTCATTGAACCCCAAGTATTCATTAAGCTCCTTCCTGGTAAACACTACTTTTTGTTTTGCACTTTGGTCACTTTTTCGCACTTCAAAATGTTGGCCATATTGCTATAGAACTCCTTGACCATGTGCTCATTCGCTTTCACGCAATCATCCATAAAACAACTCCTAACCCACTCGAGTTTGGAACTATCTATGAATATTTGGGTGTAAGGGTAGGAGGTCTCTGTCAATGAAACTCCTCTCAATAATCAAATTTCGTAATAGCCACCATTTCCTAAACTCGTAGAACGCTACTTGACTGATGAACCTATCCTTTCAAATTGCAGGATTCCTAGTCCAGTCAACACCTAAACCAAGGCAGACAACCCCCATGTACCTCTTCACCCCCCTCATCACTACCCTATTTGCCTCCGCCTACACTCTCTCCCGATATTGAAGTTGTAGGGGAGGTGGAGTAATCACCGCTACCGGCTGCTGAGCCCTCAGATGACTCAGTTTGTACCTTCTCAGTTTCTTGGGAAGTGGGTGATGCTGGAGAGAAATCATCAGTTAATCTAATATCCCGGGCCAGTTGTGGACACGAGTCGGTATGGAATTTAAGGATACCTCTTGTGAAGGCTTGTACTCACTCCCCAATTTATCAGCAGCTCTATCAGCTGCTTTTATTTCTTTCCTCAATCCCTTTGAACATTCCCGAACCTGGGGAGTAAGTTTTATCATCTTGCCGTTGCCTCCCCAGGAGGAGTCACCTCTGATGGTTGTTTGGCGACATTTCCTCTTTGTTTTACCATTACCTGCAAGCACACACACCTAACATTGTTAGTCTAAGCACAAGCAGTGGAACAGATGAAAAATGAATTGCAAAACAGAAGAACAAAAGTTGCAGACACAGTGCACTGCTGCCCGCACAAATAGGAGTGCAGCTGTATTAGAGGGACAACGAACCACATAAATGCTACCGCGGTCCGCATTGGGGCATGGTCTAGAGAGCTACTTCTCTGAATCTTCCCACCACAGACCATACAAAGTAGCATCCCAGCCGTGGTGTGCCAGAGCGTACCGTAGAAATTGCAATGCGGTCGCGTTGGGCAAGAAGTCATTTTCCCATAAAATCAACACTGCGGTCCGTATAAAGTGGTACCACGGACCGCATCACGGCACCGCGGACCGCACTAAAGTGACCGCGATCTGCGGAGGGTTCTAAGTTCAGGCACTGAGTTAGGGTTCCAATTGTTTTGCAATATTGTTCAAGTTTTCACCTACTTTATCCCTACTCAATTACCCAATAATTATGAACATCAAGCACACAAAACAAGAATTAAAACAAACCTAAGCTAATCAAATAGCAAAAAACAACAAGAAGAAGTTATCGGCTAATGTACATGAAAATAAAATGAAATTATAGAATTAAACAAAGAAAAATGGATAATGTTACCAGATGTGAAGATGGAATTGAAGTATTCAATCTAAGCAAGGATTTTCGTACAATAGAGAAGATCAACATTAACTTTTAGGGTTGTGAGTGTTATAATTTTGAAAAGTTTAACTGGTGAACCTTAAGGTCTATTTATAGAAAACCAGTGGGACCCAGCGTTACCTAGCAGCACGGCCGTACAAAACAGACCGCGGACCGTGCTGGATTTGTTTAGAAGAAGTTTGAGTAGGCAACCTTCGTAGGTCCGCACAATACAGACCGCAACCGCAGAGGTCCACCGCGGCCCGCACTAAATGCAATGCGGCCACAGTGGTGAACTTCAGAGAGTACCTCACTTAGCCTTCACCATTGCGGACCGCACAAAGTGTAATGCAGTCGCACTGGCAACTTCGGAGACTGTTCAATTTTTTCATCTTGCTTTTCAGTGCATCAACACAATCCCTGCAACATCTCACAACAAATTAGCCCAAAATCAATCCTAAACTACAAAGAAAATCAAAGAAAACAAGAAGAAAAGACATGGGTTGCGTCCTAAGAAGCGCTTAATTTAACGTCGCAGCACGACACATGTTACCATCACATCACTTGAGATGAATGAGTGCTACCATGTGGTTATCATCAAACTTTCGAAGATAATGCTTTACCCCATTCCCATTGACTCTGAAAACGTCACCATTATTGTTCTTCAGATCAATAGCACCAAACTGGGTCACAAATACAACTTCAAATGGTCCACTCCAATCTGATTTATGCTTTTCTAGAAAACTGATGTAACCAGAAGTTGAACAAAAGAACCATATCACCAACTTTGAACTCCTTTCCCCGAGCATATTTGTGGTGAAGGTACTTCATTTTGTTCTCATACAAGGACGAGCTGGAGTAAGCATGGAATCTTATCTCATCAAGCTCATTGAGTTGTTCAACAAGGAGATTGGCCGCAACATCCCATTCCATATTCAACTTCCTCGAAGCCCATATAGCCTTGTGCTCTAATTCGACCAGAAGATGGAAAGCTTTCCCAAACACCAACCGGTACGGAGGCATACCACTTAGAGTTTTGTAAGCTGTCTGATACGCCCATAGAGCTTCATCCAAATTTTTCGACCAATCTGTCCTATTAGCATTGAGTGTCTTGGATGATACTTTTAATTTCCCTGTTGGAGACTTCCGCTTGACCACTAGCTTGAGGATTATAGGTGGTGGATACTTTTTGATTAACTCCATATTTGGAAAGCAACGAATCAAAATCCCTATTACAAAAGTGCGATCCCCCATCACTACTATTTGCACGAGGAGTGCCAAACCTTGTGAAGATATTCTTTTTAAGAAATTCCACAACACTCCGGGCTTCATTGTTGGTAAAAGACACGACTTCAACCCATTTTGAGACATAATCAACCGCCACTAGAATGCAAGTGTTCCCACAAGAGCTAAAAAATGGACCCATGAAATCAATGCCCCAAACATCAAAGATATCCACTTCAAGAATTTATTGAGAGGTATCTCATCCCTTTTAGAAATTCCACCCGCTCTTTGGCACTCATCAGACCTCTTGACAAAATCGCCTGTATGTTTGAACAAGGTTGGCCGATAGAAACCATAACTAAGCACCTTATAAATTTTCCTCACCCCGCCATGATGGACTATAGGTAGATGAGTGACAAGCCTCTAAAATACTCAATTGTTCTTCTTCCGGGAGACATCGACGAATCACACCATCCGTGAAAATATTGAAAAAATATGGCTCGTCCTAATAAAAATCCAAGCTATTCACTTGAGTTTCTTCTTTTGGTTAGAAGAGAGCTCATATGGGATTATTATTGTCATATGATAATTGGCAACATCGGCAAACCTCGGCATATCATGCATTGGTACTGCAAGGAGTTTTTATCGAGAAATGCATCATTGATCTCAAGGCCATCACTAGGCCTTCCTTCCTCATCCAAACAGGACAACTGGTCTGCCATTTGATTCTCACTACCTTTTCAGTGCACAATTTCTAGATCAAAACTCTTGAAGAAGAACAACCCATCTCATCAATCATCTCATCAATCGAGCCTTGGAGTCTTTCTTTGTTATCAAATACCTAAGGGCGTTGTGATCGGTGTGCACTATAACTTTGGGCCCCATAAGGTATGGTCAAAACTTTTCAATAGCAAACACAATAGCCAACAACTCTTTCTTGGTGCCTGTATCGTTCCTCTGAGCCTCATTCATGGTCTTGCTTGAGTAGTACACTGGATGAAACATCTTGTTGATTCTTTGGTCCAATACAGACCCAATCGCAACATTACTAGCATCACACATGAGCTCGAAAGGAAAGCTCCAATTTGGTGTGGTAATGATGGGGGTAGTGGTCAACTTGTGTTTAAGAATCTCAAAAGCTCCATGCACTACTCATCAATGACAAATTTAGCATCCTTATCTAGGAACTTGCACAAAGGGTTAACTAGCTTTGAAATATCTTTAATGAACCTCTGGAAGAACCGCGTCTGCCCAAGAAAACTCCTCACCCTTTGACAGAAGTAGGGGGAGGAAGCCTTGAAATCACCTATATTTTGGATTTATCCACTTCAATTCCTTCCTTTGAGATTTTGTGACCCAACACTATACCATCTTCAACCATGAAGTGGCATTTTTCCCAATTGCGAAAAAGGTTCCCCTCTTCACACTGGACCAACACCCTATCCAAATTACCCAAAAATTCTTTAATTGAATCCCCAACCACGCTGAAATCATCCATGAAAGTCTCCAATATATCTTCCACCTTGTCGGCAAAAATAGCCATCATGCAACGTTGGAAGGTCGCCGGAGCATTACACAATCCGAATGGCATTTTAGAGAAAGTAAATGTGCCATACGGAGAGGTAATGTCGGTCTTCTCTTTGTATTCTGGGGCAATTAGGATTTTATTGTACCCCAAGTAACCATCCAAAAATCAATAGAAAGCACACCTCGCAAAACGAACTAGCATTTATTCAAGTAATGGAAATGGGAAATGATCTTTTCGAGTCACCTTGTTTAGCTTCGGGTAATCCATACATACTCTCCACCCAGTGACCGTACTAGTAGGAATAAGTTCATTATTGTCATTGTTCACCACAGTCATGCCACCTTTCTTCGGTACGCATTGCACTGGAGAAGTCCAAGAACTGTTAGAAATATGATAAACCATACCTGCGTCTAACCACTTGATAACCTCTTTCTTTACCACTTCTTGCGTCACCTCAGTTAATGTTCTTTGATGCTCTAAGTAAGTCCCTACATCCTCCTCTAAGATGATTTTGTGCATGCAAAAGGTGGGACTTATTTTCTGAATGTCTGCAAGAGTCCATCAAATCGCCTTTTACACTTTTGAAGTGATGCCAAAGTGGCGTCACCCTACATGTTACTTAAGCAAGAAGAAAGAATAACAGGTAAAGTAGAAATTGAGCCCAAGAACCCATACCATAGGTGTGGAGGAAGTGGTTTCAACTCCAACACCGATGGCTCCTCAATCAATGGCTTTGGTGGAGTTTTGCCCTTTTCAAGGTCCAAAGACAACTTCCTAGGCTCATATGAATAGGAATCCATACCATGTAGTGCATTCACGCACTCCACTCTACTGCCATCATCATTGACATCCATATAAGAAGCATGACCTCAAGTGGATCTTCAACATTGATCATGGAACTTGTTTCATTCATTATCACATCTATGACAATGTCCACAAATGAACACACCTCGGTGCTATTGGGTTATCTCGTGGATTTGCGAACATGAAAAATGACCTTTTCATCCCCCACTCAGAAAGTCAACTCACCCGCTTCAACATCAACCAATTCCTTTCCCATTGCAAGGAAAGGTCTATCAAGAATGATCAGAACTTCAAAGTCCACTTCACAACCCAATATGACAAAGTTGGCCGGGAATATGAATTTGTCAACTTGGACAAGTACATCATCAATTATGCCCAACGGTCACTTCATCGATCGATTCACCATTTGAAGTCTCATTGAAGTTGGTCAACGTTGTCCAATTCCCAAGGTCTTGAAGACCGAATATGGCATCTAATTTATACTAGCCCCCAAATCACAAAGGGCCTTGGCAAAATCTGCACTTCCGACTGTGCAAAGGATAGTAAAAGCTCTAGGATCTTCAAGTTTTGGGGCCATAGAATGTATGATAGAACTCACATGATGAGTCATTTTACTTGTTTCACACTTCATCGACCCCTTCGTTGTCACAAAATCCTTCATAAACTTGGAATACCCCACATCTGCTCAAGTGCCTCCACCAAAGGCACATTAATTGTGAGGCTCTTCATCATGTCTATGAACTTTTAAAATTGGTTGTAACTCTTTTGATTTGGTAACCGTTGAGGATAAGGCGGAGGTGGCCTAAGAAAAGGTGCCTTGGCTTTGGGCACCATCGACTAAGGCATATAAATCACGTGTTCCCTAGACGGGTTCACGACATTTTGTGTTTCTACCTCGGCCTCATCAATATCAATCCTCACATCATTTTTCACATTGTGCTAAACCACATCTTCAACTACCAAAGGTAAATCATCATCCCGCAACTCATCATCATCATCAACCATAACTTGATTTTCTTTTGAGGCATTCACATCATTGCCTATTCCACTTCGTGTTGTAACCGCCATCACATGATTTTTATTCCCACCCTTCGGTTCACCACCGTGTCACTTGGTAGAACACCCTTGGGGCAAGTATTCAACGAGTGAGATATTTGGCGAAGTTGCACCTCCAAGTACCGAATAGAGGTATTATGGGAGGCCAATTGAGCATTGGATTCTTGGTTCATCTTCATCATTCC
Organism: Nicotiana benthamiana; assembly: GCA_034376525.1. Taxonomy (NCBI): domain Eukaryota; kingdom Viridiplantae; phylum Streptophyta; class Magnoliopsida; order Solanales; family Solanaceae; genus Nicotiana; species Nicotiana benthamiana. Next base: position 49,466,998 of record CM067338.1, on the reverse strand, counting down.
CTCGAACATAATTTCAACTCGACTATATCATTACCCGAAGAACTAGACCCTTGATATTTAAATGGAGGAGGATTGTTCGGTGTTGGTACATTGGGATCCTTTTAAAGCCTTTCCACTGGTTGCCTTGGTTTTCATTGTTATTCCAACCGTCTTGATTACCATTGTTGTTCCAATTATTGTTTTTCCCATTTCAATTCCCTTGGTTGCCCAAATTGTCGTTCCCTCAATTTCCGCCTTGGTTGTTGTTGTTCCAATTACCACCACCATTTTGATTGCCCCAATTTTCTTGGGGTCGCCATTGTTGATTTGGAGAGTTGCCTCTATTACCTTGATATTTATTGACATATTGAACCTCTTCGCTTTGATCATCATAACACTCATTTGTGAAACCACCACCATCATTGTTGTTGTCATAATGTTCACAATTCCATTGAGATTGTTATCCTCTTTGCCTCCTTTTAAGCATATAAACACCTTCCATGGCAATTGCGCCTTTGCCGATCAGTTCAGGGTAGTAATGAGCTCGGCAATGGCTTGACCATGGTCGTGTGATTCCTTGGGAAAATGAATGATCATGGGGTCACCTTAGGGCACATTCGCTTACTTTGCCATGCCTAAGAAGTGCCGGCCATCTCATTAAGTATTTCACATGCCTCATTATAAGTGAGCTTCATAACATCCCCCCGGCCAATTAATTCACAATGCATTGATTGGTGGTATTGATGCCACAGTAAAAGGTTGTTTGAATCAACGCCTCGGTCATATCATTATTTGGGCACTCTTTCACCATAGTTCGATACCGCTCCCATATTTCATGCAAAGGCTCCATTGTCTCTTGTTTGAAGGTTAATATTTCATCCCGAAGTGCCGCCATATGACTTCGTGAAAAGAACTTTGCAATAAATTTGCCCGCCAATTCATCCCATGTTGTGATAGAATGATTGGGGAGCCTTTCCAACACTCCAATGATTTAACCCGAAGAGAGAACGGGAAAATCCTCAATCTTAATGCATTTTCGGATACGCTTGCATGCTTGCAACCCCAATATGTATCTATGAACCCCTTCAAGTGCTTGTAGGCATTTTGATCATAGGGGCTTGTAAAATACCCTCTTTTCTCGAGCAAGGTCAACATAACATTTGTGATTTGAAAGTTCCCCACCTGGATTCAGGGAGGAACAATGGTACTGGTGTATCCTTGATTTGGTAATACTCTGGGAACCACTCTTGGCGGTGTAGAGGAGGGTCTGCAATATCGTTGTTCCCATTTGCGTTGGCCTGACGGCCCCTAAGTTGAGCTGTAGGTAAGACCTCATCTTGTTCAAGATCATCTACCTCCTCCCCCGCTATCACGTTTCAAAGAGGGTCATTTGCATTGAGAGCCATTGGTACCCGAGTAACGACACAAACAACATTAGTAAACAATAAGGAAAGAGAAACAAGACACAAAACTAACTAAATCGATTGTTAACATTGTAAGCTCCCCGAAAATGGTGCCAAAAAGTGATCGCTGCTTACTTAACGCTACAACAAGGTAGGAAGAGCTGGTCACAATAGCTTTTTCCTAATGTGAGGGTCGAGTTCGAATTCCTCAGGGAGCTAGTAGCGGAGTCGAAGTATCTATCAAGCTTAGTATCGTGTATTTGCTCCCAATGTCACTTCCATACATTTTGGATTTTTAATTATAAGCTACTATTACTAAATTATTAATTTGAACTAGATTATGTTATGAGATGATTGCTAAAGCTGTATCTAATGAATAGAAGGGCACTAGGCTCGTGACATCACCCAGGTAGTTAATTGACGGGTAGATGTTACTAAGGTTCGATTGACATAATAGGGGATTATGCTATAACAGTTAAACAATTTTACCCACTCTCACACCTCTCAGTAGAAAGAGTGATTTTGCCCAATTGACTCTCTCGAGACCAAATGGGTACGCAAATTAGCTCAAGCAACTAGGGTTCAAGTGAGTGTCACGACCCAAACCCGGTCGTGATGGCTTGACCATCACCTTATCAAATGCAACGATTCATCCAAACACGAAGCAGGTAAGTAAAAATATGGCAACTTTAACAATAAACTCCAAGTAACTGAAAAATGTAACTGCCAAATAGGAATCCACGACTAAACAAGAACTCCCAAGACTTGGGGTCACGAGTACAGAGCCTCTAACAATACCGAATACAAGTCTGAAATGAAAGATATATGAGTCTGAATAACAAGAAATAAGTGGTAAGATCAGAGCAATCGGTCATGCGGACGCTGGCAGCTACCTCAACACTCTGGCAACTGGATAAGCAACAGCAGCAACACTAGATATCTGGAGCACCTAGATCTGCACACAAGGTGCAGGGAGTATGGGGTGAGTTTACCAACTCAGCGAGTAATAAGCATGTATAAAAACCCGAAGATAAGAAAACATGTAATAACACAAAATGAAGCTATCTAGCAGTTCTATACAGTACCAGTCTCAGAGATATACAGAATAAGCAACAGCAAATAAATGTTTGAGATGCAATGCAATGCATGAGCACTGCGGAACGTTCAACCCGATCCATATGGGTACCCGCGCTCACTATGAAGGTTCAGACTCCGGAGGGCTCCTACAGCCCAAGCGCCATATCATACATTGTCAATAGTTACCAGTGTTTCCATTTATAATACACGGTGCCCATAGTTACCACCGTTTCCATTTATAATATATGGTGCCCATAGTTGCCACTACACGGTGCCCATAGTTACCACTACACGGTGCCCATAGTTACCACCGTTTCCATTTATAATATATGGTGCCCATAGTTACCACCGTTTCAATTTAAAATACATGATGCCCATAGTTACCAATGTTTCCATTTAAAATACACGGTGCCCATAGTTACCACCGTTTCCATTTAAAATAATGTATAGTCCAGAAATAGTGAGATAGTACTCATCATCCCGAATTATCATTTAAAAATCATTTGAGTTTTCAAAACGCATAAATATGGCTGAGTTTGCAAAAATAATATTTAATCCTGTACTGAATTCAAATAATATGCAAATCATGATAATTCTGAGAAAACGATCAGTGAAGCATTCTACAAGTTGGCACAAGGCCCCAAACATGGCATCAAGCCCAGATATCATCAATATAGTATGCGAAGCAATCGCCAACATAGTACAATCTATCCCTCGGATTGGACCGAGTTACAATTTCCAACATATACAATTCCGGACTAGTCATGGAGTGTGTGTATAGCCTCACAATAGAGTCACAATGTGATATACTGGGGTTTCAAACCATCAGATCATCATCTACACCCATTACTCACCTCAAGCCGACCGCAAACTAGCTCGCAATGCCTTTTCTCGAAAATCAACCTCCGTGGATGCCAAATCTGATCAAAACCAATAGGAATACGTCACAATAGTCTAATGGAACCTAACCTAATCGAAATAACTCGAAATACACCTAATAATACAAAGTTAGCAAAACCCGAGCCCCGGGCCCACTTGTCGAAAAAATTACGAAAATTCATATTTTCAGAATCCTCGTCTCGCCACGAGTCCTTACATATAAAATTTTCAAGAATCGGACTCCGCTTCACCCCTTAAATTGACACTTCAAGCTCACTTGGGTTTCAAGCCCTAACCACCAATTTTAACATAAAAAACCTTGAATTCTTAGTGTTTGTTCCACGATTTACACTATAATGACATACTTTAGGTCCAAGAGTTCATACCTAACGAATCCCCTAAAAATTTTCTCCAAAAATCGCCCACAATTGCCTTAGTCCGAGATTCCAATGCTATTCTCTTTTAAAATTTGAAAACCTACTATTTCATAAAACGCTTGCCGATTTTCGCTTCTTCAGTCACACTTCTGCTTAAGCGGCTTCCGCCTACGCGACAATTTGACCATTTCTGCGGTCCAACAAAAAATCCCATCGACTGCTTCTATGGTTATTGACCGCTTCCACATTGACCGTTTCCGCTATTTCCAAACCGCTCCTGCGGTCCCAACCTTCACCCTTGGCCGCTTCTGCGGCCCATCCGCCGCTTCTGCGGACGCCTCCTATGTAGCCCATTTTCCCAAACGCGGAAATACCAAAAGGCAGACTCCCAAATATGAAGCAACTCCAAAAATTCTCGTTTAACCATCCGGAATCACCCCGAGGCCCCCGGGACCCCAACCAAAACCACCAACCTAATCCAAAACATTATACAAACTTACTCCAATCATAAAAACACGTCATTAAACACAACAATCATCAAATCATGGCGGATTCAAGCCTAAGTTTCAACTATAACTAACTAACATTCGATCAAAACCAGACCAAACGACCTCCAAATGACCTGAAAACTTGTAGACATATCCAAAATCACCGAAAAAGCTAGTGCAACTCTCGAAATTCCATTCTGACACCCGGATCAAAATCTCAACTATCAATCGGAATTTGCCAAAATTCATCTTAGCCAATTCAAGCCTTATTCTACATTGGACCTCCAAATTTAATTCTGTTTTCTCTCCCAAGTCAAAAATCACCATCCGAAACTAGTCGAATAAAGGGGAAATCCATTGCGAACCCTCTAACTCACAAGTCAACGTCCGGTTGACTTTTCCATCTTAAGCTTTCCTTAAAGAGACTATTGATCTCATTTCTAACCAAATTCCACCCAACACACTTCAAAATCACCAAACACATATATCAACACATAGGGAATCATAATACGAGGATAATAGGCCTGAAAAACAAAAGACGACGGGTCGGGTCGTCACATCCTCCCCAACTAAGACAAATGCTCGTCCTTGAGCGGGCCAAGAAACATACTTGGAGCCTCAAACAAACAAAGATATATGCTCCGCATCTCTTGCTCGATCTCTCAAGTGGACTCCTCCACGGGCCGACCTATCCATTGTACCTTCACCGAAGCTATGTCTTTTGATCTCAGCTACCGAACCTGTCGACCCAAAATAGCCACTGGCTCCACATCATAGGTCAAGTCCTCATCCAACTAGATTGTGCTGAAGTCCAACACATAAGACCGGTCCCTAACATACTTCCTGAGCATAGAAACATGAAGCACCGGGTGAACCCCCGACAAACTGGGTGGCAAAGCAAGCATATAGGCCACCTCCCTGATCCTCCTGAGAATCTCAAAAGGTCCAATAAACCACGGACTCACCTTTCCTTTCTTTCCAAATCTCATCACACCCTTCATAGAGAGACCTTCAACAGAACCTTCTCGCCCACCATATAAGATACATCCCGAACCTTCCGATCCGCATAACTCTTTTGACGCGACTGAGCTATACGAAGTATCTCCTGGATAACTTTCACTGTCTCCAAGGCATCCTGAACTAACTTTGTCCCCAATAGTCTAGCCTCGCCGGGCTCAAACTAACCAACTTGAGATCTACACCGTCTCCCATACAAAGCCTCATACGGTGCCATCTGAATGCTGGACTGATAACTATTTTTATAAGCAAACTCCGCAAGTGGCTAGAACTAAGCCCAAGAACCTCTGAAATCAATAACCAAAGCACGCAACATGTCCTCCAATATCTAAATAATACTCTCGTACTGCCCGTCCGTGTGAGGATGAAAAGTTGTGCTCATCTGAATTTGAGTGCCCAACTCCCGATGAAAAGTCTTCCAGAAGGAACCCGATGCAACCGCACAATCTCAAGATGAAAATATCTGCCAACCGCTCTGAAGAATAGGTGGTACACACCATAATGAAGTACACAGACTTGGTCAGTCTATCCACAATCACCCAAATAGAATCAAAATTCCTCGAGGTACGAGGGAGACCACTCAGAAAGCCCATAATAATCTTCTCCCATTTCCACTCCGGAATATCTATCTGCTGAAGTACACCACCGGGTCTCTAGTGCTCATATTTGACCTGCTGACAATTGAGACATATAACTCACAATGTCCTTTTTCATTCTCCTCCACCAATAATTTTGCCTCAAGTTCTGCTACATCTTCGCAGCACCCGGATGAATAGAATACCGTGAGCTATGGGCCTCATCTAATATCATCTCTCGGAGTCCATCCACATTGGGCACGAAAATCCGGCCTTGCATCCACAACACACCATCACTATCGATAGTCACATCTCTAACATCATCGCGCTGGACCCTGTCCTTCAGGACAAGAAAATGCGGGTCATCATATTGGTGCTCCCTGATGCTATCATACAAAGACGACTGGGAAACCACACAAGCCAACACCCGACTGGGCTCTGAAATATCTAACCGCACCATCCGATTGGCCAAGGCCTGAACATCAACTGCAAGGGGCCTCTCCTCAACTGGAATATATGCCAAGCTACCCATACTCACCGCCTTTCATCTCAAAGCATCGGCCACTACATTGGCCTTCCCCGGATGATACAATATGGTAATATCATAGTCCTTATGTAACTCAAGCCATCTCCGCTGTCTCAAATTCAGATATTTTTGCTTGAACAAGTACTGAAGGCTGCGATGATCCGTATAAACCTCACAAGATACGCCATATAGGTAATGCCTCCAAATCTTCAAAGCATGAACTACAGCAGCAGACTCTAGGTCATGAACATGGTAGTTTTTTTGATGGGGCATCAGTTGCCGAGAAGCATATGCAATCACCCTACCCTCCTACATCAGAACATATCCAATACGAATCCTCGAAGCATCACAATATACCGTATAAGAACCTGAAGTTGCTGGAAATACTAACACTGGAGCCATAGTCAACAATGACTTGAGCTTTTGGAAGCTCTCCTCACACTCATCAGACTACACAAATGGTGCATTCTTCTGCATTAACTTCGTCAAGGGCGAAGAAATAGATGAAAAATTTTGAACGAACCTGCAGTAATAACCCGCAAACAGAGGAAACTACGAATCTCAGAAGTTGAGGATGGTCTGGGCCAAATCTGCACCACCTCGATCTTCTTTGGGTCAACCTGAATACCATTACTAGACACCAAGTGTCCCAGAAAAGCTACAGAACTAAGCCATAACTGGCACATGGAGAACGGTGCATACAACTTCTCCTCTCCCAACCTCTGCAATACCACCCTCAAATGTTGTCGTGCTCCTCCTGGATATGCGAGTACACAAGAATATCATCAATAAACATGATCACAAAAGAATCCAGATACAGCCGAAATACACTGTTCATCGGGTGCATAAATGCTGCTGGGGCATTAGTCAGCCCAAATGACATAACCACAAACTCATAATGCCCATATCTCGTCCTGAAAGCTGTCTTCATGATGTCAGAATGCCTAATCTTCAGCTAGTGATAGCCTGAACAGAGATCATCTTGGAGAATACCCTTGCTCCCTGAAGCTGGTATAACAAATCCTCAATAGGGGATAGTGGATACTTGTTTTTTACTGTCATTGTGTTCAACTATTTGTAATCAATCCACATTCTCATTGTGCCATCCTTCTTCTTAACAAATAACACCGGTGCGCCCCACGACGACACACTCGGACGAATGAACCCCTTATATAGGAGTTCTTGCAGCTGCTCCTTCAACTCCTTTAACTCTACTGGTGCCATACGATTGAAAGGAATAGAGATAGGCTGAGTGCCTGGCACCAAATCAATACTGTTGTCAATATCCCTGTCCGACGACATGCCCGATAGGTCTGCTAGAAATACATCAGGAAACTCTCTCTTCACGGGAACTGAATCAAGACTAAGAGCCTCAGCTCCAACATCCCTCACAAATACCAGATAAGATAAACATCCCTTCCCAACCATTCGCTGGGCATTAAGAAAGAGATTACCCTGGTGGGTACCTAATCAGTCGAACCACGCCACACGATCCTCGGGATACCCGGCATAGCCAAATTGACTGTCTTGGCGTGACAGTCTAGAATATCATGGCATGGTGATAGCCAATCCATGCCCAGAATGACATCAAAATCTACCATGCTCAACAGCAGCAAGTCAGCTCGGGTTTCCAGACCCTCAATAGTAACAAGACAGGACCGATACACGTGGTCCACAATAATAGTATCACCCACTGGGGTAGATACATGAAAAAGCAACGCTACAAACCCTCGGGTAGTCCCCATATGATGAGAAAAGTAAGGAGATACATAAGAATATGTAGACTCGGGATCAAACAGAATAGAAGCATCCCAGTGGAAAACTGAGATAATACCTGTGATCACTGCATCTGAAGCAACGACATCTCTCCTATCTAGGAGTGCATAGAAACGGGCCTGACCACCGCTCGATCGCTCATCCCTCCTAGGGTGGCCTGTAGATGACTGACCCCCACCCCTACTAGACTGGGGTGGTGATGAAACCGTTGGAGAAGAAGAGGAGGGATGATCCCTTTGCTGAAACCTACCGCCACGAAATTGAGGACAATGTCTCTTCAAATGACCAAACTCCCCACACTCGAAACAACCTACTGAAGCTGGAGAAAGGGATTAAAAGGAACCCCTCGCCGCAGATGAACCCTGGGCTGACGAAGCGGGTGCAGAACTCTGAGTTGGGAGGGCACTGAGTGAAGACTGGCCCTACTGGTGACCTTGATGGCCACGACCGGAAGAAGATCCACTGTACTCTGGGCGGCTTGAATGAGGAGGCCTAAAAGAACGACCTCTTCCCTGATGAAACTAGCCCCTAGATGGAGTGCCACCATAACTTCCCGAACCTCAAGGCCTCTTGGCCTCCCTCTCCTCTCGCTCCATACGGTGAGACGTCTCAATATCGTGGGCTATATCCACCACCTCCTCAAAGGTAGGACTCAGGACCCTGTCTCGAGTCATCAAAATACGAATGGGATAAATTAGCCCATCCACAAATCGTCTAATCCTCTCCTGATCTGTCTGAACCATCCATGGAGCATAACAAGCTAACTCTGCAAATCTCATCTCATACTGCGTCACCGAAATATCCCCCAGGCAAAGCAACTCAAACTGCCTACGTAACTCCTCCTTCTGTGACCTAGGTACCCATTTATCAAAAAAGATAGTGGAGAACTCCTGCCAAGATAAGGGTGCCGACCCTACCGGCCTACGTCACTCATATGCCTCCAATCAGGTGAAGGCTTCTCCCGAGAACTGAAAATTGGCAAAACATACCCCACTAGTCTTCAAAATCCCTGCTGTCCTGAGCACGCGTCGACACTTGTCGAGAAACCCCTAGGCATCCTCGCCCGGAACACCGCTAAAAGTCAGAGGTGAAAGTCTGCTAAACCTCTCCAGATGACGTTGTTCGTCATCTGACATCACTGGTACCCCATCACCCTGAACTGGAACAACTGGCTGAACATGGGCAACTGGCTGAAATGGTGGTGCCTCTGGGGTCTGCAAACCCTGTGCAGCCTGCTTTGGAGTGCGAACTGCGAGGTTCGGATGACAACCCCCAGTCATAGAAGTAGCCGCTGCAGTGGTAGCTTATACCACATGAGCTAACCCAGTGTAGACAGATAACATCTGAGCCAACGTCTCCTGGAGACCAGGTATCACAATGGGCACTGCCGGTGCCTGAGTAGGTGGTGCTGGATCCTGAACAATTGGGGGCTGATCCTGAATAGGAGCGACAATTGGGTCAACTAGTACCGCCCCTGCTGCTTTACCACAACCACAACCACGGCCGTATCCACGGCCTCTAGCTGGCGGCAATGGGGTCAACCGCCAGGTCCCGTAGCACGAGTTGTCGCCATCTGCGAGAGAATAGAATAAGAAGTTTCAGTTCTCATATCAACAAAGCCGCACGATAAGAGTTCAAGAATATGGAGTGTTTCCTAAAGGTTCTGCAGCCTCCCAAGGATAGATACTGAGGTCTACGTACCGATCCGCAACACTCTACCTAACCGGCTCATAACTCGTGAGGCCTAGTAAACCTAGGCTCTGATACCAACTTGTCTCGACCCAAACCCGGTCGTGATGGCGTCCGGCCGTAAGGCTGGGCAAGCCCGACCAACACCTTATCAAATGCACCAATTCAGCCAAACACAAAGCAGGTATGAGAAAATATGGCAACTTTAACAATAAACTCCAACTAACTGAAAAATGTAATTGCCGAATAGGAGTCCACGACTGAACAAGAACTCCCAAGACTTGGGGTCACGAGTATAGAGCCTCTAACAATACTGAATACAAGTCTGAAATGAAAGATACATGTGTCTGAATAACAAGAAATAACTGGTAAGATCAGAGTAATCGGTCCTGCGGACGCTGGCAGCTACCTCAATACTCTGGCAACTGGATAAGCAACAGCAGCAACACTAGATCTCTGGAGCACCTGCATCTGCACACAAGGTGTACGGAGTATGGGGTGAGTCTACCCACTCAACGAGTAATTAGCATGTATAAAAACCCGAAGATAAGAAAACATGAAATAACACAAAATGAAGCTATCTAGCAGTTCTATACAGTACCAGTCTCAGAGATATACAAAATAAGCAACAGTAAATTAATGTATGAGATATAATGCAATGCATGAACACTGCAGAACGTGCAGCCCGATCCATATGGGTACTCGCGCTCACTGTGGGGGTTCAAAATCCAGAGGGGCTCCTACAGCCCAAGCGCCACATCATACAGTGTCAATAGTTACCACTGTTTCCATTTTTAATACACGATGCCCATAGTTACCATCGTTTCTATTTATAATACACGGTGCCTATAGTTACCACCGTTTCCATTTAAAATACACGGTGCCCGTAGTTACCACCGTTTCCATTTAAAATACACGGTGCCCATAGTTACCACTGTTTCCATTTAAAATAATGTATAGTCCAGAAATAGTGAGATAGTACTCATCAGCATGAATTATCATTTAAAAATTATTAGAGTTTTCAAAACGTATAAATATGGCTGAGTTTGCAAAAATAATATTTAAACTTTGACTGAATTTGAATACTATGCAAATTATGATAATTCTGAGATAACGATCCCTGAAGGATTCTACAAGTCAGCACAAGGCCCCAAACATGGCATCAAGCCCAGATATCATCAATATAGTATGCAAAGCAATCGCCAAAATAGTACAATCTATCCCTCGGATTGGACCGAGTCATAATTTCCAACATATACGACCCTGTACTAGTCATGGAGTGCGTGTCTAGCCTCACAATAGCGTCACAATGTGATATACTGGGGTTTCAAACCCTCGGGTCATCATCTACACCCATTACTCACCTCAAGACGACCACAAACTAGCTCGCAATGCCTTTCCCTTGAAAATCAACTTCCGCGGATGCAAAATCTGATCAAAACCAATAGGAATACATCACAATAGGCTAATGGAACATAACCCAATCGAAATAACTCAAAATACACCCAAAAACACGAAGTTGGTAAAACTCGGGCCCTGGGCCCACTTCTCAAAAAAATTACAAAATTAACATTTTTTGAATCCTCATCTCGCAACGAGTCCATACATATAAAATTTACAAGAATCGGAGTCTGTTTGACCCCTCAAATTGAAACTTCAAGCTCACTTGGGTTTCAAGCCCTAATCACCATTTTTAACTTCAAAAACCTTGAATTCTTAGAATTTATTCCATGATTTTACACTATAATGACATAGTTTAGGTCCAAGAGTTCATACCTGATGAATCCCCTCAAAAAGCTCTCAAAAAATCGCCCACAATCGCCTTAGTCTGAGGTTCCAATGCTCTTCTCTTTAAAAATTTTAAAACCTACTGTTTCATTAAACCCATGCCGATATTCGTTTCTGCGGTCACACTTCCGCTTAAGTAGCTTCCGCCTACACGAAAATTTGACCGCTCCTGCGGTCCAACTTAAAAATCCCATCGACCGCTTCTGCGGTCATTGACCGCTTCCGCGATTTCCATACTGCTCCTGTGGTCCCAGCCTTTCACCCTTGGCTGCTTCTGCGGCCCATCCTCCACTTCACCGGATGCCGCCTATGCAGCCCATTGTCCGCAAACGCAGAAATACCAGAAGGCAGACTCCCAAATCTGAAGCAACTCCAAATATTCTCGTTTAACCATCCGGAATCACCCAGAGGCCCCCAGGACCCCAACCAAAACCACCAAACTACTCCAAAACATCACATGAACTTGCTCCAATCATAAAAACAAGTCTTTAAACACAAATAATCATCAAATCATGGTTGATTCAAGCCTAAGTTTCAACAATAACTTCCAAAACTAACATTCGATCAAAACCCAACCAAACGAAGTCCGAATGACTTGAAAATTTGCAGACATATCCAAAATCACCTAACAAAGCTACTGCAACTCTCAAAATTTCATTCAGACCCCTGGATCAAAATTTCACCTATCAACCGAAATTCGCCAAAATTCAACTTAGCCAATTCAAGCCTAATTCTACACCAGACCTCCAAATTCAATTCCGTTTTCTATCCCAAGTCAAAAATCACCATCCAAAACTAGTCGAATCTCTGGAAATCCATTCCGAACCCTCTAACTCATAAGTCAACATCCGATTGACTTTTCCATCTTAAGCTTTCCTTAAAAAGACTATTGGTCTCATTTCAAACAAATTCCACCCAACACACTTCAAATTCACTAAACACTTATATCAACACACGGGGAGGCATAATACAGGGATAACGGGGCTGAAAAATATAAGACAACAGGTCGGGTCGTCACAGTAGACTGATTACACTCTCGAGGTTTAGCCCGTTAATTGGGATAATCGTTTCTTATGAGTCCATCCTAGTTCGTTTTTTCGTCAATTTTGGAGACTTACATCTCTTTCTCAAGAAGAGTCAAATCCACAAAGCACAAATCAGTGTTTGGAACCACCAATTTATAGATTACAACATAAAATCAACCCAAATAGCAAACACCCATTGTCAGTCGAACCCTAGATGGCAACACCCATCAATTACCCACACTAGGGTTGAGCCACAACCCTAGATAATGGGTTTATCTTCTCATGCTTGATAAAGATATTAAATAAATAGATGAAGAAGAAGAAGACATAATAATTAATTGTTAAATTAAAATACAAGAAGCTATCGTTTATTTGAAGCTAAGATGCTAAAAATGGCTACAAATGAGGTTCCCAGAAGGCAGCTCAGTTCTGGACTTCACAGGTTGACCTAAAAATGGAAAATGTTTTATTCATACTAAGCTACAAAAACTGGATAAAAATACCCCTGCGGGGTCAGGGCGGGCCACATGAAATAGACCGCGGCCGCACTAGGCTCTTGAAATTAAAAATTTGGGTTCTCTAAACATGGGCTCTGCACACCGCGTAGAATGAACAACGGCCGCAGAGGTCTCTAATGTCGTCCACACAAGTATGACCACGGACTGCGCAGCTTATATCATGGCAAAACTCACCTCTCTGAATCTCTCTTCCGCGGACCGCATCAAATGGTAGTGCAGCGGTGGAGCCTTCATTGCGAACCGTGAAATATGTACTGCGGTTGCGTTGCCTTAAGCCCATTTTAGCCATCTCTCTGAATCACCTAGTGCGGCCGCATTCGACTTTGTGCGGTCTACACTAGGCCTGTTTGCCCTCAGATTGCCTTGTCTTTGATACTTGAGAAGGTTACACTCCTTATGTGATGATCTTTGACATTGCATCACTTTGTCGATCAAGCCTACAATCAAACACAACTTATGACCCTTTTGGGACTATTTTGTAATAGTTTATAACCAATGCGTAAGCAAGAAGGAGAATAAAACACTACAAAATCCCTAGTTATTAACTCCCCCAAACTTAAGTTTTTGCTTGTCCTCAAGTAAACAAAATAAGACCCACCCCTTAAGGAAAAATTCAAGTATTTTCAGCTATCCTATAGTAACCTCAACAAGTATAAATTAGGACTAACAATTGTCCTCAATAAGAATGCATCATTAACAACATTTATACTTTGAAGAATTATGGATCAAGTGTGACACAAGAGCATCAAGAGTTGACTCATTACATCAAAGAACTTCTCTCAATTATTTTGGTTATTATGGAACCAAAACTCACATATCCTCGACTGTCCCTATGCACACCTCACCTTTTAGAGTGTTGCACACAAACCGAGGTTAATGGAGTTTCACTCATCCCTCTCAAAAAAAGGTTACAAGAACTTTCAGATGTGCATGACCTAATCTCTTATGCCACATTAAGGTAATGGTAGAACTCTCTTCAACAATTAAGATGACTGCATTAGTATTACTCCTACAAAAAAAGCTAGAAGTGGTATTTACAAACATGATAGAAGATACAAGCTCCTGATCTAATAGCTTCACTAAACCATCATGTCTTGTTGGCTTGAGAACGTAGAAACAACACTCTTATTTACCATTCCCCACGACCCTCGTACTAAAGTGATCCTGAAAGATTCAAAAATAAGGAAAGAAGGTAACAAAACAACATATTTCCTTAGCAATCTTTGAAGCCGACAACACATTGTATTTAAACTCTGGAATATATAAAATATTCTTCTGAAACAACCTGACCGTCTGTGTTGTGTAATTGCACCCATTTTTCCTTTTCATGCTTCACACATGTGTGTTTTATGGTTTTATGAATTTCATAGTCGGTCATTTTTGTTTTAGGAGGATTTTGAGTTTTTTTTGGAGTGTTGATTCTTGGTTTAGAAGCAACAACAACAACAACAACAACAACAACAACCCAGTATAATCCCACTTAGTGGGGGTCTGGGGAGGGTAGTGTGTACGCAGACCATACCCCTACTCTTGGGTAGAGAGGCTGTTTTCAAATAGACCCCCGACATCCTTCCCTCCAAGAACTTTCCACCTTGCTCTTGGGGAGACTCGAACTCACAACCTCTCGGTTGGAAGTGGAAGTTGCTTACCATCAGAAATATTTACCAAACTTTTAATTTTGTGAAAATGACCCTAGAAAGGTATTTTGATGGCTCTCATAGCTTCGTATCCTAATTTCGGACATGGGTGTATGGCCGAAATTAAACTCGAAAATCCGTAGATTAGTTTGTGTTGTTTTGCCGAAATGTGGTAATTTGAAGTTGAAAAGTTTGACCGTAGGTTGACTTTTAGCTATCGAGTCATAACTATTATTTTGGTATTGGAACAGATCTGTTATGATAGTTAGAACTTGTCTTTAAAATTTGGTATCATTTGTAGTCAAATTGATAGGATTCAGACTCCTAGTTGCAATTCTAGAAGTTCTTGAAGTTTACTTTGACAATTATGCTCTTTAGGGTCCGATTAATAGTTTTAGGTGTTATTTTTGTTTTATGATCGTGTGGGCGAGTTTTTATGATATTTTATACTTGTGTGGATGTTCGTTTTGGAGCTGTGAGGGTTACGATGAGTTTCATACATGTTTCAGAATGAATTGAACTGAAAATGAGTTGTTGGTGCTCAGTATCCCGCAATTGTGGGCACTGGCCTCGCAATTTGGGGATAGTGGAGGCTAAGATGTCACCATTGAGATTTCCCCTTCACCTGAGGGTTAAAATTATTTATTTTTTGTTCTAATCGTAAAGGTCATGTGTCGCAAATGTGACCCCTACAGCTGGATAAAAGGGTGGGAAGATAGGAATGTTCAACATATAGCTCATTTTAGAACCCTAGACTGGGTAGTAGACAGTTTAGAGAAGGTATTTTCATCTACGAACTTCGGGTAAATGATTCTAATCTATTATAAATTATATTCAATCAATATCTCTTTAATGTTAATATCAAAATCATGTGAATCAAAGTGAAAATTTGTAAAACCTTGTCAAGTTTTTTAAAAAAAATAAAAATTTGAGTTTTCAGAGTTGAATTTGACTAGAATTTTGAAACTAATCATATATATGGACTTGTGGGGGTTATGAGTAGTCCAAATCTACCCTTCGACCAGGGTTTTGACTGATGGCCATGGGTTAACAATGTTGACTTTTTGGAAAAATATAAAAATCATATCTTTATCTATTGTAATTGATTTCTCTTGCATTGTTTGATAATATATTAAGTCTAATTTGGTTAGATTTGAGACGTGTGGAGGCGAATTTTGGGGAAAAGCTATCTGCGAGAGTTAAGTTAGCCTAGTTGAGGTAAGTATTCTGATTATCTTTGTGTAGGAGAGCTACCCTTTAGGATTGGGATAGATTAATTCATTTATTCTAGTCGTGTATGCAAGGTGATGAGTGGGTACATGGGTTGTACATGTTATTTGATCAGTTTAGGCTACTTAGACTCTTTGCATACTTTAATTGAAATATCATATCATGTTCTAAAGTCTCATAGTCAATCTATTCTTACTTGTGTTAGTCTATCCTTACATTCTTTAATGACTTGTTTAACACTTGTTCTACATCCTACTTGATAAATTGCTCTCATGCTTTAGTTTAATTTGTTTCCCCTTTTATTTTCACATGCTATGTCTTTCATTGTTGATTATCATCATTTGACGTTATTGTACATATTATCTCTTCCATTGTTGATTATCATTATTTGAAGTCATTGTACATATTATTCCTTTCATTGTTTATTGCCATTAATTGAAGTCATTATTACATGTTATCTCTTCCATTGTGGGTTATTATTATTTAATATCTTGGTCACACATTATCTTTCTCATTGTTTAGTTATTGGTATTGAAGTTGTCAAAGTCGTCATCACGGCAAGACAAAGTTGTTATTTGTTGAGATATCTTTCTTGTTGAGAAATTTACATTCATTGCTTTTGTTGATATTCTTGTACACATTGAGGTTGAGCCATGGGATATTATTATGAAACCATTAATATTGTTCATTATTGGCAAGTTGTGAAAAATGGGCACTTGTGGTGCGAGTTGTTATTGTGATTTGAAATTGACGCGCATGCGGAGGTATAATGATAGGAGTTAATGTGCATGTGGTGTCATAAGGTGAGACTTATGTGCTAATTTTTTGCAATGGAATTATGCAAAGCCACGTGGCATCATAAGATGGGCTAAAGCGCGTGTAGATCTTTCGGGAAAAATATTTTCAAAACTATTTAAATGTAAGGCTCACGAGATGATATAAGGAAATATTGTTATTGAACTTGAGAAACGTGAATAAGTGGCGGTACCTCGATTGTGATTGTTGTTATGTACAAAGCGGTACATGGGTTGTGATTCTTATTGTATACGAGGTGGTACCTCGTTGTGATTGTTGTTGTTTCTCTCATTTTACAAAGACTTAATCAACAAAAAAGCATGTTTCATATAGCAATCAACTCTAATTCAAGGCATATTAAAAGCCTAAGGTCTAATGTCATAAGCCACATACACGCCCTTGTACATACTCATCACCTCGTGTACACATCATCCCATATAACACAAGAACAAATCCTAAAGGGTAATTTCTCCCAGACATGGTTAAAAAAAATACTTACCTCAATTAAGACACCTCAATACTCTAAAAATATTTTTCCTTTATAATTCAGCTATGTCCTGCTCTAATCTAGCAAAAAATAACTCAATAATATCAAATAATGCAAAAGAAATTAATTTCAATTAATAATATTTCAACCATTACCAAATTCCCAAAAAGTCAACAAACGTCAACCCGGACTCGCCCGATCAAAATCCGAGTCGAGGGGTAGATTTCAACTACCCATAACCTCGTGAGTCTAAATATATGATTAGTTTTCAAAATAGAGCCTAAATCAAATATCAAATTTTTATTTTTAAAATTATAGTCAAAATCATCAAAACTTTCCTTCAAAGTTTAAGATTTTGATGTTAAAATGGATAAGAAATGAAGTTATGGTATCAAAATTGAGTGAAAATCACTTATCCAATAGTTGTGTGTAAAAATCACATCCAAAAATTGTCTCCCACAAAATCTAGGGATCACAAATGTGATAAATGAGACTAAGTTTTGGAAGTCTGCCCAACCCCGAGAACGTCGCAAATGCGACATAAACTTCACAAATTCGACGCCATCATGCGTCGCAAAAGCGACAAAGGGATCACAAATGCGACCAACCTCTACCCACATCCCCCTACGTAATTGCAGGCCAAGCTTTGCAAATGTGAAGCCTATCACCCCCTGCCAACTTTTACAATTGCGATCAGGTCCTCCGCAAATACAAACTGGTGCTCGCATTTGTAGGACCTGCAACATTAGAAACATTGAACCTCAATCCAAAATACGTCTAAAACTCACCAGAACTCCCAAGGCTCGACACTAAACATCCACAAAAGTCTATAAGCATCATACAAACTCACTCGCGAGCTCAAAATACCAAAATAACATTCAAAACAATGATTCGAACACCAAAACGCATGAAAAACAGTAGTGAAACTCAAGAACATCTAAAATCACAACCAAGATCCTAATTCCTATCAAACCAACTCGGAATGTCACAAAACTTTGCACACAAGTTCCAAATGACAAAAAAGACTTATTCCAAGCCCTCAAATAAAAATTTGAACCTGATAGCCACAATGTGAACTCATGGTTATACTTAGAGAACTTTTAAATCTTTAAATTTCCAACTTCAACAAAAGAGCCAATTCATCTCAGGAACCTCTTATTTCAGTTTCAGCCATACTCCGAAGTCCAAAATCACCATGGCACCTACTGGAACCATCAAAATACCATTTTGGAATCGTTTCCATAAAAGTCAAACCTTGAACAACTCTTCCAACTTAAGCTTCAAAACTAGGAACCAATTGTTCCAAATCAACCCAAAATCTTACCAAAACCAAATCAATCATCCCCGCAAGTCACATAATCACAAATACACATACGGGAAGATTCAAAAAGGAAAATGGAGCTCAAATATATAAAATAATCGGCTGTATCGTTACACTTGGTAATAATTGGGTGGCTTGGGTTATGACCCAAAATTTAGCCTAATTTGACCCGTCTCATCTTAGCTTAAGTAACCTTTGAGCGAAATCACTAACCCGTTCATTTATTGATTTACGCTATTTTGACATGCTTAAAATTAGTCCAACCCGCACATCAGACACCCCTATAGAGAATCATAAACATTAAGCAATCCCTTAAAATATAAGTTAATTTAGCTAAAGTAGGATATAGGAAAGGCATAGAATCATGCAGAAAGTTATGATATTGAGAACTTAAAATTTTAAATAATTGATTGAGATGGACATAAAATAAAGTATCTGTTATGAAATCTCCTATTTAAGGTGAATGTCTATAATTAGAGAGATTCTAGAGTTCTATTCTTGGTAGCTAAATCATCCCCCTCCCTATAAATAAAGGGGTATTCTACCATTGTAAACCACCCCTAACAATCTCTAAGTATCAATGAGAATACTCCTCTCTCTCTATTCTCTCTATTGTTCTTGTTCTTGTATTATTGTTCTTGTTCTTATATTATTTCATAACACGTTATCAGCACGAGCCTCTAACCAATTGAAATTTTTGATTGTCTTAACATTTTTTTGTGCAAGGTTTTGCTTCAAAGAAATAATGAAGAAAGAAGGAAAAGAAACAAAAAAAAAGGAGGAAAAGAAACGAAAAAAAAAGAGATAAAAAAAGGAAACAGAAACGGAAGAGAGAAAAGAAAGAAAACATTGAAAATATAATTGGTATACCTTAAAGGTAAGTAACTTACTTTTTCCTTTCAAATTCTTGGAATTCTATAATTTGATTTTATATACAAACATAGACAACAAAGTTTGATTATAACTCTAATGGAGTTTGTAAGAAATTGTAACCACATGAAGTGGTAAAATCTCTATGTCCTGCCATGATTAAATTCATGTATGATTGTGGGCAAAGAATTGAAAATCCGTCCCATTGAATTTGCTCCATTCCCTTTAGAGAATGTGGAAGCAGTATGTGATAAGTCTGAAAGAAGACAAAATTATTACCGTAAAGGTATCAATGGATATGGACGTGGCAATAGACGAAATTATAATCGTCATTATTGTGATTATGAGAATAATAAAGATTCTCAAAATAATCTTTCACTTTATGAAAGTAATATTTGACATGAGATTGTGTAAAGCACATGATTATGATCCATTCCCTGAAGTGAATGTGATAATTGTAATAGAGCCCGTAAGTATGAACACGCTCTTGATGTAAATTTGTTTTATGTCTGATATTATGAAAAGAAAGTTCGTTGCCCTTGAAATTTCGGGCAAGAACTATATGACATGGGTGTTGGATGCTGAAATCCACTTAGATGCTATGGGTCTTGGAGACGCCATTAAAGACAGAAATAATGCATCCACCCAAAACTATGCTAAGGCCTTGATTTTCTTGCGCCATCACCTTGATGAAGGTTTGAAACTGTGCTAAGGCCTTGATTTACTTGCGCCATCACCTTGATGAAGGTTTGAAAATTGAATATATCACAGTCAAAGATCCACCTATCTTGTGAGATGGCTTAAAGAAGGGATATGACAACCTGAAGTTGGTCACTCTGCCACAAGCACGATACGACAAGAATCCAAAAGCAAATAGTTTATAAACTATATATTATCGTTGCGGTGGAAACGGGCACTGGTCAAAGGCTTGCCGTATACCATGACATTTGGTTGACTTTTATCAAGCATCTCAAAAGAGTAAACGCCCTGAAACGAATTTTGTCTCTGACGACAACTTTGACATCACCCACTTGGATGTGGCTGACTTCTTTGAGCAACCCGAGGGGAAGATAGACCACCTAATCGGTGATGGATCCGTGATGAAAGAAGATGGAGCTATTTGATTTTATTTTACTTGTTTGTATTAGTGAATGAATAAACTAATAGCCATTAGTATTAGCTCGTATTAGTTAGTTCATGATATAATATTAGTTCTTTAGAATGTATCAATATGCTCAAATATCAATAATATTTTTACTTTCCAGTAGAGGTAATCGACTAACCTGAAAAACTAGTCGGTTATCTCATATTTCGCATAAAAACTGCAAAACAATCGATTGTCAATGTTCAACAATCGATTGTCTTTAAAACAGTGTGATCTGGAATTTTTCAAAAACAGCCAACAATCGATTGTCTATGTTTAACAATCGATTGTCTTTAAAACAGTGTGATCTGGAATTTTTCAAAAATAACCAACAATCGATTGTCTATGTCTAACAATCGATTGTCTTACAGTGTGATCTGAAGTTTTTCAAAAATAGCAAATAATCGATTGTGTGTGTTTAACAATCGATTGTCAATGTTCAACAATCGATTGTGTGTGTTTAACAATCGATTGTTTTATGAAAATGCTTAAACTGAAATTTTCAAGCTGCATAGTAATCCATACAATCGACTATCTGATTTAGTTTGTCAACTGACCGCAGCAGATTTTGAAAATATTATTTAAATGTGACACAAACGGATTGAAATTGTTTATTCTCATGTTCGTATATTTTCTTTTATATGTCAAACCATGGGAAGTAAATTGATTGAAGGCTCCGGAAGAGCAACTGTAACTCTGCCTAAAGGCACGACGTTTATCTTAGAGAATGCAATATTCTCCTCCAAGTCTAAGAAGAACTTGTTGAGTTTTAATAATATCAATCGCAATGTTCTCCTCCAAGTCTAAAAGGAACTTGTTGAGTTTTAAAGATATCATTCAAAATGGATATCATATTGAGACAATATATGAGAATAATCTTGAATTCTTCATGAAAACGAGGCTGCCCATTTCGGTTTGGGTTCACGCCATTTTGCATGCAGCAATACTAGTTCGTCGGCTGCCCACTTCAGTTTGGGGTCACGCCATTTTGCATGCAGCAATACTAGTTCGTCGGCTGCCCACTTCGGTTTGGGGTCACGCCATTTTGCATGCAGCAATGCTAGTTCGTCGGCTGCCCACTTTGGTTTGGGGTCACGCCATTTTGCATGCAGCAATACTAGTTCGTCGGCTGCCCACTTCGGTTTGGGGACACGCCATTTTGCATACAGCAATGCTAGTTCGTCTCTGACTGATGAATTGACACAAATATTTCCCGTTGCAATTGGTTTTGGGTCATGGACCCAATATATCCCATATAAGAATCTTTGGATACGCAGTATATGTGCCTGTAACACCGCCATCCCGCACCAAAATGGGTCTGCAAAGAAGGTTAGAAATATATGTTGAGGTTGAATCGCCCTCCATTATTCGCTACCTCGAAACATTGACAGGAGATTTGTTCACTGCACGATTTGCAGACTGTCAATTTGATGAGACACTTTTCCCAAAATTAGGGGGAGAAATTGGTGAAACCAAACGGGAAATTTTGTGGAAAAATGCACCATTATCTCATCTTGATCCACATACCTCTATTTGTGAAAGAGGCACAAAAGATTATCCATTTGCAAAGAATAGCAAATCAAATGCCTGACGCATTTATAGATTTGAAAAGGATAACAAAATCACATATCCCCGAAGTGAATGTGACAACATCTGATTCACGAATACATATTCATTATTGGAAGAATATGAGCATGAAATTGGTATTAAATATACCACACTCACCCCTAGAAGGAGGTTTGAGATGATACCACACTCACCCCTAGAAGGAGGTTTGAGATGATATATGGCATGAATGATCGTTGGTCACGTACCTATTGTACGCCAAAGTATTTTGGAAATATGACTATTAAAGGACAACGATAATGCAAGAAACATATCTTGCATATAAGTTTGACATGACCATAATGGTATAACTTTCTCTTTAAGAAAGATATTCACCACATGGATGTTGATGAATCTGTGGTAGTACAAAAATAATTGAGAGCTCTAGAAGAGCCAATTATTACTATGTTGGAGAAACACAATTGAGTATTGTGCTGTAGTAAGTCTCAAAGAAACTTATTCAGTTTCCAAAGTACACGCGAAAGCGATTGATTATATTGAGACTATAAATAAAGGAAGGCTTTGATATCTCCTATTACTACAACTTGTAGCGGGGTAATTTGCATATGAAAAGCTACCCGCTTTGTTCTCCAGTTTGTACTACACAAAAGAAAGAATGCCACAATAAAATGGATATCTATTGGTATAAAAACTCATGTCATAATAAACCTGAAGTTTATTGATAAGTGCACATGTCATGGTGTAAATTTGAAGTTTACCAATATTGATAATTTGTTCAGTTAGCATTCGTATTAGCCATCTCATTTTAAGTATGATGTGCAAATTCACACAGGTGAATATCAAAGAACTAGAAAGTTCTTTACGAATTCTCTTGTATCACTTGTTCTCATTAATGAACTGACCAACTAAAGAGTTCGGGTTGAAGCCCATAAATTCTGGAAATATCAAAGGTGAATATGGGCCCATTCACCTGCCATGTATACCACATATGATGCATCTATGATATGGTTACATGCGCAATTGTTATTAACCCGCAGCCTGGCCGGTGCTTGCGAGGTAAATTGCTCAGTAATCTAACTTCGAGCATAATTTCCAGATTTTCTACTCAAGATAGTTCATCTTGATAAGTTGGTTTATATTAAAGTTGGTTTAGCAAGATAATTATTGAGTGCTTCCACTTAATAGCTAAACTGTTTCTTATGAGAATAAAGTTATATATATCAGTTTGATATACGTTGTATACGAGAGTATATTATATTCTCCCCTCACAAGTGGTTCAGGGTCAGGAACCAAATAATTTCATCTTATTATTAATGTGCCGTGTATATTGACATGATAATGTACAAAGATGATTTCCCAAAGTTGAGGAAACAAGTTAGCTTTTCTAACATGAGGGGGAGACATGATAAACACTTGAGAAAAGGTTACATGGGATGAATTATCATTTGTATATGTATATCCCGAATATCATGATATGAAGCTGAAGTTCATAAAAGGGATAATTCAATTGCAACATATTGCAAAGCATGCTATACGCATTTGCTGACCCAAAGAAAGTAACTAAATGGAAGAGATACAATTCAAGAAGAATTGATTCCATATGAAAGACATGTAGTTTTGAACCTATAGTTCAAATGCTTGAAAGTATAAAGTCAAAGGTATGTATAATCAGTTTTCGATATCTTATTTGTCTAGCATGACATGGAAAACTTGATATGCATCTAAAGTCTATTATATGGCTTATATGACTTAACTTGAAAGATTTAAGTTGCTTGAAGCATATGCAATTCTTGGTCCTGAAGTACCAAATCCTTAGTACAATTTCTGTACATATGTATCTTGCTATAACTATAAGCATGATGGCATTAAGAATGCATCTATGGAGATATTGAGGAGTTATTCCACGACATTATATGAAGATGTTCATATCTATCAAGAATGATGATTTCAAGGTGCGGAATATTTATTCAAGTCAATATGGTTGATTTATCAAACGTCTACCAAAGATCGTTTTGAAGATGATGCACAAGATTGGAATACAAATGTTCAAGGATATAAATTGATGTTCTTATTAGGGGGAGTTAATGCGCGTTGCACTCTTTTTCCCTTACAAGGTTTTGTCCCAAATGGGTTTTCCTTGCGAGGTTTTTAACGAGGCAACCAATAGGCGCATATTCAAACATGTGTACTCTTTTCCTTTCTTTAATTTTTCCATTGGGTTTTGGTTTTAAGGTTTTAACAAGGCACATTGTTGAATAGACATTCAAGGGGGAGTGTTATGAAATATCCTATTTAAGGTGAATGTCTATAATTAGAGAGATTCTAGAGTTCTATTCTTGGTAGCTAAATCATCCCCCTCCCTATAAATAAAGGGGTATTCTACCATTGTAAACCACCCCTAACAATCTCTAAGTATCAATGAGAATACTCCTCTCTCTCTATTCTCTCTATTGTTCTTGTTCTTATATTATTTCATAACAGTATTATTAATTGTGATTATTCAAATAACCGACTCGAACAACTTAAGATTGAGGCGTAGTTGTCTAATTTAAAATAATATTTATTTCAAAAAAAGTATGCTAGTTCATTGCAACGTTAGGAAAACTCACTATAATATTTAGGTGAAATACATAAACAACTCTTTTAAGTTGTACCACCTCAACTGACAACTTTATCATTTTGACACTTCTTCTCGACCAAAGTGCAACTCTTAATCCCTCATGCTGCCATGGTGAAGCGTGTGATTTTTAATTTACATTTGAGCGTGTGAATCCCCCAACTAATTTAAAAAAAAACTACATTTAGTTTTGTGGACCCACTTACCTTCATCTTTACTTCCCTTATTCAAAAATATTTTTTCCATAGCCGAAAAACAAGAAAAATCAAAGCAAACCATTGCTAGACCCCATCACTCTCCGGTGAAAAATTGGCAAACATTGTCAGACTATAGATGAAAAACAAGAATAAAACAAAGACATGGTAGTCGACCCCATTCTCTTTCTACCCTTTTCACTTGTCAGACGTTGCCGCCGCCGAAAATCCCACGGGCCGGCCAGTTGGAGACCTCGCTCCCTCCTCTTTTTCTGCATTTTTTTTCAAAATACTATAGCCACTAGCCCAAGACCTCCAAGATGCAAGAAGAAGAGAACAAACAAACCCATCGGAAAACCTTCATCCTCTAGTAGGCCGAAAAATAGTGACGCCCGCTAGCCTTCATTCTCGCTCCAGGTCTGTTACCTACAATATTTTTTCCAATTGAAATTATCGAAAATGAATACGGAGGGAGGCATAGGTATTTGGAACTTGGAAGAAAGAAAATGGTGAAGAATACATTTAACTTTGGATTCTTATGAAATCCACTATTCTTATTTTTGGTTATTAGAAACTTCAAGGTTCAATCTGAATTTTTCTTTTCCCAATTTTTTGCAGATGAAATGGTTATCATGGTTTCGACGAGTAAGGGGAAGGGTTTGGGAAAAGCCTTGAAGAATAATTAGGAATGGTTTTCTTTTTTTTGTCTTTTTTAAAATACACGTGCCATTTAATAATTCATTCATTTTATGTGTCAGCGCGGTTGTATTTCACGCTTGTAATGCGTTGAACTGGGTGTTTATGAATTACACTTGAGTCGAGAAAAGGTTTCAAAATAGTAAATGTGTCTGTCTGAATTTTTAGGACAACTTAAAAGGATTGTTTATGTACTTTTCTAACATTTAACCATATCAAAGATTCGGGAAACGCGATGAGGTTTCATAAACAAATACAACAAATTATTCTCTCTTTTTATATTACCAATTTTCATTCATCATTTGTTTACTTTGTAAACAAAAGCTTATACTCCATTTCCCTTCTCTCCATTTTCCCCAAGTTCTAACTTAGATTAGGGACATATGTCACCAGTTAAAATAAATGGCTAAGACTTAACTGACTAAAATCAAAAGCCCTATGTTACGTCCTTAGTATGAAACTAAGCGTATGTGCGGCACTTGATAACTCGCTCACGATCTTGCACAACTTGCTCACGCTCTTGCGATGCCAAGTCAATCTTACTATACTCAAGATCGTTAAAATAATATTAGAACACATGAGAATTGCCAAAAGAAGCTTTGTATTAGAGAGAATCTGAATTGTTTGCTTAGTTGATAAATTACAAATGAATGCCCCTATTTATACTAATCACCTAGAGACTAGTATGTAAATAATAATTGTTCTACAAGTCCTTCCATATTTACAACTAAGTCCATTCTCTAGAATATTATATATAACTAGATTCTTCTAAAGACTTTCCTAACAATTCTATAGGGTTCTAGGGTCTTCCTAAGGAACCCTCTATATTTCTCTAGAACCTTCCTACAAGTGTATAAATATCTATAACATTTCTAAGGAAATTCTTCATAGTTCTAGAATATTCCACCAAGATCTTTTCCCTAACTTATGTAAATCTTTCATATGGAAAAAATATGTGCCAAGTGGAACCTACGTGATATGATGATGCGGCGGATCATGACACTCTCCCCACCCAATTTTGTGCCTCCCTCGGCAAAACGCATCGACACATATGCGTGCACCTCGCCTTGTCGTTGCCGGAGATCTTTGTCAATCAGTCATGATATCCTATGAAGTGGTTATCCTTCCCATTTCACAAAGACTAGACACGTTTCTTCTTACGCTGTTTGATCTTTGGAGGGCTAGCAGTGATGGCCGCGGTCCTCCGCCCATCGAATGCCCTCCTTGATCTTCGCCTAAAGCTTCCCATGACTCAACCAAGTCTGGCAGCTTCTCAAGCATCAGGTCACTTCCTATTTGGCTGCCCTCCGTGGTCACAACCTTGCTGGCAAACTTAAAATGTCTGCTTGTTGCGTCGTCTTAGTCTGATAGCATACCATCACTTTGTAACTCACCATCCTTGCCGTTTCTCCTATGTCACCCTTATGTGCTTGAGCAAAGTTCCCTATCATTGCTACAAGCTTCCCTAACTCTGGGCATTCACTTAACCGATGTGACCCTTTGCAGAAGTAGCACCCTGCCTTAGGCACGTACTTCCTACCATTTTTTTCGGCCCCTTGTCGTTTCTCTTGGACCCCTATCCGTTATGGGATGACCCCTTGCCATTACCCTTGTATACCTTGGCTATGTATTTTTCGTTGTCCTCGTCATTTTCTCCCTCTTCCCTTTCGGCGTTGCCTTCATTGGACTTGGCTGGCACCATCTTGAAGTCAACAAGTGACTAGGCTACTCTGATGGCGCCGTTTATGTTGGCTGCTTGATGTCTCGATTTTCCTAATTTGGGCAACCCATCCATGAAATAGAAGAGGTAATATTCCGTGGACAATGACCAAATTTGCAGCATTAAGACAGTGAACTCGCGCACATATTCCTGAATTGTGGCCTATGTCGGAGCTCCCTTAGCTTCCGTATAGCCTCATACACCACATTCATCGGGTAGAACTACTTCTTCAACCCCTTCTTGAACTGCTCCCAAATCTCAACCTTGCATAGCCCTTTTTTCAATGTTGTCACACTTCCGACGCCACCCCAGCACGACTGCCTCGATCAAGTACATTGAGGCATTGCGTACCTTAACAACTACGCCATCTTCCTTGACTACCTCAAATTACTTGTCCATCCTCCAAAGTAAGTCTTCCGACTCGCGTGCATCACATGAACCGCCATACTGCTTTCGCTTACGGAACTTCACGTTGATCCCTTCTGCAAGTACCAAGACCTTGGTAATTCCGGCCATGATTCCTACAAAATTTCCTTCTAGCAATCTCTTGTATTCTTTCTAACATTCCTTAGTCATAACCTTTGCTCTCATACCACGTTTGTCACGTCTTTAGTCTTAAACAAAACGCATGTGTGGCACTTGAAAACTCGCTCACGATCTTGCACAACTTGCTCACGTTCTTGCGATGCCAAGTCAGTCTTACTATACTCAAGATCGCTAAGAACTGCTAGAACACATGAGAATTGCCAAAAGAGGCTTTGTATTAGAGAGGACATGAATTGTTTGCTTGGTTGATGAATTACAAATGAATGCCCCCTATTTATACTAATCACCAAGGGCTAGTAAGTAAATAATAATTGTTCTACAATTCCTTCCATATTTACAACTAAGTCCCTTCTCTAGAATATTTTGCACAACTACATTCTTCTAAGGACGTTCCTAACAATTCTATAGGGTTCTAGGGTCTTCCGAAGGAAACATCTATATTTCTCTAGAACCTTCCTACAAGTGCATAAATATCTAGAACATTTCTAAGGAAATTCTCCGTAGTTCTAGAATATTCCATCAAGATCTTTTCCGTAACTTATGAAAACCTTCCATATCTCAAAAGTATATGCCAAGTGACAACCTACGTGGTATGATAATGTGGCGGATTATGACACCTAACTATGAATTAGATAAGTAATAACTTATCCATTTATAAACATATTAAAACTTTTTTTCTCCCCCTTTTTTTTCCACAGTCGTATCAGTTTTTTCCAATTTTACTGAACTTTTGTATTCATGAACTGGTTTACCCGAGAAAATCCAGTTCCAAGGAAGTTGACTTATCAGATATAAAATTATGAAGAGATAGTTTACACTCTATAAACATTAACCAATACTACAGTGCTTCTAGGAATAGATATCACTTCTTCCACTACATGAAAATACTATTGTATGAAGGCGGAAAAGAGGGGTAAAGTTTCATGCATTTTCTTCACAAATTTTATTAGGCTGGACTATTTGTGTAGCAATAAGGTTGCTAGAATTTGAGTTGCTAGAGTTAGTGATGATTATTACAAAAACATTAATCATAAATTTAATAAGAATATATGTGAATAAGATAATCAAAATTTTCTTATGATTAAGGCACCTAGTTATTAAAATTATTGGAGTGGCATATACCCGCGATATCTAATTTTAAAGAGGAAGTTTCGACGGAAAAAAATTGCAATCAAATTAATGATTAACTCAAAAAAAAAGAAAGATAAACTGTAAGTTTTTAATTCAACTAAAATTGGATGAAGACTAATACAGTTGCGCGGAAAAAATGGGAAGAGAGAGAAAAGTTTTAATATATTTATTATGGACAAATTATTAATATCATGGTTAGGGCTTTGTGTTAGTCAGCTAAATCTTAGCCATTAATTTTAATTTATGCCATATGTCCCTAATTAGTTTTGGGATTTTTACCTAATTATGCCATATAGCAAACCTTATTATTATTATTGTGCCTTGTATGGTTATTACCCGCATATTCCATGTTTTCGTTACCAAAAATGTACCAAACGAAATCAATCTGATTTTGTAGCCTAAAATGGCGCCTGTTTTTAAGGCTCCCAACGAAATCAATCTGATTTTGTAGCCTAAAATAGCGCCTGTTATTAAGGCTCCCAATTAATATTTGATTCTGTCCCAATTAAATGGTCAATCAAAAACGGTAAAATCTCTTAACCAGCGTGAATCTCTCCAGATTTCAGTTTCGAAAATCAGTCATTCTTCCACATCTAATACCGGAAATCAGAATTTACAGGGTGATAGTCAATCAAATTGTAGTTCTTCCAGATTTCAGTTTCGAAAATCTTTCATTTTTCTACATCAAATACTGAAAATCAGAATCTACAGCGTGATAGTCAATAAAATTGTAGTTCTTCCAGATTTCAGTTTCGGAAATCACTCATTTTTCTACATCCAATACCGAAAATCAGAATTTAAAGCGTGATAGTCAATCAGTGCGGAGCTTCTACAATGTCAAAAATCCCGATAATGCTGAAATCTAATGGTTATTGGGGTAACTATGGCAGATTCCGAGATTTTGAAGTTGATGCCATTTTGGTTGATGATAATGCAAGCTACGGAATTCTCCAGTCTACAATTGCAGAACAATTATCGATTGATACATTGGATAAAATTGTAGAAATAAAATACTTGAAGTAAGGCTGTAGTTAATTGTAGTCAGTTGTAGTTGCTTGTAATCAGTTTCTAGTTAATTGTAGTCAGTTTGTAGTTACTTGTTGTCAGTTTGTAGTTAATTGTATTCAATTTGTAGTTAATTGTAGTCAGTTTGTAGTTAATTGTATTCAATTTGTAGTTAATTGTAGTCAGTTTGTAGTTAATTGTAGTCAGTTTGTAGTTAGTTGTAGTGTTTAATAAATATGTCTGAAAATTGGATTTTTCTGTAGCTACTGGCTTGTATGTGTACCTTGAATCACCTAATGTGAATTTGTAGTTAAACTGTATTTCAATTTATTTATATACAAATGTAGTTATATTGAATTTTACTTAGCAGTAGTTCAATTTTTGTAGTTATATGAACTTTCTAGCTAATTGTAGTCAGTTGTAGTTAAGTGTAGTATTTACTCAATATGTCTGACTAATGTATTTTTTTGTATCTACTCGCTTGTATGTGTAGATGAAAACTGCAAATGGCATTTATAGGCAACGTCAATTCATTATTCTTCATTGTTCAAGATAAGAAGTTTTAGCCGAAAACACAACAGCTGCCGAAAGGACGAAACAGTAGTTCTTTTTGTAGTTATATGAACTTTGTAGCTAATTGTAGTCAGTTGTAGTTAAGTGTAGTATTTAATAAATATGTCTGACTTGTTAGAATATACGCTTAATGCTAGAGGGGGAGTGAATAGCATTATAATAAAAAACAATATAAACTTGCGGAATTAAAAACTTGCAGGAATAACGTAAGTGCAGTAATAAAAGAGATAAGGAGAGAACACACCGAATTTTATCCTGGTTCACCACAACACGTGGTTAGTCCAGTCCCCGAGAGACTCTCTCGAGTTTTACACTAACTTAGTTAAGCTTACGGGTGCTTAACAAACCGTTACACTTGCTCGTAGATATACACTCTACAAGACTTCAACCTGCTCGAGGATACCGCACCTCAAGACTTCAATCCAAGGAACTACTTTTCCTTCTTACAACAAGGGATTAGACTATCCCTTCAAGTGTGTACAAACACTTAACACTCACTTAAACAGAACTCTCTTGAAGAGTAGATATGAGTAAATAAATACGCTCAAGAACACAACAACTTAGTCAAGAGTTTGGCTCTCAAAAACTTATGAAATGAATATAAAATGATTGCAAAGAGAGTATGTTAGCTTTAGCAAGAATGTAATCAGTTGTTGTGCTTAGAAGAGTGATTTTGAGTTGTATTTATAGTGCTCAAAACACCCAAGACCGTTGCTTAATTGCCAATCACAAATTGCTGATTTTGTGCTAGGATAATCGATTATCTGATTCTGCATAATCGATTATCTGCCAACGTTCAAAAATCAATCCCAGATTTTATGCTTAACATAATCGATTGTCTGATTATACATAATCGATTATTTTTCAGTGTTTGAAAATATTTTGGCAACGGTCTTTAATATAATCGATTACTAGAAAAGCCATAATCGATTATTTTGCTACTTTGAAAAATCTGATGCTCACTGCCTCAACATAATCGATTATCATAAGGTACATAATCGATTATTTTGTAGCCTTGAAAAATCTGGTGAACACTTCCTTAACATAATCGATTATCGTAAGGTACATAATCGATTATCTTGCAGCTTTGTAAAATCTGGTGTACACTGCCTTAACATAATCGATTATCTTACAGCTTTGTAAAATCTGGTGTACACTGCTTTAACATAATCGATTATCATAAAGTACATAATCGATTATCTTTGTCCAGATTTGAAAGACATGTTTAAAATTCATTTTGGTTAAAAAGAAATGTTTGAAAATTATTTTGCTTTAAAATAAAGATGCATGGTTTGATAAAAATGATTTTACGAGAGAAGCCAAGTCTTGAATCAATTGTCGGATCAAGATCACAATTATAGAACGACTCATGAGTAACTTTGTTGCTTTACTAAATCTTGATCTTTGTTTCTCTTGTGCTTGGACTTCGGCATATGTCAATGTTCCGTTCACGTCAGTTTGTCATTTATCAAAACCTACAAATATGAACACACGTTTAGTTTAGCGACTTGAGAACGTGTTTCAACATGACTAATGTATTTTTTTTGTATCTACTCGCTTGTATGTGTAGCTGAAAACTGCAAATGGCATTTATAGGCAATGTCAATTCATTATTCTTCATTGTTCAAGATAAGAAGTTTTAGCCGAAAACACAACAGTTGCCGAATGGACGAAACATTCATACAGCGGAAATGTACTGCAACAGAAGTTTGTAGCATTGTCATTCCAATTTGTAGCTATATGTATTTGTAATTATATGTAGTGCAATTGTAGTTAATTGTAGTCATTGTAAATAAATAATTTATTCCCACAATTATATAAGAACTGACAGTTATATAAAATGGCAACTGAAGGTATTATGTAAAAGTAACTCCAACATTAATGTATAAGATAATAAAATTGTACATGCTATTAGATATTAGATAGCTAGAATACTCGAGTAGAAGACAAAGCTGTTACGGCAAATATGCTATTAGATAGCTCGAATACTCGTGTTATAATGTATATTCATGAAAAATTGTTCATTACAACCAAAATGATCTAATGTTTACATTGTTTTACAATTCAACTACCAAATATGAACAGTATAGTCTACTTCTTCTTTTCAGAATCAACAACAGCATATGCCAAGATAGAGAGAAAATGGTTTTATAGAGGGTTTCAGACTTTGTTACAACAGTAGGACTGAAAATATGGCGGATGAAATTCTCGATATGAAACAATGCAACCTTCGACAATGGCGGATCAAATTAGAGGAGAGAGAGAGAGAGAAATCTGCTTTGGTAAACAAACGTGGGGGGAGGGTAATTAAAAAAGGGGAGAAAATCATGAGATTTGTTTGTAAGAGAGAGAAAAACGTGTAGAATAAAATCTGAAAAGATTTTCAGTTCCACAAATCAAGGCTATAATTAATAAGTTGATATTTAAACCTTAAATATAATTTTGGTACATAAATTGAAAGGTGATATACTTAAATGTAATAAACACAAACCTTAAACATGGGTGGTAATAAGGTTTGCTATATAGTATGTATATGTAAAATTCCCATTAGTTTTAGGCCGAAAGTGCTTTTGGCCCAAAAAAAGTACTTTCGGCCAAAATTAAGCTTGGCCCAACGTGCTATAAGTTAGAACTTGGGAAAATGGAGAGGACTTGGATCCACAATTATGTAAGGAACGCCAAGAAAAAGAAAAGAAAAGAAATTGTGAGTAAAACAAGCAGTCAGGCCAGCTTAAATGAAATCAAATCCTTTAGAAGCAACGAAAGATTACAACAAAAATAAAAAGAACAGAACGAAAGTAATATCCAATCTCCTCCCCCCCCCCTCCCCCCCCCTCCCCGACCCCGGGCCAAAAGAAAAACAAAAATAAATTGTGAGTAAAATTCACATCAATCTATGATCATCCGTCATGAAATATCAGAAGAATCCATGCAATTTCATTGTGGCTTATAACCACAGTGCAGTGTTGTCTGCTTTAGCTGAGGCTATAATGTCTTCGCTTTGCAAAGTAGCAGGAACTTTGCTTTTTGAATATTGAATCCAGAAGAATGTATGATACACACTGTCAACTCTTTCCTGAGATAACAAATGAACTAGGTAAGAAAACTCTGACCAACAGTATTTGTATGGCATCACATAGGAAAACACTGTCGAAATAGAACCTGCTAAATTATGGTATTTTGCTTATAGGACCATCAGTGATACCGCAGCAGATCGGAGCTTCAAACCATCATCATTCCACTTGCTCTCGGGAGCAGTGGCAGCAGCAATATAAGCCTGAGAAAGTAAATTTGCGCTTAAAGAAAATAATAAGGAAGAGATGCCTATTTTTATTTTAGAAACAAGCACTTTTGGCAACAAAATAGCTTGGCCAAACAGGCTGTAAATCTTGATGAAACTACAGAAAAGTCCAAGAGCCCTTATAAAACAAGATG
The DNA here is from genome assembly GCA_034376525.1 of Nicotiana benthamiana. Taxonomy (NCBI): domain Eukaryota; kingdom Viridiplantae; phylum Streptophyta; class Magnoliopsida; order Solanales; family Solanaceae; genus Nicotiana; species Nicotiana benthamiana. Next base: position 49,432,914 of record CM067338.1, on the reverse strand, counting down.
GAACAAGATACCTTTCCACTGTTAACAGCAGCCACTAATGCAACATGTTGTTCATCTCTAGCAAACTCATAGAAATAGTATGTCCTGAAATACATAAACCAGTGCTACTGAAATACATAAACCAATGATTGCCGAAATAAGAGATAATAATATCTCCATCATTTTGTGTTACAAAGAGAGAAGGTAATCATACTTTCATGTTGATGCAAGAAGCTTTGCAGTGAGTTAAAAGAAAGCTCAAAGTGATCATCTTCAAAGCATATTTTCGGTGGGAAATCTCTTGATCAGAAAATGGTTATTTTGAGTGGTAAAATATTGCAAGAGTTCAGCCTTCCAACCATTGCATTCCTCTGATAGAAAATCAAAATACTAACCAAGTACATGTTTTATTATGAATATACCTGAAACCTTCATCTTCTTTAATTTTAATTGAGCGGCCGGAATAGAGTGTCGCGCCAGCTGCCATACTGATAATCAGTAATTAAGAAATATGATTCATAAAAGAGAAAACTTGCAAAATAGGTGAATGTGACGGCTATTTACAACAATACCTGGAACAAATATTTTTGCTGCCTCCTTAAGTGAACCTAAATCTGTAATATCTTTGGCCTGTTAAAGTTTATACAATAGGACACGATCATAATAATATCAAATCTCATGAAGAGGATCGGGGAGTTGCTACAGATACTGACAGCATAATAACAAATCTCATGAAAAAACTATGTTTACAAACATTCACAGGATAGAGATTAAATTAAGAAACAGTATTGCCTTTTACGAACCTCTAAGAAGGTGATCTTCAGCTGATTAGATGGGCGAATCACAACACTTAAAACTTCGGATCTGTATATCACATAAACCAACAATAATAAAAAAGTATTTAAATAATACAATTGAAGAGTTCACAAGGTTGAAGAAAGTGGGGCAAGATTCTAACTTTTTCCTTATTTTATTCTATCATTTTGTCAGCATCATTATATGTATATCATCATAGAGTGTGCTATAAACTCTATGATGATCATAGAGTACTTAGTTCTTTCTTGTTCGTATATTCTTCATGCTTGCTAGTAGATGAGGTTGTTGCTGTAACAACAACTGAGCCGTTGTTGTTGTTGCTTGCTAGTAGATGAGGTTGTTCATGCCTCAATAGTAATTGTAAGATAAGGTCTAGCTCGGTAAGTGTTGCTATATGTCCTATGCCTTAACGAAGTATCCAAATGGCTATGAGATCATTAGCCCTCGTGAGACTTTGCCGGCAGCAACCATGAGGCTGCCATCATGTAGCAATGGAGGCGCACATGGATGATTATATAGCCAAGGCAATAGAGGCAACACTACTATAGCTTTTGCCCCCTTACTTGTACTCTTCCTTTGTGATTTTTTCTTTTTTATTATTAATAAAATAGCTACTAGGCAGCCTGCCTAGTAATAATTTGCTATAAAAAATATAAAAAAAGATTGTTGAAGAGAGCAAAGATTATTCATTAGATTATTTTCTTCCTTAAAGATTGCTGGAAGGAAAACATAATGCAGTACATAGAAGAAGAGAACTAAAGAAAATAGAATCACAAGGAAAACCCTTTGAGATGAAGTAATTATATCAAATATTTAGTCTGACGAGTGGGTAGTATTTACCCTTCTGCGGTTACGCATTGGGTATGAGGTAATTATATCAAATATTTATGACAATTGTACATTAAACAATCATCGAATCAGGGAGGAGGGGGAGGGGAAGAAATCTATCATTCTTGTGGGAATAGTCAAACAAAAATTTTATGAAGAATCCGATGTGATATCCCTGTAATTACGGGTTAGATAGGAATATATTATTCTTTATACAAAGATTAATTATGCATGTATCCTATTTTGGACTCTATGTAGAAACTATAATATCCCTAAATATTGAGGGAATAGTCAAACAAAATATACCCAAAATCTTATGTTCTCTTCTTTTTCTGTAAAAAATAATGGCTCTTCTGACAGCTAAACTGATCTCATCAGCCTGTGCTATTCAATAACAGGGCTTAAGAGATGCATTGGATGTTTATAATGTGTAAGTCTCTTAATCAGATGATGTTGCAATGACCTAAAATCCCTTTACAAGTGTCTAGGGATGGCAGCGAGGCAGGCTGAGGCGGATTTGGGACAGGGAAGCCTTTGCCCTGCCCTGCCAGTTTTTTGCAGTTTCAAGAATACAAACAAACGAACAAAAAGAAGAGAGAATACATTGGAAGACAAAGAAAAGCAGATGAGAGAAGATCTAAATTGCAGCAAAGAGTCCCTAATCAAACAGTAGTCACAGGAGAATCCTGAATGCTACAGGTAGAGAAAGATGCCAAAGATTTTTATTTTTTATTTTTTCCAAAATAAAGCACACCAACTTCTATGGAGAAGCATGCATCTTACTTGCTTTATGAAAAGGAAAGCACACATCTTTCGTGCTTGCTTTGTGGAATATCTCCTCCAATTTAGGATGTCATAACCATTGCTAAGAGAATTAAGATGCAGTTAATGTAGAAGTCTAGACAGTAACGAAATGAGATAGATAGAGAACGCAACTCATTCATGGCATACAAGCATCACAATTATATCGAAGTGTTCAAAGCAAGCATGGGTGTATGTAAGTGAATCGGTATCAGCAAGTAGTCTGGTGGAGTTTATGCCAAATAACATTTAAATATGAAGAGATGATGTTTTACTTTCAAGGCTTACTGTAAAGTATAATTAGGAGTGGAATATTATAGTAAAACAAATTTACTGCAACCATAAAGTTTTGAAAAATGATTCCAACAATAACAGGGATAAGGCAAGGAGCAGACAATAGTTGAAGATCCAAAAAGCTACCTGTCAGAAGAAGCAAAACGTGCTGCAAATTTCTTCGGCTTAGCCTTATCTCCATATAGTGATAGGCCAGCATTATAATCCTGGACAAAACAGCTTAAACTCTTAGAGACCAAACCTTTCAGAATTTAAAAAGCCAAACAAACCTTCATACAAATCAGTCCTACTTTGAATATAACCAGAAGCTTGTGATTAGACATTCTTGATCAGTTTGTACTTTCTCTTTGGAAAATACATCCTTGATTCTACTATGCAGACATTTTATCAATCTTTTTCTAGTTTATCAAATTTTCTATGCTACAAAGGGACATGTTACGTAGACCAAATACTACATTCTCGTTTAACACATATTTGAACCGGGTAATACTGCTTTATGGTATTATTTTTTTCTTTTTGATCTACTCATCTTTCTCAGCTTCATCAGAATGAACCATAAAATTAACAATTAAAACCTTACTGAAACATGATCGAAATAAGGAAACGCCTAAAAGAATTTTCCAATTTCCAATTAACACATACTTCCACTTTAATTTCTATGATATTAACTTACACATAATGATACTGTAAAACTATCTTTATACTATCAAGTCATTTAAAAACCATCGACAGATCATTGCTTATAGTAAGAACGACTTGATAACCTGGAAAAGAAGGTGAATTACCTACTACATTGTGTTAAGTTATATCAATAGCAATATATGCGTTGTTACAATAAGGCATGTTCAGTTAGATGCATCAGACAAAATATTCATGGTATAAAATATTAAATATATGCATTGTTTATCCAGTGTTGGTAGCAATTATCTATTCCAGTATAATTAATACATGTACAGCTTAGACGCAAATTCCTATATTATTATACCAAGTCCAATGTGGCATAAGAAATACTGTGATTAATCATACATGAATAAGGCACTTAAAATGGAAAAATTACCCCTGAGGTTTCTAAATTACACAGTATATATCTAACTTTTAATACAATGAACCAAATGCGCAATAAAAAATTAAACACTGCATAAAACAATCAGTGCATTATAATCCATGCATTATTAATCTTCGCACTACAATCCCTGCATAACTTGGTTCTAAACCAAATCATAGAATAAAAATCTTTATATTATAACAGTTAAATCCTTCTTAATAAATAAAAAAATAAAAAGTGAACTAAAAAAAGGATCATACCTCAGGCTCGGTGAGGTCCTCAAATTGAGGTGGGACACGAACGGAGAAACCATCACCGTAAAACTGGAACCAAGATTTAGTATTAGAAATGCCTGAAAGGAAGGATGAGGAGGATTTCGTCTCAGCAGACGATATTGAAGAGAGGAAAAGGCAGAGGGAAGTAGAAGAACCAGCGAGGAACACTAGTCTTCTGGAAAGAGAGAAAGGTTTGGTAGAGATGATGGGTTCCGAATTGGGTTTTGGTGAGTGGAAAGAGAGGGAGAGGAGTGTGGACATGGCCATGCGAGAGTGGAGATGGGATGGGATGGGATGCACACATTGCTGCTTATGCTAGTGTGTAGATAATGTGGGGACACATCGAGGAGAGAGGTTTTAACCACTGTTTTAAAAGGCTTATTCGAAATGCTCATGGCGTGGGGCGAAAGTCTTAAGCTTGTACCTTTACACTCTAAGATTTGAGATATGCTTTTATAGTGGCATAAGATTCAAATACTTTTTTAAATTAAAATAAAATTAATTGAATAATTTTTTTATATAATACCTAAATTCTTAAAAGTTAACTTACAATTATTCAAAAGTTTTTAAAAAAATTGTAATGTATTAAATTAAAAAGTTAAAATATTTTTTTATTAATTGAAGTCCTAATTTATAATATTTTTTCATTATTTATCTTTTTTTTTAATCCACCAGGCAAGCGCTAGTACTAGATTTTTATTATAACTGAAAAGAAAATTACAAACAATTAGGAAAAGTACAAATAAGGGGGACATTAGCACCAGTATTGTTAAACACAAACCGGGCTAACCTTACCGTGCTAATCCTATTGAGGCTTGGCAACCTTAGTTATAAACAAGAATGCATAAAATATGAACTTGACACGACTAAAATAAGAACTTCATTATTTATCTTATCCCCTAGTCTGTTAAATCTCTCAAAAGCAACAAATATTCTATTTGTTTATAAATACGAAGAGAACTTCATTCTCCTTCATAGCAACAAGCTCAAAGTTCAAATTACATGTTAGTTATTTTTTTTGTTATTCCATGTAGAAAACTTTATTCTTTTCGATCCAAGTTATTTGTGCTTGTAAGTAGCATATAACAAATTATTTTGACTACTTTTTGTGTGGAGATGGAGTAATATATATATATATATATATAGTTTTTTTAATTTATGTAATTTTATTTGTTTATAAATATTTTTTCTAATTGTATTATTTTATAAAATATTAAAAATTAAATACACATAAGGCTTACACCGCGTGCTTCGGGGCTTATGCTTCATTAAGGCATTTGTAAAATGTCTCGTCCTGCGCTCACGCCTTTTAAAATATTGATTTCAACGATTTACAATGTGATAATACATGTAATTCCCATCCGTACTCGTACCTTTTTTAGTTGCACGCTTAAAATTTGCATAACTAGTCATTGATGTATCATGTGTTAATAATAATAATTATTTAAAATAACATGAATAATATCCAAAATATGTGTTTGTGCTATAAAATAAAACTTATTAAAAAAAATATATTTTTCTAAAACTTATAAACGTTAATCATTTTTAGGAGTTAGGATAGAGTGATTCTTACTTGAGTGTCACGATCCTAAAATTGATCCGATCGTAATAGTATCTATCGTGAAACTAAGCTAGCTGACACAATTTTCAAATCAAACCATTATTCTATAAAAGTCATTTTAAGGCATTAATTAACAAATAATTTCATAATATAAGTATAAATAATTAGCACGGAATAAAAACACAAGTCCAACATCGGGATATCACTAGTCACGAACAACTACAAACCCGACTAAGTACAAGAAAGGCTAATATATTCCGGAAATAAAATATTAACACAGTCTAAATAAGGTAAGAAGGAGAAGTGCATGGCTGCGAATGACAAACCGCTACCTAGACTCCTGGATCTACACACAAGGTGCAGGGAGTAATGTGAGAACGTCAACCCTGTGAGTAATAAAAGTAAAAGTAGCTGAGCAGGAAGAAAACATGTAATCTACATCATAACACTACAGCAAAACAGTATACGTCCGAAACAATGCAGAAATCAATTAACTCGTAAAAACAACTCAGTTCTTTTAAAAAACATCTTTCAATAGTTTAAAACAAGTAGTGAAACAATGAGTAAAAATGATAAAAATCAAATAGCCTCTCGGGCAAAACATGTACCATAAATCGCCACTCGGTCAAAATATCAACAGAAGCAGTCCCTAGGGCTACCTCACAGCAACTCGTCATCAGCCCCACGGGCAATCATATGAATCAATAATAGCCCCTCGGGCTACATCACATTACCCACACTGGGTATCCGCACTCACTGGGATGTTCAGACTCCGGAGGGGCTCATACAGCCCAAGCGGTATCACAATCTATCTCGTGGAATAATGAATCAGGCCATCGGCCTCTCATATATCAAAAATCAGTACAACATACTGCGGCGCGCAGCCCGATCCCATGATATCCTCACAACGCATGTCCCCGGCCTCACTCAGCCATAACCCTCTCAAGCCATTCAGGCAACAGTAAGACAGGATGCTCAGCCCAAAATATCATTTTAAGTATCAAAACAAAGTAAATACCACTGAGTTGTGAAATGAGTAAAACACACCATGACCGAGTACAAATATTAAGTCAAAATATTGAGGAATAGTGAAAGTATAAGAGGGGGTGAATTGTTAATTATTTAAACTTAATCGCAAATAAGTCGACTTCAAACTTTATTAGTTGACTTAATATGATAGTGCACCAGGCGAGAGTATATAAATAAAAGTATGCTAAAAGTAAATGCTGAAATGTAATGACACCCAAAATTTTATACTCGTTCGGATTCAATGTGAATCCTAATCCAGTCCCCTTGGGTTGCAAGAGAACTCTCTTCAGATCAATAGTTTCCTTCGAGTAGAGTAGTGATGATTATCGCACAGTCTTCTTTTACTCGTTTGATACAATGCCTTACCAGTTGAGAACTCTCTTTCTATTTCTGACTATTACACAATGAATCTAACTACACTATAATGTTTGTTTGTAGTAAAATGAAGAGGGCTATATTGGTGTGATCAAAGTATATGGTTGATACAAATCCCTATGGTATTTATACAATATGGTTATGGTGGAGGCTTGTTACCCAAAGGATTTGATCCTTGGAAAGTGTCGATTCTCAGAATAATGCACTGGTCGTTGCTTTGATGAAGATCTCTTTCCTTTTTGCTGAAGATATAACTGAAGGAGATGGCGCTCTTTCCAGTTATTCCTTCCATTCAAGAATGCCGTTATGGGGAATATTGAGTGATTTGCGTTGATTCTGTTGATGCACCCGGCTGGATATGATTTTCCAAAATTCACGGGAGAGGTCCTGATTTGCTAAAGCACGAGATCATTTCCTTGTGCGCCAACGACTTCGAGAATCTCCTTCCTTATTTGATGCTTCGATCTTGGTTCCATGATTGGATGTAGTGGCAGCTTGCCTTTTAGCTTTGCTTTATTTGTTTCAGCGGTTCCTTCCTTGAGTATCTTTTAGCTTTGCTTTAGTGGTTCCTTCCTTGAGTATCTGCACATATATATTAATTGCATCATTAAAATCTAATATAATAATCTCCCCCTTTTTGATGATGGCAAAATTAATTTAATAGAATAAACAACAGTTGACTTCCCTGTTTACATTCAATTGGATTGCCCCCCCTCAATGTGTAGGCAACTGGACTTGATCTCCCACTGTTTATGTGCAGTCGATGTGTTTCTCCTCCTCATTAGATGCAGTTGACTAGGACCTGTAGAGGATTATCTAACAGACATACAAAGTACATAATGAAGTAGAATCAAACAGTCAACCTCAAATAGTCAACTAAACAGTCAACTAGCCCTGTGCAGATATAACAATAACCATGTCACATCATAGGCACTCGAATCCTACATAGTAAAGATAAAATATATACACATATTTCTCCCCCTTTTTGACATCAGCAAAAGAGGGAGCAGCAAAAACAGAATCCACAAAGAACAGTCATCCACGGGCAAATCCTAATCACAACCACAAAGTAAAAAATAGCAAAAACAATTGTCTGAAAGCCATAATCATTCACGACGTATAAAGTAAGAAAGCGTGTTGCAGATAGCGTCCTTCAACTGGCCAAAGCTAGTGTTATCAGCAATCTGCATTCCATCTAACCTGTCATGCACCTCATTAAACGCCTTGACCGCATGCTCACGTACTCTTTGCACAGCCGCCCTGATTTTTGTAACATTAGACCCTGTTTCCTTGGATAAAGCATGAATGGCATCCATAATTGACTTGACATCGGAGAGTTGAGACTCCACAGACTGCAGGTTGTCGCTGAGCTCTAAGGGAATGGACAGAGGCGGAGTAACCACAGACGTCTTGATTCTTCAGGAGTAGGTTTGGCCTCACTTTCTCCCTTCTTGACTTAGACCCCTTTTATGGACACATACCCCATGCTAGAGAAGGCCCTAGAGTTGTAGCATTTAGTCACATGAACAGAGGGTAGTCTGAAAGCAAAATTTGGTGGGCTTCCAGAATGTGGTTATAGCCATACCATAAAGAAGGCTAGTGGGGTCTTCAGCATTCTCAATGATGAAGTTGATAACTCAAGAGGACAGCTTGATTTTGAGCTTAGAGATAAGATAGTAAACGAAGAAAGTGTCCCTTTGAGAGAGAGTTGAAAAAGAGCCAGTTCTGGGAAGGAGAGTGGTTGCAACAATATGAGAAATAACTTTAGTTTCAAAACTAACATAACTGGGTAATAATTGATGGGGAAGGTTTTCAGAGGGGTTTTCTGCAATGGTTTGTTTGTCCTGATCAAAGGAGATTTCGAAATCTTCCGGCCACACATTTGTAGAAATTGTTGGAAAACCAGAACATCGACATAGAAAGATGGAATCAAAGAGGTTACAATCAAGAACAATGCGTTTTCCAAGGACAAGAGTTTCGATCTTATCAGACTTGCTAGAGTGAATATTTGCATAGTACATACGGACTATAGGTTCATACACTTTAGGCGGAGAGATAGAGAGAAATTTGTCCCACCCTTGATAAACAAAAAGTTATTTTACCTTACAGTTGAGGGAGTCCATACCATCTAGATCTACCACGCGACCATGGGCAATAAGTTTGTCTTTGGGGGAAATAAAGAAATACTTGTTTGGGGAGTCCTAGAAATTGGGGTCAGATTCGAGAGATGCAGAAAAATCAAACTTTGTTTTCTTAGGAGAGGAGATAGGGGCTTCAACAATAGGTCGTTTACCAGCGGATTTTTCACCAAGAAGCAGAGAGTGCTCAAAATGTGCACCTTGAGAAGAGGCACATTCCTCAGACCTGTTGGACCCTAGGTCTACCCGCTCAAGCGGAGTAGAGGCGGGTTTAGATTTGGAACGGGTACTCTTTCTCATGGAAGCGAGGGATTTTTAGGAGTTTTGGCCATGGAGTAGATGAGGGTTTCTAAACAGGAAGAGAAGGGTTTTGGTGGAAGTGATGAAAGAGAAAGGGTTGATAAGGACTTAGTAGGGAGGAGAGATTTGACGGTTGAGTGGAAAAGGAAAAGTTGTCAGTTAGACCTACGCATTGATTGGCTTTCCAACTTCGCTGCAACTGATGTGAAATTAGAAAAGAGAGAGAGGGAAATAATGACGGCGTAATTAATAATGACAAGAATTTAAAAAAGTTGCACTTTGACCCTAAGAGTTAGTTGAAAGACAGACAATGCCAAGTAGTTTCCTTAGAGCACAAAATCTTTCATGTAATAATGGTTTAGTAAAAAAATCGGCTAGTTGATCCGAAGTGGCAACAAAGGTTAACTCTATATCACCTTTAAGAACATAATCTCTAATAAAATGATTTTTAATGTCTATATGCTTAGCCCTAGAGTGATGCACATGATTTTTCGAAAGACAAATGGTACTAGAATTATCAAAAAAAATTTGTATAGGTTTGAAAGAAAGATCATAGTCACCCAGTTGATGTGACATCCAAAGCAATTGTGCACAACACTATCCAACAACAATATACTCAGCTTCAGTAGTCGATAATGCGGCTGATGATTCTTTTTACTGTTCCAGGAAATTAGAGATTTTCCTAGTAGTTGACATGTGCCACTCGTGCTTTTCCTATCTTCTTTGTCACATGCTAAATCTGCATCTGAGAAACCTTCCAATTTAAAGGAATTAGATCAAGGATACCATAAACCATAAGATATTGTCCCGATAAGGTATCAAATAATTCTTTTTACAGCAGTTAGATGCGATTCCTTAGGAGCCGACTGGAACCTGGCACATTTGCATACAATGAACATAATATCTGGTCGACTTGCGGTCAGATATAAAAGTGATCAAATAATTCCTCCGTATTTGGTTTCATCAACTGGAGTACCTTGTTCGTCCTTACCTAAGGATGTAGCAGGACTCATAGGAGTTCCAAGGGATTTTGCATTGCTCATACCAAATTTTTGAATCAGCTCCTTGGTATATTTAGATTGACAGATAAAAGTTCCTTCTTCGGATTGATGAATTTGAAGACCAAGGAAGAAGGTGAGTTCCCCCATCATGCTCATTTCAAATTCTCTTTGCATGAGATTTCCAAATTCCTTACACATATGAAGGTTAGCACTACCAAAGATAATATCATCAACATAAATTTGAATTATAAGGTTACCTTCGGATGACTTTTGATAAATAGTGTGGTATCAATTTTACCTCTGGTGAATCCATGTTCTATAAGAAATGTAGTTAGCCTTTCATACGAATTACGTGGAGTCTGTTTTAGTCCATATAAGGTCTTAGTGAGCTTGTAATCATGGTATGGGTATTTCGAGTTCTCGATCCCTGGGGGTTGTTTTACAAATACTTCTTCTTCGATAAATTCGTTGAGAAAGGCGCTCTTGACGTCCATTTGAAATAGTCTGAATCCTTTGAATGATGCGTAAGCTAATAGGATTCTTATTGACTCTAATCGAGAAACTTGCGAGAATGTTTCATCATAGGCGACTCCTTCCTGTTGTGAGTACCCTTAATCGATTAGTCTGGCTTTGTTTCGAACAACTTGTCCTTCTTCATTTAGCTTATTTCTGAATACCCATTTAGTACCAATAACTGAAGCATTTTCAGATGGGGGTATCAGTTCCCATACTTGATTCTTATTGAATTGCTCTAGCTCTTCCTCCATAGCAGCTACCCAACTTGAATCTTTTAGAGCTTCTTCTACCTTCTTGGTTCTATTTGGGAAATTAGTGCAATATTTTCCTTCTTTTTGAGTGCTCTGGTCTTCATTCCTTCATTTGGACCTCCGATAATGAATTTATGAGGATATTCAGCTTCATTTATCCACTCATTAAGTTTAATGGATTGTGTAGTTGACTCTGGAAGTGGCTCTGAAGTGTTAGCGCTTGCTTGTTCAGTTGACTCTACCGCTCCGGTGGTAGTTGTTGACTCCTGAGAGTTTCTCTGAGCCTTTTGAGCTGAATCTTCATCACCTGCATTGGATCCTTTCTCAATCAAGAGTTTGTTTTCATTGAATACAACTAATTCTTCTACACATAAGGTGCGTTTATTGAAAACTCTCAAAGATCTACTATTTAATGAGTAACCAAGAAAAATACCTTTATCGCTTCTAGGGTCGAATTTTCCATGATTTTTCTTGCCATTGTTGTGAATAAAGCATTTGCTTCCAAATGGATAAAAATAGCTGATGTTAGGACGTTTACCTTTCCATAGTTCATGCAGAGTCTTTTTGAGAATAGGTCTTATAAGGCAACGATTTAGAACGTGGCAAGCAGTGCTAACTCCTTCTGCCCAGAAGTGATTTGGCAATGAGTGTCCTAGGAGCATAGTTCTTGCCATGTCTTGCAGTGTTCTGTTCTTTCTTTCAACCACCTCATTTTGTTGAGGAGATCGGGGAGAAGAGAAGTTGTGGGTATATCCTTGACTGTTGCAGAAATCTTCGAATGCCTTGCTTTCAAATTCGCCTCCATGATCACTTTGAATTATAGAGATTTGACATCCCATTTCTCGTTCAATTTTCTTACAAAAGATTTCAAAGTTTTGCAGGGCTTCCTCTTTATGAGATAGAAAAATCACCCAAGTGAATCGAGAAAAGTAATAAACAATAATAGAAGCATATCTCTTGCCATCTATTCTAGCAATTCTAGTAGGTCCAAACAAATCCATATGAAGTAGTTGCAAAGGTTTTGAAGTAAAGACTATATCTTATTTTTTGAACGAATTTCTAGTTTGCTTACCTGTCTGACATGCACCACAAATATGAGTTCTAGAGAAAATTAGCTTGGGTAGACCGACGACTAGATCGTGTTTGTATAATGTTTCGATTAAATACATGCTAGCATGTCCCATTCTTCTGTGCATATCCAAGGGTCATCAGACATGGATGTTAAGCAAATGGTACCATCTATATTTTCAAAACCATAGAGTATATATACGTTTCCATACCTTTTTCCTGGAAGGATTGATTTACCTAACTCGTCTTCAATAGCACAACCAGTTCTATTGAATTTTACCTCATATCATGAGTCACATAGTTGACTTATGCTTAGGAGATTGTAGTTTAATCCATCTACCAAATAAACTTCAGTAATATCACAGTTGTTGTTGAATGGAACATTTCCAGTCCCAACAATTTTGCCTTTTGAGTCGTCTCCAAACTTGACACTTCTTCCATCAATCTTCGTGATTTCTTTGAACATATTTTGTTACCTGTCAGGTGACTGGAACACGCACTGTCTAGATACCATTTTCCTTTGCGCTTTACTTTGCGGTGTTCCTGCAAAACAGAATTATCACTTTCTTTTAGGTACCCAAGCTTTCTTGGGTCCTTGAGAGCTAGTGTTACTTGATTCGGAATTCTTAGGCTTCCAAACCCAACCAAACATATGAGATTTACGAAAGTGACAGTTAGAAAGTTTGTGCCCACTTTTATTACAGTAATGACATCTAACATTGGGCCTACTTTCCCGTTTTAATGAGAATTAGAGTTAGCAGATCTACGATTTGCTGACTCCTTTCCAGTCGACTTGTAAGTTGACTAGTTCAATCGACTCGTCGATCTATTTCTGATTGGCTCTTTTCCAATTGACATGTAAGTCAACGGATTTGACCTAACAAAACTGTGATTACTGCTTCTGCGAAATTTCCCGTTTCTGGGGTTTTCACCTAAGGGGGAATTTCTGCACTTATCGCCAGGCCTCGCACTTGCGGGCCCATAAGTGTTGTTATCCATCCGCTTCTATGACTAAATCCGCTCCTGCGGTCAGCCCTACACACATGCGATCATCGCACTTGCGGTCCTCAATTCGCAGGTGTGAAAACAATAGAAGCAGAAAATTTTGCAGCTCCACCAAAATTCCAAATCTTCCGCCCACAATCCAAATCCATCTCGAGGACCTCGGGACCTCAACCAAAAATGTCAACAAGTCACATAATACCATTAAAACTTGTTCCAATCTTCGGAACACTCAAAACAATATCAAAACATCAAAACACCCTCAGATTCAACCCTAAAGATTCCAAAACTTTCGAATTTCGCAATCGATCCAAAAACTTATCAAAACTCATTCAAATGACATGAAATTTTGCACACACTTCAAATGACGCGAAGAACCTACTCCAATTTTTAGAATCTCCTTCTGACCCCAATCTTAATATTTTCACTGTCGATCGGAAATGCCAAAATTTTAATTTCACCAATTCAAGCCTAAATATACCACGGACCTACAAAATATATTACGATCATGGTCCTAAGTCTCAAATCACCTCATGAAGCTATCGGAACCATAAAAATCAAGTTATGTGATCATTTACTCAGAAGTCAACTTCCGATTTACTTTTCCTACAAATGTTTCCGAAAAAGAGACTAAGTATCTCATTTTTCTACAAAACCACTCCAAACCCAGTCCAACCAATGTGATACGATGAAATGTAGTTAAACAACACATAAAAAACAGAAATGGAAAAAGAAAAGTGGTAACTCTTGAAATGACCGGCCGGATCATTCATCCAGCTCGGTCCGACACTTGCTTCATCATACAAAAATGTTATATAAACGGTCTCTGATTGAAATATAAAAAAATCTCCAAGATTTACATCCACTTGGATACCTTTATTGCACGCGCCCACACACATGCGCGCACGAGCGCGCGCGTACACACACACAGAGACATATATATGTATATATATATATATGTATATATATATATATATATATATATGTGTGTATATATATACATGTGTGTATATATATAAATGTATATGTATATATATGTGTGTATATTGATCAAATATTGAGCAGGACCTTTTTAGGGCTGTAGGAACTTTTACAAAGCCGGGATTTATTAAGTTTCGGGAAATTTTTATGCAAACCTCGAATTATTCATTATAAACCCAACCGGGAACATCCATAGGCGATTCAACCTGCCATACAGGACTTACCAACGGAATTACGAGGTTTATACCCGATATAATCCATCACTAACCATGTCGGGAACACCCCTTTTAGGGCTTACCAACGCTATGATTTAAGCTTAGTTTTCTATAAAATTATTTAAACTCAACCCATGCTAAAACCGTAACCCCTTCAAGGCAAGCTCTAATTTTAGAGTCATCGCCTTTTCAGAACATCCTCAGGCTATATTGGTTATTATCCAACACATAAGAACTTAGCCCATCATTGGGTTCCTTAAAATAACAAAATTTTAAAACAATATTTAAATAAAGAGAATAAAGGAGTACCTGGCTACCAGTAATATGCAGAAATCTTGAACTCAACATTTATTTATGATACAAAAGTATATTACAAAAGTATTACAAGGATGTAGAGAGAAGGGAGAGCAATCTTAGAGAGAGAGAGGGGTTCCGAAAACCATGCTTACAAATGAAATCTATTCCTCCTTATATAGAAAAATTTAGAACTAAAATCCAAAAAAATAGGTCTAAGAGTCAAAAGTATACAGTAGCAATAGGCCCCTCCACCCATCTTTTGTCGGGAATCTCATTATTTTTGATGTAAAACTTCTTCTTCTGCTTTTCTAACAATCTCAGCCAATTCTTTAGAGTTAGCACTATTGATACTTTGGGAATCTTCAAAGTTGTTATCTCCTATTGAAATATCATCTCCAGTTGTAATCTGTCTCTGAATGTCTTGCTTAACTTGTTCCATATAGGCAGCAATTAATTCCTCTTGAGATAAAATACCACCTTTTTTAATCTGTATTTTCTTAGTAATTTTAGCAAAATGGCTTTCTTCTATAATAGGAAGTTCTGAAATATTTTTGTTGTATCTAGTTAAAGCAGTCTGAATAGAGTCCAATAATTTTTGACCAATTAATTTACCATCTGGTCCTTTAGAATTTAATTTAGGCCAAAATTTAGTATGAAATCTTCTGAATAAACAAGGGATATCATCTGAATCTGTTCCCACTTCGATAGTCCATCGGAAAATCCAAGGAATTGAGAATCCATAAAAAAATTCATTATTGGAGTCGTGGGATAAAGTCTTTCTTCTCTGTCTAATTCATTAATCTTTGGAGATGCTTCGACCCATTTGGTGTATTAATCTTGTAATTGTGTAGTCAAAATATTCCGAGACGGTCCGAAAAAAGACCACCACTTTATGAACCAAGTTGGAATCTGTGTGCTTCTAAAAACTTGTGCACATATCTTGATGAACCAAGAATGTCTGTGGTCATCATTTTCATAAAATAATGTCTTTGAAAAGGCATCAACATAATCCCAATAATTGTAGTTAATGAAAATATTTTGTGCTGGATGTACATATTGACGATCTTTCAAAGTACTTAGTCCCCATTCTTCTGGTAAAATCATCCTTTTAATAATCATCTTTGAGAAAGAAAAATAGGATTTATTAGGAGCACCAGTATTGTTATGAGTAATCTCAACTGACCCTGTAGATGTTAGAATTATCTCGAAATGTAATCTGGTTTTATAAGTTTGCATTGGAAATAATGCATTATTTAGATATCTTTTCATGACAATCTATGGATTGTGTTTCCACTGAAAATCTTTGTGATCCACATATAATATAATCTCTTTCGTGGAATTCGTTTCAAAAATCTCATTATCAGTTTTGCCTGTTATTAAGGCATAAGAATCTTCATTATCAATTTCATTGTTATCCTCACCATTAGCATTGCTATCCCCAGTAGTTCCAGCATTGCTGGCAATGAAATCTTTATATTTTTGAGTAGTTCCAGCATTTTTTTCAAAAGTTCCCAATTTATATATAGTCTCTATATTAACCGTAGGAATTACCCAAGTATTTAATAAATCTTGTTGAATAGGGAAATCAACTTGTTCTTTAATCATATTTTTAATAAAATTTGGTTTATTAAACCAAGACATTAGAACTCAGATATTTAAGTGTTGAATAATAACTTTTATAACCTGATACCAAACCAAATATTGACCAAATATTGAGCAGGACCTTTTTAGGGCTGTAGGAACTTTTACAAAGCCGGGATTTATTAAAATATCTAGAAGGAATAAGTCCTTCCTGACCACAATTTACATCTGCACCACTGTCAAATAAAGCAATAAATTCTTTTCTAAAATCATAATCAATTTGTAAAGTAATTTTAGTATAAAATTTTTGAGATGTAATAATACTCATTTTTTGTAAAAATTCATTTTTGTCCTCACTGAGAATATTTGTCAAAAAAGAATTTTTTGTAAGATCTTGGCTAATTTTTTCATCATTACTAGGTTTAGAAATCTCAGTCTCATTTGCTTTAGTAGTCTCAGTCTTAAAAGCTTCAGTCTTGTTTGATTGTAAATGTAAATCAAAAGTCCTATTATCTTCCAAGCTAGAAATTCTTCTATCATGGATTTTAGACTGATTTTTTAAATAAACAATTTCTTCTTTTAAATTAAGGAGTTCTTGTTTTAAATCAGAAATAGTAATTTCTTTTTCTGAAAAATTCCTTTGAGTTAAAATCCTTTTTAATTCAGCAGTCGAACAATAATCAGGCTGTTTCAAGATAAAATTAGAAGAAGAAAATACATTATCTTGCTTATTACTTCTGAAATCATCACCGAAATCATCAGTTAAAACAGTATCCAAAATTTTATTCCTCAAATCTTTATCTTCTATAGTTTTTAAAATTTTTATTATTTTCTCGTCATTGATCATATTCACATTCATATCTTGAAAATTAGAAATTAAATCATACAAACTATCATCTTTCTTACAAGCACATTCATCTTCCGAAAAAGATCGATCAGAATCAGAATATAAATCTTCATCATGTAAAATCCTTATATTTTCATCAGAGTTATAATCAGTAAAGGAAGAATTAGATTCTTCAGTACTAGAATCAGAATTTAGTAATATCTTACATAAAGAATCTTTTATTTTTTCATCTAAATCTAAACTCTTAATTTTTTCTTGAGTTTTACACTCATTTGCATAATGACCAAATTTACCACATTTATGACATTTAATCCGCTTTTTATAATCCCTTTTCCCTTTCTTTTTGTAATTCTTCCTATCTGATTTATCCCATTCTTTTTTATCTCGGGATCTAATTTTTCTCTTGTACTTACTCTTTTTGTTATCTTTGGAACTAGAAATCTTCTTCTTTCTTTTTGAAGATCCAGGAATATCAAAAGCAAATTGATCACAAAATTCTCCTAATTGCTTTCTTTCATTCAATCTATTCTTTTTGATATGATAATTCATTTTAATATCATTACAAACAGCTAAACCTTCCTGTGTGCAAACACTAATGATCTTGCCATAAGTAAGAGAATCATAAGGAATCTTGTTATTAGTGCCACGTAAATGCTTTCTAACTCTTTCAGCAAAAATCGAAGGTAAACCACCAATAAATTTAGACTTTCAATGCTCATGACTACAATCATGCAATTCCATAACACGACTTAAGAATACATCTTTATTCCATCTAAAATCAGATAATTGTCTACAACGTAGATTTTGTAATGTCGTTCTAATAGTCTCTGCCTCATCATTCCATCTACCACAAAAATGTTCTACCATGGTAGTGACTAAGGTATAAACAACATTTTGTTGTACTTGAGAAGAACTAGTAGAATCAACAGTTTGGTAGGCTAATTGCCCTTTAATCTTATGAACACTAGTAGTATTCATAATTGTAATCTTTTGTTCTTGGGTTAAAAAATTATCCCACCAACCTTTTAATTGGCCAGTGAAACCAGCTACTATCATAGCCGCAATATCTCTGTCTTGATTCTTATTAATCTTACAAATAGTACTGTACATCAACATTCTATGAACAGTAGTAAAAATCAGTTTATCATTAAAACCATCAATATTCCATTCATAAATTTCTTTGCTACTATAACTATTGTTAAAAATCTGATCTCTTTCTTCATTTAAAACATCCATGGGGGTTGGTCTATTGTAATAATACATTCTTTGAATGGGTTTATCAGCCCATTTAGTATTGATTTTGTTTAAAAAATCATCCTGTGAAACATTATGAGTAATAAAATCTTCTTGCCTTGCAGATAAAACAGGTTGAGGCTGCAAATTTATTCCAGTGATATTGGAAGAGAAATTAATATTTTTTAATTTTTCTTTTAAAAGCTGTTCAATTTCTTCAGAAGAATCAGTTTTGAAATTTTTTATTTCAGGAGGAGGTTGTAAAGTATTTTTAACAATTTTCAATTCTTGTTTTGGTTTGTGAAAAGCTTCTATTTTTTCTTGTAAAACCTGAGTTTGTTTCAAGTAATTGTCTAAATTTTTATGCAATGCCATAATATGCTCTCCTAAAATATTTAAATAATAATTAGCATAATTTTGCTGTTTAAGAATCAAATTGACTTGTTCACAAGTGACGATAGCTCCTTTATTTTCAGATAATTTTGCAAAAGCAGTAAAATTAATAGTTTTACCATCTTTATTGATATCAAAAGACTGAGTCGGTGGTAAAGAAGAAATTATTATATCACCATTAGACGAATGATATTCATGTTCAATGACTGATAGGTAATATCCCACATATTTAATCATGAACCAAGGAACGAATGGTAATGAAACATTACTTTTCTCTAAATCTTTATAAAAATCTTTAGAAAAATATTCTGTTTCTTCTCCATTAAAAGCAGAGAAAAACCAATTTCTAAATTCTTCCCATTTTGGACTATAAAATTCTAAAGAAATCTTTCTTCGTGCCAGAGAACCTGGACTAAAATCAATTTTCGTACTATCCATGTAAACCTGTTGGAAAATTCATGTCAGAATCTGTAGGATCACTACAACGATCTTCACCTTTAGCAATATTATTATTGTCTAAAACAATTTTATCAAAATTTGTTTCTCTAATCTGAGAAGTTGATGCTCTTGATGGAATATCTACAATATAATCTACTGGTGAAATATAAGAGGATACAGATCTGGTTACTCTAGAAGAAGAATCTGTAATTCTAGGAATATCCTGGGTTTTAAATCTTAGAGTTACATTACCATTTTTACTCTGGATAATTTCAGAAATCTCTTCATTAGTAATTTCTTGAGGTACTGCCGCTTCTTCAATAATCCACTCACTAGGAAAATTAATTTCTTCCCACTTAATTAATCTTCGAGTAATAATTTTAGATTTAGAAAAATTATTTTCAAACAAAACAGTCTCATTATTTTGTTCAGAAATTCGACATCTAGGAGATAAAGTATAAAGAGGTCTATAAACAATTCTAGTACAAATACACATAACTTCTGTTCCGGGTAAATAATCATATCCGTTAATCTTGATATTTAAAATCAATGATTGTAAAATATTCACATCAGTTAAGGCAATATTCAAATTTGGATAAGTATTAAAATATATTGCACCATAAGCCAAAGTTGATTGTATAGAACCAATCAAAGAATTTTTCCAATTTAGATTTCTTCCATCTCGTAAAGCAGCAACAAAACTTTCAGGTAAGCCTTTTAATGTTAATGGCTTGAAAGCAACTTGAACTAACCCAATATGCATGTAATTGAAATCTTTAGATTTATAGTAATCTATATCATTTTGAGATAATAGTTTAAAAACTCCACTATCTTTATCCATTGTAAAACTTAATTCTGTAGTTTTCACAGTAGTTTTTCCAGCAAATTTTTCAAAAGTTCCCAATTTATATATAGTCTCTATATTAACCTTAGGAATTACCCAAGTATTTAATAAATCTTGTTGAACAGGGAAATCAACTTGTTCTTTAATCATATTTTTAATAAAATTTGGTTTATTAAACCAAGACATAAGAACTCAGATATTTAAGTGTTGAATAATAACTTTTATAACCTGAGTAGATCTTTCCTGGCTCTGATACCAAACCAAATATTGACCAAATATTGAGCAGGACCTTTTTAGGGCTGTAGGAACTTTTACAAAGCCGGGATTTATTAAGTTTCGGGAAATTTTTATGCAAACCTCAAATTATTCGTTATAAACCCAACCGGGAACATCCATAGGCGATTCAACCTGCCATACAGGACTTACCAACGGAATTACGAGGTTTATTCCCGATATAATCCATCACTAACCATGTCGGGAACACCCCTTTTAGGGCTTACCAACGCCATGATTTAAGCTTAGTTTGCTAAAAAATTATTTAAACTCAACCCATGCTAAAACCGTAACCCCAGCTCTTATTTTAGAGTCATCGCCTTTTCAGAACATCCTCAGGCTATATTGGTTATTATCCAACACTTAAGAACTTAGCCCATTATTGGGCTCCTTAAAATAACAAAATTTTAAAACAATATTTAAATAAAGCGAATAAAGGAGTACCTGGCTACCAGTAATATGCAGAAATCTTGAACTCAACTTTTATTTATGATACAAAAGTATATTACAAAAGTATTACAAGGATGTAGAGAGAAGGGAGAGCAATCTTAGAGAGAGAGAGAGGGGTTCCGAAAACCATGCTTACAAATAAAATCTATGCCTCCTTATATAGAAAAATTTAGAACTAAAATCCAAAAAAAATAGGTCTAAAAGTCAAAAGTATACAGTAGCAATAGGATAGTAGGCCCCTCCACCCATCTTTTGTCGGGAATCTCATTATTTTTTATGTAAAACTTCTTCTTCTGCTTTTCTAACAATCTCAGCCAATTCTTCAGAGTTAACACTATTGATACTTTGGGAATCTTCAAAGTTGTTATCTCCCATTGAAATATCATCTCCAGTTGTAATCTGTCTCTGAATGTCTTGCTTAACTTGTTCCATATAGGCAACAATAAATTCCTCTTGAGATAAAATACCACCTTTTTAATATGTATTTTCTTAGTAATTTTAGCAAAATGGCTTTCTTCTATAATAGGAAGTTCTGAAATATTTTTGTTGTATCTAGTTAAAGCAGTCTGAATAGAGTCCAATAATTCTTGACCAATTAATTTACCATCTGGTCCTTTAGAATTTAATTTAGGCCAGAATTTAGTATGAAATCTTCTGAATAAATAAGGCATATCATCTGAATCTATTCCCACTTCGATAGTCCATCGGAAAATCCAAGGAATAGATAATTCCATAAAAAAATTGATTATTGGAGTCTTGGGATAAGGTCTTTCTTCTCTGTCTAATTCATTAATCTTTGGAGATGCTTCGACCCATTTGGTGTATAAATCTTGTAATTGTGTAGTCAAAATATTCCGAGACGGTCCGAAAAAAGACCACCACTTTATGAACCAAGTTGGAATCTGTGTGCTTCTAAAAACTTGTGCACATATCTTGATGAACCAAGAATGTCTGTGGTCATCATTTTTATAAAATAATGTCTTTGAAAAGGCATCAACATAATCCCAATAATTGTAGTTAATGGAAATCTTTTGTACTGGATGTACATATTGACAATCTTTCAAAGTACTTAGTCCCCATTCTTCTGGTAAAATAATCCTTTTAATAATCATCTTTGAGAAAGAAAAATAGGATTTATTAGGAGCACCAGTATTGTTATGAGTAATCTCAACAGACCCTGTAAATGTTAGAATCATCTCGAAATGTAATCTGGTTTTATAAGTTTGCATTGGAAATAATGTATTATTTAAATATCTCTTCATGACAATCCATGGATTGTGTTTCCACTGAAAATCTTTGTGATCCACATATAATATAATCTCTTTCGTGGAATTCGTTTCAAAAATCTCATTATCAGTTTTGCCTGTTATTGAGGCATAAGAATCTTCATTATCAATTTCATTGTTATCCTCACCAGTAGCATTGCTATCCCCAGTAGTTTCAGCATTGCTGGCAATAAAATCTTTATATTTTTGAGTAGTTCCAGCATTGCTGGCAATGAAATCTATATATTTTTGATAATCTGCAAATGAAGGTCTCATACTAGATGAAGATCCTTCTTCAAGAAATCTATTTTGAGCAGGAATATGCCCAAAGGTCTGGAATCTGTTTTGAGTAGTTCCTCTACCTCTTCCAGAAGAGGCTCTTGGCCATCCTGGCCTCATCCTGCAAAACTTAAACATTAAGTATTAATCAAATATTCTCGAGTAAGAAAATCTGGTAAACTATTATCAATTCCCTTTTTATTTTCTATTTCAAAATCAAATGGAGCTAGTAATGCTTGCCATCTTGCAAACATTTGTTTGGACACATTATGCTTAAAATCTTTATTAAACATAAATTTAGCAGCTTGACAATCTATTTTTATCAAAAACTTTTGATTGTACAAATCTGTTTGGAATTTTAAAACACACCTGACCATAGCTAAAATCTCTTTTGCCACAGTTGCATAATTCTTCTGGCTATCATTCCATTTTCCCGAATAAAATTGTATAATATAATCTTTTTTCTCAATAGGGGAGTATTGAGTCAATATGCCAGCATAACCTATTTCTGATGCATCAGTTTCTACAGTCTTTTTCCAATTTGGATTTGCTAGAGTTAAACACAGAAGTTCTTTTACTTTAGATTTAATCTTTTTTACCTCTTCAGTATGTGAATTATTCCAAGTAGGAGGATTTTTTTTAATCTTTCATATAAAATAGCTGTATCTTTTGATAAATCCTTTACAAAAGGAGAAATATAATTTAGACGACCCAAAAATCTTTGTAATTGAGTCTTATCAGTTAAGACATCCGGAAATTTTGCAGCAAAGTCAATAGATCTATTAATAGGAATAATGGTTCCTCTTTCGATATTATGCCCAAGAAATCTAATATTACTTTGAAAAAGACTCATTTTAGGTTTAGAAATAACCAATCCATTTTGAATAACAATTTTTTGAAATAATTCTAAATGTTTAAAATGCAATTCAATATTTTTAGAAAATACTAAAATATCATCTATGTAAACAATAATAAAATCTGTGAAAGGAATAAATATATTATTCATAATCTTTTGAAATTCTGAAGGAGCATTTTTTAATCCAAAAGGCATAACATTCCATTCAAATTGTCCTATTGGAATATTAAAAGCAGTTTTATATCTGTCTTGTTCAGCAATCTGAATCTGCCAATATCCTGATTTTAAATCAAATTTAGAAAAAACTATTGCATCATATAATTTATCCAATAAATCTTTTTTATTAGGAATAGGATATCTAATCCATTATAAAACTTTATTAAGGGGCTTGTAGTTTATAACAAGTCTAGGTACTCCCCTTTCCTGTTATGCATTTTTATTAACATAAAAAGCTGTACAAGACCAAGCAGAACTGGAATGTCTTATTAAATTCTTCTTTAACAAACTAGTAATCTCATTTTTGCATAAATCTAAATAAGCAGAATTCATCTGACAAGGTCTTGCTTTAGTAGGAATATTACTTTCGTCAAAACAATCTTAATATGATAATGTTACTACATGTTTTTTCCTATCCCAAAAAGCACTAGGATGATCATCACAAATATTAGTAATAAACTGATTTTTTAATAAATCAATTTTTTCCTGTAATTTACGGTTTTTCAGCAAAATATCTGTTTCTAAAAGAGTAATTTCCTGTTTTATAAAATTAACTTGTTGATTTTTGAAAATCAATTTTTCAACAATCTAGTTTATGGATTTTGTAAAATATTTAGTAATAAAATCCAATTGGAAATCGGTATTTTTATAAGTTTCTACTATTTTAGTATGATCCCACCATTTTAAAGGAAATATTGCATGCATGAATGGAACACCTAAAATAATTGGACAAGAAATATCTTCTACAATCATAAAACTTTGAGGTAAACAAATACCATTGTTACATAAAAAAGCTTGTGGTAGTTTATAATTCAACTTCATTCGACTACCATTAGCAGATCTTAAACAATGAGTTGTTTTATGAAAATATCTAGAAGGAATAAGTCCTTCCTGAACACAATTTACATATTCATATATATATATATATATATATATATATATATATATATATATATATATATATATATATATATATATATATATATATATATATATATATATATATATATATATATATATATATATATATATATATATATATATATATATATATATATATATATATATATTCATGTTAATTATTTTAAAATTTTCGTATGATATGTTATTAAAAATTTCTTTTGTTACGTGTTATTCAATTTATGAAAGTGGTGAAACTTGCACTTTTATCCTGTAAATACCTTTGTATCACATAAGGCAGCCAAATTTGTAAAATACGTACAAACAATCCTAACAAACATTTAGTTTGATTGTATCTTATTATATGGCGATTACACGATTACATAAATACATCATTTTATAGTGAGACTAATAGTAGACAAAAATCTAGTTAAAAAAAACTTTCTTGTCTTATATGTTTATCCGTAAAATGATACAGTTAAATTTATATATGATTTTTAGACAAGTAAATTAATTTGAGCATGAAATTATAAAATAATTAAAGAATTATGCAATACTTAGCCTTAGGATATAGACAAATTAGCATAAGCAGTAGTCCCAGGAATAGGGTTTTCGAGTACAACAAAAATGAAATAAAAAAGCAACAAGAGGTTGAATCACCCAAAATCTCCAAAGCCCTAACTTTACACAAAACCCCCAATTTCTACCTTGAATTCATGATTTAAGACTAGGAAATTAATGTTGAGATGAAGAAATTAAGAGAGAATGAGGTTAAGAATGCATACCCAAGAAGCTATGAGGAAGAGGAGCTTGAAAATCGTCTATGGAGAGTTTGAGGGATGAGCTCGTGTGGAAAAATGATTAAATACCAAAATGGGTTCTGTTTTTAAGCTTTAAAATTCACTAGGCACTTTTGTGCAATGCAGTCACAACAAAGGGTCGCGTTCGCATTGAGTGGGGTCAGATAAGCATCGCGTTCTTGATGGTCAAATGCGAACGCGTAGGGTAAAATTTCTGGGTGCCTAAGCCTGTGATATGCGAACACATTGATGCCACACGAATGCAATGAAGGGGGAGTGCAACGCTATGCGTTTGCGAAGGCTAGATGCGAACGCATAGAAGAAAGTCTTCTCAAGGTTAACTAAATCTATGCGAATGCGAGAGAGGAGTGTGAACGTGAAAGGGGCAAATGACAAAGCAATGCAAACGCGAGCCTTGGGTCGCGTTTGCGAAGAGTAAGATGTGGTCTGCAACATCTGAAAAATCCGACCTATCTTCTAAGTGTGAAACTATCTCAAACAACCTCTGAATTACTCCCGAGCCCTCAAGACTCCCAACCAAAAACACACACTAACTCAATGACATCCTACGAACCTAGTCGAGCAATCAAATCGCTAAAATAACATCAAACAAAGAATCAAACCTCAAAATCAACATTTTCATTCCAAACTTCTTAAACTTCTAACATTAGATATCTAGGTCCGAAACACGTCAAATGACATCCTATTTTGGCCAAATTTCACATAAAGCGCTTAACACTTATTTAAGACCTGTACCGGGTACCGAAATCAAAATACGGTCCCGATGCCAATATTTTCTGACTCATTTTCATTTCAATTTTTCATATCATTTTCAGAAAAATAATTTCTTTCAAAAATTCTTTACTCGGGCTCGGGACCTCGGATTTTGATTCCGGAAATATGCCCGAGTCCCATATTTTTCTACGGACCTTTCAGGACAGTCACATCACGAGTCTGGGTACGTTTACCTAGAATTTTGACCAAAGTCAACTTTAACAATATTTATATCAAAATTCTTTAAATTCTACATATAATTCACACATTTCAACTTAAAAACTTTCGGGCTTCGCACGCGGATTACGCATGCAAATCGAGACAACTAAATGCGAGGTTTTCAAGGCTCGCAGGTACAAAAAAGGGAAGAATTACGGTGATGACCCTTTGGGTCGTCACGTAAAGTACTAAAGAAATTTTTGAAAAAATAAATTGAAAATCTTTTTAGTTTTCAAATTTGCAGTCACAGAAGAAAGCTTGAAAGAAACTATGACCACACATATTCTATGTGTAATAGACTGGATAATTTAACACCTTAATAGTCATAGGGTCTGTGTTTAGATATATACCAAAATTTACCTGCGATTTTATTTGAATTGCATTATTAAATGGTTAACTAATCGGCGACTTAGGCATACAGATCACCATGGAGTTGCTCCTCTGTAGGTGATTATGTTTTTGTAGAAGCATGAGATGTTCTGATTGTATTATAATCTGGATATTAACCAGTCCAATTAATTAAGCATTTAATTACTCAAATCTATGTTGGAATTATGAGGCTCCATTGCTTCACCCTCAATTTCTACGAGTAAGGAAATTGTAGTTCTGAGTTTAATGTCATCAACTCGACTTATTAACAACGAAATGTATTAGGCTATCAAGGTTAATGGTTGTTGCTAAAAATGGCCTCCAAAATACAACTTTAGCCTGTGACCATTTACCTTACATTTGTCTCCTCCATTGATCTGTTGAATTTTAACTGCCCATATGGAGTAACATCTGTTACATTATAAGGACTTGTCCACCTAGATTCTAATTTCCCTAGAAATAACCTCAGCCTGCTATTATAAAGAAGTACTTGATCTCCAATTTTGAAACTTTTTTGTCGGATCAAATTGTTATGCCATTTTTTTGTTTTTTTTTTAATATTCTGGCATTTTTATAAGCTTTCAGCCTCAGTTATTCCAATTCATTAACCTGAAAAAATCTTTTTTCTTACCATTAGAGGTTAATTGACAGTTTAGTGTTTTCAGTGCCCAAAACGCTTTGTGCTCAAATTCAACTGGAAAATGGCAAGACTTTCCAAAGGCTAATTTATATGGGGATGTTTTGATTGGAATTTTGAACGCATTTCGGTATGCTCATAATGCATCATCTAATTTTAAAGGTCAGGCTTTTCTTGATATTCCAATTGTGTTTTCAAAAATTCTTTTTAGCTTGCGATTGGAAACCTCAACTTGCCCTTGTGTTTGAGCATGATATGGTGTTCCAGTTTTATGAGTCACACCATATTTTGAAGGCTGTCACGACCCAAAACCTGGTCGTGATGGCGCCAAACACCTTGTTAGGCAAGCCCGACCATTTATATATTCCTAGCCAAATCATTAACTTAAATACCAAATTTAGCATAAATTCTCAGTTTGATTATAATAGAAATACTATGAAAAACGTAATCAAAAGTAATAACAGCCCAAAGGAACCAGCGTCACAGGTCAGAGCGTCTAAATACGAATGAATAGTATTCTATACAAAGGAAAATCTAGATGCGGAAGTAAAAGATCGATAAGAGGAGAGATCGGGTCCTTCTGACGCCAGCAACTGCCTCAATAACTCTAGTACTGAACTAGGCAACAACAGATAATCACAGCTAAGCCTCCAGGATACTTGTATCTGCACACAAGGTGCATGGAGTAGAGTGAGTACTCCAACTTAATGAGTAATAGCAATAAATAATAACCGAATGTAAGAAATCCGGTAAGAACACTATACAGTTCTAATATCAGCAGTAAAGGCACTAAATAGATGCTAAGCAGGGAAAAGAAACTGATAAATACTTCTCTTTCTGCTGCGGCGGGCAGCCCAATCCAATATAATATATATATATATATATATATATATATATATATATATATATATATATATATATATATATATACATAATACTGCGGCGCGTAGCCCGATCCAAAATAATATATATAGTACTGTGGCGCGCAGCCCGATCCAATATACATAGTGGACTGCGCTGATTGGGGGTGTGTGCAAACTTTGGAGGGGCTCCTTCAGCCCAAGCGCTATAATACTGTGGCGTGCAGTCCGATCAATATAATATGTCACTGCGGCGTGCTGTCCGATCCATATATTATACTACTACGGTGTGCAGTCCGATCCAATACATGTATATGTATATACAGGTGCGGCATGAAGCCAGAACCAGTATATATCAAATACCCTCACCCTGGGGTCCTTGACCCCTATCACTCAATATAGACTCGGCCTCTCGGGCCCACTCAGCTAAGAAAGGTTATTCAACCTTAGGTAATGCTCATTTAGGGTGCAAGTTACTACGTCTGGTTCATTTCACGATTCACAGTTAAAGTCAAGCCAAATAGTGGGTGTTCAATAGGTAAAGTTAGGTCAACAAACTCAACATGCTCCCTAAGAGTTCTACAGATCGGCACAAGGCCCCAAATATGGCATCTAGCCCGAGATATACGGGTACAAGCTCAGTCTCAGTCAAAAAGTGTAGTAAGTCATCAATCGGGATGGACCAAGTCCGAGTCTCGAGCACTAACATCACCACGCTCATTGCATGTCGCGTGTTTCATCCTACATAGCACCGCATAGTGCAAATATAGGGTTTCAAACCCTCAGTATATCATTCATAACCATTACTCACCTCAAACCGGCCAAAATTCTAGCTCGGCTTGCGCTTTCCTCGCAAATCGACCTCCTCGCGTGCAGAATCTGACAAAAACCACAAGGAATAGGTTATAATAGGCTAATGGAACATAACCCAATAGAAAGAAATCGAAAAACACCCAAAAACATAAAGTTGGCAAAACCTGAGCCCCAAGCCCACTTCTCAAAAAATTACGAAATTCATGTCACCAGATTCCTCGTCTTGCCACAAGTCCGTACATATAAAATTCATCAAAATCGGAGTTCAAATGAGCCATCAAA
This sequence comes from Nicotiana benthamiana, assembly GCA_034376525.1. Classification (NCBI taxonomy): domain Eukaryota; kingdom Viridiplantae; phylum Streptophyta; class Magnoliopsida; order Solanales; family Solanaceae; genus Nicotiana; species Nicotiana benthamiana. The sequence continues at coordinate 49,403,813 of CM067338.1, read as the reverse complement.
TCCTTAATTTACACTTCAAAAACCAAGCCCTAGTTTCTTCAATTTTTACCGAAATTTCAGATAATCAAAGGTTGAATCTTCAATTAAATGGTGTTTCTAGGCCTCGAGACTTACCTCAAACCACTTCCCATCAAAATCCCCTTAAAAATCTACCAACAAGCTCCCAAGGTCATGCAAAAATGGAGGAAAAATGAGATAGGTCGCAGATGAAATGTCATAAAAAGACAAAGTCTTGCCCAGTTTTTACCCTATGCGATCGCATCCACGCCCATGCGCTCGCAAAGCACAAAATTCCCAGGAACCTAAAATCCTCTTATGCGATTGCATGATACCTTTAGCGATCGCAGAGCTTCCACTTCTCCTACTACGCGATCGCACACAGCTCTACACGACCGCACCGAATCATCCCCCATACCTATGCGATCGCAATCCCCCCTTACACGATCGCATAGTACATTTTTCTAAGATTCCTCCAGGCCTTCTATGTGATCTCAGCCAGGCCTACACGATCGCATAGAGGAAAAACCCTCTGCAATTTCTGCTACACTTCTGCAACTTCCAAAAGCCAAATACCTCCCGATTAACCACTCGAAATCACCCCGAGACCCTCGGGACCTCAACCAAAAGTACCAACATAACCCTAAAAATCATACTAACTTTTTCCAATCATAAAAACATGCCCAACAACACAATAATCATCAATTCGCGACGGATTCAAGCCTAAGTTAAACTAAACTTCCGAAACTTGCACTTGAATAAAAACTCGACCGAACGGTGTCCAAATGACCTGGAATTTTGCACACATATCCAAAATCACCTAACGAAGCTACTGCCACTCTCGAAATCCCATTACGACCCCTGGATCAAAATCTCACCTGTCAACCGAAATTCGCCAAAATTCAATCTTAGCCAATTCAAGCCTAATTTGACACTGGACCTCCATATTCAGTTCCGATTTCACTCCCAAGTCATAAATCACCACCCGAAACTAGTTGAATCGTTGGAAATCCATTACGAGCCTTATAACACATAAGTCAACATCCGGTTGACTTTTCCAAACTAACTTTCTCTTTAAGAGACTATTTGTCTCATTTCCAACCAAACTCTGTCCGAATTACTTCAAACTCTTCGAATACATATAATGGAACATATAGGAGAAATAAACGGATATAACATGGCGATAACTCACGTGAAGACGGGCAGGGTCCAACTAAAACAAACGCTCGTTCTCGAGTGAGTCAAGAAACATACCTCGAGCCTCAAAAAAATAAGGATATCTTCTCCGCATCTCTTGCTCGGTCTCCCAAGTGGCCTCCTCCATGGGCCGACCTCTCCACTGCACCTTCACCGAAGCTATGTCCTTTAATCTCAACTTTCGAACCTGACGGCCCAAAATAGCCACTGGCTCCACATCATAGGTCAAGTCCTCATCCAACTGGATCGTGCTGAAGTCTAATACATGAGACGGATCCCCAACATACTTCTTGAGCATAGAAACATGGAACACCGGGTGAACTCCCGACAAGTTGGGTAGCAAAGCAAGCATGTAGGCCACCTCCCCAATCCTTCTAAGTATCTCAAAAGGCCCAATAAACCGCGGACCCAGCTTCCCTTTCTTTCCAAACCTCATAACATCTTTCACAGGCAAAATTCAACAAAACCTTCTTGACCACCATTACGATACATCTTGAACCTTCCGGTCCGCATAACTCTTCTGACGCGACTGAGCCGTACGAAGTCTCTCCTGAATCACTTTCAACTTCTCTAAGGCATTCTGGACTAACTCTGTTCCCAATAGTCTAGCCTCGCGGGGCTCAAACCAGCAAACCAGAGACCTACACCCTCTCCCATATAAAGGCTCATGCGGCGCCATCTAAATGCTGGACTAATAGTTGTTGTTATAAGAAAACTCTGCAAGTGGAAAGTACTCAGCCCAAGAACCTCCAAAATAAGTAACATATGCACACAACATGTACTCCAATATCTAGGTAGTGCGCTTGGACTGCCCGTCCGTCTGAGGGTGAAATGCCGTGCTCATCTGTATCTGAGTGCCCAACTCCTGATGAAATTTTCTCCAGCACTGGGAAGAAAACTGAGTACCCCTGTCTGAGACAATAGAAACTGGAACCCCATGCAATCGCACAATCTCCCGGATGAAAATCTCTGCTAACCACTCTGAGGAATAGGTGGTACACAGCGGAATGAAGTGCGCAGACTTGGTCAGCCTGTCCACAATCACCAAAATAGAATCAAAGTTCCTCAAGGTATGAGGGAGACAACATACAAAGTCCATGGTAATCCTCTCCCATTTCCACTCCGGAATATCCATCTGCTGAAGTACACCACCGGGTATCTGATGCTCATACTTGACCTGCTGACAATTGAGACACCGAGCCATATAACTCATGATGTCTTTATTCATTCTCCTCCACCAATAATGCTGCCTCAAGTCCCAGTACATCTTCGCGGCACCTGGATGAATAGAATATCGCAAGCTGTAGGCCTCCTCCAATATCAACTCTCGGAGCCCATCCACATTAGGTACGCAAATCCAGCCCTGCATCCGCAACACAGCATCATCGCCGATAGTCACATCCCTGGCATCATCATGCTGGACACTGTCCTTCAGGACAAGCAAATGCGGGTCATCATCCTGGCGCTACCTAATGCGATCATACAAAGAAGACCGCGAAACCACACAAGCTAACAACCGACTGGGCTGAGAAATATCCAACCTCACCATCCGATTAGCCCAGGACTGAACATCAACTGCAAGGGGCCTCTCCTTAACTAGAATGTACACCAAGCTATCCATACTAACCGCCTTACGACTCAAAGCATCGACCACTACATTGGCCTTCCCCGGATGACACAATATGGTAATATCATAATCCTTGAATAACTCAAGCCACCTCCATTGTCTCAAATTGCGGTCCTTCTGCTTAAACGAGTGGTGAAGATTGAGATGGTCCGTGAACACCTTACAAGATATGCCACATAGATAGTGCCTCCAAATCTTCAAAGTATGAACTATAGCAGCCAACTCCAAGTCATGAACAGGGTAGTTCTTTTCATGGGGCTTTAGCTGACGTTAAGTATAAGCTATAACACTACCCTCCTGCATCAATACACATCCAAACCCAACTCTCGAAGCATCACAATTCACCGAGTAAGAGCCTGAAGTTGATGGCAATAGTAGTACCGAAGCTGTAGCTGAAGCTGACTTGAGCTTTTGGAAGCTCTCCTCGCACTCGTCCGACCATGAAAATGGAGCATTCTTGTACGTCCACTTCGTCAAAGGCGAAGCAATAGATGAACAACCCTGAATGAACCTGCTGTAATAACCTGCCAAACCGTGGAAACTCCGAATATCAGTAGCTGAGGACGGTCTGGGCCAACTCTGCACCGCCTCGACCTTGTTTGGGTAAGCCTGAATACCATCACTGGACACCACATGTTCTAGAAAAGCCATTGAACCGAGCCATAACTCACACTTGGAGAACTTTGCATAAAGCTTCTCCTCTCTCAACCTCTGCAATGCCACCCTTAAGTAAAATGCGTGCTCCTCCTGGATACCCGAGTACACAAGTATATCATCAATAAACACGATCACAAAAAAATCCATATACGGCCGAAATACAGTGTTCATCAAGTGCATGAAAGCGGCTGGGGCATTAGTCATCCCAAATGACATAACTAGAAACTCAAAATGCCCATATCTTATCTTGAAAGTTGTCTTATGATATCAGAATCCCTAATCTTCAGCTGGTGATAGCCTTAACAAAGAGCAATCTTTGAGAATACCTTTGCCCCCTGAAGCTGGTCAAACAAATCCTCAATATGGGGTAGTGGATACTTGTTATTCACTGTCACTTTGTGCAACTGTCTGTAGTACATGCACATTCTCATTGTGCCATCCTTCTTCTTCACAAATAACACCGGTGCACCCCACGTCAACACACTCGGGTGGATGAACCCCTTATGTAAGAGTTCATGCAGCTGCTCCTTCAACTCCTTTAGCTTTTTCGGTGCTATATGATAGGGAGGAATAGAGATGGGCTGAGTACCCGGCACCAAATCGATATCGAAGTCATTATCCTTATCCGGCAGCATTCCCGGCAGGTCAAATACATTAGGAAATTCCCTCACCATGGGAACCGAATCAAGACTAGTAGCCTTAGCTCCAACTCTCACAAATGCTAGATAGGATAAATATCCCTTCCCAACCATCCGCTGGGCCTTTAAGAAAAAGATGACCCTGCTGGGTACATAATCAGTCGTACCACGCCACTCGATCCTCGGAATACTCGACATAGCCAATGTGACAGTCCAGAATAGCATGGCATGGTGATATCCAGTCCATGCCTAGAATAACATCAAAATCTACCATGCTCAATAGAATCAAGTCAACTAGGGTCCCAGACCCCCAATAGTAATATGACAGGACCGATACACGTGGTCCACAATAATAGTATCACCCACCGGGGTAGATACGTGCACAGGTAACGCAAGATACCCACGGGTAGTACCCAAATAATGAGAAAAGTAAGAAGATACATAGGAATAAGTGGATCCAGGATCGAATAAGACTGAGGCATCTCAGAGGCAGACTGAAATAATACGTGTAGTAACAGCATCCGAAGCAATAGCATCTGACCTGCCCTGAAGAGCATAGCAACAGGCCTGACCACCATCGGATCGACCTCCCCCTCTAGGGCGACCCCTAACTTCCCGACCCTCACCCCTAGGTGACTAGGCCGGTGATGAAGACACTGGGCCAGAAGATGAGGGCTGACCCCTCTACTGAGATGAAGTGGATGAACGGCGGGGACACTCCCTCCTCATATGCCCAAACTTGCCACACTCATAGCAACTCCCTGGCGCCGGGGGCTGGGACTGAAAGGAAACCCTCGCACTAAAGTAGCTGGTTGAAGTACTCGGCGGAGATGAACCCTGAACAGATGGGGCATGAGACGAACTCTGCACTGGAAGTGCACTCAGATATGGCTGACCCTGCTAAGAGCCCTGATAACCCCGACTAGAAGATGAACCACGGTACTCTTAACGAGCCGACTTTGGAGGCCCAAAAGGATGACCCCTGCTCTACTGAAACTAGCCCCCTAGACAAGGCAACACTAAAGCTACCTGACCCTTGAGGCATCTTGGCCTCCCTCTCATCTCTCTCCTGGCGGCGAGCCATGTCAATATCGGGGGCTATATCCACTGCCTCCTCAAAGGTGTAACTCAGGCCTCTCTCTCGAGTCATCAGAATACAGATGGGATAAGTTTGTCTGTCTGCAAATTGTCTAATCCTCTCCTTATCCGTCGGGACCATCCACGGGGCATAACGAGATAACTCAGCAAATCTCACCTCATACTGTGTTTTATACATATCCCCCTGAAAAAGCCACTAAAACTGCCTCCACAATTCCTCAATGTGCGACCGAGGTACCCACTTCTCAACAAAGATAATGGAGAACTCGTGCCAAGACAACAGCGCTGCACCTGCCGGCCTACAGCGCTCATATGCCTCCCACTATGTCAAGGTTTCTCCTAAGAACTGAAAAGTGGTAAAAGATACCACACTAGTCTCCAAGATCCCTGCTGTTCCGAATTATGAATCGACACTTGTCGAGAAATCCCAGGGCATCCTCGCCTAGAACATTGCTGATATGAGGTGAAAGCCTACTGAACCTATCAAGACGACGCTGCTCGTTATCTGTCATCACTGGCACCCCATCACCCTGAACCGGGACAACTGGCTGAACAAGGGAAACTGGCTGAACTGGTGGTGCCTCTAAGGTCTACAAACCCTATGCACCCTACTCTAGAGTGCGAGTTGCGGGGGTCTGATGCCCCGGTCTGAGATGTAGCTGCGGTAGTAGCTGAGATTGCCTGAGCCAGGCTAGTGCAAACCGATAAGATCTGAGCCAAGGCCTACTCAATACCCGAAATCACAATAGGCACTGCTGGTGCCTAAGCAGGTGCTGCTGGAACCTCTACAGTTGGGGGATGATCCCGAATAGGCACAACTGGTGGTCAACTGGTGCTGCCCCTGCTATTCTGCCTCAACCACGTCCACAGCCGCGTCCTCAGCCTCTAGTGGGTGGCAATGGTGGTCGTGCGCCAGGCCCGGTAGCATGCATCCTCGCTATCTACGAGAGAATGGAATATAGAAGTTCAGTTCTTGGATCAACAAAGTCGCACGATAAGAATTTCAAGAATATGAAATTTTTCTTAAAGGTTTCGCACCCTCGTGAGGATAAGTACAGACGTCTCCGTACCGATCCGCGAGACCTTACTAAGCAGGCTCATGACTCGCGAAGCCTGGTAACCTAGGCTCTGATACCAACTTGTCACGACCCAAACCCTGGTCGTGATGGCGCCAAATACCTTGTTAGGAAAGCCCGACCATGTTAACGTTCCCAGCTATATCATTAACTTAAATACCAAATTTAGTATAACTTCTTAGTTTGATAGTAATAGAAACACTATGGAAAACGTAATCAAGAGTAACAACAACCCAAAAGGATTTGGCGTCACAAGTCAGAGCCAATAAATACAACCGAACAGTATCCTCTACAAAGGAAAATCTAGAAGTGGAAGTAAAAGATAAATAAAAAGAGAGATCAGGTCCCACAGATGCCAGCAGCTACCGCGATAACTCCGGTACTGAACTAGGCAATAGCAGATAATCACAACTAAGCCTCCGGGATCCATGTATCTGCAGACAAGGTGCAGGGAGTAGAGTGAGTACTCCAACTCAATGAGTAATAGTAATAAATAACAATTGAATGTAAGAAATCCGGTAAGAACACTATACTGTTGTAATATCAGCAGTAAAGGCAGTAAGTAAGTGCTAAGCAGGGAAAAGAAACTGATAAATACTTCTCTTTCTGTCCGACAAGTTGCTAACACTGCTGCGGCGCGCAACCCGATCCAATATAATATATATATTGCTGCACCGCGCAACCCAATCCAAAATAATATGTATAGTACTGCAGCACGTAGCCCGATCCAATATACATAGTCGACTGCACTCACTAGGGGTGTGTGCAGACTCCGCAAGGGCTCCTTCAGCCCAAGTGCTATAATATTATGGCGTGCAGTCCGATCCATCTAATATATCACTGAGGCGTGCAGTCCGATCCATATAATATACTACTGCGGCGTACCGTCCGATCCAATACATGTATATGTATATACTGTTGCGGCGTGCAGTCCGATCCAATACATGTATATGTATATACTGTTGCGGCGTGCAGCCTGATCTGGTATATATCAAATACCCTCACCCTGGGGTCCTTGACCCCTCTCAGTCAATGTAGAGTTGGCCTCTCGGGCCCACTAAGCTAAGAGAGGGTATTCAACCCTAGGCACTGCTCATTTAGGATGCAAGTTACTACGTCCGGTTCATTTGATGATTCACAGTTAAAGTCAGGACAGATAGTGGGTGTTCAATAGGTACAGTGATGTCAATCAACTCAATATGCGCTCTAAGAGTTCTGCAGATAGGCACAAGGCCCCAAACATGGCATCTAGCCCAAGATATACGGGAACAAGCTCAATCTCAGTCAAAAAGTGCAGTAAGTCATCAATCGGGATGGACCAAGTCCGAGTCCCCAGAAGTAACATCACCATGCTCATCGCAGGACGTGTGTTTCATCTCTACATAGCACCGCATAGTGAAAATACGGGGTTTCAAACCTTTAGTATATCATTCATAACCATTAATTATCTCAAACCAGCCAAAATCTTAGCTCCCCTTGCGCTTTGCTCGCAAATCAACCTCCTTGAGTGCAGAATCTAACCGAAACCACTAGGAATAGGTTATACTAGGCTAATGGGACATAACCCAATAGAAAGAACTCGAAAACACCCAAAATACGAAGTTGGCTAAAAACGAGCCCCGGGCCCACTTCTCGAAAAATTACAAAATTTACATCACTGGATTACTCGTCTTGCCACAAGTCCGTATATATAAATTTCATCAAAATCGGAGTTCAAATGTGCCACCAAATCTGCAATTTACATTTCAAAAACCAAGCCCTAGTTTCTTCAGCTTTTACCCAAATTTCAGAGAATCAAAGGATGAATCTTCAATTAAATGGTGTTTCTAGGCCTCGAGACTTACCTCCAATCACTTACCGCAAAAATACTCTTCAAAATCTACCAACAAGCTCCCAAAGTGGTGCAAAAATTGAAGAAAAATGAGATAGGTTGCGGATGAAATGTCATAAAAAGACAAAGTCTCGCTCAGTTATTACCCTATGCGATCGCATCCATGCCCCTGCGATTGCATAGCACAAAATTCCCAGGGACCTAAAATCCTCTTATGCAATCGCATTATACCTTCCATGATCACAGAGCTTCCATTTCTCCTACTACGCGATCGTACACTTCTCTACACGACCGCGCTGAATCATCCCACATACCTATGCGATCGCAAGCCCCCCTTACACGATCACGTAGAATATTTTTCTGAGACTCGTCCAGGCCTTCTGCGATCGCAGCCAGGCCTACGCGATCGCATAGAGGAAAACCCCTCTGCAATTTCTGTTACACTTCTACAACTTCCAAAAGCCAAATACCTCCCGATTAACCACTCGAAACCACCCCGAGGCCCTCGGTACCTCAACCAAAAGTACCAAATTTCCTCAAAACATCATACAAACTTCTTTCAATCATAAAAACACGCCTAACAACACAATAATCATCAATTCGCGACAGATTCAAGCCTAAGTTAAACTAATACTTCCTAAACTTGCACTTGATCCAAAACCCGACCAAACGGTGTCCTAATGACCTAAAATTTTGCACACATATCCAAAATCACCTGACGATGCTACTTCCACTCTCAGAATCCCATTCCAAACCCCGGATCAAAATCTCACCAATCAACCGGAATTCGACAAAATTCAGACTTAGCCAATTCAAGCCTAATTCTACACAGGACCTCTAAATTCAGTTCCGGTTTCACTCCCAAGTCATAAATCACCACCCGAAAGAAGTCGAATCGTCGGAAATCCATTCCAAGTCCTATAAATCATAAGTTAATATCCGGTTGACTTTTCCAAACTAACTTTCTCTTAAAGAGACTATTTGTCTCATTTCCAACCAAACTCTTTCCGAATTACTTCAAACTCTTCAAACACATAAAATGGAACATATAGAAGCAATGAATGGGGTACATGGGGCGGTAAATTACGTGACGAAGAGCCGGGTCGTCACTACGACAAAGCAAAAAATTGCCTATTCATGAAATGAGTTCCTTGATCACTAATGATGACTCGCAGTGTGCCAAATATAGTAAACATATTTTTTTTTAAGAAAATTACACATTGTATGAGCCTTATTATTCCTTGTGGGCATGGCCTCAACCTGTCTAGATACATAATCCTCACCACAAGGATATATTGAAAAAGAAGAAGGAAATGGAACCATGAAATCTATTCCCCAAACATCAAATATTTCACATACCTTTATTGATTGCAATGACATCTCATCTCTCTTAGTGATATTACATGTTTTCTGACACCTATCACATTGTGCAATATATTCTTGGGCATCTTTGACGAGTGCTGGCTAGAAAATTCCAGCCTGCAATACTTTGAATGCCGTACGGTTTGCAACATAATGACCTCCATTTGATCTATCATGGCAATGATACAAAATTTTGGTCATCTCTTATTCAGGTACACACCTCCTGATGATATTATATGCATAAATTTTGAACAAGTGAGGTTCATTCCACAAATAATACTTAGCATTAAAAATAAGGTTTTTTCTCTGTTGGTAAGAGAGATCTTGGGGTGATTACGAACCAGGATGGTTGAGTCACAACAGGGTAAGCTAAAAAATGTGTTCATCAAGAAATTATTCTTTTATCTCGCTGAACTCAAGGGGAGGGTCTTCTAGTCTAGACAAATGGTCAGCTACCTGATTCTCTGTTCCTTTTTTATCTTTTATATAAAGCTCATATTCTTGCACAAGTAAAATCCATCTTAACAATCTAAGTTGAGCATCTTCTTTGGCTAAGAGGTATTTTAACTCTGCTTGGTTAGTAAAAACAGTCACCTTTGTTTGTCACGACATCTCCCTCCGTGAACATGTCGTGATGGAACCTAGTCCCTACGACTAGGTAAGACTAACTATGCGGAATATAAACTAAATTGCGAAAGAATTAATTAAAACGAAACTAGTAAAATAGATTACTGTTAAGGTGCCGCCTGACACATACAATAACAACTCTCAAAACTAACAAAAATTCCCAAAACCCAGAATCTCAAATCACAAGCTAAGGGATACATCAAAGGCTCTTGCTCAAGAATGCCTATATAAGGAGAAATACTAAGAAAAATTGTAATTATTACAAAAAACTGGAAACAGACTCCTCGGTTTGCGGACGTAGCAGATATACCTCGAAGTCTCTACCGATACGCCTCCTTCCAAGGCTGACAGAACTGAGTGGGGGTACCTGTATCTACACAACAAAAATATGCAGAAGAGTAACATTAGCACACCACGGCGGTACCCAATAAGTATCAAGACTAACCTCAGTGCAGTAATGACGAGGAACAGTTGAGACACCTATCGGTCAATAAGCAGTATAATCATAGGAATAACATGAATGATATAAAAATATGTAATGACTGCACGAAATAACTAGTAATGCTACAATTCATAATAAGGAAAAGTAATAATAAGTAACAATGAGAAAATAATAAATGACGATGCATAAGAACAACGATCACAATCCAAATCCTAATGTCACAAGAGTGCAAGGGAAAAACAAGTCCATAACTCATATCCTACAATGATATTTACATAAGGTCTTATTGAATCTTTCCACAATTTCACCAAGTATCGGACAAACAACAACTCACAAAACTCAACATCTGAAATCTAACACTTGCCGTTTCATGCCCGATCAGTCTCTCAGTCATACAGACCACTAACCGGCTAACTATGGCCACTCGCACATATATAATGGATAATCGAGGGCGTACCTCCATCCTTAGAAAAAACAGGAGCATTTTACCTCTAACGGGAGTATTCAACTACATGTATGCTTGGGCAAGTGTTTTAACAAGAATTCTGAGAACTAGTAACATGAATGGGTTAAAGCACCGCACGTACGATATTTTCTCACAACTTCTGAGTGACAAAGCCCATACGGGTAAGCAACCCACAATCACGATAATAATGAAATAGGAACGCTTCCACAGGTTGTAACAATTCATCACAATCAACCACTGACATAGCCCACCTTTTCCGCCATGTGTGCAATAATAATATAATAAGTACCGCCTTATTTCGCCACACGTGCATCACAATATTCCTACATTATTTCTCCACATGCGCAACCCATACATAAGCATATAATATATCCCGCCTTATTATGCCACATGTGAAAAACATCAATAACAACAATATCATGGTAAATACCTCGTGCAACCCCTTAACAACAACCGCATAGCAGAGACCTCGTGCATCACTATACCAACAACTGCACGGCAGAAACCTCGTGCATAACAATATCAATAATCGCACGGTAAAAACCTTGTGCAGCACAGTCTCAAGTACATCACAATAAATGACAATATATTCAGGATCAAGCAAGGGAATCAACTCAGGTATTTCAGTTTACCAAAAGACGGTACAACTAACTTATAAGGAATAACCGTAATAGAGAAATACTAAGCGCAATAAGAACAACTCAATAAGGAAGAAATAATACGAAACTATGATTCCATAGATACTTAGTTCAACAACAAGGAAGATAACATGAAACGAATAATTAAAATTAAGGAAAAGGTTACAAAAATACAGGGTATCTAACCCCTTTCCAATTAAGATCAGTTAATTGCATGAGAGATAGAAATAATGTTTTTCAAATAAGTACAAGTTGTTAGGAATGATAATGTGACTATAGAAGGGTAAATGTCCATAATTAAATAGGTAAAAGGCAATTTGGCAACAAGAATACACCAAAAGGGCAAATAAATTCCAAGTAAGACATATAGAGGTGAAGCTAACAATAGGGAATTCAATCGTATTACTCTCCTATTCGGTGATTTCAAGGGTCTAATAACCTAAAAGGGACAATTTTCCACAAATAAATCCGAGCAAGCATTCGTCACCTTGCGTACAAGGAATGCAACTAACAAAGAAGACTCAAATCCTAAGGGTAAGTCCCCCATACAAGGTTAGGCAAGATACTTACCTCAAGCTGGCATAAATCAACTAGCAACCACATTCTTGCCACGAGTACTCGACTCTAGATGGCCCAAATCTATTCAATTAAATCACATATTGTAAATAACATCTCAAGCAACTGATTATATTATATAATTCAAATCTAGAGCGTGAAATTAGATAAAATAAACAAAATTCCCCTAAGGTCAATGTCTCGGAATCGGATGAATTTAACATTTTCAGAACCCTCGTACTCTCACGAGTCTAACCATATGAAAATCTCTCAACTCGGAGGTCAAACACCCACTCAAAACCCAATAACTTGGTCTATGAAGTTATTCAAATTTTTTAATCCGCAAATCGAATTTAAATGACAAAATTAACTATAGCTTGATGGAATATGACTAGAAAGGATTAAATAAACGTTACCCAATGATTTGCTCTTGAAGACCCTCTTAAAAAGCCCTCTCCTGAGCTCCAATTGATATTTCTAACTTTTTAAATTAAACTGTTGAATTTTATATTTCAGAATAGTTATATCTGCTTCTGTGGTCCTGCTTCTTCGAACAAATGAGTTGCTTCTGCGGCTTTTCCCTTAGGTGGCCAGATTCCGCATTTGCGGATAAAATACTGCTCCAGAAGTTGTGCTTCTTCGGTTTCCAATAATTCCCTCCTAGCCGCATCTGCGCTGGCACAACCACTTCTGCGGCTCCGCACCTGCGGTACCAAAACCGTAGGTGCAGTTATGACAGGTAACGGCAAATCGTCAGCAACCTTTCAACTCACACAACCTTCCTACAACCATCTGAATTCATCCCGAGGCACCTGGGTTCCCCTATAATCACACATACAAGTCATAAAAACTCATACGGACTCGCTCAAAGTTCCAAATAATATAACACAATCTCAAAATGACGAATCAACCCAAAAATCAAGCTTAAGAACATCCAAATCTTCAAATAAAAAATCTCATTCCGGAACTTATCAATTCAACTCTATGATACCAAATTTTACTAACAATTCCAAAATAACAAAACGTAGCTACTCCAACTCTCGGAATCATATTCCGACCCCGATATCCCAAAAGTCAACTGTGGGTCAAACTTCTTCATTTCCCAACTTCAACTTTCGCCGAAATGCCTCAATTCACTCTACGGACCTTAGAATCTGAATATGGATGCGCACCAAAGTCCAAAATCATCATTTGAAGCTGTTGAGATCATCCACGACCTATTCCGGGGTTGTTTACCCAAAAGACCAATTTCGGTCAAGTTGTCACCGTTCTAACTCCCAAAACTAGATTCGTTCTTTCAGTTTGCTCTGAACAATCCAAAAATCGAATTCCACCATCCTACGAGCCGATACTCACATTTCAAAGCTGTTCCTGACCTTATGTTGCTGAACGAAGCTTATTATCTCAAAATAACCGGTCGGGTCGTCACATCTTTCCCCTCTTAAAACTAACATTTGTCCTCGAATGTGCTAAGATTCACCTCGAAGTCCTCAAGTCACTAAGTGTGCACTTCCAACACCTGCGGGTGATCCCATGTCACCCCAATCCACTTAAGCATGACGATACCACCTTAACTAAAATTAGCCTTTCTAGCAATTTCATTAAGCCTTCAAGCCAGAATTTTCACCTTCCATCTGTTTCCAAAAGGCTCAATTCTAAATCCATATCCGGTATGAGTCTCAACCAGCTATTTCAATACATGCCAACACACACAGCCACACAATATGACACATTACACATAGGCCTATAATAACATTTCCAATAGCAAAACTCGCCTGAGATCAAATCCGAGCCGACCATAAGCCTCATATTCATTAGGAAACGCCTTGCGAACCTCCACAACTCCAGTGATGATAAAATAACCACAAAAACCACATAACGAAACACCCGAATAACCAAATCTCCGCAAACACCAACGGTTATACACCCCACAAACTAAAACTCAAGAAGCATAGAACGAAAATGAATGAATATGGGAAAGGAAAACACATAAGGGGAACTAACAAACAAATCAACTAGAACAAATTCTTCTAAAACACAAATCTACAAAGACATTTATCAAGAAAGAATGGAAGGATATAAAGGACTCACAATGATCTTATACTAATATAACTCTCACCGCAGTACACAGCCCAGTCTCAACATATGAATCACCTGAAATAACGAGGTTCCCACCCTAAACACTGAATCACAGGTAGGGTACACATTGACCCATTTAGATACTCTAAATAGATTAACTCCACCTACAAATTACAACACAACCTGGCTCCCATACTGGTGCATAATAGAAATCACAACTCGTAACCAAGAATACTCCATGATCACATAAAACCTACCTAAAAAGATAACATGAATTTACTGCTAGCCTCATAACTCGCGACGATAGCTAGAAACAGATGGTAGAAACGACTATCACTCAAAGAGCCTCCCAATAGGATAATCACATAAGCAAAGTGCAATCATGAAATGCATCCATAAACGGGACACCAGATAAGGGGGCTCTCCCCGACAAGTAGAACTGTGATGAACTACAGATAGTGACCCTCTAAAACAAACTGAACTTATACCTGAATGGCTGATATATGGGCTTCAAACCTACGATATGAAACACATCAACGAGCCGGGTCTCGACTACTTAGGTGTCCTCTACCTGCCTGAATACCTCGCTGTGATACATCGGTCCAAAGCCTAGGACAATCTCTCAATATGTGGCTAGTATCTCCACACTCAAAGCACCATCTCTGCTTTTGAGGCAGTGAGAACTGTGCGATACGGGTACTCCAAAACCCTTGAGCACGTGAATCACCATGCATAGCCTAAAGCGCGAACTGGATTGGCTGACCCGCAAATACTCTACCATGACGCACCCTGCCTAAAAAATAAGGACCGTTACATCTCACCAGTCTACGAGGCCTCCTCGCCTCCTCAAACTCTCTCTCATGACCTTATCTGCCCTCTCTCTCTCTAGCATGCATACCCTCTATTCTCCTAGCAATGTTCACCACCTACTGATATGGAATATCCATCTCTAACTCACGAGGCATACTGGACCTGATGCTATGAATAAGCCCCTCAATGAACTGGAAAACCTTCTTGCGAACAGTAGAAACCAAAGCTGGGGCATGTCTAGCCTAACTGGTGTAACGGACAGCATACTTCGAGACGGTCATAAAACCTTGGCGCAAATGCTAAACTCCGCGTGCCATGCATCCATGAGGTTCTAAGGAGAAAACTGTCTCAGGAACATATTTGAAAATTGGGTCTAAGTAAGTGAAGCTACCTCTCCTGGCTGTCTAACTCATAGGTCCAATACCAATCATAGGCGGCTCCTCGAAGCTGCAAAGTAGTGAAAGAAACCCTGCTCGATCTAGAGATACCCATAGTACAGAGAATGCGCTGACAGTCACCAAGAAACCCCAAGGCATCGTTTGATGCTAACCCACTGAATACCAGAGGATCATACTTCTTGAACCTCTCAAGTCTCATCTGCTCCTGCTCGGAAGTCACTGCCATGACCTCGGGCTGAACTGGTGCTGCAGGCAGTGCAGGAATAATCTCAAGGACCTGCTGCACATTGCTCACTGCTCAGGGGTGCGGGTGGTAGGAGTCTGTGCTCCTCGCTCGGTTTGGGATGTGGCTGCAGCAAGGGGAAGCAATCCTGCCTAAGCCAAAGTGGTGTACATACTCATGAACTGTGTGAATGTCTCTTGAAGGGCTAGAGTAGCAATAGATGTAGGCGTGTCAGATGCCTGGACTTCGGCTCGACCTACTAGTGGTACCTCGGTGACTGCTTGTGCCAGGGCTCTCACTTCACCACGTGCACGTCGTCAAACTCTACCCTAGCCCCGACCTCCGATGGCTGCAGCAAGGGGTGCAGATGCTTGATCACCTCGGGTAGTACGTGTCTTCACCATCTATGAGAGAGTAGAAGACAGAGGTCTAGGATTGTGGATGTCAAAATCTCACACGACAGGGAAATCAAATAAAGTGAAATTTTCCTAATAGTTACATAGCCTCTCGCAGATATGTACAAACGTCTGCATACCGATTCACGAGACTCTAATCAACGACCTAGAGCTCTGATACCAACTTGTCACGACGCATCCGTGAATATGTCGTCAAAGCACCTAGTCCCTACGACTAGGTAAGCTTAACAATACCGAATATAAACCAAATTGTGGAAGAATTAATTAAAACGAAACTAGTAAAATAGATCGGTGTTTAAGGTGCCGCCTGGCACATACAATAACAACTCTCCAAACTGACGAAAATTCCCAAAACACGAAATATCACAAATCACAAGCTAAGGGATACATAAGAGGATATGACTCAAGAATGTCCATACAAGGAGAAATACTAAGAGAAACTATACTTATTACAGAAAATTAGAAAGGGACTCCTCGGTCTGCAGGCGTAGCAGATATACCTCGAAGTATCTAACAATATGCCTGCTTCCAAGGGTGACAGAACTGAGTGGGGGTAACTACATCTGCACAACAAAAATGTGCAAAAGAGTGGCATGAGCACAACACGGTGGTGCCCAGTAAGTATCAAGACTAACCTCGGTAGAGTAGTGATGAGGAACAATCGAGACACTTACCGGTTAATAAGCAGTATAATCGTAGGAATAGCGGCAATGATATAAAAATATGTAATGACTGCACGAAATAACCAGTAATGCTACAATTCATATTAAGGGAAAGGAACAACAAGTAACAACGAGAAAATAATAAATGATAATGATAACAACAGCAATCACAATCCAAATCCTAAGGTCACAACACCGCAAGGGAAAGACAAGTCCATAACTCATATCATACAATGATGTTCACATAAGGTCTTATTCACTCTTTCCACAATTTCACCAAGTCTCGGACAAAACACAACTCACAAAACTCAACATCTGAAATATAACACTTTCAATCCCATGCCCCATCGGTCTCTCAGTCATACAGACCACTAACCGACTAACTATGGCCACTCTCACATATATAATGGATAATCGAGGGCGTACCTCCCTCCTAAGAAAAAACAGGCATATTTTAGCTCTAATGGGAGTATTCAACTACGTGTATGCTTGTTTGAATATTCTAACAAGAATTCTGACAACTAGTAACATGAATGGGAATATTGACCGCACGTACAATGCTAACCTCGTATTCGATGATTTCAAGTGTCTAAGAACCTAAAAGGGAATATTTTACACAAATAAATCCGAGCACGCACTCGTCACCTCACGTAGAAGGAATGCAACTCACAAAGAAAACTCAAATCTTAAGGGGAATTTCCCCACACAAGGTTAGGCAAGATACTTACCGCAAGTCGAAATCAACTAGCAACCATGTTCTTGCCATGAGTACTCGACTTCAAATGCCCCAAATCTATTCAATTAAATCACACATTGTAAATAACATCTCAAGCAGCTGATTCTACTATTTAATTCAAAGCTAGTGCGCGAAATTAGATAAAATGACCAAAATGTTCCTCACACTAGCATCTCAAAATCGGATGAATTTAACATTTTTAGATCCATCTTACTCTCACGAGTCTAACCATATAAAAATCGCTTAAATCGGAGGTCAAACACCTACTGAAAACCCAATAACTTGCTCTATGAAGTTTCTTCCAATTATTCCAATTTTTAAATCCCCAAAACGAATTTAAATGACAAATTAACTATAGATAGATAGAATATGACTAGAAAAGATTAAAGAAATATTACCCAATGATTTCCTCTTCAAAACCCTCTCGAAATCGCTCTCTCCCAAGCTCCAATTGATTTTTCTAACTTTTGAAATTAAACCCTTGAATTTGATATTTCATAACAGTGATATCCCCTTCTTCAGTCAAGGGACCGCACGTGCGATCCCGCTTCTACGGACAACTGAGTCGCTTCTACAAATTTTCCCTTAAGTGGCTAGATATCCATATTTGCGGATAAAATACCGCACCAGTGGTACCGCTTCTGCGGTTCACACATCGCTTCTACGATTTCTAATAATCTGCCTCTTGTCGCATCTGTGATGACACAGCCGCTTCTGTGGCTTCGTGCCTACGGAACCCAAATAGCATGTGCGGTTATGACAGGTACAAGCAATTTTTTAGCAACCTTTCAACTCCATAAACCTTCCGACAACCGTCCGAATTCATCACGGGCTCCCATGATCCCCTCTAATCACACGCACAATTCATATAAACTCATATGGAATTGCATAAAGTTCCAAATCACATAACACAACATCGAAACGATAAATCAACCCAAAAATCAAGCTTAAGAACTTCCAAATCTTCAAATAACGAATCTCATGCCAGAAACTATCAATTCAACTCGGAATGATGCCAAATTTTGCAGACGGTCCAACTATGGGTCAAACTTCTTTATTTTCCCAACTTCAACTTTCGCCAAAATACCTCAATTCACTCAGTACAATAAATTGGATAATTAGTGGCGACATTTAGCAGCAACCCTATAAGTTGCTACAAAATGTATATTTTCTGTATCGACTTTAAAAGTTGCCACAGTTTGAATACATTTAGCAGCGACTATTTATGGGTCGCCTGTAAAGTGGCTAAAATTTTCACTCCCGCTAAAACTAAAATATTGGCTCCATACTTATTGTGGCGACTTTTGCAAAATCGCCGCTATATATGAATTGCAGTGACCTGATTGCTTCTATTACAATTTAAAATAAGTTAAATAGCAACTAAAATAACAAAATAAACAAAAGCACTAATACACATAAACAGAAGCGAAGAACACTCTTCTGAACGCATCTCCTTGTCAAGAACAGTTCAACACCCCAAATCCATCTTCTATTGCTACAAATCCCTAATTGAAACCCAAAATCACTAGTCTCTAGTTAGAAATCTATCCAGATATAGAAAACCCAAATCAAAATCCCTCAAATCAGAATGTGAATTCGATTGGGTGTTTATGATACTTGCCTGAAGCTTCATTTTGAAGCTAAATCTCAAGATTGGAAGCTGTTTTGACACGAGTTTTTGTTTGAATTTTTGAATCGAGTGTGTGAAGAAGAAGACCACTAGGGTCTTTCAATTCAAAGATTCTTCAACTTAGATATGTTAAAATGCCTAATCTTTTAGTCTTGGCATTTAAAACTGTACAACTCCTTGCTAAACTTTGGTTGGATCGATTTTAAACTATTTGTGTTTGTAGTTGTCGTATTCGAGATTTAAAGTAATAGTGTGAAACTACAAATCTGATTGGACTATGGTACTTTTGAATGGTGAATTCAGAATTTCAGTGGCATTTTCAAGTTTTCCACTGTTTTGTGGCATCCAGTGACTTTGCTTCAATAGATTCAAGCAAAGTGTCGAATTTGTTGTGTCGAATCTGTTGAATCTGTTGCATCTGTGGCATCCAGTGATATGCTTTTATATATTTGTATTTTGTAGTACTATGACTGGTTTCAATCTTTTGTCTTTTCCTAGAGTTCTTACTTCTTTATTATTTATTATCAAGAATTTATTCATTAGTGTTGCTTGAATCTGTTACAAGAAATTAGATGTCAGTATCGTAGAGTTTGTAACATTTTGAATTTGAGGTCAGTATCGTTGAAGCTAATCCTATCCCTTACAACGATAAAATGTCAGTATCTTTGTTTTAAGAAAGCAGAGGTTAGTATGTTAGTAGACACTTGAAATGTTATTAAAACATTGAGGTCTGTATCTTTGAGTTCATTACTGGTACCATGCATCGACACTGTCATGATCCTAGTTCACCAATCATGAACCTATCATGACGGTACCCAGTCTTCTAGGTAAGCGTAACACATTGCGAAAATTCAACAACCTTTACAAAAACAATAAACAATTACTGAATAACATAAGAAAATGTATAGGGGGCCGCCTGGAACATACATTTCAACTCAAAATAATGTAACAACTTCCAAGACCCGGAAACCCACGGACCACACAGGCTAAGAGTAAAACATAACACACAGCTCTAATATCCGAAAGCATCTACAACAACTGAGTACATGAATGAAACTACTAATTAAAAGGTAGAATAGAAGGAGACTCTTCGGATCTGCGGACGCGGTAGATGCCACCTCAAGTCTTCAAGTGAAATGCTCTCTGATAGCTACTGACGGTATGCCTGCTCAAATGTACCTGGATCTGCACAACAAAAGTGTGCAGAAGAGTAGCATGACTACACCATAGCGGTACTCAGTAAGTTCCAAGCCTAACCTTGGTGGGGTAGTGATGAGGAAGGTCGAGGACCTACTGAGGTAAACAAAAGAAAAATATAAAATGAATATACAGAAGGAAATACAGTAAAGCTCGAGTATCTAACAAAAAAAGTAAGTAAAACTAAACTAGCTACAAATGCAAATCTACAATACAAGAACGATTACAATAGGCTATTTATCATCGGGGATCTCTAGGTATCCCGAGGATCTCTTGTTATCCTCATCATATACACAAGGGATCTCCAAGTATCCCGAGGATCTCCTGGTATCCTCATAATATACATAAGGGATCTCCAAATATCCCGAGGATCTCTTGGTATCCTCTGGTTAATCAGTTCTGCACTGGGGATCTCTTAGTATCCGCCAATTAATCAATCCTATGCCGGGGATCTCTTGGTATCTCGCACTTCCAAAATCTCAGAACAAAGTACGAACAGGGAAGCTCCTTGGATTCCGTCCCATAGTTGATAAGTTGGTATTTTACCGACTTATCTTGCCTATAAACCTAAACTTTTGCTATGTTTAAGTGATAAAATCATGAAATTAGTGTCAATTACTTCTACTTTACAGGGGGAATGTGATTTGGAAGTGATGTTGAAGAAACCAAGTGAAAACAAAGTAAAAAGAATCCAAAAGAAGGGAAAATCTGGGCAGGGCCCTCTGAGCTTGCAAATGCGAGCTGTGTCTGGGAATTGCGAAGTCAAGGGAAAAAGGCAACCTTCGCAAATGCGAAGAAAAGTTCGCATTTGCAAACTTAGCACGAATTTGGACTGCTTCTTAAATGCGAAGGATTGTTGGTAATTGCGAACTCAACCTGAAATTGAACAGCTTCGCAAATGCGAAGGATTCTTGGTAATTGCGATATCAGCAGGAAAATGAAGGACTTCGGAAATGCAAAGTGTTTGTGGGAAATGCGAACTCAGGTGTCCTAAGGCAATGTTGGGAATTCCAAACTTTTGTTCGCAAATGCGAAGTGCGTGCTTCAGGCATGGGAAAATCAATAATTTCACATTTTTGATCCCCAAATCATTTAATACCCGACTAGGGTCCTTTGTAAAGGATCTTTTGGCTTATTTTCAGTCTCTTGTACTAGAAAGAACAAGTTGGAAGCTAGAGTTTTGCACTAACACACTTGGGATTTGTTGATTTCAAGCTGTTGGTTAAGGTTTTCTTACCCATTTATGTTTGTTTCTTCATCTCCTTGATTAGTATTGAATATTTAAGTGTATAGTATTTCATGCAACACTTGAATCTTATTTATGGGAATATTCATAATTAAAGTGTGGATTTTATACCTTGGTGTGCTTATGTATTGAATGATTTTTCTATATATATGAAGTGAGTTATTGTTTCTCTAATTATTCTTGTTCTTCAATGTTTCCAAAGGGATTAGCTAACCCTAAGACTCGCCCATGAACTGCGAATTAATTTTGGGAAAAATAGTTTGGGGTTGGGCAAGATTAATTAACAAGAACTTATGGCGTTAAACTTCATTTTATAGATTCCACCTAGGGATAGGATTGGACTACTTGTAGCCTTGCGGGTGTGCTTAATCTTCTAATTTGATTAGGGATAATTCAATTAGGAAGTCTTATTAGTCTTCGGAAGAAGCTAATTTTTTTTAAGCTTAACTGTCGACTTTGTATTGATATCAAAAAATATACAATGTAATCCTAAGGTAGTAGTATGGACTTCTTACTACTCAATTGCTATCATTCTAATTACATTTGAATTCTAACTACTTATATCATATACATATCACTACTTAGCAGCTAAAATTCAACCAAAAACTAAGGATATACATTGAGTTTTTGTAAACCATCCTTCCACTTTTTGCGATTCCTATTTCTTGCATGTAATAGCAGTGCTACTTCTCTGCAACATTGTTCTTCATCAAAAATCTTATTCTCAAACCTGATCAGATTTCTATTCTTCCACAACAATGCAACAGTAGTCACAAATGCTGTTGGAGTGGTCTCTTTTTTCCAGTTTTTACTCTTGGCATTGCTACAGATCCATTTCAATTCATTCTCCCAGCATTCAGTAGTTCTTGTGTGTCCCAACCATAGACAGATTCTCCTCTAAACTCTACTGGTAATGTCACATTCAAAGAACAACTGTTTAAACTCTTCATCATACCTTCTGTAGAATGCACACAAAGGTGGAACTTGAATGCCCATAAGCTGCAGTCTCTCAATTATAGGAAGCTTCTGATGAGCAGCTAACAGACAGTAAATCTATGTCTAGGTAGTGCAGATGACACAAGCATTACATTCCTCCATACAATCTTAGGAAATATAGGCAACAGTGCAATATAGAGTTTATGAATCTGAAACTTTCCCAACTTACAAACACTCTGAAGTCTGTTGTGTATATTCCCTTGCAACTGATTATTTTCCAACACCAAGGTCCTAATGTCCAATATCTTCTTTACTACCCAAGATGAGTTTGATGGCACAACCACAGACTCAATGGATCTATTCTTGATATAGTAGGTATGCACCCATTTCACCCAAAGACAGTCCTTCTTCTTTGCCAAATCCCATAGCAATTTAGCTATAGCTGCTTTGTTCCATACTTCCATTCTCACAACATTGAGGCCTCCAGAGGAAATAGGTTGACACACCTTATCCCAAGCCACAAGTGCTCTTCTGGATAAGATTGCTTTACCTGTCCATAGATAAGATCTGCAAACTGCCTCTATAGCCTTCAATACCTTCTTAGGAATTATAAACACCTGTGCCCAATAAGTCTGCATATCAGTTGAGTTCTGCCAGCATAAGACAAAAGCTTTGCAGACCAACAAGTAACTCTTGCTGTGATCTTTTCAATGAGAGGTAAATAATGCTGAATGGATAACTTCTTAGAATCCATAGGAACTCCAAGATATCTAAAAGGCAGCTGTCCTTCAGTGAAACCTAGAGCAGCAATAATCATCTCTCTAGTATCCTGTGGAATACCTGCCAAATAGATTGCACTCTTGCCTGTATATGCCTGAAGACCAGAAGCATAAGAGGAAGAAGCTAATTAAGAATTATTATCCGTGGCTAATTAACATATACTCGCTCATATTTGTATATTCGTGAAATACATTGGATCGTTACTTGAGTGTAATTCCCGATGCTTTCATTCTTGTATTCATTGATCATTTAACTTGCTTTCTAGGTTAGTTTACATTTCCGCATTTTAGATATAAAAACAATTTCAACCCAAAATTCTTATTGTTTGGCACTGCGCGACTAGCGATAATTCTCTTACATTCCTAATCGCTTACACATTGTTCTCTGTGAGATTCGACCCCGACTCGTAGTTGGTAATTATATTGCTGCAACCGTATCTATTGATTTTTAGTGGTGGATTTGGACGTCACCAAAATTGGCGCCGTTTCCGGGGAACAATTTGGCGTAATTTAGGTTGTTTGAGAAATAAGCAAAAGTGCTTTGATCCAAACTTGTTAATACTTGTGTAATTATTTTTCATACCTTGGGTCTATTCTCTTGTTATTATCGTGTTAATTTCATCATTCTTAAAAAAATGGCATCATATAATGATAATTTGTCGGATGGGAGATGTTCTTATTTTGACGACCCTTGTCCTTTTTGTGGTGGTCCACACTCATGGAAACATTGTTTAAATTCTCCCGGGGGTGGATTGTGCGCACAATCTCAACCCCAAGGTTGGAGTATTTGTGTAAGTGTGGTAGCCAAAATGGTCATTGGTATTATTGTGCATATTTTACCTTCCCTTCCCCAAGCCCCTACTATCATGAGTTTGCTTTTTGTAGTGAGAATTATAGGGCTATGGAAATGGAAGAAAGTGAGCATGGCCCAAATGGAGAGTTAAAACTCATGTTGGAGTGTTTACTTGAAGAAGGAAACAAAGAGCAAAATGCCTTGGAACATCTTTTGGAGACTAGTCTCAAAAATTACTTTGCACTTGAATGGTTGCACCCACAAATAGATGAGTTCATCGAAGCCTCAAGGGCTCAAAAAGCCTTGGAACTGAATGATAACCAAGAACCTCTCTTGGAGTTTGAGAATGAAAATCCTTCCTTGGCACTTGATAAAAAACAAGAAGAACTCCCAAATGCTCAAGATGAGAAAATAATGCTCATGTTGGAGACCATTCTTGAAAATGAGGAGTAGCATAAATTTGCACTCGAGGACTTGAAACAAAGCTTGACATACAATGATGAACACATCCGCACTTTGGAAGACCAAATGCAAAAATTGATTGAGGCTCACTATGCTCAACAACTTGAGTGTGTGGAAGAAAGCCAAGAAGAGTCCAATTCCGAGAAAGAAAGTGAGCTATAATTTGAGGAGTCAAAAATTGAACATCCGCCAACCGACTCAATGAGTGTTATTGATGCCGACAAAAATATAGAATTGGAGTCAACCGGCAAAAATGCAATATTGGTTGATGTTGACTCTAATCCGGGGGAAAAAGAGGATGTCAAGAATGAAGAATTGCAAAGTGAGGGCTTGAAATCACATTCCAAGAATTTTTCAACGTTGCAATTGTGTGGTGACACGGAATTTGAACCTCATGAATCAATGAAGGATTGCAAGGAGGAAATACTCAAGCCATACATTTTATAGTTTGAGGAAGCAAGAAATCAAAACGACATTCCTCACTTGAAAGCCAAGAAGTGCAAAATGAATATTTTAAGCATTGGCTCGAACATCAAATTACCACCCCCCATCGCTCGTGGTCACAAGCTTGATTCCAAGCTAGGTGCCCAATTCATATCATCAAAGTGGAGAGAAAAGTGGTAATGTTGTTTGCGTCGTGCCACGGCATTAAATGCGGTGCTTGGTGGGAGGCAACCCATCGTTTTTTAAAATTTCTCATCATTTTTGAAATTTCCTTTTTTTTGAATAGCTTAAAATATTATTTGTAACTAATCTGCAAGTTTGAGAATTATTGGAGTTGATTTGAGGAGGTCAGGATGACCCACTTGGCAAAAACCAGTAGCTGACTGGAAATTGCATGGGCATGCTTTGCATTTGCGAAGCTAATTTCGCATTTGCGAGCTAGCAGAGAAATTTTGGACTTTGCATTTGTGAGATTCGTATCGCATTTGCGAACCTGGCCATAAAAGAGGGACTTCGCAACTGCGAACGTCCAGCCGCATTTGCGATTTCTGCGGGGCTTTAATGCTGCCTTTGCCCATTTTGAACCAAAATTGACTCTCACTCTAAATACTCTCAAACTTTTGGACTCTCCTCTCTCATCACTGTAAGAGCGCAAAGGCTTCATCTCTCATCGCAAAAACTCAGGTATGAAAGCTTAAATCTCTACTCTACATTCTTCATCATCTTGACTCTCTTGATTCATCTTGTTGGGTGTTAAGGAACCTTAGAATTTTAATGGGTCACTCTTTCCCAAACTTGTCTAAAATTGTTCAATAATTCTTTGTGATTTCTGGGTGAGTTTTGGTTGAGTGTGAGTGAATTTGTTGGTTGCCAAATTTGGGGAAGTCTGAGTACCCAAGCTCTTGTCAATGGAAGTAAAAAGTTTGCGCCTTTAATGTGTTCGATGTGAGGCTCAAATGAAATTTGTGGCCAAAACAATTGTGAATTCTTGATTCATGGTCTTTCATGAAGTGTAATGCATAATTTATGCTCGATTAATGATTGGGTTTGCAAAATAAGGTTTGGAATGAAACTTTTTGAACTGATAATCTGAATTCTGGAAGAGGGGCTGCCTGGGGACGATGGGTTCGCATTTGCGAAGGACTCTTCGCAATTGAGAAGACAGTCTTTCCCTGAAGAATCTCGCAAATGTAAGGTCTTTATAGCATATCCCATATCTGCCAACTTCAAAATTGCAAAGTAAATTTGGGATTTGCGACATCTGCAGCCCAGCAGCTCAAAACATGAAAATCCTAAAATTTTTTCTTAGTCTGATTTTCAACTATCCGGTCATTCTTTTGGCATAATTGTTTCATTTTGCACTATTCTTCATAGCCATACCATGTTTTCACTCTTACCCCTTCTTGAAAGATAGTATAATGGAAGAAATGGACCCAAACTCCGAAGAATCCGCAAGCGAAATCCCTTTGCAAAAAGAGAAAACCTTTGATGAGCATCGGTTCCTGATAATGGAGTGCCAGGAACAGTACTACGAAGAATTGATCTCAAAGAAGGTGGTCCCGGAGAGTGGGATTGTGATGGATGATGTTACAGAACATATCCCCGAGTTCCATCAAAGGACTATGGGCATGGGATGGAATTGTTTTGCCCCTCAACATTGCCGAGCTAATGACCAATGGGTGAGGGAATTTTATGCCAACCTCCCAGCAATCCTATTGAAAAAGCCCAAGATGAGAATTCAGGGTAAAATGGTGCGCTTTGGGGCTGAGGATGTAAACAGGTTCTACAATCTCCGAGACCATGACATGACCCCTTTGAAGGAGAAAGACTTTGCTTCAGGAGAGTGGTTGGCCTCTAAACTGTGTCCGGGCGTAGATGTTCCTTGGGCAGCTGAAAAGAAGGGGATAACATCAAAAGAGTTCACTGCAGAAGCAAAGATATGGCTTGTTATCATATGCAGTTGTGTCTCCCGTGTGAAAAACATATGGATCTTCCCAATTACTCAAGCTCAAATGATAGCTTGCATCCTTGGCAGAATTAAGTTGAACGTGGGCCAGATCTTTATAAGTGAGCTGAGAGAGTATCGGATTCAGGACAGTCCTTCATTGATATTCCCTTCTTTCATCACTGAGTTATGCCAGCTGGCCGGGGTAGAAGAAGCTCTAGGGGACAATTGGATAGAGCCGGGAAAGCCTATACACCCATTGAAGAAAAGAGGATAGGGTGGTGCAGTGAAGCCTATAAAGAGAAAGACATCTTCTTCTTCTCATTGTGATTCGAGAAGTCTACCCTCATCTTCAGCAGGAGGGAAATTTGCTGTGATTAGTGATGATATGCGAGTGATTCACGAGTTAGTGTCTCGCCTTTGCCAGGGGCCTGGGGAGACATCTGAGGGATCCACCAACATCTCAAAGAAAGACTTCTAGAAGTATATTGATGATCAGAAGAAGAAGGGGGATCACCTCAAGGCACTTGAAAAAGCATACACTAATTTGGCCAAGACGCATGGTGATTTGAGCACTTCTCATGGCATTCTGCAAAATTCACACACCCGGATGGTGAGAAGAGAGAAGAAAAGAGATAAACTCTTCACACGGATGTGGAAGGGTGTGAAGGGAATATTCAAGGTCCTAAAGCCCCAGGACCAGTTACCATCGCGCAGAGATGTGGAAGATGATGATGATCCTGTTGAGTGGCACGAGGAAGAAGGAGAGGAGGATGAGGATGAGTCTGAGTCCAAGAGCGAGGAGAGCAGTTGATGTAGTATACAGGGAGCACTCTCCACCATTTTCTACTATATCATGTCTAGTTTCATTGGGGACGCTGCAACATCTTTGGTTTGGTGGTTCTTGTATAACTGTGATGTTTTGTTGGATATTTGGTAGATTATACTGTGACTGTAGTTCATGTTTTTCATTTTTTCATTTGTATGTTTCTTATGATGTGTTATATTAGTATGTTGATATTAGTTTGTTTAGTGGTTGATGTTTATCAGCTTCTTAATTTTTATTTATTTTAGCATGCTTTTTGTTAGTAGCGTTATCCTTGGTTTTCTTTATGTGATGGTTCTTTTTCCAAGGATGCCAATTTTTCTTCTCGAACCGGGTAATTGTAGAAAGTTTTTGTCGACTTTTCCCGATGATGGATGGATTGACAACTTTCTTAAGGGAATTAGTCTTTTAGTTAAAATTAGTTTTTGTTAATTTAGGGTAATAAATGGTTTGTGTTGGTATTGGTGCCCATTGGTCGTGGCTTGCTTGGTACCAACATGAGTTAAACCTCGTCATATGAATTGTTGATTGTTGAAAAACAAAAATATAATAAAGTCGAGAGGTCATGACTTTTAGACTCAAATTTTGGCTCTTTGTTTTATCAATTAGTGTCTTATGCTATATGCTACCTCTTTGAGTCATTGGTTCCAATTGGATTTTAGATTGATATTCCACTTGAATGTTCATGTGCCATGTGTGATGAGATTATTTGTGAGTTCCTTTGCATTGCTTGTAGTCTAGAAGTTGCCCGGAATGTACTTCAAGGTGCTGTCATAGATTAACTTCGTTCGAAAAATGATATTAGACTTTCCTTGTACCTCTAGTATGCCTAAAAATTCCTACCCTTAAATATTTTCCCTAGTCAACCAATTTTGAGCCTTTAACCTTATTCTTTTTCAACCATGTTACATGCTTAAATCCGTTGTTCTTAAATGATATATCTTTTGGGCACCCTACTTCTCTTAGTACATTGAGAGTGTTTATATAGGCTATAAGGCTAAGTTTGAGGGTGAATGGTTGGAAAATTTGTAAGATGGAAGTTGTTGAAAAGGTGGAAGGTAGAAAATTTTTTTTTAAAAGTTGAAAAGGAAAAGAAATATAATAATAATAATAATAATAATAATAATAATAATAATAATAATAATAATAATAATATAGTGAATAAAGTTGTAAATAAAGGGAAGACAAGATGAGGAAGAAAAAGTGAAAAAAAAGAAAGGGTGGAAAATGTGTTTGAAGGAAGTGGACATTAATGGAAAATTATGTAGTGTTTGGGGAGGTTTTGAGTCACTTTAGCCAAAATTGTACCATACCTTATCCAAAAGCCTAAACTACAATCCTTAAGACCTAATTGATTTTGAACCGAGTTGTCTACATTAGTGGAGGAATACATGAAGGGAAAGCCTATGGCACTACTTGTTTGCATTTGAACATCTTTTTGAGACAGAGAGTGAATTTTTTTCCATTTGATATCCCATTGTTTCTTTGAAATAAGAATTATGAGTGTGGGATCCTCTCATAAATGTCAGGGCACATGAAGTTTGAGTCGTAAATTTTTTCCCATTTCCAATTGGGAAGAATGACCAAAGAAAGTGATTGTGATGGGGAGGCAAATTTTGAAGCTTTAGTGTCATGACTTGATTGCTACTTTGATTTGCATTGGTGTGTGAGCACTTTATTATGTGAAGTACTTGATAGTTCATATGCTTTGGAGTAATTGTTGGTACCAATCGAAGTCATGCATTTGTACTTAAAATAGATCTTCTTGTTGTCTTGGTGTGATAAGGATATGAAGTTGTTGAACCACTTGGGAAGAGATTTTGTTGCTTTCGTTGCTTGAGGACAAGCAATAGTTCAAGTTTGGGGGTGTGATAAGTTGGTATTTTACCGACTTATCTTGCCTTTAAACCTAAACTTTTGCTATGTTTAAGTGATAAAATCATGCATTTAATGTCAATTACTTCCACTTTATATGGCGAATGTGATTTAAAAGTGATATCAAAGAAACCTAGTGAAAACAAAGCATATAGAAACCAAAAGAAGGGAAAATTTGGGCAGGGCCCTCTGAGCTCGCAAATGCGAGCTGTGTTTGGGAATTGCGAAGTCAAGGGAAAAAGGGAACCTCCGCAAATGCGAAGAAAAGCTTGCATTTGCGAACTTAGCATGAATTTAAACTGCTTTGCAATTGCGAAGGATTGTTGGTAATTGCCAACTAAGCCTAGAATTGAACAGCTTCGCAAATGCAAAGGATTCTTGGTAAATGCGATATCAGCAGGAAAATGAAGGACTACGCAAATGCGAAGTTTTTGTGGGAATGCAAACTCAGGTTTCCTAAGGCAATGTTGGGAATTGCGAACTTTTGTTCGCAAATGCGAAGTGCGTGCTTTAGGCATGGGCAAACTTGGAATTTCACATTTTTGATCCCCGAATCATTTAATACCCGACTAGGTTCATTTGTAAAGGATCTGTTGGCTTATTTTCAGTCTCTTATGCTAGAAAGAACAAGTTGGAAGCTAGTGTTTTGCACAAACACACTTGCATTTTGTTGATTTCAAGCTTTTGGTTAAGGGTTCCATACCCATTTATATTTGTTTCTTCATCTCCTTGCTTTGTATTGAATATTTAAGTGTGGAGTATTTTATCCAACACTTGAATCTTGTTTATGGGAATATTCATAGTTAAAGTGTGGATTTTTTACCTTGTTGTGCTTATGTATTTAATGATTTTTCTATATCTGTGAAGTGAGTTATTGTTTATTTAATTATTCTTGTTCTTTAATGTTTCTAAAGGGATTAGCTAACCCTAGGACTCGCCAATGAACTTCGAATTAATTTTGGAAAAAATAGTTTGGGGTTGGAAAAGATTAATTATCAAGAACTTGAGGCGTTAACCCTCATTTTATAGATTCTACCTAGGGATAGGATTGAACTACTTCTAGCCTTGCGGGTGTGCTTAATATTCTAATTGTGATTAGGGATAATTAAATTTGGAAGTCTTGTTAGTCTTCGGAAGAAGCTAATTAAGAATTATTATTCGTGTCTAAATAACATAAACTCACTCATATTTGTAAAATCGTGAAATACATTGGATCGTTACTTGAGTGTATTTCTCGATGCTTTCATACTTGTAGTAATTGATCATTAAGTATAAAAACAATTTTCAACCCAAAATTGTTATTGTTTGGCACTGCGCGACTAGCGATAATTCTCTTACATTCCTAATCGTCTACACATTGTTCTCTATGGGATTCGACCCCAAATCATAGTTGGGTATATATATTGTTGCGACAGTATCTATTGCTTTTTAGCGGTGGATTTGGATGTCACCAGTAGTCCCAATAGTAAACACACCACAACAAACCAATATTTAATAGAAAGAAGCTAAGTGCGGCCAACAAGTAAAATATAAAGTCTACCATACTTCACAAGAAGAAGGATATTTCAATTTAGGCAAATAGAGCAAATAAGTTACTAACACGCTTTCCCTAAGATAAAACAAGTTAAATTTGCATTTTTAACAGTTAAATACGTGAAGAAAATACAGTATTAATAAGCCAAGTAGGGTGAATTTCAAAAACTAGCACAAGTACGTTCCCGTCATCTCGCGCACAAGGTATTTAAACAACAACAAAGATATCCTAAGGGGAGAGGTCCCTCACACAAAGTTAGGCAAGCCACTTACATCGAATCGGTACAAAACCGCAAAGAAACAATGCCCTCGTTACAAGTATCCAACTCAAAGTGGCCCAAATCTATTCAAACCAATTATACATTGTAAATAACATTGCAATTAACTAATTACACTGTTAAAATTAAAGATAAGGCATAAAAATAGGTAAAATTACCAAAATGCCCCTCAGGCCAACGTCTCGAAATCGAATAAATTTCATATTTTCAGAAAACCCATACTCTCACGAGTCTAACCATATAAAAATCTCCCAAGCGGAGGTCAAATGCCCCCTCAAATCCCAATAGCTTACTTAATAAACATTCACCCAATTTCTTCCATTTTTGGTCCTTAATTCGAATTTAGAAGATGGATTTAACTACTAATTGATGGAATATAGCTAGAAAGGATCATAGAAATGTTAACCTATAATTTCCCCTTCGAAACCCTCTCAAAATCGTCTTTGCCCAAGCTCAAACGTGATTCTTCAAACTTTGAAATTAAGCCTCGGATAAAAACCCTTAACATATAGCGATTTCCTCTTTTTGCGGTCCCGCCTTTGCAGTCAAAATGCAGCTTTTGCGGCTCTCACTTAAGATGTCCCTTACCGCTTCTGCGGACCATACATCGCATAAGCGATCCCGTTTCTGCTGAAATGCCTACCGCTTCTGCGGTTTCCTAGCTCATGGCACCTTCCGCTCTTGTGACTGCCAAGTCGCTTTTGCAGTGCCGCTTCTGCAGTCCCCAAGCCGCAGAAGCGGAAACTGTTGAAACACGTTCTCAAGGCACTATACTAAAACGTGTGTTCATATTTGTAGGTTTTGATGAATGACAAACTATGCGCAATGGACATATGACGAGGTCCAAGCACAAGCGCGCAATTGATATATAACGAGATTCAAGAACAAGACCAAGATCAAGCAAAGATATAAAGTTATACATGAGTCGTTCTTTAATTGTGATCTTTATCCAATAACTTGACTCAAGACTTGGCTTCTCTCGTAAAAACATTTTTATCAAATCATGCATAGTTAATTTAAAGCAAAATAATTTTAAATCATGCATATTTACTTTAGTCAAAATGATTTTTAAACATGCCTCTAAAATATGGACTAAGATAATCGATTATGTACTTATAATAATCGATTATGTTAAGTCAGATGCATGACAATCGATTGTGAACTTATGAAAATCGATTGTGTTAAGGCAGTGTGCATCAGATTTTTCAAATCTGCATGACAATCGATTGTGAACCTTATGACAATCGATTGTGTTGAGGCAGTGTACATCAAAGTTTTTCAAAGCTACAAAATAATCGATTGTGAACTTATGACAATCGATTGTGTTGAGGCAGTGTCTATCAGACATTTTCAAAGTCATAAATAATCGATTGTGTACCTTTGACAATCGAGTGCATTAAGGCAGTGTCTTAATTGATTTTTCAAAGACTGATATATAATCGATTGTTCTCATAGCATAATCGATTGTGTAATTGACCGTTGCCAAAATATTTTCAAAAACCGTCAGGTAATCGATTATAGATTTCTAATAATCGATTGTTTTAAATAAAATATGAAAAAGATTTTTTGAACGTTGCCAAGTAATCGATTGTAGATTTCTGACAATCGATTGTTTTAAGTAAAATCTGGAAATGATTTTTTGAACGTTGCCAAGTAATCGATTGTAGATTTCTGACAATCGATTGTTTTAAGTAAAACCTGGAAATGATTTTTTGAACGTTGCCAGTAATCGATTATTGATCTTAGATAATCGATTGTTAAGCGTAAAATCTGGGAATGATTTTTGGAACGATTGGCAAACAATCGATTGTGGCATTTTGACAATCGATTGTCACTGAGTAAAATCAGCAATTCTTAATTGGCAATTAGGCAACGGTAATGCATGGTTTTGCAACTATAAATACAGCTTCAAATCAGTCTTCTAAAAACAACAACTGATCATATTATTGCTATAGCTTGCATACTCTATTGTTCATCACTTTCTATTCATTACATAAGTTTTGAGAGCCAAAATTCTTGACGAAAGTTGTTGCGTTCTTGAGCGTATCTGTTTACTCATATCTACTCTATTAAGAGAGTCTTGTTTAAGTGAGTGCTAAGTGTTTTATACACTTGAAGGAAAGTGTTAGTCCCTTGTATTGTAAGAAGGAACTTGTGTTTCCTTTGGTTGAAGTCTTGGATGTTGTATCTTCGAGCAAAGGTTGTTGAGGCTTGTGTCCTCAGTTTGTAAAGGTTTGTTGAGCACCCGTAAGCTTAACAGTGTTAGTGGAAATCTCGAGAGAGTCTCTCGGGGACTGGACTAGCCACGGGTTGTGGTGAACCAGGATACATCGGTGCGTTCGTTCTTATTTATTTACTTATCGCACTTATTTCTTTCCTGCAATTTTTAAATTCCGCAAGTTTACGATAATTTTTATTATAACGCTATTCACCGCCCTCTAGCGTCATTATAACTTCCTAAACCAACCCGTCGAGCATCCGAAACACACCCGAGGCCCTTGGGACCTCAACCAAACCTACAAACCTATCCCTTGATATCATTAAAACTTGTGCCAATCCTTAAACCACCAAAAACAACGTTGGAAACACAATTAATCAATGATTTGAACTTAAAACTTCCAAAACTTATTAAACTCGCTTTCGATTCAAACCTAACCAAAACACATCCGATTAACCTTAAATTTTTCACGCACGTCCCAAATGACATGACGGTGCTACAGGAACTTCTGGAATGCCGTTCTGACCATTGGATGAAATATTCACTATTAGACCGGAAACTTCAAAATTCTAACTTTCGGCATTTCTAGCCAATTTGAGCTACGCACCTCCAAAACACATTCCGAACACGCTCCCAACCTCTAAATCACCTAGCAAAGCTAGAGGAACCATCAAATTTCTATTCCGAGGTTGGCTTGACACTGTTCTGATTACACACCATTTTCCAACACATAAGCTCTCATTTAGGGACTAAGTGTCCCAAAACACTCTGATTTCTATTACTGAACATCCCGGCAAACAAAAATAGCATAAATGAACTTAGGGAACAGTTATTGGGGAAACGGGGCATAAATTCCAAAGACGGCTGGCCGAGTCGTCACATCCTCCTACACTTAAACATTCATTCGTCCTCGAGCGAGCATAGAGAACATACCTGAAGTAGCAAAAAGATGAGGGTATTAGATGCACATACTCCACTCGGTCTCCCAAGTCATCTCCTTGGTTGGCTGACCCCGCCAGTGAACCTATACTAAAGCTATATCCTTTGACCTGAGCTTTCGGACCTACCTGTATAATATTGCCACTGGCTCTTCAACATAGGACAGTCATTGTCCAACTAGACCGAAGTGAATCCAACACGTGAGACGGGTCATCGGGATACCTATGAACAATCGAAACATGAAATACTGGATGAACCCCGGCCAAACTGGGAGGTAAAGCAAGCTAAAAAGCAACCTTCCCAACCTGTTTAAAAATCTCAAATGGGCAAATAAACCTCGGGCTCAACTTCCCTTTCTTTCCAAATCTCATGACGCCTTTCATAGGGGAGACCTGAAGCAAAACCTGCTCACCAACCATAAAGGATACATCACTAACCTTCCGGTCCGCATAACTCTTCTATTTGGACTAGGCCACACGGAGTCTGTTCTGAATCACCTTAACCTTCTCGACCGTATCCTAAACCAAATCAGTGCCCAGTAGCCTGGCATCACCCGGCTCGAACCAACCCACCGGGGATCTGCACCTCCTACCATATAAGGCCTCATAAGGCACCATCTGAATACTGGACTGATAAATGTTGTTATATGCAAACTCAGCCAATGGCAAGAACTGATCCCAAAACCATATAAACTCAATCGTGCACGCACAGAGCATATCCTTAAGAATCTGAATAGTGCGCTCGAACTGTCCATCCGTCTGAGGGTGAAAAGTTGTACTCATGGTCACCCGGGTACCCAACTCGTGCTGACGGCTCTCCAGAACCATGATGTAAACACTGAGCCCCTATCTGAGATTATTGAAACTGGAATGTCATGCAGATGGACAATATCCCTGATATAAATCCCTGCAAACATTCCTCTTAGTAAGAAGTACACACTAGAATGAAATGAGCGGACTTGGTCAACCAATCCATAACCACCCAAATAGAATCAAATTTCCTCGCCGTCATAGGGAGACCAGTCACAAAATCCATAGTGATATTCTCCCATTTCCACTCTGGAATCTCCATCTGCTGGAGTAACCCTCCCGGTCTCTGGTGCTCAACCTTTACCTGCTGATAGTTGAGGCATCTAGTTACAAACTTCACTATGTCCTTATTCATCGCCTCCACCAGTAATGTTGTCTCTGATCCAAATACATCTTCGCGGCACCCGGATGGAGAGAGTACCGCGAGCTATGGGCCTCGGTCAATATCAACACCCGTATATCATCAACATCGGATACACAAATCCGACCCTGCATTCTCAATACCCCGTCCTCTCCAACAGTAACATCCCTAGCATCGCCATGCTGAAATGTGTCCCTGAGGACAAGCAAATGAGGGTCATCATACTGCCGCTCCCTGATACGATCAAAAAATGAAGACTGAGAAACCACATAGGCTAGAACCCGACTGGGCTTCGAAAGGTCCAATCTCACAAACGGATTGGCTAAGTCCTGAACATCCATCGTCATAGGTCTCTTTGAAGCTGGTAAATATGCCAAACTCACCAAACTCTCCACCTGGAAACTAAAGACATCGGCTACAACATTGGCCTTGCCTAGGTGATAAAGAATAGTAATATCATAATCCTTCAGCAGCTCCAACCATCTCCTCTGGCGCAAGTTCAGATCCTTTTGCATGATCAAGTGCTACAAACTCTGATGGTCTGTATAAATCTCACAAGGCACGTCGGACAAATAATGACGCCAGATCTTTAAGGTGTGAACAATAGCAGCTAGCTCAAGATCATGGATAATATAGATTTTTTCATGTACCTTCAACTTTCTAGATGCGTTCGCAATCACCCTACCGTCCTGCATCAACACCGCTCCAAGTCCAACTCGTGAGGCATCACAATAAATCGTATAAGACCCCGAACCAATAAGCAAAATCAGAATAGGGGCTGAAGTCAAAGCCGTCTTGAGATTTTGGAAGATCGCCTCACACTCGTCTGACCATTGAAAAGGAGCACCCTTATGGTTCAATCTAGTCATAGGGGCTGTAATTGATGAGAACCCCTCCACAAAACAACAGAAATACCCACCATGAAAAGGGAACTGCGGATCTTTGAAGTTGATGAGGTCCTGGGGCAACTCTGCACGACCTCCACCTTCTTCGGATCTACCCGAATGCCCTCACTCGATACCATGTGGCCTAGGAATGCCACAAAACTCACATTTTGAGAACTTTGCATATAATGTCTTTTCTCTCTGGGTCTGAAGCACTGTCCTCAGGTGCTGCTCATGATCTTCCCGACCCCGGGAGCATAAAAGAGTATCATCTATGAAAACAATGACAAACGAGTCCAGATAAGGCCTGAATTCACTGTGCATCAAATGCATAAAAGCTTCTAGGGCGTTGGTCAGCCGAAATGATATGACAATGAACTCGTAATGACCATACCGAGTCCTGAAAGCAGTTTTTGGGATATTCGATTCCCGAATCTTAAGCTGGTGATAACCTGAGCGCAAATCAATCTTAGAAAACACCTTTGCACCGTAAAGTTGGTCAAATAGATCATCAATACGAGGCAAAGGATGTCGATTCTTCACTGTAACTTTGTTCAACTGACGATAATCGATGCACATGCGCATAGAACCATTCTTTTTCTTGACGAACAAGAAAGGAGCACCCCATGGTGAAACACTGGGTCGAATAAAACACTTATAAAGCAATTCATGTAACAAATCCTTCAACTTCTTCAACTCAGGAAGAGCCATACGATAATGAGGAATAAATATAGGCTGAGTGCCTAGCAAGAAATCAATACCAAAATCAATGTCCCGATCAGACGGCATGCCCGGAAGATCAGCTGGAAACACATCGGGGAAATCCCGTACTACTCGGACATAGTCAATAAAAGGGGTATCAACACCGGCATCTCTCACATAGGCCAAATATATGGAACACCCCTTCTCAACCATACATTGAGCTTTAAGAAAAGATATAAATCTGTTGGGGGTGTGATCAAAAGTACCACTCCACTCAATACGCGGAATACTTGGCATAGCCAGTGTCATGGTCTTAGCGTGACAATCAATAATAGCATACTGGGGCAAAAACCAGTCCATGCCCAAGATAATATTAAAACCAACCATATCAAGTAATAAAAGATCTGCTCTGGTCTTAAAACCATGAATAGTAACCAACCACGACCTATATACGCGGTCCACAATAAGGGAATCTCCCACGGAAGTAGAAACATAAATAGGAGAGCTCAAGACCTCTCGGGATGTACCCAAATACAGAGTAAAATAAGATGACACATAAGAATAAGTATAACCTGGATCGAATAGAACCCATGCCTCTTTGTGACTAACCAATATACTACTTATGATAATAGAATCGGAGGCGACAGTCTCGGCACGATCAGGAATGGCATAAAATCTGGCCAAGCCCCTACCTCGAGGGCGACTCTATCTTCCCAATCTCTGCCCCTGGCTGGCTGGGCAGGCGGGGTGGCAACTCGATATGGAACAATGGCGTGAGAATCCTGTTGGGTGCGCTGCTGCTGAGATTGATGTGGAGGTGCACTCCTCCCGAGCCTAGGGCAATCCCTAACTACATGGCGGGTATCTCTACACTCACAACAAGCTCTGGGAGGGCGCAGTGGCTGTGACTGACTGGGCCTACCCCTACTAGACAGACCTTTGGAGGTACCCCGTGTAG
This sequence comes from Nicotiana benthamiana, assembly GCA_034376525.1. Classification (NCBI taxonomy): domain Eukaryota; kingdom Viridiplantae; phylum Streptophyta; class Magnoliopsida; order Solanales; family Solanaceae; genus Nicotiana; species Nicotiana benthamiana. Next base: position 49,365,463 of record CM067338.1, on the reverse strand, counting down.
GAGGCGCACTACAAATCGGAGGTGCATAATAAGGCTCCTAAGAACTGGGAGGAGCTGGAGTACTGATGGGTGAAGGGAAAGCTGAGTGAACTGGGTGACCCATGTAGGCCCTTCCATGACGTCCTGCTCCTGAAGTACGGGTGCTAGAGAAATGACCAGACTCTCGAGACCTCTTGGTCTCTCTCTTTTCTCGCTCTCTGGCATGTATACCCTCTATCCTCCCGGCTATACTCACCACCTGCTGATAGGGTAAATCCATCTCCAAATCTTGCGCCATGGTAGACCTGATGGAAGGAATAAGACCCTCAATAAACTTGTGAACCATCTCACGAACAGTAGCCACCAAAGCAGGTGCATGCCAGGCTAACCTAGTATAACAGACGGTATACTCAAAGACAGTCATAGAGCTATGGTGCAAATGCTCAAACTCCGCGCTCCATGCATCTCGAAGGCTCTGGGAACAAACTCTCTCTGAAACATATCTGAAAATGGAGTCCAAGTTAGGGAGGAAGCCTCGTCTGGAGTGTCTAACTCAAAGGTGCACCACTAGTCATATGAGGCTCCCCGAAGCTAGAAAGATTCAAAGGAAACCCCACTCGAGCGAAGCAGTGATACCCATGGTGCGAAGATGCTGTGACAATCATACAAAAACCCAAAGCATCATATGTAGCTAGCCCGCTGAAAATAGGAGTGCCATACTTCTTGAACCGCTCCAATCTACGCTGCTCATCCTCCGAAGCAGGTGCCCCATCCTCGGGATGAACCGGTACTGTAGGCTGGACAAGAATAATATCTGGAATCGGTCCCATGTGCACCCTCTTCTCTAGAGTGCAGGTTGCGGAGGTCTGGGCGCCTCCCCTAGCCTGGGATCCGGCTGCAGAAAGGGGAAGCAATCCCGCCTGGGACAGCGTAGTATACATGCTCATGAACTGCACCAATTCCTCCTGAACAGCTAGAGTAGTTGTGGTTGTGGGCATTTCAGTTGCTTGAGTCATGGTTGGGTCTGCTGGTGGAACCTCGTCGGCTGCTCGCGTAGGTGCCCTGGCTGCCTGAGCGCGTCCACGACCCTGCTCTGGCCCCTGCCTCTAGCGGCTGCAAGAGGGGGTGTGGGTACCTGATCGTCCTGGGTCGTGCATGTCCTCACCATTTGTGAGAGAATAGAAGAGAGAAGTTTAGAATTGCGATCAAAACATAGCACGGAAAGAATTCAATGAAGTGAAGATTTCCTAAATAGTTACATAGTCTCCCGTAGATAAGTACAAACGTCTCCGTACCGTTCGATGAGACTATAAATAACCGGCATGTGCCCTGTGACTCCTATGAACCTAGAGCTCTGATATCAACTTGTCACGACCCTAGTTCACCAATAGTGAACTGTCAGGATGGCGCCCCGTTTTCGCGAATAGGTAAGCCTAACACATCGCAGAAATTCAACAGCCTTTATGAAAACAATAAACAATTATTGAATAACATAAGAAAATGTATTGGGTGCCGCTTGGCACATACATTTCAACTCAATATAATGTAACAACTTCCAAGATCCGGAAACCTACGGGCCACACAGGCTAAGATTAAAACATAACACACGGCTCTAATATCCGAAAACGTCTACAACAACTGAGTACTAACTAAAAGGTAAAATAGAAGGCGACTCTTTGGATCTGCGAATGCGGCAGATGCCTACCTCAAGTCTCCAAGTGAAATGCTCCCTGACAGCTACTGACAGTATGCCTGCTCAGATATACCTGGATCTGCACAACAAAAGTATGCAGAAGAGTAGCATGAGTACACCACAGTGGTACTCAGTTAGTGCCAAGCCTACCCTCGGTGGGGTAGTGATGAGGAAGGTCGAGGCCCTACTGAGGTAAACGTAAGAATAATATAAAATGAATACGCAGAAGTAAATACAGTAAAGCTCGAGTATTTAACAAAAATAGTAAGTAAAACTAAATAGGCTACAAATGCAAATCTACAATACAAGAACAATTACAACACTCTGTTTATCCTCGGGGATCTCCAAGTATCCCGAGGATCTCTTTGTATCCTCATCATATACACAAGAGATATCCAATGAGGATCTCCTGGTATCCTCATAATATACACAAGGGATCTCCAAGTATCCCGACGATCTCTTGGTATCCTCTAGTTAATCAGTTCTGCACCGAGGATCTCTTAGTATCTGACAGGTAATCAATCACGTGTCGAGGATCTCTTGGTATCTCGTACTTCCAAATCTCAGAACAAACTATGAACAGAGGAAGCTCTCGGGATACCGTCCCGTTGTCCCAATAGTAAACACACCACAACAAACCAATATTTAACAGAAAGAAGCTAAGTGCGGCCAACAAGTAAAATCTAAAGTCTAGCATACTTCACAAGAAGACAGATATTTCAATTTAGGCAAGTATTGCAAATAAGTTACTAACATGCTTTCCCTATGCTAAACCAAGTGAAATTTGCATTTTTAAAAGTTAAATACATGAAGAAACACAGCCTAATTTAGCCAAGTAGGGTGAATTTCAACAACTAGCACAAGTACATGCCCGTCACCTCGCGCACAAGGAATTTAAACAACAGCAAAGATATCCTAATGGGAAAGGTCCCCCACATAAAGCTAGGCAAGCCACTTAGCTCGAATCGGTACAAAACCGCTAAGAAACAATGCCCTTCCCATGAGTATCCGACTCTGAGTGGCCCAAATCAGTTTAAACCAATTACACATTGTATATAACATCGCAAGTTACTAATTACACTATTAAAATTAAATCTAAGGCCTGAAAATAGGTAAAATGACCAAAATTCCCCTCAAGCCAATGTCTCGGAATCGAATAATTTTCACATAAAAATCTCCCAAATAGAAGGTCAAATGCCCCTTCAAAACCCAATAGCTTAGTCAATAAACTTTCACCCATTTTCTTCAATTTTTGGTCCTTAATTCAAATTTAATAGATGGATTTGAATACTAATTGATGGAATATAGCTAGAAAGGATCATAGAAACGTTACCCAATAATTTCCTCTTCGAAACCCTCTCAAAATCGCCTTTGCCTGAGCTCAAACTTAATTTTTCAAACTTTGAAATTAAGACTCAGATAAAAACCCTTAACATACAACGATTTTCGCTTTTGCAAATATAGAGACCGCTTCTACGGTCCCACCTTTGCTGTCAAAATGCCGCTTCTGCGACTCCCACTTATGATGCCCCTTACCGCTTCTGCGGACCATACATCGCAGAAGCGATCCCAATTCATGCAGAAATGCCTACCGCTTATGCGATTCCTGGCCCATGGCCCCTTTCTCTCTTGTGACTGCCAAGCCGCTTTTGGGGCGCCGCTTCTGCGTCCCCAAGCCGCAGAAGCAGAAACAACAGAAACTTGCTAGATGAATTTCATTCTAACTACCTAAAACAACCCGTCGATCCTCCGAAACACACCCGAGGCCTCTGGGACCTCAACCAAACCTACAAACCTATCCCTTAGCATCATTCAACGTTGTACCAATCCTTAAAGCACCTAAAACAACACCGAAAACACAATTAATCAATTATTTGAACTTAAAACTTCCAAAACTTAACCAAACTCGCTTTTGATTCAAAACCTAACCAAAACACGTCCGATTGACCTAAAATTTGCATGCATGTCCCAAATGACATGACGGTTCTACATCAACGTCCGGAATCCCGTTTTGACACTCGCATAAAAAATTCACTATCGGACCGGAAACTTCAAAATTCTAACTTTCGGCATTTCTAGCCAATTTGAGCTACCGACCTCCAAAATGCATTCTGGACACACTCCCAACCCTGAAATCACCTAACAAAGCTATCGAAACCATCGGATTTCCATACCGAGGTCGTATTGACACTTTTTTGATTACGGATAATTTTCCAACACTTAAGCTCTAAAATAGGGGCTAAGTGTCCCAAAACACTCTGAATTCTATTACCGAACATCCCGGCAAACCAAAATAGCAGAAATGAACTTAGGGGAAGTAGTTAATGGGGAAGCGGGGCGTAAATTCCAAAGACGACCGGCCGAGTCGTCACAGACACTGACTTGATAGAGAAGAAAACTTGATCAAGGCTTTTATTGAAATTTTTCTATCCCTACAACAAATGTCCTGTGCATTAATATTTTGTTTTTCAGCTCCTGTAGAGCTCATTTTTTCAGCTATTGATCTTGTATCATTATCCATCTATTGCTCCTTACTTTCAGCCTCTTTTCTTTGATTATCATAATCCTTCCCCTTTTAATTGTAAAATTAATTTATTTATTTTTTAATATACACATAATGGATAAAATTTGGTTAAGTATTAATAATAGAGTCGACGAAATATATAGAGATGGAGAAGACAACTTTCTTCATTGGGAATTTAGTCAACCAAGGGTGAATACTATGATTCAATGTCCTTGTAAAGGGTGTATGAATACCGCATTCAAGCTAAGAGTTGGTGTAAGAGGAGATTTATTGAAGAAGGGTTTTTGAGATTCTTATAAAGTGTGGGACTTGCATGAAAAAGTGTTAGTTAGAGTAGAAACTTCTTATGTTGCAGTTAGTGATGAAGCGGAAGATGATAGAATTGAAAAGGATAATACTACTAAAATGATTTATGATGCTTGTGGATATACGAGTGTGGATGACAAGAATAATAATTCAGAGGACAATGAAGAGCCGAATGTACATGCAACAAAGTTCTACAAATTGTTAGAAGATGCTGAGATAGAACTGTAGAAAATCATTCTATCTATGATATGTGCGCTTTGGTTGTATTAGCATGATTTTCAGGTATAGGTTTTGATGAATGACAAACAATGAAGTCAAGTGTCAAACAACGATGTTACATGACAAACAATCAAGCTTGAATGCCGAGAAGCATATTGATGAACGGATTGCAATGGAAAAGCCAAAGACGAGCTCAAATGTTCAAGACCGAAAACCCAAGGCGTAGGTCGTTAGGTAGAACAAATGTAAGAGCAACGCTTAAGTTATCTCGTCTTTTGGCTCAATATAGGTCATCATAAATATGCATAAAATCATTTTATTAAATCATATTGATCATAAACATATTTTATTAAATCATATTTATCATAAACATATTTTATTAAATCATATTTATCATAAACATATTTTAAATACTTCAAACAAAATTATGTTAAAGTTTTCATCTTAACCAAAATGGTTTTTGAAGTAAGTTTTCAAATCTGCCTCAGAATAATCGATTATACAAAGTGCATAATCGATTATGTTATAACACTGGCCAAAGTGTTTGAACACTGCCACAGAATAATCGATTATACAAAGTGCATAATCGATTATGTTATAACCTTTGCCAGGCGTTTGAACACTGCCTCAGAATAATCGATTATGCAGTATCAGATAATCGATTATTCAGCAGAAACGTTGGAGAATAATCGATTATCAGATTGTGAATAATCGATTATCTTGGCACAAAATCAGCATAATTGATTGCCAATTAAGCAACAGACATACACCATTTTTCACCTATAAAAAGAGGTCTTTTGAGCTGATTTTAAGCACACAACACCTCCCAATATTGATGTACATATTGACATTATTTGAGCATCATTTTAGAGCTTTTGCCATTTGAGAGACAACTTTGAGTTGTTCATAGAGCTAAATTTGTATCTCTTTATCTACTCTTTTGAGAGAATTCTTGTTGTAAAAGAGAAAGGTGTTTGAGAAGAACATATCTTCTCATTGATTGTCGGGTTCGCTAAGTACCCTAAGTCTTAGTGTGTGAAGTCTTGTGGTGCGGTATCCACGAGCAAGGTTGAAATCTTGTGGTGCCGTATCCTCGAGCAAGTTGAAGTCTTGTAGAGTGTACATCCACGAGCAAGTGTAACGGTTTGTTAGGCACCCGAAAGCTTAACGGAGTTAGTGGAATCTCGAGAGAGTCTCTCGGGGACTGGACTAACCACAAGTTGTGGTGAACCAGGATAAATTCGGTGTGGTCTTTCCTTGCTATTTTAATTACCGAATTTATTTTATTCCTGCAATTTTAATTCCGCAATAATTATCAATATTCTTGTGCCGCACTATTCACCCCCTCTCTAGTGACGGGCATAAATCCTAACAATTGGTATCAGAGTCTAACTCTCTGAAAGCCTTAACCGGTTGAGAGTGATATATATTTTTGTTGAGAATATTGAACGCAGGAATAATGAGCGAAGGACACTCCACCGAGAGGCCTCCATTATTTGATGGAAGAAATTATACATACTGGAAAGAGCGGATGAGAATATTCATCCAATCACATAACTTTCGATTATGGCAAATCATCAAGAAAGGTGAACAAATGCCAACAAAGAAAGTTGGGGAGATCATAGTTCCAAAGGAGGAAGATGAATATGATGCCGAGGACATCAAGAAGGTTGAAAGAAATGGAAAGGCCGTCAACTTACTATTTTGTGCGGTGAATTCGGACGACTATCGGAAAATCTCTTGTTGCACAACCGCAAAGGAAATGTGGGATAAACTCGAGATCACTTACGAAGGTACGTCTCAAGTCCGAAAATCTAAAATTGATTTCTAACACATGAATATGAAATTTTTAGAATGACGGAGAATGAACTCATTGGCATTATGTTCGAACGATTTTCAAGAATCGTCAACGATCTTCATGCTGTCGGGAAAGTCTACACGAACAAAGATCTTGTTCGAAAAGTCCTACGGAGTCTCACTCCCGAATGGCATTCCAAAGCAAATGCAATCCAAGAATCTATAGGATTCACGGATATCACAATCGATGGACTAAGAGGTAACCTCGAAACTTATGAAAGCACAATTCTTAATCCTTATCTTAGAAGTAAAGGTTCGAATATTGCCTTCAAAGCATCATCGTCTAAAAGAGTAGAGGTAAGTGATTCGGAAAGTGATAATGATATTATTTCCAATGATATATTTGAAAAGTTTTACAAGTTTATGAAGAAGGAAGAACTAAGTCCTTCATGTCAAAATTGTGGAAAACTTGGCCACACCAAATCACATTGTCCAAAATCGAAGGACAAGAAAAAGAATAAACACCATAGGCGCGTAACATGGGATTCGGACAGCTTGGGCGATGAAACTGCCGCATTATGCCTCATGGCCAACGAAGAAGAAGAGGTAAGTATTTCTAACTCTTACTCGTTAGAAGAATTGCAAAATGCTTATGATGAATTATATAGTGAATTTGTTAAAGCTTCAAAAACCATAAAAGAATTGAAGAAAACACTTTCTTTGCAAGAAAAAGATTTTGAGAAAACACTTTCTTTGCAAGAAAAAGATTTTGAAAAACAACCTTCTTTAAAAGAAAAAGATTTTGAAAATTAACTTGTGAAAATGAAAAGCTAAAAGAAGAAAATAATTTTTTGGAAAATGACATTGTTGATTTCAAAAATAAAATCAAGGAGATGAATGAGGCCTCTTTAATTGTTCAAAGTTCAAATTGTTCTTCTTGTAGTTCTTTAAAAATGGAGAACGTAGAACTTAGAAATACACTAGAAAAATGTAGTGTAAATGATTCTAGAACAAGTGAGGTTATTAAAAAGGACGATAGAAATAAGGTTAAACCACCTAGAAACGACTCTAGGATTTTTGTGAATAAGTCTAAAACTAATCATTTTAGACCACCTAGACACAATTCTAGGAATTTTATTAATGAGTCTAGAATGAATAATTTTAGACCACCTAGAAGTGACTCTAGGAATTTCAACGCTTCTAGGAATAAAGACTTTAGATCACCTAGAACGCATTTGGCTCAACCTAGACACATGCACAACCCTAATGTTATATGTCATTATTGTAACCGGGTAGGACACATTGCACTCGTATGTTTTGCTAAACATAGAGATTCATATTTTGATTATAACTATTATTTGCCTAACCCCCAAGGACCCAAAAGAAGTTGGGTACCGAAAACCTATTTTTAGGTACTTTTGTAGGTGTGCTTGAAGACTACAATATTATAGTAGATGCACCAAGCACGAAACTTAATGCATCGAGGGGGAACGTCGGTTAGTTATCGTATTTTTGATAAAAACATAATAGTTGATATGTGCTAACAATTGATATTAATTATTGATTCATGTTTTGATAAGTGTTATTTTGAATAACAAATTGGTATCAATTATTTTTATGTTAAATGATTGATTCATGTTTTGATGAATATTTTTAGTTTAAATAACAGTTGGTATATTTGCGAAAAATGACCGTCATTATGATTGGCATGTTTTTACTAACATTTGGTATTATTTGATATTGATATGATTTTTTTAACAATTGGTATCGTCAATAGTTTCAATAACAATTGGTATACTCTTTTTGCTAATGTCAAAAGGGGGAAGAATTTAGGCGATATGCATCGAATAAGGGGGAATGTCTTCACATTCTAGTATGCTTTAATTGAGGGGGAATATTCAATTAAGGGGGAATTATATTAAATACATGAATTGTATGTTGAGATATAGCATGAATTTAGGGGGAATCCAATATGCATATCTCCTATTGTTTGTCATTATCAAAAAGGGGGAAATTGTAGAAAATCATTCTATCTATGATATGTGCGCTTTGGTTGTATTAGCACGATTTTCAGGTATAGGTTTTGATGAATGACAAACAATGAAGTCAAGTGTCAAACAACGATATTATATGACAAACAATCAATCTTGAATGCCGAGAAGCATATTGATGAACGGATTGCAATGGAAAAGCCAAAGACGAGCTCAAATGTTCACGACCGAAGACCCAAGGCGTAGGTCGTTAGGTAGAACAAATGTAAGAGCAACGCTTATGTTATCTCGTCTTTTCGCTCAACATAGGTCATCATAAATATTCACAAAATCATTTTATTAAATCATATTTATCATAAACATATTTTAAATACTTCAAACAAAATGATGTTAAAGTTTTCATCTTAACCAAAATGGTTTTTGAAGTAACTTTTCAAATCTGCCTCAGAATAATCGATTATACGAAGTGCATAATCGACTATGTTATAACAGTGGCCAAAGTGTTTGAACACTGCCACAGAATAATCGATTATACAAAGTGCATAATCGATTATGTTATAATCGTTGTCAGGCGTTTGAACACTGCCTCAGAATAATCGATTATTCAGTATCAGATAATCGATTATTCAACAGAAAATCAGCTTCTGATTTTCTTCAAGTTGGAGAATAATCGATTATCAGATTGTGAATAATCGATTATCTTGGCACAAAATCAGCATAATTGATTGCCAATTAAGCAACGGACATACACCATTTTTCACCTATAAAACGAGGTCTTTTGAGCTGATTTTAAACACACAACACCTCCCAATATTGATATACATATTGACATTATTTGAGCATCATTTTAGAGCTTTTGTTGAGCCATTTGAGAGACAACTTTGAGTTGTTCATAGAGCTAAATTTGTATCTCTTTATCTACTCTTTTGAGAGAATTCTTGTTGTAAAAGAGAAAGGTGTTTGAGAAGAACATATCTTCTCATTGATTGTCGGGTTCGCTAAGTACCCTAAGTCTTCGTGTGTGAAGTCTTTTGGTGCGGTATCCACGAGCAAGGTTGAAGTCTTGAGGTGCGGTATCCTCGAGCAAGTTGAAGTCTTGTAGAGTGTACATCTACGAGCAAGTGTAACGGTTTGTTAGGCACCCAAAAGCTTAACGGAGTTAGTGGAATCTCGAGAGAGTCTCTCGGGTACTGGACTAACCACAAGTTGTGGTGAACCAGGATAAATTCGGTGTGGTCTTTCCTTGCTATTTTAATTACCTAATTTATTTTATTCCTGCAATTTTAATTCCGCAATATTTATCAATATTCTTGTGCCGCACTATTCTCCCCCCCCCCCTCTAGTGACGGGCATAAATCCTAACAAGAACTTTATCCTGGTTGTATAAAAGTCTCGAAGTTGTCTTTTGTTGTTAAACTGCTTCACTTGAAGTGTCATAACCATTGAAGCAACAAATCGAAGGATGCATTATTGAGCTTCTTTAAAGAAGTTCTTCCCAAGGGATCATTTGTGCCTAATTCTTTCTATGAAGAAAAGAAAGTTCTTTGTGACCTCGGCTTGGGGTACACCAAAATAGATGCATGTCGGAATGATTGCATTTTACATTGGCGTGATTATGCCGATGTCCAAGCGTGATTATAAATTTCTCTATTTCTGCAAGTTTCATTTAATATGTTTTATTACTTTTTGATTTAAATGATTATTCATAAATGCAGAGTCAACTCCAGGAAGTTGTCGCTCAGCAACAATCTGAGGAGAATGAGCATCCCATGACTAGAGATGAGATTTTATCCTCCATTATTGGTGAGAGAACATGCTATGTTCATGGGAAAGGATACGGAAAGAAGTCTCCTAAAAAGAGTAACATTCAGTAGGCAAACATAGAGGCCAGCGTGTCTTCTGCTATTGATACTGTGCGTCAAGAGATGCAAACCGAGATGGATAGGAAGTTGCAAGAAGAACGTGAACAAATGGCTGTTGAGTTTCAAAGAAATATGGAAATTGAGTTGGAAAGGAAGTTGGCAGAGGAACATCAACATGCAAATGAGGAGCGTCAACGCGAAAATGCAGAAGTAGACAAGAGGATCCGTCTAGAAGGGGAGAAGAAGATGTAGGAGCAATTTTCTCGTTTCTTTTACTAGAATGCAACAACAGCAGGTACTTGTTGTACTCCTTCTTAACAAATAGAAACTGGTTTCCATTTTCTACTAAAGTTCTTTCAGTTAAACTTGGCATCAACTTGAGATTTGTTATCAAATGAAACAAAGTAATAGTATAAAACAAGTCTTTGGTAAAATTTGTACCATTCCCATGCCAACCCTTACTGATTTAGGGGTACATTTGATAAGGTGTCCTTGAGCAATCAAGGTTTGGCATAAGATTGAGAAGCAGGAGATGCTGCTTATTTCACTGAGATATATCAATGTGAAATTACTGGTTCTTGGTGTTAATGTTACTACTGTGGTGATTCCTCTATGAATTGGTCAAATATGGTCATTGCATGTGGTGATTCCTCTATGAATTGGTCAAAAATTGTCATTGTATGTGGTGATTCGTGTTCCATGTATGTAATTTGTCCCGTGTACTACAGTTGTAATCCCAGTACTTGTATATGATTTGCATTTCCTGTTGTACTACTTGAGACATCTTCCACTTGTAGGTAGTGGTTTGCTTTGTAACTTGGAACTAGCTCTCACAAAATACTGTTGCCTCGACCATGTTGCATTCTTTTTATGTCTGCATTTTGAACCAATTCTTGTGATTCTGCACTTGCTGATGAAACCTCTGTTGTTCCTCCCATGGCTGTCTCCCTATATGTGGAGATTCCCTTATCAGATGCTTTGAGTTTCTCCTCTGTCCTACAGCTTTGCACCTGCTGTAGGTGTTTCTAATTCTGTCCTTTTTGTTGTCATTAAGGTGTGTGTGTTGGTGCCCTGTTTTGTCTGAGATTTGGTTGAAATATTGTTAGTGTTGATAAGGTGTTAACCTCCACTTGTTTCTTCGTTTCAACCAACTCATCTTTTGATGTTGTTGCTTGTCAAGGCTGCTTTCTAACCTATGAAAATCTGGGCAGCAGCCTTCTGGGAATGAATTTTTCCAACTAAATGAAAATCTGGGCAACAGCCTTCTGGGAATGAATTTTTCCAACTGAATGAAAATCTGGGCAGCAACCTTCTTAGGCAACTTATGTGAGAAACCATCATGAATTTTTCCAGACTTCTAGGAATGCCTATTTAAGTAGTTAGTTTAGCGTTTCACCCTGTTCATTGTTCATATCTTGTAAGCTCGTCTAGACTGTTAGGCTGCTAAAATATGCCATGTTTTGCATTTTTTAAGCAACAGAATAACCCAGTTATTGAGTGCACATTCTGCACTGTGTACCACTATTGGTTCGCAGTGCTTCTAACTTGCTGGGTAGTCTGTGTCTTCAATACTTGGTCTGACTCTTTTTTTCTAGATGAAGCATGTGAGCACATGATTTTTTCCCTATATGAGAATTACTCCCAAAAATTCAAAATAAAATAAATTTTCTTTGTGTGCAATTTTGAAAATTTTCGTGGCATTTTTGGTTAATTATTTGTGTTTGTCTATACATGTTTTTTTAACTAATGAAAAATATAAAAAAATTTGATTCATTTGCATTTAGGATTTAATTTTACAGTTATAGATTAATTAAAGAACATTTGGTTTTTACAAGCATGAAAATCATAAAAATATGCAATTGGTATTTTTATTATATGTGATAAATATTAATAAAAGGTAATTATTCATTTTTTATAGGTTAATTTTGGTTTTATAGTTTGACTTAGAAATTTTGGTTAATAATTTAGGAAGAAACTAAAAGAGAAAGGAGCTCAATGGAAAATAAAGAACAAAAACGCACTGGGCCAGTCCAATTGAGGAAAGAACCAGTCCCAATTGACGCATCACCCGCCCCAAGTGATCAGGTCTCTTAAGACGTCCAAACAACGTCTTTTGGTTAACATCCCTAATCCTAGTCGCTGATCTTGAATGATCTAACGGCCAGGATCAATTCTTCCCCCAGTCTATAAACCATTATCCCACCCCACCACCGTTAGACCCCCCCCCCCTCTATCCCTCTTTGTCACTGAAGAATAGAGACCAAACAAACCCCAACCAAGACCTAACCTCCCCCGAACATCTTCGCTTGAAACCCGGCGGTAACGATGCCGCCGGCCACCCAAATAACACCTCTAAACCATCTAACTACCCTCTGCGCGAATACATGCTCTGTTAACCTCAAATCATCCTATAACTTCTCGAATTATTGATCAAAGACCAGCCCTAAAAATCTAGTTCGTTCGTTTGACCCCAAACTTACACCCAATAATCCACTTGGCCTCCTCGTCTTTAATCCCTAACCAATTTGGTTCAAATCTGAGATAAACTCGCCAAATGGTAAATGTAGGGTTCAACGGTTCTAGGTTGTTTCGAAATTGTGAAGGTCAAATTGGTTTCTAGTTAGTATTATAAGCTTGTTTTTAACAAAACAGGTGTATAATACTAAGTGGAAATTAATTTCGAAGAATATGTTGATTGCAATCTGAAAATCAGTATGTTTTCTTAAACTTCTTATTTTCTTTTTCTATATGTTTGCTTGTCTGTTTTTCGTTGTATGTTTGTTTGAAATAATTCTGTTGCAATCTTCATTTCTGATTAAGTAGTTCTTCCCCCTACTTCGGACCACTTTTTGTCCAGTTTTCTCCTGATTGATCAACATATGTTATAAAATGTTTAGTCAATTCAATTAGTTTCATCAGTTAGTCTATTTCTGGTAGGTAATTCATGTTTGTGCTAAAATGTTAGTTCGGTTTAACTCTGAATTCTTTTTTCTTCTGGATTGGTTGAGTAAATCAAAGTAGTCAATGCCAGTAAGTTTTGTACAAAACTGTAGGTATTCCTTTAATTGCTCGATTTACTATTAGTTCAAATTGTGTCGTCTGTGATTTTCTATCATTTTACTTATGAATTCACTCTATTTTCGTTCAGTGCATTTACAATATTCAATTATTTTTTCTTTAGGTCTGATTTAGGAATATGATTTGTTTCAAATGTGGATAGTGTTTATCTGTGTCAGACAAGTTTTATTTTCGAAGTTTAGTACAGCTTTGTTCAAATTCATTGGTTTTAGTAGTTCTAAATTGAACTACTGATTAAGGTTGATGAATTGAATCCCAATATTTGGTCTGATTAAATCTGACATTGATCGAGTTATCCTAATGTGGTTGATAGAAAATTAGTTTCATATGTTTAGTAATCAAATAAGTAGGTTTTGAATTGGTTATAGCTGATGATGTACAGTAATGAATCCTAGGGTAAATCACAGTAAGTTCAAGGGTAATTCGGGGGTTAATTTGAAATTGAACCACTAGTAGTTAATAGGCAGGCTGCTAAGGAGCTTAATTGAGACACGTGTTAGTGGATTTGAAAATATAAGGGAATATTCTAAGTGGGATTGAATAGTTAATAGACAACTATTAGTGGGAGACCACTTTTTGTTTTTGAAGGACCAATTTAAGAATGATTAACTATCCACTAAGACCTAAAATCCGGAAAAGAAAAGGCAATTGAGAACTTAGAGAGTGGAATAAAAGGGGGACATTTTCTTTGAGAAGGGGGATCTTAAGCTTGAGATTTTGAAAAAAAGAGGGAGATTTGAACTGGGACTAAGATTTTAGAGTAAAAACAGTCTAGAGAATTCTGAAATATTGAGAGCAATAGGGATAGAACACATTCGGACTTAAACGGAGAATAAGAGATAGAGTCTGAGAGTAAAAAAACTGACTGGATTTTTAATACTTAAAAGTTCAGTCTTTCAGAGTTAAAGAACAGATATTCAGAAAGTACTGTTCTATTGCCTCTTTTGTTTCTCGTTCACCCTGTTTCTGCCTGCGATTGCATTTGGTATTGCTGGAGGTTTCAAGTGGTTTTTCCTGGGTTGTTATTTGGTTACTTGCCACTGTTTCATTGGGTTTTGCTGGATTTCTGCTTTTTTTTTTAAATCTGTTGCTGGGTGTTGCTGTTGTTGTATGCTAGTGTTGTGGTGACTTTCATCTTCCTCTTCATTTGTTTTCGATACCAGGTACACGACTGCAACACTGTGTAAGCTGAAAAATGTGGAAGCATGAATGCGTATGAAATTGAAGTTGGAAGCTGAAATACTACAGTTATGCATATAACATACTAAAGTTTGGACTGTTTTCAGTTTGATTTGTATTAATTGAAGTTATAGTTATAATCAATTAGGTGTCATTTACAGCTGTAGTTAGTTTAATTTGTATGATAACATTTTTTACTTTGAAGTTAAAAGTCAAAAATAGTTTAAGCATGTTGTTAGATTGAAATCAGTAAGTCTGTGCTTCCTTCGTAAAAAATGCATTAGTTATTATCAGTAGAGTAGGTCTCAATTGTCAAAAAATAAATATGCTGTTGAGTTCATCACTTATCTTCCTTACTTGAACAATTATTCCAGATCTGACATGTATGCCAATTTGAAGTAGTATTTCAAGTTAGTAGGAGAGTGTTAATGAAAAGAAAAAAGTTAACGCCTATTGAATCTCTCCATTGAACTGTTTAGTTCAAATACTTAGAGAATGGTTAATTTGTTTTAACATTTTGTCAATCTCGTACATTGTTTATGATTCCAACTTTAGTAATACTAGCTTATAGAATAAGGCACAAAATGCGATCTCGAGTACAATTTCCGTTCGTACTAATCTAATAACTAATAAGAGACCCAAACTTTTCAAGCATGTAAATTAATTAGGACTTTTTCTTTCATTTTTAGAGACAAACTTAATATAAAAAATGGAGTCACTTTAGGATTGCCCTTTTAAAATAAACGAGATGAGCCTTGCCAAATAAAACGCACAAATTGCGGGACCCTCAATAGATGTTAATGATTACTTAGATTTCGGGACGGACCGTTTAGTAAATTCCACGTCCCTCCCCAATTAATAATGTGTTAGTCGCTTTAGGCGCGTGTTTAATAACTTTTCCTCCTTAAATTCGGGTGTGCAATTCAGGCAACCCAAATCAAAATCCCAAAATGTAGAATCAAATGTGTTGATGATTGCGGGTGCATTTCATGTGACGCGGTCTAAAGACATGTTTCAAACGATGTTCAACTTTTTTTAATAATTTGAATAAAAGCGGTGAATGGTTGAAGTTGGCACGTAACTTACAATATGTTTTAAAATCAGATAAATAAGCCGAACATGACAGTCGAACAACTGTGCTACAACTACGGAACTCAGGAATTCCTAAAGCTTTCTCCCGGGTTAACAGAATTCCTTACTCGGATTTCTGGTACGCAGACTGTTAACAGAGTCATTCTTTTGCTCGATTCGAGATTAAACCGGTGACTTGGGACACCATAAATCTAACAAGTGGCGACTATGAATTCTAATAATAAATCTCGTTTTGATTGTCCTTGAATTGGAAAAACTCCCTTTGTGCCCCTGCGGGGGCAGATAAAAAGGAGGTGTGACAGCTCTGGCGACTATGCTGGGGATCAAACCCACAATCTCTGGTTCAGGGTTCAGAACTCGATCTTAGATAAATTGTTATGTTTGGCTTTATCTTCTTTTGTTACATTATTTGTGCTTACTGTGCTAATTGAATTTGATATTGTTGAACTGTATTATAAATTGTCCTCTCTCGCACCTCTCTGAGTTTCCTGATAGGTATTTATGTTGTTTTTGCATACCAACATCACAAAACTTCTGTCTTGAGATAAAGTCGGTTAGCCTACCAGCTTCTGGTGAAGGATTTAGTCACACATGATTAGGAGGGAGAGTAATTAGCTAGCCGGTGTTGTTCTACTACTGGTAATGTTTGATGCTCCTCGGCTCGGGTTGTCCACCCGGGTAAGCCAGGTCTAGTTACCATCTCCTTTAGGATTTAAAACCTTAGAAGAACAAGCCATCACCAATGAATACCCCTAGTAAGAACATTAACTTGCATCATCTACATTTGACTTAGGGGACCCAACGTTGGGTTGGGTTCGTCTAGGACAAGCAACATGAAGTGTAAAGATCATCCTGCTGCATTCTGTTTGTTTCATGCATTTATTTGCTTCAAACTTGCATGTTGATTGGCATATGAAAATTGGAAACACTGGAAAATCGTAAAAAAGAGAAAAATTGCAGTGTAGGGAGTTAACTACTTATTTTAAGAAAAAAACCAATGCCCAAGTAGTGTTGAAACTCTGCCAAAATTTTGAGAAAATGAAAAAAGAAAGAAAAATGTATTTAGTCTAATTTATTTGGAAAAAACAAAAGAAAAAGAGTCTCGGTTTTAGTTATTTTCTTCAATCGAACTACGCTGGTTTAATTCTCACCAGATATGAGATACATAGGCAACCTTCATCGGGTCCAACCCCTCCTTTTGCAAAAATAGCCCAAAAAAATGTGTCAAATTTTTAATTTTTTTCATAAATAAGTCAAGTGATGCCGCTTTTGCCAAATGTAGTCGAATGTTCCCAAAAGGGACGCCGAAAGGCTGACTTTTCAGAAACGGCCGCCTTTGGTCATCTTTTAGATTTTTTTAGCTTTTTGGTCGATTGACCTGCACAGCCTTAAAATCTTCGTCCCCGAGGCGCTGAAATGTCGTGTTTGCAATATCGGATTATTATTTTTAATTTGAAAAACAAAAATGTCAAAATTTTAATTTTTGTCATAAATAAGTCGGGTGATGCAGCTTTTGTCAAATATAGCCGAATGTTCCCGAAAGGGACGCAAGAAGGCTAATTTTGCATAAACGGCTACCTTTGGTCATTTTTTAGATTTTCAGTCGATTGACTCACATAGCCTTGCAATCTTCTTCCCCGAGGTGCTGAAAGGCCGTGTTTGAAAATATCACGTTTTCTATTTTTGAGAAATAAGAAAAGAGTGATAAATAAGTCGGTGATGCTGTTTTTGCCGTAAATAGCCAAATGTTCCCGAAAGGGATGCAGGAAGGCTGAGTTTGCATTAACAAATTTTAGGATTTTGGTCGGTTAGCTAACGTAGCCTTAAAATATTCATGCCCGAAGTGCTGAAAGGCCGTGTTTGCAAAACCCGATCTTTTATTTTAATTTGAAAAAAAATAAGAAAAAGAGTGAGGGGTTAGGTTTTTAGTCAAAATAAACCATTCCAGTCTTAAACCGTTCTTGCCGAGGTATCCTTAGAGTATCTTTCAGTTGTCAAAAGGTTACTTTTCGTAATAGAAAGAACAAGTTTGTAAAATAATCCTCCCCGGCCTCAAAATTTAGGCGAAATTGTGAAGGGTGCGCGTTTGCAAAAATAGTCATTTGGTCGAAATTGACAAATAGGGAAAGAAATTTGTCTATTTGTTTTTGAGTTTGTAATTCTTTGATTAGAGTATGCGGGTTTTTTGGATTTCGATTCCGTATGTTGTCTTTTCTTCAAATTTTGTTAGTTTCGTCAGTTTTTAAACCATTGTAATAAAAGTTGGTTTTATTATGAAAATTGAAAATTTCAAAAAATATTTTATTGTTGTTTACCTTTTATTGGTCTGAACTACGCAAGGTATGATTCATGCGGGGCCATGATACGTAGGCAATCTCCATAAGATTCGACCATAACAAAAAAATATGAAAAAATGAAAAAAATCGAAAAAGGGAAAAGAAAAACAAAAGTGAAAAATGTTTATAAGGATAGTCCATTCTGACATGTTTTGAATTGTGAAGAAAGTTGAGGTGGTCGGTTTGTGACATCGAGATTGTTACAAGTGCTCAAGAGACTCAGGGTCAGAGGGTTCAACTAGAGTCTATTGTGGTTGAGGAAAATAAAATACTAAAACAACAAATGACAAAATGCATCAAGCATAGGCCAATGGACAAGGATGATCCAGGAAAAACTTGATTGTGATCCAAGACAGTGACATCTATAATCTTACGCTGAATCGTTTATATACACATGAGGATGCACACTTTGTAGGGATGATGCCCGGCGACACAATGTATGAAAATACTCTTGGGAACTTGCCGATTGAAATTAGAGAAAGCTATGGTAATTCTGATAAGAAAATTTGTGGATAAATGTCAGGAAAAATCATTCCCTTCTCACTTAGAAAGAAAACTTTAGCTTGTTTTGTTGTTATTTATATTGTCCGGCTTCTATTAGGTAGTAATCCGTATATTGTCTTGTGTCAACTTATCCTTCCATTTTTGTCTAAGTTTGTTTCAAGGTTGTACACTCGTATTGTTTTTCTTGTTTTCTTGTTCGTCCATTTCACTGTTAGTCTAGTGCAAATTCCGGTCTTTAATTATTTCTGGTTTTGTTTAGTTCTTTTATCCTTTTGTTGTGTCTTTTGTTCAAACGCAGATTCTAGTGACATAAAATATGCACACAGTTTGGGACTAATCTTAAAAGTTAATCACAAAACAATTGGGAGATGATTGGGACGTTCAAAGGAAATAAGAATGGTTTGAGATTATTTGAGGCCCGATCCATGTGAAATTGGGAAAAGTAAAACATAAAGAAAACCGTTAAAGGAAAGAATTGCCAAATTGACATGAGGGTCGTTTATGATAATGTGAGTGAGATTCTTGCCCAACGGTGCTTTAAAGGTGACAAATGAAAAGGCGAATGTGCGGAAATGGCACAATCAGAAGATAAGGCGAATGTTAATTGTGCTATTTTATACTCGGCATGCTTTGAAGATTGGAATGACGAAGGCATTTTATTCTTCTATCCAAACACTTTATCCTTCGTTAACCCTTTGAGACTTATTCGTTTTCTCTCATACCCCTCTTTCAGAATCAGCAGCAAAGGTTAAAAACAAAAACGTGGAAGAAAAAGAATAAAAGAAAAAGGAGAAAGCAACAAAAAAAAGAGATAAATAAAAGGAAAAAATAATAATAAGAGAAAACTAGAACAAATAGGAATTGGCAACTACGTTTGACCTGATTCCTCAAAGAGGATACGTAGGCGCTTCACGGCTCGGTCATAGTGTATCAAAAATTAAAAACTCCCCAAGCAAGAAACTGGTGCAAAAGTTGTGTTTGTTGTAAATAAATCTAGTTCTGAAGGTTGCAATTTTGAACCCAAATTGATGTATTTTTGAGCCTTTAAGTACCCTTTCATTCAAGCCTATTCAAAATCCAACCTTACGGTCCAAAGAAAGACTTTCTGAGTCTTCAAATGATGCCAAGTCAGACAAATGAAGGAGTCTTATCGGTTAACTTAACACTCTAATCCCCAGCAGAAAAAGAAACACGAGAGTGTCTTAGTGGTAACACCCCAATCCGTAGCAAAAAATAAATACAAATGAGAGAGTCTTATTGTTGAAAACCTTCACGGGCACCTTGAGGCGACTGTAAGTTGACAAAATAGCCAAAATGAGAGAGGCGTGATAGTGAAAAGCTTCGGGCACTACAAGTCAAATAAGGGCGAGAATCAGATGGGGAATCACCAAACAAAAATCTTGAAAGACAATTAACGAAGGAGGATGGGCCACATGCAAATGTCATGACCATTACATTTGGTATCCGTGTTTGATAGGTTTTTATTTTATAGTTTTCTTGTTATAGAGTCATCTCTTTCCTTTGTCATTTGTTCTAATCCTTTTATCTTTCTCCTTTCATCGAAAAATTCCCCGTAGAGTGTGTTTGGTCAGAACAAGTGAGAAATGACTTTAATATTTGCCTCCGGCTTTCCTATTATGCAAGACGAGATTTGACTAGTACATCCAAGTGGTATAAGTCGGGAAGGAACAAGCGCAAAGCTAGTGTCAAGAAGGATATCCCCAGCAAGATGAGATTGACAAAAGGATGGACCAGTGTCAAGAAGGATATCCCCCGCAGAAATCAAACGTTATAGACCTCAAGGCCAAATCCAGTGGACAAATCAATGAAGAACAACGCGGAGAGCGATGGACATAATTGGGAGACTCATATGAGACTCAAAAGTCGGGGAAATACCAGTTCCTGAGCTATGCCACAAAAAAAAGAGGGATTTCCCCTGTAGGAAAGATACATGGTAAGATGGAAAACAACAGTGAGAATTTTGAGAATAAGGAATCGACAAAAAGGCCGGAAGTTATCAGCCAAGTTTCAAGATGGCCGGACGACACAAAGCACGGCAAGTCGTACTAAGACCAGCAGGAATATAATCACCAGCAAGTTTTTATAATGTAATGGAATGCAGAGTAGGGAAGGAGAAAGGAGAAATATCCCTAGGAGGAGTGTCACAACCAACCACCCCACTTTAAGCGAACCAAACTTTTCTTTGATTTGAAATAGGTGTAGAAAATGTCATTAATGGCGAAAAGGCATGACACATGGAAGATTATCAAACTGGGGAAAAAACTTTTATTTACACATTCAAAATTTTCTGGAAGACAAGTCTCAAGGGAAGTGGTATTTGAACCAGTGTTATCCCCAACATAACAAGTTTTAATGAGGGAAGTTATATCCCCAGCAGAGAGAACAAAGGGATGAAACATGTGTTAAGAAAAAGCATAAGGCCAGTGTCAACCCCAGCAATTTTTGGAAGAGTGAAACACCAGTTTTGAAGGAATGAAAATCCCCAGCAGTGTTATTCTCAACAGCGTTATCCCTAGCTGATAACATTTTCATCTCCAGCACTGTGAAGAGAAAATAAAAGTTATGAAGGAAGTAGTTTTGAAAAAGAGAAAAAGAAGAAGGGGAAGAAAGGAGATTCCCCCAGCAATATTATCCCCGGTAGGTAAATAAAAAATTTCCCTGCAGTGTTATCCCCTGCAGTTTCGAGGGAAGACAACACGAGTTTTGAGGGAAGTAGCCTTTGAATAAGGAAGATAACATAAGTTAAAAGAAAAAAACAAAAAAGAGAAAAAGGACGAAAAAGAAAATGTAAAAGAAAGGAGAGCCACAAAAGGTAAGTTCTCAAATCTTTGCCTTTATTTATCTTGCTATTGCGCATTAAATCACGCCCTGGATTTTCCTCCCAGATAAAAATCTCAGTCAGTTTAAACTTTCACCTAAGATGAAAATATTAGTCTGATGAATTGTTCACCTAAGATAAAGATAAAAATCTTAGTCTGTTGAAACTTTCACCTAAGATAAAAAATCTTAGTCTGGTGAATTTTTCACCTAAGATAAAGATAAAAATCTTAGTCTGTTGAAACTTTCACCTAAGATGAAAATCATAGTCTAATGAATTTTTACCTAAGATAAATATTAAAATCTTAGTCTGTTGAAACTTTCACCTAAGATAAAAAGTCATAGTCTAATGAATTTTTCGCCTAGGATAAAGATAAAAATCTTAGTCTGTTGAAACTTTCACCTAAGATGAAAATCTTAGTCTGATTAATTTTTCACCTATGATAAAGATAAAAATCCTAGTTAGATGTACTTTCTCTTGGGATAATTTGAAAATAAGGGAAGGTAGAATTTGGAAAGAAAGGAAGGCATAATTTTTCTTAAAAAAAAAAGGGAAAGTAGAATTTGGAAAAAAGAAAAAAAAGTCTGAATTAAAAAAAGTCTGAATTTGGCAAAAAATTAAGAAAGTTTGAATTCAAAAAAATGGACCTAGTCTAATGAATTATCTCCTAGAGTCAAAATCTTAGTTTGATGAATCTTTCTCTAAAGATCACATAAATGGACCTCGTTTGAGGAATTATCTCCTAGAGTCAAAATCTAAGTCCGTTGAAACTTTCACCTAAGATAAAAATCATAGTCTGATGAATTATTTACCTAAGATAAAGATAAAATCTTAATTTGTTGAAACTTTCACCTAAGATGAAAATCTTAGTGTGATGAATTTTTCACCTAAGATAAAGGTAAAATCTTAGTCCGTTGGAACTTTCACCTGAGATGAAAATCTTAGTTTGATTAATTTTTCACCTAAGATGGTAATCATTTCAGTCTTTACATTTCCAGTTTGAAGTCGAGAGCCCACCCGTAGAACGGGGGCATTACCTTTTTAATGTGTTCAAGTCGGGAGCACCCCTCCCCCCGTAGAACGGAGGCGTTACATTTCAAGTTCTGAAGTTGGGAGCCCGCCCATATAATAGAGGAATACATTGAAGTTTGAAGTCAGAGAGCGAAGGATTGCAACAAAAATATCCAGCCTAAATTCAAGTTCAGAAGTCAAAAGAAGGAAGTTCAAGCTTCGAAGGAAAAATTATTCAAAGCTCACAAGAAGAAACTAAGCAGTTCGAGTTCGGCAAATCAAGAGAAGACTACAAGAGCAAGTCTTGAAGATATAGATAAGATTTTGTAATTCATAGGCTATAGTTTGGTCTAGCATCTTGTTTTCTTTTAGAATGGTGTAATAAGGAGGTCAGTAAGCAGTAGCAGCAGCAGCAGCAGTAACAGTATAACCCCAGAGTCATGGTAGTCCCAGCTACCAAAACCTCCTGAACTACATTGATATGATTCCCCTTTAGCCAGGGATATATATGAAACCTTTGAAGCAAAGGTTCGGTCAACTCTTTCAAAAAATGCTTCAGCCGGAGTATTCAAAAGGTCAAAAATCGCTCGTATCCGCTCACTTTATCTTTGCACAAAAACTCTTCATATTTTTGGAGAAAGAGGGGCAGCTGTGAGCACGTGATATTTTCCCTATATAAGAATTACTCCCAAAAATCCAAAATAAAACAATTTTTCTTTGTGTGTAATTTTGAGAATTTTCGTGGCATTTTTTGATTAATTATTTGTGTTTTTCTATGCATGTTTATTTTGTTTTTACAAATGAAAAACAAAAAAAAATATGTTGTATTTGCATTTAGTATTTAATTTTACAGTTAGGGATCAATTAAACAACATTTGGTTTTTACATGAATGAAAATCACAAAAAATATGCAATTTTTTACATTTTTTAGCATTTAATGCCCAATTGAGTGATTTTGTTTTAATTGGTATTTTAATTATATGTGATTAATATTATTATAGGGTAATTAGTCATTTTTATAGGTTAATTTTTGTTTTATAGTTTAACTTAGAAATTTTGGTTAATAATTTAGGAAGGAACAAAAAGAGAAAGGAGCTAAATGGAAAATAAAGAAGAAAATCACAGTGGGCCAGTCTAATTGTCGAAAGAACCAAGCCCAATTGACGCCTCACCCGGCCCAAGTGATCCGGTCTCTCAAGACGTCCAAACAATGTCGTTTTGTTAACATCCCTAATCCTAGCCGTTGATCCCCCAGTACATAAGCCAATATCCCACCCCACCCCTGTTAGATCCCCTCTGTCCCTTTTTGTCTCTGAAGAATAGAGGTCAAACAAACCCCCACCAAGCCGTAGCTGCCCCCGAACATCTTCGTCTGAAACTCGGCGGCAACTACACCGCCGGCCACCGAAATAACACCCCTAATCCCTCTAACCACCCTCCCTATTAATACGTGCTCCATTAACCTCGAATCATCCTATTACTGCTCGAATCTTCGATCAAAGACCAACCCCAAAAAGCTAGTTGGTCCATTTGACCTCAAACGTACACGTATAGTCCCCTTGGCCTCCTCTTCTATAATCCCTAACCAATTTTGTTCAAATCCGAGTTAAACTCCTCGAATGGTAAATCTAGGGTTCAGCGGTTCTAGCCTGTTTCGAAATTGTCAAGGTCAAATTGGTTTCTAGTTAGTTTATAAGCTTGTTTTTGACAAAATAGGCCTATAATACTAACTGGAAATCAATTTCGAAGAATATGTTGATTGGAATCCGAAAATCAGTAAGTTTTCTTACTCTTCTTCTTTTCTTTTTCTATATGTTTTCTTGTCTATGTTTCGTTGTGTGTTTGTTTGAATTAATTCTGTTGTATCGTCATTTTTGATTGACTAGTTCTTCCCCCTCCTTCGGACCATTTGTTTTGTCTAATTTTCTCCTGATTGATCAACATATGTTATAAACAGTCAAGTCGATTCAATAAGTTTCATCAATTAGTCCATTTCTGGTAGCTAATTCATGTTTGTGCTAAAATGTTAGTTCGGTTTAACTCTCAAATTCCTTTTTCTTCTAGATTGGTTGAGTAAATCAAAGTAGTCAATGCCCGTAAGTTTTGTGTAAAATTGTAGGTATTCCTGTAGTTGCTCACTTTACTATTAGTTCAAAGTTTGTCGTCTGTGATTGTATATTATTTTACTTATGAATTCAGTCTATTTTCGTTCAGTGCATTTACTGTATTCAATTACTTTTTTTTTAGGTCTGATTTAGGAATATGATTTGTTTCAAATGTGGATAGTGTTTATCTGTGTCAGACAGGTTTGATTTTAGAAGTTCAGTACAGCTTTGTTCTAATTCATTGGTATTAGTAGTTCTAAATTGAACTGTTGATTAAGGTTGATGAATTGAATCCCAATATTTGGTCTGACTGAATCTGACATTGCTCGAGTTATCCTAATATGGTTGATACGAAATTAGTTTCATATGTTTAGTAATCAAATTAGTAGGTTTTGAATTGGTTATAGCTGATGATGTACAGTAAGGAATCCTAGGGTAAATCACAATAATTTCAGGGGTAATTCAAGGGTTAATTTGAAATTGAACCACTAGTAATTAATAGGGTGGCTGCTAAGGAGCTTAATTGAGACAATTTTTAGTGCATTTGAAAATCTAAGGGACAATTCTAAATGGTATTGAATAGTTAATAGACAACTATTAGTGGAAAACTACTTTTTATTTTGAAAGGACCAATTTAAGAATGATTAACTATCCACTAAGGCCTAAAAATCCGGAAAAGAAAAGGTAATTGAAAACTTAGAGAGTGGAATAAAAGGGGGACATTTCTTTGAGAATGGGGATCTTAAGCTTGAGATTCTGAAAAAAGGAGGGAGATAGGCATTGGGAGGGGACTTGAACTGGGAGTAAGAGTTTAAAGTAAAAACAGTCTAGAGCGCTCTGAAATATTAAGAGCAATAGGGATAGAACACATTCGGACTTGAACGAAGAATAAGAAAGAGAGAGTTTGAGAGTAAAAAAACAGGGTGGAGTTTTAACACTTAAAAGTTCAGTCTTTGAGAGTTAAAGAACAGATAATCAGAAAGTACGGTTCCATTGCCTCTTTTGTTTCTAGTTCACCCTGTTTCTGCCTGTGATTGTATTTTGTATTGCTGGGGGTTTCAAGTGGTTTTTCCTGGTTTTTTATTTGGTTACATGCTACTGTTTCATTGGGTATTTCTAGAAAAAAACTTGGTTTTTAAATCTGTTGCTGGGTGTTGTTGTTGTATGTTACTGCTGCGCTAATTTTCATCTTCCACTTCATTTGCTTCCAATACCTTGTACATGACTGTAACGTTGTGTAAGCTAAAAATTGTGGAAGCATGAATGCATGTAAAATTGAAGTTGGAAGTTTGATTAGATTTTTCCTAGTTTACTAGTTGTATTTAGAACATTTCATGTACTAGGTATAATGAATTATTAGGTGGCATTTACAGCTGTAGTTAGTTTTGTTTGTATGATAATATTTTTCTCTTTGAAGTTAAAAGTCAGAAACAGTTTAAGTATGTTGTTAGATTGAAATCAGTAAGTCTGTGCTTCCTTAGTAAAAAATGCAATAGTTAATATCAGTAGAGTAGGTTTCAATTGTCAAAAAATAAATATGCCTTTGAGTTCATCATCTAGGTTCGTTACTTGAACAATTATTCCAGATCTGCCATGTATGCGAATTTGAAGTAGTATTTCAAGTTAGTAGGAGAGTGTTTATGAAAAACAAAAAGTTAACATCTATTGAATTTGTCCATTGAACTGTTCAGTTCAAATAGTTAGAGAATGGTTAATTTGTTTTAACGTTTTGTCAATCTCGTACGTTGTTCATGATTCCAACTTTAGTAATATTTGCTTTTAGAATAAGGCACGAAATGCGAGCTCGAGTACAGTTTCCATTTGCATTGATCTAATAACTAATAAAAGGCCCAAACTTTTCAAGCATGTAAATTAATTATGACTTTTCCATTCATTTTTAGAGACAAACTTAATAGAAAAAATTGATTCATTTTAGGATTGTCCTTTTAAAATAAACGAGATGAGCCTTTCCAAATAAAACGCACAAATTGAGGGCCCCTCAATAGATGTTAATGATTACTTAGATTTTGGTATGGAACGCTTAGTGAATTCCACGGCCCTCCCCAAATAATAACGTGTTAGTACCATTAGGAGGGTGTTTAATAACTTTACCTCCTTAAATTCGGGTGTGCGTTTAAGGCAACCCAAATCCAAATCCCAAAACGTCGAATCAAATGTATTCAGGATTGTGGGTGAATTTCATATGATGTGGTCTAAAGACATGTTTCAAACGACGTTCAACTTTTTTTAATAATTTGAATAAAAGTTATTAATGGTTGAAGTTGGCACGTAAGCTACAATATGTTTTAATATCAGATAAATAAGTCGAACATGACAGTTGACCGACCGTGCTAGAACCACGGAACTCAGGAATGCCAAACACCATCTCCCGGATTAACAGAATTCCTTACTCGAATTTTTGGTACACAGACTGTTAAACAGAGTCATTCTTTTCCTCGATTCGAGATTAAACCGGTTACTTGGGACACCATAAATCTCTCAAGTGGTGACTCTGAATTCAAATAACAAATTCCGTTTCGATTATCCTTGAACTGGAAAAACTCCCTTCGCGCCCCAGCAAGCGCGGATAAAAAGTAGGTGTGACACCTCTTGCGACTCTGTTGGGGATCGACCCAGAATCTCTTGTTCAGTGTTCAAAACTCGATCTTAGAGAAATTTTTATGTTTGGATTTATCTGATTTTATTACATTATTTGTGCTTACAGTCCTAATTAATTGTGTTAACCGCTTTGATATGGTTGAACTGTATTACAAATTGTCCTCTCTCGCACCTCTCTGAGTTTCCTGATAGGTAGTTATGTTGTGTTTTCCTACCAGCATCACAAAACTTCTGTCTTGAGATAAAGTCGGTTATCCTAACAGCTTCTGGTGAAGGATTTAGTCACACATGATTAGGAGGGAGAGTCGTCAGCTAGCAAGTGTTGTTCTACTATTGGTAACGCTTGACACTCCTCGGCTCGGGTTGTCCTCCTGGGTAAGCCGGGTCTAGTTACTGTCTCCTTTAGGATTTAAAAACTTGGAAGAACAAGCCATCAGCAATGAATACCCCTAGTAGGAACGTTTATTTTCATCATGTACATTTGACTTAGGGGACCCAATGCTGGGGTTGGGTCTGTCTAGGACAAGCGACCTGAAGTGAAAAGACCATCCTGTTGCATTCTGTTTGTTTCATGCATTTATTTGCTTCAAACTTGCATGCTGACCTGCTTCTGAAAATTGGAAATACTGGAAAATCATAAAAAAGAGAAAAATAGTAGTGTCGAGAGATAACTACTTATTTTTAGAAAAAACCAATGCCCAAGTAGTGTCGAAACTCTGCCGAAATTTTGAAAAAATAAAAAATGAAAGAAAAATGTTTTTAGTCTAATTTTTTTGGAAAAAAAATAACAGAAAAAGAGTCTCATGTTTAGTTATTTTCTTCGAAAGAACTACGCTGGTTTGATTCTCACCGGATGTGAGATACTTAGGCAACCCTCATCGGGTCCAACCTCCTCTTTTGTAAAACAACCCAAAAAAATGTGTCAAAATTTTAATTTTTTTCATAAATAAGTCGGGTGATGCCGCTTTTGTCAAATATAGTCGAATGTTCCTGAAAAGGAAGCCGAAAGGCTGACTTTTCATATACGGCCACCTTTGGTCATGTTTTAGATATTTGGTTGATTGACCCACACAGCCTTAAAATCTTCATCCCCGAGGCGCTGAAAGGTCGTGTTTGCAATATCGGATTTTTATTTTTAATTTGAAAAACAAAAATGTCAAAATTTAAATTTTTGTCATAAATAAGTCAGGTGATTCAGCTTTTGTCAAATATAGACGAATGTTCCCGAAAGGGATGCCAGAAGGCTAACTTTGCATAAACCGCCACCTTTGGTCATTTTTAGATTTTCAGTCGATTGACCCACACAGCCTTAGAATCTTCGTCCCTGAGGCACTGAAAGGTCGCGTTTGCAAATATCTGGTTTTCTATTTTCAAAAAACATGAAAAGAGTCATAAATAAGTCGGTGATGTTCTTTTTGCCGTAAATAGCTGAATGTTCCCGAAAGGGACGCTGGAAGGCTGACTTCGCATTAACAACCATCTTTAATTATTGTTTTAGGATTTGGTTGCTTAGCTAACGCAGCCTAAAAATCTTTGTGCCCGAGGTGCTGAAAGGTCGTGTTTGAAAAACCCGATATTTTATTTTAATTTGAAAAAAATAAGAAAAAGAGTCTATGGTCAAATGAATACCGTTTACGTTTTTAGTCAAAATAAGTCATTCCAGCTTCGGCAGTGTCTTAAATCGTTCTTGCCGAGGTAGCCTTAGAATATCTTTTAGTTTTCGAAAGGCTATTTTCGTAAGAAAACATATAATTTTGTAAAATAATCCTTCCCGGCCTCAAAATTTAGGTGAAATTGTGAATGGGCCACGTTTGCAAAAGCACTCATTTGGTCGAAATTGGAAAATAGGGAAAGGAATCTGTCTATTTATTTTTGACTTTTGTAATTCTTTTATTAGAGTATGCGGGTTGTTTGATTTTCGAGTCCGTATGTTGCCTTTTCGTCAAATTTCGTTAGTTTCGTCAGTTTTGAAATCATTGTGATTAAATTTGGTTTTATATTGGAAATTAAAAATTTCAAAATGTATTTTATTATTGTTTACCGTTTATTGGTCCGAACTACGCAAAGTCTGATTCATGCGGGGTCATGATACGTAGGCAATCTCCATAAGATTAGACCACAACAAAAAAATAAGAAAAAATAAACAAAAATCGAAAAAAATAAGGAATAGCAAAAAATAAAAGTGAAAAATGTTGATAAGGACTGACTGAGTCCATTCTAACATGTTTTGAATTGTGAAGAAAGTTGAGGTGGTCGGTTTGTGGCAAGCAGACAGCAAGATCCAAGGAAAAATGATAATTGACATCAAAGTTGTTACAAGTGCTCAAGAGACTCGGGGTCAGAGGGTCCAACTAGAGTCTACTGTGGTTGAGGAAAATAGAATATTGAAACAACAAATGACAAAATGCGTCAAGCATGGGCCAATGGCCAAGTATGATCCAGGAAAAACTTGATTGTGATCCAAGACAATGACACCTAGAATCTCACATTGAATCTCTTACATGCACATGAGGATGTACACTTTGTGGGGATGATGCCCGGCGATACGATGTATGAAAACCCTCTCGGGAACTCGCCAATTGAAATTGGAGAAAGCTATGGTAATTCTGATAAGGAAATTTGTGGCTAAATGTTAGGAAAAGTCATTTCCTCCTCACTTAGAAAGGAATCTTTAGCTTGTTTTGTTGTCATTTATGTTGTCCGGATTATTTTAGGGTTGTAATCCGGATATTGTCTTGTGTCAAACCCTCTTATCCTTCCATTTTTGTCTGGGTTTGTTTTAGGGTTGTACTATGATTTGCTTTGCTTGTTTTGTTTTTCGATCCGTTTCACCGTTAGTCTAATGAAAATTCTTGTATTTTATTATGTTTGGTTTTGTTTAGTTCTTTTATCCTTTTATTGTGTCTTTGAACCAATGCTGATTCTAGTGACATGAAATGGGCACACGGTTTGGGCCAAATCTTAAAAGTTAATCACAAAACCATTAGGAGGTGATCGGGACGTTCAAAGGAAATAAGAACGGTTTGAGATTATTTGAGGCTCTATCCATATGAAATTGGGGAAAGTAAAACATAAAAAAAACCGTTAAAGGCAAGATTCACCAAATTGACATGAGGGACATTCATGATAATGAGAGAGAGAGAGTGTTTCCCAACGGTGCTTTAAAGATGACAAATAAAAAGGCGAATGTTAATTGTATTGCTTGTACTCGGCATGTTTTGATGATTGGAATGACAAATGCATTTTATTCTCCTATCCAAACACTTTATCCTTTGTTAACCCTTTGAGCCTTATTCGTTTTCTGTCATACCCCTCTTTTGGAATCAGTAGCAAAGGGTAGAAATGAAAACGTGGAAGAAAAAGAAAAAAAAAGAAATGAAAAAGGAGAAATCAACAAAAACAAAAACAAAAGAGATAAATAAAAGGAAAAAAAAATAATAAGTGAAAACTAGAACAACAAGGAATTGGGAACTACGTTTGACCTGATTCCTCAAAGAGGATATGTAGGCGTTTCACGGCTCGCTCATAGTGTAACAAAAATTACAAAATCCCCAAGCAAGAATTTGGTGCAAAAGTTGTGTTTGTTGTAAATAAATCTAGTTCCGAAGGTTGTAATTTTTAACCCAAATTGATGTTTTTTAGCCTTTAAGTACTTTCTTTTCTAGCTTATTCAAAATCCTACATTACGGTCCAAAGAAAGACTTTCTGATGAGTCTTCAAAAGATTCCAAGTCAGACAAAGGAAGGAGTCTTATCGGTGAACTTAACACTCTAATCCCCAGCAAAAAAGAAACATGAGAGAGTCTTAGTGGTAACACCCCAATCCCCAGCTAAAAAGTAATACAAATGAGAGAGTCTTATTGGTGAAATCCTTCACGGGCACCTTGAGGCGACAGTAAGTTGAGAAAATAGCCAAAATGAGAGAGGAGTGATAGTGAAAACCTTCGGGCACTTCAAGTCGAATAAGGGTGAGAATCAAATGGGGAATAACTAAACAAAGTTCTTGAAAGACAATTAACAGCGGAGGATATGCCACATACACATGTCATGACCATTAGATTTTCTATCCGTTTTGGAAAGGATTTTATTTTATTGTTAGAGAGTCATCTCTTTCCTTTGTCTTTTATTCTATTCCTTTTATCTTTCTCCTTTCATCGAAAAATTCCAAGTAGAGTCTGTTTGGTCAGAACAAGTGAGAAATGACTTTAAAATTCACAATCATCTTCCCAATTATACAAGACGAGTACATCCAAGTGGTATAAGTAAGAAAGGAACAAGCACAAAGCTAGTGTCAAGAAAGACATCCCCAGCAAGATGAGATCGACAAAAGGATGGACCAGTGTCAAGAAGGATATCGCCCGCAGAAATCAAAGGTTATAGACCTCAAGGTCAAGTCTAGTGGATAAATTAAGGAAGAACAACGCGGAGAGCAATGGACATAATTGGGAGACTAATATTAGACTCAAAAGTCAGTGAAATTCCCGTTCCTAAGCAATACAACAAAAAGAAGAGGGATATCCCCAGTAGAAAAGATACATGGACAACGGTGAGAAGTTTGTGAATAAGGAATCAACAAAAAGGTCGAATGTTATCAGCCAAGTTTCAAGATGGCCTTACGACACAAAGCAGGGCAATTCATTCTAAGACCAGTAGGAATATCATCCCCAGCAAGTTTTTATAATGTAATGGAACGCAGAGTAGGGAAGGATAAAAGAGAACCATTCCTAGCAGGAGTGTCACAGCCAACCACCCCACTTTAAGCTAACCAAACGTTTCTTTGATTTGAAACAGGTGAAAGAAATGTCATTAACAGCGGAAAGACATGACACGAGGAAGATTATCAAACATAGGCATAAAATTTTCTTTTCATTTTGAAAGTTTTCTATAAGAAAAGTCTCAAGGGAAGTGGTATTTGAACCAGTGTTATCCCCAGCATAACAAGTTTTAATGAGGGAATTTATATCCGCAGTAGACAGAACATATGGATGAAACTTGTGATCAAAATAAGCAAAAGGCCAGTGTCATACCCAGCAATTTTTTGAAGAGTGAAACACCAGTTTTGAAGGAATGAAAATCCCCAGCAGTGTTATCCTCAACATCGTTATCCCCAGATGATAACATTTTTATCTCCAACAGGTGTGGAGAGAAAATAAAAGTTTTGAACGAAGTAGTTTTGAAAAAGACAATAAGAAGAAGGGGACGAAATGAGATTCCCCCAGCAGTATTATCCCAGTAGGTAAATAAATAATTCCTCGGCAATGTTATCCCTAGTAGTTCTGAGGGAAGACAACACAAGTTTTGAGGGAAGTAGCCTTTGAAGATGTGATGACCCGACCTATCGTTTTTTTTATTTCAACCCGTGATCCCCATATTATGCTTCCTTGTGTGTTGATATATGTGCTTGGTGAGTTTGAAGTGTGTTAGGTTGAATTTTGATAGAAATGAGACCAATAGTCTCTTTTAGGAAAGCTTAAGTTGGAAAAGTCAACCAAACGTTGATTTGTGAGTTATAGGGCTAGGAATGGATTTATGATGATTCGATTAGTTTCGGGGGATGATTTTTAACTTGGGTGAGAAAACGGAATTTAATTTGGAGGCCAGGTGTAGAATTAGGCTTGAATTGGCTAAATTGAATTTCGGCGAATTCTGGTTGATAGGTGAGAATTTGATCCGAGGGTCATAATGGAATTGTGAGAGTTGCAGTATCTTCTTTAGCTGAATTTGGATATGTGTGCAAAATTTCAGGTCATTCGAACCTCGTTTGGTTGGTTTCGGCATCGAATGTGATTTTGGCAAAACTCTAAGTGGTCTTAGGCTTTGAATTGAGGAAAATGCTTTTTTTGGTGTTAATGTTAGTGTTTTCAGGGCTCTAGCAAGTTTAAATGAGGTATTTGGTCATATTTATGTTTTTAGTTTGGACCCCGGGGGCCTCGGGGTGATTCCGGATGGTTAAACGAGAATTTTTGGAGTTTGCTTCAGATTTGGGAGTCTGTCTTCTGGTATTTCCGCGTTTGCGGACAATGGACCGCGTAGGTGGTGTCCGATGAAGTGGAAGATGGGCCACAGAAGCGGCCAAGGGTGAATGGCTGGGAACGCATGAGCGGTTTGGAAACCGCGGAAGCGGTCAACGCGGAAGCAGTCAAGGACCACAGAAGTGGCCGATTGGATTTTAAAGTGGACCATAGATGCGGTCAAATTGTCACGTAGGCGGAAGCCGCTTAAGCGGAAGAGTGACCGCAGAAGCGAAAGTCGGCTAGGTATAATGAAATAGTATTTTCGCGATTTTGAAAAGAGAAGGACATTTGGACCACGGACTAAGGTGATTGTGGGCGATTCTTGGAGAGATTTTTGAGGGAATTCATCAGGTAAGAACTCTTGGACCTAGAGTATGTCATTATAGTGTAAAATCATGGATTAAACACAAATAATTCAAGGTATTTAATGTCAAAAAAAAATGGTTAGGGCTTGAAACCCAAGTGAGTTTAAAGTGTTGATTTGAGGGGTCAAATGGACTTTGATTCTTATAAATATGTATGGACTTCTGGTGAGTCGAGGATTCTGAAAATGTAAATTTCCTAATTTTTTGAGAAGTGGGCTCGGGGATCGGGATTTGCCAACTTCGTGTTTTTGGGTGTATTTCGAGTTATTTTGATTGGGTTATGTTCCATTAGCCTATTGTGATGTATTCCTATTGGTTTTTATCAGATTTGGCATCCACGGAGGTTGATTTTTGAGGGAAAGGCGTTGCGAGCTAGTTTGCGGCCGACTTGAGGTGAGTAATGGGTGTACATAATGACTCGAGGGTTTGAAACCCCGGTATATCACATTGTGACTCTGTTATGAGCCTAGACACACACTTCATGGCTAGTGCGGGTCGTATATGTTGGAAATTTGTGACTCAGTCCAATCCGAGGGATATATTGTGTTATGTTGGCGATTGCTTCGCATACTATATTGATGATATTAGGGCTTGATGTCAAGTTTGGGGCCTTGTGCCGACTTGTAGAATCCTTCAGGGATTGCTATATCAGAGTTAGCATGATATTCATATCATTTGAATCCAGTGCAGGGTTTTAGCTCTATTTTTTTACAAACTCAGTCGTATCTCTATGCTTTGAAAACTCAAATGATTCTTAAATGGTAATTCGGGCTGAAGATCATTATCCAACTATTTTCTGGACTATATATTACTTCTTGGAAACTGTGGTAACTATTGGCACCGTGTTTTGACATGGAAACGGTGGTAACTATTGGCACCGAGTTTTGAAATGGAAACGGTGGTAACTATTGGCACCGTATGATATGGCGTTTGGGCTGTAGAATCCCCTCCGGAGTCTGAACCCCCACAGTGAGCGCGGGTACCCAAATGGATCAGGCTGCATGTTCCGTATGTGTTCATGCATTGCATTACATTTCATACATTTATTACTGTTTCTTTATCTGTATATCTCTGAGGCTTGTACTGTATAGAACTTCTAGATAGCTTCATCTTGTGTTATTTCGTGTTTTCTTATCTTTGGGTTTTTATGCATGCTTATTACTCACTGAGTTGGTAGACTCACCCCATACTCCCTGCACCTTGTGTCCAGATCCAGGTGCTCCAGAGATCTAGTGTTGATGTCGTTGCTATCTGAGCTATTAGAGTATTGAGGTAGTTGTCCAGCGTCCGCAGGACCGCTTACTATGTCTCTATTAGTCTGTTCTTTCTTGTTTTTGTCAGACATTGGTATCATTTCTATCCAGTCCTGTATTCAGTATTGTTATAGGCTTTGTACTCGTGACCCCATGGTTTTGGGAGTGTTATTGGCTTATCTGTGTTTTCAACCATATTGCTTAACCCTGGCGGGGAGTTTATATTTTTAAAATTATTGTTACCTTAATTTGTATCTCTTCGGGCTGGGATGCCGTTCTTTGGAAACTATTTGGTTGGGCTTGCCTAGCCTTGTTGTCGGGCGCCATCATGACCGGGTTTGGGGTCGTGACAGAAGAAGAAAGATAACACAAGTTAAAAGAGAAAAAAATAGGACGAAAGAGAAAATGTAAATAAAAGGAGAGCCGCCAAAGGTAAGTTCTCAAATCTTTGCCTTTATTTATCTTGCTATTGTGCATTAAATCACGCCCTGGATTTTCCTCCCAGATAAAAATCTCAGTCTTTTGAAACTTTTTCCTAAGATGAAAATCTTAGTCTGATGAATTTTTCACCTAAGATAAAGATAAAAATCTTAGTCGATTGAAACTTTCACCTAAGATGAAAATATTAGTCTGATGAATTTTTTACCTAAGATAAATATAAAAATCTTTGTCTATTGAAAATTTCACCTAAGATAAAAAATATTAGTCTGATGAATTTTTCTTGTTGAAACTTTCACCTAAGATGAAAATCTTAGTATGATAAATTTTTCACCTAAGATAAAGATAAAAATCTTAGTTTGACTAATTTTTCCTAGGATAATTTGAAAAGAAGGGAAGGTAGAATTTGGAAAGAAAGGAAGGCATATTTTTTATAAAAAAAGGCAAGGCAGAATTTGGAAAAAAGAAAAAACCGCATTAAAAAAAGTTTGATTTGGCAAAAAATTAAGAAAGTCAGAATTCGAAAAAATGGATCTAGTCTGATGAATTATCTCCTAGAGTCAAAATCTTACTTTGATGAATGTTTCTCCTAAGAGCACATAAATGAACCTAGTCTAAGGAGTTATCTCATAAAGTCAAAATATTAGTCCGTTGAAACTTTCAACTAAGATGAAAATCTTAGTCTGATGAATTATTCACCTAAGATAAAGATAAAATCTTAGTCCGTTGGAACTTTCACCTAAGATGAGAATCTTAGTCTGATGCATTTTTCACCTAAGATAGATAAAATCTTAGTCCGTTGGAACTTTCACCTAAGATGAAAATCTTAGTCTGATGAATTTTTCACCTAAGATAAAGATAAAATCATAGTTCGTTGGATCTTTAACCTAGGATGACAATATTAGTCTGATGAATTTTCACCTAAGATGAAAATATTAGTCTGATGAATTTTTCACCTAAGATGTTACTCATTTCAGTCATCACATTTCCAGTTTTGAAGTCAAGAGACCGCCCGTAGAACGGAGGCGTTACCTTTCTAAGTTATTGAAGTCGGCACCCCCCCTGTAGAACGGAGGTGTTACATTTCAAGTTTTGAAGTTGGGAGCCCACCCATATAATAGAGGAATACTTGAAGTTTGAAGTCAGAGAGCGGAGGATTGCAACAAAAATCCCCGGCGTAAATTCAAGTTCATAAGTCAAAAAAGGCAGTTCAAGCTTCGAAGGGAAAATAATTCGAAGCTCAGAAGAAGAAAATAAGTAGTTCGAGTTCGTCAAATCAAGAGAAGACTACAAGAGAAAGTCTTGAAGATCTAGATAAGAATTGGTAATTCGTAGGTTATAGTTTAGTCTAGCTTCTCATTTTCTTTTAGCATGGTGTAATAAGGAGGTCAGTAAGTTGTAGCAGCAGCAGCAGCAGTAATAGTTAAACCCCAGCTTCATGGTAGTCCCAGCTACCAAAACATCCTGAACTACATTGACCTGATTCCCCTTTAGTCAGGGATACATAGGAAACCTTTGAAGCAAAGGTTCGGTCAACTCTTTCAAAAAATGTTTCAGCCGGAGTATTCAAACGGGCAAAATCGCTCGTATCCGCTCACTTTATCCTTGCACGAAAACTCTTCATGTTTTCGGACAAAAGAGGGGCAACTTTGAGCATGTGATTTTTGCCCTATATAAGAATTACTCCCAAAAATACAATAAAACAATTTTCCTTCGTATGCAATTTAGAGAATTTTCGTGGCATTTTTGGTTAATTATTTGTATTTGTCTATGCATGTTTATTTTGTTTTAACTAATGAAAAACATAAAAAGTATGTTTCATTTGCATTTAGGATTTAATTTTGCAGTTAGGGATCAATTAAACAACATTTGGTTTTTACAAGAATGAAAATCACAAAAATATGCAATTTTTTAATATTTTTTAGCATTTAATGCCCAATTGAGTGATTTTGTTTTATTTGGTATTTTAATTATACGTGATAAATATTATTAGAAGGTAATTAGTCATATTTATAGGTTAATTTTGGTGTTATAGTTTAACTTAGAAATTTTGGTTAATAATTTAGGAAGAAACTAAAAGAGAAAGGAGCTAAATGGAAAATAAAGAGCAAAATCGCGCTGGGCCGGTCTAATTGAGGAAAGACCAGGCCCAATTGACGCCTTACCTAGCCCATGTGATCAGGTCGCTCAAGACGTCCAAACATGTTGTTTTGTTAACATCCCTAATCCTAGTCGTTGATCTTGAATGATCTAACGGCCACGATCAGTTCTCCCCCCAGTATATATGCCAATATCCCACCCCACCCCGTCACACCCCCACCCCTTCTCCCTCTTCGTCTCTGATGAACAGAGAAGAAAACGAACCCCCACCAAGCCCTAGCCGCCCCTAAACACCTTCGCCTGAAACCCGGCGACAACGATGTCGCCGGCCACCCAAATAACACCCCTAAACACTCTAACCACCCTCTCCGCAAATATGTGCTCCGTTAAACTCGAATCATCCTATAACTACTCGAATCTTTGATCAAAGACCAGCCACAAATCCTATTTGGTCTGTTTGACCCCAAACTTACACTTTCCTTTTTCACCACTTCATGCATTGCAGGATTCAATCTCCTATGGGGTTTGATTATTGGCTTTTAGCTATCTTTCATGAGGATTCTATGCGTACAAATTGTTGGAATAATCCCTTTGATATCCTCTACAATACACCCTAAAGCTCCTTTGTGTGCTTTTAAGACATGAATTAGTCTCTCTTCTTGTTCTGCAGTCAAGGAAGATGAAATAATTACATGAAATAATTCTTGCTCAAGATAAACATATTTTAAATGAGAAGGAAGAACTTTGAGTTCAATTTTTTGTTGAACTTCTTTTGATTGCATCTCCTTATCCTCGGAATCTTTTTCCAGTTTTTGAGCTTCTCTCCTAATTGTGGGATCATCATCTTGTGCGGTGCCTGATTTGGTCAAACATCTTTCCATTGAGTCTGAAAGTAATTGATTATCATTTAATTCATCTGCAAGATCACTAATCATGTTAATAGAAAAGCATGTAGATGATGCCTCATATCCTGAAAATCTTCGTACCTTTTGCATATAAAAAATGACACTTTCTTCATCAACTCTCAAGATTAGTTGCCCTTGATGAACATCTATTATTGCTCTTCCTATTGCAACAAATGTTCTACCGAAAATTATCAGTTCATTAGGAAATTCTTTCATTTCAAGCACTGTAAAAATCTACAAGGAACACAAAATTATCTGCTCTTACAAGAATATTTTCAAGTATTCACTTGGGTTTTTTAGTACTTTGATCTTCAAACTGAAGAGAAACACTATATCTTTCATTTCACCAAGATCCAATTTTCTACCGATAAAAAATGACATCAAATTTATTGAAGCTCTAGAATGACAAAGTGCTTTTTTCAAAATATACTCCTCCTAGAGTGCATGGAATGGTAAAACTGCCACGATCACCAAGTTTTTGTGGTAGCTTATTTTGAAGTATAGCACTGCATTTTTCAGTAAGCATTACCACATAAATTGTTTCCATTTTTCTTTTACTTGACAAAATTTCTTTTAAAAATTCAGCATATGAAGGCATTTGTAACATAGCATTAGTAAAAGGAATATTAATATGAATTTGTTATAAGATTTCCAAAACCTTTGCAAATTGACCATCAAGCTTTTCTCATTTTATTTTTGTGGAAAATGAATTGCCACGGGTGGGCCAGCCATTATTTAAGAAATTGTTTCTTCCTTATTCTTTATTTCTTTCTCCTTTGATTGTTCAGATGGATTTTCAAAGTTCTTACCCTTCTTTACCTGTTGTTCTGTCAGGTTCTTTTCTTCTCTGTCTGCGTAAGGTCCATCAAGTTCTTTACCTGACCGTAAAGTGATGGACTTAAGATGCTTCTTTGGATTTTCTCTGTATTGCTTGGTAAGGGACCCTGAATCTTTACTGACACAAGAGCTGCCAATTGGCTTAACTGAATTTCTAGATTTTTGAGGGATGAAGTTTGGCTTTTCATCGGTGACCTTAATATACTTTTACAAAAGGTCATCAAGACTTGGATGAGCTTTTTGGGGCCTCTGTTGGTATGACCCTTCTTGTTGATATGGTCGTGCTTGATAAGGTCTATAACTCAGTTGCCCGTGATTTTGACTTTGGTATCCCGACGGACCTTGTACTTGTTATTTGTGGAAGCTTTGAAAGATTTCTGCACCATTTGGGCTACTCCACTGAAATCTTGGATGCTTCCGTTCCATTGGAATCACAAAAGGATATGGCTTGTAACCGATGACATTAGCCTGTTCATCCGTTTGATTGGTTCCTATGATGACCCGACCCGTCGTAATGTGAGTTACTACCCCGTTTCCCCCTTATTATG
The DNA here is from genome assembly GCA_034376525.1 of Nicotiana benthamiana. Taxonomy (NCBI): domain Eukaryota; kingdom Viridiplantae; phylum Streptophyta; class Magnoliopsida; order Solanales; family Solanaceae; genus Nicotiana; species Nicotiana benthamiana. Next base: position 49,325,870 of record CM067338.1, on the reverse strand, counting down.
TTAATTCAAGCTTCAATATCAGAATTAGATTCGGTTGGGTGTAACTGGATTGGTTTTGATTGAAAACGAGGCACATAGCCTCTTAGAAGGAAGCTTGTATTAGAAAAGTCAACCGAAAGTTGACTACATGGTTAGATGGCTCGGATATGAATTTCGGTTGTTCGATTGGTTTTGGGGGATGATTTGTGACTTAGGAGTGAGATCAGAATTAAATTTGGAGGTCCAGTGTAGAATTAGGCTTGAATTAGCTAAGTTTGAATTTCAGCAAATTCCGATTGATAGGCAAAATTTTTATCCGGGGATTGGAATAGAATTATGGTAGTTGTTGTAGCTTCATTAGGTGATTTTTGATATGTCCGTAAAATTTCATGTCATTCGGACGTCGTTTGATTGGACTTTTGGTCGTATGTGCATTTCGGAAGTTCTTAAGAAAGTTAGACTTAGATTGAAGGAATTTGGTGAGTTTTGGTGTTAATGTTAGTGTTTTTATGGCTCGAGCAAGTTTGAATAAGGTATTAGATCATATCTGTGTTTTTGGTTTAGGCCCCGGGGACCTCGGGGTAATTCTGGATGGTTGAACGGAGGTTGTAGGAGTTTTTGGCATTTTTTGGATGGGCTGCTTTAGCTATTTCCGCATCGACGGAAAAGGAGCCGCTTATGGTTTTTCCAACTTCATGTTTTTGGGTGTTTTTTGAGTTCTTTCAATTGGGTTATGTCCCATTAGCCTACTATAACATATTCCTTGTGGTTTTGGTCAGATTCTGCACTCAAGGAGGTCGATTTGCGAGGAAAGAGCAAGGCGGGCTAGGATTTTGGCCGGTTTGAGGTGAGTAATGGTTATGAATTATATACTGATTGTTTGAAACCCCGTATTTGCACTGTGCGGTGCTATGTTGAGATAAATCACGCGTCGTATGATGAGCGTGGTGATGTTTCTACCGGGAACTCGGACTGGGTCCATACCGATCGATGACTTACTAAACTTTTTGACTGAGACTGAGCTTGTACCCGTATATATTTGGGCTGGTTGCCATGATTGGGGCCTTGTGCCGATCTGTAGAACTCCTAGGAAGCATGTCGAGCTGATTGACCTTACTATGCCTATTGGATACATACTATTTGTCCTGACTTTGACTGTAAATCATGAAATAAATTAGATGTAGTAACTTGCACCCTAAATGACCAATACCCTGTCTTAGCTGAGTGGGCCCAAGAGTCCAAGTTTATATTGACTGAGAGGAGTCAAGTACCTCGTACTGAGGGTAATTTATGTATATAGCGGATCGGGCTGCACGCCGCAACATTTTATATATTATATGGATCAGACTGCACGCCGTAGTAATATATTATATGGATCGTACTGCACGCTGCAGTAATATATTATATGGACCGGATAGCACACCGCAGTAATATATTATATGGATCGAACTGTACACTGCAGTAATATATTATATGGATCGGACTGCACGCCGCAGTAATATAGCGCTTAGGCTGAAGGAGCCCCTCCGGAGTCTGCAAACACCCCCAGTGAGCACATAACTATATATATATTATATTGGATCGGGTTGCGCACCGCAACATTGTGTATATTATATTGGACCGGGTTCCGCGCCGTAGAATTTTACATATTATATATGATCGGGCTACGTGCCACAGAATTTTATATATTATATTGGATCGGGTTGCGTGCCGCAGCATTATATATATTATATTGGATCGAGCTGCGCGCGGCAGCATTATATATATATGGTATTGGATCGGTCTGCATATCGTAGCAGTGTTAGTTACTAGTCAGACGGAAAGAGAAGTATTTATCAGATTCTCTCCCCTGTTCGGCACTATTCACTATCGTTACAGTTGATATTAGAACTGTATCGTATTCTTATCGGACTTTTTACATTAAGTTGTTATTTATTGCTATTACTCACTGAGTTAGAAGAACTCACTCTACTCCCTGCACCTTGTGTACAGATACAGGAATCCCGGAGGCTTAGCTGTTCTTATTGGCCGTTGCCTAGTTTGGTTTCAGAGATATCGAGGTAGCAATTGGTGTCTGTAGGACCTGATTTCTTCTCTTATCTATCTTTTATTTTCGCATCTAGATTTTCTTTGTTTAGGATATTGTTCTGTTGTATCTAGAGGCTCTGACTTGTGATGCCGGATCCTTTGGGCTGTTATCACTTTTGATTACGTTTTCCGCAGTATTTCTATTGTTATCAAGCTGAGAATTTTAAGCTAAAAAGATGGCTAAGTTAGTGATTTGGCTGGGAATGTTGAAATGGTCGGGCTTGCCTAACAAGATGTTTGGCGCCATCACAACTGGGGTTTGGTTCATGACCAGTTGGTATCAGAGCCTAGGTTACCAGGCCTCATGAGTCATGAGCCAATTTAGAAGTGACTCGCGGATCGGTACGGAGACGTATGATTTATCCTCGAGAGGCTGCAGAACCTTTAGGAAAAACTTCATTTTCTTGGAATTCTTATCGTGCATAATTGATTCAGCTTGAGATGAAACTCTTGAAATTCCTTCCACACGTCTGCATGCGCACATGAGTGCTAAGTATTGTAAATGCGTCGATGGCTTGTGATTCCCTGATCGAGGTGCGAGATGTGATCCTGTGAGTTCGATGTTGGGCCAGTCTTGAGGACTTAGGGCCAGATCTTTGCTTATGACTTGAACACCAAGGTGCTGATTTTTTGTGAGCTGGTGTTATACGTTTCAATATGGTCCCTAATCGTGGAAATGCCGGCTGGATAGCTACGTGGTGAGTATGTTGGTAATGCGAGGTGTTTCTGTATGAATTGGGAGTGACGAAGAAGTCTGATGGATAATAGATGAGTTGTCAAGTGTTTGTTTTCTATTGTGGTCTGATGTGTAGCCCCAAGTAATGGGCGCGTGAAGAATATTTTTCATGTCTTTTAGTGGGAAGAGGTACATTTCATGTGGCGGTATGATCTCAAACTCAGGAAATTGTGTAGCGTATATGATGGTGGAAGGCATGTGGAAATATTGAAATCAGGCAAAGCAGGTGGGTTATCTCCTGCGGAGTGTTTTGAGGGGTATGTGTTTAAATTTTATAATTTGGGAACGCTTAAGAAATGGACTGAGCCGATGTGGAAATGAATGTGGTATTTGCAGAGAATGTCAGTGCTAGATGATCTGTGTATTCACAAACTTGTAAATCACTTGAGTTTAATCTCACTATGTTGTTGTGGTTTCGTCAAGGCAAAGGTATTAAGGATTTACTGAGCATGCCATGGTATTTCGCTTCGAGCCAAGTTGGGGAGGTTGCTATTGTTTAGCTTATGGCACTGTTAGGTACTATGTTGGTTTTTGTCTCAGGGTATGTTGGCGGATTAGTTCTGGTCATAGAAATTGAGCCAAGGATGGCACGTGTGAAGGAAAATATTGATAAAGGTTATATGGTGCCTCGTAGGTGTGAGAAATACTGGGATGTTTTGAGTTGTTGATGATAAAGAATGCTCAATGTATAGAGAAGAAAGGTGGTTGCTTGTATCTGTATGAAATCATGTTCTGCGGTGTCAGGGTACTAATAAGGCACGAGTGATTCCGTTCATTAAGGGCAGGTGAATTACAGCGGAATAAGACTGAATGACTCTCGAGAATTGTTTTACTGTGTTCAAGATTTTGCATTTAACAATCAGGTGTCTTAACTTTGTGTATATGGTCGAGAGACTGTTTTCATTAGAATGACTAAGACTTGTGGTACTTTATGTTAATCATGGTATTCTATGTATCCGCATCTGGAAGGTAATGACAAACGAATTTAGAATTGCAGGAAGTTCCTCAAGTAAAGCATTCTGGAATGTGGTACTTCTGGGAAACATTTGAGAGGGTGCCCAGTGGCCTATGGGTCTTAGACAGTGTGGTTTTAGGTGCGATTCTCATGTGGTAACCTGGGTTGAGATATCGTGGTGCTACAGCATGGGAGAATATCAATTAGAGATGAATCGGGAAGGAAATTGGATAAATGGAATAGCTTGATAATGAACCGAATTGGTATGGTAAGGATATGATTAATTATTGTATGTGTTCAAGGTAAGGAACCTTACAGGTTTTGTGCAGTAAAGCTTTTAACTGCTGGCAGCTTGCTTAACTTGGTTTGGGTAGAAAGATTCAGTCTTGGCAGTTTAGCTTGTCCAATGGAATTGGGAAAAAGAGTTCTTGATGTGTTTTACCATGGTTTGAACATGAGTATATTTCCTATGGGTATGTGAAGCATGTAGTGTGTAATTATTTTTCTCCTATATGGGATCATGAAAGTACTTGACTAGTTGAGTGTGTCGATGTCTGCGGCGCAGGAGAGAGATAGAAGTCCTCATGTTATCCTAGTGGGGTATGAACTATGTGTTATGATATGGAGAATTGAGATTTGTGTGTTCAAGGTATTGGTTCAGTTATAAGGGGGAGTCATTAAATTCATAAGCAGCATGGGCAGTTGCAGGTGATTTACGAGTCGATCTTCAGATAATTAAGGAAGATGATATTGCTATGCTAGTGATTTAGCGGGGGTTTATGTTCAGAAAGGGGGAAAGGTAAGGAAAAACTGATAATATTTGGTGGCATTGCGGTGTTCTCTTATTGGATCGACCAATGATAATTGAGGCGTTGCTGGCGCAGGGAAATAAATTTTAATATCTTTCATGGTATGAATGGATACTTGATGTGCGTTATGAATTCGTACGGCGGAGAGTGGGACCAGATATAGTGATTCATGTGATGTATGTGTTGGAGACCGGAAGTTATCCTTATCCGACTATGCAGTGGTTGTAGATCGTGTGTATCGACATCGTCTAGAGGTTATGGAAATTGGAGGACCGAGCGGATCTCTTGTTGCTTGGTACGTTAAATTTGGGATATGATATTAGATTGCAGACTAGTTGTTCCAATGTCAGGTTCTCTAGACTAATGTGTTAAGGGCTATGTCGGAAAATGCCACAGGATGCGTGGCAAGGTGCCTCGGATGATGTTCTAGCAGGGTAGCTTGCTTACCAGAGACCAGCGGACGGCTGACAAGCATTGCTTTATTAATTGGGCCTTCGTAGCAGACGTCGGTGCAGAGGTTTCGACCATTGATTCAGTTCTGGTATATTGGGACTTGTTCGGATGCGTTTCTAGCGGCCGGGCATGAGACTATATGTGTTTATTGTAATGAGCGCTCGATGTGCATCTCCTATGTGTGATATTTGTGTGGATCGGGTGGCACTCCGCCACGGGTATGTTATCTGTGTCGAGTTGTATGCTGCAACAGTGTGATGTTGAGAATTGTCTTCTATATGCCCTTTGTATGCATTACTTCCTAGTTTTGAGGAAAGTCTGTATTGGGTGTTGCTCGGCGAATAGCGCATCGGTTATGTCCTTTTAGGATATAAGGGTATATATTACTTGCTTCATCGTGGGTGCAATGGATTGTTTGGTTTCAGACATCAATCTATGCGTGGCTGTCTGTGTTGAGCATAGTGACTTGAGGTGCTTCATGGGTAATAATGTTTGGGTAGAATCGAGCGTAGTGGAAAGGCCACGTGAAGTCATGACCTTTCGAGGAGGATTCAGGTACTCTATTTATATGATGTGATACGGGATCTCAGTTTTGTGTTGTAATGGTACTGATGAGCTTGAAGTACAGCTCTTTCGTTTAAGCTATTGTCATGATTTGAGAATGTTCAGACTGCTTCTCATTGGTGCGTGTATTACGCAAGTTGTGGCTTAGGCCTGTGTCGAGGTATCATATAACTAGAGGGGTGGTTAGAGTTGAAGTGATCATTGTAGTCATTAATGAGCACAAACCAATTTGATTTTAGCTTGTTAGAAAGGTAATATCGAGGTTTGGCTTGGAAATCTGTTGTAATATCAGTCAAGAGGGAAATGGATTCATGAATAGTTGATCTGAGAGATGGGTTTGGTATATCGCATGTTTCAGTTACCGTTGGCAGTATATGGAAGTGTGGGAATAAGACTTTATCTAACAAAAAGGTTTTCCATCGGTATCGGGTTATTGTGGGAAATTGCTGTGAATGGAAGTTATCACTGCATGTATTTGACTTATGTGGGATATCATATGATGGCAGCCGAGGTTGCAGGTATGGATTATTACAGTTGGTCCGGGTTTATTCTGAAATTAGACGTGAGGTTCTGATCTTCTGTATAACTTTGGAAAGTGCAATACGGTCCTATGATTTATTGGTTATATGGACAATGAAATTTCATTTATGTTGTGGTTTCGGACCTATAAGTGATAGGGTGACGTGGGATCACCCCGGGTTTATGCTTGCTAAGATCATTCATCTATTGGTTGGCTTCTAGGACAACTCTGGGTATGCTCGAGGACGAGCTTTTGTGTAAGTTTGGGAGGATGTGACGACCCGACACGCTGTCATCTGAGTTACCGCCCTGTTTCCCCTTATTATGTTGATTCGTGTTTCAATATCAGTATTAGATTCGTTCGGCTGTAATTGGATTGGTTTTGGTTGAAAATGAGGCACATAGCCTCTTAGAAGTAAGCTTGTACTAGAAAAGTCAACCAGAAGTTGACTATATGGTTAGTTGGCTCGAATGTGATTCTCGGTGTTTCGGATAGCTTCAGGGATGATATTTGACTTAGGAGTGCGATCAGAATTGAATTTGTAGGTCTGGTGTAGAATTAGGCTTGAATTGGCTAAGTTTGAATTTCGGCAAATTCCGGTTGATAGGCTAGATATTGATCCGAGGGTTGGAACGGAATGCTAAGAGTTGTTGGAGCTTCGTTAGGTGATTTTGGATATGTCCGCAAAATTTCAAATCATTCGGACGTCGTTTGGTTGAACTTTTCATTGTATGTGCATTTCGGAAGTTCTTAAGAAACTTAGGTTTGGAGGCTCGAGCAAGTTTGCATAAGGTATTAGATCATATCTGTATTTTCAGTTTAGGCCCCGGGGGTCTCGCGGTAATTCTGGATGGTTGAACAGAGGTCGTAGGAGTTTTTGGCTTTTTTTGGATGTGCTGCTTCTGCTATTTCCGTGTCTGCAAAAAACGGAGCCGCTTAAGCGGTTCTGCAGATGCGGAGGGTGAGCCGCAAAAGCGGCCAATAGGAGGTGGACCTGGATCGCGGGTGCGGAAGGAAAACCGCATAGGTGGTGACCGCACAAGCAGTAGTTGACCGCAAAAGCGGTCCCTAGGAGAATATGTTGGACTGTAAAAGCAGTCGAGAGGTCTCAGAAGCGAGAGCCGCATAGGTGGAGTTATGACCGCAAAGCAGAAATCGTGCTGAGTTTAATGATCAGTGATTTCACAAGTTTGAAAAGAGAAGAACATTTGCACCTCGGACTAAGGCTAGTTTGGGAGCGATTTTGAAGAGGATTTTAGGGGAAATCATCAGGCATGGATTCTTGGACATAGAATATGTCATTATAGTGTAAAAACATGGATTAAACACTAAGAATTCAAGGTTTTTAAATTTAAAAATTGTGGTTAGGGCTTGAAACCCAAGTGAGCTTAAAGTGTTGATTTGAGGGGTCAAATGGACTCCAATTCTTGTAAACTTGATATGTACGGACTTGTGGCCAAATGAGGATTCCGGCGATGTGAATTTTGTGGAGAAGTGGGACCGGGGCTCGGGTTTTGTCACCTCGTGTTTTTGGGTATTTTTCGAGTTCTTTCAATTGGGTTATGTCCCATTAGCCTATTAGAACATATTCTTTGTGGTTTTGGTCAGATTCTGCACTCAAGGAGGTCGATTTGTGAGGAAAGCGCAAGGCGAGCTAGGATTTTGGCCGGTTTGAGGTGAGTAATGGTTATTAATGATATACTAGGGGTTTGAAACCCCGTTTTTGCACTATGCGGTGCTATGTTGAGATAAATCATGCGTCATATGATGAGCTGGTGAAGTTTCTGCTGGGGACTTGGACTTGGTCCATCCCGATCGATGACTTACTGCACTTTTTTACTGAGACAGAGCTTGTACCCTTATATATTTGGGCTGGTTGCCATGTTTGGGGCGTTGTGTCGATCAGTAGAACTCCTACGGAGCATGTTGAGCCGATTGACCTCGCTATGCCTATTGGACACATACCATCTGTCCTGATTTTGACTGTAAATCATGACATAAACTGGACGTAATAACTTGCACCCTAAATGAGCAATACCTAGAGTTGAATACCTTGCCTTAGCTGAGTGGGCCTGAGAGGCCAAGTCTATATTGACTGAGAGGGGTCGAGGACCTTGTAGTAAGGGTATTTGATATATATATATATATATATATATATATATATATATATACATACCGGATTTGGCTGCACGCCACACCATTTTATATATTATATGGATCGGACTGCACGCCGCAGTAATATATTATATGAATCAGACTGCACGTCGCCGTAATATATTATATGGATCGGACTGCACGCCACATTAATATATTATATGGATCATACTCCACACCGCAGTAATATAGTGCTTGGGCTGAAGCAGCTCCTCCGGAGTCTGCACATACTCCCAGTGAACGCTGCACTATATATATTATATTGGATTGGGCTGCGTGCCGCAGCATTATATATATAATATTGGATCGGGTTGTGCGCCGCAGCACTATATATATTATATTGTATCAGGCTGCGCGCCGTAGCATTTTATATATTATTTTGGATCTGGCTGCACGCCGTAGAATTATATATATTATTTTGGATCGGGCTGCGCGCCGCAACACTATATATATTATATTGGATCAGGTTGTGCGCCGCAGCAATATATATATATATATATATATATATATATATATATATATGGTATTGGATCGGGATGCGCGCCGCAGCAGTGTTAGTGACTAGTCGGACAGAAAGAGAAGTATTTATCATATTCTCTCCTGTTGAGCATTATACACTGTCGTTACTGTTTATATTAGAACTGTATAGTGTTCTTGCAGGATTTCGTACATTCAGTTGTTTTATATTGCTATTACTCACTAAGTTGGAAGTACTCACTCTACTCCCTGAACCTTGTGTGCAGATACCTGGATCCCAGAGGCTTAGTTGTGCTTATTGGTTGTTGCCTAGTTCGGTTCTGGAGATATCGAGGTATCTAGTGGCGTCCGCAGGACCTGATTTCTTCTTTTATCTATCTTTTATTCGTCTGCTCTCGTTCGGGCCCCGGGAATCCCTTGCTTTTGGCTAAGGTCTTTATTTACCTTTTTTCATTCCCCCCTCAAAACTACAAATTAACAAATATTACTGGAACGACATGACAGCAATTCCATAACAGATATACTTACCGACAAGAGAGAGCGAGACTGACCTACCCAAGGAAGAGAACGCAAGAGTTCGCATCTTGATTTTCCTTGTTTAGGATACTGTTCTGTTGTATCTAGAGGCTCTAACTTGTGACGTCGGATCCTTTGGGCTGTTATGTGACGACCCGGCCGGTCGTCTTTGGAATTTATGCCCCATTCCCCCATTAACTGCTTTCCCTAAGATCATTTCTGCTATTGTGGTTTGCCGGGATGTTCTGTAATAGAATTTGGAGTGTTTTGGACACTTAGTCCCTAAATGAGAGCTTAAGTGTTGGAAAATGGTCCGTAATCATAACAGTGTCAAGACCACCTCGGAATGGAAAATCGATGGTTCTGTTAGCTTTGTTAGGTTATTTCGGGGTTGGGAGCTTGTTCGGAATGTATTTTTGATGTCCTTAGCTCATTTAGGCTATAAATGCCAAAAGTTAGAATTTTGAAGTTTCCGGTCCAATAATGAATTTTTGATCCAAGGGTCGGAACATGATTCTGAAAGTTGCTATAGCACCGTCATGTCATTTGGGACGTGTGTGTAAAATTTCAGGTAAATCGGACGTGCTTTGGTTAGGTTTAGAATCGAAAGCGAGTTTGGTTATGTTTTGAAGTTTTTAAGTTCAACTCATTGATTAATTCGAGTTTCTGGCGTTGTTTTAGTTGGTTTATGGATTGATACAAGTTTGAATGATGATATGGGATACGTTTGTAGGTTTGGTTGAGATCCCGGGGGCCTGGGGTGTGTTTCGGATGCCCAACGGGGAATGTTTGTGTTGAAAAGGATTGCATAAAAATCCTCGAAACCTCTTGCAGAAACTCCTTCTCTGCGATCGCATATGTCATCATGAGATTGCGTAGTGCTTCTTGGGGAGGCATTCTTTTTCTTCAATGTGATCGCAAATTCCATCCTCCGATTGCATAGCTTCTTAACTCCTTTGTACTCGATCGCAAACTCCCCCATGAGTTCGAATTGAGTTAACTGGGCTGGGGTCACAGGTTCCTTTCCCTTATACGCGATCGCATAGCCCTTGATGTGATCGCATAAGACCAGCTTCCATTTTTACGTGACCCTTGCTGCGATCGCATAGACCATTTTCAGGGCCTTATGGTTTTCTTCTCCGCGATCGCAGACGACTTCATGCAATCACAATGAACAAAGTCCTAGAATAGTTATAAACTTTCCAAAAACGAGGTTTCTTCCATTTTCATCAAACTCAAGCTAGAGAGCTCGGTTTTGGGAGATACTTTGAGGGATTTTCAGGGGCAAACTTTGGGTAACGATTCCTTACTCATTTATGATTATTACCCACTAATCTAATCTCGAATTCAAACATTGATTTTGGATTTTGAATAAAAATTGGGGTAAAGCTCTTAGACCTAATTTTGAAAATTTGAAGGGGTATTTGACCTCCGATTCGGGAGATTATTTTATGGTTAGACTCGTGAGAGTTCGAGGTTTCTGAAAATGTAAAGATTATTCAATTCTGTGATGTTGGCCTGAGGGGCATTTTGGTCATTTCACCTATTTTCGTTCTTTAGCTTTAATTTTAATAGTTTAATTAGTTACTACGATGTTATTTAAAATTTGTAATTGGTTTGAATATATTTGGGCCACTCGGAGTCGGATACCCGTGGCAAGGGCATTGTTTCTTAGCGGTTTTGTACCAATTCGAGGTAAGTGGCTTGCCTAACTTTGTGTGGGGGACCTTTCCCCTTAGGATATCCTTGTCATTGTTTAAATGCCTTGTGCGCGAGGTAACGGGCGTGTACTTGTGCTAGTTGTTAAAACTTCACCTTACTTGGCTTATTTAGACTGTGTTTCTTCACATAATTAATTGTTAAAAAATGAAACGTCACTTGGTTTGACTTAGGAAAACCATGATTGTAACTTATTTGATCTATTTGAATAAATTGTAATGTTTTTTTTCTATTGGAAAGCATGTTAGAAACTTATTTACCTTATTTGATTAAATTGCAATATTTGTCCTTCTTGTGAAGCATGTTAGATTCTCGATTTTATTTGTTGTTCGCATTTCGCTTCATTTATGTTAAATAGTGGTTTGTTGTGGTGTACTTACTATTGGGACTACGGGACGGCATCCCGAGAGCCCCCCTATTTGTATTTTGTTTCGAGGTTTGGAAGTGCGGGATACCAAGAGATCCCCTGTAGTGGATTATATAACTGGTGGATACTAAGAGATCCCCAGTGCAGGATACCAAGAGATCCCCTATACTGGATTATATAACTGGTGGATACTAAGAGATCCCCAGTGCAGGATTTATTTACTGGCGTATACTAAGAGATCCCCAGGGCAGGACTGATTAACTGGAGGATACTAAGAGATCCTCAGGATACTTGGAGATCCATTGCTTATGTTATGAGGATACTGGGAGATCCTCGGGATACTTGGAGTTCCCTTGCTTTTGTGATGAGGATACTGGGAGATCCTCAGGATACTTGGAGATCCCTTGTGTGAATGATGAGGATACGGGGAGATCCTCAAGATACCAAGATATCCCCGATGATAAATATCCTGTAATGATTATTCTCATTTTGAAGAATTGTAATATAGTATATTCCGTTCCTCTTATTGTTTGTTAGATATTCGAGACTGATTTCCTATTGTTATTTCTTTTCATATTTATTTATGCTTATGTTAATATCAGTAGGGGCCTCAACCTTCCTTGTCACTACTCCAGCGAGGTTAGGCTTGGCACTTACTGAGTACCGCCATGGTGTACTCATGCTACTCTTCTGCACACTTTTGTTGTGCAGATCCAGGTACTACTGGTCAGGCACGCTATTAGGGATTTCGGAGCTACATTTGGAGGCTTGAGGTATGCATCTGACACGTTTACAAATCCGAAGAGTCTGCTTCTACTATACCTTTAGCTAATAGTTTCATTCATGTACTCACATGTCGTAGATACTTCTGGATGTTAGAGCCATATATTATATTTTACTCTTAGCATGTGTTGCCCGTGGGTTTCCGGGCTTGGAGGTTTTACATCATTTGAGTCAAAGTGTAAGTTCCAAGCGGCACCCTATTCATTTTCTTATGCTATTCATGTTTTATTTATCGTTTTTGTAAGGATTGTTGAATTTCTACAATGTGTCAGGCTTACCTTGTCGCGAATTGGGTGCCGTCATGACATGTTTACGATTGGTGAACTAGGGTCATGACATGTTATCACTTTTGATTACGTTTTACGCAGTATTTCTATTGTTATCAAACTGAGAATTTTAAGCTAAAAAGATGGTTTTTAAGTTAATGATTTGGATGGGAATGTTGAAATGGTCGGGCTTGCCTAAAAAGGTATTTAGCGCCATCACGAACAGGGTTTGGGTCGTGACAGTTCCTTGACATTCATGGTTCTGGTGGTTTCCTCCGCATATGTCACAAGCCTCAGATTTGTTTGATTTTTGTGTATTTACCTGAAAAGATTCAAACTTTTATGCCAAAGAAGCAATCTGTTGCATTAGTCTATTTAAAGAATCAACCTGATTTACCGTAGTAGCCTCTTTAATGATTACACACTTATATGGCCATTGTATAACGTTCTCATAAATTTCATTCAATATTTGCAATGCTTCCTCTGTGGTTTTTCCAATTACAAAACCTCATGCGGCCGCATTTATTACATTTCTAGCAAAGAGTTTTAACCCGTGATAACAAAATGTACAATTGTATATGTTCAGGAATGTCATGGTATTGACATTTTCTTAACATTATTTTTAATCCTTCCCAAGCTTGATAAACTGACTTAATATCAGTCTGCAATAAATTAGATATGTCTTATCTTAACTTTGTTGTTTTAGCAGGGGAAAATATTTATTTAAAAACTTCTAAGTCATCTAGTCCCATGTTGTAATCGACCCTTGAGGCAAACTTCGCAACCAAGTCTTGAAATCTCCCTTTAAAGAAAAATGAAATAGCATTAACTTGATAGCTTCAATATGTACTGTGACGACCCGATCCTTCGTCTTATGAGTTACTGATCTGTTTCCCCTTATTCTGTTGCTTCATGTTTCAATATCAGTATTAGAGTCGATCTGCCGTAATTGAATTATTTTTGGTTGAAGATAAGACACTTGGCCTCTTAGAAGGAAGCTTGTTTTGGAAAAGTCAATCGGAAGTTGACTTGTGAGTTAGAAGGATCGGATGTGATTTTCGATGTTTCGGTTAGCTTCAGGAGTTGATTTTTGACTCAGGAGAGCGATCGAAATTGAATTTAGAGATCCGGTGTAGAATTAGGCTTGAATTGGCGAAGTTTGAATTTTGGCGGATTCCAGTTGATAGGTGAGATTTTGATCCGAGGGTCGGAATGGAATTTCGAGAGTTTCATTAGCTTCGTTAGGAGATTTTGGATTGTCTGCAAATTTTCAGATCATTCAGACGTCGTTTGGTTGGCTTTTTTATTGTATGCGCATTTCGGAAGTTCTTAAGAAATTTTAGCTTGGATTGGAGGTTAATTCATGATTTTTGCATTGTTTGATGTGATTTGAGGCCTCGAACAAGTCCTTAATGTGTTTTAGGACTGGTTGGTGTGATTGGCTGGGGTCCCGGGGGCCTTAGGTATGTTTCGGGTTGTGATTCCGCTCTTATTTAATATTTCAATGTTGCTTCTTTGGACATAAAGGGATACCATAATAAGAAAATGAGCTCTAAATTCAGCTTTGTTAGAACCGTTATATTTGTATCGAAATTTCGGAGCCATAGGAAAAAGAATCGTCGAATTTGGACATTGTATGAGGTAGTTATGCTCGTTTTCGTGCAGAGAAAAGTGCTGGTGCTGTCAAAACCGCAGAAGTGGAAATTGACCGCGGAAGAGGAAAGAAGACCGCAAAGCGGTCCCAGATAGGCCAAAAATGGCCGAATAAAACAAAAAATCTGCGGAAGCGGAAAAAGATCCGCATAAGCGGCCTGGTCAGTGTATAAACCGAGAAGTTTAGTATTTTGGGCATATCTTGAGTTCTAGAGCTCCGATTGAGGTGATGTTTGCGGCATTTTTCTCATCTCATAAAGGGGGTAAATATATACCTTTATTTTTTGACGTTTATCCATGATTATTTCTGTTGGTTTCAGTTTTTATCTGTGTTTGGAGGTTAGAAATTGAGGATTTAGGCCTAGGGATTTGAAAATAAGATTTGGTGATTTGAGGGGTCACATGAACACCGATTTTGGTAAATTTTGTATGTACGGACTCGTGAAGAGACGAGGAATCCGGTGATGTGACTTTCGTTATTTTTTGAGAAGTGAGCCCGGGGCTCGGGTTTTGCTAGTTTCGAGGTTCTTGCTATAATTCGATTGTTTTCGATTGGGTATTGTCCCATTTACATATTGTGATGTATTCACTTTATTTTTGGCTAGATTCGACGTGCGTGGATGCCGATTTGAGGAGAAAAGGCATCGCGAGCTTGAGATTTCGCCGGTTCTAGGTGAGTAATACTTGGGAATGATATCCTGAGGGTTTGAAACCCCAGATTTGCACATCCTAGTGTTGTATTGTGGTGACTTGCACGTTGGACCTGAGCGTGGGGTAGAGCACCATTGGGATTGTGACTTGGTCTGTCCCGGTTGTTCGTTTTTACTGCTAAATTGTAAATGTTTTATTGTTATCGTTATGACTTGGGCTCATTGCCATACTTGGGGCTTATAGCCGATTATTTGAAACCTCGGTATATCACATTGTGATGCTATATGAAGTGAGACACGCACTCCATGGCTAGTGCGGGGTCATATATGTGGGAAATTGTGACACGGTTCAATCCTAGGGATGAACTATACTATATTGGTGATTGCTTCGCACCCTATATTGATGTTATCTGGGCTTGATGCCATGTTTGGGACCTTGTGCCGGCTTGTAGAATCCTTTAGGGATTAATATTTCAGAGATAGCATGATTTGCATACTATTTGAGTTCAGTCCAAGGTTTTTAACACTATTTTTGCAAACTCAGAAATAATTCTATCTATTGAAAACACAAACGATTCTTAAATGATATTTCAGGCTGACGATCATTATCTCATTATTTTCTGGTGGATACTAAGATATCCCCAAGGCAGGACTGACTAACTGGAGGATACTAAGAGATCCTCGGGATACTTGGAGATCCCTTACTTATGATATGAGGATACTTGGAAATCCTCGGGATACTTGGAGATCCCTTGATTATGTGATGAGGATACTGGGAGATCCTCGGAATACTTGGAGATCCCTTGTGTGAATAATGAGGATACCAGGAGATCCTCGAGATACCAAGAGATCCCCGATGATAAATAGCATGTAATGATTATTCTCGTTTTGTAGAATTGTAATATAGTCTATTCTGTTCCTCTTATTCTTTGTTAGATATTCGAGACTTACGTATTTCCTATTGTTATTTCTTTTCATATTTATTTATGCTTATGTTGATCACAGTAGGGGCCTCGACCTTTCTCATCACTACTCCACCGAGGTTAGGCTTGGCATTTACTGAGTACTACCATGGTGTACTCATGCTACTCTTCTGCACACTTTTGTTGTGCAGATCCAGGTACTACTGGTCAGGCGCGCTATTAGGGATTTCGGAGCTACATTTGGAGGCTTGAGGCATGCATTTTTCCCATCCGCAGATCCGAAGAGTCTCTTTCTATTCTACCTTTAGCTAGAAGTTTCATTCATGTACTCACTTGTCATAGATACTTTTGGGTGTTAGAGCCGTAAGTTATATTTTACTCTTAGCATGTGTTGCTCGTGGGTTTCCAGGTCTTGGAGGTTTTACATCATTTCAGTCGAAGTGTATGTGCCAAGTGGCACCTTATACATTTTCTTATGCTATTCATGTTTTATTTATCGTTTTTCATAAGGATTGTTGAATTTTCGCAATGTGTCAGGCTTACCTAGTTGCAATGACTGGGTGCCGTCATGACAGGTTCACAATTGGTGAACTAGGGTCGTGATAAGTTGGTGTCATAGCTCTAGGTTCATAGGAGTCACGGGACACAGGCCGGTTTATTAGAGTCTCCCTGATTGGTACGTACACGTCTGTACTTATCTACGAAAGGCTATGTAACTATTTAGGAAAAATCTTCACTTCATTGAATTCTTTGTTGTGCTATATTTTCTATACCTATTCTAAACTTCTGTCTTCTATTCACTCACAGATGGTGAGGACACGCACGACCCGGGATGATCAGGTACCCGCACCCCCTCTTGCAGCAGCTAGGGGCAGGGGCAGGGGTAGGGGCATAGACGTGCGCAGGGTACAGCCAGACCACCTGCGCGAGCAGCCGCCAAGGTGCCACTAGCGGAACCAGTCAAGACTCAGGCACCAGAGACGCCCACAGCCACCACTCCAGTTGTTCAAGAGGCATTGCCACAGTTTATTAGTATGTATACCACGCTGTCGCAGGCAGGGTTGCTTCCACTTCTTGCAGCTAGGTCCCAGGGGGGGCCAGACTCCCGCAGCTTGCACTCCAGAGCAGAGGGTGCACATGGGGCCGATTCCAGATATTATTCATGTCCAGCCTACTGTGCCGGTTCAGCTCGAGTATGGGGCACCTGCTTTGGAGGATGAGCTGTGTAGATTGGAGCGGTTCAAGAAGTATGACCCTCCTATTTTCAGCGGGTTAGCTATAGATGATGCCTTGGGGTTTTTGGAGGATTGTCACCGCATTTTTTGCACCATGGGTATTACTGCTTCGAGTGGGATTTCCTTTGCAGCTTTCCAGCTTCGGGGAGCCGCCTATGACGGGTGGCGCACTTTTGAGCTAGACAGTCCGGACGAGGCTGCCTCCCTGACTTGGACTCAATTTTCAGATATGTTTAAGAGGGAGTTTTTTCCCATAGCCTCCGAGATGCATGGCGCACGGAGTTTGAGCACTTGCGCCAGGGCCCTATGACTGTCTCTGAGTATGCCATATGTTATCCTAGGTTGGCCAGGCATGCACCTGCTTTGGTGGCTACAGTTCGTGAGAGGGTTCGCAGGTTTATCGAGGGTCTCATTCCTTCTATCTAGTCTGGCATGGAACGAGAGTTGGAGATTGTTATACCCTATTAGCAGGTGGTGAGTATAGCCAGGAGGATAGAGGGTATGCATGCAAGAGAGCGAGAGGAGAGGGAGGCCAAGTGGTCTCGAGAGTCTGTTCATTTTTTTAGTACCCGTACTTTAGGAGCAGAACGTCATGGTAGGGGCTATACAGGTCGCCCAGTTCACTTAGCTATTCCTTGACCAAACAGTACTCCAGCTCCTCCCAGATCTCAGAAGCCTTATTATGCACCCCTGGTTTCTATTGCGCCTCCTGCGCGTGGTACCTCCAAAGGTCAGTCTAGTAGGGGTGGATCCAGACACTCACACCCACCATGCCCTCCCAGAGCTTGTTATAAGTGCGAGGATACCCGCCATGTAGTGAGGGAATGCCCTAGGCTTAGAAGTAGTGCACCTCCGTAACAGTCTCAGCAGAAGCATACCTAGCGGGATTCTCAGGCCCTTGTTCTAGCTCCAGCTGCCACCACACCTGTCCAGCCAGCCAGGGACGGAGATCGAGGAGATAGAGGTCGCCCTCGAGGTAGGGGCCGAGCCAGATTTTACGCCATTACTGATCGTGTCAAGGCTGTCGCCTCCGAATTTTTTATCACATGTATTATTTTAGTTAGTCACAAAGACACACCGGTTCTATTTGATCCAGGCTCTACTTATTCTTATGTGTCGTTTTATTTTGCTCCGCATTTAGATACAGCCCGAGAGACCTTGAGCTCTCCTGTTTATGTTTCTACTCCCGTAGGAGATTCCCTTGTTGTGGACCGCGTATATCGGTCGTGTTTGGTTACTATTCGTAGTTTTGAGACCAGTGCAGATCTTTTATTACTTAATATGGTTGATTTTGATATTATCTTGGTCATGGACTGGTTGTCGTCCCATTATGCTATTTTTGATTGTCACGCTAAGACCGTGACGTTGGCTACGCCAGGTATTCCTCGTATTGAGTAGAGTGGTACTTTTGATAACACTTCCAGCAAAGTTATATATTTTCTTATAGCTCAGCATATGGTTGAGAAGGGGTGTGTCGCGTATTTATCCTACGAGAGAGATGTCAGTACTGATGTCGTTTTTATTGACTCTGTTCCAGTAGTACGGGATTTCCCCGATGTGTTCCTAGTTGATCTTCCGGGCATGCCGCCCGATTGAGACATTGATATTGGTATTGATTTGTTGTCAGGCACTCATCCCATATCTATTCCTCCTTACCATATGGCTCCTCCTGAGTTGAAGGAGTTGAAGGAGCAGTTGTAGGAATTGCTTGATAAGGGTTCTATTCGAACCAGTGTTTCACCATAGGGTGCTCCTGCATTGTTTGTGAAGAAAAAGGATGGTTCTATGCGCATGTGTATCAATTATCATCAGTTCAACAAAGTTACAGTGAAGAACCGATATCCTTTGCCTCGTATTGATGATCTATTTGGCCAGCTTTAGGGCACACATGTGTTTTCTAAGAATGATTTACGCTCAGTTTATCACCACCTAAAGATTCGGGAACCGAATATCCCCAAGACTGCTTTCAGGACTTGGTATGATCATTACGAGTTCCTTGTCATGTCATTTGGGCTGACCAACGCCCCAGCAGCTTTTATGCATTTAACGCACAGTGTATTCAGGCCCTATCTCGACTCGTTTGTCATTATTTTCCTAGATGATATTCTTGTATACTCCCGGAGTTGGGAAAATCATGAGCAGCACCTGAGGAATTCCTAAGTTTTCAAAATGTGAGTTTTGGTTAAGTTCAATGGCATTCCTAGGACACGTGTTATCGAGTGAGGGCATTTGGGTAGATCCGAAGAAGGTGGAGGCCGTATAGAGTTCGCCAAGGCCCCCCTCAACTATAGAGATCCACAGTTTCCTTGGCCTGGCGGGGTATTACCGTTGTTTTGTGGAGGGGTTCTTGTCGATTGCAACCCCTACGACTAGATTGACCCAGAAGAGTGCTCCTTTTCAGTGGTCAGACGAGTGTGAGGCGAGCTTCCAAATGCTCAAGAAGACTTTGACTTTAGCCCCTATTCTAATTTTGCCTACTGGTTCGTGGTCCTATATGGTATATTGTGATGCCTCAAGAGTTGGACTTTGAGCGGTATTGATGCAGGATGGTAGGGTGATTGCCTACGCGTCTAGGCAGTTGAAGGTGCATGAAAAGAACTATCATGTCCATGAACTTGAGTTAGCTGCTATTGTTCATGACTTAAAATCTGGCATCATTATTTGTATGGTGTGCCTTGTGAGAATTATGCAGATCATTGGAGTTTGCAGCATTTGGTCAAGCAAAAGAATCTTAACTTGCAACAGAGGAGATAGTTGGAGCTACTGAAGGGTTATGATATTACTATTCTTTATCACCCAGGCAAGGCCAATGTGGTAGCCGACTCCTTGAGTCGCCGGGCGGAGAGTTTGGGGAGTTTGGCATATTTACCAGCTTTAGAGATACCTATGGCGATGGATGTCTAGGCCTTAGCCAGTCACTTAATGAGAAAGGATCTTTGGAGCCCAGTCGGGTTCAAGCCTGTGTGGTTTCTCGATCTTCATTATTTGATTGTATCAGGGAGAGCAGTATGATGACCCTCATTTGCTTGTCCTCCAGGACACAGTTCATCATGGCGATGCTAAGGATGTGACTGTTGGAGATGACGGGGTGTTGAGGATGTAGGGGCGGATCTGTGTGCCCGATGTTGATGATATTCGGGAGTTGATATTGACTTAGGCACATAGCTCGCAGTACTCCATCCACACGGGTGCCGCGAAGTTGTATCAGGATCTAAGGCAGCATTATTGGTTGAGGCGGATGAAGAAGGACATAGTAGAGTTTGTAGCTAGATGTCTCAACTGTCAGCAGGTGAAGGCTGAGCATCAGAGACTGGGAGGGTTACTCCAACAGATGGAGATTCCAGAATGGAAATGGGAGAATATCACTATGGATTTTGTGACTGGTCTCCCTCTGACGGCGAGGAAGTTTGATTCTATTTGGGTTGTTGTGGATCGACATACCAAGTCCGCTCATTTCATCCAGTGTGCACTTCTTACTAAGCGGAGTAGTTAGCAGGGATCTATATTAGGGATATTGCCCGTCTGCATGGCATTCCAATTTCTATAATCTCATACAGGGGTTCAGAGTTCACATCACGGTTCTTGAGAGCCTTCCAACATGAGTTGGGTACCAGAGTGACCGTGAGTACAGCTTTTGACCCCCAGACGATGGGCATTACGAGCGCACTATTCAGATTCTTGAGGATATGCTCTGTGCATGCGCGATTGAGTTTAAAGGGTCTTGGGATCAGTTCTTTCCATTGGCTAAGTTTGCATACAACAACAGTTATCAGTCCAGTATTTAGATGGCGCCTTATGAGGCCTTATATTGTAGGAGATGCAGGTCCCCAGTGCGTTGGTTCGAGCCGCGCGAGGCCAGATTATTGGGCACTGATTTGGTTCAAGATGCGGTTGAGAAAGATAAGGTGATTCAGGACAGACTCTGTGTGGCCCAGTCCAGACAGAAGAGTTATGTGGACCGGAAGGTTCATGATTTTTCCTTTATGGTTGGTAAGCGGGTTTTGCTTCGGGTCTCGCCTATGAAAGGCGTCATGAGGTTAGGGAAGAAAGGAAAGCTGAGTCTGAGGTTCATTAGTCCACTTGAGATTTTGAAGCAAGTTGGGAAGGTTTCTTATGATCTTGTTTTACCTCCTAGTTTTGTTGGGGTTCATCCAGTGTTTCATGTTTCGATGCTTCATAGGTATCACGGTGATCCATCTCACGTGTTGGAGTTCACTCAGTCCAGTTGGACAATGACTTGTCCTATGTTGAGGAACCAGTGGAAATATTGGATAGCCAGGTTCGAAAGCTCAGGTCAAAGGATATAGCTTCAATAAATGTTCGGTGGCAGGGTCAGCCGGCCAAGGAGGCGACTTGGGAGACCGAGGGGGATATGCACAGCCGATACCCTCATCTTTGTGCTACTTCAGGTATGATCTCTATGCTCGTTCGAGGACGAAGGATGTTTAAGTGTAGGAGGATGTGACGATCCGGCCGGTCGACTTTGGAATTTATGCCCCATTCCCCCATTAACTGCTTCCCCTAAGTTCATTTCCGCTATTGTGGTTTTTCGGGATGTTCGGTAATAGAACTCGGAGTGTTCTGGTGTTTTGGAACATTTAGTCCCTATAAGAGCTTAAGTTTTGGAAAATGGTCTGTAATCAGAATAGTGTCAAGATGACCTCGGAATGGAAAACCGATGGTTCTGTTAGCTCTGTTAGGTGATTTCTGGGTTGGGAGTGTGTTCGGAATGTATTTTGGATGTTCGTAGCTCATATAGGCTATAAATGTCAAAAATTAGAATTTTGAAGTTTCCGGTCCGATGAAAATTTTTTATCCGAGGGTCAGAACGGGATTCCTGAAGTTGTTGTTGCATCATCATGTCATTTGGGACGTTCGTGATAAATTGCAGGTCAATCGGACGTGTTTTGGTTAGGTTTTGGATCGAAAGCGAGTTTGGTAATGTTTTGAAGTTTTTAAGTTCAAACCATTGATTAACTCAAGTTTCCGGCATTGTATAAGGTGGTTTAAGGATTGGTACAAGTTTGAATGATGCTATGGGATATGTTCTTAGGTTTGGTTGAGGTCTCGGGGGCCTTGGGTGTGTTTCGGATGCCCAACAGGGCAAGTTTGTGTTGAAAAGGATTGCAGAAAATCCTTCAGACCTGTTGCAGAAACGCCTTCTCTGCGATCACATAAGTCATCATGCGATCGTGTAGTGCTTCTTGGGGAGGCCTTTTTCTTCAATGCGATCGCAACTTCCATCCAGCGATCGCATAGCTTCTGAACTCCCTTGTACGCGATCGCAAACTCCCCCGTGTGTTCGCATTGAGTTAACTGGGCTGGGGTCCCAGGTTCCTTTTCCTTATATGTGATCGCATAGCCCATGATGCGATCGCATACGACCAGCTTCCATCCTTACGCGATCGCAAGCCCCTTCCTTCAATCGCATAGACCATTTTCAGGGCCTATTATTTTCTTCTCCGCGATCGCAGACAACTTCATGCGATCGCTAAGAAAAAAGTCCTAGAACAGTTATAAACTTTTCAATAACTAGGTTTCTTCCATTTTCATCACACTCAAGCAAGAGAGCTCAGTTTTGGGAGATGTTTCGAGGGATTTTCAGAGGCAAACTTTAGATATGATTCCTTACTCCTTAATGATTATTACCCGCTAATTTAATCTCGAATTCAAACTTTAATTTTGGATTTTGAATAAAAATTGGGGTAAAGTTATTCGACCTAATTTTTTTGATTTGAAGGGGTATTTGACCTCCGATTTAAGATATTTTTATATGGCTAGACTCGTGAGAGTACGAGGTTTCTAAATATGTAAAAAGTATTCGATACTGAGACGTTGGCCTGAGGGGCATTTTTGTTATTTCACCTATTTTCGTGCCTTAGCTTTATTTTTAACAGTGTAATTATTTACTTGCGATGGTTTTTACAATATGTAATTGGTTTGAATAGATTTGGGCCACTCGGAGTCGGATACTCGTGGCAAGGGCATTGTTTCTTAGCGATTTTGTACCAATTCGAGGTAAGTGGCTTGCCTAACTTTGTGTGGGGGACCTTTCCCCTTAGGATATCCTTGTCATTGTTTAAATGCCATATGCGCGAGGTAACGGGCGTGTACTTGTGCTAGATGTTAAAAGTTCGCCTTACTTAGCTTATTTAGACTGTGTTTCTTCACATATTTAATTGTTAATAAATGAAACGTCACTTGGTTTGACTTTATAAAAGCATGATAGTAACTTGTTTGATCTATTTGACTAAATTGTAATGTTTGTCTTCTCTTGGAAAGCATTTTAGAAACTTATTTACCTTATTTGATTAAAATGCAATATTTGTCCTTCTTGTGAAGCATGTTAGATTCTCGATTTTATTTGTTGTTCGCATTTCGCTTCATTTATGTGAAATAGTGGTTTGTTTTGGTGTATTTACTATTGGGATTACGGGACGGCATCTCGAGAGCTCCCCATATTTGTATTTTGTTTTGAGGTTTGGAAGTGCGGGATACCAAGAGATCCCCGGCACTGGATTATACAACTGGTGGATACTAAGAGATCCCCAGTGCAGGATTTATTTTCTGGCGAATACTAAGAGATCCCTAGGGCAGGACTGATTAACTGGAGGATACTAAGAGATCCTCAGGATACTTGGAGATCCATTGCTTATGTTATGAGGATACTGGGAGATCCTCGGGATACTTGGAGATCCCTTGCTTTTGTGATGAGGATACTGGGAGATCCTTGGGATACTTGGAGATCCCTTGTGTGAATGACGAGGATATCGGGAGATTCTCGGGATACCAAGATATTCCCGATGATAAATATCCTGTAATGATTATTCTCGTTTTGTAGAATTGTAATATAGTATATTCCGTTCCTCTTAGTGTTTGTTAGATAATCGAGACTTACGTATTTCCTATTGTTATTTCTTTTCATATTTATTTATGCTTATGTTAATCCTTCGGCTTGGAGGTTTTACATCATTTGAGTCGAAGTGTATGTTCCAAGCGGCACCCTATACATTTTCTTATGCTATTCATGTTGTATTGATCGTTTTTGTAAGGATTGTTGAATTTCTAAAATGTGTC
The DNA here is from genome assembly GCA_034376525.1 of Nicotiana benthamiana. Classification (NCBI taxonomy): domain Eukaryota; kingdom Viridiplantae; phylum Streptophyta; class Magnoliopsida; order Solanales; family Solanaceae; genus Nicotiana; species Nicotiana benthamiana. Next base: position 49,301,946 of record CM067338.1, on the reverse strand, counting down.
AGGCTTACCTAGTTGCGAAACATGGGTGCCGTCATGACAGGTTTACGATTGGTGAACTAGGGTCGTGACATGTTATCACTTTTGATTACATTTTCCGTAGTATTTCTATTGTTATCAAACTGAGAATTTTAAGCTAAAAAGATGGTTTTTAAGTTAATGATTTGGCTGGGAATGTTGAAATGGTCGGGCTTGCCTAAAAAGGTATTTGACGCCATCACAACCGGTGTTTTGGTCGTGACAGTTCCTTGACATTGATGGTTCTGGTGGTTTCTTCCGCTGTGTCACAAGCCTTAGATTTGTTTGATTGTTGTGTATTTACCTGAAAAGATTCAAACTTTTATGCCAAAGAAGCAATCTGTTGCATTAGTGTATTTAAAGAATCAGCCTGATTTACCGTAGTAGCCTTTTTAATGATTACACACTTATATGGCCATTGGATAACGTTCTCAGAAAATTTCGTTCAATATTTGCAATGCTTCCTCTGTGGTTTTTCCCATTGCAAAACCTCCTACGGCCGCATTTATTACATTTCTATCAAAGGGTTTTAACCCCTGATAAAAAATGTACAATTGTATATGTTCAGGAATGTCATGGTATTGACATTTTCTTAACATTATTTTTAATCCTTCCCAAGCTTGATAAACTGACTTAGTATCAGTCTGCAAGAAATTAGATATGTCCTATCTTAACTTTGTTGTTTTAGCAGGGGAAAATATTTATTAAAAAACTTCTAAGTCATCTGGTCCCATGTTGTAATGGACCCTTGAGGCAAACTTCGCAACCAAGTCTTGAAATCTCCCTTTAAAGAAAAAGGAAATAGCATTAACTTGATAACTTCAATACGTACTGTGACGATCCGACCCGTCGTCTTATGTGTTACTGCTCTGTTTCCCCCTTATTGTGTTGCTTCATGTTTAATATCAGTATTAGAGTCGATCGGGTGTAATTGAATTGTTTTTGGTTGAAGAAGACACTTGGCCTCTTAGAAGGAAGCTTGTTTTGGAAAAGTCAACCGGAAGTTGACTTGTGAGTTAGAAGGATCGGATGTGATTTCCGATGTTTCGGTTAGCTTTGGGAGTTGATATTTGACTTAGGAGAGCGATCGGAATTGAATTTAGAGGTCCGTTGTAAAATTAGGCTTGAATTGGCGAAGTTTAATTTTGGCGGATTCCGGTTGATAGGTGAGATTTATATCCGAGGGTCGGAATGGAATTTCAAGAGTTTCATTAGCTTCGTTAGGAGATTCTGGATATGTCTGCAAATTTTCAGATCATTCGGACGTCGTTTTGTTGGCTTTTTTATTGTGTGCGCATTTTGGAAGTTCTTAAGAAATTTTAGCTTGGATTGGAGGTTAATTCATGATTTTAGCATTGTTTGATGTGATTTGAGGCCTCGAGCAAGTCCTTAATGTGTTTTGGGACTGGTTGGTGTAATTGGCCGGGGTCCCGCGGGCCTTAGGTGTGTTTCGGGTTGTGATTCCGCTCTTATTTAATATTTTAATGTTGCTTCTTTGGACATAAAGGGATACCATAATAATAAAATGAGCTTCAAATTCAGTTTTGTTTGATCCATTATATTTGTATCGAAATTTCGGAGCCATAGGAAAAAGAAACGTCGAATTTGGACATTGTATGAGGAAGTTATGCTCGTTTCCGTGCCGAAAAAAGTGTTGGTGCTGTCAAAACCGCAGAAGTGGAAATTGACCGCGGAAGAGGAAAAAAGACCGCAAAAGCGGTCCCAGATAGGCCAAAAATGGCCGAATAAAACCAAAAGTCTGCGGAAGCGGAAAAAGGTCCGCATAAGCGGCCTGGTCAGTGTATAAACCGAGAAGCTTAGTATTTTTGGGCATATCTTGAGTTTTAGAGCTCCGATTGAGGTGATGTTTGCGGCATTGTTCTCGTCTCATAAAGGGGGTAAATATCTGACCTTTACTTTTTGACGTTTATCCATGATTTACGGCATTGTTCTCGTCTCATCAAGGGGGTAAATATCTTATCTTTATTTTTTGACGTTTATCCATGATTATTTCTGTTGGTTTCAATTTTTATCTGTGCTTGGAGGTTAGAAATTGAGGATTTAGGCCTAGGGATTTGAAAATATGATTTGTTTATTTGATGGGTCACATGAAATCCTATTTTGGTAAATTTTGTATGTACGAACTCGTGGAGAAACGAGGAATCCGGTAATGTGACTTTCGTAATTTTTTGAGAAGTGAGCCCGTGGCTCGGGGTTTGCTAGTTTCGAGGTTCTTGATATAATTCGATTGTTTTCGATTTGGTATTATCCCATTTACATATTGTGATGTATTCACTCTAGTTTTGGCTAGATTCGACGTGCGTGGATGCCGATTTGAGGGGAAAAGGCATCGCGAGCTTGAGATTTTGTCGATTCTAATTGAGTAATACTTGGGAAAGATATCCTGAGGGTTTGAAACCCCATATTTGCACATGCTAGTATTGTATTGTGGTGACTTGCACGTTGGACCTGAGCGTGGGGTAGAGCACCGTTGGGATTGTGACTTGGTCCGTCCCGGTTGTTGGTTTTTACCGCAAAATTGTAAATGTTTTATTGTTATCATTATGACTTGGGCTCATTGCCATACTTGGGGCTTATTGCCGATTATTTTGAAACCTCGGTATATCACACTGTGACGCTATATGAGGCGAGACACGCGCTCCATGGCTAGTGCGGGGTCATATATGTGGGAAATTGTGACACGGTTCAATCCGAGGGATGAACTATACTATATTGGTAATTGCTTCGCACCCTATATTGATGTTATCTGGGCTTGATGCCATGTTTGGGGCCTTATTCCGGCTTGTAGAATCCTTTAGGGAATGATATTTCAGAGTTAGCATGATTTGCATACTATTTGAGTTCAGTCAAGGGTTTTTAACACTATTTTTGCAAACTCGGCCATAATTCTATCTTTTGAAAACACAAATGATTCTTAAATGATATTTCAGGCTGACGATCATTATCTCATTATTTTCTGGACTGCATATTATATCATGGAAATGGTGGTAACTATTGGCACCATGTATTGAAATGGAGACGGTGGTAACTATTGGCACCGTGTGTTGAAATGGAAATGATGGTAACTATTGGCACCGTATATTGTAATGGAAACAGTGGCAACTATTGCCATTGTATGATATTGCGCTTGGACTCAAGGAGCCCCTCCAGAGTCCGAACCCCCACAGTGAGCGCCGTCGATGTTAAATAATATGCATGGTTGGCTCGGGCTGCATGCCGCAACGTATTCATGTGCATTTCATTGCATTCATGCATTTACTCCTGTTTGTACTACGTTGCACGACATTTAGCACTCATATATCATTTGCATACATACTGTTACTTGCCTTGTTGACCAGATACCCTGGTGTTATATGTTAAGGAGTGCTGAGCCCGAGAGGCTGATGTTGGATATTGTGAGTTGATATTGAGCCCGAGGGGCAGGTTTCAGATTATTTCCTACTTTGTTGAAATTACCTTTGCAATTGTTGAAAAATCATATTTTTAAAAGAGATTTTTGAACTGAAATTGGGATTTTCTAAAGGGAATTTAACAGTATCTCAGTTTTCCTCAAAACGGGTTGTTCTGTCTTTTATAGCTATTTGGTGTGCTCATACGCATTTTCTTATCACTAAGTTATTATTCGCTCTTATTACCACTGAGTTGGAAGTACTCACTTTACTCCCTGCACCTTGCGTGCAGTTGCAGGTATTCTCCACCCGGTAGCGGGTTATCAACAGGACCGAAGGCCTTATTGTGGTAGTTGAGCAAGGTGACCGCCAGTGTTCGTGGCACCGCACTCCATCTTTATATTCCAGTTTTATCTTGTATATATATACATAGTTTGTCCAGTAGTAGTGTCCCTACTCTTTAGATGCTTGTGGCCTGTGACACCACGGTCGGGTTGTATTGGTATTCATATTAATCAATGTCATAAATTTAGATCCGAACCGTTATATAACTGAATAATTGCTTTAAGTGGTATAAAGAAACGGTCTGGCTGGCCTTGTCTTCACGAGAGGCGCCATCACGACTGGATTTTGGAATTGGGTCGTGACAAGTTAATAACAGAGCCTAGGTTACTAGGTATCACGAGTCATGAGCAGGGTTTGTAGAGTCTCGCGGATCGCGAATCCAGTAGTAGTGTCCCTACTCTAAATTACCTTCAACACCTTGCCCCTCAACATGCACATCAGAAGCATTCTTCACATGTGCAAGTTTTGAATCTGCTGTTTTTTCTTCAGTAATCATAACATTTGTTCCATCATGTACATTTACTACAAGTCGAACATTTACAATATGAATCACTGGTTTAGCTCGAACACCACCAGTATTACATACCCTGAAACGTGCTGCTTGAACACCAACAGTAGCCTGATCGTCCACCTGAAGGATTGCGTATAGGTGTTCGTAATACGCAGCGGAAGACAATAACAATCCTAGGTAGATTTTTTCATGTTTAAAATTTATTTACGTGTCAAAGATCGGATCTAAGACGTACCTTGTGAAGAGAGTTTCTTTTTCAAAATTTCTTCGATAGTGCGAAGACTCTATGCGTATCCACACCGAGACCGATCCGTGCTATCAACTCTTTGATAAATGAATCCCACGAACAAATTGAACGAAGAATATTGTGTTGAAATTTTTCTCAAAAATCTCAACTCAAATTAGAAGAACAAGAAACACTTTTCTTGTAATTGTATTTTATCTCTTGGCTTTGTATTGTACTCTCACTTTCACAAAGTGGGTTTTCTTCTCAATAAAAATTAAAATCTAAAAAACTTTACAAATTTTCTCCATCACCCTTTATATAGCATCACCTACAAACCCTTTTCCTATTTGGTTGAGGTAATAATTTACTTAGGGTAAAAGTTTATTCTAAAAATAAACTTTATAGAATTTTGTATGAAAATTCCAAATTTCCACTTCCTTTTTAACATGGATTCCAATTCCGAATTTTTGGAATACAATATCTGTTCCAAAATTAGAAATTGTATATCCAATTCTAAATTGGATTATAATTCATAAACTTTTTATATTAATATAATATTTTCCTATTGAAAATATTAATCCCATTCCAAATATGATAAAACTTCAATTACACATTAATAATTTAATTCAAAATTAGATTTATTAACAAGCCTTTATTAATATTATATTTTATATACATCTATTATGTAAAATAATATTAATGATATATATCACATATATTTCAACAAAGAGATATTATTTAATTTCTATTCCAAATAGAAACTTCAATTTATTCATAATATTAATTATAATCTTTGTGCTAGCAAAGAATATAATAATATTTCATTTGGACTAATAACTAAATTTATTTGACTAATTAAATTCTTTAATTTAATTAACAAATAATAAAGTAATTAATCCTTTAGCAGAGATCAAAACACTCGTTAGTGTGCGACCACATAGATTCAATACTAAACCAGTAGTAAATTGATCATATCAATATACTAATTAAGGGTGGCGTCTAGCAACACTCCTTAACGACCGGATAGCATGAAGTATACAATTTACTCTCAAGAACCAGTAGAAGAATAATGTAGTAATTTCTTCTGTCCTTATAGCTATGGATCACCCTAGGATATGGTTCAACTATCAAATCCTAATAGGCGATCAACTATGTTTTCACGTCAAATATAATCGACCATTGAATGACCTAAGAAACTCATTTCTTCCTTCATTCAATTGCCCTGGCCAAGGTCTTAGTTTGGTCGTTTACAATTCATGACAACATGGAGCTTAAACTCATTACCAAGAGTTGACAGATTCCGTCTTGATCAATCACTAATTCTACAAGTGTTCAACTGTACCTAATATCCTTTCAACTATCTCCCTAGGGCCATAGGTGTCTAGTATCAAAGCACAATGAATAACTTGTCAATTACTATGACGATCTCAAGTCAAAGGAAACACTTACATCACATTCTTCAAGAAAATATCCTATTGACAGTTATGGTAATTCTAACCATTAGGAATTATCCAATGAGTCGGTTCAATGATCATATCTCTATATGCATCATCTATCTATGTGATTTAGTTAATGAGATCAACTAATCTTTATCCGATAAAGACAATCACATAAATATTGATCTAACCGGATTACTAATGTGCAAATTAATAATCCTACAATCAAGAACAAATTTAGATTAAATTGTAAGAGACTTTGCTCTCATTATCATGATCTCTATCACGATGACAAATCTCAAAATTTAATCAAGGACCTTATCAAATTAATCAAACAATTAATAATAATGATAAGAGAATATCAAATGCCATAAATTTTATATCAAATGACATTCACAAAAATATGTTCAAGTTATTAAATATGATATTGGATCTAGGGCATATCTACAGTATCCCTAACAATCTCCCACTTGCACTAGAGCGAATTGCTCTTGTACTTCATCCCCAATTTCCACTTGTGCTTGTCAAACTCCTTTGCGCCAAGACCTTTAGTGAATGGGTCTGCAGCATTTTCCTTTCCATCAACCTTTTGAATCTCGACGTCTCCACGTTCAATGATCTCTCTTATCAAGTGATACCTTCGTAAAACGTGTTTGGACTTTTGGTGTGATCTTGGTTCTTTTGCTTGAGCAATGGCTCCAGTATTGTCACACAACAATGGAACCGCACCTTCTATTGAAGGAACCACACCAAGTTCAATTAAGAACCTTTTCATCCATACAGCTTTCCTATAAGCTTTACTAGCTGCTATATATTATGTTTCAGTCACTGAATCAGCTACTGTAGCTTGTTTGGAACTTTTCCAACTCACTGCACCACCATTAAAGGTGAATACATAACCATAAATAGATTTGATATCATCCCTATCTGAAGAGAAATTTGCATCAGTATAACCTTCAAGTTTCAACTCAGAATCCACATAGATGAGGAATTGGTCTTTAGTCCTTCTTAAGTACTTAAGAATGGTCTTCACCACCTTCCAATGTTCCTCACCAGGATTTGCCTGATATCGGCTAGTCACTCCAAGTGCATAAGCCACATCAAGACGTGTACATGTCATGGTATACATGATAGCTCCCACTGCACTACCGTATGGGATCCTACTCATGCGTTCTCTCTCTTCAGGTGTTTTAGGAAAATCCTCCCTACTTAGAGAAATTCCAGTGCCTATCGGTAGATAGCCTCTTTTGGAATTATCCATGTTATACCTCTTTAAGATAGTATCAATGTACAAAGACTGGGAAAGTCCAAGCAGCTTTCTAGATCTATCTCTATGGATCTTTATTCCTAATATATAAGCTGCTTCTCCCAAGTCTTTCATTGAAAACTGTTCAGATAGCCGAATCTTGGTATTTTGCAATGCCAGTACGTCATTCCCTATGAGCAATATATCATCAACATACAACACTAAAAATATAATTGTGCTCCCAGTAACCTTTTTGCACACAAAAGTTTCTTCTTCGCATCTAAAAAAATTGAACTTTTCAATTGTTTTGTTAAATCCAATATTCCAACTTCGAGAAGATTGCATTAATCCATAAATAGATCTTTGTAGCTTACAAATTTTATTATGATCAGACGAAGATGTGAAACCTTCAGGTTGTGTCATGTACATATCCTCTTCTAGCTCACCATTAAGGAAAGCTGTTTTCACATCCATTTGCCATATTTCCTAATCATAGAATGATGCTATAGAAAGCAAAATCCGAATAGATTTGAGCATTGCCACGGGAGAGAAAGTCTCTTCATAGTCGACTCCTTCTTTCTGACGATATCCCTTGGCAAAAAGACGTGCTTTGTAGGTCTCCACCTTTCCGTCTGCTCCAATCTTTTTCTTGAAACCCCATTTACAACCTATAGGTTTTATATCCTTTGAAGGTTCAACTAAAGTCCATATTTTAATTTCCTTCATTGATTCCATTTCGGATTCCATGGCCTTTTGCCACTTCTCATAATCAAAACTTTGTATAGCCTCTTCATAGGTCTTAGGGTCATCATCATTATAATCAACCTCATTTGATAAATCATCTTGTACCAATAAATTTAATCTAGTTGGTACATGACGTTCTCGTGTAGACCTTCGAAGAGGTACTTGTACAACATGTTCACCTTGTGTTGGATTTTGATGTTGCTCAATTTGGTTTGGAACTAGTTCATGAACCTGTTCTTGAACTTCATTTAGTTCTTGAACTTCAACCGTTGAAGATGGCAATTTCCTTGGCAACTTCAAAACATCCAATAAAGGTTCTTCAACTTTGGTCTCATGATCTTTATATTGTGTTGATTCATTAGTTTCTTGATCTTCATCAAGTTCTATTTCTTCATTATAATTTTCTTCCAAAAGAAATTGCCTTTCCAAAAAGGTTGCTCCTCTAGCCACAAACACTTTATGGTCAGAAGGGTGATAGAAATAATATCCCCTTGGTTCCTTGGGATACCCAATGAACCTACACTTATCAGATCTTGAGTCAAGTTTATCAGACTGTAGTCTCTTAACATAAGCTGGACAACCCCAAACCTTAATATGTTTTAGCTTAGGCTTACATCCTTTCCATACTCATATGGTGTTGTAGAGACTGAGTTAGTGGGAACTATATTAAGTAAGCATGTTGCTGCTTCCAAAGCATATCCCCATAAATTTATTGGAAGATCAGTGAATCCCATCATAGATCTCACCGTATCTAATAAGGTTTTATTTCTCCTTTCAGACACACGATTGTGTTGTGGTGTTTCTGGAGGTGTCCACTTTGAGATAATCCCATTCTCTTTGAGATATCTGGTAAAATCTTTACTAAGATATTCTCAACCTCTATCAGATCTTAGTACTTTGATACTTTTACCTGTATGCTTCTCAACTTCACTACGGAATCTTTTGAACATTTCAAAAGATTCAGACTTGTCTTTCAAAAGATATACAAATCCATATCTTGACATATCATCAGTGAAGGTGATGAAGTAATAATATCCACCTCTAGCTTGAATTTTCATGGGCCCACAAACATCTGTATGAATTAGTCCCAATAATTCAGAAGCTCTTTCTCCACTTCCAGTAAATGGAGATTTGGTCATTTTTCCTTTGAGACAAGATTCACAAGTTGGATATGATTCAAAATCATACTTGTTAAGGTACCCTTCCTTGTACAACTTGTTAATTCTTTTCTCTCCAATATGACTAAGCCTACAATGCCAAAGGTATTGTTTGATTTACATGATCATCTCTTTTCCTCTTAAGACTTGAAACATGCATAATCGAATTTGCATTCACACTATGTAAGATATAAACATCATGTTGGAGATAGCCATTCACAAATAAATTATCACTATAATAAATAGAGCAAATACCATTGCCTATATTAATGCGAAAACCCCGTTTGTCTAACATAGAAGCTAAAATTATGTTCGAAACAAATTTAGGAATGTAATAACTGTTGGAAACACGTTCTCAAGGCTTTATACTAAAACGTGTGTTCTTATGTGTAGGTTTTGATGAATGACAAACAAGCCCAAATTGATATATGACGAAGCTCAAGTACAAGCGCACAATTGATATATATAACGAGATTCAAGCACGAGACCAAGTTTTATAGTTTTACATGAGTCATTCTTAATTGTGATCTTGATCCGACAACTTGACTCATGACATGGCTTCTCTCGTAAAATTATTTTTACAAAATCATGCATATTTAATTTAATGCTAAATGATTTTAAATCATGCATATTTACTTTAGTCAAAATGATTTTTAAACATGCCTCTAAAATATGGACTAAGATAATCGATTATGTTAAGCCAAGACTGCATGACAATCGATTGTGAACTAATGACAATCGATTGTGTTAAGGCAGTGAGCATCAGGTTTTTCAAACCTGCATGACAATCGATTGTGAACCTTATGACAATCGATTGTGATGAGGCAGTGTACATCAAAGTTTTTCAAAACTCAGAATAATCGATTGTGAAGCTAATGACAATCGATTGTGATGAGGCAGTGTACATCAAAGTTTTTCAAAACTCAGAATAATCGATTGTGAAGCTAATGACAATCGATTGTGAAGAGACAGTGTCCATCAGATTTTTCAAAGTCACAAAATAATCGATTGTGAACATATGACAATCGATTGTGTTGAGGCAGTGTCTTCCAGACTTTTTCAAAGTTATTAAATAATCAATTGTGAGTATATAACAATCGATTGTCAAGAGGCAGTGTCTAAAATGATTTTCAAAGTCTGATAAATAATCGATTGTTAACATTGCACAATCGATTGTGAAGCTGACCGTTGTCGTAATATTTTCAAATACCGTCAGGTAATCGATTGTTGATTTTGTACAATCGATTGTTGAAATTAAAATCTGGAAAAGATTTTTTGAACGTTGCTGAATAATCGATTATCGATTTTGTATAATCGATTGTTGAGATTAAAATCTGAAAAGGATTTTTTGAACGTTGCTGAATAATCGATTATTGATTTTGTATAATCGATTGTTTTACGTAAAATCTGGAAATGATTTTTTGAACGTTGCCAATAATCGATTGTTGATCTTGGATAATCGATTGTTAAGCGTAAAATCTGGGATTGATTTTTGGAACGATTGGCAAACAATCGATTGTGGATTCTTGACAATCGATTGTCACAGAGTAAAATCAGCAACTCTTAATTAGCAATTAGGCAACGGTAATGCCAAGTTTTTCAACTATAAATACAGCTTCATTTCAGTGTTTTAAACACAATAACACACAACAACTGATCATACAATTTCCATAAGCTTGCATACTCTATTGCTTATCATTTTTTATTCATTACATAAATTTTGAGAGCCATATTATTGTTCAAAGTTGTTGTGATCTTGAGCTTACTTCTTTTACTCATATCTACTCATTAAGGAGTGTTTTGTTTGAGTGTTTAGTGTTTTGTACACTTGTAAGAGAATTGCGATTCTCTTGTTGTAAGGAACTTGTGTTTCCTTGGCTGAAGTCTTGGAGTGTTGTATCTCCGAGCAAAGGTGTTAAGGCGTGTGTCCTTAAGTTGTAAAGGTTTGTTGAGCACCCGTAAGCTTGACAAGTTAGTGGAAAATCTCGAGAGAGTCTCTCGGGGACTGGACTAGCCACGTGTTGTGGTGAACCAGAATACATTGGTGCGTTCTTTCCTTTTGTTTATTTAACGCACTTATTTATTTCCTGCAAATTTTAATTTCCGCAAGTTTACGCTAATTTTTATTATAACGCTATTCACCCCACCCCCCTCTAGCGTTAAGCGTATTATCTAACAATTGGTATCAGAGCCCAACTCTCTGAAGACTTAACAGTTTGAGAGAAACTTCCATGGCTTCTACTCGTGACTTTTTTGCAGGAATAGAGGAAGGACAGTGCTCCACCCGACCACCACTATTCAACGGTACAAACTATACGTACTGGAAGGAGAGGATGAAAATCTTCGTTCAAGCAAACAATTTTCTTCTCTGGAAGGTGATAACAAAGGGAAATCAAATTCCAACCAAAAAGGTTGAAAACGAATGGGTTCCCAAGTCCGAAGAAGAATATGACGCGGATGATATCCGAAAGGTGCAAAATAATGCTAAAGCAATTAATTTATTATATTGTGCTGTAAATGCTGACGATTACAGGAAAATATCGTGTTGCAAAACGGCGAAGGAAATGTGGGACAAGCTGGAAATTACGTACGAAGGTACGGACCAGGTAAGGGAAGCCAAAATTGATTTCCTAACCCATACTTATGAATTATTTCACATGAAGGAAGGTGAAAAGGTGGATGAAATATTTGAACGATTTTCAATAATCGTAAATGATCTACATGCTCTCAAGAAGACATTCACGGATAGAGAACTTGTTCGAAAAATTCTTAGAAGTCTGACTCCGGCATGGCGATCAAAGGCCGACGCAATCCAAGAATCCATTGGCGTCTCAAATGTCACCATCAACGCATTAAGAGGTAACCTTAAGACTTATGAGTCTACTATACTTAACCCTCTTGTTGATGATCAAAGGAGGCAAATAATAGCGCTTAAGGCAAGCACAAGCCAACCTCAAGTTGATGAGGACGGAGACAACGAGTTTGGACTCGTTATCAAAAGATTTCAAAAGTTCATGCGAAAGGAGTATGAACAAAAGGGCAAAAAGCAAGGCGAACAAATAAAGTGCTATGAATGCGGTGAAACCAGGCACATCAAATCAAATTGCCCAAACATCAAAAAGGAGAAGAAACCTTTTAAGAAGCAACATGCATACATTTCTTGGGGAGGAGACTCCGGAGATGAGTCAAGCGAAGAAGAAGAAGACAAAGCCGCAAACCTTTGTCTTATGGCGCAAGAAGACAAGCAAGATGAGGTATGTCATATCTCTTCTAAAAACTTCTTTACTCTTGAAGAAATGCGAACTGCTTTTGATGAGCTATATACTGAATTTATTAAGGCTTCAAAAACTGTTAAGAGCATAAAAGAAAATGCTTCTCTAAAAGAAAAAGATTTTCAAAAACAACTTTCTTTGAAAGAAAAGGATTTAGAAAAACTGGTTTTAGAAAATGAGAAGCTGAAAGAGGAAAACAAGTTTTTCGGAAAAAGAAGCGCCGACAAGCCCGAAAGTTCTATTAAAAATTGTTCTTCTTGCATGAATCTCAAAAATGAGGTAGGTAGACTTAAAGGTACCTTAGATAAGTTTAATTCTTCCCACAAAAATTTGAATAAGGTCCTTGTTAATTTGAAATCAACCAAGCATGGCATAGGCTTTAAGAATGAGCCTAAAGAAAAGGTTGAAGCCAAACCCCAACCACCTAAGGCTCAACCTAGGATTAATAAAACAAATGCTTATCCTAGAAATAGCAATCCTAGAACAAATGTGCAGGCTAGACCAAATGTTGAACATTTTAGAAGACCTAGAAATAACTTACCACCTAGAAATGACTACCCTAGAAATGATGCATATTCTAGGCCAAACACTAGAAGGAGTTTTGAACCTTTTAGAACATCAAGACATGACCATTACTCTAGAAATGCTGCTCATTTTAGAAGTAATAGTAGGAGAAATGGTTCTCATGAAAATACGCAATAGTCATAATGAAAATAGAGTAAATCTTTTTCGTCCATCAAGTTACTATGAACCTAGAAGGATGCATAACCCCAACGTGACTTGTCATTATTGTAGACGCATTGGTCATATTGCTCCTGCATGTTTTACACGACATAGACATATCACTCAATCGCATCATTATAATATGCCTAACCCTCAAGGACCCAAAATGGCATGGGTACCTAAAACGCATTAATTTGTTTTGTAGGTATGTTTGAAGGGATCAAGTGTACTATGGTACCTTAATAGTGGATGCTCCAAACATATGACGGGAGACGAATCCAAATTCCTTCAACTAGAACACAAAGAAGGAGGAAGTGTGATTTTTGGGGATAACAATAAAGGAAAGATTATTGGCATCGGATCGGTCGGTAAGGATGAAAATTCCTCTATTAAGCATATATTACTTGTGAAAGGTTTAAAGCATAATCTCTTGAGCATAAGTCAATTATGTGACAAGGGAAATCTTGCCCTATTTGATTCGGATGAATGCTTAGTGTTTAGACGTAGTGATTTTAAAATTATCCTTCGTGGTTTTAGAGTGGATAATATTTATATGGTTGATCTTGCTAATTCCTCACCCGAATATGTTGATTGTCTTATGAGTAAAGAGGATGATACTTTGTTATGGCATCATAGAGTAGCACATATCAACATGCATCTTTTGAACAAATTGATTTCTCAAAACTTAGTTATTGGTCTTCCCAATTTAAAATTTGAAAATGACTCTATTTGTGATTCATGTCAAAAAGGGAAGCAAACAAAAGCATCTTTCAAATCCAAAAATATTGTTTCAACTTCTAGACCATTGCAATTGCTTCACATGGATTTATTTGGACCATCTCGCATTGAAAGTCTAGGAAGAAATCGTTATGCTTTTGTGATTGTTGATGATTATTCTAGATTTACTTGGACTTTATTTCTTGCCAATAAAAGTGATGCTTTTCAAAATTTTAAATATTTTCTTAAGCGTGTTCAAAACGAAAAAGAAACAACCGTCACTTCAATTAGAAGTGATCATGGGGGAGAGTTTGATCACAATCTCTTTGCGGACTTTTGTGACGAACTCGGTATCGAACATACCTCTTCCGCTCCACGTACACCACAACAAAATGGGGTGGTGGAAAGGAAAAATAGGTGTCTCGAAGAGATGGCTAGAACCATGCTCGAAGAGGCTAAGATTCCCAATCACTTTTGGGCGGATGCTGTGAGTACGGCATGCTACATCTTAAATAGAATAGTCATAAGGCCAATACTCATGAAGACCCCTTATGAACTCTACAAGGGAAGGAAACCAAATATCTCCCATTTTAGAGTATTCGGTTGCAAAGTTTTTATTCATAACAATGGAAAAGATCAATTGGGAAAATTTGATGCTAAGTCCGATGAGGGAATTTTCATTGGTTACTCTTCACGTAGCAAAGCATATAGGGTTTTTAATAAAAGAACCGAAACTGTGGAGGAATCCCCTCATGTTGTATTTGCCGAAAATAATGTTCTATTGGCGAGAAAGGATTCCGGTTTTGATCTTGCAGGTATTTTAAATAGCTTGAAAGACAAAATACAAGAGGAAACGCCTAAGGAAAATCAAAACGAAATTTTGAAACAACCAACGGAGGAAGCGCCACAATTGGAGAATGAAACGAAAACGCCTAACGAGTGGAGGACAATCAAAGATCACCCTCTCGAACAGGTAATTGGCGATGTCGTAGAAAAGGTAAGTACTCGAAACTCCCTTAAGAACACCTTAGGTCATACTGCTTTTGTTTCTCAAATTGAACCAACAACCATCTCCAAAGCAATTGGGGATGAGTTTTGGACCTTGGCAATGCAAGAGGAGCTTAACCAATTCAAACGGAATGACGTTTGGGATTTGGTGCCAAGACCCGAAAATCATACCATAATTGGCGAAATGGGTTTTTCGAAACAAAGTAAATGAAAATGGTGTTATCACTAGAAACAAAGCTAGGCTTGTAGCAAAAGGCTATAATCAAGAAGAGGGTATTGACTATGAAGAAACATATGCTGCCGTAGCTAGATTAGAAGCTATTCGTCTATTACTCGCATTTGCCTCTTCTATGAATTTCAATTTATATCAAATGGATGTGAAAAGTGCTTTTCTAAATGGTGTTATTCAAGAAGAAGTTTATGTTGAACAACCCCCCGGTTTGGAAGATTTTAAATCTCCCGATCATGTTTTCAAACTCAAAAAGGCTCTTTATGGTTTAAAACAAGCTCCCCGAGCTTGGTATGAAAGATTGAGTAAATTTCTATTGGAAATGATTTCATTAGGGGGAAAGTTGACACCACCCTTTTTGTAAAGCATAAAAATAATGATATTTTATTAGTTCAAATATATGTGGATGATATCATATTTGGTGCTACGAACAATGTCTTATGCAAGGAATTTTTCGATTTAATGACAAGCGAATTTGAGATGTCTATGATGGGCGAGTTAACATTCTTTTTGGGATTACAAGTAAAGCAAATGAAAGAAGGTACGTTCATTTGCCAAGCCAAATATTGCAAAGAATTGCTGAAACGATTTGAAATGAACAATGCAAAAGCAATGGCGACTCCGATGAGCACATTCGATCATCTAGACAAAGATGAGAAAGGTAAGGAAGTCGACACTAAGAAGTATCGAGGTATGATTGGCTCTCTTCTTTATCTTACTGCTAGTCGTCCGGACATCATGTTTAGCGTGTGCTTATGCGCCCGTTATCAATCGTGCCTGAAGGAGTCTCACCTTACTGCGGTAAAACGGATTTTGAAGTACCTCATTGGTACTACAAATGTGGGTCTATGGTATCCCAAAGGTTCTTCATGCCAACTCGTTGGCTATTCCGACTCCGATTTTGCTGGATGCAAATTGGACCGCAAGAGCACTAGTGGCACTTGCCATTTGCTCAGTAGCTCTCTCGTTTCTTGGTTTAGCAAGAAACAAGTAAGTGTTGCGTTGTCCACAACCGAGGCTGAATATGTAGCCGCGGGGAGTTGTTGCGCTCAAATCCTTTGGATGAAACAACAACTCTTGGACTATGGCCTAAGTCTTAATCATATCCCTCTTAGATGTGATAATACTAGTGCCATATGCTTGACAAAGAACCCCGTTCTTCATTCGCGAACAAAACACATTGAAATTAGACATCATTTTATAAGAGATCACGTTCTCAAGGGCGATGTCGAAATCGAATTTGTTGAAACCAAAGATCAATTGGCCGACATCTTTACAAAGCCCTTAGAGAAAGAGTCCTTCTTCCGAATTCGTAGTGAACTCGGGATTCTTGACTCCACGCTGATCTAAGTCATGCATTGCATCTTTTATTTTACATGATTTCTAACTTGAGTGTCGGAGACGTCTAACGAATTTTTGCAGGTATCGCCCTAAAGGTAGGTGGAATTATAAAGCATGACGCGCAATAATCGAGTCTTCTTCAGAAAAATCGGTTTCTGTCGTCTAATAATCGATTATCTCGTATCAATAATCGATTGTACTGCTATTACTTGAGTTATTGTACTCTCTTTAAGTAATCACGTTTTCTTTCCAATAAATAACTTTATTTCATCCTTTGTATCTTATCATATTATTTTTGCTAATGGCAAAAGGGGAAAGATAACGGGTATGCACTCTCAATATTTATAAGCTTAAATTGAGGGGGAATACATATATTGAGGGGGAACAAATTGCGTACTTGTTGCATGTCTTGAATCGTCATTATAAATTGCTTAAGTTGCATATCCCGCTTAAAGTTTGCAATTATCAAAAAGGGGGAAATTTTTGGAAACACGTTCTCAAGGCTTTATACTAAAACGTGTGTTCTTATGTGTAGGTTTTGATGAATGACAAACAAGCGCAAATTGATATATGATGAAGCTCAAGTACAAGCGCACAATTGATATATATAACGAGATTCAAGCACAAGACCAAGTTTTATAGTTTTACATGAGTCGTTCTTAATTGTGATCTTGATCCGACAACTTGACTCATGACATGGCTTCTCTCGTAAAATTATTTTTACAAAATCATGCATATTTAATTTAATGCTAAATGATTTTAAATCATGCATATTTACTTTAGTCAAAATGATTTTTAAACATGCCTCTAAAATCTGGACTAAGATAATCGATTATGTACTTATGATAATCGATTATGTTAAGCCAAGACTGCATGACAATCGATTGTGAACTAATGACAATCGATTGTGTTAAGGCAGTGAGCATCAGGTTTTTCAAACCTGCACGACAATCGATTGTGAACCTTATGACAATCGATTGTGATGAGGCAGTGTACATCAAAGTTTTTCAAAACTCAGAATAATCGATTGTGAAGCTAATGACAATCGATTGTGATGAGGCAGTGTACATCAAAGTTTTTCAAAACTCAGAATAATCGATTGTGAAGCTAATGATAATCGATTGTGATGAGGCAGTGTCCATCAAAGTTTTTCAACGCTCAAAATAATCGATTGTGAAGCTAATGACAATCGATTGTGAAGAGACAGTGTCCATCAGATTTTTCAAAGTTACAAAATAATCGATTGTGAACATATGACAATCGATTGTGTTGAGGCAGTGTCTTCCAGACTTTTTCAAAATTATTAAATAATCGATTGTGAGTATATAACAATCGATTGTCAAGAGGCAGTGTCTAAAATGATTTTCAAAGTCTAATAAATAATCGATTGTTAACATTGCACAATCGATTGTGAAGCTGACCGTTGTCGTAATAATTTCAAATACCGTCAGGTAATCGATTGTTGATTTTGTACAATCGATTATTGAAATTAAAATCTGGAAAAGATTTTTTGAACGTTGCTGAATAATTGATTATTGATTTTGTATAATCGATTGTTGAGATTAAAATCTGAAAAGGATTTTTTGAACGTTGCTGAATAATCGATTATTGATTTTGTATAATCGATTGTTTTACGTAAAATCTGGAAATAATTTTTTGAACGTTGCCAATAATCGATTGTTGATCTTGGATAATCAATTGTTAAGCGTAAAATCTGGGATTGATTTTTGGAACGATTGGCAAACAGTCGATTGTGGATTCTTGACAATCGATTGTCACAGAGTAAAATCAGCAACTCTTAATTGGCAATTAGGCAACGGTAATGCCAAGTTTTTCAACTAGAAATACAGCTTCATTTCAGTGTTTTAATCACAATAACACACAACAACTGATCATACAATTGCCATAAGCTTGCATACTCTATTGCTTATCATTTTATATTCATTACATAAATTTTGAGAGCCATATTATTGTTCAAAGTTGTTGTGATCTTGATCTTACTTCTTTTACTCATATCTACTCATTAAGGAGTGTTTTGTTTGAGTGTTTAGTGTTTTGTACACTTGTAAGAGAATTGTGATTCTCTTGTTGTAAGGAACTTGTGTTTCCTTGGCTGAAGTCTTGGAGTGTTGTATCTCCGAGCAAAGGTGTTAAGGCGTGTGTCCTTAAGTTGTAAAGGTTTGTTGAGCACCCGTAAGCTTGACAAGTTAGTGGAAAATCTCGAGAGAGTCTCTCGGGGACTGGACTAGCCACGTGTTGTGGTGAACCAGAATACATCGGTGTGTTCTTTCCTTTTGTTTATTTAACGCACTTATTTATTTCCTGCGAATTTTAATTTCCGCAAGTTTACGCTAAATTTTATTATAACGCTATTCACCCCCCCCCCCCTCTAGCGTTAAGCGTATTATCTAACAATAACAATCATCCAACATAAGTACTTTGCCCGTAGGCATTATTAAGGAAATTGATCCTGCAGTTACGGCTGCAAATTTTGCACCATTTCCAACTTGTAGATTAACTTCTCCTTTCTTTAGCCTCCTACTTATCTTGAACCCTTGCAACATATTGCAGATGTTATAACCACTGCCAGTATCTAATACCCACAGTGAAAAATTAGTAGTAGCTAATGAAACCTTGAAAATATTTTTTATTAATGTCTCACCTTGTTTCTTGTCCTTTAGAGTTGCAAGATACTCCTTGAAGTTTTTCTTCCAATGCCCTTTCTTCTTAGAGTGAAAACATTCAGCATCATATACTGGCTGCAAGATCAAATCTTCAGAAAACTCTTTACCAAGCTTGTACCCCAACTTCTCATGTTCTTCCATAAGAACGGTCATATGATTGACAAGGGGTCCAACTGGAGAGTTTTCAATGTCCAATAGTGCATCAAACATCTTCTTAAGATATTGAATGGTTGCAGTTGGATCTATATTCTGATGTTTCTTCTAAAGTTCAGAACTCGTAGAAGCGAGAATGATGTGTTTAATAGCAAGGCATTCTTCCAAGTATTTCACTCAATGATATAACAGACATATTGAGAAATCAAAAATATAGAAAAGAAAAGGCAATAATATAAGAACATATTTGCATATATCATGAAGACATGGACTTTTATCTAAATGATATTTCCACTAATTATTTTAAACAATTTACCTTCATTATAGTTTACGAAATCTTTATTTCTTTTAGTGGAGTAAAGAACTCCTTTAACAATATGTATGAGCCCCTTGGAAATCAAGTCGTTTCTCACATATATTTTAAAGGTAGGTACTTTTACCACTTGTATCCCCATACAATTTCCTTAAATAGCTCTATGTCAAATAGTCCCCTCGTAGTCAGGTCGATCCTATTGGCATAGTTGAGTTCAACCATCATGATAGCAAAGAACTTATTAAATTTTATACTCCCCCGGATAGTCCAGGCGTCTAGTGTAAAATTGAATAATTCTTTCAATCCATACATCTAATGACATAAATAATTTTAACATATTCTCGAACTATAAGTCTCCTGGTAGTCAGGCCGCTCCTTATAAACAAGAAATAAGTAAAATTAATTACCTTGATGGATAGCTCTATAATAAAATATCTTATAATTTATTATTTAAGAACTCAAATTTTAGTAAGAGGGAATTGTTACAAAAATAATTTTTAATAACACTAAGATCGAATCTTTTATAGCATGTGAATTTAGTTCAAGTTGTCTACATGCTTAGTCCTAAATTAATTTACATCACATGTAATAAATAATTCAAAATTATGTAATGAACAAGCACATGGCAAAAAACAATATTTAACATCCTCTAACATATTTATCTTATATATCACATAAAAAGAATTCATGCTAGAATATTATTATTAATTAACATCTCATGAACTAATAACAATTAAATTAACAATAGAATCATGTAATCTATTATAGATTCCTATTGTATCTAATACAAAATTTCAAATTCAAGTTATGAAATATCTCAATAGTTATATGAATGCATATTTTATCCATAATAAAATAATATCAATCATTCAAACGATTTGACTATCGCACAAGGCACATCTATTATGGTTTGAACTCTTCAAATAAAATATTAAAATATTTCGTTAATAAATTTTAGACACAATAAACATGTGCTCTGATACCACTGAAGGATTACGTATAGGTGTTCGTAACACGCAGCGGAAGACAATAACAATCCTAGGTAGATTTTTTCATGTTTAAAATTTATTTACATGTCAAAGATCGGATCTAAGACGTACCTTGTGAAGAGAGTTTCTTTTTCAAAATTTCTTCGATAGTGCGAAGACTCTATGCGTATCCACACCGAGACCGATCCTTGCTATCAATCTTTGATCAATGAAACCCGCGAACAAATTGAATGAAGAATATTGTGTTGAAATTTTTCTAAAAAATTCAACTCAAATTAGAAGAACAAGAAACACTTTTCTTGTAATTGTATTTTATCTCTTGGCTTTGTATTGTACTCTCACTTTCACAAAGTGGGTTTTCTTCTCCAGAAAAATTAAAACCTATAAAACTTTGCAAATTTTCTCCATCACCCTTTATATAGCATCACCTACAAACCCGTTTTCCTATTTCATTGAGGTAATAATTTACTTAGGGTAAAAGTTTATTCTAAACATAAACTTTAGAGAATTTTGTATGAAAATTCAAAATTTCCACTTCCTTTTAACGTGGATTCCAATTCCTTATTTTTGGAATACAATGTCTATTCCAAAATTAGACATTGTATATCCAATTCTAAATTGAATTATAATTCATAAACTTTTTATATTAATATAATATTTTTCTATTGAAAATATTAATCACATTCCAAATAGGATAAAACTTCAATTACACATTAATAATTTAATTCAAAATTAGATTTATTAACAAGCCTTTATTAATATTATATTTTATGTACATCTATTATATAAAATAATATTAATTATATATATCACATATATTTCAACCAAGAGATATTATTTAATTTCTATTCCAAATAGAAACTTCAATTTATTCACAATATTAATTATAATATTTGTGCTAGCAAAGAATATAATAATATTTCATTTGGACTAATGACTAAATTTATTTGGCTAATTAAATTCTTTAATTTAATTAACAAATAATAAAGTAATTATTTCATTAGCAAAGATCAAAACACTCGTTAGTGTGCGACCCCATAGGTTCAATACTAAACCGGTAGTAAATTGATCATATCAATATACTAATCAAGGGTGGCGTCTAGCAACACTCCTTAATGATCGGATATCATAAAGTATACAATTTACTCTCAAGAACCAGTAGAAGAATAATGTAGTAATTCCTTCTGTCCTTATAGCTCTGGATCACCCTATGATATGGTTCAACTGTCAAATCCTAATAGGCGATCAACTATGTGTACACGTCAAATATAATCGACCATTGAATGACCTAATAAACTCATTTCTTCTTTCATTCAATACCCTGGCCAAGGTCTTAGTTTGGTCGTTTATAATTCATGACAACATGGAGCTTAAACTCATTACCAAGAGTTGGCAGATTCCGTCTTGATCAATCACTAATTCTACAAGTGTTCAATCGTACCCAATATACTTTCAACTATCGCCCTAGGGCCATTGGTGTCTAGTATCAAAGCACAATGAATAACTTGTCAATTACTATGACGATCTCAAGTCAAAGGAAACGGTTACATCACATTTCAAGAAAATATCCTATTGACAGTTATGGTAATTCTAACTATTAGGAATTATCCAGTGAGTCGGTTCAATGATCATATCTCTATATGCATCATCTATCTATGTGATTTAGTTAATTAGATCAACTAATCTTTATCCGATAAAGACAATCACATAAATATTGATCTAACTAGATTACTAATGTCCAAATTAATAATCCTACAATCAAGAACAAATTTAGATTAAATTGTAAGAGACTTTGCTCTCATTAGCATGATCTATATCACGATGACAAATCTCAAAATTTAACCAAGGACCTTATCAAATTAATCAAACAATTATTAATAATGATCAAAGTATATCAAATGCCATAAATTTTATATCAAATGACATTCACAAAAATATGTTCAAGTTATCAAATATGATATTGGATCTAGGGCATATCTACTATATCCCTAACACCACCAATTTTTGAGGCTGCATAAAATCTTTGATCACTGCCTTAAAACCTACATCATTTGTACTATCACCATTTGCATTCACAACAGTAGTAACCTGCGGTAACTATTTTTTTTTTGTGTCTAGCTGCCAAAATAGAATCTTTAGCCAGTCACATCTTCTTCCTCATATTCTACAGCAAAAGATACATCATTAACCTTTCATCTGTAGCTGGAATAACCTCAATGAAGCCTGGCGATGAACTCAATCACTCACAAGTACTTAATTCAGAAGGTGGAAAGTTCAAGTTAGGATCATTCTCTATCCCACAAACGGATAAAAATTATCTTGGAATATGGTATTCAAGTGATCTATAAGATAAGAAATTATGGATAGACAATCAAAATACACCTATATTTAACAACTCAGGATTGCTCACCATAGAATCTGGAAATGTTGTGCTTCAGGATGAAACTCGGAACAGTATTTTATGGAAGATTTGATATGTTTGCTTGTATGATATGCTCAAAAGGTATACTTTTGGGACGTTAATGAAGTAGATTCTTGCAATTTTGCTTGTGTCCCTTTCTGGTTATGGACTTTTAATTTTATAACCTCGCAAACTATTATCAACTTTGTTGTTTGGAAACATTTACTTCCTATTGACATAGTTATTTTATAATTTTAGGTCATACAGTCTGATGTTCGATAATTTAGTGGGTGGAAGATTTCAATATGACGAAGAATTTCAGAGATTATTTGAAGATTGTTATTCGTTAAGATTATTTATATAATGACATAAGCTATTTACTTCAAATAATATGAGTAACTTTTTAAGGTTTTGTGATATTAATATTTTGGATTAGTACTTCCTTTTGTTTGTTAAGATTTAACGAGATATACTATAGTTTTATGAATTAATATCAATATGTTTTGTTATTTGCATTATTTTTTCATCGAATGTAGTAGCTATTATTGATGGTGACTAAACTTATCATTATAGCTTGTGAATTTTAGTGATAATTTAACAGGATTAAGAAGTTTATACATGGATATTGTAACCATTATATTACTATTAAAGATGATTTTTAGCGGAAATTTAATTGACTGTATTATCCATTAAATGGACGCTAAAGGGGCATACTAATACCTTTTTAGAAGACATATTGTTGCCATTTTAATTGCCACAAAAAAATTACCGCTAAAGGTATGGACTTTTAGCGATAAATATTTCGAAT
The DNA here is from genome assembly GCA_034376525.1 of Nicotiana benthamiana. Lineage (NCBI taxonomy): Eukaryota > Viridiplantae > Streptophyta > Magnoliopsida > Solanales > Solanaceae > Nicotiana > Nicotiana benthamiana. The sequence goes on along the minus strand of CM067338.1, from coordinate 49,278,218 downwards.
TTAGTGGCTATAAAAATGGACGTTAAAGGAGCATTATTAGTCATTTTTAGAATGGGTTTAGCAGCCATAATAATTACCGCAAATAATTATTGTTAAAGCAGATGCGTTTTAGTGGCAATAAGTCATACCTTTTACTAGCTTTTGACAGAAATACCGCTAAAGGCTTTACCGACCCCGGCATCACCAGCTAAAGATCAACTGTCGGTAAATGTTATAGTGGCTATTGTATTGCCACCAATGCTATTTTTTATAGCCGCTAAAGGTCCTTTTTGTAGTAGTGTCTTATCTTATGCTCACTCTTTGTTGTCCCTTATTGCTCTAATCCCCATTGTCAACCTTAGATCATCGTACTGTTATGTTGTTATATATTTATTTACTTTCCATTATTAGATTAAGTTATACTCTATTAAGATTTCTTTGTTCTAGTAGCCGTCTTGACATGGCCTCACCACTATTCTACCGAGGTTGGGCTTACACATACTAGATACATTTGTGATGTACCCATGCTATACTTCTACACATTTTTGTGCATATTTAGTAATATATGCTCTTGCCAGACGCATTTGAGTGGATCCAGTTACATCGGAGACTTCAAGGTATACCTGCTTGACGTTCGCAGGCCTTGGAGTCACCCTCTTTTTATTGCCTTAGTACTATTTATCTTAGCGTCAAACAAAGTTGTATTTAGAGATTACTAGTACATTATCTGTAGCGCTTATGACTCAGTTTCACCAAGTTTTGGGAATATTGTGATTGTTATTCATTATTGATGTTATCATGAGACTTCTAAGCTTTATTTAATATTCTTAGTCATTAGTTTTGTTAATTCTCATGTATGTTAGGCTTACCTAGTTGTAGATACTAGGTGTCATCACGACTATCTTAGGTGAGATTTTAGGGTGATGACAAGTTGGTATTAGAGCTGTAGGTTCATAGGTTTACGAGTCATGAGAGAGTTTAGTAGATTCTTGCAGATCGATACGAAGAAATCTGTAACTATCTTCCAGATGCGACAAAACTATTAGGAAAATTTGACTTCTTTGATTCCTTATCATGCAAATTTGTTAATTTCGAAATATGAGTCGTTGTTTTTCTATTCTCTCGCATATGGTGAGGACACGTATTACTAGATTAGATGACCATACACCCATACACCCTACTAGAGCAGTGAGAGACCAGGGCCGGGATAGAGGCCGAGAAGGGGCACGTGCTGCAGCCAAAGCACCTACCCAAGCAGCGACTGAAGAGCTACCAGTAGCTTCGGTTGGGGGACAAGCACCTGAGGCGTCTATTGTTACCTTTGGGCTTCAGGAGACTCTAGGTCAATATTTTAGCATATTCAGCAATTTAGCTCAAGCAGGATTGATCCACCTTGCAATAGCTATATCTCAGGTTGGGTGAGGAGCTTAGACTCCCGTGTCCTAGAACAGTGGTTCCACATTGATAAGGTCCCAGGTGTCCTGCCAGCACAGCCCATTATTCCAGTTCAGCCTGAGTTCAGGCCAGAGGCATCTGATGAGGAGCAAAGATGACTTGAGAGGTTCAAGAAATATGATCCTCCTACTTTCAATAACATAGCTACTGAGAATGAGTAGGGTTTCCTAGAGAAGTGCAACCATATTATCCATACCATGGGTATTGTGGAGGTGGGCAAAGTTGTTTTTACTACCTTTCAGCTATTAGGAGTAGCGCATAGGTAGTGGCAGGCTTACGAGAAGGGTAGGCCAACTAATGCAACCCCACTCACTCGAGCACAGTTCTTAACGGTGTTTTTGAGAGAGTTTGTTCCCCAAACCACTCAAGATACATGACCTGCAGAGTTTGAGCAATAGCATTAAGGGATTATGTTGGTGTTAGTGTATGCCATAAGATTAGTGAGTTGTCCTGACATGCGCCTATTTATAGATGGATACTCCGTTTCAGTATGTGATAGAGTTCTCTCAGAAGATGGCAGGTATGCAGGGTCGAGATATGGTGGATAGGGAGGCCAAGAGGCCTAGAGGTTCTAGAGGATTTAGTGGTGCCCACGCTCCAGTTTCAACCCATCATGGCATAGGTTATGTGAGTCGTCCATATCATTTAGCACTTTCAGTTACTTGCAGTGCTTCGACTATTCCAACATTTCAGGTTTCCCATTATGCACAACGACTCAAGTGTAACTCCTGCTTGGGATGCCTGCAGTGGTCAGTCTAGTCGACTAGGCCATGTTCAGATTCAATATCCACGCCCATCAAGAGCTTGTTTCAAGTGTGGTGGTACCAGACATATGGTGAGGGACTGCCCCAAACTTAGGGGGTGAACCTCTATAGGCTATACATATCCATGGATTCCACAAGGTTCATAGGATATAGTTGCTGCTCCAGTTGCCGCTGCACCTCATCGCCAACTAAGGGTGGAGTTCAGGCAGAGGATTCCTTATAAGGGGAGTCCAGGTTCATTTCTATGCTTTTATTGGTAGGACGAAGGTGGTTGCATCGGATATGGTCATCATCACATGTATTGTTCAGCCTGTCATAAGGATGTATTAGTTTTATTTGATCTGGGTTCCCATTATTCATATGTGTCATCATACTTTGCTCTGTATTTAGATATATCTTATGATTATTTGAGAGCTCATGTATACATATCCCTCACTGTGGAAGATTCTATTATTGTAGATCGTGTTTATCGGTCATTTTTAGTCACTATTGTTGGTTACAAGACCATAGTTGATCTATTGATACTCAGTATGGTGGAATTTGATTTGATCTTGGGCATGGATTGGTTGTTACCCTATCACGCTATTATGGATTTTCACGCCAAGACTGTGATATTGGGTATGACAAGGTTGCTGCTGTTGGAGTGAAGAGTATGTTAGATTGTATTTCTAGCTAGTCGGTGTCCTTTCTTAAGACACGGTGTTTGGATCATGCAAACGATTTCATGTTATATTGTTAGACTTGTGTGAATGTTTGGTTTAGATCCCCGAGGGCTCTGATGAGTTTGGGACGTATTTTAGATATGATTAAACTCATTTTTTGGTTGTTGGTGTTGCTGTTATCGCAATTGCGAGCACTAGTCTCGCAATTGTGAAGTGATCATTAGGGAGAAAGTATCGCAATTGTGATGTCTCACTCACCATTGTGAAGCGCAGGCTAGTATGGTAGTTTTGCAATTGCGACAATTTGGTGGCATTTGCGATGGCAGCAAGCTTTGCAATTGCGAAGCCAGTGTTGCATTTCCGACTTCCCCTATAGTCTTTCAAGCATTGCAATTGCAAGTATTTCTTCATAATTGTGAGGGTTTGCATTACTAACCCAGTGTCACAATTATTACATCCGCAGCTGAACAAAAGGGTTGGAAATACGGGATTTGATCTTATTTTTTTATTTTAGAACCCTAGACTCAGTAGGAAGGGATTTAAAGAGGGGATTTTCATCTACAATTATTGGGTAAGTGATTTTGATCAATTTCCAACTATTTTACATGACTATATATGTGATTTAACATCAAAATTATAAGAATCAAAGAGAAATTTTGGAAAATTTTGTCTATGTTTTGAAAAACAAAAATTTGGGTTTGAGAGTCGAATTGGACTCGAATTTGTAAAAAAAACAAATATATGGACTCGTAGGGTTATGATTAGTCATGCCTACTCTTGGAATCAAGTTTTGATCAGGCGGTCCCGGGGTTGACTTTTGGAGAATTGTGTAAAGATCATCACTTTATTAATCATAATTGGTTTCTCTTGCATTGTTTGCTGATACTAAGTTATTTTTGGTTAGATTTGAGTCATGTAGAGGAAACGTTTAAGGGAAAGTCTATGTTTGGGTATTGATTTGGCCTAATTAAGGTAAGTATCTTGTCTAACTTTGTGTAGGATAACTACCCCCTTAGGATTTGGGTTGATTGTACTATTTGAACTACGTGAATGATGTGTACATAAGGTGACGATTGTGTACATGAGCTTATATATGGTATTTGACCGGTTTAGACTCTTAGGTTCTTATAAGAACCTAATTGAAGTTATTATTATTTATCTCATCCTTTATTGTTAATTTTATTCCGACATGCCTAATTTGAAGTAGTTATTACATCTTCTAGTTTCTAATGTTAAGGTTGCTCTTATATGCCTTTATCTGTAGTTGTTGTTACATGCTATTTTCTACATTGTTGAATTATTCTCATGCATATAGTCATAGATGCTATTTCATGCTATCCCTTTCATTGTTAAACTTATGTTATGTACTTGAATTGGAAGTTGTTATTTTATAGGAATACCTTCATTGTTGGGTTATTGAAGTTGTAGTTGTAAAAGCTATTAACATATTATGGTTGAATTTGTTGGTTATTGAGATATCTTTCCTCGTTGCTTTGTTTCTTATTCATTTTGTTGTTATTGAGATTCTTGTACACGTGGTAGCTGAGTCGTGGACTATGTGTTGTCGTAAAATTAGTATTGTTATTTTAGCAAAGTTGTGGCATATGGGTACATATGGGACTTGATTATTGTGTTGTGATATTGACGCGCATGCGGTGGTATAAGGATAGGGGTTAATGTGCATGCAGTGAGATAAGGTGTAATTCATACGCGTGTTTCTAGTAAGGGAATTACTTGAAGCCATGCGATGAGATAAGGGGATAAAGCGCGTGTAGCTATTTGGGAAAAGAATATTTTTAAAAATATAAATGTAAGGCTCACGGGGTGATATAGGAAAGATTGTGATTATGACTTTTGAAATATGAAAATGAGGTGTGGTACCTCAGTTGTGATTCTTGTTGAATACTCTATGTGAAAGACTTATTAATTTGAACGATTATTGTCGTTCCTTCCTTTGTTTTAGTGTTGTATTTTTATGGTACTTGATCGATTGTTGTTCTTATCTTATGCTCACTCTATGTGGTTCCTTATTGCTCTATACTCCGTTGTCAGCCTTATATCTTCGTATTGTTCTGTTGTTATATATTTATTTACTTTTTGGTATTAGATTATGTTATATTCTATTAAGATTTCTTTTTCCTTGTAGCCGTCTTGAACTGGCCTTATCACTACTGAGGTTGTGTTTGATACTTATTGTGCCTCGTGGCGCTATGCTCATGTTATGCTTCTATATATTTTTGTGTATATCCTAGTACATCTGCTCTTACCGGACACCAGTGAGTGGACCCAGTTACATCAGAAACTTCAAGGTATACATGCTTGACTTTCGCAGGCCTCGGAGTCACCTTCTTCTATTTCCTTATTACTGTTTATCTTTGCTTCAAACTAAGTTGTATTTAGAGATTACTAGTACATTATCTGTAGCGTTTATGAATCAGTTTCATCGGATTTTATAAATATTATTATTGCTATTCAATATTGATATTAATATAAGACTTATGAGCTTTATTTAATATTTTAAGTCACTATTTTTGTCAATTCTCTTGTATGTTAGGCTTACGTTGTCTTACAAACTAGGTGTCATTACGACTACCTCGGGTGAGATTTTGGAGTCATAACAATGGAAATGGATAAGACGCAAGGGTGGGAGTTGTGTAACTAAGAAAGATTTAGAGCTGTCAAAATATGTGTTATTAGTATTAATTGTAAAGTGGAGATTAGTGTCTGGAGTCCTGTGTGAAAAGAAATTGCCGACGATTCTCAAAGGTATATTTTATAAAGTGGTGGTTAGACCGGCCATATTGTATGGGGATGAATGTTGTCCTGTTAAGAAATCACATATCCAGAAGATGAAAGTAGCTGATATGAGGATGTTGAGGTGGATGTACGGGCATACTAAGATGGATAAGATTAGGAAAGAAGATATCCGGAAGAAGGTGGGCGTGGCTCCCATGGATGACAAGTTGCGGGAAGCAAGCTCGGATGATTCTGGCACATTCATCGGAGAAGCTCAGATGATCCAGTGAGGAGGTGTGAGCGAATGGCATTGGTGGATACAAGGAGAGGTAGAGGGCGGCCTAAGAAGTATTGGAGAGAGGTGATCAGACAGGACATGGTGCGACTTCAGGTTACAAAGCATGGCCCTAGACAAGAAGTTGTAGAAGTCGAGCGTTAACATTGTAGGATTGGAGGTAGTTATGCATATTTCTACAGCCTCCAGAGTGAGGCTAGTTTGTTAGAACTTAGTCTTAGACTGTTAGTGGTTAATGTTGAGTCACACAATTTTTTCGTTCCTTTTAGTGTCGGGTGTTATTCATCTATTTTATGGTTCTGGTGATGCTGTTATTTGTTTTGTAGTTTCTTTTTATGGTACTTATATATTGCCTCTACGTACACACTATTCTCCACAGACCGTACTAGTGAAATTTAACCGGGTCGTTGTTATTGTAGTAGTATTAATGATAAAAGCGTGCCTCCTACTTATTTCTTTATAAGACTTGAGTCTTTGAAACTTTAATAAAGACTTTAAAAGTCCTCTATTCGTCAACAAGGGAGGTCTATGATCGTCATGAATCTTGGTGTCATATATGCTTCAATCTTTGACTTTGACTTGGTCTAAAGGAACCAAATCACATTTGGATGTATGAAAGGAAGTCTCCATGAAACCGTGAATAAGTTAAGATTTTTGTTTTAAATTAAGTTCCCTACAATTCAATTATCAGGCACAAAAACATGTTACTTGTTTATTAAAGGTGATAAATTTTTAAATAAGGTGCAAGCTCTGAATTATTTTTTAAAGAAGAACGCGAAAAATTTAACTAAATGACAAGATATTAGGTTACCATTCAATTAAACATTTTATATTTTTTCACTTACCGCGTTATACGCAGAGTGGACCTGTGTCTCCACTCCCAGCACGAGACTCGCCATTGTTACAAGAAGATAGTTTATGACGAATTCCTTTTTAATACCTTTAAAAAAATAAAAATAAAAAAGATGATACCTTTTATTTTATTTTATTTTACTTTAAACATTATTTGTTTCTTATGACTTGTTCATATAGCTACAATAAGTTGTGGCATATTTAAAAGCACAAATACTAGGGGTACTTTTGAATTTTGATATATATAAAAAATTTCTCTTTTTATTCCAAATAGTGTGTCCCATCAAAGGTTATTATGTAAAATTAAATGGGTTGAGCAATAGAAATTACTTAAGTCATCCCAATTTTTGTGATGGTGTTTCACTAATTATTATAAGCTATAGACATTTATTTGGTTATACATTATTTCATTAAGGATAAAATGAGCAATTTAACGTTTTGTTACTAAATAGAAAAAATGATATTCTTTTTGAGAGTAACTTAAAATATAAAAAGTAGCACTCAAATTAGGACGAGGGCGCAACATCCTTTTTGTTAAAATGGCACTTTCTATGGCATTATAACTACTATTTCATTTTCAAAAGCATCACTCATTTCCGTTCCTCTACTAGTAAAACGAGAATACTGCCAAGGAATTGTCACACACACATATATACACACATACGTAGCCATACTGCTTTACTCCCTAAACATTAAAAATCTTATCTATCAAACAGCATTTCAGTCTACATTACAAGGGAAGCTGAGTTTGAACTTAGCACATGGTTATTTTCCTAAGAGTTGGTAACAACTGGTTTATTCTTCATTTGCCAACACCAATATTATTCAACCACTTAGATTATTTAAAAAAAGAGACCAAATACACTCTTATAATTTCATTTATTGTTAAATCATATTTGTTGTTATACTTTCCGTTCATACGTAATTGGAAACAGCCTTTCTGCCCTTTCGGGTAGGGGTAAGGCTCGTATACATATTATCTTCCCAGACCCCACTTTGTGGAATATTATTGGGTAATTGTTGTTGTTGTTACTTTCCGTTCATACGTACCGTTCATTATATTTACTTTTATTTTAACGAACATGACACATGTCAATGTGTGAGTGAAAGAACCAACCCAACAAAAAAAAATACATTCTTGTTCGGGTTTCCAGTAACCTGTCGGACCCTCTACTCCCAATTGAAACTCTAATCCTGTTTTGTACTTCTACATCCACCCCACCTTCAAACTCGAGGTCTCCATGAAAATTCAGTCATGTGTGGTGGGAAAAAGTTCATTCAGATTATTCAAATTGTTATTATTATGATTGTTCACATGCACCTAAGATTGATTTTCCGGTGACAAAGCTTGATTACCGGTAGCTAATTCCGGGAACAAATTAAATCCAGCTAGAGCTGCCCAATCAATGTTTCAAGAATCCATGTGTTCAAGATTGAGCTTATCATCTTGTTGTTAATTTCTAAGATTCAATTTTGGTAAAACTTTTTGGGAGAAATTCACTCTTACCCAATCGAAGTTTCTCCATAAATTACCTTGCCTTTACAAATTCAAAAATAAAATTATTAGTCAATCAAGTGAAGGAACACTTGTTGGAATGAATCCAAATAAAACACTTTAGCATTCATATCGAATTACTTGGAACAACAACATAAGCGGAAGCGTACCTGAATACATAAGTGGAAGCTCCTTAATCCTTCTATAAGATTGTTCAAGGTTTGCCTTTGGAAGCTCCTTGATCCTTCTTGAAGATTGTCTTGAAGTTTTGGCTTTCACTTGATATCCAAGACAAATGTGAGGATTGGTTTTCCACTTGATATGCAAGAACAAGTTTGTGTTCTCTCTCTCAATGGGAGGAAGAAGAAGAGAATGTCTTGCATTCTTGTGGGAACCATAACCCCCCTTATTATAACATGTGAGTTATGAAACTCAAAGGTCGCAAGAATGTAACCTTGGTTACATGTATGTAACCTTAGTTAGCTCATCATTAACTAAGGTTACTCTTTTGGGTATCTACACATTAGTCCTACACTTTATATGACAATGTATTGGCCCCCTTAACAATAATGTCCATAAGACCACTAATATAGGCCGAACCAAAAGATAGCACATAACATATAATTAATCCATATATTGTCCATATGTATGTAGTATAAATCCAAATGTCTAACAATCTCCCACTTGGACTATACATTCATGCATATGTACAAACCTTAGCATTATATGTTACATTATAACTTTATGAGCTCAGAATTGCTATCATAATAGAATTGTCATGAAAAATCCGGTCCATCAATCATACCAACATAGGATCTAAGAGATCTTAGTTACTCTTGCGTAACTAGACCCAACATAGATCACGTATATCAATATAACAAACGACATGGATCAAGTATAGGTGTGTAGCATGGAAATAACATAAAGTGTGGTATGAAATAGAATGTCTATTTCCAACTGGTTCTCTTTATTGAGATCAATCATAAACCTTAAGAGTACATAAAACTTTAAAACTGAATATCTGCAGATATAACCTTAAAACTGAATTACTGAATGTAATGGACAATACATAATTGTATAATACAAACTCCCACTAAAATTCATAATCCTTAACCGATTTGACACCCATGCAAGCAATATGCTCATGAAATACTTTGGGTGGCAATCCCTTAGTGAGGGGATCCGCAATCATGGAGTTTGTACTGATGTGCTCTATGCACAATTGTCCATTCTGTACTCTTTCTTTAACAACCCCAAATTTGACGTCCATATGTTTTGCTTTCGTCAAACTACTGTTATTGTTAGCATAAAGGACTGCTGATCTGTTGTCGCATAATAGCCTGAGTGGCTTTTTAATGTTGTCTACTATGCGCCGTCCACTAACAAAATTACGCAGCCATAATGCCTCATTGAATGCTTCATTACATGCCATGAATTCCGCTTCCATAGTGGAAGTGGCCATAAGAGTTTGCTTGATGCTTCTCCAAGAGATAGCACCGCCAGCAAGCATGTAAATATAGCCTGATGTAGACTGCAGACTATCCTGACATCCAGCAAAATCGGAGTCGGTGTACCCGATGATCTCAAGCTGGTCCGATCTCCGATATGTAAGCATGTAATCCTTTGTTCTCTGTAAGTACCTCATCACCCTTTTGGTTGCCTTCCAATGGTCCATTCCCGGATTTCTTAGATATCTGCCCAGCATCCCAACAATGTATGCTATATCAGGTCGTGTACATACCTGAGCATACATCAGACTACCTACAGCCGAAGCATAAGGTGTCTTTTCCATTTCCGTAGTTTCAAAATTATTATTTGGGCACTATTTGAGACTAAACTTGTCTCCCTTAGCAACAGGGGTGTTGCCTGGTTTACAATCCTGCATGCCAAATCTTTTAAGAACCTTATCGATATAGCCCTTTTGTGACAGACCGAGAACACCTTTGGAGCGATCTCGTTGTATCTGAATTCCTAATACAAAAGAGGCATCACCAAGATCTTTCATTTCAAATTTCTTTGAAAGAAATTTCTTAGTTTCATGCAATAATGCTATATCGTTACAGGCAAGCAGTATGTATTGACATATAAAACCAGAAAAATATATTTACTCCCACTGAACTTATGGTATACAGTCATCAGCAATATTCGGTTCAAAACCATAAGATGTAATGACTTCATGAAACTTATAATACCATTGACGGGAAGCTTGCTTGAGCCCATAGATGGATTTCTTTAATTTGCAAACCCTTTTCTTTGAGTCTCCCGAAACAAAGTTTTCAGGTTGCACCATATAAATTTTTTCCTCAATGTCACAATTGAGAAACGCTGTCTTAACATCCATCTGATGAAGTTCAAGATCAAAATGTGCTACTAGTGCCATTATAGTCCTGAAAGAGTCTTTCGATAAAACTGGGGAAAAAGTCTCTTTATAATCAATGCCTTCCTTTTGAGTGTAGCCTTTTGCGACAAGACGAGCTTTATACTTAATGACATTGCCCCCTGAATCCCTCTTGGTTTTAAATATCCATTTACAACAAATTGGTTTAATACCTTCGGGCAATGTAACAAGCTCCCAAACGCCGTTATCGCTCATAGACTTCAACTCATCATTCATGGCATCAATCCACTTTTGAGAGTTAGAACCTTTAATGACTTGACGGAAGTTGATTGGATCATCTTCCTCAAGTCAAATGTCACTTTGTTGTTCTTGGAGAAATACAACATAATCATCCGGAATTGCATTTCTCCTTTCTCTAGTGGATCTCCTTAATGGCACTTCAGTTTCTTGAGGTTGTTGAGTTTGATTTTCATTAGTAATATCAAGAACTTGATTAGGGAGATTTTCGAGATTGTCTTGAATATCCGTGTCAGGAATGAGAACACCCTGACCAAGATCAACAACTTGAAGAAAGACACATGTTCTTCCTCAAAGACAAAATCTCTAACAACTTTATCTCCCCACCCCCCAAACCCAATATCCTCAAAGAATCGAGCATTACCCGTCTCAAAAATAGTTCTAGAAGTGGGATCATAAAACTTATACCCCTTGGATCTTTCAGAGTATCCAAAAAAATAGCTACTAACTGTTTTAGCATCCAGTTTCTTTTCATTCGGCCTATAAGGCCTTGCCTCAGCTGGACAACCCCAAATGTGTAAGTGCTTAATACTGGATTTATTTCCAGTCCAAAGTTCATATGGGATTTTGATTGTAGCTTTAGTTGGAACTCTATTAAGAATATAAGCTGCGGTTTTCAATGCTTCTCCCCAGAGTGAGTCTTGAAAAGTAGTACGACAAATCATACTTCTTACCATGTCCTTAAGGGTCCGATTTCGTCTCTCAGCTACACCATTCATAGTAGGACTGCCTCACATAGTATACCGAGGAATGATCCCACACTCATCTAGGAATTTAGCAAATGGCCCTGGACGTTGTTCACCTGAACCATCATATCTACCATAGAATTCACCACCACGGTCAGATCTAACGGTTTTAATCCTTTTGCTTAGTTGATTTTCAACTTCGGCCTTATATGATTTGAACACGTCTATAGATTGGGACTTTTCATGAATGAGATATAGGTACCCATAACGAGAGTAATCGTCTATGAATGTGATAAAGTATTGTTGACCATTTCTACAAGGTGTAGTGAATGGCCCACAAATATCCGTATGTATCAATTCTAAGACATCCGAAGCTCTCTCAGCACCTAATCTCGTCTTGTTTGTTTGTTTACCCTTGATACACTCAATGCAAATATCCGAATTTGAGGAATCAAGAGAATCAAGAATTCCATCTGACACAAGTTTCTGAATTCTTTGTTTAGATATGTGACCCAAACGTTTGTGCCAGAGTGATAAAGAATTCTCATTAGTTAATTTTCTTTTGGTACCACTTGAACTTGTATGCAAAGTTTCATTATGTGAGGTTATTATGTCAACTAAATATAGGCTATCATATGTTGATAAAAGACCAGTACCGATAAGATTTGAACCTTGAAAGAGACTAACTTTATTGTCACCAAATGAACATGAATAACCGGATATGTCCAATTTGGGAACAGAAATTAAATTCCGTCTAAAAGACGGTACAACAAAAGTCTCATTCAAATCTAAATAAAAACCAGTCTTAAACAACAGCCTAATTTTTCCAATAGCCTCAACTTGAACCCTTTTGCCGTCACCCACATAGATGTATCTTTCACCATCATTTGGTTTTCGGCAGTTCAGGCAACCCTGCATAGATATACTTATGTGAGTAGTAGCAGCAGAATCTACCCACCAAGTATCCTTAGGTACCGAAATTAAATTAACTTCAGAACAAACAAGAGAAAGAGATATACCCTTTTTTGCACGCCAAGCGTGGTATTTGGTACAATCTTTCTTCATGTGATTAGTCCCCTTACAGAAAAAGCAACCTGATTCTGTAGTTTCAACCTTAGGTTTCTTATGTTCCTTCTTCTGGGGCCTTGCAACCGCAACTTCCTTATTTTTCCTCTTCTTATTATCTTTAGAAGAGGATGCCAAATGAGCACTTTATGTCTTATCTTGCTCTATTCTCTCTTCCTCTTGCAGACAATGTGAAATGAGCTCATTAAGAGTCCATTTCTCCTTCAGGCAGTTGTAACTGACCTTAAACTGATTAAAGTGTGCAGAAAGAGAGATCAAAACTAAGTACACAAGCAGTTCCTCTGGTAATTCTAACTTGAGTGACTTTAGTTTCGAAGCAAGATGAGACATTTCCAAAATGTACTCCCTTATGTTTCCCTTGCCTTTACACCTCATGGAAACAAGTTTACTCAAAAGAGTACTTGTTTCCGCCTTTCCGTTTTGTGCAAAATGCTTTACAAGGTTTTCAAGGAAAACTTTGGCATTTTTTTCATCATTCATAGTGCCCCTAAAAGATTCTGGAATTGCACGTTTCATGATCATTAGACTCATGCGATTTGAGCGTTCCCTCTTCTCCATCTCCTTCTTTTCATCAGAAGAAGATGTATCCTCAAGAGAAGCAGGTTTCTCAATCCGAAGTGCAAGGTCTAGATCCATGCAACCGAGAACTATCATAATGTTCTCTTTCCATTCCTTAAAGTTTGCGCCGTTAAGCACAGGGATGCTGTTAATGTTTGCAGATATTGTAGCAGCTGAAGAATTCACTGAAAATAGAACAAGGACAACTTAATACATGCTTACAATTACTTGAATTTTAAACTGGAGTTTACAGATTCAAAATAGGCAAATCCCATTACAAGATACCTAGCACAAAATTGATTTTAGTCTTTGGACAGAAAATCAACTTGTAAGTGGTACTCTTGGTGTAGTAATCAAATATTGACAATAAACTCCTGTCAAATATCAAGCCTTCCTTTGGGCCGACTTAATATTCACATGGAAAACTTAATAATTGTCACATATTTATCACCACAAGCATGTTCGAATTCCTGCCAAATAACAACCTTCCTTTGGGCCGGTGTTAAACGCATGGAATACTAACATACACAGTCATCTTATACTTCAAAATCAATCAATCTACACAAAAGAGGTTACTTTGGTAACATAATATTTCAATGGACTAATTTAAAATATTAGATGCAAAACTAAATAGTTCTTTAAGCCATATATTGAACCTTAACTGAAAAAGTTACATGTTTGACATGTAAAAACTGAACATTAAAAACTTAATCTTAATTGTACAAAACAAAATCTGAAGCATGATGGAAAAAAAAACAATTAATCTTAAAACTGAATATTAATGTACAAAACATTAATAATTAAAAAACTGAATATTAATTGACATATTATTAATGTACAATTAAAATCTGAAAACTTAAAAAACGTTTCAATTAATAATGAAAAACGTTTCTTTAATTAATTGAAAAAATGTTTCTTTAATAATGCATGATTAATGTTTTAATATTAATCGTGCATTATGACTCTATTAATATCTTAATTAAATAAAAAAACATTTTGATAATAATAAAAAACGTTTCTATTAATTAATTTTGCATTATGGTTTCATTAATGTCACCAGAAAAACGTTTTTAATAAAAAAAACGTTATCTTTATTAAAAAAAATGTTTCTGACCAGGACTTTTTGCGGCGACGAACGCTGCCACTAAACCCATAGAATTCGCCGCTAAATGTATTAGTGGCGACTATGTATTGAAACTGGAGTTGCCGTCACTGAAGGTTATTTGTGGCAACATTGCGACGAACGCTGCCACTAAACCCATAGAAGTCGCCGCTAAATGTATTAGTGGTGACTATGTATTGAAACTCGAGTTGCCGTCACTCAACGATAATAAACTTAATGGGGCTTTCAACAAAAGGCTTAATCAAGGAATCATGTTCAACAATCGAAATTAGGCAATTTATTTCAACATTTCAATTCATATGGTGATAACATGGTATCAAAATACTAATGTTTATCATCAACAAATCATTCATGAAAGCATGCTTTATCAAGGTACTAGAATTTCAAAATCAAAATTCTATCTTAAGTTAATCATGAAGCTTTATAACATGGATTTCATGAACTTCCAAATGATCCAATACGAAGGAGGCTCTGATTCCAATTGTTGGAATGAATCCAAATAAAACACTTTAGTCTTCATATCGAATTACTCGGAACAACAACATAAGCGGAAGCATACCTGAATCCATAAGTGGAAGCTCCTTAATCCTTCTTCAAGATTGTTCAAGGTTTGCCTTTGGAAGCTCCTTGATCCTTCTTGAAGATTGTCTTGAAGTTTTGGCTTTCACTTGATATCCAAGACAAATGTGAGGATTGGTTTTCCACTTGATATGCAAGAACAAGTTTGTGCTCTCTCTCTCAATGGGAGGAAGAAGAAGAGAATGTCTTGCATTCTTGTTGGAACCATAACCCCCCTTATTATAACATGTGAGTTATGAAACTCAAAGGTCACAAGAATGTAACCTTGGTTACATGTATGTAACATTAGTTAGCCCATCATTAACTAAGGTTACTCTTTTGGGTATCTACACATTAGTCCTACACTTTATATGACAATGTATTGGCCCCCTTAACAATAATGTCCATAAGACCACTAATATAGGCCAAACCAAAAGATAGCACATAACATATAATTAATCCATATATTGTCCATATTTTTGTAGTATAAATCCAAATGTCTAACACACTAAAATTAAAATCGAAAAGCTTTAGAAGAAACATACTTGGGAGAACCCGAGAATCGAATCTGTATAAAGTAACTGCAATGATTAGTAAAGACAAAGCATAGCAAGCAACTTTACGGGATAATTTTTTTTTGGTTGCTTGATTGGTTCTTTTACTCACACGACGGCGTAAATTTTTGTGTTTTATATAATTTACATTAGTTGTATGCGGTATTTTCTTTTTGGTATCACAATTTTGTGGAATTTAAATTTTTGTGGCTCCAAAAATATAAAATTGCAGTCAATATTTATGAAACAAAAAAGAGCCTCATGCACACCATAAAACTTCTCCAAAATAACACATGTCATGTCCGTTAAAGGAAAGATTAATATAGTATTTTGATGGATGTGTTGCGGAAGCCAAATGTATATAGTGTGAATGAGTCACAATTACTATACCAAAAATTTGGCAGCCATAAATAATAAATAAGATAATAAAGCAACAATAAAAGAAACACCAGAATTTTACGAGGTTTGGCCAACTGTGCCTACTTCCTCGGACACAACCAATATTTTATTCCACTCCAAAAATACAACTGAAAATATACTAAAGAGTGAAGATACAAATGACTTAAGCAGATGAGAAGGCAAATGAGAGGTATATTTGAATCCTAAACATTAGACCTCCTTTTATAGGAAAAAATTCCCAAACCAAATCAAAGACCCACCGATGTGAGACTACTGCCAATTTTGGCAATCAACAAATCTCCACCTTGGCAAAATTTTACATTTTCAATTTTTTCTCTATTACAAATTTTTGTTGTATCTTCATCTTCAATTTCCAGTACTCAACAATGTTGATCAGATTCAAATAATGTTGAAACTTGATCGCAGTCACCACTTCTGTCAGCATATCAGCAGGATTCTCTGTAGTATGGATTTTCCTCACTATGACTCCACCTTCTTCTATGATTTCTCGTACGAAATGATATCAGACATCAATGTGCTTCGTCCTTGCATGATAAATTTGGTTCTTTGCTGATTGAATAGTACTTTGACTTTGACTATCACAAAAAATTGAGATACTTTTTTGTTCAATACCAAGCTCCTTTAGCAACCTCTGAAGCCAAATTGCCTCCTTCACAGCCTCTGTAATAGCCAAGTACTATGTCTCTGTTATAGACAAAGCAACTGTTGACTGCAAAGTAGACTTCCAGCTAACTGGTGCCATTGCAAAAGTAAACACATAATCAGTAGTTGATCTTCGTTTGTCCAAATCACCCGCAAAACCTGAGTCACAACCAACTATAGACTGATTGTCTTCCTGCTTAAAAACTAACCCAACATCTACAGTATTATGAATATACCGTAGAATCCACTTCACAGCTTGTTAATGCTCCTTTCCTGAATTATTCATATATCTGCTAATAACTTTAACAGCTTGTGAAATGTCAGGTCTCGTACAAACCATTGCATACATCAAGCTACCACCATTTGCCTATGGTACCTTTGACATTACTCTCGTTTAGCTTCATCCTTTGGTGACATAGCAGTATTTAGCTTAAAATAGGGAGCAAGTGGAGTACTAATTGGCTTAGTCTTCTCATCTATGACAAAACATTGTAGTACTCTTTTCAAATATTCTTTCTGAGATAAACAGAGTTTCTTTGAACATCTATCTCTTATTATCTTCATGCCAAGAATTTTCTTTGTCTCACCCAGATACTTCATCTCGAACTCCTTCTTCAGTTGAATCTTCAACTTATCAATTTCTTCCGAATTTTTGGAAGATATCAACATATCATCAATATATAGGAGAATATATATAAAGAAACCATCTTTAAGCTTGCGCAAATACACACAATGATCGTATTTGCTTCTCTTGTACCCTTGTTGCAACATTAAATTGTCAAGTCGCTTATACCATTGTCTAGAAGATTGTTTCAATACGTAGAACGATTTTTCAAGTTTGCACACCATATTTTCTTTTCCAGCAACTTTGAATCCTTCTGTCTGAGTCATATAGATTTTCTCCTCCAAGTTTCCATATAAAAATACAGTTTTTACATCCATCTGAACTAGTTCCAAATCCAATTATGCTACCAAAGCCAACATAATTCGAATGGAGAAATGTTTTACAACTAGGGAAAATACTTCATTTTAATCAATTCCCTAATTTTGCATATCCTTTGGCCACCAATATTTCTTTGTAAAGAACATCTTCTTGCTTAGGAAATCCTTCTTTCTTTGCAAATACCCATTTGCGCCCAATTGCTTTCTTTCCATTCGGGAGATTGGCCAATCTTTATGTATGATTATGATGAAGGGACTGTATTCCATCATTCATGACAATCCTCCATTTATCTTCTTCTGAACTTTGGATTGCATATTTATAAGTGGTAGAAACATTGAGGTTGCACAAGCAACTGTCTCTATGAGACGAACAAGTTTTGTTATTGTCCTTTTTGGCCTGCTGGTTGCTATTGATTCAAGTTGTTGTCGAGGTTCCTGAGTTGGAATCTCCTCTACTGGCTCTCCTTCCAGTGGGTAATCTTCATTTGCTTCCTCCTATGCTTCTTGTGCGGGAAAAATAAATTTTCCCTTAAACTCCACCTGCATAGAAACACGTTCATTTTGTTTGGTATCTTGTGTTACCTTATTTACCATAGCAGATTCATCAATGGTAACATCCCTGCTGAATATTACTTTCTTTGTAATAGGACATTATAAGCGATATCCTTTGACTCCTAAAGTAATCCCCATAAAAATAGTCTTCTTTTCCCTTGGATCCAATTTTGACTCGGTAACATGATAATATGAAGTTGAGCCAACGTGAAAAAAGTCATAATCTACAACAGGCTTTCCATACCATTTTTCAAATGGTGTCTTTCCATCAATAGCACCAGATGGTAGACGATTAATGAGGTGGCATGCATATATAATTTCCTCAGCCCAAAATTCTTTGCCCAAGCCAGCATTGGACAACATACACCGTACCTTCTCCAGCAAGGTCCTGTTCATACGTTCTACCACTCCATTTTGTTGTGGTGTATGTCTGATAGTAAAGTGTCAGATGATGCCATCATTTTTACAGACCTTACTGGAATGATCATTTTTAATTCATCTCTATTGTCTATGCGAATACACTTGATCCTCTTACCTATTTGATTCTCCACCATCGTCTTCTATTTGAGAAAAATTATCAACACTTCATCTTTTCTTTTCATTACATACACCTATACTCTTCAGGAAAAATCATCAACAAAGGTCACAAAATAGTGCTTTCCACCCAATGAAGCTGTTTTGGAAGGACCCCAAACATCAGAGTGTACATAATCCAAAATACCTTTAGTATTATAGATTGGTGTACCAAATTTAACCCTTGTCTGTTTTCTTTTGACACAATGCTCGCAAAAGCCCAAGTTGAAAGTCATTATTCCTTTCAGCAATCCTTGATCTAATAGAGTCTTCAAGGAATTTCCTCTAGCATGTCTCAAGCGCATGTGCCATAGCCTGGTTATGTTTTCCTCTTTGTCGTCGCTGGACATCACTATCGTTTTCCCAATAACTGTACTACCAGAGTAGCGGTACATGTTATTGTTCTTCCGATTAGCCTTCACTAATAATAGTGCACCAGAGCATACTCTCATCACTCCATTTTCTGCAATGATTTTGAACCTTTTTGATTCTAGGACTGCCATAGAGATGAGATTCGTCTTCAAATCCGATACTTATCGAACATCTATTAATGTTCTGATCATTCCATCATGGTTCCTTAATTGTATTGAACCAGTTCCATATGAGGTAAGATGGTTGTTATCCGTTGTATGGATGACTCCATTCTCCTTTTTGAAATTCCACGAAGGTCTCTGTTGGGACACATATGATAGCTACAAGCCGAGTCCATCAACCATATGTCTGATGATTTTGGATGACTCTGTTGTAACAAATGAGAAGTCTGAATGCTCACAATCAACTACATTTGAATCCATAATAGCCTTTCCATTATTATGTTTGGCCTTATTCTTCAACTTCGGACAATCTTTCTTCCAGTGCCTCTTTTCTCGGCAAAAGGTACATTCATCTTTGTTGAGTTTAGATCTTGACTTGGATCTTCCCATCTTTGTCCTCAATTGAATTTGAGGATGGCCCCTTACAAGAAGTGCTTCTCCTTCTCAGCCCTTCTGTTTTTCTCGCTTTCTTTGTTCATAGCTATACAAAGCCGAACAAACTTCTCTGAGAGAAACTTCATCATTTTCATGGAGTACAGTAGTTTCAAGGTGCTCGTATTTATCAGGAAGTGACACCAACAACAACAATGCCAAGTCACCATCATCATAAATTGTATCCATATTTTGCAAATGTGTAACAAACTTGTTGAATCTGCTGATATGTTCATTTATCGTGGTACCAAGAACATAGGTGAAGAGAAACAGTCTTTTATTCATGTACAATTTATTTTGACTATTTTTCTTCAAAAAATTATCTTCTAGTGTTTTCCATAAGCAAAAGTTTCCTTTGTGTATGGATATTTCTAATATCAAGCAAGGTAGGATCGGATGGTACCGCAAGCAATACGGTTGAGAATCTTTCAATCTTCTTCTGCAATAACATATGGTTTCTTGTTTTCAATGGCCAGATCTAGCTCTTGTTAAAAAAGGACATCTAGAACCTCGCATTGCCACATCCCAAAATGTTCTGACCCGTTAAAGATTTCTACCGTAAATTTCACATTTGACACAATTCTTGTCATAAGCGAAGATGCCAATGATGACGTATTACTGACACTTGATGTAAATTCTTCATGTTTATTGTCTCCCATTTTAGAAACAAATATTATTTAATAGCTAACGAAACAAATCAATATTATTTTCTTTCTTATGTCGAAGATCACACTAAGTTGCAACCATAGAGCATACTCAAACAGAACCTTGACTCAGTTATCAAGAGAAATCTTTTCTGATGTTGAAGATCAGACTATGCTGCAATCCACAGAGCATCCTTAGAAAGTACCTTGGCTCTGATACTAATTGTTGAGGAAGCCTAATGTATATAGTGTGCATGAGTCACTATACAAAAAATTTGGCAGGCACTAAATAATAAATAAGACGATAAAACAACAATAAAAAAATATCAGAATTTATGAGGTTCGACCAACTATACCTACTTTTTCGGACACAACTAATATTTTATTTCACTTCAAAAAATATAAGTGAAATAATATTAAAGAGAAAAAATATAAATATCTTAAACAGATGAAAAGACAAATAAAAATATATTTAAGTTCTAAATATTATGCTTCCTTTTATCGGAAAAAATTTCAGAACCAAATCAAAAACCCACCGTTGTGGGACCACTTTCAATTTTGACAATCAAGGATGACACGGGTATATGTGAATGACACGGGTTATGTGAAGTATAACGGAGAAGGATAAGACTGACCAATAAATGAAATATAATATTTGGTCCTATTCTGAAGATTATTTATATTATTGTATGGGTCAAGGAATCAAATCTTTCCGGAAGATAACTTTAACATTTTTCACATGTATTCTTATTTAATATAATAATAAAAATCTTATCTTAATGAAAAAGAGTACCATAGTGCACCTTCCTTCAGTATTGGTGGAGCTGAGTTTGGACTTATTAGCATAGGGTTATTGACTTAATGATTATATTCCAAAGAGGCTGTTCACATTTGCCAGCACCTACCTTTTCAAGCACTTCCACTATTTGCATTAGTTTCACATGTATTCTTATTATATTATCTATTATTATTATAAAGACTGAGAATTGTAACTGAGTACAGTGACCGATTCACATATTACACGTGAATTCTTTTCGAACAACATGTGGTTATGAAGACCAATAAGAGATGACCAACATAGGTTACAAGTATATGACTAATATTATTACACAAGCTCCGAAAGCATCGAGGCTGAAGGTACAATATTAAAGGAGCAATCGTTACAGAAATTATATTAATTAATTTTAATCATTATGCAGCTATCAAAAGAGATTTTTACTTGCCTTAAGGAGGAACATGATTTGAGAATTTTATCTCCCTTAATTTAGCTATAAATAGTAAAATTTGTACTCATTGAAGAATACGAAATACTTGTATGACAAAGGCTTATAATAATCTCTTATTGTATAAAGCATTATTTTACTATTATTAAGATTTTCGCATTGCTCTCGACTCCCAAGAGATCAGTTCGAAGCTCATGCTTGTCTTCTAAGTAATTATCCTTATTTATCCTCTTTTCTCTTTATTATTTTATCTTATCAGATCAATTTAATCCATGTATTTATAAATCACGTTATAAATTCAACGGTACCTCTTTGAGAATAAATATTTTATTGTCTACCATGGGACTTAAATAATAGTGGTATTGTTCTAATATGCCCATCTATTACACGTACTTTTATGTTTTTCTATTGTAAGTAAAGAAAAACTATGACACCCAATGATGTCAATAATTCGCTTAATGTTGGAACAAACAATGACAACAAGCATGTGGATAATTTTGTGATGGAGGATCAACATGATGATTCAACCAGTGAAACCCGTATCTATGGGAATGAGTCAACTTCCAATTATCAGGTAGAAAGAAATACTTGGGGGGCGAGGAGCCCTACCCTTGATGATATAGATGATGAACCCATTGCCATTACTATGAAAGTTTTGAAGCACAATAAAGAGAAATCATGAATCTATCTCTTGAGACAAAATCGAACAATGACTGACCTCCACCAAGCTCTTTTGGTTGCTTTAGTAATTAAAATGGTAGAGTTCGAGCTCCTTCTAGCGTGCCTACAAATCAGACAACACCAAGAATCGGTAACATCGCTTCAAGGTTTCAGAATCGCTCTAGGATACTTAGAGTTGCTGAGAGAGTTCATGATCTAATTCTAAAAAGAGAGAATGTTGTTTTCGGTGGTACCGAATGAATGGGCAACAGAAGCATTTACCAAGGTTCTCAATCCCTTAAAGTTCCGATGCCTCAAGAAAGTTGAAGGAGAGTCTATTGAAATTTTAGGCAACCATATAGGTTGATGGCTATAATCTCTATGAATCTAAAATTAGGATTGAAGATGACCAATTAGGTTCTTTAGTGGATTTCAAGGGTCAAAATCATGATCGAAATCCATAAAAATTTAAGAGTGATCTTGAAACACACCGGAGACCATCCAAGAATCATTTCCAATCATATGTATCAGATGAAATGTCTGATAGTAGGTCAAGTTAGGGCATTAAGTTAGTGGTTTTCAGTTACTGGGAAGACCTTGAGTGGACAGAAGGATTAATCGTGGATAAAAAAGTAGAGACTTTCAAGATAGAGCCTTCGGGGTGTGGGGATCCAAGATATCATCGTTTATTAGAGTACAATTTCAATATTAGCTTTGTGGAATTGGTTTCATCCATAAGGAATATAAAACAAGAAAGGTTCCCAAAAACAATTCGATCGGACTCCAGTCAAAAAGATCCTAAATTTTGGTGTGAATTCTATGGTACATATGGTCAACGAACTGGGGACTGCCAACATCTTCTTGAAGAGGTATCAATGTTGCTAAAAACAACCATCTTAGAGAGTTCTTAAGTGATATAGCTAAGCACATTTATGGTAAGATTCGAGATACATCGGAATCCACAAAGCCAACAAGGTCTCCCCATCTTACAATAGATATGATTTTTGGAGGGTTTGAAGTGAATAGGGTGACATTCTCGACTGTAAAAAAAATGAAGTTATTTGGCACTCATGGAAAGAGGATTCGGAAAGCGTCAGAGGATGATGAAATCACCTTTACCGAGGAAGATGCTGATGGCCTTATTTTACCACACAATGTGCTCTAGAAATATCTTTAAATATTTTAAATTTTAAAATAAAGTGTGTGTTGTTTGATATCCAGTAGCTCAACGTCTAAACGGAAATATACCCTGGTTTGCTGAAAGTAACTCTTTCCACTTCACAATGCTAAAATTTCAATATTAGTTGAGTCACAATCCTCCTTTACAACATGATTACTAGTCAGACGGATAGACAAAAATTATTGACCAACAACTCTATTTATGTTGTCATTAGGGTTAGATTATTCTTTTAGACATGAAGGTCTTTTTTGAGAGACAATTAAGAAAGGATGCTTGTGTTTTTTGTTTGGAGGTCCAGTGTCAGGCTTCTTAAACTTGTTTGTCTTGGAAGGGCCGCCGCCGATGCAATCCCCGGTTACGGTAGATGAAGAAGTCAAGATAAGGTCATGTTGTTTAGCGATAGAAGATGCGTTATCAGAGAAAAAAATAGCATAATACATGGTGACGAGAAATACAAGTTACAAGATTTTAGTATGAAAAGGAGAGCTATAAAGAAGTAAGAAGAGTCGGAGAAGAAAGTTTGTAAAAGTGAAATATGAAATTGGAATAAACGGGAGAAGATTATAGATAGATTAGTATAAAGCCATCATTACCTGGGTAACTAGAAAAATTAATCATCGAACCACGAGACAACATGTTTTCAGTCCATTAAATAAAAAGAAGCTTGTGTCCTTCAAAGTGTCAGAAATCGTTCAAGAACTTTCCTACGAAGAAAATAGTAGGTCTTATCTACGTTTTAATCATATCAAGTTGAGTCACCAGAAAGTAGGGAAACTATCTGTATTGGGTAAAATACACATGTTACAGGTAGATATTTCTCGAATAGACACGTGGCAATGAAGACAGGTAAGAGACGAGTTAGCAAATGGCTAACACCAGTTACATGCATATGACTGATATTACATGAGTTTCGAAGGTATCAAGGTCGGGGAACAGAATTTGAAAGTAAGGTACCGGTTGAAGAAGAAAGTATTAAAGGAGCTATTGTTGCAGAAAATACAAATATTTATTTTCAAAATATTATGCAATTATCAAGAGGGGTTCTTACTCACTTTAATTAGGAGCATGATTTGAGGATCTTGTCTTCCCTAATTTAGCTATAAATACTTAAATTTATACTCATTGAAGGATATGGAATACTTGTATGAAAAGAGCTAATACTATTTTCTCATTTTATAAAGCTTTATTTTACTAGTTATTAATATTTTCACATTGTTCTTGGCTCCGCAAAGATCAATTTGAAGTCGAGTCTTGTCTTCTCTTCAATTCTTCTTATTTTACTTTCTTTGCTCTTTATTATTTTATCTTATCAGATCAAGTTAATTTACATATTTATAAATTACGTTATAAATTTAAATGTTCCTATTTACGTATAAATACTTTCGGCATTAAATGACCTTTTCAGATGTATTCTTTATTCTTACGGGGATCCTATGACCTCCCTAACTATGTTTGAAGTGTAATATGTAACACCTTTTAAGGCCATGTACCGTCGAGAGTGTAAGACATAACTAAACATTAAGAGTTAATTTTTATTAGCATTTTTATTAAATATTAGTAGTTATCTTTTACTTTATTATATACAAAATATGTAAAAATTTGTGAGCCCAATTTTCTTTTACATATCATTTTTTTTTCTTTTCTTGTCTTTTCTATGACCACATATCGCATTAATGACACTTTTATCGCCACCACACTACCGTGTTCCCTACAACCAGCAACCACATAACCATTACCAGAAGCATACCTTCTACCAAAAGTAAAATCAGCAAAATAATCAATCTTTATCCTTGGTGAGTTTATTCATAAACGCTTTCAGTAACATCCGTCACCTATACATTAATATTTAGTCTGGGCTTCCATGACTTCTTCTGTTGTTGGAGAGCTTTAGTTGGGGGGTGGGGGTGAATCTTTTTCGTTTTCATTTCACTGCTTTTTTTCGAGTCAGATTCAAGCATGGTCTGGTGATAGTCTCCATCCCTGAAGGTTCAACAATGTTCTAGTAAGATGTATGCGGCTATCTAGGAGCATGAAGGGGAAGTGTGTTACAGACATAAATATAGCGAAGACAAATAAAGTGAAATAGGAAAGAAAAAGAAAAAGAAAAGAAAGATAACGAAAAAAAAGATCAATTGAGAGGAAAAATGGAAAAATAAAAATTAACTGATTTTACACGTGGCATATTAAGCATGGTGCATAATTTACACTTTATTTTTGAAACTGGGATTGGCTTTAAGAGATATTTTTATTATACTTCAAACTAGTAAATTTATCCGCGCATCGCCCGCTCTTAAGAAGCATCAGTAGATTTACAATAAGTAATTTTAAGAAGAATAGATTTAGGAGTGATGTAGCGTGAGTGAGGTAAAGAGTTTCCACCTCCTTCAAACATGCAATATGTAAAGGCATGGAAAGAGAAAAGAATCAAAATATTAAATACTTTTGAACTTTCTTTAAATATCAAATACTGTTAAAACTTCAATACGTCAAAGTCAATGTGCAACAGTCCCAGAAGATAATAGTGAACAGAGATTATTACACGCCTAGAACTCTTGAATATATTTATCTATTTTATTGATGATAGAGCTTCATATCCTGTAGATATGTAATTCCATAATACCATCTCAAATACGTAGGCATAAAAGATATTCATAATAAGAAATAACTGTCTCAAAATTACGACAAGAGGGGCTTGGTCTGATGGTAACCAACCTACAGCCTCTCTATCCCAGGGTAGGGGTAAGGCTGCGTACACACTACCCTCCCAAGACACCACAGAGTGGTATTGTACTGGGTCGTACTTTTTGTCTCAAAATTACATATGCATGTGCAAAAAATAATTTTACAAATTAGAAATATACAAATAAACTAAAAGCCACGCATGGAGAACTTGAAAAAAAAGAAGCAAAACAGGCAAAGAAACACAAAAAGGAAGGCTATGCCCTAAAGGTGAGCATGCCTATCATTGGACCACGTTATAAAAGTCATGAACGGAGAAACACCACAGAAAAGAATAAGATCAATACTTAAACCACAAAATGTTATCGAATAAAAATTAATATATCTAGGATATCTAGTAATGACGCTCCAATCATTCTCCAATATATACAAATTGACCCTGTCCATAGAAAAGTTACCTACTGCAAATGCATATTCTTCACTAACTAAAATCTCACTTCCATTAATCTCGCATGAAATTTTCTATTATTTCTCGGAATGTTGATTGTATGTGTTCTTGTTTGTGGGAAAGAAGATAAATAAAAGAAAAGTACTAAAGAAAATTAATGAGAAGAAGAGGAAGAGACGTTCTTTTCTATCAATCTCGATTGGATTTCCTTCATTGTTTTTGGAAATGTTCATTCGACGTGTTCTTGCTTGTGGGAAAGAAGATAAATAAAGAATAATAATTAAGTAAATTAATGATAAGGAGAGGAAGAGACGTTTTTTAGCTTTTCTAGAAAAATGCAAACAGATGTATATTGTTTTTATTTTTTATTTAATAGACACTTTATGTACTTTAAATTTTGTTACTCTCCATTACCTTAGTTACTGTTGCAATTATTTAATTAATGTAGTTACATAGATAAGAGGACCAAAAAATCAAAAATTTGAAATAATAGATAAACAGGATCCTTAGCCAAAGAAAAGTGCCAATTCATCTCCTATTTTTCCAAGTTTATATATTTATATAGATATAGATTCTTTCTTGAAAGATTTTAATATTCCTAACTCTACAGGCATGGTATATCACATTGGTTGCTGTTACCACCTCCTTCTTGAATTGTTTTTGGTGCTACGACCTCTTTCTTTGATTTTTAACATAACAGAATAAAATGCTTTTGAGTTTTACTTAGTTAGTACAATATGATTTAGATAGGGACATGTGTATCAAAGATTTCACAATGAATAATTTCTTAAAATAATATAAGGCATAACATGACTACATTTAGGAGAAGGATATGTAGAAAATAGTGACCCCTAAATCCTAATTCTAATGCAGCTGTTGCTGTTAATTTTTTTATATCACCTAGAATTTGTTATATTTTTTGCAACCAATTAATAACAGAATAAATGTTGCTAATGAGTCAACAACATTATAGACATGATGGTATCTGATATACCTAACCAGAAAATTATTGAAAGAGGTTCTAGTGAAATTTAAACCAACTATTCTTACATGAAATTATTATAGAATAATAAAAATATTTCAAGAACTTAAATAAGAAAATTTATTTTATGAAGAAAGTACGAGAATCTAGGAACAACATCCACATTCCGTTATCACAAACAATCAACACAAAGAAACTATCTAAAATACAAATATTTATTCGTGACAAAATATTAACCAAAAGCTGTCTCATACGACATTCTTCATCTTGTCGCCATCCTCAAAGAAAAGTTTTTCTTAAGACCTGAACTTGTGTTTTTCTGCTTTAGCAATTGACAGAATTCAATAAAATGATATCCTGACAATTCATAGCAAGAATATTATTGGGTAAATGAAGGAGAATATGTAAAATTGGAATTGAAAAGGATCATAAAACCTTTCAATTTCAAGAAAATCATTTAAAGGCACGGCATAAGTTACATTTAAGGGAGTGTGTAAATGAAAGTTTAATGAGCAGTTAAATATACCGAATTTAATGAGCAAGTAAATATGCAAAATGGAAGTAAAACCACAGCATAACTTCTTTCAAAAGTAAATACATAAAATTAGTGGGGAAGTAAATGCACAAAATAGATTGAAAACGCAACGCTACTTCTTCCAATATGGCATAATTGGAAAAAAGAAAAAGGAAAAATACCAAAAAAAGGAGAATAAAGAAAAATACATTTGCTTAGAGGTACGCCACATCATCTTTTCTATTCCCAGATTTATATTGATATATAGATATAGTTGGGGATCATAAGTCCCCACAAAGATAAAAGGTGTACTCCCTCCGTTCTAGTTTATATGAACCTATTTTCTTTTTGGTCCGCTCCAAAAAGAATGAATCTTTTCTAAATTTGGTAATAATTTAGTTTAAACTTATAACTTTAACCTTAATGAGAAACTTTTACAACCACACAGATACTCTGGGCCCCATTTAAACTTGTTTAGGACCACAAATTCTAAAATTCTTCATTTTTTTCTTAAACTCCGTGTCTAGTCAAATATATTCACATAAATTGAAACGGATGGAGTATCTGACAAAATCGTTTAATGTTAGGGTAATTAAGAATTTTCCATTTAAGTGTGCTTCAAACAACGCGTGAACGAGTTGATATGAAATTGATTTAAATAGTATTTCAAGTTTTAATCGTAACCAAGTGTACAAAATGTAAGATTGATGGCAATTCTCCCAAAAGAATATACTCAACATTTATCAGATAATTAAGTACTTTCTGAAGAAAAGGGATAAATACTTACAAAATGAAAGATAATTTTACGGCCTGTTTGAATAGTTGTGACTTATATTTTATTTTATCGTATCGCTAAATTCGTCGTTATGTAACGATGAAAAGTGCTACTTTATGGAATAACGAATTTGGCGTGGTGACATTATTACCTTGCTTTTCTCTCTCATCTTGTTCTTATTATTAAATAATTATATTTTATTTTTTATTCTATTTTTTATATAATAATTCTACTCTGTATTCTATTTTTTCTTAGTAATACTGCAAGTTTATTTTTCATATAATTAGTGTGTGATATCATAAAACGACGACATACGATACAACATATTTAATTGTTGCACTCATCAAAGACTATTATACAATAAAATACGATCGATTATGAAATGATGTTTAACAAGAATCCAAAAAAGTTGTTAGGTATGACACTTCTTTCAAGTCTTTTTGTTCCTAATATTTCCATCGAACTGCTAAGCACCTTCATTCCAAGTCCAACCTCCAACATATATTGTTCATTGCAACACATCAAACCAATTATTTCTCACTTCCTATCACATACTAATTAATTTAGACATTGTTAAATATAAAGTTAGCTAATACTTAACGAAATTTTTTAGGGAGCGTACCAAAAATGCTTTTACTAAAAAACGAAATAAATATATTAGTAGAAGTTAATCGAACCAAATCTGAATTGATACTAATAAAAAGGAATCGAATCAATTGCAATAATTTGGAAAAGTATTATTTTTAGTATACCAAACAGCTAAATAAAAAATTGAACCATTAAGACAAAAATTTGGGTTGGTACACATTTTCTATACGTAAACAATAGAATTGGACCTCACCCCTAATCTTAAGTGAATGTGTTTTAAAGCAAATATATATTCCGTCCAAATAATGAAAGCAAAAAAACAAAAACCTTATTAAAATACTCCATCCCACGTTGAAGCCACCCATTTATGACCAAAAGTAGGTCCAGTTTTAGAACATCTGAGCTGATTAGCAGCCATTATTATCCCTATAATAATTTATGCAAACCTTTAACCGAATAGAAGCTAAACTCTCCCCTTCTCTCTTTCTTTTCCACCCTGCAAACCCGCAGTACTCATTACATAGCCAAAAAACAAGAGGAATTATATGAGCCATGGTGAAAGCTCATGATGGATTCGTTTCACTTCCCATTTATCTCCTCATCTTGCTGGTATTATCATGTTCTATGATTCCAAATGCGGCAGCGCTGCCATCAAATCCCGAGAATCGAGTCCGGTACCCACGTCCAAGTATTAGCCCATCAATGGCCATTATCATAGTGGTTCTCATAGCTGCCTTGTTTTTCGTTGCGCTTTTCTCGATTTACATTCGCTACCGCATCTCCACTAATGGTAACAGCATCCTCCAAACACTTTCCACGCGCCGCCGCCCTTCTGCTGCAACACGCGGACTCGACAATTCAGTCATTGAGACTTTCCCCACCTTTGCATACGCCGAAGTGAAGGATCATCATATTGGCAAGGGTGGTTTGGAGTGCGCAGTATGCTTGAACGAGTTTGAAGACGACGAAAAGCTGCGGTTGATCCCAAAGTGTGATCACGTGTTCCACCCTGAATGCATCGGTGCTTGGCTCAAGTCTCACGTCACTTGCCCCGTTTGTCGAGCTGACCTTAGTATTCCTCAACCTGATGAACCACCTGTTAAAGCTCATGAGGTACTAAGCATTGATCAAGAAGGGACAGAGAATATGCAGCAAAATAAGGAAGTTTCAATACAAATAGGGAGTGATGAAAATTTAAAACAGCAAGAGGATCCCTCTAGTGTTAAGCGATTGAGTTTCGACGTGCCGAACCAGCCACCAAGATCGTTTTCTGTAAAGAGACCAAAGATGTTGAACAAGTTTAGGTCACACTCGACTGGCCATTCATTGGTGGTACCAGGGGAGAATTTGGACAGGTACACTCTCAGATTATCGGAGAATGTTAGAAAAGAGGTAATGAACCGGGCACTACTAAACCGGACAAAGAGTTGTGCAGTCACTTTACCAAGACATGGTAGCACTAAAATAGAGTACAGAAAAGGTGTCGGGAAGGAAAGTAATAACGAAGTCTCAATACGAATAGAGACTGATGAAAATTTGATGGTACAACAAGAGAAGACCTGTAATGTTACGCAAAATTTGAGTATCAACGTGCCGAAGCGGCCACCAAGGTCGCTTTCTATAAAGAGACCAAGGACATTGAGCAGGTTTAGATCATTCTCGACTGGCCACTCATTGGTGATAGCGGGGGAGAATTTGGACCAGCATACTCTTAGATTACCGGAGAATGTTAGGAAAGAGGTAATGAACCGGGCACTGCTGAACCGGACAAAGAGTTGCGCAGTCACTTTATCAAGATTTGGTAGCACTAGAAGAGGGTACAGAACCGGAAATGGAGAAGGAAGAAAGATGGTACCACCATTCTTTGCTATAGGTCCATCGATGAAGTCACCAAAAATAATGGTTGATATCGACGAGGGGTCCCCTTCACGCAGTGTAAAAATGGCAATCAAAATGCCGTCGTTCAAATGCTTGGAGCCAAAAGGTGATGAAGCCAGTTTGCTGACAAGTGAGAAAGCATGATCCATACTAGTTTTGTTGCAAAATACAATGCCAAAAGTTGAAATTCAAGATTGTCGATTTCTAGAAATTCTTTAAAATGTTGATATTATTGTTTACGAACAAATAATTTCAACTTTTTGGTTTTTGCGGGGTTAGAGGACTTTCAAGTGTGTTTATCTAGTTGGTGGTTTAGTAATTGAGACTCCTTCAATGATGTAATTATGTTTTTGGTTCTCGGTTTCATTCTTCAGCGCAATTTAAATACAAGAAAATAGCAAACCTGAAAGAAAATATATTCAATACTCCATCTGTTTGAGTTTATGTGAATCTATTTCCTTTTTGGTCTGTTCCAAAATGAATGATCCCTTTCTAAATTTGGTAAAGATGATGTGCTGATCTTGATTTTCTCATCAAATGGAAGTGGTAAGTATTATGCAGCGCATTCTGCAAACGGTAAATGGATATACATGCCGCAGACTAATCGTAGAGTTCTCTAAAACATGCCAATATATAGAGCAATTTACGAGAAAGTCTGAATCACAGAACTAATATGCGAGTCACAAAATAGGAGGCTGTGTAAATATTTAGTGATTATATTAAACTTGTAAACTAGAATTTGTTGTAATCTTTCCATTTTTTGTTAGGGATTCTAGAGCTATTTGTTAACTTGTATATATGTTCTCCAATTTCAATGGAAGAAGCACGTTATTTAGCTCAAAGTTCTCATACACTTTGTATGCATAAATCAATTAAAACAAATGGAGGGCCAAAATAGCAGATCGTAATACATCAAAAGACTTAATATAAAATATATAAGAGACGAGTGTTATTTATCAGGGAGGCAAATGTGAAGATCTTTTATTGATAAAATTGGTTCGGTCCGCCTCTCCATGGAGAGGTTCAGAATCTTACAATGGTTTTTTCTTTGCTCGAAGAGCAATGGTCAAGAAGAAGAAGAAGCAGCCCCCTTCTATAGCTCCTTCTCTTAGTATTTATAGATGTTAATCTTGCCAGCTGGCATTAGGCAGATGCGGCTGTGTTGAGGGGACGTCCGTCAATAGCGAGTAGGCCGTAGCCTCGTTGATTGGAATTAGCGATCTTTGAGCACTTATTATTAACGAATGGTTGTGCCTTTAATCAATCCGAATACACTTGTGAGTGAATTAATCTCATTAATTATCACAAGTCGAGTTTTGACCCATACAGTTAGTCCCTCCGCTCATTGAGGTCGAGGTCCAGTCCAACTCGATGAGCGGACTTTACCGTACACGATTCACACAGGTTCGAAGAAAAAGAGATCGGGAATTGTTCCGTTGTAGCCTGGGGTGGCCGTAGCTGTTTATGCTTTGAAGATGGCCGTTGCCAGTTATATTTAGTAATGGCCATAGCCACCTTTACTCTGTGGATGGCCGTATCTGTTTACTCGTAGGAGATGGCCGTACCCAATTACATTGTTAGGAAACGACCGCGGCCTCTTATACTAGGAGGATAGCCGTAGCCATTTTTATACACGGGGGATGACCGTAGTCTTTTATACTTAGGAGACGGCCATAGCCTTTTATTCTTGAAGGATGTCCGTAGCCATTTATATTTGGAGGAAGGCCGTAGCCTTTTATACTTGAAGGATGGCCGTAGCAATATATATTTAGCAGACAGCCGTGGCCATTTGCTTATTTAGAGGATGGCCGTAGCCATTTTATGTTTGAAGGAACGGCCGTAGCCATTTACACTTGGAGGATGGCCGTAGCCATTTATATTTAGGAGACGTCCATAGCCTTTTGCTTATTTAGAGGATGGCCGTAGCCATTTTATGTTTGAAGGAACGACCGTAGCCATTTACACTTGGAGGATGGCCGTAGCCATTTATATTTAGGAGACGGCCATATAATTTTGCTTATTTAGAGGATGGCCGTAGCCATTTTATGTTTGAAGGAACGGCCGTAACCATTTATACTTGGAGGATGACCGTAGCCATTTATATTTAGGAGACAACCATAGCCTTTTGATTATTTAGAGGATGGCCATAGCCATTTAATGCTTTAAGGACGACCGTAGCCATTTACACTTGGAGGATGGCCGTAGCCAGCTTTACTTATTTGGGAACGACCGTAGTCGTTCTGTGCTTTGAAGGCGTCCACGATCGCCTATATTTACGAGATGGCCGTTGCCATCTGCGTACACGGGGAATGGATGTAACCATTTTTCATTTGGAGAATGACAGTAGCTGTTTATACTAATGGAGCGGCCGTATCCGTCTGTAGTTGGGGGACGGTCGCTTGATGTTTTCATCCAGGGCCATGTATTCCCATAGGCGGCCACTGGGGATGTGGGCGTGTCTGATGTGCGACATAGTGACACTTGGTGTACGGAGGCATATTGGACGTCTTTCCATCATGCCCAGATCGTCGACAAAATGTCGATCGGCGGTTGCAAAAAGCCGTTTCCTGGCATCTGTCATAATGACATCCGTTATTTGTGGATTCGAACTGCTTTGTGGTTGGTTGTGCAGTTAGTGATGGCTTTTGGAATTTGGGAATGTCACTTTGTAGTATAAATAGTGGGTTATGTTATCTATTCCTCACTTTTCAGTATTTGTCTAAGTGAGATTCTTGAAAAAGAAACGTCTCTTGCTCTTTTTCTTTATCAATTTGTGTTGTTCTTTGTCTTCTTTCCACTCAATCTCCATTTTTACTTCTTCTTCGGCGAGCTTCATTCACTCATTGCGCAGTAGTCAATAATGGCTAGCGGTTCTAACACAGAGCTTTCTCCGGTGGCTATTCCGCTGGTCGATGGGCCCTCTGCAGTGGCGATGGCCACTGAACCGGCAGAGACTCATACGATCCCGCAGCGGTTGATATCCTTTCTCTGTCCAGGGGACCGGTAACTGACTTTACCGTCGATGAAAAGAGGATCAGGTTAACGAGGCCCCGTTAATGGGTGCGGTGGGCCTTGCCCAACTGAGGGAGCAGTGGGGTATTCCTTGCTCCTCCGACATTTCTCTTGCTAGGAGCGAGGAGAGGGTGCATATTGACCCCCCTGGATATTGTGTTTTTACGCTTATCCTTTCAGACTAGGGTTCAAGCTTCCCCTTCCGGAGCTAGTAGCAAATTTTTGCTGCTATTACGAAGTGTTCCCTGGGAAACTCGTCCCCTCTGTTATTAAGCTTTTTTCCATGCTCGCCAAGTATGCGGAACTAGCGTGAAGAGATATAATGCTGAGGCACGTGCTGACTCTGTATGCCCCTATATGGGTCTGCGGGACCATGATTCGGATGGTCCCTTGTGGGGCCCGGGGTTTGACTTCTGAGTTAGACGACACGGTCGACCCTCATTTTTATGAGAACTTTTTCTATCAGGACCGAGCATTTGGTGGGGAATGTCAGACACTTCCCAGAGACTTGGAATCATATACGTGAGTTTCATCTTAGTTGGGTCCTGCCCCCCGCTCTTTCTTATTTCTGCTCTAATGAGTGTTAATTTTTGTCTTACGTTTGCAGCTGAGATGGCGCCCCCGGCTCTTCTATCTGGCATTGGTAAATGGGTCGAGGCCATACTCTCTTAGACAGCAGGGATTTGCACATGGCCGGACTTCTGGGAGAGGCATGGCCATAGGCCAGCAGCGGGTGAGTGTTTGAGTTATTGCATCGTTCTTGTTTAGTCGTGTTGAGTTTCTCTTATCTTAACTCCTTTTCTTTTGTTGGTCAGGGGCACCTTGTAAGGGCTCCTTATCTTGCTTTTCGCAATGCCGGGTACGACATCTCAATTGGCGATGGCGTCTACTCCATGTCCAGTTCCGAGGGCGACTTCAGCTGAGTCATCGGCGGCCCACTCCCCAGCATGATCTTCAACGAGGGTCGAGGCGTCTTCAGGGGTTGTTCGCCCCAGGGAGGAACCAACATTGGATGAGGAGGAGGAGGAAGAAGAGGAGAGAGCATTGGTGAGGTGAAGGGTTGCCTTCACGCCCACCGCGAAAGTGGTACATTTGGATTCTCCGCCGTCGGATGCTGTAGGGGAGGAGGCGGATTTGCCTGCCCTTGAGGGATAAAACACAACGGGGGTTGCCCCGGTTGGCTTAGGCCATAGTGAAAAAGTCTCTTTGCCGGCTACATCATCAGTTCCAGCTGTTGAGAGGGAGATTGGTTCCTTAGCGGCTGCTTTGGTTAGGGAAGCAAGTGTTAACCCTTTGGTGAGGGCAGAAGCTTCGACCTCCCGGCCGGTCGAGGTGCGAAGGGACGCCGTGGGAGGGGAGTTAGAATCCGAGTCTGACCTAGAGTCTGATGACGTTCGCAGGCTCTTAGAAGGTTTCACCAACGCGACGACGCATGTAGATAGGCCATACCATTACCCTGAGATTCCTACTGACAGAACTTGCTGCTCGAGGAGGAGAATTTAATACTGATGTTAGCGCCCTGTGCTTGGAGGAGGAAATCAGGTCGCTGAGGGACGTCTCGGATGTCGGATTGGTGACCGATGTGCCGCAATGGGCTTTAGGGTACGTGTGGCACTTCCTTTTCATTTCCTTTCTTCCCTTGGTTTGTTTCTTATCTTAAATGGTGCTTTTGTCTTGCAGTCTTTTCTTTTGGAGGTAGAGAGCATGCGCCAGGCTAACCTCTGCTCTGGACTTTTCTTTCGGGCGCTGGAGAAATATCACCGCTATTGCGATAGGTGTCGCGTGATGCGCGAGCGCCTGAGGAATGACCCTCGCAGCCGGTAGTTAGTTGAGGAGTTGGCGAGACGGGAGCTTCTGGTGCAGAAAGCTCAGAGCAGGTTTAGTGCTCTCGAAGTGTAACTTTGTCGTAGGGCGAGGAGTTGGAAGCTGTGAGAAATGCTGCTGCCGAGAAGGAGCGCCGAATTCAGGAGGCCGTGGCGGAGGCTTCCGAGTCACTGATTAGCAAGGTAGTCCGGCTTGATGAGGAGCTCACTCCTTCGAGGTGGAAAGCCAAGGACGCTTCTACGAAGTCTGGGGCATTGGAGGCGGCAGCTCGCGTTCAGGAGAGGGAGCGGGAGCTGGAAAGGTCTGCTGTGGCTTTTAGAGTGGCAGGGTTGGAGGAACGCATAAGCATTTATGAGTGGGACGCCTAAGTTGCGGCGGACTGGATTGCGGCCTTGGAGGCTGAGAACCAGCGCCTGAGGGATCAGGCAGCTTCATATGGTCCCGCTCATGACCTTTGGTCGTTTGCTGAGGCCCATCGTGACGTTTATAGGAAATTGTGGCAGGCCGGCATTGTGCCTGAAGCTGTTTATGAGGGGGCCCGCCAAAAGGCTCGTGAAGCTCGTCTTGGATGTGGCTTCGACCCGGCCACTCCAGTGATTGATGATGGTGCTGAGGGCGCAGATGATGGTGCGGGCGACGGTGAGGGTGGCGCAGGTGACACTTAGTGGAAGGGGTTTTTCTAGAGTTAGCTTTTATTCTGTTCTTTTTTTTTGGTTGTTGTTTTTTATTGCCGTTTCGCTTTCCTTCTTTTTTTTTAACTTTCCGGCCTTGTCCGTGTGTATAAATGGAGGTGACCTGTTGTAAATAAGGCTGTGAATATATATACAATTTTATGTTCTTATCTTTTTTGTTTTCAAGTTTTCTTTTTCACTTATACAAGGGGGGAATGTGTTGATCACCCTACGACTTTAGTTGTGATAACATCGGTGGCCTTGGCTATGATTACGTTGATGGTCTTTGTCAGTTGGATGAATCTGACTATTGTCAGGTCGTCTGATTGCC
The DNA here is from genome assembly GCA_034376525.1 of Nicotiana benthamiana. Taxonomy (NCBI): domain Eukaryota; kingdom Viridiplantae; phylum Streptophyta; class Magnoliopsida; order Solanales; family Solanaceae; genus Nicotiana; species Nicotiana benthamiana. The sequence goes on along the minus strand of CM067338.1, from coordinate 49,241,277 downwards.
TTAGTCAAAAACAAGGTGGGCTGTTAGCATCGACGGCCTCAGCCGTGATTGACAGCTTTTTGTTTATCGTTATTCCTTACTCAGCATGATTAAGTTGCAGCCATTCAGTAAGGATGGCTTATAGCCTTAGTCCCAGTTCGGGCATGGTCGAATTGTTGGTCGTGGCCTTATAATTCAACTGGGACCGAACTGATCGCGGCCTGAATTTTAGTTCGAGTTAGGCGTACTTACTTGATTGGCGAGGGGGCTTAACTTGTCCCTTTGTTCGTGGGGAATAGGTCTTGTAGCGCCCAATGGTAAGGGCTCTTGTCCTGAACCTTGGTTTATTCTTTAGTTGAATTTATTTGCGAGGCCGCATGGTCTGCGCTATTGTTCAACTGTGGTTGAACCTTTGTAAATTTTTTTGATGTCGAGGGCACATAGCCCGAGTCCCAGTTCAACTCATAGTTGAACTTTTTGGGCAAGGGCACGTAGCCTGAGCTATTGTTCAATCGTGGTTGAATCTTTGCAATTTTGTTGTCGAAGGCACATAGCCTGAGTCCCAGTTCCACTCATAGTTGAACATTAGGGTGAAGGCCCGTAGCCTGAGCTGTTGTTCAAGCGTGGTTGAACCTTTGTAATTTTTTGATGTCGAAGGCACATAGCCTGAGTCCCAGTTCAACTTATAGTTGAACTTTTTGGGCGAGGGCACGTAGCCTGAGCTGTTGTTCAACCGTGGTTGAACCTTTGCAATTTTTTGATGTCGAAGACACATAGCCTAAGTCCCAGTTTAGCTCATAGTTGAACTTTTGCACGATGGAACGTATCCTGAGCTGTTGTTCAACCATTGTTGAACCTTTGCAATTTTGTTGTCGAAGGCACGTAGCCCGAGCTATTGTTCAACCATGGCTGAACCTTTGCAAATTTTTTGATGTCGAAAGCACATATCCTGAGTCCCATTTCAACTCATAGTGGAAATTTTTGGGCGACGGCATGTAGCCTGAGCTATTGTTCAACTGTAGTTGAACCCTTACAATTTTATTGTCAAAGGCACGTAGCCTGAGTCTTAGTTTAATTCATAGTTGAACTTTTGGGCGATGCCACATAGCCTAGGATGTTGTTCAACCGTGGTTGAACCTTTGCAAATTGATGTCGAAGGCACATAGCCTGAGTGCCAGTTCGACTCATAGTTTAACTTTTTGGGAGAGGGCACGTAGCCTGAGCTGTTGTTTAACCGTTGTTGAACCTTTGCAATTTTGTTGTCGAAGGCATGTACCCTAAGTCCCAGTTCAACTCATAGTTGAAATTTTTGGGCGAGGGAACGTAGCCTGAGCTATTGTTCAACCATAGTTGAACCTTTGCAATTGTTTGATGTCGAAGGCACATAGCATGAGTCCCAGTTCAACTCATAGTTGAACTTTTGGCTTTGGGCCTGCCCTGTTTTCGCCTGATTCTGTTATGGATCTTGGTTCAAGATGCTTTCATGCCACTTTCCGACAGGGTCTCATATCGAGGGTATGAGGGTCCCGCACCCGTGTTCTCCTCGTATGGAGGGGGGGGGGAGTATCTGCTTTCTCTTCTTCTTCCTTCTTTTTCTCGAGAATGGGGGGTTAGGGATATGGATTCTTGCCGGAGCTTTCGAGTTCCCTTCACCCGCTGCGTTACTTTGGCTCATTTGAGCTGGGTTGCCTCCCCTTTTGGGTGTCGTCTTTCCTTTTTTATTTGAGGATGAACTACATGATTCTGCTTTGAAATCCCCACAGATGGCGCCAAATTGTTTAGCTCAAAGTTCTCATACACTTTGTACGCATAAATCAATTAAACAAATGGAGGGCCAATCATAGCAGATCGTAATACATCAAAATACTGAATGTAAAATATATAAGAGACGAGTGTTATTTGTTAGGGAGGCAAATGTGAAGATCTTTTATTGATAAAATTGGTTCGGTCTGCCTCTCCATGGAGAGGTTTAGAGCCTTACAATGGTTTTTTGTATGCTCGAAGAGCAGTGGTCAAGAAGAAGAAGAAGCAACCCCCTTCTAGGGTTCATTCTGTTAGTATTTATAGCCATGAATCTTGCCAGCTGGCATTAGGCAGACGCGACCATGTTGAGGGGACGTCCATCAATAGCGAGTAGGCCGTAGCCTCGTTGATTGGGCTGAGCGATCATTGAGCACTTATTATTAAGGAATGGTTGTGCCTTTAATCAACCCGAACATGATTATGAGTGAATTAATCTCATTAATTATCACGAGTCGAGTTTTGACCCATATACACGTTTTGCCTTCCTCTCCAAGCCTAATTCTCATTGTATTATGGCATGGCATCGGAACTACGGCCTTAGACCATCATACTCATGGTCGGAGAACAATAATAAGGGAAGTAGTCCAAGCAAGAGCAGTGCTAGTGACAGAACAAACCCGAGAAATATAATCTCTCTTTATGATATGACATCGAATGACAAACCCAAAATATTGATGACACAAGTGAAACTGAAATGCGAACTATTATGAATGGCCCTGTCCCTGAGGACCGCCTTGAGGGCGAGAAAGAAGTCTAGGTTTATAGATGGGACAATTAGGAGACCTAATGAGCAATCTCTATATATTGAAGATTGGTGGACTATCAACTCGTTGTTGATGTCCTAGACACGGAACACAATCGAAGCCACTCTGCATTCAATCATATCACATATGGAAGTAGCTAAAGACCTGTGGGAAAGTATTAGAGAATGATTCTTTGTGGTTAATGATCCAAACATACAACAATTGAAGGTTGAACTTGCTGAATATGAATAGAAAGGTATGATCATAGATAATTACTATGAAAAATTAACAAAGTTTGGGGAAGAACTTGCTAACTTCGAGCAGATTCTGACTCACAAGTTCAGAAAATTCATATGTGATCTTGGTGTTGTGTTAGAAAAGAAAAGGGAAGAGGAGAAGGTGCATCTCTTTCTTATTGTGTTAGAGGAGACCTTGTATGGGACATCGAGATCAAATCTGATTGCTCATGATCTACTCAAATTGGTACAATGAACGGATAAATGCCATGGCAAGAGGAACTGGAAAGCATGGTGAAGTGATGATCCTTTCCATACAAGGTTGTAGTTCATACAGAGCTCGTAATGAAGGAATGGGAATTTGTTTTCACTAAGTGGGTATCTAGATTGGTGGATAGAATTGTTGATTGCCAAAAATTGTCCCACATCCGTGAAGGACAAAAATTAGATGGGAATTTCACATATAAAAGGAGGCCTAATGTTTAGAATTTAAGCACACCTTTTATTTGCCTTCTCTTTTCTTAAGACATTTGTATATTCTCTTTAGTATTATTTCACTTATATTTTTAGAGTGGAATAAATATTGGTTGTTTCCGATTAAGTAATTGGGCTGAGCAAAATGTTTTACTGTTGCCCAAGTGACTTGAGAGATTTCTGGTTGAGTGAAGGCGAGGGCCTGTGTTATGAGGATACTAAGGAATCGGGCTGCGCGCCGCAACAGTGTTGTACTGATTCATGATTTTGAGGATGAGGGACTGATTTGTTAAGCCATGAGGTGGCTTGATATAAGGCTGAGCGCTTGTTTAATTAAACCACGAGATATTTGTTATTATGCTTGGGCTGTAGGAGCCCCTCCAGGAGTCTGTACACCCCCAGTGAGTGTGGGTACTCGGTTTCAGTGATATGATGTATCCCGATGGGCTGCTGTTGTTTCATATTGTTGCCCGAGGGGCTGTTCTTGATCCATGTTGTGCCCATGGACAGTTCTTGATTCATGATATGCCCGAGGGGCTGATTACGAGTGATTGTGTGGTAGCCCGAGGGGCTCGTTCTGTTGATATTATGCCCGAGGGGTGGTTTATGGTACATGTTTTGCCCGAGGGTCTGTTTATGTTTCTATCATTTTTACTCACTATTTTATCACTCGTTTGAAACTATTGAAAGTTATTTTAATAGTTTTACTGAAACTGAGCTTGATTTACGAAGTAAATAGTTACTGTACTATTTTTGAAAATGTACTGTGTTTGTTGTAGTGTTATGATGTGGTTTACGTGTTTTCTTATTGCTCAGCTTTCATTTACTTTTATTACTAACTGAGTTGGTGTACTCACATCACTCCCTGCACCTTGTGTGAAGATTCAGGAAATTCTTAACCTTGTAGCAGGCGTTGATTGCTCAGCGGCAGAGTCATCGGAGTTAGCAAGGTCGCTGGCCGACGTTCGCAGCACTGCTCTTCTCCCTCTTGTCTTCATTATATTGTACTTAGTATATTTTGAGACTCTTCGTTGTATTAAAATCTTAGTAGATGCTCGTGACTTGTGACACCTGAATGTCAGGCTCTTGTATTTATTCTGCACTGTTCATTTAGACTTACATTATGAGATATTTGATTAATAACAGGCTTAAAATGACTTTTATTGAACAATGGTTAATTTGAAAATTGTGCCGGCTGGCCTAGTTTCACGATAGGCGCCATCACAATCGGGTCGGCTTTAGGGTCGTCACAAAAACATACATAAATATCTAAAGACACCAAAAATGCACCCGAGGTCCCCGAAACCCCGTTCAATCACATTAATAAATTCCAATACCTCATCAAAACTTATCTAGAGGCTCAAAATGCCACGAATAATATCAAAACCCTGAACCGACGATCAAAATCATTTTGTTAACTTTCAAACTTTCAAACATCGCCGAATGCATCCAAAACACGCTTAGAAATTTTTCATCACGACAAAACATCACATACAAGTTTCAATCAATAAAATAAACCTATCAAAGATCACGAAATACCACCCGAAGTCCGGTAACTCTAGAATTCATTCAAAGTCAAACTTAGCAAATTTCTAAACATTAAAAATACAAGCTTCTAACATTTAATGCCGAAACGCTCCCACAACATCCGATACTTAACCAGCACATATTTCCAAGTCCAAAATAACCTTAAGAACCTTTAAGAATATTCAAATCTTAATTCCGAGGTTATTTACTCAAAAGAAAAATCTTAGTAAACTCTTCTATCTTAGAGCTTCCTAATTGAGAATTATTCTTTCAAATCAATTCAAAACTTCTCGAAAATTAAAATCAAACACACGTGCAAGTGATAATATATAATGTAAATTTACTCAAGGTCTCAAACTACTGAACGATATTCTAGATTTCAAAATAACTGGTCGAGTCGATATAGATAGCCGTAGGGTTATTCCTAAAATAATTAAGTCATCAACATATATCAAAACATTTATGGGAACTTACCGTTTTTGCAGAGTAAAGAGCGAGTCATAAGAAAGAATTCAGTCTTTTAGAGCATTGAATAACTCAGAAAACTAATATCGTGGTGCATGTTTCAATACACAAAGTGTTTTTCCAAGTCAACATGCCTTCCTTGGACTTGCCACCTGAAATCCAGGAGGTATTTTCATGCACGCTTCTTCTCCGAGATCCCGTGGAGGAATACATTTTGCATTTCCATTTGATGCAACTCCTAGTGCCTTACTCCGCAACCTCAAAATATGTGCGTATGGGGTGAGCATGCGATTTTTATCCTATATATAAATTATTCTAAAAAATTCAAACAAAATGATTTTTTTTATTATTTTGTAATTTTGTAAATTTTGTGTTATTTTCTGTTAATTTTTGCATTTTAATACATATAAAAAGTATAAAAAATACGAATGGAATTTGCATTTAGGAACCAATTATTTAGCGGTTAAGTTGTTTTAGAGCAAAATATGAAGAAAATAACAAAAATAGCCTATTTTCGTATTTTAATTGTTAATTGTTGAATTTTCCCCGAAATAGATTTTAAATTTTAGGAATTAATTAGTTTAATTTTGAAAATAAAATAGGTCTTAGTTTTAATTCGTATTTTTAGAAAATCAAAAAATAAAATAAATAAAGTGCTAATGAAAATAATGAAAAAAGAAGGAAAATCAGAAAAGAAAATAAAAGAGAAAACCAAAAGGGGCTGTTTAAATAATACCTAACTGGGCCAATATTGAATAAATTCACCCAACCCAAAATAATCCCGTTCAAATCCCCAATCCAGGCCCAATCGTCCACCCGATCCAATACCCAGTTCGCCTCAGTAAGTACCAAACGATGTCGTTTCATTAAATTAATCACGGTCCTTGATTATTGATCCATTTGTCACGACACTAGTTCACTGATGGTGAACATATCATGACGACACCCAGTCTTCATGACTAGGTAAGCCTAACACATTGCAGAAGTAACAATATTTAAGAAATTTAATAATCTAGAAGCGAAATAATATGAATAATGTGTATAGTTGCCGCCCGGCACATACACTTTAACATTTAACATTATGAAAATATCCCAAAGACCCGAAAATCCACGGGCAAGACAGGCTGAACGAGTATCATAATACGCTGTATACCAGAGTATCTAAAACAAACATAGATAGAAGGAGAAATGCTATCGGCAATAGTTGGAATGGAATAGAGACTCCGAATATGCGGACGTAGCAGATTCACCTCAAGTCTCCGTAAGCTCCTTGAAACTACTGATAGTGCGCCTGCGTAGAGGTACCTGGATCTGCACATAAAAAATATGCGCAGAAGAGGAGTGAGTACACCATCGCAGTACTCAGTAAGTGACAAGCCTAATCTTGGTCGGGTAGTGACGAGGAAAGGTCCCGGCTAGACAGTTATTGTGAATTTTGAAAATATACAAGTGCGGGCTCAAATATTAGGTGATTTAAACACATAAAAATAGAGAACAATTGAAAGAAGAGTAAAAAAGGAGTTTGAAAATAAAAGGAAAGGGTGGCCCTAGGTTTATATTTAATATGGATCACGTCAATAGAATACCTGATAATCACTCCTCAAAAGAGGGGTTGAACGTGGCATTAGTGCACTGGTCACCATATTCATATCTACCATTCCCACCCCGTTAAGATATTAAAGTGCAGATTGATCTCGATTACTATTGCATGCTATTACCCGTCCTATTCATATCAGTCTCGGAGGTACTTAGGACGACTAGTCCTAAAGGGTGGGATATTAGGCTAATTAGTTTCAAAGGACAAAAATCTAAGGCAACATACAGAAACATTACTGCATGTTGGGGAAGCATATAAACAGATAAAGGCTCAAATACACATCCTTGAACAAAAGCACATAACTAGCATGACTTATACATGCTTTTTAGGACAAATTAAAATACTAAAGATGAGTGGAGTTTGATTATTGAAGCAGATTTATTTATTATATAACTCAGATAAGAAGTTAGAATCAGGACTGCATGCTAGTTGTAGCAATTAACAAAGGCAGATTCAATTTTATGGTTATTACTCTAAGGCTTGTCTGAGTGTTTAGACGGGGTCCTATAGGCATTTAATTCAAAAGGTGGTAAAACAGTGATAACTCAAAAATAACTGCTTGAAAAGCTTGCTAAACATCATTAAAAATAAGGGAATTAGATAGTCAAACAAAGATTGAGAATAGACAAATTTTTATTTGACTAGTTCTATTTTTCTGCAGATGATAGTATCCGTTACTGCTGTTTTTATTCCTATGAACATGATATTTAGGATTACTGATTTTAGACCCTTATAGATATAATATCTAATTGCTAATTTTTAAAACTTTGTAGACATAATATGTAAATAAATAATGCCAAACCCTATATGCATAATATCTAGTAGGCAATGGAAGCATGCAGGTTTTCCCTTAGGAATTCCTATAAGCATGATTTCTATATATTATTTGATTTTAACATGCTACTGGGTTATAACCAATTGGACCCTAAAAATATGATTTCGAAATGATGACAAACGTGTAGAATTTTAGATAATTCCTATAATAAGGTTATCTAGATATGAACAAACGGGATTTAAAGTAAGTCCTATAAACATGATATCAAATGTAATGTGAATATGTAGAAATGAAAATAGCCCTGTTGATACTCAATTTTTTCCTATATATTTTTTTTATACTCAAAGTACTCTCAAAATAGTATATATATGCATATATGAGCACCCCAAAACATTTTGGTATTTTAAAAGAAATTATAAACTAATTTATGGCCTATTTTGCACCATAAATCCCAATAACTATTCTCAAGAACTTGTTATTTTCGAGAATAGTTTATTTTATTCTAACATTTGCATAAAAATATAATTTACATTATTTTTGGATAATTTTACGAATCCATTTGGTATTTTTAAAACTAAATTGCATGAAATTGTAATTTAAGCCCATTTTTGGATTTAATAGCAATTTTAATTACAAAATCAATCCCAATATTTTTAAATTAATACTTACATATTGTTTACTAACCCAGTGGTTTTAATTTTATTTTTAACATCTTTTACTATTTTTATAAATTCAAAAGCGAAAAAATGGCTATTTCAATTTTGGCATCAAGTTTTTAATTATAGCCTAATTTGGGCCCCAATTCTTACCCAATCCAGCCTCAATTAAATGACCCAATTTTTGATTTTAACGCTCCCCTACCCGTTTAATTAACCTCGCCCTGTTCCTCTTCTAATCTAGGCCGTTGATCATTTTTTATCAACGGCCCACAACCTTTTTTTCCTTTTTAATTTTCCAACTACCTATAACCCTAATTCACTTTTCACAAACATCCTCCCTAAATCCTTTCGTCTCCTAAGTCCTCTCTAACCTCTCACCAAAACCCTAGCCCTACTCCATTGGTTTCCATCTGGTTCCACCTGAGTCAATGGCGTCCCAAGCTCTAGGTAGCCTATACTCATCCCCACGTACCCCCATACCCCTTTTACTTGAAGATTCAAGGTTCGAGCTTGAAGTTCTTTGCTCAGATCTCCGCTGATTTGAGTGTTACGGCCATCTCCGGCTCAACTCCGACATGTCCTAGTCCTATGAGTTCATCTCTGGCTCATTCGACTAGGAGCAAACCCTTTTCCAGGCCTCTCTCATTTCTAGGGTTCTTCTGAAACCCTAGCCCTTCGAGGTTTTCCTATATTTCTCTAGATCCGCTCTAGATCCATGCTTGTTTTAAGGATTTCAAACGATTTGTTAAATCTCTTTCAAAAGTTTGTTTCAAAACTATTCATCTTCTCCGATTTAGGGTTCCTTTTATTTTACTTGTTCTACTTCGATTTTATGTGGTGTTCTTACTGTATTTGTCTTATTGTGACTCCTGTGTGTTTCTACTTTGACTCCTATGTGTTTTCTTCTACTATGTTTCCTCCTAATATTTCCTAGCATGTTTTTCACGGAATGATTAAGTTCCTTTGGGTTTTTCTGAGATTACTATTGTCTGATTTGTTCATTTTCATCCCTACACTGGATTAATGACGAAAACCCTAGGATTTGGGGGTTTTGATACCACTTGTATGTGACTTGCATGTTCTCACCTCTGAACTAGTTTGATTTCAATTTCTGAAGTCATCTATTTCTTTTCTTATGGTTCTGACCTTTTGCCAAAGCTCTTCTACATTAGATTTTCCTACTGATTCTTTACAATGACATCATAGTCTTCTTTTATGTTTGACGTGTTTGTATGCCCCTTATATACTATGAATTTCCCCTAAGTGGTTTTTCAAATTTACAAGTAGTTCAAAATTTCTTCTGAATATAGCTTGATTGATTTCTTTCCATTTTTCCCGTGACTCGACTTAAGTAAAACCCTTCTTTTTTTTTCCGGCTTGATTCATTTATATAAAATTCTCAGATCTTTTGATTTACTGTTTATCAATTGTTCTTCTTACCTTATTTGCACAAGCCATGTATTTCAAAACTTGTCCTTAAATATCTTCTATGTATATACCCTTATTTGTATACTATGCATAATGTTATTTATTTGATCCCCTTTCCTTAAATATTTCCTGTCCTTTACTGATCAAATTGAGATTCCTTGATTAAAGGAACCTCTGTTAATTTATTGATCCTGATTGATACTCGACTATTTTCTTTCCTTGCTTGCATGTCTGACTTCAAGTATAAAGACCTGGTCCTCTCTGCACTCCATCATCAAATTCTGACTGCAAATCAAAATCACAATTCACCGCTCTGTCTTTAAAATTCTTTACTACTATCATTACTACTCTCTATTTTTTTCTACACTACTGCTGAGCATTCTGCAACTTTACTTCCTGCCATTTGAAAGTACTTGTGGGAGCTACTTGAGTTTGTTCCTGTTGTTCCTGGCTGTTTGTTTGGTGTTACTATTCTGTTGTTCTAGACTTTGCAACTGGTTTTTTCTTCTATGTTAAATAGCATCCTTGTTATATGTTCAACTTCTCTGCTTCTGCCCTTTTTTTCTTTGCGTGTTTATTTATGCTTTCCTGCACTATGTGATTACCTTCAAGTATGCTATGCCTCTTTATGTTATATTTTAATCCCTATCCCTCTATTTTCTTTGTATGTGAGTATTGTCCTGAGTCATATCAGCACTTTGAATTGCTGTCTGTGATCCATAACTAGACTTTTCTGAGTCTTTACTCGATTGCTTTCTCATTCCCTTTACCCTCTATGTGTTGAACTCTAGTTTGGGTCTGTTGGTGTCCTAATCACCATTCGGACCTAAGTTTGACTCTATAAGAATCTGCTCTTATTTGTTTGAATCTGAGCAAGAGATCAGGGGTGTGCCAGTCTATGCCATGGCTGGGTAGGACCACCTCCTGCTAAGGTTCCTCCCTTACTTGGGCACTTACTCCTAGCTCTTAAGTTCTACTTCCTTAGGTAAGCCATGCTTAGGGACCCTAGAGCTCCATCAGAACTTGGATGTCTAAGGGCTGGTAATTCCACACATTGCACCACTCTGTTACAACATTCACTCTTTAGGATGTAAGCACTGCCTGGGATCTTGAAGCTCCTTGGAACTTTGAAACATTCTAAGAGAAGGCCTTGGAATCTGGAACCCAGATTTGGTAAAACACATGTATTGGATATCAAGATTACATTAGGCAGTTGGATCTAGCTGTGGGCTATGATGTTTACTTTTGGCTATGTAATAAGAACTTTGTAATAAAACTTGGGGAGTATAGTAGTAAAGGGCATGTGAGGAGTTTTTTAGTTGTTTGCGTGTTAGAGGGTAAAAATCATGCCTATTGGATTTTAATGCTTTGAAATCACATAGAAATCATGCCTATAGATTTAATGCTTTGAATCACCTATAAATCATGCCTATAGGATTTAATACTTTGAATAGCCTAGATATCATGCCTATAAGATTTTTCTTTACTTTGACATCATGCCTATATGGTTTAAAACATTAAATTACCAATAGATCATGTCTATAGGCTTTGCGTTCTACACTCCAGCATATAGAAATTATGCCTATATAATTGCATAAAAGATAGGCAAACAATAGGGTAATACAACTCTCGCATGCCTTAAATGTTTAGGATAGCAATGAGTAAATAAAAATCGAAGTAGATATCTTGCCTATTGGATCTCAAGTTCGCCTAAGTTATAAGCATGTAATCTGGAAACTATTTCAATGTTTTTCAACGGCTTCATCCAAACTTGTCTGCGACCTAATAAACACGCGTTCCTAAAATTGTTTTTTTCTCTATCTGAATTTTCTATCCTTGAAGTTACTTTCAAAACAACTTTCAAACTCTCACCTGCTTTTATAAAAACTTTATTTCTGAAACTTTGCTGTACATTTCTTTAAACAGTTCCAGCAATTTTCCAAAACCTTTCTAATCTTTTGCAAACTTTTTCTTCTTTCAAAACTTGTCCGTGTTAGTCCTTAATTAATAATCCGGTAAAATACTCCAGATCCTAACAATTGGATCTAAGTTGCTAATGTAGACCTTTTATCTAATTCTATATGTTAAGCTGATCCGTCCGCCGCTTCATTTTAATTTTCGACCAAACCAGTATATGCAAGACATGCTAAACTATATGTTGTCTGTTTAAAGGGGTCTCTTTGAGCCTTGGTTTGCCTTCTTGTCTTTCCCCTACTTGGTATCTGTTTTGAATGATGAATTAGACTTTTATCCCTTGAAACTCCATGCAAAGCCCCCATCCCTTTCTTCCCCTTTCAAGATTAGAAGTCCTAATATCCCAGGACTGATAGGTTGGGACGGGTACTAGCATGCAATAAATAAAGCGAGACTAATCGCGTTTAAATAGCTGAACGGGGGGGGGGGGGGGAAGGGTAGAATATGGATATGATGACTGGTGCGCTAATATCTCGCGTGAGAATGATTGCTGGGTATTGTACCAAAATGATCCATATTATATTTAACCCTAGGACCCCTTTCTCCTTCTTTATTTATTGGTGTTTTGTCCTAGATGAATGTTTTCCTTCAATTAAGCTTCCTTTTTTCAAAGTCATTTATGTTTTTTTTTTCGAAATTTTCAACTTGTTTATACTTCTTACGTGCAAACTTTACTTGTTTATTCCTACTCTTCTTAAAGTCACAACTAAGCACGGTCGGGAACCACACTAGTGAATTTTGAGGGGTGCCTAACACCTTCCCCGCGAGATAATCTCAAACCTTTACACGAACTCTGGTTTTCTTTCAAAATTTTCTTCATTAAAAGTGTCCTAATGCACTATTATCATTAGGTGGTGAGTCTCCAAAATCCACAAACCAAATTTCCTGAAAGGGGATAAAAGAGTCATTTTACCCATAATGTCGGAACCCGCTTTTCTCCTTAGGAAAATGGGGGCGTCGACAACATGATGACTCTGTTGGGGATTTCTTTAACACTTTTACCATTACATGCTTTTGTGACTTTATTGCTTCCTTAATGGCATTTACTTTCTGCCTTTAATTGTTCCATCAAGAATACTAACTTGGCTCTTCATGTTTTTCTTTCCTTTTAATTTCTTCTTTTACTGCCTTATTATTTCAATTCTGTTGTAATTTTCGAGCATTTATTGTAATCTTTATGAACATGAAAATACATACAATTTGCTTCATTATTGTAACTGCATTCCTCAACATCATATTCCACTCGTTCCAAAACAAATCCTACAGCAACGCTTATAATGAGTGGTCGCTCCCTTCCGATATTATAATCCCTAAATGTGGCAAAGGCATATTTGCGGTAAAACCAGTCGATCAACAGCGTAGTAGACGGTTCCGCGCCTTTTCCTCTTGAGTTGTCCGCTGAAGGGTACCTTGTCTAGCACTTCAAAAGTAGAAACCTTATTCCATTAAACTGTTCATGCATCATGGTCATCCCTAGCCGAGTCAGTTATGTTGTCTGCATAATGACTCCTTAAGATAGCCTAAACTAAAGACCACCGGGTTTCCTTGAAACCCAAGTGGACACCTCCACGTTATGCGCATTTATTTAAAGAACTAAATGCCTTTTGCTAATTATTTGTTTAAGTAGTCGAGTCTGGTGGGGTTAAGGGTATTACACTTTGTTTTGCAAAAATGAGGCGCGAAGCACCCAAATTCGGTATGGTATCCAACATTCACTCAAGGTTGCTGAGCTGGTGGAAAGAGCTTCATGCCAGCGATCAAACCCTCATCCGCAAGTACTTAGGGAATTTGCCCTCGCTTCTGGAAATCCAGCCTAATAACAAAATCATAGAGGCTGCCACTTTGTTTTTGGATAATGATCGATCAATATTTTACTTCAAGGATTTGGAAATGACTCCTTTGCTGGAAGAAGTAGGAGGTTTAGCTAGTATTCCTTGGGAGACTTCGGGTTTGCATATACTGGAAAGACGCAAAAGTAGAGGCTTCCTTAAGATGATGGGACTCAAGAAAAATCCCGACCTAGCTTGCTTGAATGACTCTTACATACCATTTGATTTCTTGTACGAGAGGTATGGCCATAGCAAGTCTTATCGCGCCTACTCTGATGAGTTCGCCCTCACCTCTTTGGGGCACATAAATATGAGGGTCTTTGCATTCATGTTTTGCTTCTTGGGTATGATAATATTTCCCATGAAAAAGGCTAGGATTCACACCAGACTAGCCATAGTGACCAAAACCTTAATGGAGGGTATTGATGGGCAGACTTTCAGCATAGTGCCCATGATCATTGCCGAGATGTATCGAGCCTTGAGAAAATATCAACAAGGAGCTCCGCACTTTGAGACAGGAAATCACATGCCGAGATGTATCGAGCCATGATATTACTTTCGCTTTGGCTCATAGAACACCTTCAGAAAGGCGACTACAGACAGGAAATCATATGCATGGATTGGGATGACCATATCACTTTTCACCACCAAAAGCGAATGAACTTCATGCCTAACATGTTCGCTCAGCCAGAGGACGCCAGTGGATGGGTAAAGTTGTTTGAAGATCTAAAGGAAGAGCAAGTTCAGTTGATGTTCCAGTGGTTCCCAACAGGGAGTTCATTGTCCATTCTCGAGATGAGCCATTTCTTATGCTCATCGGTCTGAGAGAAACTCATACTTATGTCCCCCTCTGAGTCATGAGGCAAGCTGGAAGAAAGAAAATCATACCCAGGATAGAGAAAATGAGTCATTTCAGGGCTGACTTTCAAGATTATGATAGCCCGCACAAGTGCCGCACTCAGCATATGTGGAACTACAAGCTCGTCTTACAGAATGAGTCTATTGAACTAGACATGTATTATGTTGGGTGTGTGACGAGCTACACGGGTTGGTGGGAAGATGATCACAGTGGTTAGGGTCGTCCAGGGTTTGTCCACAGTCATAGGATTATTGATGAGAAAACTGAAGCATATGACAAATACAATCAGCTGCACAAGAGGATGCAAGAATATGAGAATGAACATCGGGAAATATAGGAAGCCCACGAGAAGTTGATCAACGAGTGGAAGGATATGGATTGCAATGCCAACAACTGGCTAGGGTATCTGGAACGAGGTCCGGTGGAGTTGGAAGGAAAGTTCTTGAAAAGAATTGAAGATTGTCAGAGTGCTGAAGGAAGTGCAGGCGGATATCTGACTCGAGCCTATCTGGGATTAGGACTACGCGAGTTGATGCAGCTGTACGAGGTAGGAAGGAGTACCGAATCTGGGGAAGGCCTTTCTGGGACCAAGTAGTTAGGATCCTTTATTTTTTGCTTTCATAATGTAATAAGGCCACTAGCCATTAGTGACATCTTTTATCATTAAGTTGTTTTAAGACTCGTCTTGTTTTATCAGTAAAATGAGGCATTTAGCGTTATAAGTTCTCCAAATTTAATTTTTCACTAGGCCTACCTCGGGCACAACGAGGCACCCAAATTAGGAAATGACTTACACTATTGCACAACGTGTTCAAGTACCGCAATATTATTTCTAATAATCCGCACTAACTTATTACCTTTTTGATTTTTTATTTTTATTCTCCTCCCCAAAGGTTAGTTCGTGCATTCTGGCACCATCAGCATAATCAACAATATCCAAGGGTCCTCCACCTCCTCCTCTTCCAAGTCCTACCAGAAACAGGAAAAAAGGGAAAAATGGGAGATGCAAGCGCTAGAAAGGAACTTGAGGAAACTTCTCAGAATGCTGCAATTACCAAGGACTCTTGCTCATCTTGAGCAAACTTTGCTAAGATTTCGAGAGGAATTGGATCAAGTTCGGAACCTGGCAAGACTGTCAATCACTCTTGTCTTCCCTGATGTTAACATCCAGAACCTGCACCTCCACAAAATACCCCATAACCACCAATAAAGCCCACTCATGACCATGCCTGCAACACATGAAATAACACTCCACTGCTTATTTCCGAACAACAAAACACCACAAAAGACAATAATACTCCTATCTTTGTGGATATACACTCAACCAATCACAAGTGCACCCGAATCAGATGACAAGGGCTTCCTAAATCAGAATTTGGCCGCTGAGCTCAAGAACTTGACTAGCTGGGTCCAAGGTTTCGAAGGTAGCAAGGGTGTTGAAGTGTTGAACTATGAAGATCTTTGCGTTCAGCCAGATGTTAGCTCCCGGAGGGGTACAAACCACCCAAGTTCGAGATATTTGACGGTACAGGTGATCCTAGGGTCCACTTGATAATGAATTGTGATAAGTTGGTAGGAGTCGGAAGGAACAAAATATGCATAAAGCTGTTCATGAGGAGTCTGAAGGGCGATGCTTTATCATGGTATATCAGCCAGGATGCAAAGAAATGGACAAGCTGGTGAACATGGTGTCTGACTTTATGGACCGATTTTAGTTCAACACTGAGAACACACCAGATGTGTTCTATATCCAGAATCTAAAAAAGAAGCCCATAGAGACCTTTCGCGAGTACGCTACTCGTTGGAGGTCAGAAGCTGCTAAGGTCTGGCCGGCTTTGGAGGAAGAACAAATGAACAGGTTCTTCGTTCGTGCTCAGGATCCGCAGTACTACGAAAGGCTGATGCTAATTGAGGGTCAAAAGTTCTTCGATATCATCAAGTTGGGAGAAAGGATCGAAGAATGCATAAAAAATGGTGGGGTCACTAACCTCGAGGCATTGCAAGCTACCAACAAGGCTTAACAGTCTGGCGGCTCGTCAAAGAAAAAGGATGTAAATTCCATAATGGTTGCAAAAAGGAACAATTTCCCTATGAAGTACCAAACCTATCCCTCAACTCCACTCACATATCAGCCTACCATAAATTACCAAGCACCCTCACCTACATACCAAATGCCACCATCTGCCTACCAATCACCTCCACCGCACATATATCAACCCACTTCACCAAGTTATTCCCAGCCCGCACCTGTATATCAAGCATACAACTCCCAACCTTCTCACTACCCATCACTACCTACCTGCCAGAACTTTCCTCGGCCCTAACCAAATTTCGATCGTAAACCTCCTAGACAATATACCGCCATTGCCGAACCAATTGACCAACTATATGAAAAACTCAAAGCAGTTGGTTAAATTAGCCCCATCCTTGCCATAACTCCAAAAAATCCCTCTCATTGGATCAACCCAAACAAGACATGTACATACCATTCCGGGATGAAAGGACATACCATCGACGAGTGTCGCTCGCTGAAAGACAAGATTCATAATCTGATTGATAACAAGGTCACTATAGAAAAGAAGCCCGCTCCTAATGTCCTCCATAAACCTCTGCCCGACCATACGGGTGAGGGCATCCATATGATTGAGATTGAAGATGATTGGGACCCCAAGGGGTCAATCGGTATAATAGTTGAAGGAGATGAGCCTAAGAAGCCAGCAGTTACCTTCAATCCCATTGTTGTTCAGATCCAGCCCTCTGAGGGCGATGTGGTAAATCTATCTGTACCACTCAAGTTTGAAGCACCTTTTGCAAAGACGCCAAAACCGATTGAGGTTGAGTTCGGGATTCCAAAGGCACATGCGCCTTTTGAAGTCACTATGTTACCTCCCAGGATGCCTATTCCGATTTCCATGACAGACGTGACCCCATTTAAGTCAAATGCCATACCTTGGGATTACACAGCTGAGGCTAGAAGGAAAGGAAAAACACATACTGGAGAGGCGATCGCCATGCAGGGCATGACCAGGATAAGGAAGGTATACACCCCCGAACATTTGGCTGAGTCCAGCAAGCAAGCCTCGGGACGAACTGTTGAAACAGGACCCGATGACCTTTGGAGGAAGATACATGTCAAATAATACTCAGTCACGGAGCAACTGAACAAAACACAAGCACAAATTTCTGTTCTGGATCTTCTGCAAAGCTTTGAGGCACATACAAATGCCTTAATGAAAATACTAAGCAAAGCTTATATTCCCGGCAACATAACATGAGGTGAAATGGAAAATATAGTGGGGTAGGTAAAGGAAAGCCAAATCACCTTCCACGAGGATGAGTTACCACCAGAAGGGCTTAGTCACAACAAGGCATTGCACATCACTGCGCAATGCGTTATTACCTGGATCTTAATCGACGGGGGATCCAACCTTAACATCTATCCGTTAATAACTTTCAGGACATTGGGAAAAGGACTGCATGAGATCAAAGACGGAGCTATCAGTGTCAAAACTTTTGATGGATCTCAAAGATCCACCATTGGAGAAATTAGCTTGTGCCTACAGATGGGACCTACTTTGTTCGATATTGACTTCCAAGTCATAGACGTGACAGCATCCTACAATTTGTTGCTGGGATGACCCTAGATCCACGCCACTGGGGCTGTGGCGTCAACCCTACACCAAGCAGTGAAGTTAGAGTGGAATCATCAGGAAGTGATCATTCATGGCGACGATAGCAACCCAATATACAGTCACCAAACCATCCCGTTGATCGGAGGTAGAAGGAGAATAGGTGGAGAAACATACCATCGCATCGAGTGAGTCAAAACCATAGAAAAAGACAAGTGGTGGGATAACAAAATTGAGAGGATTCTGAATTGGAACGGGTATGAGCCCAGAAAAGGACTTGGAAAAAATATCCAAGGCATCACCAAGCCTATCAAGTTGAAGAATCATTGAACCACCTTCGGCCTGGGATACAAGTACACTTGGGAGGAGTTCAATCATTGGTCACAACCGCGACACAGTCCTTACTATACATTGGAACAACCCATACCCTAGCTGGAGCAGACCTTTCAGCCGCTGATGTCATATACAGATCGGAGGAAGATGCGAAATTGGTAGCAATGAAGAGCCTATTCTGGAGGATGATATGGATTGCTGTGTTATCTTCGAGGAGGAAGGGGAGGAAGGCCCTTCCATTCAAGCTGTGAACCAACGAGAACACCTCACCAATTGTTCATCCAGGACCACCAGTGCCTGGAGAGCTTCGGGGTAGCAAGGCTAAACGACACACTATTCATCGCATTTTTACTTTTTAGTTGATTTTACTTTCCCGCATTGTCTTTACTTTTAAAAAGAGCTCCGATGTCTCAAACAATTATGAATTTATTCTAATGCATTTTCCAAGTTTATCTTTATATATCGCTCTTATTACTTTTCTCTACCATTTACTTTATTTTACACAACATTACTAGTACATATCTTGATGATGAACCAACAACTATGACTTGAAATGAGGCAATGCAACAAACGAACATAGACTCAGAAGAGGATGAAATACCAGAAGAGGTTGTCAGAGTGGTCGAGAATTTTGAGAACATGCCGAAGTTAACTTGGATGAAACTAAGGTTGTTAATATGAGATGCAGAAAATGTCAAGGAAACACGTATCAGCGTACATTTGTCACCGCCAGAAAAGAAAGAGTACACAGAGTTCTTAAAAGAGTATGAGGAAGTCTTTGCATGGTCTTATGACGACATGACCGGTCTTAGCATATCCGTTGTGACTTACAAGTTGCTGACAGATCCGCCATGCCTGCCAGTAAAACAGAAGCTCAAAAATTTCAAGCCAGACATGAGTGTGAAGATCAAAGAAGAGGTTACTAAGCAAGTCAAAACCAGAGTTTCCAGAGTGGTAGAGTATCCAGCATGGTTAGCAAACATCGTGCCAGTACAAAAAAGGTCGAAAACTTTAGAGTGTGTGTCGACTACTAGGATCTCAACCGGGCCAGCCCTAAGGACGACTTCCCTTTGCCAAATATACACATATTGATTGAAAAGTGTGCCAAACATGAGTTGCATTCATTCGTCGATTATTTTGCTGGATCCTACCAGGTATGGAAGGATGAGGAAGTAGTAGAGAAAACAACATTCATCACGCAGTGGGTAATGTATTGTTACAGAATCATGCCGTTCAGTTTAAAGAATGTCGGTGCTACCTACATGAGGGCCATGACCATTATCTTTCATGACATGATACATAAAGAAATCGAGGTGTATGTGGATGACATCATCATCAAATTTAAGAAAGATGCATATCACATGGAAGATTTGAGGAAGTTCTTCAATAGATTGAGGAGATACAACTTGAAACTGAATCCAGCCAAGTGTGCATTCGAGGTCCCTGCCAAAAAGTTATTGAGTTTTATTGTGAGTCGCTGGGGAATAGATTTGGATCTGTCAAAGGTCAAAGCCATTTAAGAGTTGCCACCACCAGAGAGCAAGAAAGATGTAATGAGATTTCTGGGAAGACTCAACTATATCAGCCGGTTCATAGCCCAGTCCACTATCATTTGTGAACCCATCTTCAAGATGCTAAAGAAGGATGCTGCCACTAAATGGACTGATGATCGTCAAGGGCTTTCGACAGAATCAAGGAATACTTGTCAACGCCGCCAGTCTTGATCCCACCCGAACCACAGAGACCTCTATTTCTTTATCTTGCAGTATTGGATGGAGCATTTGGTTGTGATTTGGGAAAACATGATGAAACGGGAAGAAAGGAGCAAGCCATCTACTACCTCAATAAGAAGTTCTCCTTGTACGAGGCTCGATATTCCTTATTAGAATGCACTTGTTGTGATCTAACCTAGTAGCTTAGAAATTGAGGCATTATTTCTATGTTACACCACTTATCTCATATCCAGGATGAACCCATTGAAATATATCTTTCAGAAGCCCATGTCTACCGGCAAACTCGCCAAATGGAAAATCCAATTAAGTGAGTTTGACATTGTTTATGTTACCCAAAAGGCAGTCAAAGGACAAGCTTTAGCATATCACCTCACCGAGAATCCTGTAGGAGGAGAACACGAACCTCTGAAGACTTTTTTTCCTGATGAAGAGGTATCTTTTGTAGGAGAAGACATCGCAGAATCTTATGATGGTTGGAGAATGTTCTTGGACGGAGTCGCAAATTTCAAAAGAGTCGGCATAGCAGCGGTCTTGGTATCAGAAACTTGTCAGCATTACCTAGTATATGCCAAGCTCAGATTCTCGTACGCCAACAACATGGCTGAATACGAAGCCTGCATCTTTGGGCTCAAACTGGAAATTGGCATGAACATTCAGGAACTATTAGTGACCGGAGGCTCGGGCCTACTCGTACTTCAGGTTCGAGAAGAATGGGCAACCAAGAACTCCCAGATACTCCCTTATCTACATCATATACATGAGTTGAGGAAGAGATTCAGAAAGATGAAATTCCAGCACATTCCCAGAATACAAAATGAGTTCGTTGATGCGCTAGCCACTTTATTGTCCATGATCCAGCATCAAGACACAAACTTTATTGATCCCATCGAGGCAAGATTCACAACCAACCAGCTTATTATGCTCATGTCGAGGAAGAAACTGACGGGAAGCCTTGGTTCCATGATATCAGTGAATACTTGATGACAGGAGAATACCCACAACTTGCCAATGCTACTTAGAAACGCGCACTCAGGAGATTATCCAACAACTTCTTTCACAGCGGAGCAATCCTGTATGGAAGGACTCCCGATCTGGGATTATTAAGATGTGGCGAGGCGAGAAAGGCAACCAAACTACTGGATGAAATGCATGCAGGGACCTGCGGAACGAATATGAAGGGTTTCGCTTTGACAAAGAAGATACGCCGAGTAGGGTATTTTTGGATGACTATGGAAACCGACTGCATTCTAGTTGTCGACGCCCCCTTTTTCAAAAGCGAAATCGGGTTTTACCATTATGGGCAAACAACTCTCATTTCCGTTTGGGAATTGGGTTATGGAATTTGAAGAGTCGCCACCCAATGATTATAGTGCATTAGGATACTTTAAGGAGAGTATTTTGAAAAGAAAAACAGAGTTTGGGTAAGGACTTGAGATTATCTCGAGGGGAAGGTGTTAGGCACCCTCAAGATCCACTAGTGTGGTTCCTGGCTGTGTTAATTGTGACTTTATGAAGAGATGGAGAAAATAGACAAATAAGATTTACATGTATAACATTCACACAACTTGGAAAGCTTTAAAAGAAGAAGGAAGGGCATACATTTGAGAATAAAAGAGGATTTATTTGGAAAAAAACATCATTATAGGAAAACATTTAAATAAAGCAAATAAAAGAGAGAAGGGTCCTAGGTTTAACTATAATATGGATCACATCGGTACAATACCACACACAGACTCCTCAAAGAGGGGTCGCATATGATATTAGCGTACCCGTCATCAACTCGATGTTCTACCCTTCCCACCCCGTTAAGGTTTTTAAACGCGTTGGTATCATTTACTTATTGCATGCTTATACCTGTCCCAACTTGTTAGTCCTGGGATATTAGGACTTTCAATCTTAAGAAAGGGGCGAGAAAGATAGGATATATATGGAGTTACAAAGGTAAAAATACTAGAACGATAGTCAAAACATGTAGAATATAAGTGGTATACAAATAGGACAATTAAAGGATCAAATACACCCCGTAACATAACAACGATTAGTTTAGCATGACTTCAAATGCTGATTTGGTCTATAAAAGAGGTTAGAAGAGCTGACGGATTAGTTTAACACATGAAAGTTAGATAGAAAATCTGCTTTGCACCTCTGGGCCTATTATTAGGAATTGACAGGTTTTAGGGGGAAAAAATTATTTTTCAGATATAAGTTTGTTGAAAAGGTAATTGAAGTTAAGAAAAATTTTCAGAAATGGCTAAAGGGTTAGCCACATTGTCTGAACAAAGGATTCAAGAAGAAATCTTTCAAAAAGAACTTTGAAGTGTAAACTCAAGCAGGCGAAGTAATTTAAAACTACAGACTTAGCGGGGTAGTGTAAAAGGGCAGACCTTGGCCCGATTTTAAAAATAAAAAGATTTTGGATGAAATGTACTGAAACGTTGTGGTCCCATTAAGTGAGTTTGAACCTTACAGGCGTGATACTGATATTGTGTACGTTTTAGACGACCTACTATTTGCCTAGCATTTACACAATTCCCATAGGCATGCTTTCTATGCGAGATGCAACATTGAGATCCTATTGGCATGCTTTCTATACGAGATGCAATGTTGAAAGATAATAGGCATGGTTTCTATATGAGATTACGATAAAGTAAACCTATAGACATGGTATCTATATGAGATGCGGTAAGGTAAGATCTATAGACATGGTATCTATATGAGATGCAATAAAGTAAACCTATAGACATAGTATCTATATGAGATGCAGTAATGTAAGACCTATAGACATGATTTCTACCATTAATTGATGCAAGATGGTAGACATGATTTCTAATTGATGCAATAAAGTAAACCCCTCCCATATTGCCTTTTACTATATCCCCAAGTTTTTTTATACAAATTACTCACAAGAATCTAAAAAAAACATTAATGGAAATAAGTAAATACATCAATACTACAGCAGGCCCGAAGAAGTGCAAAGCAGCTTTAATATCCAACATATGCCTTTTACCACATCCGGGCTCCCAAATCCGAGGCTTCCTCTTTAGAGTGTATCAAAGTTCCAAAGGATTTCAAAGAAACCCAGGCAATGCCTACATTCTAATCAATTAGAATAGTGCAAGTGGGGAATTACCAGCCCTAAGGCATCCAAGTTCAGAGGAGACTCCAAGGTCCCTAAGCATGGCTTACCAGATGGGGATAGAACTTAAAAAACTAAGAATAAGTGTAAAAGTGAGGAATGTAGGAGGTGGTCATACATGGCCTATGGAGTGAGGCATGCACACCTCTAACCACTTACAAAGGTTAACAAGTAAGAGAACACATGTAAACAAGTCAGACTAGGGCATGTATGGTTATTAGGACACCAACAGGACTTTGTTAAGGCTCAAACACATAATATAGGGGTAGGGAATGTGATTACTTTGAGTATAGGCTGTTAACAACCTTAGTTCTAAACTAGGAGTGGCTATGAGATGCCACCCTAATTGAGAACACACTCATTTTCAAACGGGGATCAAGAAAGGGGGAGTCATATAAGTATACTTAAGAGAACAAGACTAAATTAAAGGGATTCAGGGGAAAGGGGTGTACAAGAACTTAAACCACCATAATGTACAATAAATAGACAAGAGAAGGGGCTGAGCATGCTGAACTGAAAACTGAAATATAAACAGACAAGGGAAAAGGGAGAATTAAACATGTTGCAACTGAAATACACAAACAGACAAGGGAAATGGGGGAAGGGGATTAAACATGTTGAACTTAAACATAACAGACAAGGGAAAGGGAAGGGGATTAAACATGCTAAAGCCTAAACTGAAATACACAAAAAGATTAGGGGAAGGGAAAGGGGTTAAACATGCTGAACTTAAACTGAAAGCATAAAAAGACAAGGAACAGGGTTAAGTAAACAACTAGTTGGAGGTTGGTGATGTAAAATTAGGAGCCTACCAGTTGCAACTTGAATAACAAAGCAACTATAGATCCTTATAGTTAGCCTTGGCTTTCAGTCGGCTAATTCTTAGCAAAGAGAGCAAGTAACTGAGAAGAATATAGAAGAGAAGAGAGTTTTCAGTGAGAGATTTAGAGAGTAGTCGTGTATCAGTGTCTGTTAAGTGAGAAAAGGTAAAGGCTTTTATAGTTGAAAGAGCTGCAGCACTTAAGGCAAGAAAATATTCAACAGTAGCAATCATAAACAATTAAGGAGAAGGCTCCCTTTAATTAAGGAACCGGCTAGAGGTATATAAACTTTAGCCTAATTTTGGAAAGGAAATTGAGTACTAATCACAGAATATTGAGCAAATACGTGTGAGAAGTTTAATTACCTAGAAAATAAAGGAATCGAGATACTAGCTTATTCGAACTTAGCGAGAAAACAGACTTCAATTAGAGAATCAAACAATTGTACAAAATCAGTTTTCCAGTTTAAGGTTGCTCATAGAAAGGGGAAATGGTAATATAAAAGATGCATAGATTCGAGCATGCATAAACTGGAGGTAGTAGAATAAACATGTAGCAAAACACACACAAAAGCAGTTTGAGGCGGCTAGGGTTTCACAGAGAGACAATGGAAAAGCCCCCTTAAAGCTAGGGTTTCCAATGCATATTAGAGCATAAGAAATATCGTAGATGAAGGTGAATAAAATCATAACTACATAAAGGAAAGCATAGAACGCATTAACTGAAAAACCTATAAAATAATCAATGAAGCAAAATGCCTCAGAGCCATAGTAGAAAATGCTCAAAAATCATAGAGACGAATACACAGTAGCAAATAAAACAACAAAATCAAAGAAATCATGGAAAACCATAAGCTTAAAAAGGCAAAAAGTTTGAAAACTAAAATAGGCGAAGAAGGGGCGAGAAATACTTTAAAATCTTTAGAAGATAACTAGGACTCAGAGAGGATCGTAAAAGCAACACAAAGAAGAACCTCGAGAAATTAGGGGTTTCAGAGAAAGGTCTCGAAGTATCGAGAAAAGCCTTGAATAGTCTCATCGGAGTCGCAAAGGACCCAGGGCCTTAAGGCTTGCCAGAGAAAGGTCGGAAACGGCTGCAGGAATCACATAGGAGGACCTCCGGTCCAGTCAACTTTGAGGTAGGGTTCCGATCTTCGAACCTAGGAACCAGGAGAGGTGAGGAGCGAACGGATAAAGACGTCTTAGGGCTTGAACGGCCATGAACGCCGGTGAAATAGAGCCAAAAAATTAGGATTCGGGGGGGGGGGGGGCTAGCAGCATTTAGGGTTCAAATGCGGCTAGTTTGGTAAATTGATTAGGGTTTGGGGGTTATTTGGGATTTAATTTTGATAAGTGAAATGTGGCCCGTTGATCTAACTGATCAACGGCCACGGTTAAAGGGAACTGGGGTAGGTGAGTTTTATGTGAGTTTCGGTCGGGTAATTTTGAGATTGGGTCAGGTAATTGGGGGGTCAATTTGGGTTAGAATTGAAACAAAAAAAGGCTACCATTTAAATAGCCATTTCTCCCATTTTAATTTTATAAAAAATAGAAACATCCTTATAAAAAATCCAATTAAAATAGTGAGTTAATAAAATGTATCTAGTTATTATTTAAAAAATATTAGGAATGATTTTGCAATAAAATGGAGAAATTGGCTAAAATTGCAATATAATGCAATTTAATTTAGAAATACCTAATGGTTTTTTAAAATTTTGTAAAAAACTACATAAACTATATTTATATGTAAATGAAAGAATAAAATAGATTACTTGTCAAAATAACACAATTTGAGACTAAATATTGGATTTTATATTGCAAAATAAGTGGTAAATTGATTTTTAAAAACCTAAAAAAAAATACCAAAACCTTTGTGGATGCTTATATATGCATCTTCATGCTATTTTGGGAATATTTGGAGTATAGAATACATGAGGAAAAATTGGGTATCAACAGCTATCCCTTTTTACCCGAGGAGGATGAAAGGGTTGTCGGGTAAAGACAAGATGGCCAATTTTGACCGAAAATGACGACAGTAAGAGAACTTCGATCGCGCTCTGGCTTCTGATCTGCCTACATATTCCTGGTTTTACAGGAATCGGGCCGTATGTAGTTCAGGAACCATTGGCGGGATATGCCAATGAAAATTTGGAAAAAGGCTAATGCAACGGGGTTTGAGACTTTTCAAGGGTTTTGAGATCGTTGGGGCTGCGGAGAACTGGAGCGGGACCGCTCCTGCTGAGGTGACCGCGCCAGCCGGTGTACCTGCAAATGAATGATATGCGTATATTTGCATAATCTAAACATGATGCAAGTTCCCATTGGACCCTGAATGGTGTCTTCGGACGATTAGGATGGCGTCCTCAGTCCATGACGTCCTGGGCTATGAAGATCATAAAGTAAATATTCGTAGGCCATGAAATGGTGTTCTCGGGCTATGCAGATGGTGCCTCCAAACTATGACGCCTTTGAATAAGTTGGCGATATTTCAGCCCATGAGAAGGTGGCAATATTTCAGTTGAATTAATGTAAGGGTGGCGATGTTTCAGCAAAAACGAGAATTTAAAATGCAAGGCGGAGATATTTCAGCCAAATGAAACAGGGTGGCAATTTTTCAGCCAAATGCAAAATAAAGGAGGTAGATCTTAACCTCTAAAGGCATAGAATAGCGTTATGCAATGCAGGATGGAGACAGAGTTTAGTCTCGAAAGGCAGAGGCTCGCCCTATGCGGGGTGAAGGTAGAGCTTAACCTTTGAAGGCAGAGAATAACCTTATGCAAAATGCAAGATGGAGAGAGAGCTTAGTCCCGAAAGGAAGAAGATAGCCTTATGTAGGATGAAGGTAGATCTTAATCTCGGAAGGCAGAGAATAGCCTTATGCAAAATGCAAGATAGAGATAGAGCTTAGTCTCGAAAGTAGAAGATAGCCTTGTGCAGAATGGAGGTAGAGCTTAACCTAGGAAGGCATAGAATAGCCTTATGCAGGATAGAGGCAGAGCTTAACCTCGGAAGGCAGAGAGTAGCCTTATGCAAAATTCAAGATGGAGACAGAGCTTAGTCTCGAAAGGCATAAGATAGCCTTATGCAGGATGGAGGTAGAGCTTAACCTCGGAAGGCAGAGAATAGCCTTATGTAGGATGGAGGTAGAGCTTAACCTCAGAAGGCAGAAAGTAGCCTTATGCAAAATGCAAGATGGAGACATCTATTAGTATCGAAAGGCAGAAGATAACCTTATGCCGGATGGAGGTAGAGCTTAACCTCGGAAGTCAGAGAATAGCCTTATGCATGATGGAGGTAGAACTTAACCTCGGAAGTCAGAGAGTAGCCTTATGCAAAATGCATAAATATAAAGGAGAGGATGACGGTGATTTTCTTAGCTTGTAGATGATTGCGATATCATGACTGCTGGGAAAGTGGTGAATGTACATAGTAAACCTTTGCGAGGTAAGTAGTGGTTTCGGGAACTTCAGTTTTGTAAAGCACATGTGTCGCCTATTTGTATTCTGGATTTCTGCATCTAAAGAAAGATCGTGAGTTCTGTAAAGGGGAAAGGTTAGTTCGCATCCCTCGACTCGTGGTGTCTTGTACCATTTGGGGTAGTGTTGTTGAACGATGGTGATCCAAATGATTTTATGCAAATTTTGGCAAACACGATGCAAATGTATATATATAAGTAAAGAAAAGAGTAATTTGGTTTTATGATGAACCAACAACTGCAACGTGGTTCAAGACACGACAACCTTGTTGGTTTCAGAATTTTAAGGGTCCTCCTCCAAATTCTGCCCAAATTTTCTGGGCTGGCACTGTTGTCGGCGGTGCTGGATGAATGAAAACGGAACGACCTCAAAATTTTGAGGGTCCTCCTCAAAATTGTGCCCTAGTTTACTGGGTTGATGCTGATGCGGAAACCCACAAACTGACATTGGAATTTTGAGGGTCCTCTTCAAAATTCTGCCCCAGTTCCAAGTGTAGGGGGAAATGGATTTTTAGGAAAGATGTGACCGAACCCATAGGGCTGCCTACGTATCCCCTCTTAAACGGGAATCAGGTCAGGCGTATTTCAAATTACACTGTAAAGAAAAAGCATACTGATTAAATGTAGTATCTCTTCACTGCATCTGAGTTGTTAGGTTTTCACCAAACTTCTCCATTCATTTCTACAAAAATAAGGGCTCCTCCAGTTAGAACTTGGTGAACCATGTACGGACCCTGCCAGTTGGGAGAAAACTTCCCTTTGGCTTCATCTTGATGTGGAAATATCTTCTTCAACACCATATCCCGTGGTGTAAACTTTCTTGGTCGAACTCTGTTGTTGAAGGCTCTGGACATTCTGTTATGGTATAATTGATCGTGACAAACAAAGTTCATTCTCTTTCCGTCTATAAGGGCTAACTGCTTGTAGCGACCCTTGACCCATTATGCATCATCTAGCTCAACTTCTTATATGATTCTCAAGGACGGAATTTTTACCTCGGCGGGAATGACCGCCTCTGTACCGTAAACCAACATGTAAGGAGTTGCCGTGGTATATGTGCGAATTGTATTATGATAACCCAATAACGCGAATGACAACTTCTCATGCCACTACTTGTGCCTTTCGATCATTTTCCTTAGTGTTTTCTTGATGTTCTTGTTGGCTGCTTCCACAGCTCCATTCATCTGAGGTCTATAAGATGTTGAATTTCTGTGCCTGATATTGAAAGTTTCACACATCGCTTTCATCATGTCGTTGTTTAGATTGGAACCATTGGCAGACGGTCTCGGACAAAGTCTGCCACGACTTTCTTGGTCACTTCTTTGTATGATGCTGCTTCAACCCATTTAGTGAATTAATCAATTGCCACTAAGATGAACCTGTGACCGTTTGATGTGGCAGGCTCGATTGGTCCAATAACATCCATTCCCCAGGCAGCGAATGGCCATGGTGAGCTCGTTGCATTGAGCTCGTTCGGATGTACCTTTATCATATCCGCATGTATCTGACAACAGTGACACTTTCGAACATACTGAATGCAGTCCGTCTCCATAGTCATCCAGAAATATCCTGCTCGGAGTATCTTCTTTGCTAGAACAAAACCGTTCATGTGCGGACCACAAGTCCTTGAGTGTACTTCCTCCAATAACTTGGTTGCTTCTGTCGCATCGACACACCTCAATAGTCCCAAATCAGGGGCCTTCCTATACAGGATTCCTCTGTTGTGAAAGAAATTGTTGGCAACCTTTGAAGCGTGCGCTTCTGAGTAGCATTATCAAACTGTGGATATTCTCCCATTGTCAGGTACTCTTTGATGTCGTGGAACCAGGGTTTTCCATCGGCTTCTTCCTTAACATGAGCACAATATGCTGGTTGATCATAAATCTTGACCTGGATAGGGTCGATGAAGTTTGTATCTGGATGCTGAATCATGGATGATAAAGTGGAAAGCACATCTGCGAACTCATTCTGTATTCGTGGAACATGCCAGAATTCCGTTTTCTGAACCTCTTTCTCAACTCCAGTATGTGGTGCAGATAAGGGTGTATCTTGGAGTTTTTGGTTGCCCATTCTTCTCGAACCTGGTGTATGAGTAGGTGTGAATCTCCGATCACTAGCAGCTCCTGAATGTTCATGTGAATGGCCATTTTAAGCCCAAAGATGCAAGTTTCATACTCGTCCATATCATTGGTGCATGGGAACTTGAGCTTGGCAGATACCAGGTAATGTTGACCAGCTTCTGATACCAAGACCGCTCCGATACCAACTCCTTTGAAATTACGGCTACGTTGAAAAACATTCTCCAACCGTCATACGATTCTGCAATATCCTCTCCTATGAAAGCTACTTCCTCATCCGGAAAATACGTCTTCAATGGTTTCTACTCCCCTTCTACAGGATTTTCTGCGAGATGATCTGCCAAAGCCTATCTGTTAACTGCCATTTTGGTGACATAGACAATGTCGAATTCACTCAACAAAATTTGCCACTTAGAGAGCTTGCCAGTGGGCATGGGCTTCTGAAAATTATATATTAGTGGATCCATCCCTGATTTAAGGTAGGTAGTGTAAGCACAGAAATAATGCCTCAATTTCTGAGCTACCCAGGTCAATGCACAACAGGTGCGTTCTAGTAAGGAATACCAAGCCTCGTACAGGGTAATTTTCTTGCTGAGGTAGTAAATAGCTTGCTCCTTTGTCCCTGTCTCATCATGTTGTCCCAAGACACAATCGAATGCTCCCTCCGAAACTATGAGATAGAGCAATAAAGGCCTTCCAGGTTCAGGCGGAACCAGGACTGGAGGCATAGACAAGTATTACTTGATCCTTTCAAAAGACTTTTGACATTCATCGGTCCATTTGGTGGCGGCATTCTTCTTCAGCATATTGAAGATAGGTTCGTCGATGATGGTAGATTGAGCTATGAACGGGCTGATATAGTTGAGTCTCCCCAGGAAACTCATTACCTCTTTGTTGCTCTTCAGCGGTGGCAACTCTTGAATAGATTTGACTTTTGACAAGATCCAGCTCTATTCCTCGGCGGCTCACAATGAAACCCAAAAGTTTTCCTGTAGGGACCCCAAATGCACTCTTAGCGGGATTCAGTTTCAAGTTATACCTCCTTAGTCTATTCAAAAATTTTTTGGAGGTCCTCCATGTGATATGCAGCCTTCCTGGACTTAATGATGACGTCCTCCACATATAAACTCAAACTCCTTATGTATCATGTCATGAAAGAGGGTAGTCATGGACCTCATATAAGTAGCTCCCGCATTCTTATACCCGAACGACATCATTCTATAGCAATACATTCCCCAAGGCGTGATAAATGCCAATTTCTCTGAATCTTGTTTATCCATCCATATCTGATGGTATCCTGCAAAGAAATCGACGAATGACTGCAACTCATGCTTAGCGCAGTTGTCGATCAGAATGTGTATGTTTGGCAAGGGGATATCGTCTTTGCGACTGGCCTGGTTGAGATCCTGGTAGTCGACACAAATTCTGACTTTCCCATCTGTCTTTGGTACTGGCACGATGTTAGCTATCCAGGTTGTTACTCTACCACTTGAAGAACTCTGGCTTTGACCTGCTTGATGACCTATTCTTTGATTTTTAAACTCATATCTAGCTTGAATTTTCTAAGCTTCTGCTTTACTGGCGGACATGCAGGATCTGTTGGTAACTTGTGGGCGACGATGGATATGCTCAGACCAGTCATATCGTTATAAGACCATGCAAAGATATCCTCGTATTCCTTAATAACTCTGTACATTCCTCTTTTCCCGTCTGTGATAAGTGCGCACTGATGCGCGTTTCTTTGACATTCTCTGTATCTCCCAAATTGATGACCTCGGTTTCATCCAAGTTGGAGTTAGGTCTATTCTCAAAATTCTCTACCTCTCTTACAACCTCTTCTGGTATATCATCTTCCTCTGAGTCTATGTTCGTTTGTTGCATAGCTTCGTTGCAAGTTACAGTTGTTGGTTCATCATAAAGATACATAATAGTAATATTGTGTGGAAATAAAGTAAATAGGAGAGAAAAGTAATGAATAGCGAGATATTTGATAAACTGGAAAATGCTTTTGATTAAATTCATAAATGTTCAAAACATCGTAGCTCTTTATTAGAGCAAAGACAATGCGGGAAGTAAAGAAAACAACTAAAATGAAGATGCATGATGCTTGTTCAGTCTTGCTACCCTGAAGATTTTCGGACGATGGTGGTCCTGATTGACCAATTGGTGAGGTGCTCCCCTCGGTTTACAGCCTGAATGGAAGGGCCTTCCTCCCCTTCCTCTTCAAAAGTCACACAACAGTCCATGTCCTCCTCCAGAAACAGGTTCTTCATTGCCGCAAAAGCCTCGTCTTCTTTTGACCCGTAGAGAGTGTCGGTTGGCTAAATTTTCTGCGCCAACCGAGGTATGTGGTATTCCAATGGGTAATATGGGCCGTGCCATGGTGGTGACTAGTTTTTGAATTCCTGCGAAGTGTACTCGTACCCTAGCCAGAAGGTAGTACCATGCTTCTTCAACTGGATAGGTTTGGTAATGCCCTGAAGATTCTTACCAAGTCCTTTTACTGGTTTATACCCAGTCCAATTAAGAATTCTCTCGACCTTGTTACTACACCACTTGTCCTTGTCCACTGCATTGACTCGCTCAATATGATGATGTATTTCTCCGCCTATTCTTCTTCTGCCTCCGATCATCGGAATGGTCTGTCGACTGTATATGGGGTTGCTACCATCGCCATGGATGATCACTTCTTGATGGTTTCGTTCAAACTTAATGGCCTGATGCAAGTTTGATGCCACAGCCCCAACGGCGTGGATCCAGGGTCGTCCCAGCAATAAGTTGTAAGATACTGGTACGTCGATGACTTAGTAATCAACATCAAACCAAGTGGGGCCCATTTGCAAACACATGTTAATATCCTCGAGGGTGGACCTCTGATAACCATCAAAAGCCTTAACGTTAATATCCCAATGCATACCTTTGTCCAATTCTTAAGGGTTATCAATGGGCAAATATTGAGGCTAGAACCTCCGTCGACTAAAATCATAGTGATGAAATGATCTTCACATTGCATAGTGATGTGTAGTGCTTTGTTATGGCCGATCCCTTCAGGTGGTAATTCATCCTCGTGGAAAGTGATTTTGTGACTTTCCAATACCTACCCTATCATGTTCGCCATATCTCCTCCTACTATGTTGATCGGGACATAATCCTCGCTCAATATCTTTATCAAGGCATTCTATGCGCCTCGAAACTTTGCAGCAATGCCAAGATGGAAATCTATGCTGGAGTCTTGTTTAGCTGTTCAGCAACTGAATATTCTTTAGTATGTATCTTCCTCCAGAGATCATCAGGTCAAATTTCAATGGGATGTCCAGAGGCCTGCTTGCTAGACTCAGCTAGGTGCTCTGGTGTGTACACCCTGCCTGTTCTAGTCATACCTTGCGCGGCGATTGCTTCACCCGTGTGTGCTTTTCCCTTCCTTATCGCCTCAGCTGTGTAGTCCCATGGTATGGAATTTGACTGAAATGGGGTTATGTCTGACATGGTGACGGGAATGGGCACCCTTGGAGGCAACATAGCAACTTCAATCGGTGCGGGAGCCTTTAGAGT
Source organism: Nicotiana benthamiana (assembly GCA_034376525.1). NCBI lineage: Eukaryota > Viridiplantae > Streptophyta > Magnoliopsida > Solanales > Solanaceae > Nicotiana > Nicotiana benthamiana. Next base: position 49,208,173 of record CM067338.1, on the reverse strand, counting down.
CTCGAACTCCACCTCAATTGGTTTTGGCACTTTTGCAGGAGGTGCCTTAAACTCAAATGGTACAGATATATTCACCATATTGCCCTCAGAAGGATGGATTTGCACAACAATAGGATTAAGAGTGACCGCCGGCTTCTTGGGCTCATCTCCTTCAAATATCAAACCGATTGACCCTTCGGGGCCCCAGTCGTCTTCAACCTCAATCATGTGGATGCTTCCACCTTTATGGTTTGGTAGAAAGTTGTTGCAAACTTTGGGAGTAGGCTCTTTAGCTACAATGACCTTGTTGTCAATTAAGGTCTGAATTTTGTCCTTCAACTAACGGCACTCGTGGATGGTATGGCCCTTCATCCCCAAATGGTATGCGCAGGTTTTATTTGGGTTGATCCATTGGGAAGGGTTATGGCTGGGATGGGTGTAACATATCCAGCAGCTTTGAGCTTCTCATACGGTTGGTCAATGGGTTCGGCAATAGCGGTGTATTGTCTGGGCAGTTTGCGGTCAAAATTTGGTCTTGGTCATGAGAAGTTTTTGCGGGTAGGTGGTGAGGGATAGTGAGGAGGTTGGGAGTTTTAAGCTTGATATACGGGTGTGGGTTGGGAATATCCTGGCGAGGTGGGCTGATATGTTGGTGATGGAGATGTTTGGTAGACGGGATGTGGATTTTGATAGGTAGGTGAAGGTGCCTGGTAATTTAGAGAGGGTTGGCATGTGAGTGGAGTTGGAGGGTAGGGTTTGTATTTCATGGGAGAGTGGTTTCTCTGCACAGCCATTACAGAGTTTACGTCCTTTTTCTTCGACGTACCACCAGATTGTAAGGCTTTGTTGGTGGCATGTAGCGCCTCAAGGTTAGTAACCATACCATTTTTGATGCCCTCTCAGATTCTTTCTCCTAGTTTGATGATATCATAGAACTTTTGCCCCTCTATCAGCATCAATCTCTTATAGTACTACGGATCCTGAACATGGACGAAAAACTGTTCATTTGTTCTTCTTCCAAATCCGGTCTGACCTTGGAAGCTTCCGGCCTCCAACGAGTAGCATACTCGAGAAAGGTTTCATTAGTCTTTTTCTTCAAATTCTGGATATAGAATATTTCTGGCGCATTCTCAGTGTTGAATCTGAAACGATCCATAAAATCGGATGCCATGTTCACCCAGATTGTCCACTTCTTCGCATCCTGGCTGATATACCAGGATAAAGCATCACCTTTCAGGCTCCAAATGAATAGCTCCAAGGATCTTTTCATCTCTACCAACTCCCACCAACTTGTCACAATACATCCAAAGGTGAACCCTAGGATCACCCGTACCATTACACATTTCGAAGTTAGGAGGTTTGTACCCATCTGGGAGTTTGACATCAGGTTGAACACAAAGGACTTCATAATTTAGACTCTCCACACCCTTATCATCTTCCACGTCTTTAAACCTGCTAGTGAGTTTCTTGAGTTTAGCAGCCAAGTTTTGAATGAGTGAGTCTAATTCTGACACATCTGATATGGGCTATGAATAGTACAGCACAGTATCTACAAAGATATGGGTATCTTGGTGGTTTGGAGCATTTTGAGGCTCAGGGATGAGTGGTGGAGCATTGTTGCGAGCTTGGGTTAGGGTCTTCTGCGGAGGTGCAGGGACCTGATTGTTGACATCTGCAGTAGCAAGGGAGATGGAAAAACTTGCCAAACTCCGGACCTGGTTTAGTTCCTCTCAGAACCTTAGCAAAGTTTTCTCCAAATGAGCAGCAGTCTCTTCGGTGATCGGGGTACCCTGGGAAGTTCCTTCAATTTCCTTTCTTGCTTCATTATCTCCCATCTTTCTTTTGTTCCTGTTTCTGGGGGTACTCGGAGGAGGCGGAGGAGGAGGACCCTTAGATCTTGTTGAGTATGTTGATGGTCCCAGAATGCACGAACTAACCTTTGTGGAGGGGAATAAAAATAAAAGAAAAACAAAAAAAGGTAAAAAGTTAGTTCAGATTCTGAGAAAAAAAACATTGCGGTATTTAAACACATTATTGCAAGAATATAAGTCGTTTCCTATTTAGGTGCCTCGTTGTGCTCGAGGTAGTCATAGCGACATATAGAATTTGGAGAACTTATAACACCAAGTGCCTCATTGTATCGATAGAAAATAGAACGAGTCAAAATAAAGAGAAATTGGCACTACTGGCCAGTGGCCTTATTACATCAAGAAAGCAGTAAAAAATCGTAACTACTTGGTCCCAGAAGGACCTTCCCCAGATTCGGTATCTTTGCCTCCCTCGTACAGTTTCATCAACTTGCACAGTCCCAGCAACAAGTAAGCCCGAGCCAAATGCCCACCTTCGTTACCTTCAGCTTCCTGACAGTCACTAATCCTTTTCCGAAACTTGCCTTCCAGCTCCACTAAACCCCGTTCCAAGTACCCTAAGCGGTGGTTTGTGCAGACAGCCATGTCCTTCCATTCATTGATTATCTTCTCTTGGGCCTCTAGTATTTACCGATGTTCATTTCACACTCTCGTATCCGTTTGCATAGCTGATTGTACTTGACCATTGCTGCAGTCTTCTCATCAATAACCCTGTGGCCATGGACGAAACCTATTTTTCCCAAGCCAATATGATCGTCTTCCAACCATTCCGGATAAAGTGGCGCATGCCCAGCCTGATACCTATCTGGTTCCATAGATTCCTTTTCCAAAATGAGTTTGAAATGGCATATATGCTGAGCCCGATACCTACGTGGACTATCGTCATCTTGGAAGTCAGCCTTATAATGACTCATCTTTTCTACCCTTTGTATAATTTTCTTTCTTCTCGCGTGCCTCATGACTCGGAGAGGGACATAAGGGTAAGTTCCTCTTAAGCCGATGAGTATAAGGAATGGTGCATCCCTCGACTGAATGATAAACTCCCCAGTTGGAAACCATTCGTACATCCATTGTACCTGCTTTTCTTTCAGATTCTCCAGTAGTTCTACTTATCCACTGGCGTCTTCCGAGCGAGCGAACATATTTGGCATGAAGTGCATTCGCTTTGGATGATGGAAAGCGATATGGTCATCCCAATCTCGTCGTATGATCTCTTGTCTATTATCCCCCCTCTGAAGATGTTCAATGAGCCAGAGTTGTAGTAGAAAATTGCACCGTTCAAAGTATGGTACCCCTAGTTGATATTTCTCTATGGCTAATTACAGTTCGGCGAGGATCATGGGTGCTATGCTGAATGTCTGCCCTTCGATACCCTCCATTATGGCTTTGGTTACCATGGCTAGTCTCATGTGGATCTAGCTTTCTTCATTGGAAAGACTATCATGCCTAGGAAACAGAACATGAATATAAAGGCTCTCCTATGTATGTGCCTCAAAGAGGTCATGGAACTCGTCCATGTGAGTGCGGTAGGATTTGCTATGTCCGAACCTTTCATACATGAAGTCGAAGGATATGTAGGAGTCCTTCAGACTGGTCAGACTAGGATTCTTCTTGAGCCCCATCATTTTCAAGAACCCTCTACCTTTGTGGTTTTCTGGCATAAGCAGCCCCGGGCTATCCCAAGGAATACCGGCTAGACCCCCAATTTCTTCTAACAACGGCGTCATTTCAATACCCCCAAAGCGGAAGACAGATTGTTCACTATCCCAAAACATAGTAGCATCTTCCACAATCTTGTTATCTGGCCTAACTTCCAGGAGTGAAGGAAGATTTCCTAAGTGCTTGCGGACAAAAACCCGATCACTACCGTGCAGATCCTCCTACCAGCTTAGTAACTTTGGGTAAATGTTTGATACCATACCGAACCTGGGGACCTCGTGCCTCATTTCCTGCAAAATAGAGTTTTAGGCCCTTAACCCCATCGGACGCGACTATTTAATTCAATAATTAGCAAAAGGTATTTAGTTCTCTAAATCAATGCACATAATGTGAATGTCCATTTGGGTTCCGAGGAAACCCGATGGACTTTTGGTTTAGGCTATCCTAATGAGTCATTATGCGGACAACATAACAGACTCGGCTAGTTTGACCATGATGCAAGAACAGTTAAACAGAGTAAGGTTTCTACTTTTTAAGTGCTAGAGAAGGTACCCTTGAGCGGACAACTCAAGAGGGAAAGGCACGGAACCCTCGACAACACCGTTGATCGACTGGTTTAACCGAAAATATGCCTTTGCAAAATTTAAGGGGTTTGTAAATATTGGAAGAGCACAATCACTCATTATAACCGTTGCTATAGTATTTTTTTTGGCACAAATGGAAAATGATATTGAAGGATGCAATTACAACAGTGATATAAGTAAATGTATTTCCACGTTCATAAGATAATGATTACAGTAGATTCTCGGAATTTAAAACGGAATAAAATAAAATAAAGGCAGTAAAGCAGTAAACAGTAAAAAAAAAAAAGAAGACATGAAGAAACAAGTTAGTAATTATGAAGAAATGATTAAAGCAATAAGTAAAGGTAGTAAAGAAAGCAATAAAGTCACAAAACACGTAATGGTAAAAGCCTTAAAGAGACTCCCCAGCAGAGTCGCCATGCTTTCGACGCCCCTTTTTCTAAAGAAAAATCGGGTTTTACGATATTATGGGCAAAACAACTCTCATTACTGTTTAATAATTGGGTTACGGAATTTGAAGAGTCGCTATCTAATGATTATATGGCATTAGGACACTTTAAGAAGAGAGTATTTTGAAAAGAAAACCAGAGTTCGGGTAAGGGCTTGAGATTATCTCGAGGGGAAGGTGTTAGGCACCCCTCAACATCAACTAGTGTGGTTCCTAGCCGTGTTAATTGTGACTTTGTAAAGAGATGGAGCAAATAGAAAAATAAGATTTACATGTATAACATTCACACAAATTGGAAAACTTTAAAAGAAGAAGGAAGGGCATAAGTTTGAAAATAAAAGAGGATTGATTTGAAAAAAAAAACATCACTATAGAAAAACATTTAAATAAAGAAAATAAAAGAGAGAAGGGTCCTAGGTTTAACTATAATATGTATCACATCGATATAATACCCCGCACACATTCCTCAAAGAGGGGTCGCATATGGTATTAGCATACCGGTAATCATCTCCATATTCTACCCTTCCAACCTTGTTAAGGTATTTAAACGAGTTGGTATCGTTTACTTATTTCATGCTAATACTCGTCCAAACATGTTAGTCCTGGGGTATTAGGAATTCTAATCCTAAGAAGGGAGCGAGAGAGATAGTATATATATGGAGTTTCAAAGGTAATAATACTAGAACGAAAGTCAAAACACATAGCATATAAGTGGTATGCAAATAGGACAATTAAAGACTAAAATAAACCCTGTAACATAAAAGTGATTAGTTTAGCATGACTTCAAATACTTATTTGGTCTATAAAAGAGATCAAAAGAGCTGACGGATTAGTTTAACACATGAAAGTTAGATAGAAAATCTGCTTTGCGCCCTCCGGGCCCGTTAGTAGGAACCGACAGGTTTTAGGGGAAAACGTTATTTTTCACATATAAGTTTGTTGAAAAGGGAATTGAAGTTAAGAAAAATGTTTAGAAATGGCTTAAGTATTAGCCGCATTGTTTGAAAAAAGGATGCAAGAAGAAAGCTTTCAAAAAGAACTTTGAAGTGTAAACTCAGGCAGGCGAAGTAATTTAAAACTACAGACTTAGCGGAGTAGTGTAAAGGGCAGACCTAGGCCCGATTTTAAAAATAGACAGATTTAGAACGAAATGTACTGAAACGTTGTGGTCCCATTAAGCGAGTTCGAATCTTACAGGCGTGATACTGATTTTTGTTATTTCTTTTTATACGTTTTAGACGACCTACTGTTTGCCTAGCATTTATACAATTCCTATAGGCATGTATTCTAGGCGAGATGCAATATTGAGAACATAAAGGCATACTGTCTATACGAGATGCAATGTTGAAAGCATATAGGCATGGTTTCTATATGAGATTACGATAAAGTAAACCAATAGACATGGTATCTATATGATATGCGGTAAGGTAAGCTCTATAGACATGGTATCTATATGAGATGCAATAAATTAAACCTACAGACATGGTATCTATATCAGATGCAGTAATGTAAGCCATATAGACATGATTTTTACCATTAATTGATGCAAGAATGTATACATGATTTCTAGTTGATGCAAGAAAGTAAACCCCTCCCATATTCCCTTTTAATATATCCCAAGTTGTTTTATACAAATTACTCCCCAGAATCTTCAAAAAACATCAAAGGAAATAAGTAAATACATCAATAATACAATAGGCCCGGAGAAGCGCAAAGCAACTTTAATGTCAAACATATGCCTTTTACCATATCCGGGCTCCCAAATCCGAGGCTTCCTCTTTAGAGTGTATCAAAGATCCAAAGGCTTTCAAAGAAACCCAGGCAATGCCTACACTCTAATCCATTAGAATAGTGCAAGTATGGAATTACCAGCCCTAAGGCATCCAAGTTCAGAGGAGACTCCAAGGTCCCTAAGAATGGCTTACCAGAGGGGGGTAGAACTTCAAGAACTAAGAATAAGTGTAAAAGTGAGGAATTAGAGGAAGACCAATGTAGCAGGTGGTCATATCTAGCCTATGGAGTGATGCTGGCACACCCCTAACCACTTACAAAGGTTAACAAGCAAGAGCAAACTTGTAAACAAGTCAGACTAGGGCCTGTATGGTGATTAGGACACCAACATGACTTTGTCAAGGCTCAAACACACAATATGGGGGTAGGGAATGGGATTACTTTGAGTATAGGCTGTTAACAACCTTAGTTCTAAACTAGGAGTGGCAATGAGATGCCACCCTGATCCAGAACACACTCATATTCAAACAGGGACCAGGGAAGCAGGAATCACATAAGTATACTTGATAAAACAAGACTAAATTAAAAGAATTCAGAGGAAAGGGGTGTAAAAGAACTTAAACCACAATAATGATCAATAAATAGACAAGAGAAGGGGCTGAGCATGCAGAACTAAAACTGAAATATAAACATACAAGGGAAAATGGAGAATTAAATATGCTGCAACTGAAATACATAAACAGGCAAGGGAAATGGGGGAATGGGATTAAACCTGTTGAACTTAAACATAACAGACAAGGGAAAGAGAAGGGGATTAAACATGCCAAATCTTAAACTGAAATACACAAACAGACTAGGGGAAGGGAAAGGGGTTAAACATGCTGAACTTAAATTGAAAGCATAAACAGACAAGGAACATGGTTAAGTAAATAACTAGTTAGAGGTTGGTGATGTAAAATTAGGAGCCTACCAGTTGCAACTTGAATAAAAAAGCAAGTATAGATCCTTATAGTTAGCCTTGGCTTTCAGCCCGCTAATTCTTCGCAAAGAGAGCAAGCAACAGAGAAGAATATAGAAGAGAAGAGAGTTTTCAGTGAGAGATTTAGAGAGTAGTCGTGTATCTGTGTATGTTAAGTGAGAAAAGGTGAAGGCTTTTATAGTTTGAAAGAGGTGCAACACTTAAGGCAAGAAAATATTCAACAGTACCAATCATAAACAATTAAGGAGAAGGCTCCTTTTAATTAAGGAACCGGCTGGAGGTAAATAAACTTTAGCCTAATTTTGGAAAGAAAATCGAGTACTAATCACATAATATAGAGAAAATACGTGTAAGAAGTTTTGAAAATCACACGGGTAAACATATAAGGCTGGCTAATTACCTGGAAAATCAAGGAATCGAGATACTAGCTTATTCGAACTGAGTCAGAAAACAGACTTCAATTAGAGAATCAAACAACTGTACAAAATTAATTTTCCAATTTAGGGTTGCTCAGAGAAAGGGAAAATGGTAATATAAAAGATGCATAGATTCGAGCATGCATAAACTGGAGGTAGTAGAATAAACATGTAGCAATGCACGCACGAAAGCAATTTGAGGCGGCTAGGGTTTCACAGAAAGACAATGGAAAAGCCCCCTTAAAGCTAAGGTTGCAATGCATATTAGAGCATAAGGAATATCCGAACTCATAAAACAACAATAATTCCCAAAAATATCATTTTTAGTGATTAATCTAGTGGTATCTCATATTTATACTAAAATATAGTTAAGATGATTTTTTTCTTATTTTTCCAAATTCGTTTGGTATTTTTAAAGCTAAATCACATATAATTGCAGCATTGGCCTCTTTTAGATTTAATTGTGATTATATCGATAACAATTAATTCCACTATTTCTGATTTGATAATTACATACCATAAATTATTTTGTTACCTTTAATTTATTAACAGAAGTTACTTTACTATTTTTTATGAATAAATTAGGTAAGATTCGCTATTTAAATGTTAGCCCCATTTCTTTTCAATTATAGCCTGATTTGAACCCCAATTGAACCCAATTTGAAGCCCAATTACCTCGACCCAATTGCCTTTGGAACTGACCCAAGCCTTATTCTTTAAAAAGCCCTACCTACATGTTCAATCCAGGTCGTTGATCAAAATGATCAACGGCCACGAGACCCCCTTACCTTTATTAATCCCAAACGACCCCACAAACCCTACCATTTTCCACCATATGATGCCTCTGAATCCCTCTTCTCTCTTAAATCCTCTCCATAACACCCTCAAACCCCAGCCTCCGCCACCCTAATTTGCCCTAATCCATGGCCTTCCGAGGTCATCGGAGACCTGTATCAACCTCCCAAAGCTTCTACGTGTTTGTTTCTATGGTCTCATGACTAGATCCTAAAGGGGTTTTGTCTATGACTGTTCTCCGATTGTCTCTGACTTTATCCGGCCAGCCATTTTTATTCGAGTAAGACTTTTGACTCCCCTGCTTGGATCGATGGTTTTCAAGGCTTTTTTCATTACTTGGGGTTCTTCTGAAACTCTAATCTCTAAGGTTCTTTTGATTAATTTCAGATATGTTTCAGATATATGTTTTCTTTGAGCTTCTAAGCACTTTTCTCGAAGTTTCTTTTAAAACTCTACTCTCAAAACTCCATATCTTTTCGATTAGGGTGTTGGAAACACGTTCTCAATGCAATATACTAAAACGTGTCTTCTTTTGTATAGGTTTTGATGAATGAAAAACGAAGCGAAAATCGATATATGACGAAGTTCAAGAAACAAGCGCACAATTGATATACAACGAGATTCAAGCTCAAGACAAAGTTTTATAGTTTAATTGAATCATTCTTAATTGTGATCTTGATCCTACAACTTGACTCGTAACATGGCTTCTCTCATAAAACTATTTTCCAAAATCATGCATATTTAATTTAATGTCAAATGATTTTAAATCATGCATATTTACAGTAGTCAAAATAATTTTTAGACATGCCTTCAAAATCTGGACTAAGATAATCGATTATGTACTTATGATAATCGATTGTTTTAAGCCAAGACTGCATGACAATCGATTGTGAACTAATGACAATCGATTGTGAGTAAGACAGCGAGCATCAGGTTTTTCAAACCTGCATGACAATTGATTGTGAACTAATGACAATCGATTGTAACTGAGGCAGTGTCCATCAAAGTTTTTCAAAACTCAGAATAATTGATTATGAACTAATGGTAATCGATTATGTTGAGACAGTGTCTTCCAGTGATTTTCAAATTTATAAAATAATCGATTGTTACATTGGACAATCGATTGTCAAAGAGACAGTGTCTAAAATGTTTTTCAAAAACTGATAAGTAATCGATTGTTGACTTTGTGCAATCGATTGTGAAGCTGACCATTGTCGTAAAGTTTTCAAATACCGTCAGGTAATCGATTATTGATTCTGTATAATCGATTGTTTTTATTAAAATCCGGAGAAGATATTTTGAACGTTATTGGGTAATCGATTATTGATTTTGTATAATCGATTGTTTTGATTAAAATCCGGAAAAGATTTTTTGAACGTTGCTGAGTAATCAATTCTTGATTCTGGACAATCGATTGTTTGTGGTAAAATCTGGAAAAGATTTTTTGAACGTTGCCAGTAATCGATTATGGATTGTAAGTAATCGATTATCAAGCATAAAATCTGGGATTGAATTTTGATCTGACTGGCAGACAATCGATTGTTGGGGTTTGACAATCGATTGTCAGTGAGTAAAATCAGCAACTCTTAATTGGCAATTAGGCAACGGTAATGCCAAGTTTTTCAACTATAAATACAGCTTCATTTCAGTGTTTTGAACAAAACAACATACTACAGATCATTACATTGCTATAAGCTTGCATACTTTTGTTTATCATTTTATATTCAATTTCATAAAGCTTTTGAGAGCCATATTCTTGTCCAAAGTTGTTGTGATCTAGAGCTTACTTCTTTTACTCATATCTACTCATTAAGGAGTATTTTGTTTGAGTGTTTAGTGTTTTATACACTTGTAAGAGAATTGTAATTCTCTTGTTGTAAGGAACTTGTGTTACCTTGGTTGAAGTCTTGGAGTGTTGTATCTCCGAGCAAAGGTGTTAAGGCTTGTGTCCTTAAGTTGTAAAGGTTTGTTGAGCACCCGTAAGCTTAACAAGTTAGTGGAAAATCTCGAGAGAGTCTCTCGGGGACTGGACTAGCCACGTGTTGTGGTGAACCAGAATATATCGGTGCGTTCTTTCCTTTTTGTTTATTTAACGCACTTATTTATTTCCTGCAAAATTTTAATTTCCGCAACTTTACGCTTTATTATAACACTATTCACCCCCCCCCCCTCTAGCGTTAAGCACTTTATCTAACAATTGGTATCAGAGCCCAACTCTCTGAAAACTTAACAGTTTGAGAGAACCATCCATGGCTTCTACTCGTGATTCTTTTGCAGGAATTGATGAAGGACAGTGCTCCACACGACCACCTCTATTCAACGGTACAAATTATACGTACTGGAAGGAGAGGATGAAGATCTTCGTTCAGTCCAACAGCTTTCACCTTTGGAAGGTGATAATGAAGGGAAACCAAATTCCAACAAAGAAGGTGGAAAACGAATGGGTTCCCAAGTCCGAGGATGAGTATGACGCGGATGACATCCGAAAGGTTCAAAATAATGCTAAAGCAATTAATTTATTATATTGTGCTGTTAATGCTGACGATTACAGGAAAATATCGTGTTGCACAACGGCAAAGGAGATGTGGGACAAGCTAGAAGTTACGTACGAAGGTACGGACCAGGTAAGGAAAGCAAAAATTGATTTCCTAACCCATTCTTATGAATTATTTCACATGAAGGAAGGTGAAAAGGTGGACGAAATGTTTGAGCAATTTTCAATAATCGTAAATGACCTACATGCTCTCAAGAAAACATTCACGGATAGAGAGCTCGTTCGAAAAGTTCTTAGAAGTCTCACACCGGCATGGAGATCAAAGGCCGATGCAATTCAAGAATCCATTGGCGTTTCAAACGTCACCATCGACGCAATAAGAGGTAACCTTAAGACCTATGAATCTACTATTCTTAACCCTTTTGTTGATGATAAAAGGAGGCAAAGAATAGCTCTAAAGGCGAGCACAAGCCAACCGCAAATTGATGAGGAAGGAGACAACGAGTTTGGACTCGTTATCAAAAGATTTCAAAAGTTCATGCGCAAGGAGTATGAACGCAAGGGCAAAAAGCAAGGCGAACAAATCAAGTGCTATGAATGTGGTGAAACCGGGCACATCAAATCAAATTGCCCAAACATCAAAAAGGAGAAGAAACCTTTTAAAAAGCAACGTGCATACATTTCTTGGGGAGGCGACTCCGGAGATGAGTCAAGCGAAGGAGAAGAAGACAAAGCAGCAAATCTTTGCCTTATGGCACAAGAAGACAACAAAGATGAGGTATGTCAAATCTCGTCTAAAAACTTCTTTACTCTTGAAGAAATGCGCACTGCTTTTGATGAATTATATGCTGAGTTTATTAAGGCTTCAAAAACTGTTAAGGGCATAAAAGAAAATGCTTCATTAAAAGAAAAGAATTTTCAAAAACAGCTTTCTTTGAAAGAAAAGGATTTAGAAAAACTGGTTTTAGAAAATGAAAAGCTGAAAGAGGAAAACAAGTTTTTTGGAAAAAGAAGCGCCGATAAGCCCGAAAATTCTACTAAAAATTGTTCTTCTTGATTGCATCTCAAAAATGAGGTAGATAGACTCAAAGGTACCTTAGACAAGTTTAATTCTTCCCACAAGAATTTGAATGAGGTCCTTGTAAATTTGAAATCAACCAAGCATGGCATAGGATTTAAGAATGAGGTTAAAGAAAAGGTTGAAGCCAAACCCCAACCACCTAAGGCTCAACCTAGGACTAATAAAACAAATGCTTATCCTAGAAATATCAATCCTAGAACCAATATGCATGCTAGACAAAATGTTGAACATTTTAGGAGACCTAGAAATGACTTACCACCTAGAAATAGTTACCCTAGAAATGATGCATATTTTAGGCCAAATGTTGAACCTTTGAGAAGACCTAGAAATGGCCTTCAACCGAGAAACAATCACTCTAGAAATGCTGCCCATCCTAGAGCTCATAGTAGGAGAAATAATTCTCATGAAATGCGAAATAGTCATAGTGTTCAAAATCGAGTAAGAAATTTTCATCCGTCTAGTTACTATGAACCTAGAAGGATGCATAACCCAAATGTGACTTGTCATTATTGTAGACGTATTGGTCATATTGCTCCTGCATGCTTTACACGTCATAGACATATTACTCAATCGCATCATTATAATATGCCTAACCCCCAGGGACCCAAGATGGCATGGGTACCTAAAGAACATTAATTTGTTTTGTAGGTGTGCTTGAAGGGATCAAGTGTACTATGGTACCTTGATAGTGGATGCTCCAAGCATATGACGGGAGATGAATCCAAATTTCTTCAATTAGAGCACAAAGAAGGAGGAAGTGTTATCTTCGGTGATAACAATAAAGGAAAGATCATCGGCATCGGCTCGGTCGGTAAGGATGAAAATTCCTCTATTAAGCATATATTACTTGTTAAAGGATTAAAGCATAATCTCTTGAGCATAAGCCAATTGTGTGACAAGGGAAATCTTGCTTTATTTGATTCGGATGAATGCTTAGTGTTCAGACGTAGTGATTTCAAAATTATCCTCCGTGGTTTTAGAGTGGATAATATTTATATGGTTGATCTTGCTAATTCCTCACCCGATTATGTTGATTGTCTAATGAGTAAAGAGGATGATACTTGGCTATGGCATCGTAGAGTAGCACATATCAATATGCATCTTTTGAACAAATTGATTTCTCAAAACTTAGTTGTTGGTCTTCTCTTTTTAAAATTTGAAAATGACTCTATTTGTGACTCGTGTCAAAAGGGGAAGCAAACAAAAGCATCTTTCAAATCTAAAAACATTGTTTCAACTTCTAGACCATTGCAATTGCTTCATATGGATTTATTTGGTCCCTCTCGCATTGAAAGTCTTGGAAGAAATGGATATGCTTTTGTGATTGTTGATGATTACTCGAGATTTACTTGGATTTTATTTCTTCCCAATAAAAGTGATGCTTTTCAAAATTTTAAATATTTTCTTAAGCGTGTTCAAAATGAGAAAGAAACAACCGTCACTTCAATTAGAAGTGATCATGGGGGAGAGTTTGATCACAATCTCTTTGCGGACTTTTGTGACGAACTCGGAATCGAGCATACCTTTTCCGCTCCACGTACACCACAACAAAATGGGGTGGTGGAAAGGAAAAATAGGTGTCTCGAAGAGATGGCTAGAACCATGCTCGACGAAGTTAAGATACCCAAACATTTTTGGGCGGACGCCGTGAGTACCGCTTGCTATGTTCTAAATAGAGTAGAAATTCGGCCGATACTCATGAAAACCCCCTATGAACTTTATAAGGGTAGAAAACCAAATATTTCCCATTTTAGAGTTTTTGGTTGCAAATGTTTTGTTCATAACAATGGCAAAGACCAATTGGGTAAATTTGATGCTAAGTCGGATGAAGGTATTTTCATTGGATATTCCTCACGTAGTAAAGCATATGGGATCTTTAATAAAAGAACCCAAATTGTGGAGGAATCCCCTCATGTTGTATTTTCCGAAAATAATGCTCGCTTGGCGATAAAGGATTCCGGTTTTGATCTTGCAGATATCTTAGATAGCTTGAAAGACAAAATACAAGAGGAACCACCCAAGAAAAATAAAGATGAAACTGAGGAACAACCAACAGAAGAAGTGCCACAACTAGAAAAAGAAATGAATATGCCTAACTAGTGGAGGACAATCAAAGATCACCCTGTTGAACAGGTAATTGGAGACATCGGAGGAAAGGTAAGTACCCGAAACTCTCTTAAGAACACTTTAGGACACACTTCTTAAGAGCTCACGTTCTCACTTGGCAACACTAATTTAAGTTATTACTTCTTTACAAATTACTGACTTGAGCGTCGGAGACGTTTAATTCTATTTTGCAGAAATCGCCCCAAAGGAAAGGGGAATTATAAAGCTTGACGTACAACAATCGGTTTCCGTCGTCTAAAAATCGATTATTTCGTATCAATAATCGATTATGTTGCTATTATTCAGGTTGATGTTGCTGTAATTTCTTTCCAATAAATAAACAAGTTTTATTTACATCTTTGGCATCTTCTTCTTTTATTTTTGCTAATGGCAAAAGGGGGAAGATAACGGGTATGATGCACTCTCAAATTATAAGCTTAAATTGAGGGGGAATTCTCAAATTGAGGGGGAACAAATTGCATACTTGTTGCATGTATATACTTGTCTTGAATCGTCAATATAAATTGCTTGTCTTGCATATCCCGCTTAATGTTTGCCATTATCAAAAAGGGGGAAATTGTTGGAAACACGTTCTCAATGCAATATACTAAAACGTGTGTTCTTTTGTATAGGTTTTGATGAATGACAAATGAAGCGAAAATCGATATATGACGAAGTTCAAGAAACAAGCGCACAATTGATATACAACGAGATTCAAGCTCAAGACAAAGTTTTATAGTTTAATTGAGTCATTCTTAATTGTGATCTTGATCCTACAACTTGACTCGTAACATGGCTTCTCTCATAAAACTATTTTCCAAAATCATGCATATTTAATTTAATGTCAAATGATTTTAAATCATGCATATTTACAGTAGTCAAAATAATTTTTAGACATGCCTTAAAAATCTGGACTAAGATAATCGATTATGTACTTATGATAATCGATTGTTTTAAGCCAAGACTGCATGACAATCGATTGTAAACTAATGACAATCGATTGTGAGTAAGACAGTGAGCATCAGGTTTTTCAAACCTGCATGAAAATCGATTGTGAACTAATGACAATCGATTGTAACTGAGGCAGTGTCCATCAAAGTTTTTCAAAACTCAGAATAATCGATTATGAACTAATGGTAATCGATTATGTTGAGACAGTGTCTTCCAGTGATTTTCAAATTTATTAAATAATCGATTGTTACATTGGACAATCGATTGTCAAAGAGACAGTGTCTAAAATGTTTTTCAAAAACTGATAAGTAATCGATTGTTGACTTTGTGCAATCGATTGTGAAGCTGACCGTTGTCGTAAAGTTTTCAAATACTGTCAGGTAATCGATTATTGATTCTGTATAATCGATTGTTTTGATTAAAATCCGGAAAAGATATTTTGAACGTTATTGGGTAATCGATTATTGATTTTGTATAATCGATTGTTTTGATTAAAATCCGGAAAAGATTTTTTGAACGTTGCTGAGTAACCGATTGTTGATTCTGGACAATCGATTGTTTGTGGTAATATCTGGAAAGGATTTTTTGAACGTTGCCAGTAATCAATTATGGATTGTAAGTAATCGATTATCAAGCGTAAAATCTGGGATTGAATTTTGATCTGACTGGCAGACAATCGATTGTTGGGGTTTGACAATCGATTGTCAGTGAGTAAATTCAGCAACTCTTAATTGGCAATTAGGCAACGGTAATGCCAAGTTTTTCAACTATAAATACAGCTTCATTTCAGTGTTTTGAACACAACAACATACTACAACTGATCATTACATTGCTATAAGCTTGCATACTTTTGTTTATCATTTTATATTCAATTTCATAAAGCTTTTGAGAGCCATATTCTTGTCCAAAGTTGTTGTGATCTAGAGCTTACTTCTTTTACTCATATCTACTCATTAAGGAGTATTTTGTTTGAGTGTTTAGTGTTTTATACACTTGTAAGAGAATTGTAATTCTCTTGTTGTAAGGAACTTGTGTTTCCTTGGTTGAAGTCTTGGAGTGTTGTATCTCCGAGCAAAGGTGTTAAGGCTTGTGTCCTTAAGTTGTAAAGGTTTGTTGAGCACCCGTAAGCTTAACAAGTTAGTGGAAAATCTCGAGAGAGTCTCTCGGGGACTGGACTAGCCACGTGTTGTGGTGAACCAGAATATATCGGTGCGTTCTTTCCTTTTTGTTTATTTAACGCACTTATTTATTTCTCGCAAATTTTAATTTCCGCAAGTTTACGCTAAATTTTATTATAACGCTATTCACCCCCCCCTCTAGCGTTAAGCGCTTTATCTAACATAGGGTTCATGTTATGTTATTTCATAACGTTTCTCTGATATTTTGACATGTTTTGCTATGTTTGCTCATATTGTTCTACTACTTATGTTTGCATGTTAAAAGCCCTAATTTCTTCTGACTATTTATTAGACGAATTCTTGTTTCCTTGAATTTTGATCGATTTGTTCGTTTATCCTCTTTTAAAGCTCTACTGTTGTTGAAAATGGCTTTGTGTCTAAGATTGTTAGATTAAGTACATGATTTGATTTGAAGTTCTTTACTTCAAAATCTCCTATTCCTTTGTATGATTCTTCTGACTCATGTTTTCTATCATCTTTAAAACTCGATTATGCTCGAAACCCTAATTTTTCAAAAGTGGGTTTTCCTTCTTTGATTGATCTTAATCTTCTGACTGATTCTAAACTTTTCCTTTGTGAAATTCTTATTTCACTCGCCTGTTAAGGTTAATTGATTTCTTTTCTTGTTTTGCCTTATTGAACCCTTTCTGAAATTAGAGTATTTTTGTATCTAGACTCAATTGCTTAGTTAATGTGTTGCTTTTTATTCTATGGCAACTGTCATCCTGCTGACAAATTGATTTATTTCCATAATTTGAACCTATCATTGCCCGTTAAGCAAGTGATCCCTTAACTAAAGGCAATCACTTGTATAATTGATTTTGAATTGTGATTGTTTCCATTTTTGTAGCTTATTACCTCTCTTTTACTCGTTTTAAGAAAGTCAAAAATATCATGCACTTATCTTCTTTCAAATACACGAACACAAGACAAACACTTGGGTTTAGACACACACTCCACTAAAATCTCTTTTTTCTCTGTTGCTACTTATATTGCCGCCTTACCTAGCTGGCTGAAAGCCAAGTCTAGACTCTGGGAAACTTGCTTATTTCTCTACATTAGCATTTCTTGCTTCTATGTGCTAATTAAGTTTTTGCACCAACAACAACATGCTTATTTACTGTTTCATATATTCTTATTTGTCTACTGTTTGTATTTAACCTTGTACCATTATTAAGCATGTTGTAATTTTCCTTTTTCCTGTTCTGAATTGATGTATCTTGACATGTGAATCCTAAGTCCCGACCTCAATGTGTTTAATACTTGTGGTTGGTTTGGGACATGATAGCATTGGACATTGTTGTACATGACCCAACCCTGATTCCCCTGGTATCATAACCTCCATGTTTCTCTTATACGTTGTGTGTTCTGATTGGTTTACAGGCATGTCAGCACTTCACGTTGTTGTGCATGGCCGAATCTAACCCATGCCTAAGTAATAGGCTCATTGTAATGGATTTCAAACCCCTAACCCTCTTTTGTATGAAGTTACTAACTTTTTGAAATGCTAATAGTTGTTTCCCCCCTTATGTGAGCCTTGCCTTGGGACCCTTGAGCTCCCTCTGAACTTGGACACATATGGGCTGGCACTTCCATAATGCACTCATCTCCATTCTGATTATATAACTTGGGTGTGAGCACTGCCTAGGGTCCTATTGAGACCCTTAGGGAACTCTGACATACTCAAGTCTGCGAAAGGCTTTGGATCAATGCCATTTGAGGTGGTTTATTTCATAACTCAAAGAGGAATTCTTCAATCGGGTTTCATCTGGTTGTAACTTCTCTTTATACCATTCTGGTGTAATTCATTATTTCTGGTCTGTAATAATTTGTATTAAACATTTGGGGCTGGCTAGTGAAACGGGTTGGGTAACTGTGTATGATCAAGTGTATAAAGCATGCCTATAGGATTTTTTTTTTAAATCTGCATGTTCAATTCTGCATTTTAGACACCATGTCTATAGGGTTTACCTCAATTTTTTCATGATCAATTTCACTCCTAGATAACATGCCTATAAGACTTATTTAAATTCTGCATGCCACTTGGTATCATGCTTTAGGTTCTGAATGGCTATAAGTAAGTGTCATGTTCATAATGTAAAAATCAGTAAGATATAAAACTCATGCCTATAGGGATTCTCAAGTAAATCATGTTCGTTTTTATTCACATTCAATGTTAGATATCATGTCCATAGGGTTTAAATAAGCAATAGTAGATACCATCGCCTGCAGAATCTGAGACCAGCCTGTTTTAAAATTAGTCTATTCTGAATCAGTTTTAAATAATCTAGTTCCCTTATTTAACAAGGTTTAGCAAGCATGCTTAAAGGATTTCAAACAATTCTTTTTGAGTTATTACTGTTTTGCCACATTATGTATTAATAAGATATCATGCCTATAGGACACCATCTAAACAATTAGGCAAGCCTTAGAGTAATAACCATAAAATTTAATCTAATTTTATTATTTTCTACAACCAGCAGGCAGGCCCGATTCGGACTTCTTATCTGAGTTATGTAATAAACAGACCTGCCTCAATAATCAAACTCCCCTCGTCTTTAGTATTTTAATCAGACTTAAAAAGTATGTGTAAGTCATGCTATTTATGTGTCTTTTTTTGAGGAGGTGTAAGTGGGGCTTTATCTATTATATATGCTTCCCCAACATGTAGTATATGTGTTTTGTATGTCTCCCTAGATTTTTACCCTTTGAAAGCAATCAGCCTAATATTCCTCCCCTTTAGGAATAGTAGTCCTAAGCTCCTCCAGGACTGAGAGAAATGGGATGGGTAATAGCATGCAATAGTAATCGAGACCAATCCGTGCTTTAATACCTTAACAGGGTGGGAAAGGTAGATATGAATATGATGATTGGTGAGCTAACACCACTCGTATCCTCTCTTTTGAGGAGTGTCATACCGGGTATCGCATCCAACACAGCTCGAACCCGGTGTAATTAGTCATGAGCCTCTAAATTAAACATTGTGTGAATAATACAAAATAGTCTGAATTAACAAAATGATAAAATAGGAAGGAGGAAGGAAGGGCTGCGAATGTCGTGCAGCTATATTGTGATCTCCGGATAAACATCTGCGCACAAGGTGCAGGGAGTAACGTGAGTACGCCAACTTAGTAAGTAACTAAAGTAAATAAGGGTTGAATGTAGTGGCGAGCATTTAAAATCATATAAGAAATCACAACAGAAATATCACGTCAAGGTTTGCAGTTAATTGTCAAATTATCTCGTAAACTTTCAGTTTTGATTAAAAGTCCTTTGAAAATATTTATTCAATATTTTTCAATATATGCTCAGCATAAAAAGGAGAGTGAGAGCAGCAAAGTCATAAACAAGCCCCTCAGCCAAATAATCACTCATAAGCATAGCCGTTCGGGCAAGCCTCTCAGCCATTCGTGACTCAGTTCTCGTCACACAATACTCACACTCAGCACTCCGGCTCAATAATAGCTCGTAATAATAATAATCATAATAATCGGTGCAGTGTGCCGCTCGATCCCTAATTTATAGTCGACTACGCTCACTGGGGTGCGCAGACTGCGGAGGGTCACCTACAGCCCAAGCATCATATTACTGTGGCGCGCATCCCCATCCAATAATAATAATTATAATGTATATATAATCCTCACCATTAGGTCCTCAACATCTCTTAGTCATTAGCCTCACGGCGACTTGGGCATATCAGTGAAAAAATCAGGAAAACTCATCTCAAACAGTTTTTATGTATTAAGAAGTAAAGCGATAAAATCGGATATAAATAATAAAAAGGTAACATGACTTAGGATATGCTTTCAAAATAAATAGAGTGAGAAAAGTAGCAAAAATACCCCTAAGGATCTAAACAGCTTGATACCCGGATAGTTATTGCAATTTTAGATATCACTCTTATTTTTGTTTACAGAAACCATCATGCTCTACCTCCACTCTTCTGGCATCTTCTTCGTTCTAACAATGACATTAAATAACCTAGTGAAGCACTCCAAGACTGCTTGCCCGCACTCTTCCAAAACTCCATCGGGATTTCATTCGGACCAGTCGCTTTTCCCCTACTCATATTATGCATAACCCCCTCCACTTTATCAAATCTAATCCGCCTGCAATACCCAAAGTCAAGATGACTCCCCAAGAGTATCAAATCACCCAGTTCAATGCTCATGCGCCCTCGTCGTTCAAGAGATTATGAAAGTATATCTGCCATCTCCGATAGATAAATCCCTCATCCAACAAAACTCTACCTTCTTCGTCCTTTATGCACTTCACTTGGTCCAAGTCACGAACCTTCCTTTCTCGCGCCTTAGATAACCTCAACAACCTCTTATCCTACAGAGGCCCTTGAGTTCCTCTTACAAATGACTAAAAGCTATAGTTTTGGCCGCCATAACGTCTAATTTTGCCTCTTTCTTAGCCAACTTATATTGCTCCCTATTCGCCCTCTTCTCCTCCTCGTCAACACTTTCAACTAGCTTCATATACACCATTTTCTTGGTTTTTACTTTTCCTTGTACCTCTCCATTCAACCACCAGTCTCCTTTGTGACCACTAGAGTAACCCTTTGAGACCCTTAATACCTCTCTTGCGGCTTCCATAATGCACTGCGCAGTCGTAGTCCACATAGTGCTTGCACACCCACTACTCCTCTAAGCCCCCATAGTCAGCAGCTTGACCCTCATCTCCTGCACTTTAGCTTCCTATAAGGCTCCCCACTTGATCCTATGTTGTCTATACATTTACCTTTTCCTTCTTTTCGTTGTGATCTCAAGGTCCATAACCAAGAGCCTATAAAAGGTCAAGAGGTTCTCACTCGGGATAACCTTGCTATCCGTGCAAAGACCTATATTGGACTTCCTGCAGAGTAAATAATCAATCGGAGTCTCCCCACTTGATCCTATTTTGTCAATATATTTCCCTCTTCCTTCTTTTCCTCGTGATCTCAAGGTCCAGAACCAAGAGCCTATGAATGGTCGAAAGGTTCTCACTCGGGTTAACCTTGCTATTCGTGCAAAGACCTATATTGCACTTCCTGCAGACTAAATAATCAATCTGAGTCTCGACCACCGAACTCCGGAAGGTGATAAAGTGCTCCATTTTCTTCGAAAAACTCGTGTTTGCTATCACTAAATCAAATGATCTAGCAATGTCCGGCAGAGACATTCCTCCTCCGTTTCTATCTCAAAAACCAAAGCCACCATGTACATCATCATATTCCCCAGATAGTTGAAATCTCCACCTATGAAAAGCTTCTCATTATGCATGATACCATGCAGCATCGCATCAAAATCCTCCAAGAAACATCTCTTGAATTCCTCATCCAAGCCTTCTTGGAGTGTATACGCACTGATTATGTTCAAAGTAAAACCTTCAACAACTAGCTTAGTAGTCATCAGCGTGTCATTCACCCTCATAACCTCCACCACTAGTTCACGGAGGTTCTTATCAACCAAAGTACCTACCATGTTCTTGCCCCCATCCTACTAGAATGCCATAGCTTGAACCTGTCCACATCCCACACCTTATCTCCTCCCACCTAGTCTCCTGTACACAATCTAGATTAATCTTCCTTTTCTCATGAATCTTAACAAACTCTACAGATTTTGCAGTCAAAGTTCCTATGTTCCAATACCCCACTCTCAGCCTAATAGCTCCCTTAGCTCTCTTAACACCCTTACCACCCGCACCCCCTCCCCCGTGATGACACCCCCGAGGACCTTACCCTACCAACGTTCACCAAAGCTACTATGATTTAGGAGTCATTACGCAAGCACTATCCCGAAAATAAGAGACAAAAATAAAATGAATAACCAAAATATAATCCACCACTAAAGGTTGCAACACATGTGAAGAACTAACGGAAACTATAATCTACAACTAAAGGACAAAGAAACATGTGAAGAATAAAATAAAGGTTCTAAAGGGAACCATAATCTACAGCTAAATGTCAGAAAAACAGGTGAAGAAATACAATAATATAGCTAAGGGGGATATAATCTACAATTAAAGGTCAAAAGAAAATGTGCAAAACTAGAACAGAACTACTATGGGATAGATTAAATAACAATTCAAAATAAAGATATAAACAGGTAAATAACAATACAAGTAGGCAAGGCTATCACTCACCCAAATAATTTTAAAATGCTAGAGCAAATACTAATTACAGATTCAAGAACAAATAGGCAGACAAGGAGATACAATAACGCTTAAATATATAACTATTAAAATATCAAGACAAGAGGTAAAATTCACACATGATAAGAAAATCATGGCAAACCCTAATAATTCTTGGCCTGAATTTTTGGTATAATGAACTTGATCTTCATCCATCACATAATCATTATCATTGCTGCTTGTCTGGTTAAAATATGTGTGTGTTGAAAATAGGAGTCATGTATGCTAAAAGTAAACACGAGTTAAAAATATTTGAGCCCTACGTGAAAAGTAAACATAGATAAAAGTGAAGCTCTGCATTAAAGTGAGCAAAGTTAAAAGTGGAGCTTATGCATTAAAAATAAGCATATGTTAAAAATTAAATTCCATAACCATGGATTAAAAATAATTTTTATTTTTTGAAGATGTAACAACAAGTATGGAGAAATATAGTTGAAAATATGTCTCCACATGTAGCACTCTGTCAAATTGGTTGCACCCTGACCTAAACACACTATAAACATAACTTCAACCTCATTGAACCGTCGGATCTAATAGCACTTGTTTGGATCGAAATAATAAGGAGTCATATAAAAACTAACAAAATAAATTTTGGCGAGGATAAATCAGACGACAAAGAATAAATATACTAAAAGAGGCATAATAATTAATATAATGTGGTCAATTGACTTACATGAATCTACTAATATAAAGAGAAAAAACTTACCGAGAGAATAACTTCTCTCATTAAATAAGACTTTCTTAAGGACTATAATACTACTAGAAATTCGGCCAAAATGACGGCGGCAAACGGACCGAAGTCTATCGGTATTTTAAAATATTTTTTTTTTTATTTTTTTTTACGAAACCAACCAACTTCGATTTGTATTTTTTTTTGCGTAAAATACTAGAAACTTTTTTGACTTCCCATGAAATTTATTTTTTAAGAAACGACCAATTTTGTCATTTTTTTCATATAAAATAAATTAAAATTAATATTCAAAAAATGATCAAAATCGGTCGGTTATTTCAATCGGTCATTATAAAAAAAACCGGCCGACTTCGATCAGTAATTTTATATTTTTAATAAAATCGATCGAAATTGGTCAGTTATTTTCGTGCGAAAATGCAACTAAAGAGTACAAATAAAATAAAAGATAGTCTTGAACTAAAACATAGAAATCATATAGGGGTAAAATAGTATCCTGGTACAGTGCAAACCCTAATTTGATTCTCTGATGGTGTATTTTTTAATTGCATAATTAAAATACCGATCGACTTCGATCGGTTTTCCAGTAGATTTTTTCTTTTTTGGTCGCTTGCAAAATTTTATTGACCGACTGAAATCGGTCAGAAACTGCAACCAACTTCGGCAGCTATTTGTTACCGACTACCCTAATTTCGATGAATTAAAGCCAGTTGGAAATCGGTCAGTTTTTTAAATTTTTCGACCAATTTTGGTTGATATTTCTGAACGATTTAAAGCAGTTTTCTAGTAGTGTAATGCTATTGTGTATTGTGCGAAGGAGAGATCCTCAACTTATGGGGGTTCACAACTTTTTTTCTCCAACAAATAAATTTGTAAAATATGAAAGAGATTAATATTTTCTTTTAAGGAAAAGTAAAATCAATTATGATAAACAAGTTCAAGCCGGTTCAAAGAGCTTGGTTTGAAAGGTAACAACATCAACTATGAGAGCAAAATAAGAGTAGAGGAAGGAGCCCTTCCTTCAAGTTGTAAAATCGAAGAACCTGTTCGAATTGGCTTCAAACAAAGTTAAAAAGGGCTTAAAAAGCCAAAAGTCACAAGTTGGTTGATCCTAGCTTCTCTGTCTTTGGCTTAAAACCCATCTTATTTTGACCAAAGAAATCAATTAATTATCCCTTATAACTTTTGCTAATCCCAAAACTACCCTCATCAAATAAATCCTAAAACATCGAACTACTCCCACTTTCTATTCATTTTCTTTCCTCCTTTTCTCCTTCATGTTCAGTTGTTCTGTATTTTCGCTCAAGTTATCAGTGCAAATCTATCCTTGCTGTGAGTTTATTCGTCTTTCGTTATGCATCTTGTTATATGCTTTTTCGTTATATGCTTTTTCTTTGAGGCACGAGAATACCCAGATTATTATCCATAACCTAGTTTAAGGCTTTAATTTGCAGTTTGAAAAAAAAAATGGTAATAATCTTTTTGCAAGTTTTACAGATTGGTACAAAAATGGTAATAGTCACGGTCCGCTTATATAGAAATCGAGGTTTGACAGATTGGTACATAAAAAGTAGAGGAAAATGTAGGTTCTTGATTTGTTTTAGGCAATATTTTTGTCTTTTTACTTGAAAAAAAGTGCTTACCAGTACTTGTTTATCAAACACTTCAACAACTTTTTTTTACGTTTCAGTACTTTTATCTCAAATGCATAATTGCTTATTTATAAAACCAATTCCAACACTTAAAAAGTGTTTTTAAGCACTTGTACTTAAAGTTTACTTTTTTTAAGCCAATCCAAACTGGCTCTAAATATAATAAGAAAATCATAGTAAATCCTAACACCAAATGACCATGCCGTGCTTTGTTTTGTGACAACATGTGTGGTGGGACTGTAGTTGTTGGTTAACTCTGCACATTGTGTTGCTTGGCCAAAACAATCCGAACTGCGTGGGCAGGACCAGTCTTGACTACCAACATTTCTCATTTGCATGTACATTACCAATATATCAAGGAGTTCAATTCCTAGCAGCGACGACTGTTGATACTTACTGATATCATGAAATTCGACTCAGCTATACAATGGCTACAATTTCAGAACTATGAGCAATTGAAGTTGTTGAACGTAGTGTCTAGACACGGTTTATTTGCTAAATTTGGTAGTTTGGACTGGTTTGATCAATTGTTTGTTATCAAGTGTTAACGAATCTAAAAATAAGGGGACAACTCTGCTTGACCCAAATATTAATGGCATATAACGAGATTCATATAAAGCTTAGTAGATAAACCTAACAAGAAACAATGTATACATTCCTGAGTCATGATGTTAAACTAAAAGAATCAGCTATTCTGTAGAAATCAGTTTTCACCTTAGGCCAGATCGACTCTGGTGCCTGGGAATTCAAAGTGAATAACTTTCCTCCCCTGACACAGCAAACAGCAACATTGTGTCTCCTGAATGCAGGGCTCTCAACTTGGAATTCCAATGTGTAGTATTTCAGATTCCTCGACGACGAATCTTCTCTTACATTTGCTTGAATTAATGTTCCCTTTACATTAGGGAGTTTGCCTGATCCTGTTATAGTCCGCACTATAGCTTCTCCTACTTCCTTTGCTCCTCCAAATGTTTCTATCCTGCCAAAATATACCTCACAGGTAATTTATAACCAGATTGTATGGAATTTACCAGTTTAATTAAGCTACGATTAGGGAGCTTACGAGAAATCAATAGAAACTGGTGAGACAATGACGCTAACATTGAGCTCCCCATTTGACCCCGGTGGACCAAACGCGACAACCGGCTCATTTACATTCTTCCGCCTCCGATCATCATTGCTCAGAGGTGGTGGATCCAGTGATCTTTCTAATTTTCTCGCTGCTCGATACAATACTGTCTGATCTCCCACCCAATTTGATGGATATATAAACTCTATTTGTAAACGTACAAAAACAATTTCTTTCACTTGAAAAGATTAAAAGAAAAGGAACATAACAAATTGGAGTAGTCATTTTTTTCTCCGAATGACATAATTTTATTAGCATTATCTTCGGCATTATAATCCACAAGTTGTTGTAGCTACTTTCAATGTATTCCATATTTATAATTTGTCTGTCAAAAGTTCTTAGTACGGTCATTCTTTTGTAAAACTTTTACTAAATAAACTATCATATACAATCAAATCTCTCCATAACAGAATCGTTTGTTCCGAATATTTTATACTGTTATAACGAAGTGTTGTTATAGAGAACATATATTATACTAGCATAAAATGATTGGTTTCGAAAAAGTTTAGTTTTAATAGTGAAATGGAAACACATACTAACCAAATCCTTCAATCGCATCAAGGCATCGGCTATAACCTCCAATAGGATAAATTACATCAAGCCTAAGACTCCGAGCACTATCCGGCGACAGACCTAGTAGGAAACTAGTGACTCCAGCAAAATCGGCGCCCAATGCAACCAGAGATGCTGTGCCAATCCCCACAAGTAGCCGCCGCCTGAAAACTGATTCGAGTGGTGCAAATTGGTTAGACGGGCGTATTGTTACCTCCTGGATTCTGTCTTTCTGATTATCGGATGGCTGAGTCATGTATACTCGGTTAAGGGACGTAGTTTTATGCGTATGAACACAAGAATGCACTGCCATTATTTGATTCTTTAGCTTCTTAGTTCGTTGTGGAATTACTGAGGCTGTAGTAGGAGCAGTTATTGTCCTGTAAGCTTCTGTTTCATGTTTATGGGGCAGGGGTAAATTTGTGTAGCCCAAAAATAAAGAAGGAAAAAAGATGAAGTAAGGTTTGGCTCGTCGAAGATAGCCTATCCGCTGACCCAAATCTTGTGGTTCTTATTCATTGTTGGCATGCGACACGCTTTGCATTTCTCTCGAACAATCATAGCACTGACTGTCAAAGCCCAATCAATAATAGATATCAAATTCGTAGGTTTTGAGAATTGTTTTTGTTGGGAATAAACTAGGGGTGTTCAAAACCGATCCGAAACCGAAAACTGAACCGAACCGAAGCTTAATGGCTTAATGGTAACGGCTTAACGGACGGAGAACGGATTAAATTTTTTTTATTAACGGCTTATCGGTTTGGGGGCGGATTATTCAATTTTCTTAACGGATAATCCGTTAACCCGTTAAGAATACAAATATCCTATTTTTTCATATCTTGATAAGGTGCCTTGAATATTTCATTTCACAACTCTTGCTTTATGTACGTATTTCGGTATCTACAAATTAGATTTACACTTAAATACTTAGTAACCAGAGGCAGAAGTAAAAATCAATAAAAAAGATATACAAGTATCTGTGTAAGGATCAGTAAAATTAAAGAGAATGTAGAGATAAAATGAAAAATACTAAAGCAAGTGATTCAAAAAGGTATAAAAGTATGAGTAATAACAAATCCCTCACCACCCCACCCCCCACTCCAGATTTCTTCTTAACAACTTTTCAAACAGTCACATACTGTGAATAGCTGTTAATAAATTTCTATTCATTATTATTTGAAATGATGTTTTTTCTACTAATGTTGAACAAGTGCTCAATATAAATTCATAAATGATGTTTTTCATGTAATTGAAGTAGAAATGGAACTGGACATTGCACAATGTAGTGTGCGGATAGAATACATTTGAGCCTGTAGGTATTAAACCGATAAACCGCCCGGTAACCGCCCGATAAGAGCTAATCCGATAGGATATCTTATCGGGTGCGGATGAATACATTTAAAAGCCGATAACCGTTAAGCCAAACCATTAAGAGTAAAAGCCGCCCAATCCGCCCGATGAACACCCCTAGAATAAACCAATGTATAAATAAAATTTATGGCAATAAAAGCAGTATACTAACGTAGTATTACGGTAATTAATAAAAATAAAAGAGTAACAACGATACGAAGATTTTTACGTGAAAACCCCTTTTGAATAAGGAAAAAAGATCACGGCCCGAGAGGAGCAACTGATATCACTATATTAAGGAATTTTACACTTAGTAGGTCTGAGTAAAATATTCCAAATACCACGACAACACTCAAAAGAAATAATCCTGTTTTGATATTCCCACCTCACGATAATATTGCTCACTTTCTATTTTTCTCGCTGACTATTTTCTTATACCCTGTTTGTAAAAGCCTCACTGTTTCTTTCTAACTCTCATATATATTTTTCCTCTGAGATTCGTGTGTAGAGAAGCTGAAGGCTTCTATTTATAGGAAGAAGTGTCACAACCAAAATCAATTTTGGTCAAAAACGTGTTTCGGTGCCTACCACCAATTTTGGCATCTTGTAGAATTTTCTTCTTCAAATGAGGATGGACCCCACAATCTTTTTCTTCTTTATTACGGGGATGGACCCCTCAATCTCCTTTTTTTCTTTGATTTATTTATGGGGATGGACCCTACAAGTCTCCCCCTCCAGACACATTCATCTGAAGGAGGTAACACTGGACTTCTAGCTTGAGTTCATGCCAATAAGTTCTTTGCACAATTCGAACTTGTCTCTTGGAACCACCTTAGACAGTGTATCTTCGATATTTTCACTTGTAGAAATCTTCAAGACTTTTATAGATTCATTCTCTACCATTTCTCGAATCCAATGATATCTCACGTCGATATGTTTGGTCCTTCCATGGCACATGAACTTCTTGCTAAGGTCTATTGCACTTTGACTGTCACAATAGAAGACATACTCCTTCTGATGCAGTCCAAGCTCTTGAAGGAACCGTTTCGACCACATCATATCCTTGCCAGCTTCAATAGGGGCTATATACTTTGTTTCAGTTGTAGAGAATGTGACACTCTTCTTCAACCTCGACTGTCATGACATAGATCCCCTTAAAAATGTGAACATGTATTATATAGTAGATTTACAATTATCAAGATCGCCTACAATATTAGCATCCATGTAGCCCTTCAAGATTGGATCAAATCCTCCAAAACACAAGCAATCTCTTATAGTACCTCTTAGGTACCTGAGTATCCACTTGACTTTCCCAATGTTCCTTTCCAGGATTTTCAAGGAATTTGCTAACAATACCAACTGCATGAGCAATATCAGCTCTGGTGCATACCATTGCATACATCAAGCTTATGACTACTGAAGAATAAGTAACTCTAACCATGTTTCCTTTCTCCTCTACTGTTGTAAGACACATCTTCTTCCTCAACTTTAAATGACTAGCAAGAGGTGTGCTGACTCGCTTAGCATTCTTCGTGTTGAAGCGTTCCAGTACACGTTCAGTATACTTCTCCTGAGACGGCCACTTTGCTTGTTTGCTCTCGAACTATCTTCATATCCAGAATTTGTTGTGATGGGCTCAAGTCCTTCATATTGAATGACTTCAACAGATCTCACTTAAACTTTGCGATCAGCCCCTTGTATTTTCCTCCAATTAACATGTAATCCACATACAATTACAATATAATAAAGTTATTCTTAGAAATGTTTTTGAAGTATACATATGGATCAGAATATGTTGTCGACATCCCCTTTTTCTAAAAATGGGTTTCAAAATCGGGTATACGACATTATGGAAAGACAACTCTTATTCTCTTGCGAGAATTGAGTTTTGGAATTTGGAGAGTTGCCACCTAATGATTATAGTGCATTAGGACATTTTGAAAGAGAGAATTTGAGATGAAGAACTAGAGTTTGAGTAAGGGCTAGAAATTATCTCGAGGGGTAACACCCCTCAAGATCCACTAGTGTGGTTTCCGGCCATGCTACAATTGTGACTTTAGAAAAAAACAAGCGAAGAAGCACATAAAGGTTTCACATAATCATTGCGAACAAGTCCAAATTTTAAAGGAGAGATGGAAAAAGATAGAAGTTATTAGAATGTTAATTTAAGAGAAAACTTAAAAGAAATGTGAAAAGTAAAAGGAAAGGGGTCCTAGGTTTATACATAATATGGATCACTTCAATGCAATACCCACCAATCACTTCTCAAAAGAGGGATCACACGTAATATTAGCGCATCAATCATCATCTTCATATTCTACCCTTCCCACCCGTTAAGGTTTTAAAGCGCGGATAGTCTCGTTTACTTATTGCATGCTAGTACCCGCCCCAATCATATCAGCCCCAGAGGGATTAGGACTACTAATCCTAAATGGAAGAAAGGGGTGAGGCTTTTAGAGAGTTTTAAAGGATAAAAGGCTAGGGCGACATTCAAAACATATAAATACAAGTAAGGGAAAACAGATAAGCAAGTAAGGCTCAAATAACCTCCTGAAATCACATAAATCATATAGTTTAGCATGGCTTGCAAGTGCTGGTTTTGTATTAAATTAGATTAAAGCGATGAACGGACTGGTTCAACATATATCTTTTTTTGGTCAAACATATATCTTTAGACAAGAAGCCCGCATTAGGCCTATTCGAATGACATTGTTAGATATTAAGGCACTTAAATTAACACAAATAGGACTGCTGACTTTAAAAACATACTAGGATAGAAAGCTTTTTTAGAGAAAGGTTGCAGAATTAAGAAAAGGGTTTAGAACCATTTTAGAAAGATAGACTATTGAGTTGCAGACTAATACAGAAAGAGTGATGTTGAAACAAGTTAAAGAGCAGACTGTTTTAACCAGTTAAATTATAAAACTGATTTTAAGATTATAAATACTTGAAGAAGTGAATTTAATCTGATTCAAAGTACCAAAAAGGCAGCAAATTTTCAAATACGTGCATGGATTTGAGAACGTTTATAAAAAAAGGAACAGGTTTTGAAAAAAAGACGTATTGATCGAAGCATGAGGAAAGCTTAATAGTTCAGAAGAACCGTTTGTTATTCAGTAAAATCGTTATTCAGTCAGTTATTCAGTAAAATTGTTACTACCTTAGACGAGTGAGACAAATCTGATTTAAAGCTCCTATAGGCATGATCTCTACGAGTCATTGATTTTAATCCCTTCTAAACGATAACAGTCTTGTAAACATGATTCTAATTTTCATTAACCCTACTGGCTTGCCTAATGTCAAAAGATGCACGTTCCTATAGGCATGGTGTCTATATGCATGATTGCCGAAAATTACACATTAGATCCTATAGGCATGATCTCTACGTTGTGAATTTGCATATTAAGAGTAAAAAGAACCTATAGGCATGCTTTCTACCCTTTTTACAGAAAAGTAAATTCCCCACCCTTTTCACTAGATCCCCAAGTTTATATAAGTTATTATGGACAAGTAGAATAAAAATACATTGGAAACTACAAATGCATCCAAGGTACCTAATTCAGACTTAGTGTCTAACAAATATGAGATTGAACCACTTCCGGGATCCAGATTTTAAAAGCCTTATCTTTATCTAGGGTATTTCAAAGTTCCAAGTAATTTTAGGAATTCCAGGCATTGCTTAGACCCAAGATGTCAATTACAATTAGTGTAGTGTTGAATGGCTAGCTCTTAGGCATCCAAGTTCAGTGGGAACTCCAGGGTCCCAAGGCAAGGCTTACAAGAGAGGGGCGGAACATAGGTTTTAAGAATGAGTGTAAATGCAGAAGGGGTTGGGGGTCATAAAAAGTTGGTGGTCATGCCTAGCCACAAGGTAGGATGCACACCCCTAACCCAACATATTTAGCCAACAAATAAGAGCATAGACCTATGAAGGTCAGACTATGGTCTGGACAGTGATTACGACACTATCGGTCCAAGGTCTTAGGCTCAAAGCACACATAAGGGGAAAGGGAGTGGGAATTGATAGAGTTTAGGATTCAAGGAATCCAGTCCAAACACATGAACAATAATGTTTAAGTGTTATCATGCTTTATGAACCATAGCTCCGCATATAAAGGGGTGTAGGGAGAGGGAATTCATGTAAGAGCACAGACAACAAATTTGCACAAAAACAATAAAGTAAACACAACAGAACTGAAGTGTAAACACATAAGGAAGAGGCAGTATGAAACTAAAGAGGCATACTGGATGCAAAGTAAACAGAAATAGGAGCAGAGTACTTGCAGCCACAACAAAGAAGCTAACTCAAGATTTCAAAGAAAGAACTCGAATGCTTTTGAAAGAATTTAAAAATATTTGAGAAAGAGAAGTAGGGAGTATACTATGTGTGTGTTCGTTAGAACGTGTGTTTTGAAAGAGGGGAGGGAAAGGTATTTATAATTTTCAAAAAAATCGCAAAGTGAAGAATAAAAGCACAAATATGGGCATGATCACAAATAAAAATCAATTAGTATAAGTCTTCCCTTTAATCAGGGGATTCTTATTCAAACGGATACTAATAGGATCTAGATAAGGAAAGAAGAATCAGTCATATAGCAGAATGGCTTGTTGCCATAAAAGAAATAGTAAAGTCATACAATAGGCAAATAAGTCTAAGTACATGACTTGTAGTTATTTTTGGGAACGATTCAGTGAGGCCAATCAAAGGAAAGGATTCAAATTAACCCATGACAGGCTAGTAAATCAGAAATTCATGGAAGTAAAAGTTTGAAATCAATTTCGAGCTTAAAAATAAATCATAGGACTCAGTATATAAGGCATGCACAAATAACAGACATGAGAGGCCAAGATATGGCAAAAGAACCATTGTACAGTAATAGCATAGATTAGACATTCAAACATGCTAGTTAGGTTTTAGTGTAATAGAGAGAGAAAGAATAAAAGTATGCAGAGAGTTGAGCAAGAACTCAGAACATATAGAGAAGAGGGATGCAGGAATCAAGCTGCATAGTTCCAGACAGACAAGTCAAATAAAAAACTTCAAAGAACTCGAATAATTCCAAGAAGAACTAGCGTTTTCAAAATCAATTCAATATAGAGACGACAAACAGGTGAATCAAGCAATTTCAGAGTTCTAAGTAAAAACCCCTAAAATTAGGGTTTCAACTATGAACCAGTAGGCCAAATAGATAGGCTCAGGAACTCGAATAAATCCCGAAAATATAGGGCTTTTTAACCATCAAATAAACTTAGAGAAGATAGGCATGAAAATCAAGTAAAACTGTAACAAACAGACTCAAACAAAATCACAAGATTAGGATTTTCAACATGCTTACACAGATAAAGAAAGTAACAATAGCAAAGTGTGGAAACATGCCAAAAACAAAATATGAAATTCGAAATAACTTAAACAAAACCCTAGTTAAAATGTCAAAGAACTTTGAAAGTCAAACAAATTAGGAAAACTTCGAGAAACATTTTCAGAAAACTCAAGCACACATACATCTAGGATAGATCTGAAAATAAATCGAAGGAACCTTAGAGTTAGGGTTTTGTAAGGAACCCAGGAAGTGAGAAAGGCTTTGAAAAGACCTGATCTCAATAGGATAGGTTAAGATCGAGCTCTAATGGTCATGGTTGGCCGGACAGAGGTTGAAGACGATCGAAGAAACGCTATCAAGCGAAGGCCTCGTTAAGACGCCTTCAAGGTCTGGTCATACGGCCTCAGAGATGTGCACGTGGAAGCTATGGGAGGCCAGTATAAGCCTCAGATGACTGGCAGCGGCCATGGATATGGGTTTCGATGGGAAGCGGCGGCTAGGATTTGAAGTGAGTTGAGAGAGAACGAAAGAGACAAGGGATTCGGGGGCGTCATCTGATGAGAAATAGGGTAGGGTTTGGGGTCATCTAAGATTAAAAAAGGAAAGGGGACACCTGGGCCGCTGATCAAAATGATCAACTACTCAGATTAAACGATGAATGGGCGGGTTTGGCTTAATAGACATTGGGTCGGTAGATTAGGTAATTGGGTTGGGTTAATTGGGATCGATTTAGGGTCAAACTGGGGTGCCAGTTTGGCTAAAACTGAAATGCAGTAAAGGCCAATCCGTAAATAGCCACTTTTTTCTTTTAATTTTGTAAAAATAGTGATACAATTCTAAAAGCAAATTAAGAGTACTGTGAAAATAACTATTATATAAATATTAATTAAGAAATACTGGAGTTAATTTTATAGGTATAAAACACAATAAATTACAAGATAGGTCATAACTGCAATTATATGTAATTTTACTTTAAAAATGCCAAATGAATTTGTAAAAGTATGAAAAACTTATTTTAATTATATTTTTGTACAAAGACGAGGATAAAATAAGTTATTCACAAGAATGAAAATTTTTTGGAATAATTTTGAATTTTTATGGTATAAAATAGGCAATAAATTGGCTTAAAAATCATTAAAAATGCTAAAACTATGGAGTGTGCTTATATATACACCTATTTGCTATTTTGAAAGTATTTTTGGTACAAAAATACATAGAAAAAAATTGAGTATCAACAGCTTCCCCTCTTTATCCCGTGAGGATGAAAGAGTTGTCGGGTAAAGACAAGATGGCCTATCTTGACCGAAAATGGCGATTGGAAAAAAACTTTGACGCGCTCTGGTTTTTGATCTACCTACATATACCTGGATTTATAAGAGTCAAGTCATATGTAGTTCAGGAACCATTGACGGATTGTGCCGATGGAGATTTAGAAGAGAACGGACGCGATGCTTAGATTTGAAAGGATGTTTGGGGTCTAACAGGCTGCGATAACTGGAGCGGGATAGCACCTATTTATACAACAGTTTGCTAGCCGGTGTACCTACAAGTAGGCAATGCAACATATTTCGGCATAAACAAAACGTGATGCA
Source organism: Nicotiana benthamiana (assembly GCA_034376525.1). Classification (NCBI taxonomy): domain Eukaryota; kingdom Viridiplantae; phylum Streptophyta; class Magnoliopsida; order Solanales; family Solanaceae; genus Nicotiana; species Nicotiana benthamiana. Next base: position 49,173,443 of record CM067338.1, on the reverse strand, counting down.
AGTTCCCGCTGGATCATGAATGTTGTCTTTGGACGGTTGGAATGACGTCCTCAGATTATGACGTCCTGGGCCATGAAGAGAATAAATAAAGATTTGCAGGCCATGAAATGATGTTCTCGGGCTATGCAGATGGTGCCTCCGAACAATGATGCCTTTGAATAATTTGACGATCTTTCAGCCCATGAAAGGTGTCAATCTTTCAGTCGATGAATGCAAAGGGTGGCGATCTTTAAGCCGATGAATGTAAAGTGTGGCGATCTTTCAGCCAAAGAAAAATTAAATACAGGTAGAGATATTGCAGACATAGCAAATAAAGTGGCGATATTTCAGTCATGTAGGATAGAGACAACGCTTAGTCTCGGAAGGCAGATGGGTAGCCTTATGCATAAATGCATATGGAGACAGGGCTTAGTCTCGAAAGGCAAATAAGTAGCCTTATGCAGATGGAGGTAGAGCTTAACCTCGGAAGGCATATAGGTAGCCTTATGCAAGATGGACACAATTCTTAGTCTCAAAAGGCAGATGAGTAGCCTTATGCAAAATAATGCAGATGGAGACATAGCTTAGTATCGAAAGGCAGAAGAGTAGCCTTATACAAGATGCAGATGGAGATAGTGTTTAGTCTTGAAAGGAAGATAGGTAGCCTTAAGCAAAATAATACAGATGGATACAGAGCTTAGTCTCGAAAGGCAGAAGAGTAGCCTTCTGCAAGATAGATACAATGTTTAGTCTCGAAAGGCAGATAAGTAGCCTTATGTAGAAATGCAGATAGAGGTGGAGCTTAACCTCGGAAGGCAGGTAAGTAGCCTTATGCAGATGGAGGTAGAGCTTAATCTCGGAAGGCATATAGGTAGCCTTATGAAATGCAATAACGTAAAGGGCAAATAGTGGTAAGATTTCTTAGCTAGTAGGCGATTACGATATCGTGACCGCTGGGAGATTGAGTATGGATAGTGATTGTGAATAGGAAAACATTATGAAAGTTTCAATCCTAAAAAGTATGAGTGTGTGAACGTATTCAATGATTTACGACTTGGGTGGCTGCATCCAAAGAAAAATCATGAGTTCTGTAGATGGGGATAGGTTAGTTCGTATTTCCTGGCTTCTGATGCCGCATATCATTGGGGTAGTGTTGCTAAAAAAAGGCGATTCAGATGATGGTTATGCATGATTTAGTAAATACCATAAGTATATAATTGAAAAATAATAATTTCTTTAAATGACCCAATGACAGCAACGTGGTCCATGACATTGCAACCTCTCTTGCTCTGGAATTTTGAGGGTCCTCCTCAAAATTCTGCCCCAGTTTCACTGGAGTGGTAGTTCTGACGGTTGCGTTGAACGGCTGAAAAATCATTTTTGGAATTTTGAGGGTCCCCCTCAAAATTCTACCCCAGTTTACTGGGTTGGCAGTTCTAGCGGTGCATCGACTAAAATAAACTTTGGAATTTTGAGGTCCTTCTCAAAATTCTACCCCATTTCTAATAGCGGGGGAAAATGAAATTTTTATTAAACTGTGACCAAACCCATAGTGCTGCCTATGTATCCCCTTTTAAATGGGAATCAGGTTAGGCGTAGTTCAAATTACATCATGAAGAGAAAGCATATGATTACAAATAGTATCGTTTGACTGCATCAGAGTTGATTGGCTTTGGCCGGATTTCTCCGCCCATTTCTGCAAGCATAAGGGCTCCTCCTGTTAGAACCCGGTGAACCATGTACGGACCCTGCCAATTGGGAGAGAATTTCCCATTGGCTTCATCTTGATGTGATAATATTTTCTTCAACGCCAGCTGCCCTGGTGTAAACTTCCTTGGTTTAACTCTTTTGTTGAAGGATCTGGACATTTTGTTCTGATAAAGCTGACCATGGCAAACTGCATTCATCCTTTTTCCATTTATATGGCTAACTGCTAGTAGCGACCTTTTACCCATTCCGCGTCATCCAACTCTGCTTCTTGTATGACTCTTAAGGAGGAGATTTCTACTTCGATGAGAATGACCGCTTCTGTACCATAAACCAACATGTAAGGGGTTTCCCGGTTGATGTGAGAACCGTGGTGTGGTATCCAATAACGCAAATGATAACTTCTCATGCCATTGCTTATGTCTTTCGATCATCTTACTTAGTATCTTCTCGATATTTTTGTTGACTGCATCCATAGCTCCATTCATCTAAGGCCTGTAGGCTGTAGAGTTCTTGTGTTTGATCTTGAATATTTCAAAAATTGTTTTCATCAGGTCGCTGTTAAGATTGGAACCATTATCAATGATGATTCTGGAATTCTGAATCGACAAATAATACGGTCGCGGACGAAATCTACCACAACTTTCTTGGTCCCTATTTTGTATGACGCTGCCTCGACCCATTGGTAAAATAATCAATTGTTACTAAGATGAAACTGTGCCCGTTTGATGTGGCAGGCTCGATAGGTCCGATAAAATTCATTCCCCAAGCAAAAAATGGTATGGTGAGCTTGTTGCAGTAAGCTCGTTTGGAGGCACCTTTATCATGTCTGCATGTATCTGACAGCAATGACACTTTTGGACATATTGGATGCAGCCCGTTTCCATAGTCATCCAAAAAAGCCCTGATCGGAGTATCTTCTTCGCTAAGTCAAAACCATTCATGTGTGGACTGCAAGTCCATGCGTGCACTTCGTCCAATAGTTTGGATGCTTCTCTTGCCTCCACACACCGCAATAATCCCAAATCAGGAGTCCTCCTATACAGGATTCCTCCGTTGTGAAAGAAGTTTTTAGATAACCTCCGAAAGGTACGATTCTGTGTAGCTTTGGCAAGATTTGGGTATTATCCTATTGTTAAGTATTCTTTGATGTCGTGGAACCGTGGTTTCCCATCTGCTTCTTCCTCAACGTGGGCACAATAAGCTGGATGATCATGAATTTTTACTCTATGGGATCAATAAAATTCGTGTCTGGATGTTGGATCATGAATGATAGAGTAGCGGATGCATCAGCAAACTCGTTCTAGACTCTGGGGATGTGTTGAAATTCTGTCTTTGTGAACCTTTCCTCAACTCTTGCACGTGAGGCAAATAGGGGAGTATCTTAGAGTTCTTCATTTTCCCACTCTTCTCAAACCTGATGTATGAGCAAATCTGAATCCCCGATCACGAGCAATTCTTGAAAGTTCATATCAATAGCCATTTTGAGCCCCGAGATGCAGGCTTCATATTCTGCCATATTATTGGTGTAAGGGAACCTGAGCTTGACGGATACTGGGTAATGCTGGCCGGATTTTGACACCAAGACTGCTCCTATGCCAAGTCCTTTAAAATTTGTTGCTTTGTCGAAAAACAACCTCCAACCATCATATGATTCTACAATATCGTTTCCTATGAGAGATACCTTTTCATTCGGAAAATATATCTTTAGAGGCTCATATTCTCTTCCCGCGTGATTCTCAACGTGATAATCAGCCAAGGCTTGCCCTTTGATTGTTTTCTGGGTCACATAAATAATGTCAAATTCACTTAGCAGGATTTGCCACTTGGCAAGCTTTCCAGTGGGCATAGGCTTCTCAAAGATATATTTTATCGGGTCCATTCTGGATATAAGATAAGTGGTGCATGCACAGAAATAATGCCTCAATTTTTGAGCCACCCAAGTCAGAGCGCAACAGGTGTGCTCTAATAGAGAATATCAAGCCTCATATGGGGTAAACTTCTTGTTGAGGTAGTAAATGGCTTGTTCTTTTCTCCTAGTCTCATCATGTTTTCTCAAAACACAATCCATCCAATACTACGAGGTAAAGCAATAGAGGTCTTCCTGGTTCGGGCGGAACCAAGACTGGTGGCGTTGATAAGTATTCCTTAATTATGTCAAAAGCTTTCTGACAATCATCAGTCCATTTGGTGGCAGCATCTTTCTTCAACATTTTAAAGATAGGTTCATAGATTGCAATGGACTAGCTATGAACCGGCTGATATAGTTGAGTCTTCGCAGAAAACTCATCACGTCATTCTTGTTCTTTGGTGGTGTCAACTCTTGAATAGCCTTGACCTTTGATGGGTCTAGTTCTATTCCTCGACGACTATGATGAAACACAGTAGTTTTCTAGCAGGAACCCCGAACACACACTTGGCGGGATTCAGTTTCAAGTTGTACCTTCTCAATATGTTGAAGAATTTCCTCAAGTCTTCCATATGATCTGTGTCTTTTTTGGATTTGATGATGACGTCGTCCACATACACTTCAATTTCTTTATGTATCATGTCATGAAAGATGGTTTTCATTGCCCTCATGTAGGTTGCACCGGAATTCTTCAAACCAAATGGAATCATTCTATAACAATACATCCCCTATGGCGTGATAAAAGTCATTTTCTCTGCATCTTTTTCATCCATCCATATCTGATGGTATCCAGCGAAATAATCGACAAATTACGGCACATGCTTGGCGTAGCTATCAATCAAAATGTGTATATTTGGCAAGGGGAAGTCGTCTTTAGGACTGGCCCGGTTGAGATCGCGGTAGTCGACACAGAATCTAACCTTCCCATCTTTCTTCCATACCTGCACGATGTTGGCTAACCATGTCGGATACTCTACTACCTTGAGAACCCTGACTTTGACTTTTTGGTAACCTCTTCTTTGCTTTTCAAACTCATGTCAGGTTTGAACTTTCTGAGCTTCTGTTTTAATGGTGGGCATGTTGGATCTATTGGCAACGTGTGATCTATAGTGGATGTACTAAGACCAGTCATGTCATCATACGACTAGGCAAAGATGTCCTTATATTCTTTTAAGAACTCTGTGTACTTCTCCTTTTTCTGATGGCGACAAGTGCACACTGATACGCGTTTCCTTAACATTCTATGTGTCTCCCAAATTAATGACCTCAGAGTCATCCAGGTTAGACTTAGGTCTATTCTCGAAATCCTCGACTTCTTTGACGATTACTTCTGGTATATCATCCTCTTCTGAATCTATGTCTGTTTGTTGCGTTGTCTCGTTGCAACTCACATTTGTTGGTTCATCATCAAGATAGGTAATAGCAACGTACTTTAAATAAAGTAAGTGCAGAAGAAAATAATAAGAGCGAGATATATAATAAACTTGGAAATGCTTTGATTAAATTCATAATTGTTTGGAACATCGGAGCTCCTTTCAAAATTAAAGACAATGCGGAAAGAAAATCAACTAGTAAGAGTAATAAATATGCGATGCATGGTGCTTTGTTTAGCCTTTCTACCCCAAAGCTTTCCGGGCCCTAGTGGTTCTGATCAACCAATTATTGAGGCGTTCCCCTCGTTCACAGTTTGTATGGAAGGGCCTGTTCATACCCAATTTTTTCCTACTTATTTTCGTACCCAAAAAACTTTCAAAATAGCATACATGTGCATATATAATCACACCATGAGTTTTGGTATTTTTAATGATTTTTAAAACCAGCTTATCGCCTATTTTATACCATAAAATCCAATAATTATTTCCAAAATTTTTCATTTTGGTGAGTAACCTATTTTATCTCCGTATTCAGACCAAAGTATAGCTAAGGTAATTTTTTCATATTTTTTACAAATTTATTTGGCCTTTTTAAAGCTAAATTGAATATAATTACAATATTAGCCTCTTTAAAGATTTAAGTATAATTATATTTATAAAATGGACTCCATTATTTTTTATTTGATAATTATGTATCATTAATTATATTTGCATATTTTGATTTATTTTCAGAAATTATTTTACTATTTTTATAAATAAAAACAACGGAAAGTGGCTAATTAAGAGGTAGCCCCTATTTTATTTAAATTTTAGCCAAAATAGCGCCCCAATTTAACCTAACTTAGCCCCAAATTGGACCAAATTACCTGACCCAGACCCGCTTAACCCAAGCCGACTCGTGTCCCTTTCTATCTGAGTCGTTGATCATTTTGATCAACGGCCCATATTTTCCCCTTCCTTTATTAATCCCAAACAACCCCAACCCAATCCTCATTCTCCAATCCGCCGCCTCTAGCTCCCCTCGTCTCTGTCAAACCCTCTCAACTTCTGAAACCCTAATAGTCGCCTACCTCCCTCTTCGACCTCAAATCACCGGAATCCATGGCTAATCTAGCCATGGACAACCTCTACCCACTATCTCCTGCTCTGATACGTCTGCAAACTTAAGATTCTAGGCTAGACCTCAAAGGTCATCATCCTGACCTTGGCCTATTCGAGTTTCTTTGGCCGTTTTCGATTTTGCTCCGGCATCTCTCAGCCTCTCGAGCCTGGATTCGGCCTTAACGGCTCAGAACCATTCGCGAGACTTCCAAGACTTCTCATACTTTAAGGTTCTCAGAAACCCTATCCTATTCGAGGTTCTTTCTTTATTTATTTGCGTATATTTGTAGTGAATCTATGCTATATTTGACGTTTTAAGTATTTGCCCCAATTTTCCTTTTTAAAATTGTTTGATTTCAAAACTAGGGTTTCTGAAAGACTTTGATTCTTGCTGATCTTTTCTTTTGAATGTTTATATATATTACGCTCGTATGTTTTCCTTCTCTATTACCCATGTATTGTCCTTCTTTTCTTTATACATATGATTAATTTGTGTTAAACTTTGCTCCTGTGTGTATTTACTATTGTGTTTCTTGACTATGGTCATGTGCTTGTTAAGCATGTTTTGTCTGTTCTTAAGTTTTGAAAATGTCTAAGCATGTTCTTTATGACTTAAAATGGTTTTCTCTCTTTGAGTGTTTCAAAGCTACTATTGTATTTGCTTGACTCTCATAAAATTCCTCGAGTTTGTTCACTTGCCTTCTCGTTTTTGTGGGGAAACCCTAGAATTTGGGGTTTTTCATTGTGTAAAATACACTACGGTTTCACTTTGAAACCGTAGGTTTACAAAATAACAACGTGTCTCTAATTGAACTCTAAAACTATATTTTCCTGCGATTATGAAAACTCTCATTGTTCTTCTTTGGTTTCAATTGTGTGCTTTATATATAAGCTTCCCTTTCAAAGTTTATTTTTGAAATCCCTTTAATCAGGCCAAGAAACTCGTCACTGGTTTTCTCTTGATTTAACCTCTTTTACCAACTAATGTTTTCCTTAAATAATTGATCATTTATCTTATGTGATTTTGTATCAATGTCTGAATTATTTACTTCCTTAATTACCGCAGTTTATTTGTGATTTGCAACTGGATCTAATATCCTTCGACTGAGTTTTCAAACTTATACCTATTGTGACCTCTTTCCTTAAATAATAATTATGTATGTGACATTGTTTGTGCACTATATGGTCTCTTTACCTTAATTTAGCCCTAATAAACTGTTTCTCTCTTCCATCTTAGTCGTTTGAATTAGACCCTTAATTAAATGAGTCTGATTACCCTAATTAATACCAATTTGATCAATTTCTATAGTTGTACCCTCTTGCCTGCTTCAATTGTTTTTCAAAAACTATATAAAGCTCTTAGCCCTCCCCCTTTTCAAGAACACGACATAACAACAAAAAGAGGGAAAGAAAAACGAGAAAAAGAAATAACAATCAAGCAATAGGAAATTTATTCTCTACTCTTTTCTTCTCTCAAATACACCGACCAGGTCTCTGTACTTCTCCTCTTTGCTTTTAGAAATACCCTTTAAGTCTAAGTGTTCTGCTGAAAACTTGAGTTGTTTCTGTTATTTGCTTGTTGTGGTTACTCTGCTATTCATTTTCTGTTTCTTTGCAACCGGTATGTCCTTCTTAGTTTAATGTTGCTCCTCCACTATGTGTTTTACATTCTAGTTATGTTATGCTTTTCTTTACTAATTTTCTGCAACTTTGTCATTATTATTCTTATGTGAATTCCCTTACCCTTTACCCCTTATATGTGAGTTATTGTTCAAGGCATAACATCACTCTAATATTGCTATCTATGATCCTGGACTGGGTTCTTTGAATCCCTAACTCAATCAGTTCCCACTCCCTTTCCCGTTTTTATGTGTTTGAGCTTTGGACATGGGTCTGATAGTGTCCTAATCACTATCCAGACCTTGGTCTAACCTTCAAGGATTTGCTCCTACTTTGTTTAACAACACAAGTGGTCAGGGGTGTGCCACCCTACTTTGTGGCTAGGTATGACCACCATTTGTCATGGCTCCCCAATTCCCCTTCACTTTACACTTACTCTTAGCTATTAAGTTTTGCCCCTCTCTTGCAAGCCATGCTTTGGGACCCTTGAGTTCCCTATGATCTTGGATGCCTGAGAGTTAGCTCTTCCACACTACACTGTTCTAATTCTAATGTTTTCCTAGGTGTTAGCAATGCCGGAATCCTTGAGATTCCTTGGAATTTTGAAACACTTTGGATAAAGAGAAGGCGTTGGAAATATGGATCTCGGAAATGTTTCAATCGCATGTTATTAGACGTTAAGTCTGATTTAGGTACCTTGGATGTGACTGTTGGTCTCTAATGTACTTTCTATATTCTTCTGGTTTGTAATAACTTGTATAAAAACTCAGGGAGCATAGTAAAAGGGTGTGGGAGGTATCTTTACTTTCTTGCATAAAAAAGGGTTAGAAATCATGACTTTAGGACTTTACTTTATTAACCTAGAAATTCTTCCTATAGGATTGCTACTGATATTTTTTATCACATAGAAAGCATGTCTATAGAACTTAACGTTCATTTTCTGTAATTAAGCATATAGAACTCCTGCCAATAGGACATAGCTTTCTGCAAATTAATTTTATAGATATCATGTATATAGGATATGCATAGTCACGGCATTAGGCAATCTTTAGGATTAAATTAACAAGCATCTTTTCACATGTTCATAAACAAGTTCAGAAAAATCAATTATATAGATATCATGTATATAGGATTTTGCATCAAACTCGTGTTGCCTATTTAAAAGCAGTAACGATTGGTTAATTAGTTCTTATGCGCCTAAAATCGACATACATTTTCAAAATCTAACTTCGGTTAAAACTCATTCCAAAGCAGTGCATACTGTTCTCTGAAAATCCATTCCTTTAATTAACACGTCTTTTCCTTAAACGGTTTCTTTCTAATAATTTATCTAAATGTGTTTTCTAATCCAATTCCTATCTTTTGAAACTCGTTGTTTTAAATCAGTTCAGCAACACACTCTTATTCTTTAGTTAATTCTGTCTTCTCTGGAATTTTAAACGTTTCCTCCTCGTGTTTACCATCAATTAAGTAATTGGTTTTCCTCTTTCCTAAACGTTTTCCTAAGTCTTCTGCATACTCTTTCTTTCAAAACTTTTCTACATAATCATTTTTCTAAAATCAATACTTAAACCAATTCGCACTAATCCAATGCCTTAATCTCTTGCAGCTATATCCGAGTTTCCTAATGCAGACTTTCTGTCTAAATATATGTATTGAATCAGTCCTTTCGCCGGTTAATTTAAATCTAAAACCAAATTAGTATGTGCCAAGGCATGCTAAACTATATGTTTGTCTGATCTAAAGGGTTTATTTGAGTCTTACTTAATCTATTTGTTCTTCCTCCTATCTGCTATTTGTTTTGAATGACGAAAGCAGAATTTTATCCTTTAAACTCCATAAAAGCCCTCGTCCCTTTTTTCCCTTTTAGGATTAGAAGTCCTAATACCCGGGGACTGATAGGTTGGGACGGGTACTAGCATACAATAAATAAACGAGACTAATCACATTTTAATACCTTAAAGGGATGGGAATGGTAGAATATGGGTATGATGATCGATACGCTAATATCATGTGCGACCCCTCTTTAGAGGAGTGTCTGCTGGATACTGCATTGATTTGATCCATATTGTATATAAACCTAGGAGATCCCCCTACCCCCCTTTCCTTTTTTTTACTTACAATGTGTTCTTTTCAATTCTGTTTCATTAAATTAACTCCTTTTCTAATACCGTCTATTCCTTTCTTCTTTTTTTAAGCTTTAAACTTATTTGCCATTATTATGTGTAAAACCTTATTTGTTTCTTCTACCTTATAAAACTCACAATTATAGCATGGTCGGGAACCACACTAGTGGATCTGGAGGGGTGCCTGACACCTTCCCCTCGAGATAATCTCAAAGCCCTTACCCAAACTCTAGTTTCTCTTCTCAATTTCTTCTCTCTTTAAAAGTTTCCTAATGCACTCTAATCATTAGGTGCCGACTCTCCAAAATTCCAAAAACCGAATTCTCGCAAGGGAATAAGAGTTGTCCGTGATACGGAAAAAGGGGGCGTCGACAGGGCCTTCCTCCCCTTCCTCCTCGAAAATAACACAACAGTCCATATCATCTTCTAGAAACAGGTTCCTCATTGCCGCTAATGCCTCTTCTTCTTCTGCCCATATATGATGTCTTCCAGCTGGAAAATCTGCTCCGGGCTAGGTATCGGATGCTCAAGTGGATAGTAGGGGCTCCGCCATCGTGGAGACCAGTCATCAAACTCCTTCCAACTGTATTCATACCCCAGACTAAATGTAGTACCATGGTTCTTCAGCTTGATGGACTTGGTGATTCCCTGGAGGTTTTTGCCGAGTTCCTTTCCAAGTTCGTACCCATACCAATTTAGGATACTTTCAATCTTTTTATCCCACCATTTATCCTTTTCTACAGTGTTGACCCTTTCAATGTAGTGGTATGTTTCTCCGCCTATTCTCCTTTTGCCTCCACTCATCGTGATGGTCTGCCAACTATATATGGGGTTTCTTCCATCACCATGAATAATCACCTCTTGGTGATTCCATTCGAACTTCACTGCCTGATGTAGGGTTGATGAAACAGCTCCAACGGCGTGGATCCATGGTCGTCCCAACAACAAGTTGTAGAGTGCTGGGACATCTATCACTTGAAAGTCAACGTCGAACCAAGTCAGCCCCATTTGCAAGCATAGGCTAATCTCTCCAATAGTAGACATTTGGGACCCATCGAAGGCTTTAACATTGATAGCCCTATATTTGATCTCATGCAGGCTCTTTCCCAACGTTCTAAGAGTGATCAGCAGACAGATGTTGAGACCGGATCCTCCATCGATCAAGACTCTAGTGATGAAGTAATCTTCTCATTGCACAGTGATGTGTAGTGCCTTATTGTGACTCAGTCCTTACGGCGGTAGCTCATCTTCGTGGAAGGTGATTTTATGACTCTCCAACACTTGTCCCACCATATTCGCCATTTCACCTCCAGTTATGTTGCTGGGCACATAAGCTTCACTCAATATCTTAATCAAGGCATTTTTGTGTGCGTCAGAGCTTTGCAGAAGAGCTAGGATGAAGATATGTGCTGGTGTTTTGTTCAACTGCACAACGAACGAATACTCTTTAGCTTGTATTTTCCTCCAAATATCATCGAGTCTAGTTTCAATAGGCTATCCAGAGGCTTGTTTACTGAACTTAGCTAAGTATTATGGAGTGTACATCCTGCATGTTCTAGTCATACCCTATGCAGCAGTTGCTTCCCATTTTTGGTTTTCCCTTTCCTTCTGGCCTCAGTTGTGTAATCCCATGGTATGGCATTTGAGTGGAATGATGTTAGGTCTGACATTGCTACAGAAATAGGTACCCTTGGTGGTAACACAACAACTTTAAAGGGCATAGGTGCTTTTTGAACTCAAAACTCAACCTCAATTGGCCTGGGCGCCTTTGCAGAAGAAGGTGCTTCAAATTCAAGAGATATAGACATATTTACTTCATCTACCTTGGAGGGATAATTTTTCACAACAATTGAGTTAAGCGTGATCATCGGTTTCTCTGGCTTATCACCCTCGCCAATCAATCCTATCGACCCCTCGGGGTCCCAGTCATCTTTGATCTCGATCATGTGGATGCCCCCACCCTTGTGGTCATGTAAAGGGTTGTTGCGATCATTGCAAGCATGATCCTTTGCTACGATAACCATATTGTCGATCAGAGTCTATATCTTATCCTTTAACATGTGGCACTAGTCAGTGGTATGCCCCTTCATGCCGGAGTGGTATGCACAGGTCTTATTAGGCTGACCCATTGGGAAGGATTTTCTAGAGTTATGGTAGGGATAGGGGAGACATAACCAGCCGTTTTAAGTCTCTCATATAGCTGGTCAATTGGCTCAGCGATGGTTGTGTATTGTCTGGGAGGTCTGCGGTCAAAATCCGATCTGGGTCTAGGGAAACTGTGGCACGTGGGAGGTGATTAGTAGTGAGAGGGTTGGGTATTATAAACTTGGTACATAGGTGCAGGTTGAGATTATTTGGGTGAAGTGGGTAGATTTGTAAGAGGTGGAGGTGTTTGGTAAACGGGTGGTGTAATTTGGTAAGAGGGTGCGGGTGCTTGGTAATTCAGGATGGGCTGATATATAAGTGGAGGTGACGGGTACAGGCGGTATCTTAGTGGTCATTTGGTTTCTTGTGCGACCATCACGGCGCTCACATCCTTCGTTTTGGACGTGCCACCAGACTGTAAAACCTTGTTGGTGGCCTGCAACACTTCAAGATTAGTAACCATACCATCCTTAATACCTTCTTCAATTCTCCCCCACAGCTTGATGATATTAGAGAGTTTTTGACCCTCGATAAGCATTAAGCTCTTGTAATATTGTGGATCCTGAGCATAGACGAAGAATCTGTTCATCTATTCCTCTTCTAAGGCCGGTATGACCTTAATAGCCTCTGATCTCCAACGAGTAGCATACTCGTGGAATGTCTCGGTAGGCTTCTTTTTCAAATTCTTGATGTAGAATACATCCGGTGCATTCTTTGTATTGAATCGGAACCTATGCATGAAATCTGATGCCATACCTACCCATCTTGTCCATTTCATGGGGGTCGTGACTGATGTACCAGGATAAAGCATCCCCCTTCAGAATTCTCATGAAGAGTTTCATATGGATTTTCGTATCCCTTCCAACTCCGACCATATTATCACAATATGTCCTCAAATGGACTTTGGGATCTCCCGTGCCATCGAACATTTCAAAATTGGGAGGTTTGTACCCCTCCGGAAGTTCAACATCTGACCGAATACAGAGGTCCCCATAATTCAGGCCCATTATACCTTTGTTTCCTTCCACGCCTTGGACTCGGCTGGTCAAATTCTTGAGTTCGGCTGCCAAGTTTCTGATAATATAGTCCTTGTCATTAGACACAGGTGCACTTGAGATTGGTTAAGTGTATTGGGGTGTGGTATCTACATAGATGGGAGTATTGTGGAGGTGGTTGTTTGTGGTGTTTAGTGGTTCAGGAATGAGTAGTGGAGTGTTGTTTGGAGTGTGGCATGTGTTGCAGTATTGAGCATGAGTGGGTTACGTCTGTGGTTCTGGGGTGTTCTGTGGAGGTGCGGTATTTTGAGCATTTGTAAAGTTGATGTCAGGAGTAGTGATAGAGAATGATAAATTTACCAAGTTCCGAACTTGATCCAGCTCTTCTCGGAACTTCAATAGTTTCTGCTCAAGTTGGGTAGCAGTTTCCTTAGCAACCGGGGTACCTTGAGAAATCTCAATTCTTTATTTTTCCTTTGTGGTGGTTGAATCTTACATTCTACCTTTGTTCTTGTTTCGGATAGGACTCAGAGGAGGAGGTGGTGGAGGGCCCTGGGATGTCGTACTATATGATGATGGTGCCAGAATGCACGAACTAAACATTGGGGAGGGGAATAAAAGAAAACCAAAAGGTAACAAGTTAGTGCAGATTTTAAGGAAAATGGTGCAGTATTTAAACACATTGTGCAAGAATGTAAATCATGTCTTAGTTTGGGTGCCTCGTTTTATAGATAAATATAAGATGAATCCAAAACGACACTAAATAACGAAAAGTAGAATGTCATTAGAGGACATTGGCCTTATTACATCATTAAAGTAAAATGAAAAAAAAACACTTAACTATTTGGTCCCAGAAGGACCTTCCCCAGATTCGACATCTCTGTCTCCCTCGAACAGCTTCACCAGCTCGTGTAGTCCTAGCAGCAAATAACCTTAGGCCAATGATCGCCTGCATTCCCTTCAGCATTTTGACAGTCTTCAATCCTTTTGATAAACTTTCCTTCTAACTGCTAGACCCAGCTCCAAATACCATAGTCGCTTGTTAGCACTAACAGTCCTATCTTTCTATTCCTCAATCAACTTTTGATTGCTTCTTATATTTTCCGATGCTCACTTTCACACTCCCGGATCCTCTTGCGCAATTGATTGTACTTAACCCGCGCTTCAACTTTCTCGTCGATGACCCTGTGAACTCGGATGAACCCGGGATGACCTATACCATTGTGATTATCTTCCAACAAACCCGGATAATGCGGTAAACAACTGGCATGATACATGTCTGGCTTAATAGATTCTTTCCCCAAAACGAGCTTGCAATGCCACATGTGCTGAGCTTGGCACTTGTGAGGGCTATCATCGTCCTGGAAGTCAGCCCTGAAGTGACTCATTTTGTCCACCCTTGGTATGATTTGCTTTCTTCCTACCTGCCTCATGGCTCGGAGGGGAACATAGGGATAATTTCCACTCAGACCAATGAGTGTGAGAAACAGTGCATCTCGGGATCAAACAATGAATTCTTCCGTACGGAACAACTCGACCATCCACTATACCTAGTCTTCTTTAAGATTCTCAGATAACTCTACCCATCCTCTAGCGTCCTCTGGCTGAGAAAACATATTAGTCATATAATTCATATGCCTTGGCTAGTGGAAGGAGATGTGGTCATCCCAGTCTCTGCGTAAGATCTCTTGCCGGTACTCTCCTTTCTGGAGGTGCTCCATGTGCCAGGGCTGAAGTAATAAGTGGCAACCTTCAAAATGTTTGGCCAATTGCTAACACTTTTCTAGGGCTCGATATATCTCAGCGACAATCATAGGCACAATGCTGAAAGATTATCCGCCAATCCCTTCCATCAGGGTCTTGGTTACCATGGCCAGTCTGGTCTGGATCATAGCCTTCTTCATAGGAAAGATTATCATCCCCAAAAACAAAACACAAAGACAAAAGCCCTTCTATGAATATGCCCCAAAGAGGTGAGATCAAATTTGTCGGGGTAGGTACGCTATGACTTGCTATGGTCATACCTCTCGTATAGGTAGTCGAATGGGATGTAAGAGTCCTTCTAACAAGTCAAGTGTGGATTTTTCTTGAGTCCCATCATTTTGAGAAAACCCCTACCTTTGCAATTCTCTAGCATAAGCAAACCCGAAGTCTCCCAAGGAATACCAGCTAAACCTCCTATTTCCTCGAGCAAAGGAGTCATTTCAAGGTCCCTAAAGCGAAACACAGATCTTTCACTGTCGTAGAATTAAGTTGCAGCCTCTATGATTTTGTTGTCAGGATAGATATCTAGAAGGGAAGGCAAATTGCCTAAGTATTTTCGGACGAACGTCTGATAACTGGAGTGGAGTTCTTTCCACCAATTTAGCAGCCTTGGATGAATGTTGGTTACCATGCCAAATCTGGGGACTTCGTGCCTCATTTTCTGCAAAATAGAGTGTTAGGCCCTTACCCCACCAGACTCGACTATTTAAACCAATAATTAGCATAGCAAGAATTTAGGTCTCCAAATAAATGCACATAACATGGTGTTGTGCGTTTGGGACTTGAGGAAACCCGGTGGACTTTGGATAAGGATATCTTAATGAGTCATTATGTGGACAACACAACTGACTCGGCTAGGTTTGATCATGATGCATGTATACTTAAGCAGAGCAAGGTTTGTATTGAGGCATTAGACAGGTACCCTTGAGCGGACAACTCAAGAGGGAAAGGCACGAAACTCTCGACTGCACCGTTGATTGACTGGTTTTACTGCAAATACGCCTTTGCCAAATTTAAAGAGTGATAATATTGGAAAAGCGCAACCACTCATTATAAGTGTTGCTATTATGTTTGTTTGGCACGAATGGAATATGATGTTGAAGATGAAGTTTACAAGAAATAAACAAAGTGACATGTATTTCCACATTCGTAAAATAAGTAATTGCTCGTAATTACAACAGTATTAAAATAAAGTAGTAAAAGAAAGCAGTGAAAGCAAAGAAAAGACATGAAGAGACAAGTAAGTTCTATGATGAAAGAATAAAAGGCAGGAAATAAAAGCAATTAATGAAATGATAAAGTCACAAGAAGCATGAAATGGTAAAAGATTGAAGACATCCCCAGTAGAGTCGTCATGCTGTCGACGCCCCATTTTTCTCAAAAAACGGGTTTCAAAATTAGGTATACTACATTATGGGAGGAAAACTCTTATTCCCTTATGAGAATTGGGTTTTGGAATTTGGAGAGTCGCCACCTAATTATTATAGTGCATTAGGACACTTTGAAATAGAGAATTTGAGATGAAGAACCAGAGTTTGGGTAAGCGTTAGAAATTATCTCGAGGGGAAGGTGTCAGGCATCCCTCAAGATTCACTAGTGTCATTCCCGGCCAGGTTACAATTGTGACATTAGAAGAAAAACAAGCGAAGAAGCAAATGAAGGTTTCTCATAATCCTTGCGAACAAGTCCAAAGTTTAAAGAAGAGATGGAAAATGAAGGAAGTTTTTAAAAAGTCAATTTAAGAGAAAACTTAAAAGAACGTGACAAGTAAAAGGAAAAGGGGTCCTAGGCTTATACATAATATGGATCACTTCATTGCAATATCCAACAATCACTCCTCGAAAGAGGGGTCGCGCGTGATATTAGCGCATCGGTTATCTCCATATTCTACCCTTTCCACTCGTTAAGGTTTTAAAGCATGGATAGTCTCGTTTACTTATTGCATATTAGGACTACTAATCCTAAAGGGGAGAAAAGGGTAAGACTTTTAGAGAGTTTTAAAGGATAAAATAATAGGGCAACATTCAAAATATATAAATACAAGTAAGGGAAAACTGACAATCAAGTAAGGCTCAAATAACCTCCTGAAATCACATAAATCATATAGTTTAACATGACTTGCAAGTACTAGTTTGGTCTTAAATTTGATCAAAGAAATGAGCGGAGTGGTTCAACACATATCTTTAGATAAGAAGTTTGCATTAGGCCTATTCAAATGCAGTTGTTAGAGATTAAGGCATTTAACTTAACACAAATAGGACTGCTGACTTTAAAAACATACTGGTATAGAAAGGTTTTTTAGAGAAAAGGTTGCAAACATAAGAAAATGATTTAGAACGATTTCAAAAAGAAAGACTATTGAGTTGCAGACTAATACAGAAAGAGTTATGCTGACACATGTTTCAAAGAGCAAGCTGTTTTAACCAGTTAAATTGTAAAACTGATTTTTAAGATTATAAATACTTGAAGAAGTGAATTTAATCTGATCCAAAGTACCAGAAAGGTAGTGAATTTTCAAAACTACAGGGATTTGAGAACGTTCTAAAAAAGGAACATGTTTTGAAAAAAAAGACGTACTGATCAAAGTGTGAGGAAAACTTAATAGTTCAGGAGAACCATTTGTTTCTGTCAGTTATTTAGTAAAATCGTTACTACCTTAGACGAGTGAGACAAATATTATTTAATGCTTCTATAGACATGATCTCTGCGAGTACGTGATTTTAACCCCTTTTAAATGTTAACAGACATGTAAACATGATGCTGATTTTCATTAACCCAACTGTTTTGCCTAATGTCAGGAGATGCACGTTCATATAGGCATGGTGTGTATATTCATGATTGTAGAAAATTACGCATTAGATCCTATAGGAATGATCTTTACGTGGTGAATTTGCATATTAACAGTAAAGAGACCCTATAGGCATTCTTTATACCTTTTATGTAGAAAAGTAAATCCCTCACCCGTTTCACTAGATCCCCGAGTTTATACAAGTTATTACAGACCAGTAGAATAAAAATACATCGGAAACTACAACAACATCCAAGGTACCTAATTCAGACTTAATGTCTAACAATATGAGATTTAACCACTTCCAGAATCCATATTTTCAAAGCCTTCTTTTTAAATAGGGTGTTTCAAAGTTCCAAGGAATTTTAGGAATTTCAGGCATTGCTTACACCCAAGATGCCAATTAGAATTAGTGCAGTGTGGAAAGGCCAGCTCTTAGGCATCCAAGTTCAGTGGGAACTCCATGGTCCCAAGGTAATGCTTAGAAGAGAGGGGCAAAACTTAGGATTTAATAATGAGTGTAAGTATAGAAGGGGTTGGGGGCCATAACAAGTTGGTGTTCATGCCTAGCCACAGGGCAGGTTGGCACACCCCTGACCAAACATATTTAGCCAACAAACAAGAGCATAGGCCTATGAAGGCTATACTATGGTCTAGACGTCGATTAGGACACCGCCAGACCAACGTCTTAGGCTCAAAGCACACATAAGGGGAAAGGGAGTGGGAGTTGATAGAGTTAAGGATTCAAGAAATCCAGTCCAGACACATGAACAACACTTATGCTTTATGAACCATAGCTCAACATATAAAGGGGCGTAGGGAGAGGGAATTCTTATAAGAGCAAAGACAACAAATTTGCATAAAAACAGTAAAGTAAACACAATAGAACTGAAGTGTAAACACGTAGGGAAGAGGCAGTATTAAACTAAAGAGACGTACCAGTTGCAAAGAAAACAGCAATAGGAGCAGAGTACTTGCAGCCACAACAAAGAAGCTAACTCAAGATTTCAGAGAAAGAACTCAAATGCTTTTGAGAGAGTATAAAAAATTTTGAGAAAGAGAAGTAGGGAGTATACTATATGTGTGTTTGTTAGAACTTGTGTTTTGAAAGAGGAGAGGGAGAGGTATTTATAGTTTTTGAAAAATGAGTAAAGTGTAGATTAAAAGCACAAATATGGGCATGATCACAAATCAGAATCAATTAGTATAAGTCTTCCCTTTAATTGGGGGATTCTTATTCAAAAGGATACTAACAGGATCCACATAAGGAAAGAAGAATCAATTATATAGCATAATGGCTTGTTGCCATAAAAGAAATAGTAATGTCATACAATAGGCAAATAAGTCTAAGTACAAGACTTGTAGTTATTTTTGGAAAGATTCAGTGAGGCCAATCAAAGGAAAGGATTCAAATTAACCCTTGACAGGCTAGTAAATCAGAAATTCATGGAAGTAAAAGTTTGAAATCAATTTCGAGCTTAAAAATAAATCACATGAAGGACTCAGTATATAAGGCATGCACAAATAACAGACATGTGAGGCCAAGCTATGGCAAAAGAACCATCATATAGTAGTAGCATAGAGTAGACATTCAAACATACTAGTTAGGTTTCAATGTAATAGAGAGAAAAAGAATCAAAGTATGCAGAGAGTTGAGCACGAACTCAAAACATATAGAGAAGAGGGATGCAAGAATCAAGCTGCATAGTTCCGGACAAACAAGTCAAACAAACAACTTCAAAGAACTCGAGTAATCCCAAGAAGAACTAGGGTTTTCAAAGTCAGTTGAATAGAAACGACAAATAGGTGAATCAAGCAATTTTAGAGTTCCAAGTAAAAACCTCTAAAATTTGGGTTTCAACTATTAATCAGTAGGCCAAATAGCAAGGCTCAAGAACTCGAATAAATCCCCAAAAATTAGGGCTCTTTAACCATCAAATAAACTTATGTAAGATAGGCATGAAAATAGAGTAAAACCGTAACAATCAGACTCAAACAAAACCACAAGATTATGATTTTCAATATGCTTACACATATAAAGAAAGTAAAATAAGCAAAGTACGGACACATGCTAAAAACAAAAGAAGAAATTTGAAATAACTTAAACAAAACCCTTGATAAAAGGTCAAAGAACTTTGAAAGCAAAAAAATTGGGGAAACTTCGAGAAACATGTTCAGAAAACTCAAACACACATAGATCTAAGGCAGATTTGAAAATAAATCAAAGGAACCTTAGAGTTAGGATTTTGTAATGAACCCGTGAAGTGAGAATATTTTTGAAAACTCCTGATCTAAGCAAGATAGTTGAAGATTGAGCTCGAATGGCCATGGTTGGCCGGACAGAGGTTGAAGATGACCGAAGAAAAGACATCGAGCAAAACCTGGTTAAGGTGCCTTCAAGGTCTGGTCATAGGGCCTCAGAGATGAACACATGGAAGCCATGGGAGGCCGGTATAGGCCTCAGGCGAGAGGCAGCAGCCATGGATTAGGGTTTCGTTGGGAGGCGCCGGCTAGGTTTTGAAGTGATTTGAGAGAGAACGAGAGAGAAAAGGGATTCGAGGGCGGTGTCTGATGAGAAATGGGGTAGTGTTTGGGGTCATCTGAGATTAAAAAAGGAAAGGGGACGCCTGGGCCATTGATCAAAACGATCAATGGCTCAGATTAAATGATGAATGGGCGGGTTTGGTTTAATAGGCATTGGTCGGGTAGATTAGGTAATTGGGCTAGGTTAATTGGGCTCGATTTGGGGTCAAACTGGGTGCCTCTTTGGCTAAAATAGAAATGCAGTAAAGGCCAATCCGTAAATAGCCACTTATCCCTTTTAATTTTGTTAAAATAGTAATACAATTTTAAAAGAAAATTAAGAGTACTGAATAAATAAATATTATATAAGTATTAATTTAAAATAAACTGGAGTTAATTTTATATGTATAAAATACTATAAATTACAAGATAGGCCATAATTGCGATTATATGCAATTTTACTTTAAAAATACCAAATGAATTTGTAAAAATATGCAAAAATTACTTTAATTATATTTTGGTACAAAGATTAGAATAAAATAACTTATTCACAAGAATGATAATTTTTGGGAATAAATTTGGATTATTGTGGTATAAAATAAGCAATAAATTAGTTTTAAAAAATATTAAAAATGCCAAAACTATTGAGTGTGCTTATATATACCCTATATGCTATTTTGAAAGTAATTTTTGTACAAAAACACATAGGAAAAAATTGGGTATCAACATATGTCTTTATGTATGTTTGACTTTTCATGAATGAGTCAAACTTCATGTACCACTGCCTTGGTGCCAGCTTTAACCCATAAAGACTCTTATTCAATTTGCACACCATATGTTTCCTTCCAACTACTTCAAATACTTCTGGCTACTCCATATATATCTCCTCCTCCAAATCTCCACGAAAATATTGCAGTCTTCACATCCAACTGCTCCATTTTAAGATAGGCTAGCTGCTAAGCTCAAAACTATTCGAATAGAAGTCATTTTGACAACAGGTGAAAATATTTCATCAAAATCAGTACCTTTCTTATGTTCGAAGCCTTTAGCCACCAATCGAACTTTGTATCTGAACAGCTTTCCATTTCTTTCTTTCTTGAGTTTAAAGACCCACTTACATTTGAGTCGTCTTTTACCCTTTGGAAGTTAAACCAGCTTGTATGTGCCATTTTTCTGCAAAGATTCTATCTCTTCTTGCATGGTTTTCATCCACTGGTTCTTTTCAGAATGGGACATCACCTTATTAAGACTTTCTGGCTCCCCCTCATCACTGATGAGGACATACTCTGTGGAAAGGTACTTGCATGACTCTACCCATAGTCTTTTTGATCTCCTCGGAGTTTGAGGTTGTTCTTCTCCCTGAGTAGGGTACTACACTTGCTAGACACCATCATCAAGTTGCTCTCCCTACTCAATAAACTCATCATGTTTCTCCCTCTGCTCGGCAACCTCGTCGTTCGTACTTTCTGCACTTGTGGGATAGTTAGAAGAAGAAGGAATAGTAACAAGGTTAGGGATCATACCATTCTTTGTCTTCTCTGACTCATCTACAACTCAAACTTCACTTTCTAGGAAGATTACATCTTTGCTTCTAATGACTTCTTATTTAAGGATACTGCAATTGGTACCTAAACTTCTCATCTCCATACCCTATGAATATACAAGGAACAGATTTATCATCCATCTTTGTTCTTTGTTCTTTACTCCTTTGGTACATGTGCAAAAGTTCTGCAACTGAACACCTTCAAATACAAATAAGACACCTCCTTGTTGGTCCAAACTCTCTCTGGTATGCCAGACGCCAATGAAACTGACGGACTCCTATTGATCAGGTAATAGATTGTCTGAAATGCTTCACCCCCAGAATGACTTAGGTAGTTTAGCCATTTTTAGCATGTTTCTCACCTTCTCAACAATGGTGCGGTCCATCTTCTCGGCTACGCCATTGTGTTGTGGTGTTTCAGGAACTGTCTTTACATGTCTGATCCCATTACTTGAACTGTACTCTTCAAATTCCCTTGAAGTGTACTCACCTCCATTGTCACTTCGGAGACACTCTAGCTTTCGACCCATCTCCCTTTCTACTAGAGCATGACACTTCTGGAAAACATGAAACACCTGCTCTTTAGTTTCAAAAATATAAATCCATAATTTTCGCGAAGCATTATCAATAAAAATAATGAAATATTTGATACCTCCCCTGGATTGAATTTTCATTGGACCACAAAGATCTCACTCATATGACCCATTCTTTTGTGCCACAAATTTGAAGAAATCACATCTCGTGTCATGTTCAATTTACCTCAGCATATTTCTGCATTTGTCCTGTAGAACGTTCCACGATCAATTTCCTGCGCAATCACCAATGATCCTTTGGGGAGTCTCCACTTTTGATTTGCAAAATAGTTCTCACATCTATCTCGGTCTAAAGAAATTCCCAAGATCAAGTTCATCCACAAATCAGGTACTGCCGCACGTCTTTTAGAACCAATGTACATTGGATACCTGTTTTGATATAAAGTCATCGATCCCTGCAATTTTTGAGAAACTTGCTGATAACTACACATTTTAGAATGTCTTATGCTCTTTTTTGCTTAGGTTTTGGATAAAAAATGTGTAAAAGTATTCTCGAAAACTAACTTATCGTGCTTCTTTGTAGGGTTTGGTCAAAATGAAGCAAGAAAGTCATAACCAGCTCATAAAGGAGTTAAACCTACATAAGTTCAAAGTTGAGGTAAAACCGCTGATAGCACTAAAAGAGCGGCCGCGAAATGTTCACCTTTGAGGAGGCCACAATTACACTGACAACGAAATTGAAGTTCAGATAAGGTGTTTTGGATGTAGACAGGGACTTCTAACTTCGATGAAATAGTGCAGCTTCAGTTCTAGTTTCGTTGAGGGCGAAATAAAGATTCAGAGGTCTTGAAAATTTGAGCTTAAAAGAAAAGCGGGGTCCGCAACCATTTTATGCGTCTGCAGTTGAAGACAATGCTGAGGTAGTCTATTTTACACGCCCAGCGAAATCAAGCCCAGCCACAGCCCAAGATGAAAGAAACGGGGTCCACACTTGCTTTTGTGCGACCGCGAAAGTCTCTTCATTGAGGCACTCATTATTCCGCTGACCGCAGAACCTCCGTTGGGGTATTTTTTCCAGTAACTTCAACTTTGTATAAATATATCTTTTCATAGTTGTAGGTGGTCTTTTGCTTTGAGGAGCTCGTGAACAGTCGTATTTTACTACTTAGAGTAATTTAGAGCAGCTTTAGCTATTAATCTTAAATTTTATTCTTGTAATTAACTTTTATGGCTTACATTTCATATTCCCTTTGATTTCTACCTTTATTTTGTTTAGATAAATATATTAGTTAGGGTTGTGACCCGACCGTAGTGTGGATATTTAATGGATATTCTATTCTAGGGCTTAATTATTTATCGGTTAGTGATATTTAGCTTGATTCATGCTTTAAATATAGAATTGGTGGTTTCAAACACCGATTTATGCCTTTATGACTTAGACTCTTCTTGAGAAAGAGAGGTTAAGTCTAGGAAAATCGGGCTAACAAATAATTGTGATGCACTCAAGAGATTGATAGCCAATTAAAGGGTTAAACCTAGAGATAGTAATACCCGACTTGAGCCAATTTTACTTGTATTGTTTGAACACCCAATTGGGTTTGAGAAGCCAATTAGGACAAAGTCACTCAAACTATCGAGAGGTATAGAGTGAGTAATTTTATGTAAAGGTCATATCAAGACCCCTAATATAACAAGTTTGTCTTAAATTTTAGATCCCCTTAGATATTCACCTAGGTGTATGTCACCTCCCTAGTGCTTTTTATCACTTGAGAAAACTTTACAAAAATATTGTACTTAGTTTATTTTCAGTATTTAATATCAATAAAAGTAGAATAATAACAAACTCAAACATGGTTAGAAGTGCAACTAAAAGCAACATGCATAGCTAATAGAAACCCATTTCCCAACCAATATTAACTCCATGTGGAAATTGATCCCGACCTTTCGGGTAAAAGTTGCATCAACCACTCCTTGCAATAATATACTGATGTAGGGTTGGAGCCAATCACTTTTTGGCGCCATTGTCGGGGAGTTAAACAGTCTTGGCTATCTATCTCACCAGTTATATGTCTTGTTTTTTTTTTCCTTCTATTTTACTAACGTGTGCGAGTTAATCGATTCAGTTACAAAATGGAAAATAATGATCCTGATGGAAATGCTATCCCGGGGGAGGAGATAGCTGATAATGGTGAAGATGAGGTGCCTCTAGTACCTCAAGCTCAAATAAAAGGCCGTTGGGCCAATGAAAATATTCCAGACCCTCTCCCAGCTCCTCCGCTAGTGGCTCCTCGGGTGCTTCCAAATGAAGGGTATGCAAGTGCAATTGTCCCACCTCGGATCCGGGTGGACAATTTCC
Organism: Nicotiana benthamiana; assembly: GCA_034376525.1. Lineage (NCBI taxonomy): Eukaryota > Viridiplantae > Streptophyta > Magnoliopsida > Solanales > Solanaceae > Nicotiana > Nicotiana benthamiana. The sequence continues at coordinate 49,148,981 of CM067338.1, read as the reverse complement.
AGATTGCAAATGGCATGCTGACCTTATTGGAGCAAAGAGGGTACTTCATAGGTGCTCCCCGTCAGAATGTATATAAACATCTAAAGGGCTTTGTGGATACTTGTTGGGGTAGCAAACAAATAAATGTATCGGAGGATGCATTGAGACTGAGATTGTTACCCTTTTCACTTAGAGGGAAATCTTTGGACCGACTATCCCTAACCATTCCATCACTACGTGGAATGATTTAGCTGACAATTTTATAGCCAAGTTTTTCTCACCGAGACATATGGCTGTATTAAAGGATGAGATATTAGCATTTAAATAGGAACCAAATGAACCCCTCCATGAAATCTAAAATAAATATAGAACGATGGTCAAAGAATGCCCCAACAATAATATGACTGAAGCAATAATCCATTAGATATTTTATTAGGGTATCAACACGACCAATCAATGTGTGGTAAACTAGTTAGAAGGGGTATTTTAAGAAGTTGCCTTATGCTGAGGCTTCTAGATGAGATGGCTGACACTTTCTTAGCCTGGTAGAATGGGTCAAATGTTCCTCAGGGGGACCCTCATGTCATAAACCTTCACAAGGAACTTCAAGACCACGGACAAGCCATAACTGAGGTGAAACAACCATGAACCACCTAACCAAAGCACAACTTTAGCAGATTTAGGGACCAAAGAAGATAAATGCAATGGAAGGCGTTAATCTATTTGTAAACAAGAGGAGATAGCATGGGCAACAAATGCAATTCAATCAAGACCAATATGAGTAAAGTAGCAGTGGTTACAACTAGGATGATGGGTATTGCGAGCAAAGAAAAGAGGCCTTGTATGCAAACAACTATCAAGGACAAAGAGGTAATGCTCCAAATCAATAAAGGAAATCACAGGGGAATAATCAAAATTGGGGCAACCAAGGCCAAGGAAATTGGAATAACAACAACTCCAACAATTGGGGGAACAACAATCAAAATTGGGGTGAAAATAGCAATTGGGGTGGCAACAACAACCAAGGGGGTGTGAATAATGGTAATCAAGGTAATCGGGGGCCGAGTTTTCAAAAGCCTCCAATATTTCAACAACTAAACAATTTGCCTCCATTTCCATCCGAAGGTCCTTGCTCGTCAAATAATTACATGGGAAGGATTGAGTCAATGTTTGAGCAAATAATGAAAATGAACGCCAACTCGGATTCCCAATTGGCATCCCATAATACCTCTATCCGCAACCTAGAGGTCCAACTTGGTCAGATTTTGCGATATTTAAACACTTTCCCTAAGGAGGGACTACCTAGTGACATGGTAGTAAACACGAAGGGTGGGAACAATATCGGCCATGCAATGACGGTGAACATACGGAGTGGAAGATATAATGAAGCAAGTACCTCCAAGTAAAATAAAGTTATGAGTGATGATGTTGAAGTGCACAATAAAGATGAGCCTATAGTTTTTGAGCAAGTGAATGAAGAGAAGTTAGATGGTGAGGTGAATATTGATATTCATGACAATGAGGAGGAGACTCAAAATGAAGTGAAACCGTCCAGGGAACAAGTGATAGACATGCTGTATATAGTAATGCCTAAAGCCAAAACTCCTTTTCCAAGGCCTCCTCCACCTTACCCTCAATGACTTGCAAAGAAAAAGAATAAAAATCAGTTAAAGAAGTTTATTGAGATGATGAAAAGTTTGCCAATCAATGTGCCCTTGGTGGAAGAGCTTGAGCAAATATCGGGATATGCCAAGTTTATGAAAAACTTGGTGACTTAAAATAGATCCATAGATTACAAAACCATTAAAATGACTCATCAAATGAGTGCCATTGTGCATTCTATAGCTCCAAAGCTTGAAGATCCCACTGCATTTACCATTTCATATACTATTAGGAGTGCGGATTTTGCAAAGGCCTTATGTGATTTGGGAGCAAGTATATATTTGATGCCTTACTCCGTATTCAAAACTTTAGGTATTGGTCAACTGAGAGCTACTTCAATGAGATTGCAAATGGTGGATAGAACAATGAAGAAGCCGTTTGGTATTATTGATGATGTTCTTGTCTAGGTTGAAAATTTTATGTTGCCTGCTGATTTTGTGATTCTCGACTGCGAATCAACTATGAAGTGCCAATAATCTTGGGAAGACCTTTCCTAGCCACAGAGAAGACTTTGGTTGAAGTGGAAGCAGGAGAGCTCACCTTCTGGGTGGGTGACGAAAAAGTTGTCTTCCACGTGTGCGAATCAATGAAGCATCCGAATAGTATTGAGGTTTGTTCTTTTGTGGACCTGGTGAAAGAGGTGATAGTTGAAGACATGAATGCCATGATTAATGTGGAGGATCCTTTGGAGGTTGTATTGCTAAACCATGATGTGACCGAAGATGAAGCCTTGGTAGAGTATGTCAATGCCTAGCAAGGAATAGGTTCTTACTCCTATGAGCCCGTAAACTTCCCTTGCATCTTGACAATAGAAAGACTCCACCAATAAAGCTCTTAATCAAGGAACCTCCCGTATTGGAGTTGAAGCCTTTTTCTCCATACCTCATGTATGAACTCTTGGGCCGATGTTCAACTTTACCTGTTATTATTTCTTCTTGCCTTTCTAACGTGCATGTGGATACCACCGTTGAGGTGCTTCAAAGAAGGAAGAGGGTAATTGGATGGACCCTAGCTAATATTCGAGGGATAAGACCCGCCTTTAGCATGCACGGGATTATACTTGAGGAGGATGACAAGCCCTCCATGGAACATCAAAGGAGGTTGAATGAGGCTATGCAAGAGGTCATCAAGAAGGAAATTATCAAGTGGCTAGATGCAAGAGTTGTGTACCCCATCTCAGATAGTTCATGGACTTTCACTGGCACAATGTGTGCACAAAAGGGGGGGTATGAATGTGGTCACAAATGACTAGAATGAGTTGATCCCCACTAGGACTGTCACCGGATGGAAGGTATGCATGGACTACCGAAAGCTGAACAAAGTGACTTGCAAATATTATTTTCCATTGCCGTTTCTTGACCAAATGCTGGATATACTTGATGGGCGTTCCTACTATTGCTTTTTGGATGGATACTCGAGCAATAACTAGATTATTATTGCACCAGAGGACCAATAGAAAACCACTTTCACATGTCTGTATGGCACCTTTGCATTTTTTCGAATACCATTTGGATTGTGTAATGCACCGGGTACTTTCAGCAGCGTATGATAGCTATATTTACTGAGATGGTGGAGGACTTATTGGAAGTGTTCATGGATGATTTCAATATTGTGGGTGACTCATTTTGAGAATGTTTGGGTAATCTTGAAAAAGTATTAGCCCGATGCGAGGAGACAAATCTAGTGCTTAATTGGGAAAAGTATCATTTTATGTCAAGGAGGGCATTTTCCTCGGCTATAAGATCACAAACAACAGTATCAAAGCGCACAAAGCAAAGATTGAAATGATTTCAAAACTCCCTCATCCTACTTCCATCAAAGGAGAGGAGATTTCTTGGGCATGCAAGGTTCTATCGAAGGTTCATCAAGGACTTCTCCAAGGTGGTGAATCCCTTGTGAAAATTGTTGGAAAAGGATGCAAAGTTTGTGTTTATGCTGAGTGCATCAAAACTTTGAGCTTCTCAAGTATAGATTGATTACATCTCCTATCATCATTGCACCCAATTGGAGCTTGCCATTTGAGCTCATATGTGATTCTAGTGGCGTTGCAGTGGGAGCGATCTTGGGGCAAAAGGTGAACAAGATGTTTCATTTAGTGTACTATGCAAGCAAAACTATGAATGATTCCCAGATTAATTGTACAGTTACGGAGAAAGAGTTGCCAGCAATTATGCTTGCAATGGAGAAGTTTAGGATTTATCTGATGGGTGCCAAAATGATTATTCACACTGATCACACGACACTCCGTTACTTGATGACCAAAAAGGACTCTAAAGCTAGATTGATGTGAATGGTTTTGTTGCTTCTAGAATTTTGACCTAGAGATTTTTCATCGAAAAGGAAGAGAAAACCAAGTGGCGGACCACTTGTCCCGCTTGGAGGAGGAGGGGAGATTAAAGATGGTCTCGAAATTAACGATGCATTCCTGGATGTACAACTCCTCTCGGTATCTTTGAATAGTATGCCTTGGTTCGCTGATGTAGCTAATTTTCTTGTGACCGGCATTGTTCCGAGTGACCTTCTAACCAAAAAAAGAAGATTAAATGGGACAGATTGGATTATTACCGGACGAGCCTTATCTTTTCAAGATTTTTAATGATGATGTGATCCGGAGAAATGCTCTGGAAGAGGATAAAATGAGTATTCTTGATGCTTGCCAGTCCTCGCCCTACGAAGGTCATCATGGTGGGGTGAGAACTGCTTCAAAGGTTCTTAGTTGTGGTTTTTGTTGGCCTATTCTATATAAAGATGCTGATGAGCTTGTCAAGAGATGTGATAAGTGTCAGAGAGCAGGTGGAGTTTCCAAGAAGGATGAAATGCCTCTCACCACTATATTCTGGTGGTTGTTAATCTTGTTTCCAAGTGGGTGGATGCCATGACTTTGCGCAACAATGAAGCCCGGAGCGTGGTGGCGTTCCTCAAAAAAATATCTTCACAAGGTTTGGCAGGCCTCGAGCACTCATCAGTAATTGGGGGTTCTCATTTTTGCGATAGAGCATTCGACACTTTGCTTGCAAAGTATGATGTCAATCATAAGGTATTAACCCATTATCATCCTCAGGTAAGTGGTCAAGTTGAGGTCTCAAACAGGGAGATAAAGAGCATATTTTCAATGCAAATAGGACTGACTGGTTAAGGAAAATGAATGATGATTTGTGGGCTTACAGGGCTGATTATAAGAATTCAATTGGTATGTCTCCATACTGGTTAGTATTTGGGATAGCGTGCCATCTTTCGATTGAGTTAGAACACAAGTCAATATAGGCAGTGAAGAGGTTAAATCTTGAGTAACTCAATAAACTTGATAATCTCCGATTTCATGTCTATTCCAGCTCATCCTTGTATAAGGACAAGATGAAGTACATACATGAAAAATATGCCTGGAGCAAGGAATTCGAGGAGGGTGACTTGGTTCTCTTATTCAACTCTCGGTATGACTGTTTAAGGGAAAGCTCAAGTCAAAATGTAATGGCCCTTTTGAAGTGGTCCATGTGACTTCATTTGGTGCTCTTGATTTGAAGAATAAAAGTGGTGAAGTTTTCAGAGTTAATGGGCAATGAGTCAAACATTACCTGGGAAAATATGATGACAGCCATATAGTGGCCTTGATCAATTTCAAATGATAATGGTAACTTACGTCGTGCTGCGACGTTAAATCAAGTGCTTCTTGGGAGGCAACCCATGTGTTTTTTATTTTCTTCTTTTTCATTTTTCTTAGTGTAGGATTTATTTTGTATTAACTGGTTGTGACACTTGTGTAGAAATTTTTTATTCAATGCAGGACTAACACTAAAACAATTTGGCTAAGTATGTAATTGGACCACTGACCGTGCTAAAAAATTCCACGGTCAGCGGAAGCCTTTCATTGAGGCATGATTTTGTAGCGGACACGGACTTGAAAAGTCCAAAATGAGACCTCTCTAAAGTTTCAATCGCGTCTGTGGTTGCTTTTCGCGATCAGCGGACTTGTTGTGCGACCGTGTCCACTTTTCTGATCTTATCGGTAATGATGATTCTGCAACTTTTCAGAACAGCCAAAGTGCAGACCGCAGTGGAATTTCGCGACAGCACCAGGTAGGTCGGTGTGGGTCCTAGGGTTTTTAGTATAAATAGGAGGGCCCTACTCCTTTAACCCTTTTCACAATTTAAACTCTCCAAAGAAAATCTCTATTGTTCATCAACCCTAAATCTGATCCCATTTACATAGCACTAATTAGAAATCCAAGGCAAATTCAAACAACTGGTATGTTCACAATCATAGCATTGCTTCTACAATTTTGTTTTTCTTTTCTTTTGGTTTTGACTTTTTCCTCTTTTCTTTTAGTTTTAACTAGGGCTAAGTAGTTGTTAATTAGTTGAGGCTAAAAATTGAAAAAGAAACTTGGTGTGCATTCTTAGTAGGGGTTAATGGTTTTCATGATACTTGTCAATAACTAAAAAAGTGAAACCATTGGTCTAAGAAAGTCAAAAATGCCCATCTAGTCGTAGAATTCCGCGAACAACAGTCCAAATTTTGATGTCATCGCTCATGCTGTGTGGGATTAAAATTTGTTTGAATTCTTCAATCAACGCCTGAAATTTTGCTGACAGCGGCCGTGCTTCCTTTTTCGCGGACAGAGGATTCAAAGTTCAGAGAATGGTAGAATTGGGTCCGCGACCGCATTTCTATTTCCACGGACAACAGTGCAGTTTTCGCGGCCGCATCCAAAATTCTACTCTCAGCGGTAGCTCAGATTCAGAGAACAGGTAGTCTGATCCCCAGTCTTTCACGGTCGTAGCACTTTTTCTGCTGTCAGCGATACCCATTCCTCGGCCGCTCTCCTTTTTTTTACTATTCGCGGACTTGTGCTTGTGAAACACTATCAACTTTTCATCTGATTTTCTTTAATGATTCTTATGATAATGCTAGATCTTTCATTAATTTTTTTTGCAGAAAATGGTCCAATCTAGAGGTGCCGGTGATACACAAAAAGGGAGGGCTGAATCTTCCCGAGGCAGGGAAAGAGGAGGATAAGGAAGGACTAAAATACTACTAGCAGTCCAGAAATCGATAGGGAAGCTGAGGAAAACAATCCAAGCTGAGGACAGAGCCACGTCACATTCTGAGGGTAGTGAATATGTCCCCTCCCGGGAAGTTTCGGACGGAGATTCAATGCCAGCCCATATCCCAATAGACCTCTAAGGGAGATTCTAGTTACGGGACTAGCCTATACCCCCTGCCTCTCCTGCTTCTTCTAAGTCGTCAGATGGCTCAGAGGAAAGTAGTGAGTCTTCAGCATCAGCCTCTCCGACAGCTTCTCCACCTAGACATGACCCTATTTATGTAGATGCTAAGATCCCTAACGATGTGAGATGTGGTGACACCCGGATAGGAGTATTGGAAAGAACAAGAAACCAAGTGGGATGGCAAGAAGTATTTGTCAGTGAGAAAACCTACCACAAGTTTCGGGAGTGGTAGCCTCAGAGGTCACTCACTCATGAGAGGCAATTCATAGAAAGGGATCTTCTATCCCACAACCCCAATGTGGAAAGGCAATTTGATAAAAGAGTAGGGTGGAAATTCTTCATAAGCATGTTACCGGAGGCCAATGAGCATTTAGTAAAAGAGTTTTATACCAATGTAGACCACATAAAAAAGGGTACCCATGTGACGAAGATGTGAAACCGAAAGATCAGATTTGATGGCAAGACGCTGAATCACTATGTTGGGTTCAATGATGAGGATGAGTCCTTGTATTTGGAGAAGGTGGCTATGGATGAGTTAGCTCACCCGTGGTTGGCATTAGTGATTGCTCTCCTGGGGACTACTCTAACTTGGCTGACACCTAGGGTCCCAATATGTAGAAACACTTTGAGCTTCTAGGCTAAGGGTTGGGAGACTTTTGTGTGGGCAGTTAGACCTCACTACACATAACAGTGATATATGTCTGTCTCCCGGGCTATTACAGTAGGGGCCATCATGGCAGGGTACCCGAACAACGTCGAGAATGATATGTCCAGGGTGATCACCAGAGTGGTTAACAAGAATCAGAGTTCATACCTTTTCCCAAACCTCCTCACCATGTACCTGGAGGATCAGTAAGTCGAAGGAAGGGACTTTGACACCAAGGTAAAACCAAAGAGACCACTCTCCTGGTACAACCTTCAAGGTTCAAGCAACCCCAACTCTAAGAGCAACGCCTCAACTTCCACTGGCCAGCCTAAAGAGCTAGGGGTGGTAGCCACGGGTTCCGAGCCTCCCACTTCCATACCACATCTTCCCTCCAGACTATCTACTTCAATGCCCTCTTCTGTGTTTTCTTCATCAGCATACCCTATTACTGCATTATGGGTTAACCAAAATCTGTTTAGCATCAACAACTGGATGCAGGAAGCTACATCAAAGCAGTCTATCCTATCCAGCACAGTGGCAGCACAGTCAGCTCCGACACAGCTTTAGGTGTCTGCTTCAGGAGATGAATATATTAAGGAGCTTTTAGACAACCAGAAAAAGCTCCTAGATAATCAGAAGTTGATTATGGCCACTTTAGAGGCACATGGAAAAGCAATCATGGACCTGAGCATGAAAACAAAGAAAATGAAGAAGGCTCGGGCTTCCAAGGAGTCGATAAAGCTACTGAGGAAGGAGGTGGAAGAGATTAGATCATTTGGCGACATCCTATTGGAACTACTATTCGAGGAGCCAGCTCAGGCAGCACAGCACCAGAGTAGGAGGATGATAGAGAGCTCGTGAGGAAAGGGATGATTTCCCATACTGATGACTTGGAGATTGAGTTGGAGGATCCTGAGGGAGGTGACTCAAGCCACCCTCAGGGCCAGCGAGTGACCCCATGTAGATAGAGGCACCATAGGGAGCTTCTTCTTTACCTCTCCCCTTCCCATATTATATTTTTGCTAATAACATCAAGGATAATGCTACTTTTCATTTTTTTGGGGGAGGGGGTGGCCTTACTTTGATTTGATGGTGATGTAGATATTGGTTTGTAATAACTTTGATACTATTTCTTTGATTTATTTTTTTACTTATCGTACTTTATTTGTGTACTTCTGGTATATATATAAAACTATCTTTCCATGTAAATATTCATTCTCCTTTTATATATATTCGTTTAAATCCTTTATTGTACATATTTAGTTCACTTTCGTATTTTATTTTTTAACTTCTTTTGAAATTTTTCTTAATAGCATAGCTTCTTATTTTCATATAGCAGTGTCTTTTTCAAATTGTAGCTTCGTAATTTTTCAAGTTTCGTGATCAATAAGCCTTTGGTTTTCTTAATGCCACAGTTCTTTCCAAAGGTGAAATTTGTGTAAACCGGTGGCTCTTCCCAATGATGGACGGCATAATAACCTTCTTAAGGGTTTGAGTCCATTTTCTTTATGTTCTTGTACAAGTAGTAGTAAGGTAATTTGACCTTTGACCTTATGGTTAGAAACAAGCTAATTTGAAAAGAATGGTTCTAGTTTTGACCTTTTGACTCTTGTGTTGACTAAACAATCATCGAGTGGATTGTCGGGACCATTTGTGTTGCATAATCATTGATAAGGTTGTTCTAGGCCCTCGATTCTATTTAATTTAGCAATCCAATAGCTTGTGAGGTGAGGTATTGATTTGCAATTCCAAGTCTCATGCCAATAAGTTTAGAACTTGCCCTGAATGTTTGTCTAGGCGAAATTCTAAGTGATGCTCGACTTGAGAAATGATTATAGGCTCTCTTTGATCCAAAATTGGAACTTTAAAGCATCCATAGCCCATAAAATATTATATTCCTAGTCAACCTCATTGAGCCGATGCCCTTGTTCTTTCAATAATCATGATACAAGCCTTTATCTATTCTAAAATGACCCCCTCTTAGCATCCGATCTTTCCTTAGCAAAATTGGAAAAAACATAAGTTTGGGGGGAGAGATGAGGAATGCAAAAGTGACAAAAGGTACAAAATGAAAAAAAAAGGAAGGCAAAAGAAAAGCAAAGAAAAGCCAAAAAGTCAAGAAGAACGTGAACAATGTAGAAAAATGAAGGGATCCGATACACGCAATGATAAAAAGGCTTGGAATGATTAGAAAGGAGAAAAATAATTTTCATGAACAAGAAATATAGGTAGTGTGTCACTCTAGTCCCCTAAGGAAGAAGAAGTGACTCAAAGAGTCAAGAAAGTGTTAGCCGAAATAAGAAAATAAAGTGCTTAAGGAAAGATGATACCTTCATAGATTGATATATCTTACCTTGAACCTAAAGCCTTTATTAAATTGCTACAAAAGCCCTATATGATTTCAAGTTGAGTGAGCTTACATTAGCGGTGATTCACATGAGGGACAAGCTTATGGTACTTAGAGCCAGACTTGTGGCATTAACTTGTGAGAGACGAGTGTGCTTCTTCAAAATCCTTGTTTTGAGTGTTTCAATTATTAAGTGAGATTTTGCTTATGGAGAGTGGAGGAGAAAGAGTTTGGGTTTCACAGTGACCTACGTAATAGAGCGAGCTTTCTTGATGTGTTAAGGTAACTCTTGATGCTCTTGTGTCCCCCTAAAGATATGGTTCTAAAAAGGTTGTGTGTTATTGAGAATACATTTGTGTTGAAGGTAATTGTTAGTCCCAACTGATGCTTGTTTGAGTCACATTAGAACAACTAAAATTCTTCTTTATTTTACCTTGTGGAAGTGGAAATTACTTTGTTTACTTAAGGACAAGTAAAAGCTTAAGTTAAGGGGAATTGATAAGTACGGATTCTAGCATGTCTTATGCTCTCTTTTGCCTAGGGTTTTGGATCAAAAGTGTGTAAAAGTATTCCCTAAAACTAACTTATTTCTCTTGTTTGCATGGTTTGATCAAAATAAATCAAGAAAGTCATAACCAGCTCATAAAGGAGTTAAACCTGCACAAGTTCAAAGCTGAGATAGAAGCGCTGACAGCGAACATAAAGAGCGGCCACACAAGGTTCACTACTGAGGCAGCCACAATTACGCTAACAATGGAATCGATGTTTATAGAAGGTGTTTGGATGTAGACATGGACCATTGACTGCGATGAAATAGTACAGTCGTGGAATACCTAACGCACCCGTTGTGCTAATTCCACTGAGGGCGAAATAAAGATTCAGAGGTCTGGAAATTTGAGCTTAAATGAAGAGCGCGGTCTGTGAATATTTTGCGCAGACGCAGGTGAAGACAATTCTGAGGTGGTCTCTTTTACGCGCCCTGCCAAATCAAGCCCATTCCCGATCTAAAATTAAAGACGCGGTTCGAGCTTATTTTTGTGTAGCCGCGAAAGTCTCTATGCTAAGGCGCTCAGTATTCTGGTGACAGCAGAACCTCCGTAGGGGTATTTTTGTTGAGTAATTTCAGCTGTGTATAAATATATTTTTTCACATTTTTCGATCTTTTGATCTAAGGAGCTCGTGAACATTCGTATTTCACTACTTAGAGTAATTTTAGAGCAGCTTTAGCTATTAATCTTAGATTTTATTCTTGTAATCAACTTTTATGGCTTATATTTCATCTTCATCTTTGATTTCTACCATTATTATAAGCAGCAACCCCATTAGCTAGTGTACTTTGTGGGTATTTAATAGGTCTTCTATTTAGGACTTAATTGCTTACGGTTAGTGATATTAATCTTGATTCATGCTTTAATTGTATATTGGTGGTTGCAAATACTAGTTCATGCCTTTATAACTTAGACTCCTCCAGAGAAAGTGAGACTAAGTCTAGGAAAATCAGGCTAACAAGGAATTGAGGTGAACTCAAGAGATTGATAGCCCCAATTATAGGGTTAAACCTAAAGATAGTAATACCCGACAGCCAACTTTACTTGTATTGTGTGAACACCCAATTGGGTTTGAGAAACCCAATTAGGGCAAAGCTACTCAAACTACTGAAAGGTATAGCGTGAGCAATTTTGTGTAAAAGTTATATCAAAACCCTTAATATAACAAGTTTGTCCTAAACTTTAGATCACATTAGATACCCATCTAGGTGTAAGTCACTTCCCTAGTCCTTTTTATCACTTGAGAAAACTTTACAAAAACATTATACTTAGCTTGTTTTCATCATTCGATTGTATTAAAAGTAGAATAGTAACAAACTCAAATATGGTCAGAAGTGCATTTAAAAGCAACACGCATAGCTAGATTAGATGGAAAACCAATTCCCAACCAATATTAACACCATGTGGAAATCGATCCCGCCCTTTTGGGTAAAAGCTGCATCGATCACTCCTTGCCATTATATAGTGGTGTAGGGTTAGAGCCAATCACTTGTGTTACCCATTCTCACAGTACCGAAATCACCTGCTACATATCTGCAAAAAAGATCTCTTACCGGTGTGGCATGGTAAGAGGATGATATATCAAGCACCTTCTGACTCTGTACCTTACAAGTGCATGCATTCATCTTCCTCATTTATAAAGAGGACAATATTATCATTGTATTACACCATGACGGCTGTGTTTTCATCATTCTTTTGGCCACTGCTTTTACCTTTTCCCTTCCTTGGATTTGGTCAATCCCTTTTGAAGTGACTTGGTTGATCATAATTGTAGCAATTTCTGGCTCTTGACTTGGATCAGTTCTTAAATTTCCCACGAGCTCCAGATATACCATAGTTGCTCGAGCTCCTTTGATAACTCATGCCTCTACCTTATGTGATGAGAGCATGTCCTTGATTTTCAGGCGTCTTTCTCATATTCTCATTGGTAGAAAAGCCGACGTGACATCTTTTAACTCATTGGTAGTCTTACCGAACATGATGGTTGTTGCTGAATTATCGTACAAAGATGGAAACGATTTCAATAGAAAGATCGCTTTATCTTCTTCCTCGATTTTCACTTCGAGGTTGGCGAGTGATGTGATTAGTCCGTTAAATACATTTAAAAGTGACAAAAATTTCGTACCTTCACTTATGTGCAGGGCGTTTAGTTGATTCTCTAGGTAAAATTTATTTGTTATCATTTTGGACATGTATAGGCTTTCTAACCTCATTCAAATGCCACATGTGGTGTCCTCATCAAGGATGTTATTTACCACATCACCTGATAAGTTCAACCTGATTGCACTAGCAGGCCTTTCATCCAAGTCAGCTCAATCCTCAACTTTTATGGTATCAGACTTTTTGACATCAGCATCTAGCACGTAGTGTAATCATTGTTGGAAGAGCATATCCCTCATCCTTCTTTGTCATGTTGAGAAACCACTATCTCCATTGAATTTTTCTACCTGGTACCTTACTCCGGGCATTTCTATTTTTTATTGAGTATAGTACTATCATTAGTGAATAGAATTTCTGTGAACGAGCAGAACCTATACTCTGACACCAATTATTGGGAATAAACCCCCTACAGAATTAATATTATGGTAATAAAAGCGGAATGATAACGTAACGCTAAGGTACATAAATTAACAAGAATAAAAAAGTAACAACGACACCAAAATTTTTACCTAAAAAACTTTTTTGAATAGGGAAAAAAACTCACGGCCCTGAGATGAGAAACTGATATCACTATAGTAAGGGATTTTACACTTTGTTACTCTGAGGAAATACTCCAAAGACCACTACAACACTCAAAAGAAATAATCCTCTTTTGATATTCTCACCTCACTACGATAGTGCTCACTCTCTATCTTTCTCATAGACTATTTTAGTGCTCACTCTATCTTTCTCATAGACTATTTTCTTATACCCTATCTGTAAAATCACACTCTTTCTTTCTAACTCTCAAGTATATTTTCTTGGAGATTGGTGTGTAAAATGAGAAGCTGAAGGCTACTATTTTGTAGGAAGAAGTGTCGTAACCAAAATCAATTTTGGTCAAAAATGTGTTTCGATGTCTACCACCAATTTTGGCATCTTGCAAATTTTTCTTCTTCATTATGGGGATGGACCCAACAATCATTTTCTTATTCATTATAGGGATGGACCCCACAATCTTCTTTTTTCTTTAATTTATTTATGGGGATGGATCACACAGTTTTAGCTAACATTTGGCCATAGATTCCCAAATTTATTTTGAAAACTCTGATTTGGTTGAAGTTTGGTTTGAAGATGAAAATGTGTTTGGACATAAGTTTTCAAACATATTTCACCTTTTTTTTTAAAACATAAAACATGGCTTATATCCACAAGTTCTAAAAACTATAACAAATATCCAACAATATTTTCATCAGTAAAATTCATTATATTATCGCAAATTATAGTCTTGAACATAAAAAAACTTGGTACAACTTTTTTTAAATGAACTACATAGATGACCGAGAAGACGAAGCATCATTACTATAAAATAATAAATGGTGGACTTTTTTATAAAATACAAAAGTTTGGATTTTGAGTTTTGAAAATTTGCCAAATATGAATAAAATTTATGAACAAATATATATTTGCCAAATAAATTTTGACAAACTCTATGGAAAAACGGGTCCTTAGTGTCCTTTTCCTTTTTACATATTTTTCCTATTTTCTCCTTATCTCCAACTCTTTGCTTTTTCTTTTATCCTTTTTTCTTGTTTTTGTCCATTTTATATGGAAATTGTTCCTAGAAAAAGAACTTCTTTAAGAATTATTTCTGAATATTTTCCATGTTTAGTGGGATATAACAGGAAGTAATATACAATAATGGTATATACCAGGAGCACTATAAAATATAAGGATATAACTTCGGTGATATTTTTTAGTATTAAATGTGAAAAATAACAATGGTGAAAAAAAATTAAAAGAATAAAGTATAAATGTTGATTGAAGTGGCAAGAGGTAAATCTTCAGCAATTTGCGGAGGAAATTGAACTTAAGCACGAAAATGAAGAAAACGTCATTTTTCCTATTTTGACACAAAGTATTTTCAGCAATTTAAATGAATCAAACACAAAAAATAATTTCATCAAAGATGTTAAGAATAGAATTCTATTTAGAGTGAATGTCTATCTTGTAGATAGTTTTACTTTGAGGCTAAGTCATTTTTCCTCCTATAAATAGTCTTACCCCATTGTAAATCACCCCAAAATTCAATAAGAATTTTCTCTCTCTCTTTCTCTGCAATATTGCTATTGTTCTTTTATTGTTTCATAACACGTTATCAACACGAGACTCTAACCAATTGAGTAGAAGCTTTGGGATTGAGAATAATGATTGTCAATTGTTTAATGAACTTCGTTCATGATTAAATTCTTGATTTAAGGTAAGTATTTAACTTTTTTCTTTCAAATTCTTGATATTCTATAACTTGATTTTAAATACAAGCAAAGACAATAAATTTTGGTTGCAACTCTAATGGAGTCTGTAAGAAATTATAACCAGATGAAGTGGTAAAATTTCTATGCCTTGCCATGATTAAATTCATGTATGATTGTGGGCAAAGAATTGAAAACCCGTCCAATTGAATTTGCTCCATTCGCATTCCCTTTAGAGAATATGATAGCAGTATGTGATGAGTCTGAAAGAAGACAAAACTACTACTATGAATGTATAAATGGAAATAGACTTGATAATAGATGAAATTATAATCGTCATTATTGTGATATTGAGAACAATAAGGATTCTCAAAATAATCATTCAATCTGTGAAAGTAATATTTGTCATCTATTTGATATGAGATTTTCTATAGCACATATAGATGATTATGGTTCATTCATGATGGGAATGTGACAACATTTGATTTATGAAGACATATTCATTTTTGGAAGAATATAAACGTGCTATTGGTATTGAATATACCACACTCACCTCTAGAAGGGGGTTTGAGATGAAAAAAATAAATAATGTCATTATAATGGCATGAATGGTCATTGGTCATATACCTATTGTACGCCAAAATACTTTTGGCAATGTGATTATTAAAGAACAACAATAATGCAAGAAACATATCTTGCATATAATTTTGACCATGACCATAATGGTATAACTTTCTCTTTAAAAGATATTTTCACCACATGGATGTTGATGAATTTGTGGTAGTACAGAATTAATTGAGAGCTTTAGAAGAGCCAATTATTACTATTTTAGAGAAACGCAATTGATTACCAATAAGGTATTGTATTGTAGTAAGTCTCAAAGAAACGTGTTCAGTTTTCAAGGTATACGCGAAAGCGATTGATTATATTGAGACTATAAATAAAGAAAAGATTTGATATCTTCTATTAGTACAACTTGTAGCGGGGTAATATTTATTCGAAAAGTTACCCGCTTTATTTTTCAATTTGTACTACAAAAATAAACGAATAGCAAAATAAAGTGGATGTTTATTGATATGAAAACCCATATCATAATAAACCTGAAGTTTATTATGAATTGCACATGTCATGGTGTAAACATGAACTTATCAGTATTGATAATTTATTCTGTTGGTACAATCAATTTAGCCATATCAATTTAAGTATGATGTGCAAAAATAATAGAGAATTCACATGGGTAAATATTAAAGAACTAGAAAGTTCTTTATGAATTCTCTTATATTGCTTGTTCTCATTAATTAATAAACCAACTAAAATTGTAATTGAATCCCATGAATGTTGGAAATATCAAAGGTGAATATGGGCATATTCACCTGTCGTGTATACCAATAAGATGCATTTATGAGATGGTTACATGTGCGATTATTATTAACCCGCAACTTGGTGTTTGCGAGGTAATTTACTCAATAATTTAACTTAGAGCATAATTTCCAGATCTTCTGTCCAAGATAGATTATCTTGATAAGTTGATTTACGTCACATCTGTTTAGCAAAATAATTTATTGGGTGCCTCTACCTAATAGCTAAATTATAGCTTATGAGAACAAAGTTTTCTATATCAGTTTGATATAGGTTATATATGAAAGTATATTACATTCTCCCCTCACAAGTGATTCAGGGTCAGGAACCAAATAATTCCATCCTAATATTATTGATGTGCGGTGTATATTTTGATTAACATCATAAAGCACAAAGATGAGTTCTCAAAGTTGAGGAAATAAGTTAGTTTTTCTAACATGAGGGGGATACATGATAGACAGTTGAGAAAACGTTACGTGGAATGAACTATTATTTGTATATCTAGATCCTCGATTACGATAATATGAACTTGAAGTTCATAAAAAGATAATTCGTTCGCAATATATTGCAAAGCATACCATACACGTTTGCTGACCTAAAGAAAGTAACTATATTCTCATTGCAAATGCTCATATTAAGTCCTAGAAGGACAAAATCTATGGTACGCTTAAAGTGTATAGACAAATCGATTTCAAATAAACTTTTTGATAAAGAAGATGAGCAAATGATCAAAGTGATCATAATAAATTAGGCAAGTGATCTAGAAGGTCACATGACATAACACTTCATAAAATCTCATAAGAGATTCAGGTATCTGAATTTATGAATGAAGAGATCTCTATGTTATATCTTTATGAAAATTTATTAGTAGCGATATAAAATGTTTGTCGATGACATCTATCATAGCGGTGAGTATAGATGAGGATCTCAAGTTTATCGAATATAGACACAAAAGTATTGGCCAAATGGAAGATATGCAATTTAGATATAATTGATTCCATATGAAAGACATGTATTTTTGGACATGTAGTTCAATTACTTGAAAGTATAAAGTCAATGGTAAGTGCAATCAGTTTCCGATATCTTATTTATCTAGCATGAAATAAAAAACTTGATATGCATCTAAAGTCTATTATATGGCTTACCTGACTTAACTTGAAAGATTTAAGTTGTTTGAAGCATATACAATACTTGGTCCTGAAGTACCACATCCTAAGTGCAATTTGTGTACATATGTATCTTGCTATAACTATAAGCATGATGGCACTGAGAATACCTCTATGGAGATATTGAAGATTCATTCCACGACATTATATGAAGATGTTATATATCTATCAAGAATGATGATTTCAAGGTGCGGAATATTCATTCAAGTCAATATGATTGATTTATTTATCAAATCTCTACCAACGATCTCTTGAAGATGGCGCACAAAATTGGAATGTGAAGGCTTAAGGATGTGAATTAATGCTCTCATCAGGGGGAGTTAATGCGTGTTGCACTCTTTTTCCTTTACAAAGTTTTGTCCCACTGGGTTTTCCTTGTAAGGTTTTTAACGAGGCAACCAAAAGGCGTATTATTATATATGTGTACTCTTTTTCCTTTTCCAGAATTTTTTCCCATTGGATATTATTTTAGTTAAGGTTTTTAATGAGGCACATTACTTATTGAGTAGACATGCAATGGGGAGTGTTAAGAATAGAATTCTATTTAGAGTGAATGTCTATCTTGTAGAGAGTTTTACTTTGAGGCTAAGTCATTTTTCCTCCTATAAATAGAGGGGTCTTACCCCATTGTAAATCACCCCAAAATTCAATAAAAAATTTGTCTCTCTCTTTCTCTGCAATATTGCTCTTGTTCTTTTATTGTTTCATAACAAAAGAAACATTTTCAACAATACCGCATATACAATTCCCTTCTAATTCTTCTAAGATAATCTTTACATATCTTTAAAAATAAGGAATAGCCAACAAGAAAAGGACGTACAAAAAAGCCTTCCTTATATGATTCTTGTATGGAAAAAATTGATTGATAACAGATGTTGAAATGATAACATGCCATGTGAAATCAAAGATAGACAAAGAATGAGTCGGGAAATTACCAATATCGAATACAACGGCTTTGATCGGTATTGGATAAATTCCAAAGAGAATATAGTCGACGGTAGGAGTTCAAAGTTTTACCATCAGATAGCATTCAATGAGGAAATATTCCTAATATTATAAGTACGACCACCGGAGAGAATATTCGCATTCAAAGCCAGATGTTACATATTCATCAATGACTCCTTTATTATAATTAAGAGGAGTTTGATACTAGGATCTTGTTTCCTTAGGTAGAATTATAAAAATGGGAGTTAGAAGCCATTGTAGGAACATGAAACATTCTACACAAAAAAGCTAGACTTTACTATTGCATTCTCAATTTAACGACTTAACATCATTTTTTTATTATTATTTATCATTTTGACTTTGCTCTCGGAAGGATGAGTTTGGAACCAGGCTTGTTATCTTCTTTAATTTTAGTTGTCAGATCTTAATTTTGATCCTATATTTTATCATTTGTGGATCAAATTAATTCTCTTGTCTATAAATCACGTAACAGATTTAACTGTATCATTTTATGGGTAAATAGTTTGGCACCCGCCATGGGGCATAATAGTTGTGCAATTGTTTTGATTCATGCATTTATTACTAACTAGTTTTAGTTCATTCCTTAGAAAAAACCAAGTATGGCATCTAATGATCTCAACAACACACACAACGTTAAGGAACACAAAGAATTATCCCAACATGACGACTCTATCAGTAAGACTCAGAACGAAGGGGATGAGACGACCTTGGTTCGAGAAGGTCGGTACCCTCGGCATGTGAATGAACCAACTCCTGATGATGCGGAGCAGGAACATGTCGTGGAAACGGTTAAACTCCTAAGGGAATAGCACAAAGAAATCATGAATCACCTCTCAAGGCAGGATCGAGTGATGACTAGGGTAAAACAAGCATTGTTGGATGCCTCCAATGACGTGAACAGAAGGGGACCGATTCTTCTCAGTGTTCCTGTAAATCAAATGGATCAGAGAGTCGACAACAACACCCCAAAGGGTCAAGTCGGTTTCGACGAAGCCGGAGGAACCAGTAGCGGATCTGGGAATAAAAATGAGAGCGCTCCTTTCAAAGATGAGCTCCTAAGATTCTTGAGGAAAATGACTGAACTGATGGATCAGAATGTGAAGGAGTTTCATGCTCGGATGGATCAAATTTCGTACCCTCCACAGGTGCTAATGGTTCCAAATTCAAAAAAATATGCACAATTGTCGTTTAAGCCAAATGCAACACTAGAACTAATTTCGAAGAGATTCAAGATGCCGGACATACCACAATTCGGTAGGACTTCACATCCGTAGGAGCACATCAAAACCTACACCATGGTAGTGAAGAGAAACAACTTGGCTCAACATGAGATCGAGTTGGTTTTGTTGAAGAAGTTTGGTGGAACCCTCACAAAATGGGCCCTGACGTGGTACTCTCTTTTACGTGTATATTCAATTGATTCTTTTGAGATGTCTGCAAACTCGTTCGTTAAGTCCCATGCTGGAACTAGAAAGGTTCAGGCCAGAAAGGCTGACACATTCAGAATTTACGAAGGAAAATCCGAGTAACTGCGAGAATTTGTGATCCGGTTCCAAAAGGAAAGGATGATATTGCCGGCAGTTCCAGATAAGTGGTCAACTGAGGCATTCACGAAGGGTCTAAACCCGATGAGTTCTAATGCCTCCCAAAAATTGAAGGAGAGTCTGCTCGAGTTTCAAGAACCACATGGGCAGATAATATGAGTCAAAAATAAGGATATAAGACGATTAACTTGGACATTCGGTACCGACCAAGGGACGAGGATGATAGAATCCAAGACAAGTTTAAGAGCGAATTTAGACTAAACCCTCATTTTCCCAGGCTATACGCACCCCTGCCTCCATCCATCGCACATGTGGCACTACCTGCGGTAAAAATCATCGCGGGTGCAGAAATTCATAAACTCCCAACCATCCACTTCTGCGTAAAGGACATCGCACACGCACTTAAAATTCCTCTTCCTCGGCCCAATATATGTTTTGTGCATCTGCATCGGCGGAAACCCATGCCTCTAATCCTCTTCGCTTCTGCGCTCATCTACCTGCACCTACGAGTTTACAGGTGCGCAAAATCCTTTGCACCTGTGCGTCATCCTAGCTCCAGCCATATTTGTTTTTTTGCGACCCTAGGGTCTCTTCTCCTGTTCGCATCTGCTACCAAATCCACACAGGTGCGATGTAATAGACCTGAAGCTTTAGCAATTCATTAAGTCCAAATATCAATCCAATTTCAATCTGAATCACACTTAAGTCTGTTGAGATCCTATCCAGCATACAGGTACTAAAACACAATACGAACTTATTTGATGCCTTAAATCACATTAAACAATATCAAAATTACTAATTGTGACGACCTAAAGGGTCATCACTTATTTTATTAGTCATTTCAAACTTCTGAGAGCTTGAAAACCTCACTATTAGTTGCCTCGTTATGCATGCACAATCCAGGAGCCAAGTCAAAAAATTTCTATGTTGATATATATGAATTATGTGAAAAATTTGAAGAATTTTGATATTAATATTGATAAAGTTGACTTTGGTAAATATTATTGGTAAACGGACCCGGACAATGATTTGATGGTCTCGGAAGCTCCGTAAAAAATATGAAACTTGGGCGTATGCCCAGAATCGAATTCCGAGGTCCCACGCCCGAGAAAACAATTTTTCTGTGAAATTGTTTTCTGAAAATGTTTAAGGAAAATGAAAATAAAATTTTATCAAAAAGTGATGGTAGGCTCGTATTTTTGTTCCGATGCCCGGTACATGTCATATATGTTGGTTAAACTCTTCTATAAGTTGGTTGAAAACGCATGTTGTTTGACGTGTTTCAGCCTTAAATTGGAAATTTTGGAAGTGACGAAATTTTGAAAGAATTTCTTCGATTTAAGTCTCAAATCATTGATTTTTATGTTATTTTGGTGATTTGATCACTTGAGCAAGTTTGTATGATGTTTTTGAGTCAGTGTGCATATTTCGTTAGGAGCCCCGAGGGCTCGGGAGTGTTTCGGAGGTGCCTCAGAGTGATTCAGACTTAGGAAAATTTCAAAAAAAAAATTGCAGAAACAGTACCCATGAATAGTATTCATGAACAGTACCCATGAACAGTATTCCTGAACAGTACCCGTGAACAATATTCATGAACAGTACCCGAGAGCAGTACCCGTGAATAGTACCCGTGAACAACCCCGTGAACAGTACCACGGGTGAATAGTAACCCGAAATTTTCTGGGCAGAATATACTTGAAGTCCAAAAATATTTTGCCATTTTTGGGAATTTGGAGCTTGGGGGAGGCGATTTTTCGAGAGTTATTCATAGGAAATCATCGGGGTAAGTGTTCTTAACTTAGTTTTGGTTATATTACTCGAATATAATGCAAGTTTTGGCATTAAATCCATGAATTTAGCGGGAAAAGCTTAGAAACCCTCTCGAATAGATTTGAGGATTTTAGGGTCGAAATGTTATCGAAATTTAGCAATTTTGGTATGGTTGAACTCGTGAGTGAATGGGTTATCAATTCGAACCTCGTGTTTTGACCACGTGGGCCCAGGGCCGATTTTCACTATTCCAGGCAGAATGTTGTAGAAAATATATTTAGCAATTTGGATTAGTTTGTGAAGTATTATGGATGATATTAAAGTAATTTTGTATAGATACGATTGAATTAGAGCCAAATTCGAAAGGAATGTCGATTACTTAAGGATTGAGTTGGCCGTAAACCTTCGAGGTAAGTGTTTGATCTATCCTAGCTTGAGGAAATATGAGTTTAGTATATTTGCTATTTGTTATGTGCACAGTCCGACGTATAGACATGGTGACGAGTATCTATACGTTGGGGGTCGAGCGTGACCGTGAGTCTTAAATTGATAATCTCACATTCTTATTTGATTCTATGAAAGAATTAATTGTGTGAACCTTGTATTATAATTGTTATGACTTCGTTGTAGTTTATTGCGCTTCATGTGTTATTATATTTATTATTGTTCCCTTGCTGGGATGTTTGTTTTGATATTATGATTCCCTTGCCGGGATGTTTGTTTAATATTATTGTTCCCTTGCTGGGAAAGTTAATGCAGTAATTGTGGTTCTTCAACATCGAGGAGCAATGGCTCAAGTTATATTATGAAATTGTGAATGCAAGTGTGTTGATTGACCCTTGGAGCATTGGCTCAAATTGTAAAAGTTTATGAGATAATTCCATACTTTGGAGAAGTGGCTCAAGTGTTAGAGTGGGTTATGAAATGAAAGTGAAAGAAAGAGAAAGTGGCATCAATTGTTCTATTGCCAAGAAATCTATATTATTAATGGTGTTCCCTTGTCGGGATCTAAATTGGTTACTTATATTTCCCTTACAGGGATATTCTTGTCTATCCTCTCCCCATTGTTTGTGATTGTTGCTTGGGTGAGGATGAGTGATTATGCACGACAGGTCTTTCCGTGCTATGTTTTGAATAATTAAGCACGATGGGACTTTCCGTGCAATGTTCTGAATAATTAAGCACGGTGGGTCTTTCCGTGCCTTGATATGAGAGTATGTGAGTAAAAGCACGATGGATGATGTCGTGTAACCATTGATCTACTTTATACTAGTGATTGGGTGAGGAAGAGTGATAAAGTACGATGGGTGATGTCGTGCACTTTAATTGATTATTTGGTGAGAACGAGATTAAAAGCATGATGGTTGGTGTCGTGCATATATTGATTTACTCATTCTCCTTAATTGAGGTTCCTTTATTTTATATTCTGCCATTATATTTTGTTGCTACACCATAGCATGTTTTCCCTTCACAAATATTTAATGTTGCTTCCTGCCATTTCTGTTGTATATATGTATTTTAAACTGTACAGGTGTATGTGAGTGTATGGTCCTAGCCTTGTCACTACTTCGCCGAGATAGGCCGGACACTTACCAGCACATGGGGTCGATTGTGCTGATTCTACACTCTATGCTCTTTTTGCGCAGATACAGGTTTTGGACAGCCGCAACATCTGTAGTGCGGGTGTTAGCTTTTGATCATTAAGACACCGAGGTAGTCTTGTAGGCGTCCGAAGGACCCGGCTTCTCCACTATATTTACTTTCAGTCTGTTATCTCATATATTCGAGACAAACAGTATTTTATTCTTTCAGACAATTATAGGTATTATTCTTAGAAGTTCGTAAGTATTGTGACACCAGTTCTTGGGCAGTATTTTATGTTAGGATTCCCGTGTCGCATCTAGTATAATTTATTAAGTCTTCCGCTAAATTTATTTATTTCAGTAATAATATTATTAATGCTAATTGTTTGAAAATAAGAGTTACTAAAATGGAAATATAAGAAAGAGTTGGCTGGCCTAGCTCCGATTAGTAGGCGCCATCACGACTCCCGATGGTGGAAATTTTGCGTCGTGACAAGTTGGTATCGGAGGCAGGTTACATAGGTCTCACAACTCACGAAAAAACTCGGCAGAGTCTGAGTGATCGGTACAGAGACGTCTATATTTATTCCCCAGAGGCTACAGAGTTATGAAAATTTCACCCTCATTCTTTCCTATCGTGCGAATTTGTTCTTCAGATGTTAATTGAATTTCTACTCTCATCTTCCCACGAATGGAGAAGTCACGTACCGCTTATTTAGTCGAACAATGATACAGGTTAGTGATAGATCAACTACGCCTTTAAAAGTTTTGCGGAGGTCGGATAGGTGTCACCAAAATCTTCGCTACCACCTTCAGCGGTGCATCTTTAGAGAAGCCACAGGATTTTTCTTGACCCCTGCTATGAGGTATTGCAGAACGTGGGAATAGTCGAAAGCGATGGGGTTGATTTTACTGTACTTCATATGGCAAATAGAAGTAGTGGATACATAATGTATCTACTAATCAGTTGTGGTTCCAACGGAAGATATAGACGTATCAAGATATCACCTAATGAATCGTGCAAGAGTTCGACGGACCTTGACGTCTGGTTGATTTATTTGAGTCGTGAAGGTCTAATATTGTGGATTATCGGATGCTGCGACTTTGATTTAGCGCCAAATGGGGAATTCCACCATTAGTGAATGGACTGTATGGCCATGTGTTATGTCAGTTTTGACTTGGAATATATATATATGGTATAGAAAAGGTTCCCCAAATCATTTATACATATTTAAAGTTATGTACTCTGCAGAGGAATCGTCCCAAATAATAACTAAGAGTATATGAATTAGTAGTGTCAAGCCAGCATAGCAAAAGAGGAAATTGGCCGTCGGTGTTTGTGACAAGCCCACGAAGAAAGCAAACTAGTCAATGCAATACTGCCTAGTCAACTCTATTCTGAGAAATATTTTGAAGGAGGTTACCTCCTGGATTCTCTGTAATATGTGTTATATGTGATCTGAACGGTTGTGCCATGTCACCATGACAGTGTTCAAATATGTCATCGGGTTCAATAAGTTAGCTGAGTCTCAAAGGAACTGTTGTGAATGTTGTAGATTGGAGAAGTATAATTTCTGAAAGCACACAAGCTACGTGCCCCATTGCACTCAATACTTAGCTTACCTAACCAGCCAGAGGGTAGGAGTCAGGATGTTAGAGGTGGAGGTGAGACTCCTAGAGGTGGAGACGTAGTTGTTAATATAATTTCTATGGTATGGCTGTGGTCGCACCACCAGATGGTGTCATTAAAAATACGGTCTCGAATTATTGTAGAATAACAATTTTGTTAACTTGATTCGTTCTGAGTATCGAGGCAAGTCCTCCTATTGCACTCCACATATGAGCGAACTTCATAATTCCAAAATCTACTTATGTGAATACTCCTGTTGGGAAATTATTTGGAGATAACTATGTCTATCATTATGCGTTGGTCACTAAGAATATCTATAGAGCTAAAAGTGACTTTCTATTACTTACTATAGTGGGTTTTGATGTAATTTCAGGATAATTAATTTCTATTGTCAATTATATGCCCTGTCGGTGTGAGGGTTCATTTTATGTTCTGATTTTCTTTGACACAAAATTATTGAAAAGAAGAAAGAAAGTAAATAAAATATTTCAGTTGCTATAATGTGCAAATACTTGTGATTCAGAGTTGAGGATGAGATCCTCAAATTTTTATATAATGTGAAATATTTTGAATCGAGCTAGAAGCTGGGGTGGATGTTATATAAGGGCAAGGTCCTAGAGGTGAAAAGTTATGTGTTTAAATTTCTCTTTTATAAAAAATAAAATAAAAATCTTGTACTATATTTTAAACGGGAGTCATGCCTGTTAGGCTTATTTGATAATTCTTGTATAACTTCTATTCATATTTCGCCATTTCTGTTTTGATATATACCTTATGGTGTGTTGTCGGATTGTGGAAATATTGCTAGGAGTTATTTTGGTATCACACTGACAGGTGGATAGACCCAATTACAGAGGAGACTCTGTCGAAATTTCTGAAAAATTTGGGAGTTAGGAGAATTTGGAATATTGAGATGTGCAAATAAAGATATATGTTACATTATGAGTTCCTGGCCATGTCTTTTGGGCTGTCAAATGCCCCAGCAACTTTTATGGAATTGATGAATCGAGTGTTCAGGCCCTATTTATACTTGTTCGTGATCGTCTTCATTGATGATATATTGATATACTCTCGCAGTCAGGAGGAGCATGCGCAGCATCTCAGAGCGGCTCTTAAAACTCTGAAAAATAGCCAACTATATGCAAAAATTTTAAAGTGTGAATTCTGGCTAAGTTCAGTTGCATTCCTGGGTCATGTTGTGACGGTAGAAGGTATTCAGGTTGATGCGAGGAAGATTGAGGCAATCAAGAATTGGCCTAGACCAGCATCAGCCACAGAGATTCGTGGAGGGGTTTTCATCTATTGCAACCCCGATGACCAGATTGACCCAGAAGGGCATTCAGTTAGAATGGTCAGATGAATGTGAGGCGAGCTTTCAGAAGCTCAAGACAGCCTTGGCCACAGCACCGGTGTTAGTGTTGCGCACAGGATCGGGACCTTATACTGTCTATTGTGATGATTCCCGTATTGGGTTGGTGCAGTGTTGATGCAAATTGGCAAGGTAATTGCCTATGCTTCAAGGCAGTTGAAGATTCATGAAAAGAACTATCCAGTTGATGACTTGGAATTGGCAGCGATTGTTCACGCATTGAAGATTTGGAGGCATTATTTGTATGGCGTGGCATGTGAAGTATTCACTAATCACAAGAGCCTTCAGTACCTGTTTAAACAGAAGGAATTGAATTCGAGGCAGAGAAGATGGTTGGAGTTGCTGAAAGATTATGAAATCACCACTTTATGTCACTTGGGAAAGGCAAATATGATGGCCGATGCTTTGAGTAGGAAGTAAGCCAGTATGGGTAGTCTTGCTTATATCGGTCAGTCAGAGATGGCTTTCTATGGATGTTCAGGCCTTAGCCAATCGCTTTGTGAGATTGGATATTTCTAAGCCTCGTTGAGTGCTAGGTTGCACGGTCGTTCGCTCTTCATTATTTGAGAATATATGCAATCGACAGTTTAATGATCACCATTTATATGTCCTTAAAGACACGGTTCGGCGAGGAGGTACCAAGCAGGTCACCTTAGATGCTGATGGAGTTTTGAGATTTCATGGGCCAATTTGTGTGCCAGATGTTGATGGACTTCAAGAATTGATTTTAGAAGAAGCTCACAGTTCCCGGTATTCTATTCATCCAGGTGCAGCAAAGATGTATAAGGATTTGCGGCAACATTATTGGTGGCTAAAAATAAAAAAAGGATATTGTGGCGTAGTTAGCGCGGTGTTTGAATTGTCAACAGGTTAAATATGAGCATTAGAGGCCAGGTGGTTTATTTCAGAAAATTGAGCTTCTCGAGTGGAAGTGAGAGCGAATCGCTATGGACTTTGTTACTGGCCTTCCGATGACTCTGAAGAAGTTTGATGCGGTTTGGGTTATTGTTGATAGGCTGACCAAGTCAGCACATTTTGTTCATCTTGACACCACATACTCGTCCGAGAGGTTAAAAGTGATTTATATCAAGGATATTGCTCGCCTTCATGGGGTGCCTAATCTATCATATCGGATCGAGGTACGCAGTTTACCTTACATTTCCGGAAGGCATTTCAGAAAGAGTTTGGCACCCAGGTTCAGCTGAGTACATCATTTCATCCCCAGACGGCGGTGAGTTTGATAGGACTATTCAGATATTGGAAGATATGCTCAGAGCCTGTGTTATTGATTTTGGAGGTTCGTGGGATCAGTTCCTGCCTTTAGCAGAGTTTGCTTATAATAACAGCTATCAATCGAGCATTCAGATGGCTCCTTATAAAGCCTTGTATGATAGACGGTGTCTTTCTCCGGTTGGATGGTTTGAACCATGAGAGGCTTGTTTCTTGGGTACGGATATAGTTCAGGAGGCCTTAGATAAGGTCAAGATTATTCAGGAGAGACTTCTTACAGCTCAATTCAGGCAGAAGAGTTATGCAGATCGCAAGGTTAGAGATTTAGCTTTCATGATTGGTGAGCGGGTATTGCTCTGTGTATCGCCTATGAAAGGCACGATGAGATTTGGTAAGAAGGGCAAGTTTAGCCCTATGTTTATTGGCTCATTTGATCGTGTGGTAAAGGTGGCTTATAGGCTTGCTTTTCCACCTAATTTGTCATTTGTGCATCCAGTGTTCCATGTATCCATGCTCCAAAAATATCACGGCGATCCATCACACTTGTTAGATTTCAGCACTGTCCAATTGGACAAGGATCTATCTTATGAGGTGGAACCGGTAGCTATGTTAGACCGGCAGGTTCGACAGTTGAGGTCGAAGAGTTTCCCTTCTATGTGTGTTCAGTGGAGAGGTCAGCCTCCAGAGGCATTAACTGGGAGTCCGAGTCTGACATGAGGAGCCGTTATCCTCATCTATTCCCCAACTCAGGTACCTCTTTTTTTTTGTCCATTCGAGGATGAACGGTTGTTTAAGAGGATGACAATGTGACGACCCAAAGGGTCATCACTTATTTTATTAGTCATTTCGAGCTTCCGAGGCCTTGAAAACCTCACTATTAGTTGCCTCGTTGTGCGTGTACAATCCGGGCACGACATCGGAAAATTTCTATGTTGATATATATGAATTATGTGAAAGTTTTGAAGAATTTCTATATTAATATTGATAAAGTTGACTTTGGTCAATATTTTTGGTAAACAGACCCAGACTCATGATTGGATGGTCTCGGAAGGTCCGTAGAAAAATATGGGACTTGGGCGTATGCACAGAATAGAATTTCGAGGTCCCAGGCCCGAGAAAAGAACTTTTCTGTGAAAATATTTTCTGAAAATGTTTAAGGAAAAGAAAAATGAAATTTGATAAAAGAGTGATGGTATCGAGCTCGTATTTTGGTTCCGATGCCTGATACAGCTCATATATTTTGGTTAAGCGCTTCCTGTAAAGTTTGGTTGAAAACGGACGTTGTTTGACGTGTTTCGGCCTTAAATTGGAAATTTTGGAAGTTAAGAAATTTTGAAAGAATTTCTTAGATTTAAGGCTCAAATCATTGATTTTGATGTTATTTGGCGATTTGATCGCTCAAGCAAGTTTATATGATGTTTTTGAGTCAGTGTGCATATTTGGTTTGGAGCCCTGAGGGCTCGGAAGTGTTTCGGAGGTGTCTCGGAGTGATTTGGACTTAGGAAAATTTCAAAAAAAATTGCAGAAACAGCACCCATGAACAGTATTCATGAACAGTATCCATGAACAGTACTCCCGAACAGTACCCGTGAACAGTCCCCGTGAACAGTAACACAGGTGAATAGTACCCCGAAAATTTTTGGGCATAATATACTTGAAGTCCGAAAATATTTTGCCATTTTGGGAATTTGGAGCTCGGGTGAGGCGATTTTTCGAGAGTTTTTCAAGGAAATTATCGGGGTAAGTTTTCTTAACTTAATTTTGGTTATATTACTCGAATCTATTGCAAGTTTTAGCATTAAATCCGTGAATTTAGCGGAAAAGCTTCAAAACCCTCTCGAATAGATTTGAGGATTTGAGGGTCGAAATGTTATCGAAATTTAGCAATTTTTGTATGAACTCATGAGTGAATCGGTTATCGAAAAATGGTTTGAACCTCGTGTTTTGATCACGTGGGCCCGAGGTTGATTTTCACTATTCCAGATAGAATGTTGTAGAAAATATATTTAGCCATTTTGATTAGTTTGTGAAGTATTATGGATGATATTAAATTAATTATGTATAGATACGAATGAATTGGAGCCAAATTCGAAAGGAATGGGCATTGCTTAAGGATTGAGTTGGCCGTAAACCTTCGAGGTAAGTGTTTGATCTATCCTAGCTTGAGGAAATATGAGTTGAGTATGTTTGCTATTTGTTATGTGTACAGTCCGTCGTATAGGCATGGTGACGAGTATCTATATGTTGGGGGTCGAGCATGACCGTGAGTCTTAAATTGATAATCTCACATTCTTATTTGATTTTATGAAAGAATTAATTGTGTGAACCTTGTATTTTAATTATTATGACTACGTTGCAGTTTATTGCGCTTCATGTGTTACTATTATTATTATTGTTCCCTTGCTGGGATGTTTGTTTTGATATTATGATTCCCTAGCCGGGATGTTTGTTTAATATTATTGTTCCCTTGTCGGGAAAGTTAAGGCAATAATAATGGTTCTTGAACATCGAGGAGCAATGGCTCAAGTTATATTATGAAATTATGAATGCAAGTGTGTTGATTGACCCTTGGAGCATTGGCTCAAATTGTAATACGAATTATAAAAGTTTATGAGATAATTTCATACTTTGGAGCATTAGCTCAAGTGTTAGAGTGTGTGATGAAATGAAAGTGAAAGAAAGAGAAAGTGGCATCAATTATTCTATTGCTGAGAAATCTATATTATTAATGGTGTTCCCTTGTCGGGATCTAAATTGTTTACTTATTTTTCCTTTGCCGGGATATTCTTGTCTATTCCCTCACCCCATTGTTTGTGATTGTTGCTTGGGTGAGGAAGAGTGATTATGCACGACAGGTCTTTCCGTACTATGTATTGAATAATTAAGCACGACGGGTCTTTCTGTGCAATGCTCTGAATAATTAAGCATGATGGGTCGTTCCGTGCCTTGATATGAGAGTATGTGAGTAAAAGCACGATGGATGATGTCGTGTAACCATTGATCTACTTTATACTAGTGATTGGATGAGGAAGAGTGATAAAGTACGATGGGTGATGCCGTGCACTTTAATTGATTATTTGGTGGGAACGAGAGTAAAATCACGATGGTTGGTACCGTGCATATATTGATTTAACCGTTCTCCTTAATTGAGGTTCCTTTATTTTACATTCTTCCATTATAGTTTTTTGCTACACCATAACACGTTCTCCCTTCCCAATATTTAATGTTGTTTTTTGCCATTTCTGTTGTATATACGTATTTTGAACTGTACATGTTTATGTGAGTGTATGGTCCTAGCCTTATCACTAATTCACCGGGATATGCCAGACACTCACCAGCACATTTGGTTAATTGTGTTGATTCTATACTCTACGCTCTTTTTGCGCAGATACAGGTTTTGGACAGCACCAGTAGCAGTAGTGCGCGTGTTAGCTTTTTATCATTAAGACACCGAGGTACCCTTGCAGGCGACCGCAGGACCCAACGCCTCCTCTATCTTTACTTTCAGTCTGTTATCTCATATATTCGAGACAAATAATATTTTATTCTTTCAGACAGTTATAAATATTATTCTTAGAAGTTCGTGAGTATTGTGACACCAGTTCTTGGGTAGTATTTTATGTTGGGATTCCCGTGTTGCATTTAGTAGAATTTATTAAATCTTCCGCTAAATTTATTTATTTCAGTAATCATATTATTATTGCTAATGGTTTTAAAATAAGAGTTTCTAAAATTGAAATATAAGAAAGAGTTGGCTAGCCTAGCTCCGATTAGTAGGCGTCATCACGACTCCCGATGGTGGAAAATTCAGGTCGTGACACGAATCGTACCCCAATTCAAGCCTAATGAAACTAATGAACTTCCAACTTCTAAAACGAATGACGAACCATAATTATCAACTCTGAATGACTTTAAATTTTGCACACTAGTCCCAAATAATACAACGTGCCTATTTTTACTCCCGGAACCAAAATCCAAACCCGGTAATAATAAAACCAATTTTCGGTCAAATCATTAACTTTCACAAAAAATCCTCAAACCAACCAGACTTCCAAATCAATATGTGGACATACGGCTAAGTCAAAAATGTCTATACTAATCTATTGGGGCCATCAAAACTCAATTTATGAGTCGTCTACACAAAAGTAAAACTCTGATTAAATCTTTCAACTTAAGCTTCCAACCTTGTGACTAAGCGTCCCAACTCACTGTGAAACCTTCCCGAAACCACTCCAACTACCTTAACAAGTCACATGCCTACAAATGAATCTAAAAGAAGTGATAAATAGGGAAACAGAGCTATAATACACAAAACGGCCGGTCAAGTCGTTACACCTTCGAGGAGGTACTATTTAGCGCGATTATTAGCATGGCTGAGTCGATTCGTACGACACTAAGATGAGATGACCGGAGCAAGTATGATATATGTTGATTTTTGCTATGTACATAACCTAGTTGACTTTCTTGTATCGGTAATGGTATAATACTCCCAGTGAAATGGAAAAAAATGATCTTCTTATGTTTAGACCTAAGGAGTCGAAAGTTATTTAAGTTATATGATTTTTATTACAGTCATGTAATAATATAAATATAGAAAAACTTATATCATGTATCATATTTTACTTGCTTTTTTTATTTAAAATGATAAAGAACGTGAGTTGATATAATTGTTATCGTTTTAAATTAAATGTTAGTTGCATTATTTTCTTAAAGCACTGCCCCAGAAACTTGAGTTAGAGAGAGCATATGATACCTAATAAGTACTATGGTGTGAACTCAACCCTTAGAGGTCCCTATCCAGGGTTCCGCTTACTTTATGTATTTCAGGATGAGGTATGACACATGATGTAACAGAGCTAGGATGACTCTCTTCCCGAGGTATAGTAAAATATCAATTTTACCTTATAGTAGCTATCATGTTATTTCTTATATTCTTTAGTCGGAACTATTCCAAGTGCTAATTCTATTCTTTAGTGTAGATGCTCCATAGATAATTGTGTTGAATTATAAAAATATTATTGTGGAAAGTTGTGTGTGAGATTAATGTGAAATACATGTGTTGCGCAAAAAAATTTCGACTCGATTTCAACTATGAATTTTGACTCCAAACTAATTTAAATCACCTCTAATCTTACTCAAATTTTGTATATTGTCTTGTCTATGTGTTTTTAATAACTCCAACCACACTTATTCAAAAAATGCTTAATTTTCCTATTTTTTTTTAATATTATATATTATTGATAACTTTTGTGGCAAAAATTAAATGATTAAAATGACTATTTTGGGCTGTTACGGTTTATTTTCTCAAAATCTTTCAATGTTTTTGAGGTACTGGGTAGCGGATTAACAATGAGAGAAATTCATTTATAGCCAGTTAGTGAAAATAATTGTCATTCGCTAGCCATAAACTAAGCAAATACAGTTCATAGCCCCAAACAAATCATAATGGCTAGCTTAAATTAGACTTGTCCGCATGCTGACAAATATTAGCACTTGCATAATTCAAAATAGCATGTGCCTATATATGCGGCTAGCTTGAATTCATCTTCTTTGCACAACTACATCCAATTTATTTTGCCTTTATTTGAATTATTTTTATTATTTCTTGTTCCCAAGCTACAGAGTTAACGTGTTTCATATATTTTCCTCTTATTTGAAAGTATATGTCTTCGTCGAAAATAGGTGACTTAGCTATGACAAATTCTTGTCCTAACTTCATCATGTTTATCAATTTCTCTGCGCATATGCCAGGAAGGGAAGAACCATCTATAATTAATTCTTGTTGTGTAACTCGTGATACTAATTATTGTGTATGATAATCAATCCTTTCTAACTCTATTCTCTTTTTTTAAATATCTATAATAATACAATTATTATTTCACGAAAATATTAGGTTTATATGGTTCCTTCTATTCCACCCACAAAATTAAATAATAGAGAATAAGGAAAGCAATATATATACATATATATATATATATAGACACACACACACACACATAATAGACTATCATTATACAAAATATATACAAAAATAGACTGTCAATGTATAGAAATATACTAAATAGACTGTTTATATATAATCTATATACAATAGACTGTCACTATATAAAATAGACTGTCACTATACAAAATATATACAAAATAGATTGCCCATATACAAAATATATACTAAATACACTGCCACTATATAACCTATATATATATATATAGACACACACACACACACACACACACACATAATAGACTATCATTATACAAAATATATACAAAAATAGACTGTCAATGTATAGAAATATACTAAATAGACTGTTTATATATAATCTATATACAATAGACTGTCACTATATAAAATAGACTGTCACTATACAAAATATATACAAAATAGATTGCCCATATACAAAATATATACTAAATACACTGCCACTATATAATCTATATACACTAGACTATTATTATATAAAATATATACAAAATAGGCTGTCATTGTACAAAATATATACTAAATAGACTGTCATTATACAAAATAGATTTCCATTATACAACATAGACGGTCACTATACAAAAAAAATACAAAATAGACATTTCGGGCTACTAGATGTAACATGTTTGGGCCAAA
The DNA here is from genome assembly GCA_034376525.1 of Nicotiana benthamiana. Taxonomy (NCBI): domain Eukaryota; kingdom Viridiplantae; phylum Streptophyta; class Magnoliopsida; order Solanales; family Solanaceae; genus Nicotiana; species Nicotiana benthamiana. The sequence continues at coordinate 49,114,949 of CM067338.1, read as the reverse complement.
GGCCATTCTTTGCAAGTGAGCCAAAACATAGGCTATTAAAATTTGGGATTTTTACATACCTATACCATATACCAAACCTTATTACCTTCATTGTTTAAGGATTGTGTTAATTATCTTTAAGCATACCAAATTACCATGTATAAACCATAATTCAAATTATGGGTATAATTATTGTTTCATTTATTCTATGCGTGATTTTAGGATCGTATTTTCACTTTATTTCATTTACCCGCCTCTCTCTCCTCCCACCCCCACCCCCCACGATTTACCTTCAGTTATAGTTTCAAACTATAACTCAAAGTCAACCCACTGTGGGCATTCTTTCTTGTAGCTCAAATACATCGTCCTCGTCGTATGTGTTTTTGGTGCAATATGTGAATTTGATTATTTATAAAAGGGTGCCCGTCGAAGCTGAATAGAAGAAGTCCTCATCGGAGGATAGTGATTTCTGGAAACTTGTTTTACATGAAGAGCAAATTTTGTTGTCAATATTTTTTTTACATAAGATTGTAGTTTAATTGTAGTATAAATGTAGTAATTTTGTAGATACTCTTAAAAATAATAAAACTTTATACAATACTTAAATTGATTTGTAGTTTATTTGCAGAAATTTTATCTACAAGATATCTACAAGCTGAATATATTGACTAATTGTAGAAGACTTACAAAAGTTTTAGTCTTCCCAATCTACAATTTATCTACAAATTATCTACAATTTAGCTACAACTCAACAATTTATCTACAATTTAACTACAATTTCTGAAAATATGTCTTCTTGTTCTTCGACGAGTTTCAACCTGAAATTCGGTCAAAACCAAGTCTAATCTTCACCAAAACCCCTCAAAGTTGAGATATAAACTCCTAAACATATTCCGAATTATTTACAACAACACCCAATCCAAATAAATAATGATTTTTGAAAACCCAAATTTGAATTCAAAGCTTTCAAGCTTTTTAATGGCTATCAATGGTGGAAAATATATGGAAGAATAGATTTTTTCAACTTTGAGTTGTTGAATGAGAGAAGAGACGATTACGCTGTAGAAGGAGAGAATTACGCAGTTTGTTGAATTGTCTTTTCGTTTCAAAATTCGTATTTAATGGGAACAGAATCTAACGCAGATTTTGAAACTTCATTTTAGCGCGTTTTTAATGAAAAAATCTACCTATTTATGGATTATAGTAAAAATGTGGATTGGGTGGATAAATAATAAATTATAAATATTTATGATAGTAATAGTTGATATATGATATAGATAGAAAAAAATCTCTTAAAATTTTGAGGAGGCATAAAGGTCCTACTAACAATTGTGGTGATATTATTGGGCCAAAAAGGGCTATTCGGGCTTGAGACTTCAATTTCCAAGCAGTAAAAGCCCATGTGACACAAATGTCAGATATAAGACGTGCGCTTTGTAGGGTTCACAGATAGTCCGTCCCTTTACTGCTGCATTTTGGTGGAGGCTTCAGTTGATTTCACACCTCTCCTCAATTTTCTTCGAGCAGCTATGGTATCGTTCTTCTCCTTTCAAAAATCTATTCTAATACATTTTTCTCAGTCCTTTTTAATCGATTTTGTGTTTTCAGATTATCCCAGAGAAGAACCGGAGAGAGATCTCCAAGTACCTCTTCCAAGGTTAGTATGCTCTAATTTTTTATATTTTTTTAAATTTTATTGTTGTTCTGTATATAAATATATGTAATTATGGAAATTATATTCTATTAGAGGGAGTATGCTTTGCAAAGAAAGACTACAATTTGGCAAAGCATCCGAATATCGATGTGCCGAACCTGCAGGTGATAAAATTGATGCAGAGTTTCAAGTCGAAGGAATACGTGCGTGAGACCTTTGCTTGGATGCACTATTATTGGTATCTGACCAATGACGGCATTGAGTTCCTCAGGACTTACCTCAATCTTCCTTCTGAAATTGTCCCTGCTACTCTCAAAAAGTCCGCTAAGCCTCTTGGTCGTCCCATGGGTGGCCCTCCTGGCGACCGTCCCCGGTATATATAGCTTATGTTTCTAAATTCTATAGTTACTATGTCAACCAAATTGGATTGACATTGGTGTATTGATGGATTTGCAGTGGACCATCTAGGTTTGAGGGAGATAGGCCAAGGTTTGGTGACAGGGAAGGTTATCGTGCTGGTCCAAGAGGTCCACCCGGTGAGTTTGGAGGTGAGAAGGGTGGAGCTCCAGCTGACTACCAGCCTGCATTCAGGGTAATTTCTGTTTTCCCTACAACCCTGTCATTTTTCATATCCTGTTCAATTGAAGTTTTTTTATAGATCTATTGGAACTAGCAACGCTATTTCTGTGTTTTATCTGAATTGCTAAGGTAAATGACACTTTGTCTGCACTGTTCTAGTGCTTAGACTTGAAGTTCCACTTTCACTTCTTATTTGGGTAGATCATGTATTAGCACTAGTAGTAAGAGGAAAGGATATTCTCAGTTGAGACTGAAAATTTTCTGTTCCATGAAATTCTTGTGATCTATCTTGTTTCACCTAATGCATTTGATTTTTCACCTATTGTGACTCACATTATTGCACTGATACTATGAGTAAAAATGTTCCTAATCTTATTGCATCGTGTTTAGTTATTGTTCCTCATTTGACTTGACTTTTAAGCTTCTTCTACACTTCACCTCACAGCTGTCCTCTGAGATTCTGTATTCCTAATTCATACATTGCATTCTGCAGTATTGACTGTTTATGCTCATGTACTGCATGATAAGTTTTAGTGGAAGATGCGGATACTAAGCACTCCTTTAGTCAAGTAACGCCTTTAGAGTCCATATTATAGGTGATTATCTAAGAGTTTGTGGTAATTTTAATAGTCGGAAAAGAGCCAAAAATACCCTTAATGTATTGAAAGTAGCTCAAAAATGCTCTTCGTTAACCTTTGGGACCAAAAATACCCTTCAAATTTGTTTTTCGGCTCAAATCTACCCCTGAGATTAATGGACCAAGTTGGCCCTTTAAACACAAGGGCACGTGACATGTTCTAAGCATGCCCCATGTATATATTACTAAACAAATAAAACCCACCCATTTTCTTAAAAATTACCCAGCGACCTGCTGTTTCAAAAACCAGTCTCTCTGTCTCTTTCCTCTCCATGAACTATTTGGTTTTTTCCATCCAGCCAATAAACACAATCTTTCTTCGTCCCGTGTTGATGCAAGATAAACAAAATTCATCATATATTCCCATTGTCTCAAAGAAATCATAAACAGAATGCTACAGTTCATCATCCAATTCCCTGCAAATCACAAGTTAATCAGAAAATGACCAATCAAACAACCAGGAAAATTGCAATTGCTTGCAATGGGAGTCCATTAGCTGCACATTTTGAAAATGACGCGAAGAAAAACAGAAATGAAATAGGAACCAAAGAAAAACCTATCTAGACTAAACAATGACTCTTTAATTTTCAAGGTTAACTATTCATATTTAAAATAATGCAAGAATAATTCAAAGCCATGGCAGTAAAAGAGTTGAGAAGAAATTTTTAAATGTTCAGTTTTATACGTTTCGAGTTTACCACCAATATCATGATAAATGTTGAAGAAGAGACAGGTGGATTTTTAGGTCAGTGGGTCGTTTGGGTAATTTCTAAGAAACTTGGTGGGTTTTATTTGTTTCTTGATATATACACCTGGCTTCCTAATGACGCACGTCTATTTTGAGTCCAAAAAAAGACCCTGGTTGGTCCGTTAATCTCTGAGGTAGATTTGAGCCGAAAAACAAACACAGGGTATTTCTGGTCCCAAAGGTTAGCAAAAGGTATTTTTGAGCCATTTTCAATACGTTAGCGTATTTTTGGCTCGTTTGGCTGTTTGGTAATGTAAACCATGTATTATTAGTACTCACGAAAGCTTCATAATCCTACCTTTCCTTTTTTTGGGTCACTTGGTTCTAACTTTCCTTTGTTAGGCTTAGGACTAAACTTTGGATTTTGTTCTATTTCTCATGGTTGCTTATGCTGTCTGCCTTGGAAAATAAATTTAACAGTAAATTGAATCTAACCAATCATTCTATACCTGTAGGGTGGTGGTGGAAGACCTGGATTCGGGCGTGGGGCAGGAGGTTTCGGTGGTGCACCCCCTAGCTCAAGCTTCTCATAGATTGATCATATCTTTATTGTAGCTAGTTTTTATGCATTTTTGATAATCACATGTTGGAATTAACTTGCAGCGGTCGAAAGCACTTGGTTCAATTGGGCATAAACTTCTTTATTGGATTTTTAGATCGCTAATTTTGCATGTATTTTTTATGTTTGGTATGAGAAATATTAGTAGTATATGTTATTTCAGAGTAATTTAAATATACTTCTCCCAAAATAATTATAATTTTCATCCTTTACTTGATAAAACTGACTTGGACAAGGTCAGGAAACCTTTATCTGATTATATGGATGTTTTATTTCTTGTTGCATCATGTTCTTACATGATCCTTATCGATTTACTTCTTTGTAAAACTTAACTGCGAGATTGTGACTACGAGGGGAAAAATGTATAGTTTAATGCTACTGCTAGCATAAAAAATAGGGCAGTCTAATCTATATAAGGGCAGTCTGGAGGGTATTTCCAGAAGAAGAGTCTGTTTCCACGGCCAGCATAAAGAAAAAGGCAGTCTAATCTGTATAAGGGCAGTCTGGAGGGTATTTTCAGAAGAAGAGGCTGTTTCCGCGGCTAGTATAAAGAAAAAGGCAGTCTAATCTTATATAAGGGCAGTTTGGAGAGTATTTTCAAGGGTTAAACCGTGACTTACTAGTCGCATGGCAACGACATTACCAGCATTTTTAGCTTATTATAATTGCTCCGAATCATTTGTTTCGTGTGCATACCATTCCGACTGCGAGAGGTGGTAGCTTAATCACTTCTTTGGTGCACAGCTACCGTTGCATTTTTAGCTTATTATAATTGCTCCGAATCATTTGTTTCGTGTGCATACCATTCCGACTGCGAGAGGTGGTAGCTTAATCACTTCTTTGGTGCACAGCTACCGTTGAAAGATTAGGAATATTTGTTTTTGATTGTCACTAATAAATCTCATTTTGAGAGGAAAGTTCCGTCTGCAAGTTCGTAGACAAGAAAGAATTTGCATCAAATATTTTTCTGGCGTACCTTTTTGATGTAGAATGGTAACCTCCAAAATCATACTATCAATTTTAGTTTGGCTTAACTTCACAAGTTCTCACTTTACATACCTTAACTAGTTGCTTATATTTTAGCAACTAGTTGAGCCGACGCCTTCTTTTCTGTCTTTCTATTTATACTTCCCATCCCAGCAAATTATGAAACAAGCAACGACTTTCGAGTAATACTTTAACATTTGAAGATAAATGTCTGCAACATTTATGTATAACTCCTTAAATGCATCATGCAAACTACCACACTAAGCCTATCAACTCATGCACGACTATTAATATCATGATTGTCGTAGTAGATTACACATTTTCTGAAGGATTGCGTATAGGTATTCGTAACATATAGCGGAAGACAATAATAATCCTAGGCAGATCTTTTTATGTTTAAAATTTATTTACATGTCAAAGATCAAATCTGAGACGTACCTCGTGAAGAGAGTCTCGTTTCAAAAATTCTTCGATAGTGCAAAGCCTCTATGCGTATCCACATCGAGACCGATCCTTGCTATCAACTCTTTGATCAATGAAACCGCCGAACAAATTGAACGAATAATATTGTGTTGAAATTTTTCTCAAAAATCTCAACTCAAATTAGAATAACAAGAAACACTTTTCTTGTAATTGTATTTTCTCTCTTGGCTTTCTATTGCACTCTCACTTTAACAAAGTGGGTTTTCTTCTCAAGAATAATAATAATGCGTTTTCTCCTATTACTCTTTATATAGCATCACCTACAAACCCTTTTCTTATTTGGTTGATGTAATGATTTACTTAGGGTAAAAGTTTATTCCAAAAATAAACTTATGGCAAATTTGATAAATCACTATAACGTGGCTACCAAGATACTGTATTGACTTTTATAAGTCCAATTCCAAGTTGGGTTGGATTATGAGAATTAACTAATATTTTATAATTAAAAAAAACACAATCCCATTCTTAATGGGTTTTAACTGATCTCACGTCTTGTCCGTCCAATTCTAAATTGGATTTCCAAATAAGATTTAAACAATATATTTTATATATACTTTTTATATATAAATATTAATTTTATATATATATATATATATATATATATATATATATATATATATATATCAACCAAGAGTTATAAATTAATTTTTTATTCCAAGTAGAAAACTTCAATTCGTTCACAATATTAATTATACCCTCCGTGCTAGCGAAGAATATAATAATATTTCATCTGGACTAATAACTAAATTTATTTGACTAATTAAATCCCTTAATTTAATTATCAAATAATAGGTTAATTAATCCTTTAGCAAAGATCAAAACACTCGTTAGTGTACGACCCCATAGGTTCAATACTAAACCGGTAGTAAATTGGTCACATCAATATACTAATCAAGGGTGGCGTCTAGCAACACTCCTTAACGACCGGATAGCATAAAGTATACAATTTACTCTCAAGAACCAGTAGAAGAATAATATAATAATTCCTTCTGTCTTTATAGCTCTGGATCACCCTAGGATATGGTTCGACTGTCGAATCCTAATAGGCGAACAACTATGTGTTCATGTCAAATATAATCGACCATTGAATGACCTAAGAAACTCCTTTCTTCTTTCATTCAATTGCTCTGGCCAAGGTCTTAGTTTGGTCATTTATAATTCATGCCAACATGGAGCTTAAACTCATTACCAAGAATTGACATATTCTATCTTGATCGATTATTAATTTTACAAGCATTTAATCGTACCCAATATCCTTTCAACTATCGTCCGATGGCCATAGATGTCTAATATCAAATCAGAATAAATAACTTGTCAATTACTATGACGATCTCAAGTCAAAGGAAGCGGTTCCATCATATTCTTCAAGAAAATGTCCTATTGACAGTTATGGTAATTCTAACCATTAGGAATTATTCAATGAGTCGGTTCAATAATCATATCTCTATATGCATCATCTATCTATGTAATTCTTTATCCCATAAAGACGATCACATAAATATTAATCTAATTGGATTACAAATGTCTAGGTTAATAATCCTACGATCAAGAACAAATTTAGATTAAATTGTAAGAGACTTTGATCTCATTATCATGATCTCTATCGCGATGACAAATCTCAAAATTTAGCCAAGGACCTTATCAAATTAATCAAACAATTAATAATAATGACAAAAGAATATCAAATGCCATATATTTTATATCAAATGATGTTCACAAAAATATGTTCAACTCATCAAATATGATATTGGATCTAGGGCATATCTACTATATCCCTAACAATCTCCCACTTGCATTAGAGCCAATCGCTCTTGTACTTCATCCCCAATTTCCACTTGTGCTTGTCAAACTCCTTTGCGCCAAGAGCTTTAATGAATGGGTCTGCAGCATTTTCCTTTCCATCAACCTTTTGAATCTCGACGTCTCCACGTTCAATGATCTCTCTTATCAAGTGATACCTTCACAGAACGTGTTTGGACTTTTGGTGTGATCTTGGTTCTTTTGCTTGATCAATGGCTCCAGTATTGTCACACAACAATGGAACCGCACCTTCTATTGAAGGAACCACACCAAGTTCAGTTAAGAACTTTTTCATCTATACAACTTCCTTAGCAGCTTCACTAGCTGCTATATATTCTGCTTCAGTCACTAAATCAGCTACTGTAGCTTGTTTGGAACTTTTCCAACTCACCGCACTACCATTTAAGGTTAATACATAACCAAAAATATATTTGCTATCATCCCTATTTGAAGAGAAACTTGCATCAGTATAACCTTCAAGTTTCAGCTCAGAATCCTCATAGACGAGGAATTGGTCTTTAGTCCTTCTTAAGTACTTAAGAATGGTCTTCACCACCTTCCAATGTTCCTCACCAGGATTTGCCTGATATCGGCTAGTCACTCCAAGTGCATAAGCCACATCAGGACGTGTACATGTAATGGTATACATGATAGCTCCCACTGCACTAGCGTATGGGATCCTACTCATGCGTTCTCTCTCTTCAAGTGTTTTAGGACAATCCTCCCTACTGAGAGAAATTCCAGTGCCTATCGGTAGATAGCCTCTTTGGAATTATGCATGTTATACCTCTTTAAGATAGTATCAATGTACAAAGACTGGGAAAGACCAAGCAGCTTCCTAGATTTATCTCTATAGATCTTTATTCCTAATATATAAGCTGCTTCTCCCAAGTCTTTCATGGAGAACTGTTCAGATAGACAAATCTTGGTACTTTGCAATGCTGGTATGTCATTGCCTATGAGCAATATATCATCAACATACAACACTAAGAATATAATTGTGCTCCTACTAACCTTTTTGTACACACAAGGTTCTTCTTCGCATCTAACAAAATTAAACTTTTCAATTGTCTTGTTAAAGCGAATATTCCAACTTCGAGAAGCTTGCTTTAGTCCATAAATGGATCTTTGTAGCTTACAAATTTTATTATGATCAGACGGAGATGTAAAACCTTCAGGTTGTGTCATGTACACACCTCTTGTAGCTCACCATTTAGGAATCTGTTTTCACATCCATTTGCCATATTTCATAATCATAGTATGCTACTATAGCAAGCAAAATCTGAATAGATTTGAGCATTGCCACGGGAGAGAAAGTCTCGTCATAGTCGACTCATTCTTTTTGACGATATCCCTTAATAAGGCGTGCTTTGTAGGTCTCCACCTTTCCGTCTGCTCTATTCTTTTTATTAGAAACCCATTTACAGCCTATATGTTTTATATCCTTTGAAGGTTCAACTAAAGTCCATACTTTATTTTGCTTCATGGATTCCATTTCGGATTCCATGGCCTTTTGCCACTTCTCATAATCAGAACTTTGTATAGCCTCTTCATAGGTCTTAGGGTCATCATCATTATGATCAACCTCATTTGATAAATCATCTTAGTTGGTACATGACGTTATCGTGTAGACCTTCGAAGAGGTACTTGTACAACCTTTTCACCTTGTGTTGGATTTTATTATTGTTCAATTTGGTTTGGAACTGGTTCACTAACCTGTTCTTGAACTTCATTTAGTTCTTGAACTTCAACCGTTGAAGATGGCAATTTCCTTGGCAACTTCAAAACATCCAATAAAGGTTCTTCAACTTGGGTCTCATGATCTTTATATTGTGTTGATTCATTAGTTTCTTGATCTTCATCAAGTTCTATTTCTCCATTATAATTTCCTTCCAAAAGAAATTCCCTTTCCAAAAAGGTTGCTCCTCTTGCCACAAACACTCTATGGTTAGAAGGGTGATAGAAATAATATCCCCTTGTTTCCTTGGGATACCCAATGAAACTACACTTATCAGATCTTGAATCAAGTTTATCAGATTGTAGTCTCTTAACATAAGCTGGACAACCCCAAACTTTAATATGTTTAAGGTTAGGCTTACATCCTTTCCATATCTCATATGGTATTGTAGAGACTGACTTAGTGGGAACTTTATTAAGTAAGTATGTTGCTGCTTCCAAAGCATATCCCCATAAATTTATTGGAAGATCAGTGAACCCCATCATAGATCTCACCATATCTAATAAGGTTCTATTTCTCCTTTCAGACACACCATTGTGTTGTGGTGTTCCTGGAGGTGTCCACTGTGAGAGAATCCCATTCTCTTTGAGATATCTGGTAAAATCTTCACTAAGATATTCTCCACCTCTATCAGACCTTAGTACTTTGATACTCTTACCAGTCTTCTTCTCAACTTTGTTGGAAACACGTTTCAAATGCAATATACTAAACGTGTGTTCTTTTGTAGGTTTTGATGAATGTCAAACAAAGCAATAAGCGATATATAGCAGTGCTCAAGGACAAGCACATAATGGATGCATTACAAGAAGCTCAAGACAATGCTTGGAAATGTTATAATTGAGTCAATATTAATTGTGATCTTGATTCCTCAATCTTGGCTCATAACATGGCTTCTCTACTAAAATTATTTTTTCCAAAATCATGCATATTTAAAGTAAGTGTCAAATGATTTTAAACTATGCATATTTACATTTGTTAAAATGTTTTCCAAACATGCCTCAAAAATCTGGGCTAAGATAATCGATTATGTACTTATGATAATCGAGTATCTCTAAGCCAAGACTGCATGACAATCGATTATGAATTAATGATAATCGATTGTGAGTAAGCCAGTTAACATCAGGTTTTTGCAAACTGCATAACAATCGATTGTGTACTTTCGATAATCGATTGTTAACTGAGGCAAAGTTTTCAAAACTCATAAAAATCGATTATGAACTAATGGTAATCGATTGGAATAAGAAAAATGTCTCCCAGTGATTTTAAGTAAAATGATAATCGATTGTGGCTTTTGATAATCGATTATATATGAGACAGTAAGTTTTGAAATTAATTAATAATCGATTGTGGCTTTTGATAATCGATTATATATGAGACAGTAAGTTTTGAAATTAATTAATAATCGATTGTGGCTTTTGATAATCGATTATATATGAGACAGTAAGTTTTGAAATTAATTAATAATCGATTGTTCTATTTGATAATCGATTGTTGAAGCTGACCGTTGTCATACTTTTTTCAAATTACCTTCAGGTAATCGATTGTGATATTTAACAATCGATGTTTTAGCGTAAAATCTGGAAAAGATTTTCTGAACGTTGTTAAAATAATCGATTATTGATTTCCTGATAATCGATGTTTTATGCCAAAAATTGGAAAGGATTTTTTAACGTTATAATTAATCGATTATTGATTTGAAGTAATCGATTGTTAACGTAAAATCTGGGATTGATTTTTTGATCTGATAGGCAAACAATCGATTGTTTAGTCCTGACAATCGATTGTCACTGAGTAATTTCAGCAATCCTTAATTGGCAATTAGACAACGGTAAGACTGAGTTTTTCACCTATAAATACAGGTTTAACTCAGTGTTTTCACAACAACAACACATACAATTTAAGTATTTTCATTGCTAAAAGCTTTCTTACATTGATCATCATTTTCATTCATCTATAAAGCTTTTTGAAGAGCCATTCTATTGAGCTAAGTTGTTGTGATCTTGAGCGTACTATTTCTACTCATATCTACTCATTGAGGAGTACTTTGTAAAGTGAGTGTGTCTTTGTGTTTGTAAGAGAATTGCGATTCTCGTTTGTTGAGGAACTTGTGTTTCCTCGGTTGAAGTCTTTGGGATTGTTATCCCCGAGCAATTGAAGTCTTTGGGATTGTTATCCCCGAGCAATTGAAGTCTTTGGGATTGTTATCCCCGAGCAATTGAAGTCTTTGGGATTGTTATCCCCGAGCAATTGAAGTCTTTGGGATTGGTATCCCCGAGCAATTGAAGTCTTTGGGATTGTGATCCCCGAGCACCTAGGTGAGGCTTGTGTCCTCAGCCGTAACGGTTTGTTAAGCACCCGTAAGCTTGACAAGTTTAGTGGAAATCTCGAGAGAGTCTCTCGGGGACTGGACTAACCACGTTTGTGGCCAACCAGGATACATCTTTGTGTAAGTTTATTTTACTGCACTTGTCTTAATTTCTGCAAAGTTTTTAAATTCCGCACTAAAACGCTTAATAATTTTAAAACGCTATTCACCCCCCCCTCTAGCGTAAAGCGTTATTTCCAACAATTGGTATCAGAGCCATACTCTCTGAAAAACTTAACCGTTTGAGAGAACCATCGATGGCTTCTACTCTAAATTTCTTTGCAGGAATAGGTGAAGGAGAATGCAGCATGTCGCCTCCAATATTAGACGAAAACGACTACTCAGTCTGGAAATATCGGATGCAAATTTTTACAATGGCAAACGATTTGTATCTATGGCAAGCTATTAAACACAGTGATCAACTGACGACAAAAGTCGGGAAAGATAAGGTAAGTAAATACAACACTAAAGCTATGAATATATTACATAACGCCTTGAATCAGGAACTTTGGCGAAAAATCTCCCACTATAAAACTGCTAAGGAAATGTGGGACAAACTTGAGGAATTGCACGAAAACACGCCTCAAAAAGCGGTCAGCACAAACGATGAATCAACTGATCGGTGCCTCATGGCAGACGAAAAAGACGAGGTAAGTACATCTAACGATATACAAATTGCTTATAACAAACTGCATGATGAGCTGGTAAATGCTTCTAAGACTATTAAAGATTTACAAAGAACTCTTTCTCTACAAGAAGAGGATTTTCAAAAACAACTCCTTTTAAAAGAGAAGGACTTTGAAGAACGTCTTTCTTTAGCTCAAAAAGGTGTTGAAAATCTGTCTCGTGATAACGAGAATCTTGCAAATGAAAATCAATTTTTGTTAAATGATAGTATAGAACTTAGACAAGTCATCAAGACCATGCATGAAGCCTCTTGTGTTGAAAATTGCCTTACCTGTACTACTTGTGAGTCCTTAAAACTAGAAAACACAGAACTTAGGAAAACTTTAGAAACTCGTAGTAAAAAAGTTCTTAAAGTTAGTGAAAAAGAATCGCCTAAGAGAAATCAACGGCATAAAAACAAAAACTCCACTACTCCACCTAGAAATAACTCTAAGATTGTAAACAAGCCTAGAACAAATTCTTTTAGACCACCTAGACATTATGCTAGAATGTATGAAGATAAGGGTAGAACTAATATCTTTAGACAACCTAGATCCGAATCTAGGATTCTTGCAAACAAGCCTACAAATAGTAATTTTCGGCAACCAAGAAATTACTCTAGGAACGAGCTTAGACCACCTAGACATGACACTAGGTCCTTCAACAAGTCTAGCACTAATAACCTTAGACCATCTAGATATTATACTAGAAATGGGAACAATATGTCTTGTGTTAATCATTTTCATTCGCCTAGAACCTTGTTGGCTCAACCTAGGCATCAACACAACCCAAACGTAGTATGTCATTACTGCAATCGTATAGGTCATATTGCACCTATGTGTTTTACAAAGCATAGAGATTCTTCATATTATTATCATTACTTGCCTAACCCCCAAGGACCCAAAATGGTATGGGTACCTAAAGAATATTAATTTGCCTTGTAGGTGTGCTTGAAGGGATCAAGTGTACTATGGTACCTTGACAGTGGATGCTCCAGACACATGACAGGAGACGAATCCAAATTCCTTCAACTAGAGCACAAAGAAGGAGGAAGCGTTGTATTCGGTGACAACAATAAAGGACAAATTATTGGCATCGGATCGGTCGGTAAGAATGAAAAATCCTCTATAAAGCATATATTACTTGTCAAAGGTTTAAAGCATAATCTCTTGAGCATAAGTCAATTATGTGACAAGGGAAATCTTGCTTTGTTTGATTCGGATGAGTGTTTAGACGCAGTGACTTCAAGATTATTCTACGTGGTTTTAGAATTGACAATATTTACATGGTTGATCTTGAAAACTCCTCATCCGAGTATGTTGATTGTTTGTTGAGCAAAGATGAAAATGTGTGGTTGTGGCATCGTAGAGTAGCTCATATGAACATGCATCTTTTAAATAAATTGATTTCTCAAAATCTAGTGATTGGTCTTCCCTTCTTAAAATTTGAAAGTGATACTATTTGTGATTCATGTCAAAAGGGGAAGCAAACAAGAGCATCTTTTAAAACCAAAAATGTTGTTTCAACATCTAGACCTTTACAACTATTGCATATGGATTTATTCGGACCATCCCGTATCGAAAGTCTAGGAAGAAATAGATATGCTTTTGTAATTGTTGATGACTTCTCTAGATTTACATGGACACTATTTCTTGCGCATAAAAGTGATGCATTTATTAGCTTCAAGCTTTTTCTTAAAAGAGTTCAAAATGAAAAGGAATCAACTGTCACTTCCATTAGAAGTGATCATGGGGGAGAGTTTGATCACAATCTCTTTGCGGACTTTTGTGATGAACTCGGAATCGAGCATACCTTTTCCGCTCCACGTACACCACAACAAAACGGGGTGGTGGAAAGGAAAAATAGGAGCCTCGAAGAGATGGCTAGAACCATGCTCGACGAAGCTAAGATTCCCAAACACTTTTGGGCAGACGCCGTGAGTACCGCATGCTATGTTTTGAATAGAGTAGCAATTCGGCCGATACTCTTAAAAACCCCATATGAACTCTACAAAGGTAGAAAACCTAACATTTCACATCTACGCGTTTTTGGTTGTAAATGTTTTGTGCATAACAATGGAAAGGACCAATTAGGAAAATTTGATGCAAAGTCGGATGAAGGTATCTTCATTGGCTATTCTTCTCGTAGTAAAGCTTATAGGATTTTTAATAAAAGAACCCAAGTTGTAGAGGAATCTCCTCATATTGTTTTTTCCGAAGATAATACTCGCTTGGCGAGAAAGGATTGTGGTCTTGATCTTTCAGGTATTCTGGAAAGCCTAAAGGACAAAATTCAAGAAGAACCACCAAGGAAAGAAACTGACAAAACGGTGGAACCACAAATTGAAAAAGCTCCTCAACCAGAAAATGAACCAAAAGAGCAAATAGAATGGAGGACAGTCAAAGATCATCCTCTCGATCAGGTAATAGGCGACGTTGGAGGGAAGGTAAGTACCCGGAGCTCTCTTAGAAATACCTTAGATCTTACTGCTTTTGTTTCTCAAATTGAACCCAAAACCATCTCTGAAGCAATTGGGGATGAATTTTGGACCTTGGCAATGCAAGAGGAGCTTAACCAATTCAAACGTAACAACGTTTGGGATTTGGTGCCAAGACCCGAAGGTCATACCATAATTGGTACGAAATGGGTTTTTCGAAATAAATTAGATGAAAATGGCATAATCACTAGAAACAAAGCTAGGCTTGTGGCTCAAGGCTATAATCAAGAAGAAGGGATTGATTATGATGAGACATATGCTCCGGTAGCTAGATTAGAGGCCATCCGTCTGTTGCTTGCTTTTGCATCTTCTATGAATTTCTTTGTATATCAAATGGATGTGAAAAGTGCCTTTTTAAATGGTTTTATCCAAGAAGAAGTTTTTGTAAAACAACCCCCCGGTTTTGAAGACTTTAATTTTCCCAATCATGTTTTCAAACTCAAAAAGGCCCTTTATGGTTTAAAACAAGCTCCTCGAGCTTGGTATGAAAGGTTGAGTAAATTTCTTTTAGAAAATAATTTTATTCATGGAAAAGTTGACACAACTTTATTTGTCAAGCATGAAAACAATGATATCTTGCTAGTTCAAATATATGTAGATGATATCATTTTTGGTGCTACTAACAATGCTCTATGCAAGGAATTTTCAAACTTAATGACTAGCGAATTTGAGATGTCCATGATAGGTGAGTTACAATTCTTTTTGGGATTACAAGTAAAACAAATGAAGGAAGGTACATTCATTTGTCAAAGCAAGTATTGCAAAGATCTGCTTAAACGTTTTGACATGAACAATGCAAAGGAAATAGCAACTCCCATAAGCACATCCGATCATCTCGACAAAGATGAAAAAGGTAAGGAAGTCGACATCAAAAAGTACCGAGGTATGATTGGCTCTCTTCTTTATCTTACTGCTAGTCGTCCGGACATCATGTTTAGCGTGTGCGTCTGTGCCCGTTATCAATCATGTCCAAAAGAGTCTCACCTTACTGCGGTAAAGCGGATTCTAAGGTATCTTGTCGGTACTACCAATGTGGGTCTATGGTACCCCAAAGGTTCTTCATGCCAACTTATTGGCTATTCCGACTCCGATTTTGCTGGATGCAAATTGGACCGCAAGAGCACTAGCGGCACTTGCCACTTGCTCGGTAGCGCTTTAGTTTCTTGGTTTAGTAAGAAGCAAGTTAGTGTTGCGTTGTCCACAACCGAGGCTGAATATGTAGCCGCGGGGAGTTGTTGCGCTCAAATCCTATGGATGAAACAACAACTCTTGGACTATGGCCTACGTCTTGATCACATTCCTCTTAGATGTGACAACACTAGTGCCATATGCTTGACGAAGAACCCCATTCTTCACTCGCGAACAAAACACATTGAAATTAGACATCATTTTATTAGAGATCACGTTCTAAAAGGCGATGTCGAAATTGAATTTGTTGAAACAAAAAGCCAATTGGCAGACATCTTTACAAAGCCCTTAGATAAAGAGTCCTTCTTCCGAATTCGTAGTGAACTCGGGATCCTTGACTCCACGTTGATCTAAGTCATGCATTGCATTTTATTTCTTACATAATTTCTAACTTGAGCGTCGGAGGCGTCTAACATTTTGTTGCAGGTATCACCCTAAAGAAAAGGGGATCATAAAAAGCATGACGCAAGATACTCAAGTATTCTACAGGAAAATCGCCGTCAAACAATCGATTACTGTATCAATAATCGATTACTTCCGTTATTTTTTTCCAATAAATAAACTTGTGTTTATTTCATATTTGTTATTCTTCCCTTGTGTACATTTTTTTTGCTAATGGCAAAAGGGGGAAGAAACGGGATATCAAGAAGTATGCTATATTATGCTATATGCTCTCAACTTCATTCATGCTTAAAGTGAGGGGGAACATGAATTGAGGGGGAACATGACACTTGTCTTGGTTTATCAAAATAATTATTGCATATATCCCGCCTATGTTTGCCATTATCAAAAAGGGGGAAATTGTTGGAAACACGTTTCAAATGCAATATACTAAACGTGTGTTCTTTTGTAGGTTTTGATGAATGTCAAACAAAGCAATAAGCGATATATAGCAGTGCTCAAGGACAAGCACATAATGGATGCATTACAAGAAGCTCAAGACAATGCTTGGAAATGTTATAATTGAGTCAATATTAATTGTGATCTTGATTCCTCAATCTTGGCTCATAACATGGCTTCTCTACTAAAATTATTTTTTCCAAAATCATGCATATTTAAAGTAAGTGTCAAATGATTTTAAACTATGCATATTTACATTTGTTAAAATGTTTTCCAAACATGCCTCAAAAATCTGGGCTAAGATAATCGATTATGTACTTATGATAATCGAGTATCTCTAAGCCAAGACTGCATGACAATCGATTATGAATTAATGATAATCGATTGTGAGTAAGCCAGTTAACATCAGGTTTTTGCAAACTGCATAACAATCGATTGTGTACTTTCGATAATCGATTGTTAACTGAGGCAAAGTTTTCAAAACTCATAAAAATCGATTATGAACTAATGGTAATCGATTGGAATAAGAAAAATGTCTCCCAGTGATTTTAAGTAAAATGATAATCGATTGTGGCTTTTGATAATCGATTATATATGAGACAGTAAGTTTTGAAATTAATTAATAATCGATTGTGGCTTTTGATAATCGATTATATATGAGACAGTAAGTTTTGAAATTAATTAATAATCGATTGTGGCTTTTGATAATCGATTATATATGAGACAGTAAGTTTTGAAATTAATTAATAATCGATTGTTCTATTTGATAATCGATTGTTGAAGCTGACCGTTGTCATACTTTTTTCAAATTACCTTCAGGTAATCGATTGTGATATTTAACAATCGATGTTTTAGCGTAAAATCTGGAAAAGATTTTCTGAACGTTGTTAAAATAATCGATTATTGATTTCCTGATAATCGATGTTTTATGCCAAAAATTGGAAAGGATTTTTTAACGTTATAATTAATCGATTATTGATTTGAAGTAATCGATTGTTAACGTAAAATCTGGGATTGATTTTTTGATCTGATAGGCAAACAATCGATTGTTTAGTCCTGACAATCGATTGTCACTGAGTAATTTCAGCAATCCTTAATTGGCAATTAGACAACGGTAAGACTGAGTTTTTCACCTATAAATACAGGTTTAACTCAGTGTTTTCACAACAACAACACATACAATTTAAGTATTTTCATTGCTAAAAGCTTTCTTACATTGATCATCATTTTCATTCATCTATAAAGCTTTTTGAAGAGCCATTCTATTGAGCTAAGTTGTTGTGATCTTGAGCGTACTATTTCTACTCATATCTACTCATTGAGGAGTACTTTGTAAAGTGAGTGTGTCTTTGTGTTTGTAAGAGAATTGCGATTCTCGTTTGTTGAGGAACTTGTGTTTCCTCGGTTGAAGTCTTTGGGATTGTTATCCCCGAGCAATTGAAGTCTTTGGGATTGTTATCCCCGAGCAATTGAAGTCTTTGGGATTGTTATCCCCGAGCAATTGAAGTCTTTGGGATTGTTATCCCCGAGCAATTGAAGTCTTTGGGATTGGTATCCCCGAGCAATTGAAGTCTTTGGGATTGTGATCCCCGAGCACCTAGGTGAGGCTTGTGTCCTCAGCTGTAACGGTTTGTTAAGCACCCGTAAGCTTGACAAGTTTAGTGGAAATCTCGAGAGAGTCTCTCGGGGACTGGACTAACCACGTTTGTGGCCAACCAGGATACATCTTTGTGTAAGTTTATTTTACTGCACTTGTCTTAATTTCTGCAAAGTTTTTAAATTCCGCACTAAAACGCTTAATAATTTTAAAACGCTATTCACCCCCCCTCTAGCGTAAAGCGTTATTTCCAACAAACTTCACTACGGAAACTTTTGAACATTTCAAAATATTAAGACCTATGTTTCACAAGATACACAAATCCATATCTTGAGATATCATCAGTGAAGGTGATGAAGTAAGAATATCCACCTCTAGCTTGAATTTTTATGGGCCCACAAACATCTGTATGAATTAGTCCCAATAATTCAGAAGCTCTTTCTCCACTTCCAGTAAATGGAGATTTGGTCATTTTTCCTTTGAGGCAAGATTCACAAGTTGGATATGATTCAAAATCATCCTTGTCAAGGTACCATTCCTTGTACAACTTGTTAATTCTTTTCTCTCCAATATGACCAAGCTTACAATGCCAAAGGTATGTTTGATTTACATGATCATCTCTTTTCCTCTTAAGACTTGAAACATGCATAATCGAATTAGAATTCACATTAGGTATGACATAAACGTCATGTTGGAGATAGCCATTCGCATATAAATTATCACTATAATAAATAGCGAAAATACCATTGCCTATATTAATGTGAAAACCACGTTTGTATAACATAGAAGCTGAAATTAAGTTCGAAACAAATTTAGGAACATAATAACAATCATCCAACATAAGCACTTTTCCCGTAAGCATTCTTAAAGAAGTTGATCCTACAGCTACGGCCGCAACTTTTGCACCATTTCCAACCTGTATATTAACTTCTCCTTTCTTTAACCTTCTACTTATCTTGAACCCTTGCAACATATTGCAGATGTTACAATCACTTCCAGTATCAATACCCATAGTGAAGAAATAGTAGTAGCTAAAGAAACCTTGAAAACGTTTTTCATTAATGTCTCAGCTTGTTTCTTGTCCTTTAGAGTTGCAAGATATTCCTTGCAGTTTTTCTTCCAATGCCCTTTCTTCTTACAGTGAAAACATTCAGCATCATATACTGGGTGTAAGATCAAATCTTCAGAAAACTCTTTTCCAAGGTTGTACCCCAACTTCTCATGTTCTTCAATAAGACCGGTCATACGATTGACAAGGGGTCCAACTGGAGAGTTTTCAATGTCCAACTGTGCATCAACCATCTTCTTAAGATATTCAATGATTGCAGTTGGATCTATATTCTGATGTTTTCTCTGGAGTTCAGAACTCATAGAAGCGAGAATGATGCGTTTAATAGCAAGACATTCTTCCAAGTATTTCAGATAAACCTTGTTGCCTTGAACATTATTCTCTGGTGGGATTATCTTTGCAGGCTTATCAATCACATCCATAAGCTTTTCATGCATGGGAACAATTCTTATATTTCTATACCAGTCATCAAAGTTTGGTCCTACCAATTTGTTGGTCTCAAGTATTTCACACAGTGATATAACAGACATATTGAGAAATCTAAAATATAGAAAAGAAAAGGCAATAATATAAGAACATATTTGCATATATCATAAATACATGGACTTTTATCTAAATGATATTTCAACTAATTATTTTAAACTATTTACACTCATTATAGTTTACAAAATTTTTATTTCTTTTAGTGGAGTAAAGGAATCCTTTAACAATATTTATGAGCCCCTTGGAGTCAAGTCGTTTCTCACATATATTTTAAAGGTAGGTACTCTTACCAATTATATCCCCATACAATTTTCTTAAATAGCTCTATGTCATATAGTCCCCTAGTAGTCAGGTCAATCCTATTGGCATAGTTGAGTTCAACCATAATGATATTAAATTTTATACTCCCTTGGGTAGTCCAGGCGTCTAGTGTAAAATTGAATAATTCATTCAATCCATACATCTATCAATAAATAATTTTAACATATGCTCGAACATAAGTCTCCTTGTAGTCAGACCGCTCCTTATAAACAAGAAATAAGTAAAATTATTTACCATGATGGATAGCTCTATAATAAAATATCTTATATTTATTATTTAAGAACTCAAATTTTAGTAAGAGGGAATTTTTATAAAAATAATTTTTAATAACATGAAGATCAAACCTTTTATAGCATGTGAATTTAGTTCAAGTTGTCTACGTGCTTAGTCCTAATTTAATTTACATCATATATAATAAATAATTCAAAATTATGTAATGAACAAGCACATGACATATAAACGAAATTCAACATCCTCTAACATGTTTATCTTATATATCACATAAAAGAATTTATGCTATAATATTATTATAAATTAACATCTCATGAACTAATAACAATTGAAACAACAACAGAATCATGTAACCTATTATAGATTCCCATTGTATCTAATACAAAATTTCAAATTCAAGTTATGAACTAACTCAATAGTTATATGAATACATATTTTATCCACAATAAAATAATATCAACATTCAAACGATTTAACCATTGCACAAGACACGTGTATTATGGTTTGAACTCTTCAAATATCATATTAAAATATTTCTTAAATAAATTTTAGACACAATAAACCATGGCTCTGATACCACTGAAGGATTGCATATACATGTTCGTAATACGCATCGGAAGACAATAACAATCCTAGGCATATCTTTTCGTGTTTAAAATTTATTTACATATCAAAGATCAAATCTGAGACGTACCTGGTGAAGAGAGTCTCGTTTCAAAAATTCTTTGATAGTGCGAAGCCTCTATGCGTATCCACGCAGAGACCGATCCTTTCTATCAACTCTTTGATCAATAAAACCCACGAACAAATTGAACGAAGAATATGGTGTTGAAATTTTTCTCAAAAATCTCAACTCAAATTAGAAGAACAAGAAACACTTTTCTTGTAATTGTATTTTCTCTCTTGGCTTGGTATTGCACTCTAACTTTCACAAAGTGGTTTTTCTTCTCAAGAATAATAATAATGCAAATTTTCTCCTATCACTCTTATATAGCATTACCTACAAACCCTTTTTTTATTCAGTTGAGGTAATGATTTACTTAGGGTAAAAAATTATTCCAAAAATAAACCTTGGGAAAATTTGATAGATCACGTTAACATGACTACCGAAGATACTGTATTGACTTTTATAAGTCCAATTCCAAGTTGGGTTGGATTATGAGAATTAACTAATATTTTATAATTAAAAATAACACAATCCCATTCTTAATGGGTTTTAACTGATCTAACGTCTTGTCCGTCCGATTCTAAATTGGATTTCCAAATAAGATTTAAACAATATATTATCTATATACTTTATATGTATAAATATTAATTTTATATATATATATATATATATATATATATATATATATATATATATATATATATATATATATATATATATACATCGACCAAGAGTTATAAATTAATTTTCTATTCCAAATAGAAAACTTCAATTCGTTCACAATATTAATTATACCCTCCGTGCTAGCAAAGAATATAATAATATTTCATTTGGACTAATAACTAAATTTAATAGAATAATTAAATTCCTTAATTTAATTATCAAATAATAGGTTAATTAATCCTTTTGCAAATATCAGAACACTCGCTAGTGTGCGACCCCATAGGTTCAATATTAAACCGGTAGTAAATTGGTCACATCAATATACTAATCAAGGGTGGCGTCTAGCAACACTCCTTAACGACCGTATAGCATAAAGTATACAATTTACTCTCAAGAACCAGTAGAAGAATAATATAATAATTCCTTCTGTCTTTATAGCTCTGGATCACCCTAGGATATGGTTCGACTGTCGAATCCTAATAGGCGAACAACTATGTGTTGATGTCAAATATAATCGACCATTGAATGACCTAAGAAACTCCTTTCTTCTTTCATTCAATTGCTATGGCCAAGGTCTTAGTTTGGTCGTTTATAATTCATGACAACATGGAGCTTAAACTCATTACCAAGAGTTGACAGATTCCATCTTGATCGATCACTAATTTTACAGGCATTTAATCATACCCAATATCCTTTCGACTATCGCCCTAGGGCCATAGGTGTCTAGCATCAAATCACAATAAATAACTTGTCAATTACTATGACGATCTCAAGTCAAAGGAAACGGTTACAGCACATTCTTCAAGAAAATATCCTATTGACAGTTATGGTAATTCTAACCATTAGGAATTATTCAATGAGTCGGTTCAATAATCATATCTCTATATGCATCATCTATCTATGTAATTTAGTTAATGAGATCAAACTAATCTTTATCCCATAAAGACGATCACATAATATTGATCTAATTGGATTACTAATGTCCAGGTTAATAATCGTACGATCAAGAACAAATTTAGATTAAATTTAAGAGACTTTGCTCTCATTATCATGATCTCTATCACGATGACAAATCTCAAAATTTAATCAAGGAATTTATCAAATTAATCAAACAATTAATAATAATGATAAAAGAATATCAAATGCCATATATTTTATATCAAATGGCGTTCACAAAAATATGTTCAAGTCATCAAATATGATATTGGATCTAGGACATATTTACTATATCTGTAACATTTCCTTGATTTTTCATTTTTTTGAAAGAACCTTCTTCAACAAGGTTAGTTAGATCCCCTTACGCATATATTTAGTGGGCAAAAGGTGAATAAAAAAGAGAGAATTACATAATACAGCGTACCAGCTGACATTGCAACCGAATGGATCCTTTACATGTTTGCAAATTTGTAGCCCAAAATCAGTAGGCTATATCTGGAAAAAAACGAGCCTTAATGGCTTTTTTTTGGATCTTCAGGAGCAAAATTTTCGTGATTTTCTATTCTTCTTCTTCCCAAGTTTATGCATTTCTATTCCAGCTAAAAAAATGCAAAAAGATACGATGCAACTTGAAAACCCTACAATCTCCTCTTCAAGTTCCAAATAGCAGAATTTGCTCTAAGTTCCTGATTTGGCAAAGAAATCAACAAGAAGTAGACTTTATACCTAGATTGTTCGAGATAAAGCAAGAAAACACACAAAAGTTTCAATTTCACCTTCTTTTTTTGTTTTTTTGCAAGGGAAATTTATCATGTATACATTCTTCATAGCGGTGAATGGAATAATGATAATAACTTGGTTAATTTTATTGGTGATTGTGTTGTTATACATTCACCAATTATCCTCGCAAGTGATGTAATCACAAATACACGTATGTAAAGTATCAAATAGGGAAAACAAGGGTAACACACTCAAAACGATCACTCGAGTCATTATAAAAAAGTTACATAAAAATATAAAAACACTAAATAATAAATAATATTGTTGAGTTGTCCCACATCAATAGAATTTGTGGTCTTTGGTCTCCATATATGGTCTTAGACAATCCTCACCCCATAAGCTAGCTTTTGAGGTTGAGTTAGGCCTAATGTCTATTTATCATGGTATTAGAGCCAGACGTATCCCATCTATTATTACCGATGTTGGCCTCCCATTTATATTGTGCACGCTCCAGTTTGCAGGCATGGGCGTGAGAGGAGGGGGAGGGTGTTGAGTTGTCCCACGTGCCACGTTGGTGAGATTTAAGGTCCTTGGTCACCTTATATGGTCTTGGGCAATCCTCATCTTTAAGCTAGCTTTTGGGGTTGAGCTAGGCCAAGGTCCGTTTATCAAAAACAATAATAACAAGTAACACTAAACAAAAAAGAGAAAAAAGTAAAAATAAATAAATAAATATATATATATATATATATATATATATATATATATATATATATATATATATATATAAAAGGATGAGACTAATTTAAATTTGAAATGAGAAAGTGTTTTTTAATTATGATGAGAAAAGTCATATAACAAATATTATAACAAATATTACTATTGTATTGGGAAGAAATTGAGTTTTTATTAAAGGTGACGTGGCATGACACGTGGATTGGTCAAACAGTCAAAGAGCAATAAAAGATTAAAAGGCACGGAAGACAACATGCGCGGTAGATGAAAAGAAAACAGGCACGAGAAGGAATCTTAGATACAATTCTCGTGTCTATCCAAGGATTCGATATCAATGGATAAAAAAGGCATTGAAGACACGAATCTGATGACAAAAAGTAGTCTACATTCATTATTAAATACCTGATACGTCAATTATTCAGTATTTAATAGCAATGATTATGTAACGTCTCATTAAATGCTCTTTATTATTTGGAATAATCCGTTACTCCTTGTCAACTATAAAAGGAGGAAGTTTTATCATTTGTAGAGACAAAATACTCTTGATATCATAGTGAAATACAACTTTCTTATTGCTTTATTCTTATTCTTTGAAAGGCAGTTATATTTCGGTCTCTTTGATTATCAGTAACCCGATTTCTTCTCTAAAACTCAAGCTTTGACCAAATTATATTTTTTGGTTAAACAAATTGGTTCCGTTACCGGGAATCTGATAATCCATTCTTTCAAAATAAACAGTCAACCTATTGTTAGTATGTCGAACAACAATGACAACAACGACCAGACAAATCTGAACCATCAAATTGATGGGGAAGAGGAACTCAATAACGCTAACCTTCAAGCTTCTCCACGTGGATCTCGTGAAGAAACTCCAAACGATATGTCTGAACATGATGATGGAGGAGCTGAAACAAGAGATGAACTGCTAAAGAAGATAATCGACTCACGAATTAACAACGCCTTGCGAGCCCTAGTTAATCAATTGCCATCTGCACCAGCAACACCAAATAACAACACGTTGGAAAACCCTCGCTCTGGTCTAGTTGATTCTGGCAATGAAGAAATTCCTAGTGACTCACAAGATGGAAAACCAAGTAATACAGGTAATTCGCATCTTCAAAATTTGATACTAACCTTGCAGAAACAACTCAAGGAGCAGAACGAGCGTATTGAGCAAATCCCTGGAGTTCCACCTGTGATAAAAGGAGTAGATATGGATAAATACTCGCAACAACCGTTGAAACCAAGTGCTGTTCCTTTACCGATACCAAAGAAATTCAAAATGCCTGATATCCCATAATATGATGGTACAACGGACCCTCGTGATCACGTAACTGCATTTACAACGGGAGTAAAAGGCAACGATTTGACCAAACAAGAAATAGAATCAGTGTTGGTTAAAAAGTTTGGAGAGACACTCACCAAGGGAGCATTAACCTGGTATTCTCTTTTACCTGAAAATTCTATAAATTCTTTTGCTGAGCTTGCAGATTCTTTCATAAAAGCACACTCGGGAGCTCAAAAGGTGTAGAATAGAATGCAAGATATCTTCAAAATCAAACAAGGGAACACCGAATTACTCAGAGATTTCGTCGATAGATTCCAACATGAAAGAATGATGCTGCCCCGTGTACCAGATAATTGGGCTGCAATATCTTTCGCCAGTAATTTGAATGACAAAAGTTCAGAAGCAACAAGAAGACTTAAAGAAAGCCTTCGTGAATTTCCCGCAACTACTTGGAACGATGTTTATAACAGGTACAGTACGAAGCTCAGAATTAAAGAAAATACCGTATCTCAACCTCAACGAGAAGATAGAAGAGGGTCCAGAAGGTTTGAAGCCGACAAAAGGTCAGGTAAAAATAGGTACAAACCATATATGGGACCTGCAGGAAAGACCCATGTTCTAGGCAAAACAATCAACATTATGATCAAAGGTCGAGAGATAGGGGAACCGGATCTTCATCCAGGTTCAAAGTGATCGAAACAACCAAGATCCACGGGATAATGATAGAAATTTAATGGCACGATTTGCTGGTCATAGTTTCAATGTAACTAATTCCGAGCTCGTAGTTGTTCTAAGGAGAATGGGAGATAAGGTACGGTGGCCAAAAGAGATGCGGTCGAATCCAAACAGACGTAACCCTAACCATTAGTGCGAATTTCACAACGACCATGGGCATAAAACTTCAGAATACAGATTTTTACAAAGTGAAGTAGATCATTTGTTGAAGCAAGGCTACCTCACGAAGCTGTTCAGTGAAAAGGGAAAGCAAGCCTACATGAAAAATACGCAGGAGCCACCAAAACTACCTTCACCTAAGTGGATAGTAAATGTCATTAGTGGAGGAGAAGACATTTGCGAAGTAACATATACGGCTTCGAATAAAATTTCCAAAATGACGATCATACACGGCAAGTGAGTACGGCAAACCTTAGAACAGGAGAGTATAATCTTCGACGATGCATATACGGAAGGAGTGACTACACCGCATAATGATGCTCTGGTAATATCTTTAGTTATATATGACACTGATGTAAAAGAGTTTTGATTGATCCAGGTAGCTCTGTAAATATTATTCTACTGTTAGTACTGCGAGAAATGCAAGCTGAACACAAGATGATACCAAAATCTCATGCTTTGTCAGGCTTCGCCAATTCAAGCGTGGTAACAAAAGGTGAGGTAACTCTGACAACTTATGCTAGAGGTGTTGTTAAAGAAACAAAATTTCAGGTAGTTGATTTGGAAATAACATACAATGTAATCATGGGGAGACCTTGGATCCATCTTATAAGCTTAACGAAGATCCATCTTTCACCCCAATTAAGCAAAAGAAAATAAAGCAAGGAGCTTTCAAAAATCAAGTAATTCAAGATGAGGTCCAAAAGTTGTTGAAAATCGGGTCCATTCGTGAGGTAAAATATCCTGATTGGTTAGCTAACACGGTGGTCGTACCTAAAAAGAATGGTAAGTGGCGAGTTGTGTAGATTACACTGATCTAAATAAAGCTTGTCCAAAAGACTCTTTTCCGTTACCCCATATAGATCAATTGATTGATGCAACTGCAAGTCATGAACTTTTAAGTTTTTTAGATGCATATTCGGGGTACAATCAAATTAAAATGGACCCCGGTGATGAAGAAAAAACTTCATTCATCACAGACCGGAGGACTTACTGTTACAAAGTAATGCCCTTCGGTCTAAAAAATGCTGGAGCAACTTATCAAAGGTTAGTTACCAAAATGTTTAAAGAAAATTTTGGAAAAACAATGGAGGTATATATAGACGGCATGCTCGTCAAAACCCAGCATTCTCATGACTATATTTCTCATTTAACTGTTACCTCTGAAATTATACGAAAATTTAATATGAAACTCAATCTTGAAAAATGTGCATTTGGAGTTGCATTTGGTAAAATTTTATGTTTTCTTGTCTCTAATCGAGGAATTGAAGTGAATTTAAGAAATATCTGATGTCCTTACTAGTAAAAAGAAGTTCAGAGGTTAACAGGAAGGATAGCGGCCTTAGAGAGGTTTATTTCAAAATCATTAGAAAAATATTTCAAATTTTTCTCTGCGCTAAAAAAGAAATACCATTTCGAGTGGAATGAAGATTGTCAACGTGCACTGAGGGACTTGAAAGTTTATTTATCAAATCCTCCTTTACTGGCTAAACCTAAAGAAGGTGAAAAGTTGCTCATCTATCTAGCAGTATCAGAAGTAGCGGTAAGTGACGTTTTTGTACGAGAAGACCAAGGTAAGCAATCTCCGATTTATTATGTAAGTAAAACTTTATTAGATGCAGATACAAGGTATCCACAACTAGAAAAATTAGCATTAGCTCTCATCATGGCGTCTAGAAAACTACGACCTTATTTTCAATGCCATCCTATTGTTGTTGTTACTGCTTTTCCTTTAAGAAATATATTGCATAAAAATGAACAGTCAGGAAGAATAGCAAAATGGGATATAGAACTAAGTGAGTACTAAATAATTTACCAACCTCGAACTGCTATTAAATCTCAAGTACTCGCCGATTTCGTAGCTGATTTTAGTCAAAGCATACATCCAGAAGCAGAAAAAGAATTACAAGTTTTTAATGGAGCTAATCCAGGGTCTTGGCAACTGTTTACTGATGGTTCATCTAATGGAAAGGGGGCATGTTTAGGAATTGTTCTTATACCACCTACGGGTGAAACAATTAGACAAGCTATAAAATGTCACCCTGTAACTAATAATGAAGCAGAGTATGAAGCTGTGATTGCAGGTTTGGAGCTAGCATTAGAACTTGTTATCATGCAAATTGTAATCAAAAGTGATTCACAGCTAGTAGTCAATCAAATACTGGGGACTTACGTAGCTAGAGAAACTCGAATGCAAGAATACCTCAGAAAGGTACGCGAGTTAATAAGACAGTTCCATACTTGGAAAGTGATGCAAATCCCAAGAGAAGAGAATTTGGAAGCACACTCCTCAGCCAACCTCGTATCTGCAACAGATATAGCAAAAGATGCGAATGCCTCAATTATACATTTGTTCCATTCTGTTATTGACCCTGATAAGAATGAGGTAAATATTAATCACTTAACTTGGGATTGGAGAAACGAAATCGTGTCTTTTTTGCAGAACGGAATTGTACCTGAAGACAAGGTGAAGGCTCATGCATTAAGGAATAAAGCCGCTCGTTACTGCTTGTATCAAGGAAACCTTTACCGTAAAATGTTTGGTGGACCATTAGCTAGGTGTCTCGGACCTTCTCAAACAAAATATGTGATGAGAGAAGTACATGAGGGGCATTGTGTAAATCACGCAGGAGGCAGATCATTGGTTAAACATTGATTCGAGCAGGATGTTACTGGACTAAAATAGAAGAAGAAGCAATTGATTTCATATCTAAATGTGATAAATGTCAAAGGTATGCCAATAACATGCATAGACCAGCAGAGTTATTATATCCTGTCATAGCTTCGTGGCCCTTCATGAAATGGGGAATGGAAATCATAGGACCAATACCTCAAGCAAAAGGTTAGGTAAAGTTTCTACACGTACTTACTGATTATTTCACTAAATGGGTAGAAGCAGGAGCGTTTAAACAGGTACGAGAGAAAGAAGTTAAGGATTTCATTTGGAGAAACATAATTTGCCGCTTTCCAAAGGAGATAGTGTGTGATAATGGACCACAATTTATAAGAGCTAAAATCACAGAATTCTTTCAAAGTTGGTAAATCAAAAGAATTACATCGACACCATGTCATCCAGTAGGTAATGGGCAAGCAGAGTCTACAAACAAAGTAATTATCAACAAACTAAAGAAAAGGTTACAAGAATCAAAAGGCAATTGGCCCGAAGTATTACCAGCGGTATTATGGGCATATCGAACGACAGCAAAAACAAGTACAGGAGAGACACCATTTTCAATGATCTATGGTGCAGAAGCTTTGATACCAGTTGAGATAGGTTAACCTAGTACACGACGTGTTCAAGCAGAAGAAGACTCGAACAATGAAGAGTAATGAGTAAATCTTAATTTACTTGAAGGGAGAAGAGAAGCTGCGTTGATAAGGATGGCAGCTCAAAAGCAAGTAATTGAACGATATTACAATCGGAAAGCACACCTCAGGTTTTTTTACAGTTGGGGACTTCATGTTAAAAAAGGTTTTCCAATCTACAAAGTCAGTTAATTCAGGAAATCTAAGTCCAACATGGGAAGGACCTTATCGAATTCAAAATTGCGGGCAAAGTAGCATACGAGCTAGAGAAAATGGAGGGTAAGGTTCTACCTTCACATTGGAATGCCGTTCATTTAAAGAGGTATTTCTGCTAAAGAAAGTTCCCACGGTCAGGTATCGTCAAGTTAGAATTTTTCCCTTGAATTGTTAAATGATGAGTCACGACCTGCACGGCAAATTGGAATACTCTTAAATTCCTAGCCTAGGGTTACAATAATCAGATGGAAATACACACGAGTTATGCAGTCTTCATCTATAATCGCACCTCCGAGTCCCGTATGATTTTCTGTTTCAGGAAAAAGGACTAAAGATTGGGAGCAAATATACAAGTGTTCGAGGCTTCATACTTCACCGCTCAAACACTTGGGGGACTGTACTATTTACACATGAGTATGTGCAGAAATAGATACAAGAGAGAAAAATTCAAGTATCAGTCTAAAAGCATTCATCTTAGTGTTCTTTCTTTCTTAGAACAATGAAGTCATTGCTTAAACCCTTCCTAAGTATATAAAGGCAGGGACATGACTATGTATCGGAACATGTTATGAAAAAAAAACCTTGTATATTTTGTAAATCTGTTAAAAGAAAACAGTTGCGAGAAAGTTATAGATGTACTTCAATACATGTAATACTCAAGAAACTTATCAATGTTTATGAATAAAAATTTTACAAAAGTTGTTTTATGTGAAACATGTATGTTCCTATTTCTTTCATCGTATGTTAACACCATTATGAAGTTGAGATGTCTTCTTCATTAAGTGTCAATAAATAAAAGGGCCCTCTTTTATTTTTCCTCATGTTGGTGCACATAAGAAGAATTATGAAAGCATTTTCTAAAAAGGATAAAAAATGCTAACTTATTCTCTAAGTCCTAAAAAGAAAAATAGGCAAGAGTAAGGTAAGATCATTCTGCAAAAACTAAATAAGTAAATAGACAAGGATAAGATGAAGAAGTATTATACAAACTTCTTAACATAAAAAGCTAAGGGGAAAAACTTAGCTAATTACAATACATTTTTTTTCTAAAACAGATGCCCTATTATAGAAACTGAGAACTTCATCACATCATCAAAATCAAACAAAAGGGGTAATGTTAAACATCTTCACTAGTCACTGAGGTGATTGGAGCGATAGGAGTCACAACCTCATTAGGCTCGGTTGAAACTTCTAAAGAAGCAGCAACATGGGCAGTCTCAGCTGAAATTGGAGTACTAACATTTTCATGAGAAGCAGTAGACACGGGGATTTCCGTTCCTAAAGGCTGTGTTGTAGGTAAATTACCCTCGGTCACTGGAACTGTTACTTCAATAACTTCAGCTGTTGATTCTAAGTTCAAAGGCACATCAACCCTGAAAGTTTCTACTGTTGGAGAAGAGATGTCAATCACCTGATCAGGAGAAGGAGTTTCAGTAGGTTTCTCATTTTTCTCAATCATGTCTAAAACTTTGGCTAACTCAAATTGGAACTGTCAAACTTTTCCTGAGAAGCCTTCACTAGAGCATCACGACGAGATTTCAAGAAGGCCCAGTTAACCTCATAATAGAAATTCTCAGCTAAGGAATTGTAATCCTACTCTAGATTTTCATAATCTCTTCCCCATGTAGCTAAAATGTTCTTCATTGTTTCATGCTCAGCTAAGTGGAAATCAAGGGAATATTGAAGGTTAGAACAAGAACTCTCCTGTATAAGAACTTTATCGGAGGAAATCCTCAAATCATTCTGGGCACAAGACAGGTTCTCTGCTAATTCCATTGCATATTCTTCCTTTTTCTCCAAATGAGCCTTGAACTCATTAACCTCATCATTAGCCTTCCAAAATCTCTTTATCCTTTTTAAGTTGACCCCATGAAGCGTTAGCAACTCCTAAATCTGAAGTTAAGCTACGATTCTATTGCTCCCAATGAACTTTGTTTTTCCGTAACTCTTCTATAAGCCCTTGAGCACTCTCATATTGGTCCTTCCAATTTGCAACTTCAAGTAATGCATCCTCAGCTATTTTCCTAGCTTCGGAGATTGCCTTTGTAGAATCACGATCCTTTTTATCCAATAAAGAAACTCTCCCTATTAGCTCAGTCCCAATGAGATTTGCCTACAATTATGAAACATGAAAGTCAGGACTCAAAACAAACAAGGGGGGTAAAAAAATTTTTCAAGGTCAAGAAAATTACCTTTAAAGTTGAATGAACTATGTCATTCATCAAGGTGTAGCAGCTGTGTCTTTGCATTTTGTTTTTCTCAATATCCCCAATAAGAGGCTCGAGCACGTATTTGCACCTCCAGATTTTCTCAAAAGGCTTCGAGTAGCAGGAACTTCAAGAGTAACACTTCTCATAGCCAAGCTTCTACTACTAGAGCTAACCTCTACTGGAAGAGCAGAAGAAGAGGGAACAACAGAAGAGGGCGTAGTAGAAAAAGTAAACACTATAGGGGTCGTTAAAGTTGAAGCAGGAAGGGAAGGAGAAGCTATAAAAACTGATTCAGGAACGGGAATGGATGTATTCACAACTGGTGAAGGTAAGGAAGCAATTATTGGCGATGAAATACTTACAATTGGCGAATAAATGGAAGGAGAAGGAACAAATGAAGAAAGGGGAGCTTCATCAAAAACAGGTTCGAGCTCGCCACTCCAAAAACCACTATCCAAGGGAGGAGTTGGTACGCTCGTGGCTTTTGGCACGGTATCCTCATCGGATGGGATTAAAACAGGCTCGGTAGTGGAAGTAATTATAGAAAAAGTAATTGCAGCAGAAGTACGAGTAGGAGAATCTTCAATTTCATCATCGAAAACAACACGTCTCCTAGCTCTTGGCCTAGATACCAAAGAGGTATTATCTTCTTCTTCATTTTCAGTTTCCATTACTAAAGTTTTTTTTTTTTTGGCTAAAAGAGCTTTAGCCTTATCCAAACCAAGGGCAGAGTTGGCAGTTGTACGCATAGCTATAGCAACCTCTGCTGTCATCCCTTTTATTCTAAATCCTGATAAAAAGAAGGGTTTGAGTTCATCATCAAATTTAGTATACGTATCTAGAGAGAATACATGAAAAGAAATATGTACCGTGTGTTTTTACTGTCCACATGTGTAAGGAAGATATAGATTTCCAAGTCCTATCTTCCTTAGGGGAAATTTTCAAAATTGAGTCTACCCAACCACGAAAATTGGGAACAGGTTCCACATCTCCCATGGTTGCTACAAAAAACTAAAAAGGGGATAAATTTAAAGAGAAGATCAAAATCTCATAAAATAGGCACGGGAAAAGTAAAACAAAAACTTACGTGAAAAATTCCACATCTCGGGGAAGGGAATGTTTGATTCTCCCAATAAGTCCACTGTACAATATAGCGCAGATAGCACCCACGATCTTTATCGTCATCGGCATTTACTAAAACTCTTTTGGTCCTTGCAGTTAGAGTAAAAACCCCATGGCGTAGCAGACTAGGGTGGTATAATTGGATGAGATGGGGGAAGGTGAAGGT
Organism: Nicotiana benthamiana; assembly: GCA_034376525.1. NCBI lineage: Eukaryota > Viridiplantae > Streptophyta > Magnoliopsida > Solanales > Solanaceae > Nicotiana > Nicotiana benthamiana. The sequence goes on along the minus strand of CM067338.1, from coordinate 49,081,605 downwards.
AACTTTTGCTTTATTAGATAAAAATCTTAAACAAGCTACAGTCCTCCAAACTAAAGGTCCAATCTGGGCTAAGCAAATGTTGAAAAATCTACAGAAATCTATGATAACTGGGTCTACAGCAGGCTTAAACCCAGAGTGAAGGGGTATGTATAAACATAGGAATACCCATTTCTGTATGATGAAATTCTTTGGCTAATAGAAGCAATTGATAAACGAACAACACCCTCTTTCCAATTGCAATCTTTCCTAACGGTGGGAATATTAAGTTCATTTATAAGAGGGATAAACATCAGTCTTTTCCAATTTTGCAATTTGTTTTTGAAGGGACGCTCTGTCACTTGCAAAAGACAAATCATTTGGAATAATTTCTTTAACCGTGGGCTCTACAGAAAGCTCCAAAATTTGTTTACCTTTTGAAGATGGTGTTTTAGAAGAAGAACCTTTAATTCCAGAACTAGTTGAGCCTCCACGTGTAGATCCCGTACTTCAGAGTCTTCATCCTCTGCCTCTTGAATGTCTGATAGGAGCAGGTGCATTAGGGAATTGATCAAGAAGCAAAACCTTTCTGGGATTAGGGTTTGGAGATGCCATTGCAGGATAGTGTTGAAGAAACTAGAAGAAAGAAAGGAAATTCGAATTCTAGATGGAAGTTGATGAAGAAGAAGACAAAGAAAGTGTGAATTAAAAGTTTATATGGGAACAAATCGTCAAAATTAAGGGAAGTAATGATGGAAAGCCTATATTAAAGATAACCATCACTTCGTAAACAGAGGAAGTTGAACAGACCTAGAAAAATGGGAACAAAAATGCAGATTCAACCAGAAAATGACACGTGTACGGAGTATTAAATGAGAAAGACAGAAGAGACATCGATACTGATACAAGCATTAATTGTGACAAAAATTCTTTTTCAGGATCCACTTCCCCATTATTTCATTGATAAATAAATGAGAAGTGGGGGACTATCTGTATCGGAAAAAAATTGAGTTTTTATTAAAGGTGACGTGTCATGACACGTGGATTGGTCAAACAGTCAAAAAGCAATAAATGATTAAAAGGCACGGAAGACAACATGCACGGTAGAAGAAAATAAAACAGGCACGAGAAGGAATCTTAGATACGATTTTCGTGTCTATCCAACGCATTCAATATCAACGGATAAAAAGGGCATTGAAGACACAGATCTGATGACAAAAAGTAGTCTACATTCATTATTAAATACCTGATATATAAGTTATTCAATATTTAATAGCAATGATTATGTAACGTCTCATTAAATGCTCTTTATTATTTAGAATAATTCGTTACTCCTTGTCAACTATAAAAGGCGGAAGTTTTATCATTTGCAGACACAGAACACTCTTGATATCATAGTGAAATACAACTTTCTTATTGCTTTATTCTTATTCTTTGAAAGCCAATTATATTTCTGTCTCTTTGACTATCAGTTACCCGATTTCTTCTCTAAAATTCAAGCTTTGACCAAATTACATTTTGTGGTTAAACAACTATAATAGCTGCTTTCTTAAGACTTGGAGAATCTAATACTCATTTTACTTTCGGAAAAGGGCCATATATGCCAGCGAACTATGTGAATTAGGACAGATACGTGCGTCATTAATAGTTTGGCATATATATGCACAATCCATCCTATACTTGCCCATTCATGCCCTTAGTTTAATAGAACACTATTTTGTCTTTCTTAAATAATTAATAAACGGACCCAACCAAAATCTGCTTACCTAATCTGTTAGGACCCCAACCGCCGTCATTCAAAGATATTTTTGATATATTATTTTTGTTTGATTGAGAAATTTTGTGATAATCATATTTATTTATATGAGTAATTTGATAATCGATTTTTTTGTTATATATCATTTCGGGAAGTATTCCTACTAAAGTAGTAATTGATATTTATTTATTTATTCTTAATAATATAATATTTGAATTAGTTTATGCTTTCTTCAATCATTTTACCATCTATTTTTATTTTTCTCACAATCTATTTATATTTTTCACCATTACAAATACAAATAACTCCATATTTACTATACTTAACCTGATGGATCCGTTTTTTTTAGATAAGTGATCATTATATCATTGATTATTAATTTATTGGATTATTTTCTATATTACAAAATTGTTATGAAATAACTAATAAATTATTAAACAATGGTGCTTCTTTTCCATTTCTATATTTATTTTTTCTGCTCCATCATCTTTGATATTAGATCTAACAGGCGCCATACGCCTCATTGTTGTCTCGGACTCGGTCATCAATCATTAATTACAATATTTTACTATTACGAATTGTCGATATTAGTTGTCAGACAAGCAGAAACATGGAAAAGAAAAATTAATAATCTCTGTCTCATTTTATATCAAATTGTTACTTATTATGTGACATTATTAATATTTGAGGAGTTAAACTGAAAAAAAAAATTCTTAGAGTATTTTTTCATACTTTCAATTACAAAATAATAATTCCGTTAAATTAAGGACATAATTGAGAAAGTATTGGACGGATTGGGCATATCTGTGTCAAACGTTTAACGGCGAGTATATATATTCTAATTCGCATAGTTCACTAGCATATATGACCCTTTTCCGCTTTATGATCCTTTTTCCCTTTTACTTTAAATAAGTAATATATTTGTGTTTACACTTAAAATGGGATAATAATTAAACTTATAAATGATTTTAAGGATATGTAATTTCACTTGGCACAATATGATAAATGTGAATTAATGTTAGAAATTAACAGTAAAATAAAGCAAACCAATGTGATGAACAACTGCGGCCCTCGAGCTAGATCGCCCTCGAAGAACAATGAATGCTTTAAAAGTATGAATTGAACAGTAGAACTTAGGAAAAAAATATAGTATATTGCTTGATTATGCGTGAATATATGATCTTTACAAAATGATTAGAAAATTCTTTATATAGTAGAGTAATTCTACTCATGGTACAATTCTAAATACAGAAGGAAATCCCATGATAGGCTAAATGTCTGGTTTTAACTTGTTACATGCCGAGATTTCTGTCACGTTCCTTACCCGGTCACGGATATCTCGACTTTCTATTATTTGGTTTAGCAGGTTTTCTTTGATCATGCTTGGTCCGTATCTCGTTTAGATTTCGATTACGGCTCGTCTCGATCTTGATCGTTCATCAACTCAAGAGCTTAGCGATCCATCTCCGTGCCACGGTCCGATGCAATGCCAGGTCGAGCCTTGGTCTTCCACCCCGGTTCCGAAATAAACTTTCAGATCACGAACGAAAACTTACATATGCTACACGTTTTACATAACTAAAAGCAATTTGATTTACAACTTATTGACCTTAATAAAGATACTAGAACTCTAGAAGCTTAATGAAATTTCTGGTGGTCCTTGTATAGGTGATTACTTCCAATTTGTCTAACATAGCACATGTCAATACAGTACAAAACATTAGTAGCAATTTGATGTTAGACATGAGTAAATGTGTAGCGAAATTTTAACAAAAGTGAAAAACAGATGCATTGCTTAGATGTTCAGCAACATGTATATGGTAAGAATGTCAACCCTTTCTGTTCAATGATGATCCAAATTTAGTTAGTTTTGATTACCCAAGTAGTGCTACGTTCTCAAAAATGAATATCATACCATATAGAAGAAAAAGTGCAGTAGGGACAGAGCGACATTTCAACGTTTCTGTTGGCAAAAGGCAGTTATAAATACTCTATGGAATCAAAACTGAGTATCAACACATACGAAGAATTAATGGCTTTTGTTTCAGCCTTTGTTGAGATATGTAACAATTTGGCAATGATGATAGCACTCATATTAGATTTTTTGGTTGTTAGAGGAGTCATATCTGAGCCTATAGGCTATTTGTGCAATTAGGTTGATTTTGTAATTTGTTTATATACTCTGTAAATAGGTCAATTGTGTAAATAGGCTACTATTGTAATTAGGCTATGTCATGTAAATAGGCTATTATTGTAAGGGGTCATTTTGATATAGGGGTAGGGGTCATTTGTCTGAGACAGCGGGTCATTTTTCTGATTGAAAGACTTTGAGTCTTCTTCGAGACTCCTCGATGCTCTCCCTTCTCTCTACTTTCTCTCTCTAAATTTCTTCCGATATTCTGTATGTTTTCTTGGTATCAGAGCAGGTACAATGATCCGGTGATGTTATCGTGTGAATCAATAGTTCATCTGAACTATTTTTTGAACAAAATTTGGGATTTTTCTGAGATCGAAAAGATCGATGATGGTTTCAACCATGTTAGGATTCTTCGGTCCCTTTACCTTCACGATCTACGTTTGTTCCTTCTGTATTGAACGGTTCAATCGTTTATTGTGAGTTTTTCGGAGATTTTGCGGTGAGTTTCAACCTCTAGGGTTTTCTGGTGGTCAAATCGAGTGTTTGATTACCATCCGGTGGTTTGATACTTACTTTGCTGAGGTTCTGGTCATCATCGGTGGTGCTGTGACATCTTTGTCGACGTTTGTGGTAAAGTTTTGACGGTTACACTACCTAGGGTTTTGCCTTTTGACGGTTACACTACCTAGGGTTTTGCCTATTGTTAAAGGCCGATCTTCCGGTTGCGAAGAAGGACGGTAACCTCGTTCCTATTCTCTGGTTGTGATTCCTTGTCTGTATATGTGACTGTTTGATTCTATTTGTGAATAGATCCTTTGACTTGAGAATATTGACTGTGTAGACTGTGAATATTGTTTGGTGATATTTTTTTTTAAAAGATTTGATTCATTTGTTGAGCATGGCTGCTAACATGAATGCTGGTGGTTCTGGTGCTAACTCTGGTCCTATTGACCCTTCCAATCCATTATTTGTGCATTCTTCTGATGTTCCTGGTGCATGTTTAGTCCCCACTCCTTTCTCAGGAAGTGGTTATGGAGGATGGAAGCGTAAAATGACTATGGCTTTATCTGCTAAAAATAAAATCTGTTTCATTTATGGTTCCTTTTCCAGACCTAGTAATAATGTGAGTTTGCAGAGGTTGTGGGATAGATGTAACATGCTTGTTATGTCATGGTTAACTTCTTCTGTGTCATCCCAAATAGCTGACAGTGTTCAATACTCAGACACTGCACAAAGCATGTGGTCTCAACTTGAGAAGAGATATGGTACCCCTAACAAAACCAAAATTTTTGAACTAAAGCGAGAACTCTCCCAAACTTCCCAGGGTTCCCTTGATGTAGCCTCATACTTTAATAAACTCAAGAGTTTGTGGGATGAGTTGGGGACAATGGTCCCAAACCATGGGCAGAAGTGCACTTGTGCTGCTAAGAATGGTATCATTGAGGAAGATGATGAGAACAAGATTTATCAGTTCCTTATGGGACTAAATGAGACATATTTGGGTGTAAGAAGCAATTTGTTAATGATGCAGCACTTTCCTTCCCTTGACAGTGTTTATAATATTGTGTTGAATGATGAAAAGCAAAGACAGGTCAAGTCCATTTCCCATATGAGCCCAGACTCAATGTCTTTTAATGCTTACACTGATAGGCCCCCTGCTGGGTCCAACCAAGGGAAATTGTCTGGTTCTAACTTCAGACCTAAAGTCAATTTTGAGCAAAACAGAGGAAACTTATTTTGCAGATATTGCAAGAAGTCTGGACACTTAATTGATAAGTGTTTCAAACTCCATGGTTTTCCTCAAAGCAATTCTTACATCAAGGGAAGGAAATCTGCTGCTCATCTTTCCACTAGTACTGATTGTGTGTCTGTTGATCCAGGAAATTCAAGTGTGTCTGCTCCTCTAGGGGATCCTATTGCCAGTCAACCTGTGATACCAGGGTTGAGCAGACAACAATGTGATCAGATTGTGAGCTTGATTCAACAGACACTTTCAACCAGTGATCAAGCTTCTTCTTCCATGAGTTCTGCTAATTTTGCTGGTACTTTCATGTCTGAGAGTCTTGTTTCTGATTCCAAGTTATGCATGCTTACACACATAAATTCTGCTACCTGGATCATTGATTCAGGAGCTTCCAATCACATGACTTATGATAAAAATCTATTGTTTGACATTATACCCCTAACTGTACCTTACCTTGTTTCACTTCCTAATGGCTATAAGGTAAAAGTTACTTGTACAGGATCATTTGCATTGACTCCTTCCCTCACTCTTCATAATGTGCTTCTAGTTCCTTTTTTCAAACATAATTTGATCTCTGTTCATAAGTTGATGAAACAATTGAATTGTTTAGTCTTGTTTACACCAACCTCATGCCTTCTTTACCTGTTACAGGACCTTTCTCTAAAGAGGCTTCTGGATCTTGGTAAAGAGGAGGCTGGCTTGTACAAGTACTCTTGGTCACCCTCTTCCTCTTCTGCCTCTTCCAAGCCTTCTTCTCTTGAGCATAGTGACTCAGATGTTTGTAATGATGATATTGTTTCTGATAACAAACATTTTAGCTCAGTTATTCAATCTTCCAGTTGTAATAATGCTGTTCCTGCTGATATGAACTATATTTGGCATTTGAGATTAGCACATACATCTTTTGCTAATATGAAACATGTTTCTAATTTGCCTTTTTCTATTGCTGCTAAACAACCTTTCCCTTGCTCAATTTGCCCTATGGCTAAACAAACCAGATTGCCCTTCCCTGACAGTAGCATTAGCACTACCAAACCATTCCAACTTATTCATGTGGATACTTGGGGTCCTTACCATACCCCTACATCCCTTGGTAGCAAGTATTTCCTCACCATAGTTGATGACTTTTCTAGAGCTACCTGGACACATCTAATGGGTTCTAAAAGTAATGCATTCCCTCTACTACAATCCTTCATTTCCTATGTTCAAACTCAATTTAATTCCCTGGTCAAGGTTGTCAGGAGTGACAATGCCCTGGAACTGGGTTCCAGTGCTGAAGGGATTTCCTATTTTAGTAAACTTGGGATTGTGCATCAAACAACTTGCACTCATTCTCCTCAACAGAATGGGGTTGTTGAGAGAAAGCACAGGTCTTTACTTGAAACTTGTAGAGCCCTTCTCTTTCAGTCTGGTTTGCCTATTTCTTTTTGGGGTGATTGTCTGTTAACTGCAACATACATCATTAATAGACTGCCATCCAGGGTGCTTCATTACAAATCTCCTCATGAATTATTACATAGTTCTCTCTGAGAGTTTTTGGCTGTTTGGCTTATGCTGCTGTGCCTATCCCTCATAGGGATAAGCTGAAATCCAGAGCTCATTCCTGTGTTTTCCTTGGTTATCCCTTTGGTAAGAAAGGTTATAAACTTTATGACTTGAATTCCAAGAAATGCTTTGTTTCTAGGGATGTTGTTTTTCATGAAACTCACTTTCCATTCAAGTCTCCTCCTCCCTCTTCTCCTTCTCCTCCACCTGTTCTCTTTTCTGATGACATTCTCCCTCAATCTTTCAACCTACCATCTTCCAATGAATCTTCTCCTTCTTCTCCTCTTCACCCTTCTCCTGATTCTCCAGTGTCTATTCCTTCTCCTCTTTTCAATCATGACATCTCCCCTCCTACATTGCCTGTCTCCCAGCCTGTTTCCTTGCCCAGAAAGTCCACCAGATCACATCTCCCTCCTTCTTACCTCAAAGACTATGTTTGCCAACTTCCAGCCTTTTCTGGATCCTCTTCCTCTCACTTGGAATTTGAACCTATGTTTTACTCTCAAGCTGCCTCTGTACCAGCTTGGCAGGATGCTATGAGGAAGGAATTTGATGCATTGGATGCTAACCACACTTGGGACATTGTGCATCTTCCTCCAGGTAAGAAACCTATTGGCTGTAAGTGGGTTTACAAGATCAAATATAAATCTGATGGCTCTATTGAAAGATACAAAGCAAGGTTGGTTATTAGGGGTGACACACAGGTTGAAGGTGTGGACTTTACAGACACTTTTTCTCCTGTTGTAAAGATGACTTCAGTCAAGTGTCTCATTGCAGTGGCTGTTAAAAATCACTGGCCATTGTTCCAACTGGATGTTAACAATGCCTTTCTTCATGGTGATTTGGATGAGGAAGTGTATATGAAACTTCCTCCAGGTTTGGTGGTGTCTGATCCTTCTTCTACTTCTTCTCCTACTTCTTCTTCTACTTCTTCTTCTTCTCTACCTCTGGTCTGTAAACTAAAGAAGTGTTTGTATGGGCTCAGGCAGGCCTCCAGGCAGTGGTATGCTAAGCTGTCCTCTGCCCTTCATTCTAGAGGTTACAGGCATTCTTTGAATGATTATTCACTGTTCTTGAAAGGTAATCCTGATTCCCTTGTTGTGGTGGCTGTGTATGTGGATGATATAATTGTTACTGGGGTTGACTGTGATGAGATTGCAGGCTTAAAAGCCTTCTTGGATGATACTTTCAAGATCAAGGATTTGGGGTCATTGCATTATTTCTTGGGTCTTGAGGTTAAACAAATCCCTGGTGGGATTCATCTGAATCAGCATAAATATGTTCATGATTTGTTGCATCATTTCGACTGTGTATCTGTTTCCCCTGTTGTATCCCCTCCGGACATTTCTTTAAAATTACATGCTGATTCTGGTGATCTTTTACCCGCTCCTGATCAGTTCAGGAGTCTTGTTGGCAAATTATTGTTTTTAACCCATACTAGACCTGATATATGCTTTGCCGTGCAACATCTGAGTCAGTATCTCAAATCCCCAAGGGTTCCCCATATGTCTGCTGCTATGCATGTTTTGAGGTATCTTAAGGGCACTTCCTCTTTGGGTCTATTTTACTCTGATGCTGCTGACTTCTCTTTGTCTGGGTACTCTGATAGTGATTGGGCAGCTTGTCCTGACACTCGCTGCTCTGTTACTGGTTTTTGTGTATTGTTGGGTGGCAGCTTGGTAAGTTGGAAGTCAAAGAAACAACCTGTTGTCTCTCTTTCTTCAGCTGAAGCTGAGTATAGGGCTTTAAGCAAGGTTACTGCTGAACTCACTTGGTTATCTCGTTTGCTTGCTGATCTTGGGGTATCTGTTTCATCTCCTATTTCTGTGTTTTGTGATAGTCAAGCTGCTGTACACATTGCTAATAATCCAGTTTTCCATGAGCGTACTAAGCATATTGAGGTGGATTGTCATTACGTTCGTACTTTGATACGCAATGGTTTTCTAACACTTTCCCATGTTTCCACTTCTCAACAGTTGGCTGATCCGTTGACGAAAGCTTTATCCGGGACTGCTCTTTCTCCTATTTTGTCCAAGTTAAAGGTGGTTTCCCCCCTTCAACTTGAGGGGGGGTGTTGAGATATGTAACAATTTGGCAATGATGTTTGCACTCATATTAGACTTTTTGGTTGTTAGAGGAGTCATATCTGAGCCTATAGGCTATTTGTGCAATTAGGTTGATTTTGTAATTTGTTTATATACTTTGTAAATAGGTCAATTGTGTAAATAAGCTACTATTGTAATTAGGCTATGTCATGTAAATAGGCTATTATTGTAAGGGGTCATTTTGATATAGGGGTAGGGTCATTTGTCTGAGACAGCGGGTCATTTTTCTGATTGAAAGACTTTGAGTCTTCTTCGAGACTCCTCGATGCTCTCCCTTCTCTCTACTTTCTCTCTCTAAATTTCTTCCGATATTCTGTATGTTTTCTTCATTTCCATAGTTTTTAGAGAGCTTGTTTTTGTCTGTCATTCCAATCCAGTTTGTCAACCAATTTATCCTAAATATTAGATTCCAGTGTACAAAGAAGACAGAGACAACGTGCATTTTGCACAGAACTTGGAGTTCTTGGAAGCATAATACTTTTTGTGGGCTTCCAAGGGACATGGTAATGGCACCATATTTAACCAAAGGAGGACCTCCGCCAATTGGTGCGCAAAAAGCAAATCTTGATAGTCTCACATACAGGATTATCGAGGAATTTGCCTACCAAGAAATTGGTCATCTAAGGTAGGAAAATAACAATATATAGTCGCTCTTATAATAATAGCCGAAAAATATGCTTTTCTCGTTCCACAATATGTGATTTTTTGGCCCTTTTTTGTGGTCCAAAATAAATGATTTTCTAAATTTCAAGAATGAATTAATTATTTTTTTCCTACATTATCCTTGAAGTAAATAATGTTGGAGTATGTGTTAGGAGTGTTTATGTGAAGAGATCGTAACGGTTACTATGGTCAATTTTATTTCTAATTAATGTTGAAAGGTTGGTTTCTTAATTTATGTGAAAATAACCAAAAAATCACTTATTTTGTATGGGGGTAATATATTTTTTTATATATTCTTTGTGTATCTATATATATATATATATATATATATATATATATTGTATGTTATATACAAAAGTACTATAAATGTATTAGGCTACTGAATGTAAATAGTTTCTCCCATAGATCTATTTTATTATTGTCCTATCTCGTAGAGTGGAGGGGGGGGGGGTGGCGGGGTTGATATTTTTTTTCCTTTTTCAAGGTGCGGATATATGCGATTAACTTTAATTTAATTTGTGGGATTTTAGGGCAATTGACAAAACAGTGGGCGGCATTCCAAGACCTTTGATGGATCTTAGCCGTGAAAACATTGCAAAATTATTTGATGAAGCAGTTGGATACAAAGTGGAGCCCGCATTTGATCCCTACAGGAACAGCTTGAGCTACATGCTATCTTGCTATGTTATTCCATATGTTGGCATGAATCCACAGCTCAAAGGCTATGCCGCGGAACATGTAAGTTTTAATTAAGCATCTGCAGAATCCACACCTCCAGTCTATATATTCGAGAAGAGGGAAAAAATTACTTATTCTATATAATTTTGTATGCATGAGTACCTTCCGGTGGCCGATGGAGCTCTTCTACAATATGATGGGTTCATCGAACTTAGGTAGCAATGGCAGGCGGTGCGGGTGCGGGGCGGATTCTGTCTAAACCAGCAAAATTTAAACCTGCCCCGCCCCGTAACGCATAGGATTTAAACCCGCATTCTCCCGCCCCGTATTCCACCGGCGTTCATCCGCTCCGCCCCGCACCCCCATTTTTTTGAACTCTTATGCATTAAACTATAAGAGAGATGATAAGATGATGTAAGTACTACTAAATTGTGTTAATTTCGTAAGCGAAAAGACACAAAATTGCATAAACTAGACACAACTTGACCAAAAAAAACTGGAAATGTGAAATACCCAATTTCAGTTATTCAAGAATCAACATGAAAATGTATCAAAGAACAAACTTTTTAGTGCCAACAACTGAATCAAGTAGCTAAAGTTATCTGGTACGTAAAGAAGCTGTGACTGAGGATCTAAATTAGGTTCTTATTTTTCCTTTTTCCAACACACAAAAGCTAAAAAAATCATTCATTTATATGTAAAAAAAAGACGCTAAAAGATAGAAAATTGCTTAAGTTAACACAAATTGGAACAACAAACTAGAAATTGTTTACTTTTCATTGCTTGATTTGGGTATAACAAGAAAAAGAAATGGGAAATTGTTGAGTTGTCCCACATCGGAGGGATTTGAGGTCCTTGGTCTCCTTATATGGCTTGGGCAATCCTCACCTCATAAGCTAGCTTTTGGGGTTGAGTTAGGCCCAAGGTCCATTCTTATCATGGTATCAGAGCCAGGCCCATCCCAATTATTGTTACCGATGTTGGGCCCCCATTTATGTTGTCCACGCTCCAGAGATCTGGGCGTGAGGGGGGGGGTGTTGAGTTGTCCCACATCGGAGGGATTTGAGGTCCTTGGTCTCCTTATATGACTTGGGCAATCCTCACCTCATAAGCTAGCTTTTGGGGCTGAGTTAGGCCCAAGGTCCATTCTTATCAGAAATTTAGAAATTAAAATAATACTTAAAAGATTGGATTAAAAAGTTTCAATAAAACTATATCGATTGAGTTCTTTATAATGTAGGACAAAACAAAAAAATAAATAGGTTTAGGACAAATTTGCTATGTTGTGAAGAAGTATGTAGTGATTTCAACCAGCAACCGCTTAATTTTAAATAGTAATGTTTCTAACCCGCACCGCACCAGCAAAACTCAAACCCGCACCGCACCCACATATATCTAAACCCGCCCCGCCTCGCACCCGCCTCGTCCCATTGCCATCCCTAAACTTAGGAGTGGCAAATGGGCGAGTCAGATCGGATATATGGTTCGGTTTCGAAAATGAATAATGAAAAAACGGATCAATTATCCGACCCGATCCATATTTAATACGGATAAAAACGAGTTAATCAGTTGATAATTATCCATGAATTCTTGCATATGATCACTTTTGGGAGAATTCTTAGTCTCCCCAACTTCAGGAATACCAAATTTGAAGTTTTACAAATGTAAAAGTTAGACTCATTGGTTAGTTTTCATTGGTTATTTTCTAAATAAAAAATATGGTTCTTTTCCATATTTGATCCATTTTTAAAAAGTTCATAATCCAACCTATTTTTTAGTGAATAATATAAATGGTTAGCTATTTTCTTTTAACTATTTTGCCACCCCTAATCGAACACAATAATATTTAGATGGATTCCGTTTGTATGTATATTACACTAATTTTTTTAATAAATATTATATTTTCATCATTTTAAAAGTACTATGAGATTAATACTAAGAATCTTAATGGTTGGACTCATCGACTTTGGATGGATATCCTCTGGTGCCTACTTATGCATCAATAAAGCACAATGGAACAGTTTGACATATCCTGACGCTGTTAATTTATTTTTGTTTAGGTAAAATGATTTTCTGGCCACTTAAATTTAAATTTTTAATCCAATAAATAAATTTATAAGTTTTTGAATCTATCCCGAAAGATATTTATGTTTTAGTTTTAATCGATTCTCATTTAAATAGGGATCTTTTAAAAGTAAATCTTGCCTCATCAAACATCTATTTGTTATTTATATTTTTATACAATTGATTCTTATTTAAGTAGGGTTCCTTATAAGCATCTGACTTCATCAAAAACATATATTTATTATTCGTATTTTTTATATTTTTTAGATATTTTTTGAAAATAATTGACTTGTTTATTTTTATAAAAAAAATTATTATGAGATTTTTAATTCTACTGTATTTACATTTTTCTTTCATAAAATAAATTGAGGGACGTTTTTCTGTCCATCTTAACTGTAGATTTCTTTCCAATGTTTTGTTTCCACATTTAAAATGGCAGGTAATTTCCTCACGTGAATAAATGCATGAAAAATTGTAAAAATAGCAGTCAACATTTGCAAAATCATTGAAAAATAGTCACTATTTTGCTGCAACACGGAAGTTCCAACATAATGTACTAAAGATCAGTGCACCTGTGTATGAACTTTCAGTATATTATGCTAGAACTCCAACACGCAGAAAGTTCCAGTATAATATACCGGTGCTCGAATCTCCAGTATATACTGGAACTCCAGTATATTATACTAGAACTCTAGTATATATTATATTGGAATATTTTTTCGGATTTTGAATAGTGTTGCAGTTCAAATTTATCTTTACATAAAAAGTGGCTAAATTTTAACTATTTTTAAAATTGTGACTATCTCTATTTTTGAATAACCACTTATAAATCTGACTATTTTAGAATTTCTCGCTGAAAAAACAACATAAAGATTATATTAACCTATCTTTTTTACTCTCCAAAATAGTCAAATGCCAGAAACTAAAATAAAAATTGGTTATTATGGTAGCAATATATATGTTAAACTAAACAACATATGCAAGGAAAAACAATTGAACAGCGCGTGTTTTAGGGTATACCAAGTAACAAAAGTTTTTTAAATTTTATTACACATCAAAAGTAGTAAATCATAAAAAATTAATATAAAGTTATTGGCATGCAAAAAAATTCTACCCCTACATTTTTGTCAACCGTAAATAACACCAAAATAATCCTATCAATTAATAAGTCACATCATAGGCATCATGATCGAAGGTGAAACAAGAAAACCACAAGGAGAAATTTAAAAAAAAAAGAAAAAAAAGAAAAGAAATAAGTTTATCTATACTTACCCGTGGATGCAGAGGCGGATCCCAAATTTTGCCGAGCCTATAGGGTGCTAGTGACCCCTCAAACTCTCCACGTGGGTCCGCCCCTATATATATATATATATATATATATATATATATATATATATATTATATATATGTATGTATGCATATAGGTATGTATGCATATAGGTATGTATGTATATATATATGTATAGAAGATAGAATTATATGAGCACCTACTTGGGTAAAAACAGATCACAACAGAACATGTTAGACATATGCTGACCTGGTTAGTCTATTTTTTTCGGATGGCTATTGCACCAGTTGGGCAATTTAAGCTCTCTTTGATCACGATCTCTAAATACATATATTTGGCCAAAGTGTAGGGAAATGATACTGGAAAATAATAACAATGATAATAATGTTATTTGTGAGCGAAAATACTCTAACTGGCTTGAGTCGCGCTAGCACTGTCTTAAGAAACTATTTCACCAATGTAAAATGTTTTCCCAGGATGAAACAAACATACCTCTATTAGGAAGGATACATGAATCAGCAAAATTAAATATAAGAAACCCAGCTAGCAAGTAGGTAAAGTAAATAAAAAAGGAGACAACCAATATTAATATTGGACAACAAAAGAATAAGGAAGGAGTGAAAGAAAATGAGAGAAATGAGGCTTGTTTTTTGCTAATAATTTTTCCTTGTCAAGGATGCCTTTTTATAGTAGAAGTTGCATGAAAATTCATAATACATGACAAACAAGTGGCTAATCAAGTTTGCCACTTGGCATAGCCTTCTAGAAGGATAAGACACTTGTCTTTGAAATTTGGCACTTGTCTTGAAATATTGCCACTGTCCCCCACTATTTTGAAGACTCTAAAATAAACTTGCTGGATTTATATGGTCCAAATGTAATAGGTTTAGAGTTTTCTGGGTTATGAACCAAACTTAGACCAATAAAATATAACTCACAGAATTATTGGTGAAATATAATATTTCTATGAACCAATAATTCTTATTGTGAGTCAGAGATTTTATCAATCACATTTTGACCTCCCCCCCCACCCCCCCCCCCCCCCCCCCCCCCCCGTAATTTTGCTGTTCAACGCGATTTTGCGCCCAATAGGCCATGTGCGTGCCTGGTTGTTCATGAGAGCTCTAGAGACTAGGACAAAATCTCATAAGAGCGGCCAACTCCACTCTCATATAGGTGAATTCATCAAGGTATACTGCTTTTAAATACACTATCAATTAAGGACTATGAATTTCATTAAGAGTTATAACTCAGCCTCTTAATTAGTAGCAGTCAAGCACTCTCTTTTAGTGTGTCAGTGCCAATATTGACTTGTCATTACCTATATGAACCTACTTCATGGGATCTCCGATCACATAGGATGGGTTACCATTTCTATTGACAACATGTCATCCTTAACCTCATCTCTTTTGAGGTTTGAAGAATTAATTTTCTTCCCACAGGTTTAGTCAGAGGATCGGCCAAATTAACTTCTGACTTCACATAATCAATGAAAATTATTCCATCTCTCAACAGCTGCTTTATGACATCATGTCTCAATTTCATGTATCTACTTTTACAATTATAAGATTTATTCTTTGCTATAGTTATTGCCGCTTGGCAATCACAGTGTATAGACACAGGAGGCAATACATCCTTTATTAAAGAGATATTAGCTAAGAAGTTTCTTAGCCACTCAGCCTCAGAATCGGCTAAATCTAGAGCTACAAACTCTGATTCCATAGTCGATCTAGCAATGATCGTCTGTTTAGCTGATTTCCATGATATTGCACCACCACCAAGGGTGAATACATATCCACTAGTGAATTTTGTTTCATCTGAATCAGAGATCCACTTTGCATCACTGTACCCTTCTAAGTAGAAGGAAATCCACTATATAGGATACCATAATTCATGGTTCCTCTCAAATATTTCATTAGTCTCTCTAATGCAGACCAATGCTCTCTATTGGGATTATGAATATATCTACTCAGTCCACACAAAGCATAGGCTATATCAGGCCTTGTAAAATTCATTAAATGCATAAGACTTTCAATAATCTGAGCATATTTAGACTAAGCAACTGGATCACCATTATTCTTTTTCAATTTAGAGTTAGCATCAAAAGGAGTGCTCACAGATGTGACATTAAAATATTCAAACTTCTTAAGAAATTTCTCAACATAATGTTCTTGTGACAACATTATTCCATCTTCACTTCTTATAACTTTAAGTCCCAATATTGTATTTACTTCATCCGGATCTTTCATATCAAAATTAGAAGACAAGAATAATATAGTACTTTGCACAATATTTAAACTTGTACCAAATATAAGCATGTCATCAACATATAGACATATTATCACATAATTATTATCTACTACTTTAGTATAAACACATTTATCCACCTCCACTGAAAAAAAATGTCTCTCACTAAGACTTGTTCAAATTTCTCATACCATTGCTTTGGAGCTTGTTTAAGGCCATAAAGAGATTTAATTAATTTACAAACTTTATTTTCTTGTCCAAAACTGACATAGCCTTCAGGTTGAACTACATAAATCTCTTCTTCTAAATCACCATTTAGAAAAATAGTTTTCACATCCATTTGGTGGATAAAAAGCTTATGGATTGAAGCTAAGACAATTAAAACTCGAATAGAAGAAATTGTAATCACTGGTGCAAATGTATCAGAATAGTCTATATTTTGTTTTTGAAAAAATCCTTTTGCTACTAACCGAGCTTTATATTTATCTAAATATCCATCAGGATTATATTTCTTTTTGAAAATCCATTTACAACTAATAGGTTTTGCACCATGAGGTAAGACAGTTAAAATCCATGTATTATTTTTCTAATAGAATCAATTTCAACTTTTATTGCCTCTTTCCAATATTTAGCATCTGAAGAAAAAATAGCTTCAAAATAATTTGATAGTTCATTTTTGACAAAGAAAGTTTGAAAATTATTTTCATAAGAAAAATATTCTTTCCTAGGCCTTTTTCTCCTTCTCAGTACCTAATTAGAGGTAATTTCATTATTTGTTTCAACAGATTTATGAGAAATTTTATCAGATAATGGATAAATATATTCAAAGAACTCAGCATTCTTTGTCTCAATTATAGTATTGCAATCAAGCACATCACTTTTTAAAACAAGAAATGTATATGCAGCACTATGTTCTGCATATCCAATTAGAACGCTATCAACAGTTTTGGAACCTATTTTTCTTTTTTTTAGGTTCAGGCTAAAGAACTTTAGCGAGGCACCCCTACACTTGTAAATATTTCAAGTTAGGTTTATAACCCTTCCACAATTCATAAGGAGTTTTGTCTGTTCTTCTATGTGGTACTCTATTTTGTAGGTGATATAGAGATAAAATATCTTCAGCATATATTTCACATTGTTAATATTATTTGAGTCTACGCCAGATATTAATCCTAGTGACTGCATTTTCTTTATATATGAGACATTAACATGTCCTAGTCTAGCATGCCACAAAGAAATTGACTCAACCATATAAGCAGAAGAAGATGCATTTTCATTGCTAGTATCAGAAATATTAAGCACAAATAAACCATGGTTACAATATCCATTGCCCACAATAATTTTATTTTTAATCAATACGACTTTATTATTTTCAAATGAAACCTTCACTCCAACTATTCCTAATAACCCCACAGAAACCAAATTGGGTTGGATATTAGGAACATGCAATACATCACTCAATGCTAGAGTTTTACCGGATGTGAGTTTGAGAAGAAATATTTATTTCCCAAGAACACAAGTTGTTTTTGAGTCACCAAGATAAATAGTTTCTTCTCCTTCCTTAACTTGGGTGTAAGACAAAAATTTATTTTTGTTTGCACAAATGTGCCTAGTAATACCAGAGTCTATTACCCAATCCCTCATACTGACCACATTATTTATTTGAGAAATGACCATAACAATTATATTATCCGCTTTAGTCAAATTTAATTTTGACTTAGTGACATTGTCATTTATCCCAATTCTACTATTGCATTGAGGTGCATTTTTCTTGAAGGTTTTAATATTAGAATTGGATATGTAACCATGTCTATTTACATACCTATGTTTTGACATTAATGTCTGCCAAGGTTGTAGATGCAATAACGTATTTGTAATACCATGGATATCTGGCAGGACAATTGGAATAGTAGTAGCAGAGACATCACCAGAATTGGTAGCACTATCAAAAATTTTCGTAGTAGTATTACTTACCATAGTTTCTTAGATTGTAGGGAAAATGATCCCGAAAAATAACAACAATAATAATAATGTTATTTGTGAGCGGAAATACTCCAACTGGCTTGAGTCGTGCTAGGCACTGTCCTAAAAAACTATTTCATCAATGTGAAATGTTTCCCCATGATTAAACAAGCCTACCTCTATTAGGGAGGATACATGAATCAGCAAAATTAAATATTAGAAAGTCAGCTAGTAAGTACGTAAGTAAATAAGAAAGGAAACAACCAATATTAATATTGCACAACAAAAGAATAAGGAAGGAGCGAAAGAAAAGGAGAGAAATGAGGCTTGTTTTTTCCTGATGATTTTTCCTTGTCGAGGATGCCTTTTTATATTAAAAGTTGCATGAAAATTTATAGTGCATGACAAACAAGTGGCTAATCAATTTTGGCACTTGGCATAGCCTTCTATGAAATTTGGCACTTATCTTTGAAGTATTGCCACACAAAGTGCATATCAAAAATCTTAATCCATGCTTTACAGCTTGTGGCAGGACTATTGGGAGGTGAAGCAGGGCAAGATGCAGCGATTCGTATGTACCTATATTAAAGAGCTGATGAAGTAGTGTGGCCTTATGAATACACAGTGGCCTATTTTACAGATCGCATTTCAATTCTAAGAAACCAATTGGGAATGTGCGGAATCAAAGATGAAGGCATTTATGTCCCTTTAGAACTTGGAGCTGAAAATCTAACAGAAAGTAAGGTCTTATCTGCTGACTATTATTCCCTCTCTTATCCAAGAACTCCACAAGAGATTCTCAGGATTGCACACAGCACAGGTAGTGAGCATATGCCTGGTGGATTCTATCCCCACGGCACTAATGGGAGGATTGCTAGAGAATTGCATCAAGATCCATGAAATATGAAATATCACGTGATATGAATCAATAAATAATGTAGATAATTAGAGCATTTTTACCATTCCGAAACGACCAAATTATATTTGTTGGCATTTTACGGCCACAAAACTAAAAATCCGTGCGAGTCAGTAAATTTTTTGCCGGGACGGACCCGGCTCGAAATCGCCAATATTTGTCCTGGACGTCAAATACAGCCCGCTGTGTAAGCCAAACAACAACCAACACAACTCAAATGAAGATCATAAATAAATAAAGTTGACGAGCTTCATACAATAACTCAAGAATTGAAAGTACAAATCATGAGCTACTAAGACTTAGATTTACAAGCTGGCATGAAAAAATAAATACAATATCAGTTTGAAATATATATAAATAAAATACAAATCTAAAACTACCAAAGATAAGTGGTATCTATATGCGGAAAGTAGGTACATCTTCAATGGCAGTTCTCATTATCCACAATAGTATCATCTCCAAGATTTGCACACAAGGTGCTGAACTGTTGAATAAATACAACCGATCTCATGTACTTTGAAAGTATTATAACTAACTTCGGCAAGGTAATAATGTCAAGAATTATTATTGATACTCACTAATAACTTGTTCAATTATATTCATGTATTTCACAGGTACACAACAGTGGTGCCATCCAGTCATACAACACAGATAAAATCATATCGGTGCACAAAGAAATAACGTGGTAAGTCCTGAATCGGTTAACAATCCAGAATATAGAGAAGATATGCATCCAATATCATTAAATCATCAAGCTTTCACATAGATAAGATATGTGTTACTCCCTTCGTTTCAAATTAGATGGGTTACTTTCCTTTTTAGTATGTTCCAAAATAAACGACACATTTATAAATTTAGAAATAATTTAATTTTGAACTCTTCATATTACCCATTTTACCCTTAATGAGAAGCTTTTATAACCACATAAATAGTATGACCTCACAAAGCTTTTACCCCTTAAGCTTTTAACATCACAAGTTTCTAAAGTTATTTTTTTTTTCTTAAACTCCGTGCCGAGTCAAACTACCTCATCTAAATTGAAATGGATGGAGTATTAAATAAGTCAAGTCACACGAATTCACTTATAGAGAAGATATGTATCGTGCCTCATCTAATCAAGTAAGGTGGCCTATGAAGAAGATATGCATAATGGCATGTATATATTCCACACCTAGCAAATAAAGAAGTGATGCAACAAAATCATGTATACACCCAAGAAAATTGAGAGTAGAGAAGAAATGAAATGTCCAACAAATGATCATCTTTACCAAAGTTCGAATCAACTAAAAACTCGTCGGTTTCTCAAAAATTACGTGTAAACCGTAAATAAAGAAATATGAGAGGGTGAACCTAGGAGAATCATACACTGCATGGACAGATCCCATGTTGCACTGACAATCCACGTGCAAATAATATTAATCACATAGAAAACTCAAGTGTTGTAGGGACAACTCATGCGCTAATAATATCAATCGCACGGAAAACTCATGTGCAACATAATATCTCGGATCCTCACGAACAACTCACGTGCTATCATATATCAACTACATGGACAACCCACGTGATGCATGAATAACTCACGTGAAAATAATATCAACCGTACGAATAACTCATGTGTTGCACAGACAACTCATGATTTTCCAAATAATATCAACCTTGCATAGTCAACTCATGTGCCAATAATACCAATCCCTCAAGGACAACTCCCGTGCCTATTGTAACTGTTGATACCCAATTTTTCTCCATGTATTTTTGTATCCAAAATACTTCCAAAATAGCATATACGTGCTATATAAACACACAAAAGGGTTTTGGTATTTTTAATAATTTTTAAACCAATTGATGGCCTATTTTTTACACCATAAAATTCAATAATTATTTCCAAAACTTGCCATTTTGGAGAATAATTTATTGTATTCCCACATTTACATTAAAATATAGCTAACATGATTTTTGTATATTTTTATAAATTCGTTTGGTATTTTTAAAACTAAATTGCATGTAATTGCAATACTAGCCTCTATAAGATTTAATAGAATTTTTGTAAATACAAATTAATTCCAATATTTTTAATTAATATTTACATATTATTTATTGACTCAGTTCCTTAAAATGCTTTTTAAATCATTTTTAATATTTTTATAAAAATAAAACAAAAAAATTGGCTATTTCAATTGTAGCCTAAATTCATTTTAATTTTAACCACAATTTGATTTCAATTTCATCCAATTTCAAACCCAAATTGGGCCAGCCCAATTCCAACCCCTAACCCAATTGCCTAAACCCATCCAAAATCTTTTTAAATCTAGGCCGTTGATCCTTTTGATCAACAGTCACAAATCATTCTTTCCTTTTTAATTCCAAATGACTTAGCCCTAATTATCATTTCACTTCGACCGCTGCCTCTAAATCCTCTCGTCTCTCTCGAACCTTCTCAACCCTAGAAGTCGCCTACCCTCTGTCCGACCCGAAATCCACGGAATCCATGGCTAATCCGGCTTTGGATGATCTCTACTCACCATCTCCGGCTCCCATACGCCCGCTCGCTGAAGATTTGAGGCTAGACCTCAAAGGTCTTTATCCAGACCTTCCGATTCGAGTTTCTTTGAACATTTTCGGCTTTGCTCCGACATCTCTCAACCTCCTGAGCCTGGATTCGACTCTATCAGCTCAGAACCATTCTCGAGATTTCCAAGCCTTCTCGTCCTTTTGGGTTCTCAGAAACTCTAGCCTAATCGAGGTTCCTTTTTTGCTTATCCTTTTAGATCTGTGCTAGATTTATGCTATATTTGATGTTCTGAGTATTTTCCCCAAATTTCCTTTTTAAAATCGTTGGTTTTTCAAATTAGGGTTTGTAGAGTCTTTTGATTCTTGCTTTTCTTTTATTTTAGATGTTTGTCTGTATTATGCTCGTATGTTTTCCTCCTATATTATGCATGTATATTCTGCTCACATGATTCATCTATTTTTTTTCATTCTTTTACCATGCGTATTTACTACTGATTTTCTCAAATGTTTTGCTTTTCTAAACTATATTTATGTTCTTGTCAAACATGCTTCGTCTGTTCTGTTTAAATCCCCATCTTTTTTTAAATTCAGAAGTTGTCTGAACATGTTTTTCATGCCTTAGAATGATTTTTCTTTCCTTGATTATTTCGATATTTGCCTGATTCTCACGAGACTCCTTGAGTCTATTCCCTAACTTTCTCGTTTCTCTGTTGGATTCGATGGGGAAACCCTAGAATTTGGAGATTTTTCTTAAAATCAAATTAGGGTTCCACTTTTTGGATCCTGTATCTTCAGACTCACTACGAGTCTCTGGTTGAACTCGTATTCTTTTGTTTATGATTCTGAGCACTTCAATATTAGACCCTTCTATTTGAAGTGTTTGTTTTATATATGAGAAACTCCTCTTTCAAATTTTTGGTGATTGTTAATTGATTTTGAATCCCTTTGATTGAGTCTTGACTGATTGCCATTGATTTTCTTTGGTTAAGCCCTCTTTACCTATTTCTTGTTTGGTTCATTCGATTTAAAACTCGGCATGTTGATGCTTTTAATTGTTTGATTGATTCCCGTTCCTTTTTCTTTGAAAATCAAGTACTATTGAACTCTTTCATTAAATAAGTCTCATGTATTTCCCCCTTTTGTGTTGCGGTGAAGGACTTTGCTGAAATTCCCTTTCCTTAATTACATGTTCCTATTTGAAATTAAATCCCTTGACTAAAGGGAGAATATTTGAGATTGATTTTAAAAAAAAAGGTTTTCTTACCCTTTTTATTTGCTTCTCTACACTATATAAAAAGGGCTTAGCCCTCTTTTTTTACAAACACACACAAGAACATAGTAACAAAAATGAAAAAGAAATAACAGCCATGTATTAGGCAATATGTTTTTCTACTCTCTTCTTCTCTCAACATACAGAGCAGTTCCGCTTTCTACTTCTTTCTTCTGAAATACCTTTAAATTCTTAAAAAATCCTCGAGTGTTCTGCTGAAATTCTAAGTTGGTTCGGCTATTTGCTTGGTGTGATTACTCTACTATTCTCTTTCTGTTACTTTGCAACTTGTATGTCCATCCCATTTTAATATTGCTCCTCCGCTATGTGTTTTACATTCCAATTCTGGTATGCTTTTCCTTACTGCTTTTTCTGCAATGTTATCAGTATCATTCTTATGTGAATCCCCTTACTCTTTACCCCTTTATGTGTGAGTTATGGTTCAAAGCATGACAACACTATAATATTGTTGTCTATGTTTCTGAACTGGGTTCTTTTGAGCTCCTAACTCAATCAATTTCCACTTTCCTTTCCCCTTTTATGTGCTGAGCCTGACTTGGTCTGGTGGTATTCCAATCATCATTCAGACTCAGGTCTCACCCTCGAGGGTCTGCTCCTAACTTGTTTGACCAAACAAATGGTCAGGGGTGTGCCAGTCTGCACCTATGGCTGGGTATGACCACCATTTGTTATGGTTCCCCAATCACTTTGCACTTACTATTAGCTATTAAGTTCTGCTCCTCTCTTGCAAGCCATGATTTGGGACCCCTGAGCTCCCTCTGAACTTGGATGCTTGAGGGCTGACTATTCCACACTGCAGTATTCTAATTTTAATGGTATCCTGAGTGTAAGCACTGCCGGGAATCCTTGAGATTCCTTGGAACTTTGAAACACTTTGGATAATGAGAAGGCTTTGGAAATCTGGATTCTGAAAGTTGGTTAATCACATGTTATTTGACATTAAGATTGAATTAGGCTTCTCGAATCTAGCTGAAGTTTTTGATTTATTTTATATTTTCTTTCTTCTTTTATGGTTTTGTAATAATTTGTATAAAAGAATTTTGTGGAAGATAGTAAAAGGGTGTGGGAGGGGTTTTGTTAGGATATATGCCCGTCACTAGAGGGGGGGTGAATAGTGCGGCACAAGAATATTGATAAATATTGCGGAATTAAAATTGCAGAAATAAAATAAATTCGGTAATAAAAATTGCAAGGAAAGAACACACCGAAATTATCCTGGTTAACCACAACTTGTGGTTAGTCCAGTCCCCGAGAGACTCTCTCGAGATTCCACTAACTCCGTTAAGCTTCCGGGTGCCTAACAAATCGTTACACTTACTCGTAGATGTACACTCTACAAGACTTCAACTTGCTCGAGGATACCGCACCTCAAGACTTCAACCACTAAGACTTAGGGTACTTAGTGAACCCGACAATCAATGAGAAGATATGTTCTTCTCAAACACCTTTCTCTTTTACAACAAGAACTCTCTCAAAAGAGTAGATAAAGAGATACAACTAAGCTCTATGAACAACTCAAAGTTATCTCTCAAATGGCCCAACAAAAGCTCTAAAATGATGCTCAAATAATGTCAATATGTATATCAATATTTGGAGGTGTTGTGTGTTTAAAATCAGCTCAAAAGACCTATTTTTATAGGGGTTAAAGGGTTGATGTCCGTTGCTTAATTGGCAATCAATTATGCTGATTTTATGCAAGGATAATCGATTATTGGATTTGCATAATCGATTATCCTTTTACCGTTACAAAATCGGAAGAGATTCTGCTCAAGAATAATCGATTATTTGGATGACATAATCGATTATTTTGTTCCAGTGTTCAAAACTTTGGCAACGGATACAAGATAATCGATTATTTAAAAATTATAATCGATTATATACCATCGATATACCTTGTGTATACCACAGTATACCAAAATTGAAAACTTACTTCAAAAACCATTTTGGTTAAAATGAAAGCGTTAAAATCATTTTGTTTGAAGTATATTAAAAATGTTTATGATATATATGATTTAATAAAATGTTAAAATCATTTTGTTTGAAGTATATTAAAAATGTTTATGATATATGATTTAATAAAATGTTAAAATCATTTTGTTTGAAGTATATTAAAAATGTTTATGATATATATGATTTAATAAAATGATTTTATGCATATATATGATGACCTATGTTGAGCCAAAAGACGAGATAACTTAAACGTTGCTCTTACATTGGTTCTACCTAACGACCTACGCCTTGGGTCTTCGGTCTTGAACATTTGAGCTCGTTTTTGGCTTGTCTATGCAATTCCGTCATCAATATGCTTCTCGGCATTCAATCTTGATTGTTTGTCATATAATAGCGTTGTTTGACACTTAACTTCATCGTTTGTCATTCATCAAAACCTATACCTGAAAATCATGCTAATACAACCAAAGCGCACATATCATAGATAGAATAATTTTCTACAATTTCCCCCTTTTTGATAATGACAAACAACAGGAGATATGCATATTGGATTCCCCCTAAATTCATGCTATATCTCAACATACAATTCATGTAAACAATTTAATATAATTCCACCTTAATTGAATATTCCCCCTCAATTAAAGCATACTAGAAGGTGAAGACGTTCCCCCTTATTCGATGCATATCGCATAAATTCTTCCCCCTTTTGGCATTAGCAAAAAGAGTATACAAAGGCTACCTTCCCTTAGCGACACTTCCCCGTTTGGGAATACCAACTATTAGTGTCAAGAATAAAGTAGGAACTATAATGAGGAATATACATTGATGATACTAATTGTTAGATTAAAAAATTTCATATCGACATAGAATAATACCAAAAGTTAGTAAAAACATACCAACCATAATAACGGTCATTTTTCGCAAATATACCAACTGTTATTTAAACTAAAAAATATTCACCAAAACATGAATCAATCATTTAAAATAATTGATACCACTTGTTGTTCAAAATAGAAGTTATCAAAACATGAATCAATAAAAATAATTAATATCAATTGTTAGCACATATCAACTATTACGTTTTTATCAAACATACGATAACTAAACAAAATTACCCCTTGATGCAATAAGGTTTCGTGCTTGGTGCATCTACTACGATTTTGTAGTCTTCAAGCACACCTGCAAACGTACCTAAAAATAGGTTTTCGGTACCCAACTACTTTTGGGTCCTTGGGGGTTAGGCAAATAATAATCATAATCAAAATATGAATCTCTATGTTTAGCAAAACATACGGGTGCAATGTGTCCTACCCGGTTACAATAATGACATATAACGTTCGGGTTGTTCATATGTCTTGGTTAAGCCAAATGCGTTCTAGGTGATCTAAATTTGTTATTCCTAGAAGCGTTGAAATTCCTAGAGTCATTTCTAGGTGATCTAAAATTATTCATTCTAGACTCATTAATAAAATTCCTAGAATTGTGTCTAGGTGGTCTAAAATGATTAGTTTTAGACTTATTAAAAAAACTCCTAGAGTTGTTTCTAGGTGGTTTAACCTCATTTCTATCATCCTTTTTAATTACTTCACTTGTTTTAGAATCATTTACACTACATTTTTCTAGTGTATTTCTAAGTTCTACGTTCTCTATTTTCAAAGAACTACAAGAAGAACAATTTGAACTTTGAACAATTAAAGAGGCTTCATTCATCTCCTTGATTTTATTTTTGAGATCAACATTGTCATATTCCAAAAATCTATTTTCTTCTTCTAAAATTTTGATTTTATTTTTAAGAGCAGTATTGTCATTTTCTAAAAGATCATTTTCTTCTTTTAGTTTTTCATTGTCACAAGTCAATT
This sequence comes from Nicotiana benthamiana, assembly GCA_034376525.1. NCBI lineage: Eukaryota > Viridiplantae > Streptophyta > Magnoliopsida > Solanales > Solanaceae > Nicotiana > Nicotiana benthamiana. Next base: position 49,054,916 of record CM067338.1, on the reverse strand, counting down.
TTTCAAAATCTTCTTCTTTTAAAGAAGGTTGTTTTTCAAAAAAAATTTCTTTCAAAGAAAGTGTTTTCTCAAAATCTTTTTCTTGCAAAGAAAGTGTTTTCTTCAATTCTTTTATGGTTTTGGAAGCTTTAACAAATTCACCATATAATTCATCATAGGCATTTTGTATTTCTTCAAACGTGTAAGAGTTAGAAATACTTACCTCTTCTTCTTCGTTGGCCATGAGGCATAATGCGGCAGTTTCTTCGCCCGAGCTGTTCGAATCCCATGTTACGCGCCTATGGTGTTTTTTCTTTTTCTTGTCCTTTGATTTTGGACAATGTGATTTGGTGTGGCCAAGTTTTCCACAATTTTGGATGAAGAACTTGGTTCTTCCTTCTTTATTTCCTTCTTCATAAACTTATAAAACTTTTCAATTATATCATTGGAAATATTATCATCATCGCTATCCGAATCACTTACCTCTTCTCTTTTAGAGGATGAGGCTTTGAAGGCAATATTTGAACCTTTACTTCTAAGATAAGGATTAAGAATTGTGCTTTCATAAGCTTTAAGGTTACCTCGTAGTCCATCAATTGTGACATCCATGATTCCTATCGACTCTTAGATAGCATTTGCTTTGGAACGACGCTCGGGAGTGAGACTCCGTAGGATTTTTCGAACTAGATCTTTGTTCGAGTATACTTTTCCGAGAGCATGAAGATCGTTGACGATCATTGAGAATCGTTCGAACATACTATCGATGTTTTCATCTTCCCTCATTCTAAAAAGTTCATATTCATGTGTTAGAAAATAAATTTTAGATTCTCGGACTTGAGACGTACCTTCATAAGTGATCTCAAGTTTATTCCACATTTCCTTTGCGGTTGTGCAACAAGAGATTTTTCGATAGTCGTCCGGATTCACCGCACAAAATAGTAAGTTGACGGCCTTTGCGTTTCTTTCAACCTTCTTGATGTCCTCGGCTCATATTCATTTTGCTCCTTTGGAACCATGATTTCCCCAACCTTCTTTGTTGGCATTTGTTCACCTTTCTTGATGATTTGCCATAATCGAAAGTTATGTGATTGGATGAATATTCTCATCCTCTCTTTCCAATATGTATAGTTTGTTCCGTCAAATAGTGGAGGGCTATAGGTGGAGTGTCCTTCGCTCATCATTCCTGCGTTCAATATTCTCAAAAACAAAAATATATATCGCTCTCAACCGGTTAAGGCTTTCAGAGAGTTAGGCTCTGATACCAATTGTTAGGATTTATACCTATCACTAGAGGGGGGGGGGGTTGAATAGTGCGGCACAAGAATATTGATAAATATGGCGGAATTAAAATTGCAAGAATAAAATAAATTCGGTAATTAAAATAGCAAGGAAAGAACACACCGAATTTATCCTGGTTCACCACAACTTGTGGTTAGTCTAGTCCCCGAGAGACTCTCTCGAGATTCCACTAACTCCATTAAGCTTTCAGGTGCCTAACAAACCGTTACACTTGCTCGTAGATGTACACTATACAAGATTTCAACTTGCTCGAGGATACCGCACCTCAAGACTTCAACCACTAAGACTTAGGGTACTTAGCGAACCCGACAATCAATGAGAAGATATGTTCTTCTCAAACACCTTTCTCTTTTACAACAAGAACTCTCTCAAAAGAGTAGATAAAGAGATACAAATAAGCTCTATGAACAACTCAAAGTTGTCTCTCAAATGGCTCAACAAAAGCTCTAAAATGATGCTCAAATAATGTCAATATGTATATCAATATTGGGAGGTGTTGTGTGTTTAAAATCAGCTCAAAAGACCTCTTTTATAGGGGTTAAAGGGTGGATGTCCGTTGCTTAATTGGCAATTAATTATGCTGATTTTATGCAAGGATAATCGATTATTGGATTTGCATAATCGATTATCCTTTTACCGTTACAAAATCGGAAGAGATTCTGCTCAAGAATAATCGATTATTTGGATGCCATAATCGATTATTTTGTTCCAGTGTTCAAAACTTTGGCAACGGATATAAGATAATCGATTATTTAAAAATTATAATCGATTATATACCATCGATATACACTGTGTATACCACAATTGAAAACTTACTTCAAAAACCATTTTGGTTAAAATGAAAGCGTTAAAATCATTTTGTTTAAAGTATATTAAAAATGTTTATGATATATATGATTTAATAAAATGTTAAAATCATTTTGTTTGAAGTATATTAAAAATGTTTATGATATATGATTTAATAAAATGTTAAAATCATTTTGTTTGAAGTATATTAAAAATGTTTATGATATATATGATTTAATAAAATGATTTTATGCATATTTATGATGACCTATGTTGAGCCAAAAGACGAGATAACTTAAACGTTGCTCTTACATTGGTTCTACCTAACGACCTACGCCTTGGGTCTTCGGTCTTGAACATTTGAGCTCGTCTTTGGCTTGTCTATGCAATTCCGTCATCAATATGCTTCCAGGCATTCAATCTTGATTGTTTGTCATATAATAGCATTGTTTGACACTTAACTTCATCGTTTGTCATTCATCAAAACCTATACCTGAAAATCATGCTAATACAACCAAAGCGCACATATCATAGATAGAATGATTTTCTACACGTTTTCCTTTCTTGCATCAATAAAGGATAGATATCATGCCTTTAGGACTTTAATTTTCTTGCTAGAAATCCTGCCTATAGGATTATCCATTATTTCTAATTTAAAAGTCACCTAGATGCCATGCCTATTGGGTGTAACATTTAATTATGCTACAAGTCACCTAGATACCATGCCTATTGGGTTTAACGTTTAATCATATTGCAAAACCTTAGAAATCTTGCCTATAGGACTTTAACATTCATGTAAATCAATGCATATAGAAATCATGTATTTAGGGACTGCATACTCATTAGGCAAACTATAGGACTAATTAAATAATCGTCTTTTCATTAGTTTAAAAAAAAGTCTAAAAAATCAAAATATAGATATCATGCCTACAAGATTTTGTATCAAACTCGACTAATTCGTTTAAAGCAATATCAATATGTCAAATGGTCTTTAACGTCTTAATTCAGTAAATCAAGAGCCTCCATCTTTAATAAAACCTTTTTGAACAAGTATACTTTGAAGTTCTTCAAATCTGCACCTTTTCTGAAATAGTTTCTCTCTTAACGTTCTGCTTAAACATTTTTTTTACTAAATTTGGGTTTTTCTGAACTCCTCTTTTAAACAAGTTCTGCAGTTTGCTCTTTTTCTTAAGTAATTCTCCCTTCTTCTCTAAACTTTTTTACAACTACTTCTATGTTCAAGCAGTCTGCATACCTTTCGTAAAAACTCTTTTTCTAAAACTTTCCGCAATCTATACCGTCTTTTCAAAACTCTTCTGCAACTACTTGTTTCTAAAATCTATACTTTCTAAAACCATCCGCACAGAATACCTTAACTTCTGACAATTGGATCCGAGTTGCCTAATATAGACTTCCTATCGAAATACATGTGTTAAACTAGTACGCCTCGCTGATTAAATTTAATTTTAAGACCAAATCAATATGTGCTAAGACATGCTAAACTAAGTGCAGTTCTATTAAGGGGTTAACTTGAGCCTCACTTATTTTCTTTGTTCATCCCAGTATTTGCTACTTGTTTTTGTATGTCGCAATTAGAATTTTAACCTTTGAACTCCATATATGCCTATATCCCTTTCTTTCCCCTTTAGTATTGGAAGTCCTGATGCCTACACCGATGAGTTCGGCCTTACCTCCTTACGACATATTCACAGAAGGGTTTTTATATTCATGTTCTGTTTCCTGGGGATGATCTTTCCTATGAAGAAGTCTATGATCCACACTAGACTAGCCATTGTAACCAAGAGCTTAATGGAAGGGATCAGTGGGCAGTATTTCATCATGGTGCCCATGATTATAGTTGAAATCTATCGAGCCTTAGGAAAATGTCAACAAGGGGTCCTACACTTCGAAGGTTGTAATCTGTTACTTCAACTCTGGCTTGTAGAACACCTTCAGAAAGGTAACTACTGACATGAGATTAAGCGCAGGGATTGGGATGATCATATCACTTTCCACCACCCAAAGCGGATGAACTTCATCCCCAACATGTTCGCTTAGCCGGAGGACGCTCGAGGATGGGTAGAGCTGTTTGACAATCTAAAGAAAGAGCAAGTACAGTGTGGTTCCCAACAGGGGAGATCATTGTTCATTCGCGGGATGCACCATTCCCCATACTCATCGGTCTGAGGGGTACTTATCCTTATGTCCCTCTCTGAGCCATGAGGCAAGCCGGAAGGAAGTAGATCATACCAGGGGTAGATAATATGAGTCACTTCAGGGATGACTTTCAAGATGATGATAGCCCTCATCGATGTCATGCTCAACACATGTGGCATGCAAACTCATCTTGGGGAGAGAAACTATTGAGGCAGACGTGTATCATACAGGATGTGTGCCACACTACTTGGGTTGGTTGGAATATAATCACACTGGTTTGGGTCATCCTGGGTTCATCTGAGGTCACATGCTTATTGATTAAAAGGCTGAAGCACAAGTTAAGTACAACCAATTGTGCAAAAGAATTCAGGAATGCGAAAATGAACACCGGAAAATACAAGAAGCTCACCAGAAATTCATCGACGAGTGGAACGATATGGTATTCAATGCCAACAAATGGTTAGGGTATCTAGAACAAGGTCTAGTGGAGTTGGAAGGAAAGTTCTTAAAGAGGATCTAAGATTTCCAGAATGCCAAGGGAAGTGCAGGAGGCCATCTAGCCCGGGCCTATCTGCTGCTAGGATTGCACGAGTTGATACAGCTGTATGAGGGAGGCAAGAACACCAAATCTGTGGAAGGTCTTTCTGGGACCAAGTAGTTAGGATCTTTTATTTCCTGCTTTCATAATACAATAAGGCCACTGGCCATCGGTGACATCTTTATTTCCGTTGTTTCAAATTGTGTTTTTTAGACTCGCCTTATTTTTATCAATAAAATGAGGCATTTAGCATTATAGTTCTCCAAATTCAACTTGTCGCTAGGCCTATCTCGGGCACAACGAAGAACCTAAATTAGGAAATAAATTATATTCCTGTTTAAATATCGCAATATTTTCCTTCTCAAAATTCGCACTAACTTCTTACCTTTTTTGTTTTTCTTTTATTTTTATTCCCCTCCCCAAAGGTTAGTACGTGCATTCTGGCACCATCAGCGTACTCAACAAGATCCAAGGGCCCTCCACCTCCTCCGCCTCCGAGTCCTATCAAAAACAAGAATAAAGACAGAATGAGATACGCCAATGCTAGAAAGGAAATTGAGCAGACTTCTCAGAATACTCCAATTACCATGGGGCTGCTGCTCATCTTGAGCAGACATTGCTGAAATTTCGGGAAGAATTGGACCATGTTCGGAACTTTGCAAGCCTATCAATCACTCTTGCCCCACCTGATGTTAATGCCCAGAACCTCGTACCTCCACAAAATACCCCGCAATCACCAGTCCAACCCGCTCATGCCCATGCCTGCAACACATGCAATAACACTCCACTGCTTATCCCCGAACCGCAAAACACCACAAACGACCACATCCACAACAACCCCATCTTTGTGGACACTATACCCCATTATACCCAGCCAATCCCAAATGAATCTGAATCAGAAGACAAAGACTCCCTCATTAGGAATTTGGTCGCTGAACTTAAGAAGCTAACTACCCAGGTCTAGGGTGTCGAAGGTAGCAAAAGCATTGAGGGGCTGAACTACGAAGATCTTTGTGTTCAGCCAGATGTTGAACTTCCGGAGGGCTACAAACCTCCCAAGTTCGAGATGTTCAACGGTACAGGTGATCCCAAGGTCCATCTAAGAATGTATTATGATAAGTTGGTAGGAGTTGGAAGGGACGAGAAAATCCGCATGAAGTTGTTCATGAGGAGTCTGAAAGGCGCGCCTTATCTTGGTACATCAGCTAAGATTTAAAGAAATGGACAAGTTAGGTGAGCATGGAACCCAAGTTTATGGACCGATTCAGGTTCAACAAAGAGAACACACTAGATATATTTTAAATCCAGAATATGAAGAAGAAACCCACAGAGACCTTTCCCGAGTATGCTACTCGTTGGAGTTCAGAAGCTGATAAGGTCAAGCTGACCTTAGAGGAAGAGTAGATGAACATGTTCTTTGTCCAGGCTCAGGATCCGCAATACTTTGTGAGGCTAATACGATAGAAGGCCAGAAATTTTCTGACATCATCAAGTAGGGTGAAAGAATTTAGGAAGGTAACAAAAATGGTATGGTCACTAATCTCGAAGAATTACTAGCTACCGACAAGGCTTTAGAGTTTGGAGGCACGTCAAAGAAAAAGGACTTGAATTCCGTGATGGATGCATAAAGACCCAAATCCCCTATGAAATACCAAACATATACCTCAACTCCACTCACATATCAACCATCCCTAAATTACCAAGCACCATCGTCCACATACCAAATTCTACCACCCACCTACCAATCATCTCCACCTCCACCACCTACGTACCAACCCACTTCACCAAGATATTACCAACCCACACCTGTTTACCAAGCCTATAATGACCAACCTTCACACTATCAGTCACCAACCACCCGCCAAAACTTTTCTCGACCCAGACCAAATTTTGACCGAAGACCTTCCAAACAATATACTGCCATCTCCGAACCAATAGATGAACTATATGAAAGACCCAAAGCAGCCGGTTATGTTACACCTATCTTAGCCATAACTCAAGAAAATCCCTTCCAATGGATCAATCCGAACAAAACCTGCGCATACCATTCCGGAGTGAAAGGCCATACCATCGACAATTGTCGATTGCTGAAAGATAAATTCATACCTTGATTGATAAAAAAGTCATCATAGGAAAGGAGTCCGCTCCTAATGCCTGCAAAAACCGTTTGCCTGGCCACAAAGGCGGAGGCATTCATATGATCAAGATTGAGAATGATTGGGACCCTAAAGTGACGAATGGATTGATTGCCAAAGGAGATGAACCGAAGAATCCGATAGTCACCCTCAATCCTATTGTTGTCCTGATCTAGCCTTCTGAGGGCGATGAGGTGAACCGCTCGAGTTGAAAAACCCTCCTGCAAAGGCGCCAGGACCAATTAAGGTCGAGTTTGGAAATCTAAAAACACCTGCACCATTTGAAGTTGCTGTGTTACCCCCCGAGGGTTCCTTTCCCAATTTCCATTATAGAAGTGATCCTGTTCAATTCAAATTCCATACCTTGGGATTACACAACAGAGGGTAGGAGAAAAGGGAAAACAAAGACTTGAGAAGCGATCGCTGCACAGGGCATGACCAGAACTAGTAGGGTATACACTCCAGAACACTTACTTGAGTCCAGCAAGCAAGCCTCTAGACAACCTGTTGAAACTGGACCTGATGACCTTTGGAGAAAGATACAAGCCAAAGAATACTCGGTCATCGAGCAATTGTACAAAACACCAGTGCAGATTTCCATCTTGGCTCTTCTGCAAAGCTTATAGGCACACAAGAATGCTTTGATGAAAATATTGAGTAAGGCTTATGTTCCCAGCAACATAATTAGGGGCGAAATGGAGAATATGGTAGGAAAAGTGCTGGAAAGTCACAAGATCACCTTCCACGAGGATGAGCTACAACCAGAAAGACTCAGTCACAACAAGGCGTTGCACATCACCGTGTACGAAGATTACTTCATTACCAGAATCTTGGTAGACGAGGAATCTAGCCTTAATATTGTCCACTAATAACCCTAAATACATTGGGGAAAGGTTTGCATGAGATCAAAGATGGAGCGATCAATGTTAAAGCCTTCGATGGGTCCCAAAGATCCAGAATTGGAGAAATCAGCATGTGCTTGCAGATGGGACCAACTTGGTTCTATGTCAACTTTCAAGTTATAGATGTCCCGACATCTACTGTTGGGACGACCCCGGATCCATGCCGCTAGAGGTGTGGCGTCAACCCTACATCAAGGAATGAAGTTCGAATGGAATCATCAAGAAGTGATCATTCATGGTGACGGTAGCAACCCATATACAATCTCCAGACCATCCCAATGGTTGGAGGAAGAATAAGAATAGGTGGAGAAACATACCACCATATCGAGCGAGTCAACTCCGTGGACAAGGACAAATGGTGGGACAACAAGATTGAGAGTATCCTGAATTGGAACGGGTATGATCCCAGGAAAGGACTTGGTAGGAACCTCCAGGGGATCACCAAACCTATCAAGCTAAAGAAACACGGTACTACTTTTGGTTTGGGGTATGAATACAACCGGGAGGAGTTTAACCATTGGTTGCTACCATGGCACGGACCTACTACCCGTTAGAGCACCCTATACTGCGGTTGGAGCAGATCTTTTAGCTAGCTAATGTTATATACAGATCAGAGGAGGATGAAGCACTAGCAGCGATGAAGAATTTGTTTTTGGAAGATGATATGGACTGTTATGTTATCTTCAAGGAGGAATGGGAGGAAGGCCCTTCCATACAAGCTAATAATTGAGGGGAACTCCTCACTAATTCGTCGATTAGGACCACCAGGGCCCGGAGAGCTTTGGGGTAGCAAGGCTAAACAAGCAACATGCATCGCATCTTTACTCTTTACTAGTTGATTTTTCTTTCCATGTTGTCTATACTTTTGAAAAGAGCTCCGATGTTTCAAACAATTATAAATTCAATCAAAGCATTTCCAAGTTTGTTTATACATCTTGCTCTTATTATTTTCTCTATCATTTAGTGTAGTTACACAACAATATTACTATCTATCTTGGTGATGAACCAACGACTGTGACTTGCAACAACACAACACAACAAATGGATATAGATTTAGAAGAGGATGATATACTAAATCGAGAGCTTTGAGAATAGACCTAAATCCGACTTGGACGAAATTGAGATTTTTAATTTGGGAGATACAGAGAATGTTAAGGAAATGCGTGTCAATGTGCATTTATCGCCATAGCAAAAGAAAGAGTACACAAAGTTCTTAAAGGAGCATGAGGACATCTTTGCATGGTCGTATGATGATATCACAGCACATTCATTGTAGCTCACAAGTTGCCAACAGATCCAGCATGTTCGCCAGTAAAGTAGAAGCTCAGAAAGTTCAAACCTGACACGAGCTTAAAAGTCAAAGAAGAGGTCACTAAGGGAGTCAAAGCCAGGGTTCTTAGGGTAGTAGAGTATCCAACATGGTTATCCAACATCGTTCCAGTACCGAAGAAGGACGGGAATGTCAGAGTCTGTGTCGACTACCGGGATCTCAACTGGGCTAGTCCCATAGATGACTTCCCCTTGCTGAATATACACATCTTGATCGACAACTGCACCAAGCATGAGTTGCAGTCATTCGTCAATTATTTTGCTGGATACCATCAAATATGGATGGATGAAGAAGATGTAGAAAAAACAGCTTTTATCATACCAGGAGGGATGTACTGTTACAGATTGATGTCTTTTGGTTTGAAGAATGCTGGTGCCACCTATGTGAGAGCCATGACTACTATATTTCATGACATGATACATAAAGAAATCGAGGTGTATGTGGAAGATGTCATCATCAAGTCCAGGAAAGACGTAGATCATATGGAAGATCTGAGAAAATTCTTCAACAGGTTGAGAAGGTACAATTTGAAGTTGAACCACGCTAAGTGTGCCTTTGGGGTTCCTGCGGGAAAGTTACTGGGTTTCATTGTGAGTCAGCCGAGGGATAGAATTGGATCCATCAAAGGTCAAAGCCATCGAAGAATTTCCACCGCGAAGAATAAGAAAGATGTGATGAGTTTTCTGGGAAGACTCAACTATATCAACCGATTCAAAACTCAGTCCACCGTCATTTGTGAACCTATATTCAAGATGCTGGAAAATGATGCCGCCACCAAATGGACTGACGATTGTCAGAAAGCTTTTGACAGAATTAAGGAGTATTTGTCAACGCCGTCGGTCTTGGTTCCGCCTGAACTTGGAAGACCCCTACTGCTTTATCTCGTAGTGTTGGATAGAGTATTTGGTTGTATTCTGGGACAACATGATGAAATAGGAAGAAAGGAACAAGAAATCTATTACCTCAGCAAGAAGTTTACCCCGTACGAGGCCCGGTATTCCTTTTTAGAATGCACATGTTGTGCTCTAACCTAGGTTGATTAGAAACTGAGACATTATTTCTATGCCTACACCACTTATCTCATATCGAGGATGGATCGGTTAAAATATATCTTTCAGAAGCCCATGCCTACCGACAAGCTCGCCAAATGAAAAATCCTGCTAAGTGAAGTTGACATTGTTTATGTCACCCAGAACGCAGTCAAAGGAAAAGCTTTGGCAAATCACCTTGCCGAGAATCCTCCAGGTGGAGAATATGATCCATTAAAGACGTATTTTCCTGATGAAGGGGTAGCTTTCATAGGAGAAGGCATTGCAGAATCCTATGATGGTTGGAGGATGTTTTTTTACGGAGCGGCGAATTTCAAAGGAGTTGGCATAAGAGCAGTCCTGGTATCAGAAACCGGCTAGAATTACTCGGTATCCGCCAAGATCAGGTTACCGTGCACCAACAACATGGATGAGTACAAAGCCTGCCTCTTAGGACTCAAACTGGACATCGACATGAATGTTCAGGAGTTACTAGTTTTCGGAGTGTCGGACCTACTCATACATCAGGTTCGAGAAGAGTGAGAAACTACGAATTCTGAGATACTCCCTTATCTGCATCACATATAGGAGCTGAGGAAAAGGTTCACAAAGACCGAATTTCAGCATGTTCCTAGAATACATAATGAGTTTACTGATGCACAAGCAACTTTGTCATCCATGATCCAACATCCAAATACAAATTTTATTAATCCCATTCAGTTCAACATCTATGACCAACCAACTTATTGTGCTCATGTTGAGGAAGAAGCGGATGGAAAACAGTGGTTCCACGACATCAATGAACACTTGACAACAGTAGAGTATCCTGAGCTCGCTAATGCCACTTAGAAGCGCACATTGCGAAGGTTATCTAACAGTTTCTTTCACAGCGGAGGAATCCTGTATAGGAGAACTCCCGATTTTGTATTGCTATGGTATGTCGATGCAAGGGAAGCAAACTAAACAATTGGAGGACGTGCACGCAGGGACCAGCGGACCGAACATGAATGGTTTTGTACTAGCAAAGAAGATACTCCGAGCAGGGTATGTTTCGATCACTATGGAAATAGACTGCATCTAGTATGTCTGAAAGTTCCATCGCTGTCACATACATGCAGATATGATAAAGGTGCCTCCAAGAGAGCTTAATGCAACAAGCTTACCATGGCCGTTCGCCGCTTGTGGAATGGATGTTATCGGATTAATCGAGCTTGCCGCATCAAACAGGTATAGCTTCATCTTAGTGGCAATTGATTACTTTACTAAATGGGTCGAAGCAGCATTGTACAAAGTAGTGACTAAGAAAGTTGTGATTGACTTCGTCCGCGACCGAATTGTTTGTCGGTTCGGAATTCAGGAATCTATCATCATCGACAATGGTTCCAATCTCAATAGCGACTTGATGAAGGCAATGTGTGAAATATTCAAAATCAGGCACAGGAACTCCACAACATGCAGACCTTAGATGAATGGGGCCATAGAGGCGGCCAACAAAGGTCCCGTAAATAATTTTGTCTCAGAACTTAGTAAATCGTGGTCTCTACTCTGATTATGTGTTATGAATGTGTTTCAGACCCTTGGTAGTGATTTAAGCCTTTAAAAATTGAAAGAAATAACTTTTCCAGATCTCGTGCATCAGGCCATGGAGAAGGTAAGAGTCATTCAAGAAAGGATGAATACTGCTCAAAGTCGCCAGAAATCTTATGTGGATGTGCGTCGGAGAGAGTTGAAGTTTCAAGAAGGAGATTGGGTATTCTTGAGGGTGTACCCTATGAAAGGAGTCATGCGCTTTGGGAAGAGAGGAAAACTAAGACCTATGTACGTCGGGCCTTATCAAGTCCTTCGAAAGATCGGTCAAGTTGCGTATAGGTTGGAATTTCCCCCTGAAATGTCCCTAGAGCACCCGATGTTACATGTATCCATATTAGAGAAAGTTGAGGGTGATACGTATAAGATTGTGCCAGTTGAAGACATCAAGGTTACAGAAGAGTTGTCGTATGAAGAGATTCCGGTTGCTATTTTGGATAGGCAAGTCTGAAAGTTGCGGAACAAGGAGATTGCTTCAGTCAAAGTGTTGTGGTGAAACCAACAAGTCGAGGAAGCCACGTGGGAATCAGAAGATGAGATGAAGACGAAATACCGCCATCTATTTGAATAATCTAGGAATGATCATGCGAATCTTGTCCCTAGGGAATCTGGTGTTGTGTTCCATGAGGTGTAAGAGTCATCCCTTCTCTTTTCAAGTGTCTTATTATGGTAGTTCTCCAAGTTGTGCTAACAAAATTTATGTGATGTGATTATTTGAACAATGTGCAGTCCTTTTTGGTAATGAAGGTTTTGTGCTTTCATGATAAGGTGATGTAAGAGGCAATGATTAATTTTGCATGGATAGAGAGTATCAAAGTGTTCTAATTGTATAATGATTAGTTTTTTCATGGAGGATTTGTATTGGGATAAATAACTGTGTCGTACTTATGTGTCAGGTAAACGGTTTTGATAGTGAAGATAATTAATGCTTAATTTGATTCCATGTAGTGTGCCAAAATGTCTAGAAGTGTGCCGAGGGGTTGAATATGTGCAAGTATGAGAATTTTGCATTTTATAAATATTTTAAAGGTAGCAAGTTGTGTAATGTCTCTTAGGAACGTATTTTGGGGATTATCTGACAGGTAGTTATTTCTATATTACAAAGGAAACTCTGGCAAAATTTTTCTAGAACAAACTAGAAAGTTAATAAAAGGTGTAGAAACTTACATATCATGTTTTCCAACTCGTTGATTTCCAATGTTCTCATTAGAGGACGAATGATCTTAAACGGGGGAGAATGTATGGCCCCGTAAATAATTTTATCTCAGAACTTAGTAAATCGTGGTGTCTACTCTAATTATGTGCTATGAATATGTGGACCCTTGGTAGTGATTTAAGCCTTTAAAAATTGAAAGAATTAACTTTTCCAGAAAAGTGTCAAAATGCGGTCCAGAATGCGGTCGCAGATCAGCTATGCAGACCGCATTCCTACCGCAAAATGAATTAGAGAGCAACCAAACTTTGATGTTGAAAATGCGGTCAAATATGAGATCGCATAATAAATAAGCGGACCGCAGAGTGATCGGATATTTTCCCTGAATAAATTCAAAGGTCAGTTATGCGGTGCATTCTGCGATCGCAGAACGCAAATGCGGACCGCATAATCACCGCGTTCCCAACCGAGATGTTTGAAACTTGAGCCATTTCTGTGGTCCATTCTGCAGACCGCATGTCAGTTCTGCGATTGCTGATAGGCGTCGCAGATCGTGTTGGCTCAGTTATTTTCAAAAATTCTAAGCCTGACGCCTATTATTTTAAAACACCGTATCTCTCAGTTTTAACCCATTTTTTGGACAAAATAAGAGAGAGGAAGGGAGGGTTCTAGAGAGACAAAGCTATATCTTCATCAATTGATCTTTCAAAAATCATCAAAGACCAGAAAATCTTGAGCATCTGCCTTCCCCTCTTATTTCAAGGTAAAATCCCTAACCCTTTACCCTTATCTTTCGTACTCATGTTTGGGGAGGGAGTTTCATACTTTGATTTCGAAAATTCTTGTTAGAAATCCACGTGCATGTCATCAAAACCCAAAAATCTTTTAAAAAGGGAACTGGGTAGTAAATTGTGAATTTCTATTCTAAATGTCTATTATTAATCATGAACTAGATTGATCATTCTTGATTACTTGATGAATTGGAGTAGTGGTTAAAGAGGATATTCAATTCCAGGTATGTATGGATAACTATGATACTCGTGAAATCGCCTATGCTAGTTGTGAAATTGTTGATAGTTGATATTCATGTGAAAATCATTGTGAAATCGCCTATGATAGTTGTACAAATTGTGTGGTAGTACCTTGTGGTGAATGTTGTGGAACTTGTAATTGGAACAACAGAAACAGAAATAATGTGGAATAGCGGGAATAGAAATAATGTGAAATAATGGAAATGGAAACAATGTGGAACACTTAAAATGGAAAAATTGTGGAATAATGTGTGTGGTTAGTTGTGAAAAATTGTTGTGAAGATCTAAATTGTGTATCAACTTTGATGAACATGAGTAAAATTGTTGTTGCTAGTTGTGGGATGTTAATACCCTTGTTGTGGAATTATTTTAACAAAGTGCCATGGTTGATTTGTTGTACTTGTTGTTGTGCTGTTTGTGGTTGTGAATTGAAAATTTTCAGGCAGGGGTCGGGTTGCGCGCCACAACGCGTTGAAATAAGGTGTGGGTTGGTGTGATAAGGGTGGCCGAGGTAATAAGGGTGGACAAGGCAATAAGGGTGGAAATGTGATCCAATATCACTATTGATATGAACATGAATCATGAAATGATAAATGTGAAAATGTGAAAGGAGACAACAGGAGAGTATGTAACCTGTGGGGCACTAATTGCCCCTTTGTATGACTATGTGAATAATTGTTGTGAAATATTTGGTTGTTACTTCCTGGTTACTTGTACTATTGTTGTTCAGTTCATACTTGTTCATTCAATTTGGCTTGAGTTTACTTGGGACAGAGTTAGTTCATACATGCAAGTACAATTCAAGTGTACTGACGTCCCTTTTGCCGAGGGCGCTACATTCGTGTTATGATTGTATGTGGATCCTTGGATGGCACTCCAGTCCACCGTCCGTAGATCCTCCTCCTCCTCTCTATCGGCAGTATTCGTGTTTTGTATGCTCTTTTCCTTCTGGGGCCATGTGTGGCCTATGCCACTCCTGTTGTTGTATTTTGGAATTTGTATCTTTTGGTAATGTTATAGTCGGGGCCGTCTCACCGGCAAGTGTTGTACTATCATTCTCGTAGAGGCTCCGTAGACAGTTGTATGTGGGTCAGGACTTATGTATAGAAGTGTATGTTTGGGCGCTGTAAACTTTTGTACCACGTTCCTTGCTAATCAAATATATGTTTTGTAAAACGTGTCCCCTGTTAATCATAATGTGTGGTTAGAAAAGAGAAATCTTACGTTCTTTTAATTGAAATTTGGTATCTTTCGGTTAACTATTATTGAATAATATGGGGTAACGCGTGGGGAATAGGAAAGGCACCCAAGTCCACTCCACTGGGGATACCCGGTTGAGTGCCGGTCATGCCCACGGATTTAGGGCGTGACAAATTTGGTATCAGAGCCATATGTTTTGAAGGAGTCCTAGGATGTCTCGGAGCCGTGCCTAGTAGAGCCCTTCTTATCGGTGTGTTGTCGACCACATCTATAAGTTGGGGGCTACACGAGCATTTAGGAAAAACTATCCTCTTCTTGGATATTTCAAGTTCTTGCGGTGAAGTGATGTTATGTCTAATTCGTGCTCTACTTCAAATTTTCAGTGATGGCACCTAAGAAGAAAGATAGACTCGGTCTAGGGGCCAATGCCTCTTCTAGTGTGGTTGTGGATCATGTACCGACGGCCGTGGAGGAGAATGATCCCCCACTTCTGAACTTTCCTGCTCCATCTCTTCCTAGCCCAAGCAATCCTATTTCAGCAGCTGCCAAGGGTGCCACTATCCCTCCTGCCAATGCTCCTAATCCTGAATTTGCTCCGACTTGCGATCTCGGCCTCTCTGATGGGGACCTTAGGGGAGCTATCCGTATGTTGACCCAGTTAGTGGCCGCTCAGGCCCAGCAATCTCATGATGCCCCTGTTTCCTCCAGTGGACAGGGAGATTTCTCCAGCTCCGGCGTTCATTAGTTTGTGCTGTTGTCCCCTCCAGAGTTCTCAGGTACATACCTAGAGGCCGATCCGTAGGAATTCCTTGATGAGATGTATAAGACCCTTCGGGTAATGAAACTACAGATATAGAAGGGGTAGAATTGTCTTCGTACAGGTTGAAGGGAGCTGCGCGTTCATGGTTTGAGATGTGGGAGTATTCCCGTGAGGAGGGGAGCCCTCCAGCTAGATGGGATGAGTTCATAGATGCCTTCATGGAAAAATTTTTGCCTGCCGAGGCCATGGCAACCCGTGCCACCAAGTTTGAAGTTCTTATGCAGGGTAGCATGAGTGTTTGGGAATATCATATGGAGTTCGTGAGGTTGTCCAAGTATGCTCCTCAGTTGGTATCGACTATGGAGGCCGGAGTTCGGCGATTCGTTTAGGGTCTTAGCCCTTTAGTGGTAAATGAAGCTGCAACAGCGGCTTTGCATTCATACATGAATTATGGAAAGATCGTGGGTTTTTCTCAGGCCACAGAGGCCAGAAAGTTGAAGTTTTGGGCCAACAGGGAGGGTAGCAGTAGGGCCCGGTCTATGGTCACTAAGGGAGGTCAGCTCTAGGGAGAGTGTTATCAGGACCGTCTCAGTCTTATGCTCAGTCCTCAATTAGTGCACCGCCATCTGTGCACCATTCCCAGCAGAGTGGCCCTTCGAGGCCAGGTTCATGCAGGAGGAGGTCATGCCAGTTCAGTCATTCGGGGATGAGACCTCGACAGCAGGGGGTATATGCCCCAAGTGTGGGAGATTTCATACTGAGGCTTGTTACTTGGATGCTCCAATGTGCTACAATTGTGGAGTGAGAGGTCATATGCAGCGAGACTACCGTGCACCCAGGCAGGGCGTAAGTGGGGGCCATGCTCAGCCATCCAATTCATCAGTTGCTACGTCATTAGTGCACCTCCAGCCCTAGCATGGAGTGGTGCAGGCAGAGGTGGAGCTCGTTTTAGGGGAGGACCCAGCAGGTTTTATGCATTGAGCGGCCGTCAGAGTGCCGAGGCTTCCCCAGATGTTGTCACATGTATCTTATTTGTTCAAACAGTTGATTGCTATGCTTTTATTGATCCGGGGTCCTCTTTGTCATATGTCACTCCATTTGTTGCTTCAAGTTTTAGGATTGAACCCGATCAACTTCTTGAGCCGTTCTCTGTATCGACTCCGGTGGGCGATTCCATTACAGCCACGCGGGTCTATAGGAATTGCATTGTAATGGTAGCTGGTCGTTTTACCACGACCGACCTTATTGAGCTTGGGATGGTGGATTTGATGTAATCATGAGGATAGATTGGCTCTATTCGTGCTAAGCTTGATTGCCGGATGAGAGTAACGAGACTCGAGTTCCCTAATGAGCCAGTTGTTGAATGGAAGGGAAATGGTGTTGTGCCGAGGGGTAAGTATATGTCCTACCTCAAGGGTTCGAAGATAATCAGAAAAGAGTGTATTTATCATTTAGTCCGGCTGGCGGACACTACTCCAGAGGTGCCTGCCCCCGCGTCCGTGCCAGTAGTGAAAGAGTTTCTTGAGGTATTTCCATATGAGCTTCCAGGGATCCCGTCAGATAGGGAGATTGATTTCAGGATTGATGTATCGCCAAATACCCAGCCAATATCTATTCCCCCGTACAGAATGGCGCCGACAGAGTTGTGGGAGTTAAAAGAGCAGTTGAAGGATCTATTGGAGAAGGGTGTGTCGCCGTGGGGTGCCGTGGTTCTTTTTTGTCAGAAAGAAGGATGGGTCGCTTCAGATGTGTATTGATTATTAGCAGCTTAATAAAGTAACCATCAAGAATAAGTACCCTTTGCCTCAGATAGATGATTTGTTCGATTAATTGCAAGGTGCAAGGTTGTTCTCAAAAATTGATTTGCGGTCCGGGTACCACCAATTGAAGATCAAGGAACAGGATATTCCTAAGACCGCCTTCAGAACTCGTTATGGCCACTTTGAATTTTTTGTCATGTCTTTTGGTCTAATCAATGCCCCGACTGCTTTTATGGATCTTATGAATCAGGTCTTCAAGTTATTTTTAGACTCCTTCGTGATTGTGTTCGTTGACGAAATCCTCGTATATTTGCGAAGCAAGGAGGACCATGATAATCACCTCAGAGCGGTTTTCCAGACTCTTCATTAGCACCAATTGTATGCCAAGTTTTCCAAATGTGAATTTTCGTTGGAGTCCGTCGCTTTTCTGGGTCATGTTGTTTCCACTGAGAGGATTCAGGTGGACCCCCAAAAGATTGTGGCGGTGAAGGATTGGCCTAGACCCACGACCCCGACGGAGATCCATAGCCTTTTGGGGTTAGCAGTGTATTATCGGAGGTTTGTAGAGCGATTCTCCACCCTCGCCTCCCCATTGACCAAATTGACGCAGAAATAAGCCAAGTTCTAGTGGTCTGATGCTTGTGAGAAAAGTTTTCAAGAACTGAAGACAAGGTTGACTACGACACCAGTGTTGGGTTTGCCAGAGGGCACTGAGGGATTTGTGGTTTATTGTGATGCCTCCAGGGTTGGTTAAGGGTGTGTTCTGATGCAACACGGAAAGGTCATAGCATATGCTTCCAGGCAACTCAAGAGTCACGAGAAGAATTATCCGACGCATGATTTGGAGCTTGAGGTAGTTGTGTTCGCCTTGAAAATATGGCGGCATTATCTTTATGGGGTTCATGTAAATGTGTTTTCAGATCACAAGAGTCTCCAGTATTTGTTCAAGCAGAAGGAGATAAATTTGAGTCAATGGAGGTGGCTGGAATTGTTTAAGGATTATGATATGGACATCTTGTACCATCCAGGGAAAGCGAACGTGGTGGCCGACGCCCTCAGTCGGAAATCCATGGGTAGTTTGGCTAACTCTAGGGCAGATCAGAGACTTCTAGCTCGAGAGATACATCAGTTGGCCAGCCTTGAGGTTTGTATCTCGACCCCAAATGAGGAGGAACTTATGGTGCATAATACCGCAGAATCGTCACTCATGGAACATGTTAAAGAAAAGCAGTTTGTTGTCAAGCATTGGCACAGTTGAAGGAGGCAGTTCTAAGCAATAGAATTTTGCATTTTTGCTCGGTAGCGATGATGGTGTGCTTGGCAAGCTGTGTGTCCCAGACATGGGTAATCTTCGGGAGAGGATAATGGCAGAGGCTCATCATTCCAGGTATTCAGTGCACCCGGGCTCTACGAAGATGTATCACGATCTCAAGGATACCTATTTGTGGAGTGGTATGAAGAAGAGTGTAGCAGACTTCGTCGCTAAGTGTCCGAATTGCCAGTAAGTGAACGGACGAGCATCAGCGGCCGAGAAGATTGAGTCAGCTTATAGAAATACTGATGTGGAAATGGGAAATGATCAATATGGACTTCGTGACAGGACTACCTCGTACTCAGCACAAGTTCGACTCAATTTGGGTAATTGTGGATAGGCTCACAAAATCAGGTCACTTCTTGCCAGTCAAGTCCACCGATTCTGCGGAACAATATGCTCAATTGTATATCAAGGAGATAGTGAGGCTTCATGGTATGCCACTTTCTATCATTTAGGATCGAGGAGCTCAGTATACAACTAACTTGTGAAGGAAATTTCAGAAGGTTTGGGTACCCAAGTGAATCTTAGCACTACTTTTCATCCGCAGACCGATGGCCAGGCAGAGCGGACTATTCAGACGCTCGAGGATATGTTGCGGGCACGTGTCTTGGATTTGAGGGGTAATTGGTATGATCACCTGCCGCTTATAGAGTTTTCTTATAACAACAGCTTCCATGCTAGCATCCAGATGGCCCTGTTTGAAGCATTGTATAGAAGAAGGTGTAGGTCCCCGATTGGGTGGTTCGAAGTTGGTGAACCGGATTTAATATGGCCGGATCTCGTGCATTAGGCCATGGAGAAGGTAAGAGTCATTCAGGAAAGGATGAAGACTGCTCACAGTCGCCAGAAATCTTATGTGGATGTGCGTCGAAGAAAGTTGAAGTTTCATGAAAGAGATTGGGTATTCTTGAGGGTGTCCCCTATGAAACGAGTCATGCGCTTTGGTAGGAGAGGAAAACTAAGTCCTAGGTATGTCGGGCCTTATCAAGTCCTTTGAAAGATTGGACAAGTTGTGTATAGGTTGGAATTGCCCCCTGAAATGTCCCTAGTGCACCCGGTGTTCCATTATCCATATTAAGGAAAGTTGTGGATGATCCGTGTAAGATTGTGCCAGTTGAAGACATCAAGGTTACAGAAGAGTTGTCGTATGAAGAGATTCCGGTTGCTATTTTGGATAGGAAAGTACGAAAGTTGCGGAACAAAGAGATTGCTTCAGTCAAAGTGTTGTGATGAAACCAACAAGTTGAGGAATCCATGTGGGAAGCAGAAGATGAGATGAAGATGAAATACCCCCCATCTATTTTCATCTATTTGAATAAGCTAGGAATGATCGTGCAAATCTTGTCCCTAGGGAAGCTAGTGTTGTGTTCCATTAGGTGTAAGAGTCATCCCTTCTCTTTCCAAGTGCCTTATTATGGTAGTTCTCCAAGTTGTTCTAACAAAATTTATATGATGTGACTATTTGAACAATATGCAGTCCTTTTTGGAAATGAAGGTTTGTGCTCTCATGATAAGGTGATGTAAGAGGCAATGATTAATTTTGCCTGGATAGAGAGTATCAATGTGTTCTAATTGTATAATGATTAGTTTTTGCGTGGAGGATTTGTATTGAGATAAATAATTGTGTTGTACTTATGTGTCGGGTAAACGGTTTTGATAGTGCAAATAATTAATGCTTAATTTGATTCCATGTAGTGTGCCAAAATGGCTAAAAGTGTGTCGAGGGGTTGAATATGTGCAACTATGAGAACATTACATTTTATAAATGTCGTAAAGGTAGAAAGTTGTGTAATGGTTCTTAGGAACGTATTATAGGGATTCTCTGACAGGTGGTTATGTCCATATTACAAAGGAAACTCTGGCGAAATTTTTCTAATACAAACTTGAAAGTTAATAAAAGGTGTAGAAACTTGCATATCATGTTTTCCAACTCGTTGATTTCCAATGTTCTCATTCGAGGACGAATGATCGTAAGCGGGGGAGAATGTAAGGTCCCGTAACTAATTTTGTCTCAGAACATAGTAAACCGTGGTGTCTACTTTGATTATGTGTTCGGACCCTTGGTAGTGATTCAAGCCTTTAAAAATCGAAAGAATTAACTTTTCCAGAAAAGTGTCAAAATACGGTCCAGAATGCGATCGCAGATTAGCTATGCGGATCGCATTCCTACCGCAAAATGAATCAGAGAGCAACCAAATTTTGATGTTGAAAATGCGGTCAAATCTGTGATCGCATAATCAATATGCGGACCGCAGAGTGATCGCATATTGTCCTTGAAGAAATTCAAAGGTCAGTTCTGCGGTGCATTCTGCGATCGCAGAACGCAAATGCGGACCGCATAGTCACCGCGTTCCCAACCCGAGATATTTGAAACTTGAGCCATTTCTGCGGTCCATTCTGTAGACCGCATGTCAGTTCTGCAATCGCACATAGGCGCCGCAGATTGTGTTTGCTCAGTAATTTTATAAAATTCTAAGCCCGGCCCCTTTTTTTAAGAAAACACCCCATCTCTCATTTCTAACCCATTTTCTGATAAAAATAAAATAGAGGAAGAGAGGGTTCTACAGAGATAAAGCTATTTCTTCATCAATTGATCTTTCAAAAATCATCAAAGCCCGGAAAATCTTGAGCATCTGCC
Organism: Nicotiana benthamiana; assembly: GCA_034376525.1. Classification (NCBI taxonomy): domain Eukaryota; kingdom Viridiplantae; phylum Streptophyta; class Magnoliopsida; order Solanales; family Solanaceae; genus Nicotiana; species Nicotiana benthamiana. The sequence continues at coordinate 49,033,318 of CM067338.1, read as the reverse complement.
CTCCCCTCTGATTTCAAGGTAAAATCTCTAACCCTTTTCTCCTAATTTTTGAACTCGGGTTTGGGGAGGGAGTTTCATGCTTTGATTTTGAAAATTCTTGTTAGAAATCCACAAACATGTCTTCAAAACCCAAAACGAAACTGGGTAGTAAATTGTGAATTCCTATTCTAAATGTATTTGTATTAATCATGAACTAGATTAATCCTTCTTGACTACTTGATGAATTGGAGTAGAGGTAAAAGAGGATATTCAATTCCAGGTATGTATGGCTAACTGTGATCCTCGTGAAATCGCCTATGCTAGTTGTGAAATTGTTGATAGTTGATATTCATGTGAAAATCATTGTGAAGCTTTCGTGTTGTACAAATTGTGTGGTAGTACCTTGTGGGGAATGTTTTGGAACTTGTAATTGGAACAACAGAAATGGAAATAATGTGGAATAGAGGGAATAGAAACAATGTGAAATTATGGAAAAGGAAACAATGTGGAACACTTGAAATGGAAATATTATGGAATAATGCGTGTGGTTAGTTGTGAAAATTTGTTGTAAAGGACTAAATTGTGTATCAACTTTGATGAACATGAGAAAAATTGTTGTTTCTAGTTCTGGGATGTTAATACCCTTGTTGTGGAATTATTTTAACAAAGTGCCACGGTTGATTTCTTGTACTTGTTGTTGTGCTGTTTGTTGTTGTGAATCAAAAACTGTCAGGCGGGGTCGGGTTTCGCGCTGCAACATGGTGAAATAAGGTGTGGGTTGGGGTTAAGAGTGGACGCGGTGATAAGGGTGGACGAGGAAATAAGGGTGGAAATGTGATCCAATATCACTATTGATATGAATATGAATCATGAAATGATTAATGTGAAAATGTGAAAGGAGACAACAATAGAGTATGTAACCTGTGGGGCACTAATTGCCCCTTTGTATGACTATACGAATAATTGTTGTGAAATGTTTGGTTGTTGCTTCCTAGTTGTACTTGTACTATTAATGTTCAGTTTTATACTTGTTCATGCAATTTGGCTTGAGTTTACTTGGGACAGAGTTAGTTCATACATGCTAGTACAATTCAAGTGTAGTGACGTCCCTTTTTCCGGGGGTGCTACATTCGTGTTATGATTGTAGATGGATCCATGGCAGGAACTACAGTCCACCGTTCGTAGCTCTTCCTCCTCCTCTCTATCGGCATGATTCATGTTTGGTGAGCCCCTTTCCTTATGGGGCCATATGTGGCCTACGCCACTCCTGTTGTTGTATTTTGGAGTTTGTATCTTTTGGTAAAGGTATAGCCGGGGCCTTGTCACCGGCAAGAGTTGTTCTATCATTCTCGTAGAGGCTCCGTAGATAGTGGTATGTGGGTTAGGACTTATGTATAAAAGGGTATGTTTGGGCGCTGTAAACTTGTGTACCATGTTCCTTGCTAATCAAATATATGTTTGGTAAAAGGTGTCCCCTGTTAAACATAATGTGAGGTCATAAAAGAGAAAACATATATTCTTTCAATTGAAATTTGGTATATTTTGGTTAAATATCGTTGAATAATGTGGGGTAACGCGTGGGGAATAGGAAAGGCACCCAGGTCCACTCCACTGGGAATACCCGGTTGAGTGCCGGTCATGCCCACGGATTTGGAGCGTGATAAACTTGGTATCAAGGCCATAGGTTTGAAGGAGTCCTAGGATGTCTCGGTGTTGTGCCTAGTAGAGCCCTTCTAATCGGTATCTTGTCGACCACATTTATAAGTTGGGGGCTACACCGGCATTTAGGAAAAACTATCCTCTTCTTTGATATTTCAAGTTAGTGCGATGAAGTAATGTTATATCTAATATGTGATATATTTAAAATTTTCTGTGATGGCACCTAAGAAGAAAGCTAGACTCGGTCTAGGGGCCAATGGCTCTTCTAGTGCGGTTGTGGATTATGTGCCGACGGCCGGGGGGGGGGGGGGGAGAATGATCCCTCAGTTCTGAACTTGCCTGCTCCATCTGTTCCAAGCCCAAGCGATCCCGTTCCAGCGGCAGCCGATGGTGCCACTATCCCTCCTGCCAATGCCCCTAATCCTGAGGTTGCTTAGACTTTCGATCCCGGCCTCTCTGATGGGAACCTTAGGGGAGCTATCCGTATGTTGAACCAGTTAGTGGCCGCTAAGGCCCAGCGATTTCATGATGCCCCTGTGTCCTCCAGTGGACTAGGAGATTCCTCCAGCTCCAGAGTTCATCAATTTCTGCGGTTGTCCCCTCCAAAGTTCTTAGGTACAGACCCAGAGGCCGATCCGCAGGAATTCCTTGATGAGATGTACAAGACCCTTCGGGTAATGAAAGCAACAGAGATAGATGGGGTAAAATTGGCTTCGTACAGGTTGAAGGGAGCTGCGCGTTCATGGTTTGAGATGTGGGAGGATTCCCGTGAGGAGGGGAGCCCTCCAACTAAATGGGATGAGTTCGTAGATGCCTTCATGGACCACTTCTTGCCTGCCGAGACCAAGGAACCCCGTTCCACCGAGTTTAAAGTTATTAAGTAGGGTAGCATGAGTGTTTGGGAATATCATATGGAGTTCGTGAGGTTGTCCAAGTATGCTCCTCAGTTGATAGCGACTATAAAGGCCAGAGTTCGGCGATTCGTTCGTAGTCTCAGCCCTTTGGTGGAAAATGAAGCTGCAATAGAGGCTTTGATTTCAGACATGAATAATGGAAAGATCGTGGGTTTTGCTCAGGCCACAGTGGACAGAAAGTTGAAGATTCGGGCCGACAGAGAGAGTAGAAGCAGGGCCCGGTCTATGGGTCACTCAGAGAGGTCATCTCCAGGGAGAGGGTTATCAGGACCGTCTCAGTCTTATGCTCATTCCTCAGTTAGTACACCGCCATCCGTGCATCATTCCCAGCAGAGTGGCCCTTTGGGGCCAGGTTCCAGTAGCAGGAGGTCCAGCCAGTTTAGTCATTCGGGGATGAGACCTCGACAGCAGGGGGTATATGCCCCAAGTGTGGGAGATTTCATACAGAGGCCTGTTACTTGGATGCTTGAGTGTGCTAAAATTGTGGAGTGAGAGGTCATATGCAGCGAGACTATTGTGCACCCAGGCAAGGCGCGGGTGGGGGCCATGCTCAGCCCTCCTGTTCATCAGTTACTACGTCATCAGTGCTCCCTCCTTCCCCAGCAGGGCGTGGTGCAGCTAGAGGTGGAGCTCCTGGTAGGGGAGGACCCAGCAGGTTTTATGCATTGAGTGGCCGTCAGAGTGTCGAGGCTTCCCCAGATATTGTCACAGGTATCTTATCTGTTCACACAGTTGATTGCTATGATCTTATTGATCCGGGGTCTTCTTTGTCTTATGTCACTCCATTTGTTGCTTCGGGTTTTGGGATTGAACCCGAACAGCTTCTTGAGCAATTCTCTGTATCGACTCCAGTGGGCGATTCCATTACAGCCACGCGGGTCCATAGGAATTGTGTTGTTATGGTAGGTGGTCATGTTACCACGGCCGACCTTATTGAGCTTGGGATGGTGGATTTTGATGTAATCATGGGATGGATTGGCTCTATTCATGCTTCGCTAAGCTTGATTGTCGGACGAGAGTCATGAGACTCGAGTTCCCTAATGAGCCAGTTGTTGAATGGAGGGGAAATGGTGTTGTGCCAAGGGGTAAGTTTATTTTCTACCTCAAGGCTTCGAAGGTTATCAAAAAAGGGTGTATTTATCATTTAGTCCGAGTGGCGGACACTACTCCAGAGGTGCCTAGGGAAGCTAGTGGTGTGTTCCATTAGGTGTAAGAGTCATCCCTTCTCTTTCCAAGTGCCTTATTATGTTAGTTCTCCAAGGTGTGCTAACAAAATTTATGTGATGTGATTATTTGAACAATGTGCAGTCCTTTTTGGTAATGAAGGTTTTGTGCTCTCATGATAAGGTGATGTAAGAGGCAATGATTAATTTTGCATGGATAGAGAGTATCAAAGTGTTCTAATTGTATAATGATTAGTTTTTTCATGGAGGATTTGCATTGAGATAAATAACTGTGTCGTACTTATGTGTCAGGTAAAGGGTTTTGATAGTGCAGATAATTAATGCTTAATTTGATTCCATGTAGTGTGCCAAAATGGATAGAAGTGTGTCACGGGTGGAATATGTGCAAGTATGAGAATTTTCATTTTATAACTGTTATAAAGGTAGAAAGTTGTGTAATGGTTCTTAGGAATGTATTTTGGGGATTATCTGACAGGTGGTTATGTTCATATTACAAAGGAACTCTGGCGAAATTTTTGTAGAACAAACTTGAAAGTTAATAAAAGGTGTAGAAACTTGCATATAATGTTTTCCAACTCGTTGATTTCCAATGTTCTCATTAGAGGTCGAATGATCTTAAGCGGGGGAGAATGAAAGGTCCCGTAAATAATTTTGTCTCAAAACTTAGTAAACCGTGGTGTATACTCTGATTATGTGTTATGAATGTGTTCAAAACCCTTGGTAGTGACTTAAGCCTTTAAAAATTGAAAGACTTTTTCCAGAAAAGTGTCAAAATGCAATCCAGAATGCGGTCGCAGATCAGCTATGCGGACCGCATTCCTACCGCAAAATGAATTAGAGAGCAACCAAATTTTGATGTTGAAAATGCGGTCAAATCTGAGATCGCGTAATTAATATGCGGACCGCAGAGTGATCGCATATTGTCCCTGAAGAAATTCGAAGGTCAGTTCTGCGGTGCATTCTGCAACCGCAGAATGCAAATGCGAACCGCATAGTCACCACATTTCCATACCGAGAGGTTTGAAACTTGAGCCATTTCTGCGGTCGATTCTGCAGACCGCTTGTCAATTCTGCGATCGCAGATAGGCGTCGCAAATCGTGTTCACTCATTTATTTTATTAAATTCTAAGCTCGACCCCTCTTTTAATAAAACACCCCATCTCTCATTTTTAACACATTTTCTGAACAGAATAATACAGAGGAAGAGAGGGTTCTAGAGAGAGAAAGCTATTTCTTCATCAATTGATTTTTCAAAAATCATAAAACCCGTAAAATCTTGAGCAGTTGCCTTCCCCTATGATTTAAAGGTAAAATCCCTAACCCTTTTCCCCTAATGTTCGAACTCAGGTTAGGGGAGGGAGTTTCATACTTAGATTTTGAAAGTTCTTGTCAGAAATCCACATGCATGTCTTCAAAACCCAAAAATCTTGTAAAAAGGGAACTGGTAGTAAATTGTGAATTCCTATTCTAAAGGCCTATGTATTAATCATGAACTAGATTGATCCTTCTTGATTGCTTGATGAATTGAGTAGAGGTTAAAGAGGATATTCAATTTCAGGTATATATGGCTAACTGTGATCCTTTCGTGTTGTAAAAATTGTGTGGTAGTAGCTTGTGGTGAATGTTGTGGAACTTGTAATTGGAACAACGGAAACAGAAATAATGTGGAATAGCGGGAATAGAAATAATGTGGAATAATGGAAATGGAAACAATGGGGAACACTTCAAATGGAAATATTGTAGACTAATGTGTGTGGTTAGTTGTGAAAAATTATTGTGAAGATCTAAATTATGTATTAACTTTGATGAACATGAGGAAAATTGTTGTTGCTTGTTGTGGGATGTTAATAACCTTTTTGTGGAATTAGTTTAACAAAGTGCCATGGTTGATTTCTACTACTTGTTGTTATGCATTTTGTTGTTGTGAATTGAAAACTGTCAGGCGGGGTCGGTTGCGCACCGCAACATGGTGAAATAAGGTGTGGGTTGGGGTGATATGGGTGGCCGAGCTAATAAGGGTGAACGAGGCAATAAGGGTGGGAATGTGATCCAATATCACTATTGATTTGAATATGAATCATGAAATGATAATGAAAATGTGAAAGGAGACAGCAGGAGAGTTTGTAACCTGTGGGGCACTAATTTCCCCTTTGTATGACTACGTGAGTAATTGTTGTGAAATGTTTGGTTGTTGCTTCCTAGTTGTACTTGTACTATTGTTGTTCAGTCTATACTTGTTCATGCAATTTGTCTTGAGTTTACTTGGGAGAGAGTTAGTTCATACATGCCAGTACAATTCAAGTGTAATGACGCCCCTTTTACCGAGGGCACTGCATTCGTGTTAGATTGTAGGTGGATCTGTGGCAGGCTTTTCAGTCCACCGTTCGTAGCTCCTCCTCCTCCTCTCTATCGGTAGTATTCGTGTTTGATGATCCCCTTTCCTTCAAGGGCCATGTGTGGCCTACGCTACTCCTGTTGTTGTATTTTGAAGTTTGTATCTTTTGGTAAAGTAATAGCCGGGGCCTTGTCACCGGCAAGTGTTGTACTATCATTCTCGTAGAGGCTCCTTAGACAGTGGTATGTGGGTCAGGACTTATGTATAAAAGTGTATGTTTGGGCGATGTAAACTTGTGTACCACGTTCCTTGCTAATCAAATATATGTTTTGTAAAAGGTGTCCCTTGTTAATCATAATGTGTGGTTATAAAAGAGAAATCCTACGTTTTTAAATTGAAATTTGGTATCCTTTGGTTAAATGTCATTGAATAATGTGGGGAAACGCGTGGGGAATTGGAGAGGCCCAGGTCCACTCGACTAGGGATACCCGGTTGAGTGCCGGTCATGCCCATGGATTTGGGCGTGACAATCTTGGTATCAGAGCCATAGGTTTTGAAGGAGTCCTAGGATGTCTCGGAGCCGTGCCCAGTAGAACCCTTCTTATCGGTGTGTTTTCGACCATATCTATAAGTTGGGGGCTACACGGCCATTTAGGAAAACTGTCCTCTTCTTTTATTTTCCAAGTTCGTGCGGTGAAGTGATGTTTTGTCTAATTCGTGCTCTATTTCATATTTTCAGTGATGGCACCTAAGAAGAAAGCTAGACTCGGTCTAGGGGCCAATGCCTCTTCTAGTGTGACTGTGGATCATGTGCCGACGGACGTGGGGGAGAATGATCCCCCAGTTCTGAAATTGCCTGCTCCATCTAATCCCAGCCCAAGTGATCATATTCCATCGGCGACCGAGGGTGCCACTATCCCTCATGCCAATGCTCATAATCTTGATGTTGCTCCGACTTCCGATCCCGGCCTCTCTGATGGGGACCTTTGGGGAGCTATCCGTATGTTGACCCAGTTAGTGGCCGCCAAGGCCCAACAATCTCTTGATGCCCATGTGTCCTCCAGTGGACAGGGAGATTCTTCTCGCTCAAGAGTTCATCAGTTTCTGCAGTTGTCCCCTCGAGAGTTATCAGGTACAGACCCAGAGGCCGATCCGCAAGAATTCCTTGATGAGATGTACAATACACTTCGGGTAATGAAAGCTACAGAAATAGAAGGGGTAGAATTGGCTTCGTACAGTTAGAAGGGAGCTACGTGTTCATGGTTTGAGATGTGGGAGGATTCCCATGAGGAGTGGAGCCCTCCATCTAGATGGGATGAGTTCGTAGATGCCTTCATGGACCACTTCTTGCCTGCCGAGACAATGGCATCCCGTGCCACCGAGTTTGAAGTTCTTAAGCAGGGTAGCATAAGTGTTTGGGAATATCATATGGAGTTCGTGAGGTTGTCCAAGTATGCTCCTCAGTTGGTGTCGACTATGGAGGCCAGAGTTCGGCGACTCGTTCAGGGTCTCACCCCTTTGGTGGTAAATGAAGATGCAACATCGACTTTTCATTCAGACATGAATTATGGAAAGATCGTGGGTTTTGCATATGCCACAGAGGCCAGAAAGTTGAAGATTCGGGCCGACAGGGAGAGCAGCAGCAGGTCCCGGTCTATGGGTCACGCAGGGAGGTCAGCTCCAGGGAGAGGGTTAGTAGGACTGTCTCAGTCTTATGCTCAGTCCTCAGTTAGTGCACTGCCATCCGTGCACCGTTCCCAATAGAGTTGCCTTTCGGGCCCAGGTTCAGTCAGCAGGAGGTCCCACGAGTTTAGTCATTCAGGGATGAGACCTCGACAACAGGGGGGTATATTCCTCAAGTGTGGGAGATTTCATACAAAGGCTTGTTACTTGGATACTCGAGTGTGCTACAATTGTGAAGTGAGAGGTCATATACACCGAGACTGACGTGCACCCAGTCAGGGCACGGGTGGGGGCCATGCTCAGCCTCCAGTTCATCAGTTGCTACATCATAAGTGCGCCCTCCAGCCCTAGTAGAGCGTGGTGCAGCCAGAGGTGAAGCTCATGGTAGGGGAGGACCCAGCAGGTTTTATGCATTGAGCGGTCGTCAGAGTGCCGAGGCTTCCCCTGATGTTGTCATAGGTATCTTATCAGTTCATACAGTTGATTTCTATGATCTTATTGATCCGGGGTCTTCTTTGTCCTATTTCAATCTATTTGTTGCTTCGAGTTTTGGGATTTAACCCGAACAACTTCTTGATCCGTTCTTTGTATCGACTTCGGTGGGCAATTACATAACAGCAACGCGGGTCTATAGGAATTGTGTTGTTATGGTAGGTGGTCGTGTTACCACGGCCGACCTTATTTAGCTTGGGATGGTGGATTTTGATATAATCATGGGGATGTATTGGCTCTATTCGTGCTTCACTAAGCTTGATTGCCGTATGAGAGTCATGAGACTCCAGTTCCCCAATGAGCCAGTTGTTGAATGGAAGGGAATTGGTGTTGTGCCGAGGGGTAAGTTTATTCCCTACCTCAAGGCTTCGAAGATGATCAGAAAAGGGTGTATTTATCATTTAGTCCAGGTGGCGGACACTACTTCAGAGGTGCCTGCCCCCCGAGTCCGTGCCAGTTGTGAAAGCGTTCCTTGAGTTATTTCCAGTTGAGCTTCCAGGGATCCCGCCAGATGGGGAGATCGATTTTGGGATTGATGTATTGCCAAATACCCAGCCAATATCTATTCCCCCGTGCAGAATGGCGCCGACAGAGTTGCGGGAGTTAAAAGAGCAGTTGAAGGATCTATTGGAGAAGGGGTTTATCCGGCCAAGTGTGTCGCCATGGGGTGCTTCGGTTGTTTTCGTCAGAAAGAAGGATGGGTCGCTTTGGATGTGTATTGATTATCGGCAGCTTAATAAAGTCACCATAAAGAATAAGTACCCTTTGCCTCGAATAGATGATTTGTTCGATAAATTGCAAGGTGCAAGGTTCTTCTCAAAATTGATTTGCGGTCCGGGTACCACTAGTTGAATATCAAGGAGCAAGATATTCCTAAGATCGCCTTCAGAACTCGTTATGGCCACTTTGAATTTTTGGTCATGTCTTTTGGGCTAACTAATGCCCCGGCAGCTTTTATGGATCTCATAAATCGGGTCTTCAAGTCATTCTTAGACTCCTTCGTGATTGTGTTTATTGACGACATCCTCGTATATTTGCGAAGCAGGGAGGATCATGCCAATCACCTCTGAGCGGTTTTGCAAACTCTTCGTCAGCACCAATTGTATGCCAAGTTTTCCAAATGTAAATTTTGGATGGAGTCCGTCGCTTTTCTGGGTCATGTTGTTTCCAGTGAGGGGATTTAGGTGGACCCCCAAAAGATTCTGGCGGTGAAGGATTGGCCTAGACCCACGACCCCTACAGAGATCCGTAGCTTTTTGGGGTTAGCAGGGTACTATTGGAGGTTTGTGGAAGGATTCTCCACCCTCGCCTCCCCATTGACCAAATTGACGCAGAAATCATCCAAGTTCCAGGGATTAGATGCATAGGCTCATAATTCCAAGTATTCAGTGCACCCGGGCTCTACGAAGATGTATCACGATCTTAAGGATACCTATTGGTGGAGTGGTATGAAGAAGAGTGTAGCAAAATTCGTCTATAAATGTCTGAATTGCCAACAAGTGAAGGGCGAGCATCAGCGGCCGTGAGGGTTGACTTAGCTTATATAAATACCAATGTGGAAATGGGAAATGATCAAAATAGACTTCTTGACAGAACTACCTCATACTCAACACAAGTTCGACTCAATTTGGGTAATTTGGATGATCACCTGCCTCTTATAGAGTTGGCTTATAACAACAGCTTCCATGCTAGCATCCAGATGGCCCCGTTTGAAGCATTGTACGAAAGAAGGTGTAGGTCCCCGGTTGGGTGGTTCAAAGTTGGTGAAGCGGAACTAATAAGGCCAGATCTTGTGCATCAGGCCATGGAGAAGGTACGAGTCATTCCGGAAAGGATGAAGACTGCTCAGAGTCGCCAGAAATCTTATGTGGATGTGCGTCAGAGAGAGTTGAAGTTCCAAGAACGAGATTGGGTATTCTTGAGGGTGTCCCCTATGAAAGGAGTCATGCGCTTTGGGAAGAGAGGAAAACTAAGTCCTAGGTACAGCGGGCCTTATCAAGTCCTTCGAAAGATCGGTCAAGCTGCGTATAGGTTGGAATTGCCCCCTGAAATTTCCCTAGTGCACCCGGTGTTCCATGTATCCATATTAAGAAAAATTGTGGGTTATTCCTCTAATATTGTGCCAGTTGAAGACATCAAGGTTATAGAAGAGTTTTCATATAAAGATATTACGGTTGCTATTTTGGATAGGCAAGTCCGAAAGTTGCGGAACAAGGAGATTGCTTCAGTCAAAGTGTTGTGGTGAAACGAACAAGTCGAGGAAGCCACGTGGGAAGCAGAAGATGAGATGAAGACGAAATACCCCCATCTATTTGATTAAGCTAGGAATGATCGTGCAAATCTTGTCCCTTGGGAAGCTTGTGTTGTGTTCCATTAGGTGTAAGAGTCATCCCTTCTCTTTTCAAGTGCCTTATTATGGTAGTTCTCCAAGTTGTGCTAACAAAATTTATGTGATGGGATTATTTGAACAATGTGCAGTCCTTTTTGGTAATGAAGGTTTTGTGCTCTCATGATAAGGTGATGTAAGAGGCAATGATTAATTTTGCAAGGATAGAGAGTATCAAAGTGTTCTAATTGTATAATGATTAGTTTTTGCATGGAGGATTTGTATTGAGATAAATAACTGTGTCGTACTTATTTGTCAGGTAAACGGTATTGATATTGCAAATAATTAATGCTTAATTTGATTCCATGTAGTGTGTCAAAATGGCTAGAAGTGTGTCGAAGGGTTGAATATGCGCAAGTATGAGAATTTTGCGTTTTATAACTGTTGTAAAGGTATCAAGTTGTGTAATGGTTCTTAGGAACGTATTTTGGGGATTCTCTGACAGGTGGTTACGTCCATATTACAAAGGAAACTCTGGCGAAATTTTTCTAAAGCAAACTTGAAAGGTAATAAAAGGTGTAGAAACTTGCATATCATGTTTTCCAGCTCGTTGATTTATAATGTTCTCATTCAAGGACGAATATGATCTTAAGCGGGGGAGAATATAAGGTCCCGTAAATAATTTTGTCCCAAAACTTAGTAAACCGTGGTGTCTACTCTGATTATGTGATATGAATGTGTTCGGACCCTTGGTAGTGATTTAAGCCTTTAAAAATTGAAAGAATTAACTTTTCCAGAAAAGTGTCAAAATGCGGTCCAGAATGCGATCGCAGATCAGCTATGCGGACCCCATTCATACTGCAGAATGAATCAGAGAACAACCAAATTTTATGTTGAAATAGCGGTCAAATCTGCAATCGCATTGCATATTGTCCCTAAAGAAATTCAAAGGTCAGTTCTGCGGCGCATTCTGCGACCGCAGAACGCAAATGCGGACCACATAGTCACCTCATTCCCAACCCGAGAGGTTTTAACCTTGAGCCATTTCTGCGGTCCATTCTGCAGACCGTACGTCAGTTCTGCGATCACAGATAGGCATTGCAGATCGTGTTCGCTCAGTTATTTTCTAAAATTCTAAGCTCGACCCCTCTTTTAATAAAACACCCCATATCTTTTATTTTAACCCATTCTCTGAAGAAAAAAATAAGAGAGAGAAAGAGAGGGTTCTAGAGAGAGAATGCTATTTCTTCATCAATTGATCTTTCAAAAATCATAAAAGCCCAAAAAATCTTGAGCATCTGCCTTCCCCTATGATTTCAAGGTAAAATCCCTAACCCTTTCCCCCTAATTTTCGAACTCAGGTTTGAGGAGGGAGTTTCATACTTTGATTTTGAAAATTCTTGTTATAAATCCACATGCATGTCTTAAAAACCCAAAAATCTTGTAAAAAGGGAACTGGGTTGTGAATTTTGAATTCATATTCTAAAGGTCTATATATTAATCATGAACTAGATTGATCCTTCTTGATTGCTTGATGAATTGGAGTAGAGGTTAAAGAGGATATTCAATTCCAGGTATGTATGTCTAACTGTGATCCTCGTTAAATCGCCTATGCTAGTTGTGAATTTGTTGATAGTTGATATTCATGTGAAAATCATTATGAAGCTTTCGTGTTGTACAAATTGTGTGGTAGTACTTTGTGGTGAATGTTGTGGAACTTGTAATTGGAGCAACGGAAACGGAAATAAAATGGAAACAATGTGGAACAATTTGAAATGGAATATTGTGGAATAATGTGTGTGGTTAGTTGTGAAAAATTATTGTGAAGATCTAAATTGTGTATCAACTTTGATGAACATGAGGAAAATTGTTGTTTCTAGTCGTGGGGTGTTAATACCCTTGTTGTGGAATTATTTTAACAAAGTGTCATGGTTGATTTCTTGTACTTGTTGTTGTGCTGTTTGTTGTTGTGAATTGAAAACTGTCAAGCGGGGTGGGGTTGCACGCCGCAACACATTGAAATAAGGTGTGGGTTTGGGTGATAAGGGTGGCCGAGGTAATAAGGGTAGACGAGGCAATAATGGTGGAAATGTGATCTAATATCACTATTGGTATGAATATTAATCAGGAAATGATAAATGTGAAAATGTGAAAGGAGCCAGCAGGAGAGTTTGTAACCCGTGGGGCACTAATTACCCCTTTGTATGACTACGTGAATAATTGTTGTGAAATGTTTGGTTGTTGCTTCCTGGTTGTACTTGTACTATTGTTGTTCAGTTTTATACTTGTTCATTTTATTTGGCTTGAGTTTACTTGGGACAGAGTTAGTTCATACATGCCAGTACAATTCAAGTGTACTGACGTCCCTTTTGCCGGGGGCAATACATTCGTGTTATGATTGTAGGTGGATTCGTGGCAGGCACACCATTCCACCGTTTGTAGCTACTCATCCTCCTCTCTATCGGCAGTATTCGTGTTTGGTGAGCCCCTTTTCTTCTAGGGCCATGTGTGGCTTATGCCATTCCTGTTATTTTATTTTGGAGTTTGTATCTTTTGGTAAAGTTATAGCCGGGGCCTTGTTACCGGCAAGTGTTGTACTATCATTCTCGTAGAGGCTCCGTAGATAGTGGTATGTGGGTCAGGACTTATGTATAAAAGTGTATGTTTGGGCGCTCTAAACTTGTGTACCATGTTCCTTGCTAATTAAATATATGTTTTGTAAAAGGTGTCCCCTGTTAATCATAATGTGTGGTTATAAAAGAGAAATCATACGTTCTTTTAATTGATATTTTGTATCTTTTGGTTAACTATCTTTGAATAATATGGGGTAACGCGTGGGGAATAGGAAAGGCACCCAGGTCTACTCCACTGGGGATACCCGGTTGAGTGCCGGTCATGCCCACAGATTTGGGGCATGACAAAAAAATCAAGTAGATACAAAGGAATCGAAAGGCACAAGCAATGACATGAGATGCTACCATTTGCCTTATTGGGATAGCGTACCACAGTCCTCACATCAACCAAGTCAACTCCATACATGCTGGTTTATGGTACAGAGGCGGTCATTCCCGCCGAGATAGAAATTCCATCTTTAAGAATCATACAAGAAGCAGAGTTAGACGATACAGAATGGGTGAAAGGTTGCTATGAGCAGTTAGCCCTTATAGATGGAAAGAGAATGAATGCAGTTTACCACGGTCAATTATATCATAATAGAATGTCCAGAGCCTTCAACAAAAAAAAGTTAAACCGATGAAGTTTACACCAGGGCAGGTGGTGTTGAAGAAAATATTTCCACATTAGGATGAAGCCAATGGGAAGTTCTCTCCCAATTGGAAGGTTCTGTACATGGTTCAGCTAGTTCTAACCGGAGGAGCCCTTATTCTTACAAAAATGGACGGTGAAGTTTAGCCGAAGCCAATCAATTCTGATGCAGTGAATCGATACTCTATATGATCACATGTTTCTTCATGATGTAATTCGAACTATGCCAGACCTGATTCCGTTTAAAAGGGAATACGTAGGATGCCCTATGGGTTCGGTCATATTTTAATAAAAAACTCCATTTCCCAGCTACTGGAAGTAGGGCAGACTTTTGAGGAGGACCCTCAAAATTCCGAAGTCGGTTCTTCAGTCTCTTCATCGTCGAACGTTCCAATCCAGTAAACTAGGGTAGAATTTTGAGAAGTACCCTCAAAATTCTGGAATCAATCCATTTTCAATCATTCATCACAACCGTCAGAAGCACCAACCCAGTAAACTGGGCAGAATTTTGAGGAGGACCCTCAAAATTCAAAATTCTTGGAGGAAGCAAGGCCAAAATTTCATAAACCACGTTGCAGTCGCTGGTCCATCCTAAAGAAAATCTTTATCAAATATATACTTACATTATATTTACTCAATCATGCATAACTATCATTTGGAATTGCTATCATTTAGCCACACTACCCCAGCGATATGTGACGTCAGGAGCCACGAGAAGATGAACTAACCTTCCCCCCTCTACAGAACTCACAATTTTTCTTTGGATGTAGGGGACAAATCGTCTGAGAATACATTCACACACTCGTACCTTCTAGATGGAAACCATCAGAACGATCATTTATTCACAAACTTACTATTTCCGCCTAACATCCTCAACAGCCACGATGTAGCAATCGGCTACCATCTAAGAAAATCTCACTACTATTCACCCTTTACTTTCCTGTATTTTGCATAAGGCTATCCATCTGCCTTTTGAGGTTAAAACTCTACCTCCATCCTGCATAAGGCTACTTATCTGCCTTTCGAGACCAAGCCCTGTCTGTGCATTTCCTGCATAAGGCTATCATTTGCCTTTCGAGACTAAGCATTGTCTTCATCTGCATTTTGCATAAGGCTATCTATCTGCCTTCCGAGGTTAAGCTCTACCTCCATCCTGCATAAGGATATCATCTGCCTTCCGAGACTCAGCTGTCTCCATCTGCATTATGCATATGGCTATCTATCTACCTTCCGAGGTTAAGCTCCACCTCCATCCTGGATAAGGCTACTTATCTGCCTTTCGAGACTAAGCTCTGTCTTCATCTGCAGTTTGCATAAGGCTATCTATCTGCCTTCCGAGGTTACCTAGATACCATGCCTATAGGGTTTAACGTTTAATCATATTGCAGACCCTTAGAAATATTGCTTATAGGACACTAACATTTATGTAAATCAATGCATATAAAAATCATGTATTTAGGGACTGCATACTCATTAGGAAAACAATAGGGCTAATTAAATAATCATATTTTTATCAGTTTAATAACAAGTCTAAAAAAATCAAAATATAGATATCATGCCCATAGGATTTTGTATCAAACTTGACTAATTCATTTAAGGCAATATCAATCTGTCAAATGGTCTTTAACATCTTAAATCAGTAACATTTTCAAGAGCTTCCATCCTTAATAAAACCCTTTTGAACCAGTATACTTCGCGTTCTTCAAATCTGCAGCTTTTCTGAAACAGTTTCTTGGGTTTTTCTGAACTCTTTTAAACAAGTTCTGCAGTTTGCTCTTTTTCCTTAAGTAATTCTGCCTTCTTCTCTAAAAGTTTTTCAACTACTTCTATGTTTAGTTAGTCTGCATACCTTTCTTGAACACTCTTTTTTTTAAAACTTTCTACAATCTATATTGTCTTTTCAAAACTCTTCTGCAACTACTTCTTTCTAAAATCTATACTTTCTAAAATCACCCGCTTAGAATACTTTTACTTCTGACAATTGGATCCGAGTTGCCTAATGCGGACTTTCTATGTAAATACATGTGTTAAACCAGCCCGCCTCGCCGTCTAAATTTAAATTAACGACCAAATCATTATGTGCTAAGACATGCTAAACTAAGTGTTGTTTGATTAAGGGGTTAACTTGAGCCTTACTTATTTTCTTTGTTCATCCTTGTATTTGCTACTTGTTTTTCTATGTCGCAATTAGAATTTTAACCATTGAACTCCATATATGCCTAGATCCCTTTCTATCACCATTAGGATTAAAAGTCCTGATACCCCGGTACTGATAGGATGGGGCGAGTACTAGCATGCAATAAGTAAATGAGACTAATCGCGTTTAAATACCTTAAACGGGATAGGAAGGGTAGAATATGGATATGATGACTGATGCGCTGATATCACGTGCGACCCCTCTTTTGAGGAGTGATTGCTGGATATTGCATTGACGTGATCCATATTTTGTATAAACCTAGGACCCATTTCTCTTTTTTTTACTTACAAAAAAAACGTTTTCTTTAAGTTATGCCTTCTTTAAATTATGTTTCCTTCAAACAACCCCTTTCCTAAAAATTGTATTCCTTTCTTTTCTTTGAAGTTTTCAAACTTATTTGTGATTCTTATGTGCAAACTTCTTCTATTTTCTTAAAGTCACAATAATAGCATGGCCGGGAACCACATTATTGGATCTTGAGGGTTGCCTAACACCTTTCCCTCGAGATAATCTCTGATCCCTTACCAAACTTTGGTTGACCTTCTTCTCAAATTCTTCATTTCTTAAAAGTGTCCTAATGCACTATAATCATTAGGTGACAACTCTTCAAATCCAAAACCCAATTCTCACAAGAGAATAAAGATTTATCCTCCCATAATGTTGTATACCTGATTTTCGGACTCTTCGTCCAAATGAAAAAGGGGGTGTCGACAGTGACAATCCTGCACGAACAATCATGTGCCAATAATCACAACTACACCGACAACTCACGTTCTACCGGTCCAATCCATATCACACAGAAAGCATATATACAAGTTTACATGTATGTAAAAATGGATATCAAATTTCATGCTCATCGATTGGTATAAGTGACATACTAAAGTGTAGGCATGTGTGAAGTGTGCTACCATCGCTTTAATTGGGCAATTACATAAAATAGCAATTACTATGTTCAATCTAGTGATTAACCTATATGTAACCTCAAACATGATCCACATACATCATAAAGGGGCACTGATGACGCCCAACTCTAGTCCTTAAAAAGATATAGGGTTATAATTTTCTTAAGCTAATTAATTAACAAATACAAAAAGTAGTAAAATTATAAACTAAATAAACTAAGGAGGTATAAGACTATAATTTCCCCAATTGTCAGAATTCTCCCCACTATGTCTTTACAATTTCGCCTAACTATTCTTTACCGACCGTGAGAACTTTGGGTGGCGTAGCTCTCTCTCTCGAGAAACTACAACAATTTACTAGATGTATTATCTCAAACTATGCTAGCTGGGACTAAATCACTGCTCTCACCAAGATTTCATTATCTCTAATCCCGCCTTTAAATACCCAGTATTGATCTCTCACATACGTTAGGAGTGATATTGTTCATGTAACTACTTGATCGGTCATTTTAAGAATTAGCATCCTGATCGGTGGCATAAGGTCTTGAGGAGCTTCGTATTGTGTATTATGACTTAAATGTGTGTCTGAATTCATTTTTCAGATGATTCAGGGTCAATTTGAAAGAAGGATTCTTATTTTAAAAGTTTAAGCAGTAAGAGTTAACTAGAATTTGACTTTTAGTAGACGATTTCGAAATCGAATTTTGATGATTCTATCAGATATGTATAGTAATTTTTGACTTAGGCATGCGTCCGAATTTGGATTTGGAGGTCCATAGAGTAATTTGAAATATTTCGGTGAAAGTTGAAAAAGTTGAAGTTGTGAAAGGTTGAGAGATCTGACAAGAGTGAATTTGGTGATATTGGGGTTGGAATGAGATTCCAAGATCTAGATTAGCTTTGTTATGTCATTTGGAACATGCATACAAAATTTGGCGTCATTCCTGGTTGATTTGATATGTTTCGGCATTAGTTTTGGAAGTTGGAAGATTTAGAAATTCATGAGTTCAATTTGTGGTGCGATTCATGTTTTTGATGTTTCTTTATGTGGTTTGAGTACCCGATCAGGTTCGCATTATATTTTTGAACTTGTTGGTATGTTTGGTTGAGGTCGAGGGGGCCTCAGGTGTGTTTCGGGATGGGTTTTTAACGTGTTTGAGCATTTCGGCACTCATGATGATGTTCTGGAAAAACTGATGTGCAGAGGGAACATTTCCGAGTGCGGATGTGTGGCCGCAAACTCCCAATTTATGGAGGCAGTGGTAATTTGGCTGATCGTAGTTGAAATTACGCGGTTCGCAGAATCCTTCTCGCAGCCGCAGAAAGGGTATTCTGCAGGTTCGTTGGTATAACTTCAGAAGGTTATATCTTTTGATCTATAAGGAATTAGAAGTTGACAATAAAAGTTGTAACCTTTTGAATTTATTAACTTTCCATAAAAGTTGGCCATTTGTACAGAATATTACTGTCAATGTACTAAAGCCTAGTAGTGCTATCATTGCTGAGTGCGAACACATAATTTGGATCGTGGCCGCAGAACTTGGGATGTGCAACCGCACCAAAAAATACGCGGTCAGCAAAATGAGAAGTCATATTCTGTACTATATAAATGGGGGTTAGTGTATTATTTCACATTTTGACCTTGGGAGCTCGGTTTGTGGCAATATTTTGTTGGATTTTTAAGTAATTCATCGAGGTAGGTAGTTCTAACTTGGGTTTAGTTAATATACATGAATATATCATTGTTTTCACTATTTAATTGTTGAGCTATAGATTTAGGGAAAAAATTGTAAAAATTTCTTAAAATACATTTTGGGTTTTTGAAAGGCAATTTGAGGTCGGATTCGAGTAATTCTTGTATGGTTAGACTCGTTATCGCATGGATGTTCGAATTTTGTAATTATGGTCAGGTTTCGAGGTGTAGGTCTGGGGTTTGACTTTTGGGTTAAGTTTTTAGTTTTAATTAATAATCGAAGCTTTATTATCCGAAATAGTTTCTTATGTGTTTTATTTATGCTTCGAAGTTATTTTGGCTAGATTTGAACCGTCCGGAGGTTATTTCACTTGAGAAGTTCATTTTAGAATAATGGTCTATCTTCTTTGAGGTAGGTATCTTTCCTAACTTTGTGTGGGATAATGACCCCTTAAGATTTGAGTCTTTTACGCTAATTGTATCATGAAAAGTCCATGTACGCGAGGTGACAAGTACATGCTCGGGCTTATTTGTGAAAAATTGACCTTCTAAGGCTCATAGGTTCTTATGTTCATTAGATATGAAGTTGTTTTGTTATGTTAAGTTCCCCATTTACTAGTTTCACCTCTACGTGTCCTATTGGAATTAATTGCTTTATATTCCACTCTTATTGCCTATTTAACTCTTGTGTGCCTTAACTGAAGTTGTTGTCTCATCGATTTCCTTGCTATCCTTTCTTAACTACATATCTTTATTTGAAATTATTATTATCTCTTCTTTAATTTTCTTTCATTAATTGAGTTAATGATTATCCTTCTAGTTGCTCATCCTTAATTGTAATTTGTTGTACGTCTTTCATGATTGCTAAATTCTAAAAGAAGTTAGTTATCCTTTATCACAGTTGACTTATCCTTATTAGAGTTATTGAATCATGTTATCTCCCTTGTTGTTGAATTGTACTTTGTGGGATCGTCGTTACACATCATTCTCTCTTATTGAACTATTCTTGTTGTGGCTAGTATTCTCTATTGTGTTTATTTTTTGTGAACTCATCCTATCATTTCTTTGTGATCGAGAGCACTTGAGTTTATTTACTTTCCGTGTAATTATTATACTCAATATTTTATTGCACGAGGTCATTGTAATGTGGTTGTTATGGTAATGCACGAGGCCTTTATCGTGTGGGTGTTATTGTGTTTCACGAGGTTTTTGCCATGCTATTGTTACTATTGATATGTGTACATGCGACATGACAAGGAGGGATATATATGTAGGTTGCGCATGTGGCGAGACAAAGTGGGAATATTATTATGCACGTGTGGCGAGACAAGGTGTGCATTTATTATATTATTGCCCATGTGGCGAGATAAGGTGGGCTATGTCAGGGATTGAATTATGATGACTAGTGATGACCTGGGGCATTGTTGTTGTTGTTGTTGTTGTTGTTGTTGTTGTTGTTGTTATTGATATTTATGTAGTGACGTGCCTATCCGGTGTGAGTTATCTCGTGTACATTTTGTGATGACCGTTTCTAATGTGCCTTTCATTGTTTCTACTCTTATTAATTAGTTTGAACTGTGATAGAGCACTGGCATAAACATACACGTAGTTAATCACCCTTAACGGTTTAAGAAGATGGATATTGTTGTTATTGCTCATTCATACACATCCTTATCTACTTGCCTTCTATGTGAGAATGACTCTATTTTGCACATGAGTCGCCATGCAGTTACCTGTTTTAATGGGGGACAAGATGCATACTAGGGTTCACTAATTGGGACCTGTGACTTGTTAATATTTTGAGGTTTGGTACCTAGTGGAGATTTCTGATGACCGGCCGGTCATCTTAAGAATTAACGCCCCGATCACCTATTAACTGCCTTCCCTGAGTTTATTTTTGCTATTTTGAGTTGCCGGGATGTTCGGTTTGAGTTTTAGAGAGTTTTGGGATACTTAGTCCCTAAATGAGAGATTAAGTGTTGGGAAGCTTACCATAGTTGGAACAGTCTGAAGATGGACTCAGAATAGAAATTTGATGGTTTTGTTAGCTCCGTTGGGTGATTCGGGCTTGGGGGCATGTTCGAATTATGTTTTGGAGGTCCATAGCTAATTTCTGCTTGTTTGAATTTTTGATGTTTCCGGTTCGATAGGGAGATTTTGATCCGAGGGCCGGAATAAAATTTTGGAAGTTGGAGTAGCTTTGTAGTGTTTAATGTGACGTGTGTGCAAAATTTCAAGTCAGTCTGACGAGGTTTGATACACTTTTTGATCAAAAGCGTGTTTTCAGAGTTTTTGAAATTCATAGGCTTGAATCTGATGAAAAATAGATGTTTTGATATTGTTTTGTACATTCCGCAGATTGGAGCAAGTTTGAGTGATGTTTTCGTATTGGTTGGCAGGTTTGGTTGATGTCCCGGGTGCCTCGGGTGTGTTTCGGATAATCAACGGGGCATTTTTTGACTTAGAGGATTGCAGAAAGCAGCAGGTCACCAATTTTATTTTCCTTCTTCGCGTTCGCGAGTGGAGTCTTGCATTCGCGAACAGGAGCTGGGGTTGGTTGAAGCTTAACGCTTTGCATTCATGATTATGGTCCCGTGTCCGCGAAGATTAGAGGTCGTGTCCCTACGCGTTTGCGAAGAGGGTCCCGCGTTCGCATATGAGGGGGAAGTTTGCTACCACGTTTGCAATAGGGGCATCACGTTCGCGGTAAAGGAAATACGTCACAAGTGAAGTTTTCTTCCCGAACTCGAGGGTCCTTCCGCGCTCGCGAAGAAGGAATTACCTGACAGATATAAAATTTCAAAGTCGAGGGTTTATCCATTTTTGTGAAAACTAAAGCTTGGGAGCTTGGATTTGAGCGAGGTTTTGACGGATTTTCAGAGGTATTGATTGGGTAATGATTCTTATCCTTTTTTCTTGTAACACATTAATCTAATCATGAACGCATCATTTAATTTCAGAATTTGTATGAAAATTGGGGAAAAATTCTTAGACCAAAAATTCGAGTTTTGAATGGGGATTTGACACGGGATTTGGATAATTTTGGTATGGTTAGACTCGTGCGAGTGTGTGGATTCTGAAAATGTAAATTTTACCCGATTACGAGACGTGGGGCTGAGGAACATTTTGGTTATTTTATCTAATTTTGCGTATTAGTTTATGTTGGCCCAAATAAATGTTAGTTTTGAGGACTAACAAAGGAACTCAGGATGAACCATGTCCATCACTCAAGAGCACAAAAACGGGCAGATTCGAGCATGTGGGTTGCACGTGAAGCAGATAAGCTGAACTTGGTGTATTTAATATCTCCTGATAGAAAAGGTTGCATAATTGACAAGGAGAAGAAGTCCTTAATCAAAGTGAACACTATCCAAGATAGGGAAGGAGTTAGAAGTTGAAATCAACTAGAACTCTTCTACCAAAGAAGAGTTGCATCTAGTTATTCTTCATCTACTAACTCTATAAATTGCAGGATGTTCTCACATTAAAGGTGTTGCACAAAAACGCAGAAGTTAAACATGAACTTAGAGCAAAATAGTAAGGCTTTTTGCAAGCAGTTAGTGTATAATTCAAGTGTGCAAACTTGAAGCTACATGAACCAGATTGAGGAACCAGCTTCATGAAGAGTTTTGTGTGTCTTTCTTTATTTCTAGTTCAGTTGTAGTAGGCGTTTTCATATTGTACCTTTCAGCTTTCATAGAAGTAATTGTATTAGGTACTTTGAGTATTCAAGTTAGAGTTAACTTGAAATTGTCGCAATAGTTAGAGGCTGATTGCCATAACGGGATTAGAGTTAATCCTTAGGTTTACAAAGAGTTTTTGTGAATGTTGTTTTGGCTCAGTGATTTTAATGAAAGTTTGGGAAAATCCTACTGTGTAGTAGGTCATAGTTTTTTCACCTTTTGAGCCGGGTGTTTTCACGTAAAATCTCTATCTTCTTTATTTTCTGTATTTATTATTCCGCAACAGTAGCAGTTCGACCACATAGAAGAACCAAGTCCTTCATAAGCAGTTTAAGCGAAAGATTGGGTGTTGACACCCAATTTCGTCCCTCTTTTCTTCCAAACTATTTCTTTAAGCTTCTAATACAACTAATATAAGAATAATTATTTTATCATTTTCACAAATTAGACCTAATTATTATCATTATTTTAATTATTATTATTATCTCTATTATTATTATTATTATTATTATTATTTGCATTATTATTATTAATACTTCTACTATTATTATTATTATTAATAATATTATTATTATGTAATGTGCTAAAAATAAGGTGTTTTAGAAGACCAAGAAAATATTATATTATAATAAGAGATTTCCTACCTAATTTCAAAATCCCATCAGAAATGAACCATTTAAAGGACCTTGCGGCCAGCTAATTGGAAGATTGACCCATTTGATTTAATTTTCAAAACCAAATCTATATCATACTATATTATAAGTAGGAAGATTTTTAGGTAAAGTTCATTTATTAAATTATCCTTTAGGAATTGAATGACTAAATTATCCTCCAAGTAAAATTAAAATTACCTCCCATTAAATGATATTTTATATTTAATAACTTTGTAAAATATTCACAATACTAATGAAAGAAATAGTACCAATAATGGGTGTTGCCTTACGTTCCAGCAACAACAACAACAACCATCCAGTATAGTCCTACAAAATGAGATTTGGAGAGGATAATATATAGACGGACCTTACCCCTATCCGAAAGGGCAATGAGGTTGTTTTCAATCGACCCTGTCGCCCTTACGTTCCAGCGATTATTGTATATTATGGAGCAATGAACTACAGTTTCTAATGATATTTTAATAGTTTCTATCTATTTTCCTCCTATTCAATTTTCTCTCATTCTTTAAATTGTTTTTACATAACGTTCCAGTTATAACTCTTTTGTATTCTTTCGGTTATAGTATATGTATTCATTACTTAATTATGGAATTTAAAAGGAGTATTCACCATTAACTTTTGATGACCACTATATAAATAGACAGACCATATACATTCATCATCTTGCTTTTCAGTGTGATTATGACTCAATTCAAGTATTGTATGGTGCGGATGAACAGAACTAGGTTAGATATATCACTTTGTAATTTCTTGGAATTATTAGTACTATTACTGACAAGATGAGTTGCTCTGATGGTAAGCAATCCATACTTCCAATCGAGAGGTTGTGAGTTCGAGTCTCTCCAATAGCAAGGTGGGAAGTTGTTTGAAGGAAGGATGCCGGGGGTCTATTTGGAAACAGTGGTAAGATCTGCGTACACACTACCCTCCCCAGATCTCACTAAATGAAATTATACTTAGTTATTGTTATTGTTGTTATCAGTACTATTTCTACTACTACTACCATGTAGAATAATATTAATTTGATTATCAGTAATTCTTCCTTCACTTTTCAAGTCATCAAGCACCGGTCCCTCGGCATTGACAAAAGGTATCAGCAGGAAGGACTTAAATGTACGAGTGAATGTTGTTTTCTGCTTTTGTCCTCTCTCCCTGTTTCATTCAATTACTTTAAATGTATAGAGAAAATAATGAGAACCCTTCAGTAAAAAAACTAATCTTAAGAGATATGATATAAAATTATGAGGAGATTAAGTTCAAAATATAGGCATAATGTCTGGACTGTGGAGTAAGGCGGAAAGAATAATGAAAACAAACAAAATGTAAAAGGAAAAAAAAAGGAAAAAGATTACAAGAAAAGGGAAGGAAAGATTCATCAACAAATCTGGTTAACAATTAATTTGTAAAGAATAACTCATTTTGTGTTATGAAATAATATAAAAGACAAGAACAATAACTCAAGAACAAGAGCAAATAGAGAGAAGAGTAGAGAGAGTTCTTCTTATTGATACTTAGAGAATGTTAGGAGTGATTTACAATGGTAGAGGGCACCTCTATTTATAGGGAGGAGGATGATTTATCTACCAAGAATAGAACTCTAGAATCTCTCTAATTAAAGACATTCACCTTAAATAGAAGTGTATTTATAACACTCCCCCTTGAATGTCTATTCAATGATGTGCCTTGTTAAAACCTTAAAACAAAACCCAATGGGAAAAATTAAAGTAAGGAAAAAGAGTACACATGTTTGAATATGCGCCTATTGGTTGCCTCGTTAAAAACCTTGCAAGGAAAACCCGGTGGGACAAAACCTTGTAAGGGAAAAAGAGTGCAACGCGCCTTAACTCCCCCTGATAAGAACATCAATTTATGTCCTTAAGTCTTCGCATCCCGATATTGTGAACTAGCTTCTTGAAGGTTGACTTTGGTAGAGATTTTGTAAACAAATCAGCCATATTGTCGCTTGAACGAATCTGTTGAACATTGATATCACCATTCTTTTGAAGATCATGTGTGAAGAATAACTTTGGTGAAATATGCTTCGTTCTATCTCCTTTTATGAATCCTCCCTTCAATTGAGCTATACATGCTGCATTGTCTTCATACAAAGTTGTGGGTAGTTTATCACACTTCAAACCACATTTGTCTTGGATATGATGTATTATAGACCTCAACCACACACACTCTCGACTTGCTTCATGAATAGCAATTATCTCGGCATGATTAGATGAAGTAGCCACAATTGATTGCTTAGTCGATCGCCAAGATATGGCGGTTTCTCCACAGGTAAACACATAACCCGTTTGAGATCGAGCCTTGTGTGGGTCGGACAAATATCCAGCATCAGCATAACCAACAAGATCCGGGCTGCAATTCTTTCCATAAAATAAACCCATATCGGTAGTTCCCTTTAGGTACCGCAATATGTGTTTGATCCCATTCCAATGTCTCCTCGTAGGAGCCGAGCTAAATCTTGCTAAGACATTAACTGAAAAGGATATGTCAGGTCTTGTAGTATTTGCAAGATACATTAGTGCGCCAATTGCGCTAAGATATGGTACTTCAGGACCAAGTAGCTCTTCATTCCTTTCTTGTGGTCGGAATGGATCTTTGTTCACATCAAGTGATCGAACAACCATCGGTGTACTTAAAGGATGTGCTTCATCCATGTAAAATCGTTTCAGTACCTTTTCTGTATAGGTAGATTGATGAACAAAAATTCCGTTTGCCAAATATTCAATTTGCAAACCAAGACATAGTTTAGTCTTTCCGAGATCTTTCATCTCGAATTCATCCTTTAGATAATCAATTGCCTTTTGGAGTTCTTTAGGGGTTCCAATAAGGTTTATGTCATCAACATATACGGCAAGTACAACAAATTCCGATGTTGTTTTCTTTATAAAAACACACGGGCAAATGGCGTCATTTATATAGCCTTCTTTTAACAAGTACTCACTAAGACGATTATACCACATTCGTCCAGATTGCTTTAGACCATACAAGGATCTTTGCAATTTAATTGAGAACATTTCCCGAGATTTTGAATTATGCGCGTTTGGCATCTTGAGTCCATCGGGAATTTTCATGTATATCTCATTATCAAGTGAGCCATAAAGATAGGCAGTAACCACATCCATTAAGTGCATGTCGAGCTTTTCATGGATAGCAAAACTTATGAGATAACGAAAAGTTATCGCATCCATTACAGGCGAATATGTCTCTTCATAATCGACACCAGGCCTTTGAGAAAAACCTTGTGCAACAAGGCGTGCCTTATATCTTTGCACCTCGGTTTTTCTCATTTCTTTTGCGTACAAAGACCCATTTATAGCCGACAGGCTTAACACCATTAGGTGTTTCAACTATAGGGCCAAAAACTTCACGTTTTGCCAGCGAATTCAATTCTGATTGAATTGCTTCTTGCCATTTTGGACAATCCTGTCTTTTTCGACATTCTTCAACAGATTGAGGTTCGAGATCCTCACATTCTTGCATAATGCTAGATGCTACATTATAAGCAAAGGCATTATCCACCACAATATCCACTCGATTAATATTTGCCTCAATATTAATTGGATTTAGGGATAGTTCCATATTTTCCAGAGTCTCGGGCTCAATGGATTCTTCATGAACCTCAGAATTTGTTAAATCATGAGATTCTTTTGTGGTGTCATTTTGATCGTTCTTTTTCCTCTTTCTAGGATTTCGATCTTTGGAACCTAATGGTCTTCCACGCTTCAGGCGTGCATTTGACTCATTGGATATGACACTAGATGATTGTCCAACAGGGACATCAATACGGATTGGAACATTTTCCGCGGGAATGTGGGATTTCGTTATCCTTTTCAAGTTCGTAAATGCGTCAGGCATTTGATTTGCTATTCTTTGCAAATGGATAATCTTTTGTACCTCTCTTTCACAAATAGAGGTATGTGGATCAAGATGAGATAATGATGCATTTTTCCACAAAATTTCCCGTTTGGTTTCACCAACTTCTCCCCCTAATTTTGGGAAATGTGTCTCATCAAATCGACAGTCTGCAAATCGTGCAGTAAATAAGTCGCCTGTCAATGTTTCGAGGTAGCGAATGATGGAGGGCGATTCAAACCCAACATATATTCCTAACCTTCTTTGCGGACCCATTTTGGTGCGGGATGGCGGTGCAATAGGCACATATACTGCGCATCCAAAAATCCTTAAATGGGATATATTGGGTTCATGACCCAAAACCAATTGCAACGGGGAATACTTGTGGTAATTCGTTGGTCTGAGACGAATTAGCATTGCTGCATGTAAGATGGCGTGACCCCATACCGAAGTGGGCAGCCTCGTTCTCATAAGTAATGGCCTTGCAATCAACTGCAGGCGTTTAATTAACGATTCTGCAAGACCGTTTTGAGTGTGAACATGAGCTACAGAATGTTCAACTTTTATCCCGATTGATAAGCAATAATCATTAAATGCTTGGGATGTAAACTCAGCAGCATTATCCAGTCTAATGGACTTGATTGGATTATCTGGAAATTGTGCTCGTAGTCGAATTATTTGTGCCATTAATTTCGCAAACGCAAGGTTGCGTGATGACAACAGGCACACATGAGACCATCTACAGGATGCGTCTATCAAGACCATGAAATACCTAAACGACCCACTAGGTGGGTGAATAGGTCCACAAATGTCCCCTTGTATACGTTCCAGAAACGTGGGTGACTCAGTCCCAACCTTTGTTGGTGATGGCCTGATAATCAACTTGCCTTGATAACACGAAGTGCAAGGATATTCATTATTCGAAAGAATTTTGGAATTCTTTAACGGATGCCCATATGAGCTTTCTATAATCCGTCTCATCATGACCGATCCTGGGTGTCCCAATCGATCATGCCAAAGTACAAAGGTATTGGAATCAGTAACCCTTTGGTTTACTGTTGAATGTGCCTCAATTGCACTAATTCTTGTCCAATACAGGCCACAAGATAAAGACGGGAATTTCTCAATAACCCTCTTTTGGCCGGAGACATTCTTTGTGATGACGAGATATTCAAGATTATCTTCATCCATTGTCTCAATATGATAGCCATTCCGGCGTACATCTTTAAAACTCAACAAGTTTCTCTTAGACTTGGAGGAGAACATTGCATTCTCTATGATTAACGTCGTGCCTTTGGGCAGAGTTACAATTGCTCTTCCGGAGCCTTCAATCAATTTACTACTTCCAGATATTGTAGTAACGTTTGCCTTACACATATTTAGTTGAGAGAAATACTTCCTTTCTTTGAGTATTGTATGTGTAGTACATGAATCAACTAGGCAAATACTTTTACAGTTGGATGTTGATCCAAGTTCGCTTTGTGAGATATCCATATTTTGCTATCCCATAGTTTGACATACAAAAGAGATACAAGAACATAAGAATAAACAAGTTCAATTCTTTTGTGTCACATAATATTTTCAAAATCTGCTGCTAACAGTTGACTAACAAAATCAGATATGTTATCCATTACTTTGCAGTTTGAAAATTTCAGTTTAAACGTTTTCTTCAAACAATCGATTGTTAAACACAAACAATCGATTGTTGAACATTGACAATCCATTGTTAAACACACACAATCGATTATTTGCTATTTTGAAAAACTTCAGATCATACTGTCTTAAGACAATCGATTGTTATGCATAGACAATCGATTGTTGGCTATTTTTGAAAAATTCCAGACCTCACTGTTTCAAGACAATCGATTGTTATGCATAGACAATCGATTGTTGGCTATTTTGAAAAATTCCAGATTACACTGTCTTAATGACAATCGATTGTTAGACAAAGACAATCGATTGTGGATGATTTTTGAAAAATTCCAGATTACACTGTCTTAATGACAATCTATTGTTAGTCAAAGACAATCGATTGTTGATTAATTGTTTTTCAGTTTTAATGCGAAAATAGTTGATAATCGACTAGTTTTTCAGGCTAGTCGATTACCCCTACTGAAAAATAAAAATATTATTGATATTTGAACATATAGAAGATATTCTAAAGAACTACTGCTAACATTGCTTTATGAACTAACTAATACGAGCTAATACTAATGACTATTAGTTTATACAAATAAGTAGAACAAAATCAAATAACTCCATCTTCTTTCATCACGGACCCATCGCCGATTAGGTGGTCTATTTTCCCCTCGGGTTGCTCAAAGAAGTCTGCCACATCCAGGTGGGTGATGTCCTCATTGTCGTCATAGACAAAATTTGTTTCAGGGCCTTTTCTCTTTCGAGATGCTTGATAAAGGTCAACCAAGTGTCTTGGTATACGGCAAGTCTTTGACCAGTGCCCTTTCCCACCGCAACGATAACATATCGTTTCTGAACCATTTGCCTTAGGATCTTCATGACCCCGTTTCTGCTTTCGGCGGTTATCTCTCCTTGGGGGTTGACGGACTTCATTGGAATTTCTTCCTTGTCTACGTCCCTGGCTATGACCCCGTTTACGACCATGACCATGGTCCTTTTCATGTTTGGCATAATGAGAGTGCACCTTATCTGCTTCAGGCAGTGGTGTAGACCCAGTGGGTCGATTTTCATGATTTCTCATGAGCAGGTCATTATTTCGCTCAGCCACTAGTAGAAGAGAAATCAGTTCAGAGTACTTTGTAAAGCCTTTCTCTCTGTACTGTTGTTGCAGTACTATATTGGAGGCATGAAACGTTGTAAACGTTTTCTCAAGCATATCATAATCGGAGATATTATCCCCGCATAACTTCAATTTAGAAGTAATTCTGAACATAGCAGAATTATATTCAGAAACGGACTTAAAGTCCTGGAGCCTCAGATGAGCCCAATCATATCGTGCTTGTGGCAGAGTGACCAACTTCAGGTTGTCATATCTCTCCGTTAAGCCGTTCCACAAGACGAGTGGATCCTTGACGGTGAGATATTCAATCTTCAAACCTTCATCAAGGTGGTGGCGCAAGAAAATCAAGGCCTTCGCACATTCTTGGGTGGATGCTTTTTCTCTATCTTTGATGGTGTCTCCGAGACCCATAGCATCTAAGTGGATTTCAGCATCCAACACCCATGTCATATAGTTCTTGCCCGAAATTTCAAGGGCAACGAACTTTCTTTTCGTAATGTCAGACATAATCGAAAATTAAATTAGGAAGAGGGAAATACCTTAGATTTCTCGAGAATGGTTCTTGAGACGGTAGAGTCTCGTGCTGATAACGTGTTATGAAATAATATAAAAGACAAGAACAATAACTCAAGAACAAGAGCAAATAGAGAGAAGAGTAGAGAGAGTTCTTCTTATTGATACTTAGAGAATGTTAGGAGTGATTTACAATGGTAGAGGGCACCTCTATTTATAGGGAGGAGGATGATTTATCTACCAAGAATAGAACTCTAAGAATCTCTCTAATTAAAGACATTCACCTTAAATAGAAGTGTATTTATAACATTTTGTTTGTTCTATATATAAGGTCAGTCAAAAGACAACTTTCAGTTACTTGAAATTCTTTATCTTTATCTAATTCTTCCTTTATTTAATTTTAAAAAACATAAGCTATAGTCATGAAAAAGAAAAAGAAAAAGTACAAAACTAATATATAAAAAATATTCATATATCATAATACACTAATATATACATTTTGTAAGCTTTTTCACTTTTTATTTATTTATACATAATAAGGCTTTTTACTTTTTAGCTTTCCACTAGAATACATTAATTGTATTATTTTTTCAGATGTCCTACAATAAAGTAAAGTCTTTTATAATCTTTGTTTCACTTTATAAACTCTACAATGTTGAAGAGTTTCTATGTCAAACATGATTAATTTTGCAAATTTTCTTTTCTCAAGAAAGAACATTATATTGTTGAATATTGTTCTTTTAATTTGATCTTCTTGCTCAGTACGTGAAATAGATAGTAAGTATAATTTTCTTTGATATTGGTGGAGTGTCTTTATCTTTTCTGAATTGCTTTTTGAGAATGTATTTGAGTTATTGATGATTGGAGAGCACAAAACTTTTGTCCCTTCTCATGTTATGATTTTTTGGCTTCTTACTTCATACTTATTATATAATTTATTTTAATACTTTACACACCCTATGTGACTTAGCTGTCCAACCATATAAATCATAGTTAAAAAAAGGATCTCAATGAAAGTTAATAAATTAGTTGAAGCAAGAAGAAAAATGTAAAGAAAAATCCATGGTTACAAAAATAAAAAAGTAACACGGAAAATAAAATAAAAATAGCATGACAAAATTTGTTATTGCTGTCCAAATAATCAAAATATTCTTCAAAAGACACTCACGTATATAGAAATTAGTATATATATATATATATATATATATATATATATATATATATATATATATATATATATATATATATATATATTAAAGCAGGGACTTAAACAAGGTGATGTGACACTCTCTTGAACAAGGAAACCTCCTTATCTTTTTTCTCCTTTTTTTTTTTTCCAGTTTTTCCATATATTCCTTTTATTTTTATGTGCTAATTAAAGTTTTTTAAAAAAAAGAAAAGTCACGTCTAACACATTGTCTTAATTACTCTTGCGCCTTTTCCTCTTCTTTTGTTCTTTAATTTAATGAGTTATGGCTTCAGTCATTTTAAGAGTGGGATTATTATTATAGTGTGCATATTTTTCTCTTCGTTGTTGTCAATCAGAAGGTATTCTTCTTTCATTAGTTTGTGCTTATTGGACTGCAACTCTTTGTGATTTTAATTTTTGTTTCAGATCCATGTCCAACATGTTCAATAGGACAAGACTAAATTTTTTTGACATGTTTAAAATCATTGTTTCTGTCATTCCTGAGAGTATGACTATTGTTATAGTGTGCATTTATATTTTCTTTTTGTTTTGTTAATCGACTGGCAATTCAGACTATTTTTCTTATTTTCTTTTGTGTAATTATTTTGTGATTTTATTTATTTTTGTATCAAGCTGATGCTCTCAGAGAGAGGTTCGAGGTTAGCAAATACGTGTTGTGTTCCTATTCCCCTTTCTCCATACTTTTTTCCCTTATTTTTTAGTTGGTCTGCGGTATTTATGCTTATTAGCGTGTTAGTTCTACTTTTTGTGTATTTATATTGTAATCTTTTATTTTCTTCGTAGAACAACAATAACTATCCAATATAATTCCACAAAGTGGGGTATAGATAGGGTAATATGTAGACGGGCATTACCCCTATCCGAAAGGGCAGAGATGCTGTTTCCAGTCGACCCTCGGCTCAGTGAAGGAAAGAAACAACAAAAACAAAAACAACAACAAAAGAGCATTAGTAGTTTCAGCAGAAATAACGTAAATAATTATCTAAACATAAAAACCATAAATTAAATAGCATACAATAATATCAGACAATAACAATTATAAATAACTACCATAAGGGAGATATCTTTATTTTTTTGTTCCTTGGTAGAACAAAAAAATAAACTAAATATAGGGATTACTGTGTACACCTTTATTTTATTTATGTACGTCAACTTTCTTACTTTTTATTTTATTTTTTAAATATTTTTTATCTTTGTATTTGTAAAGATGTTTCCCCCAAGCACGAATATATATAGTGATGTGCATATTCCATAGTGTTGGAATTCTATTTATATTTCTCTTTTTTGTCTTTTCTTTCTCATTTTTTTTCCATTTATCTTATTTTTAAATGTGAGCACGTGTTGCACCTCTTCGGAAGCGTAAACTTTATTTGTTGTTTCTTTATTTCTATACATGCATGATTCTGCCCGTTTATATGTTGTGATTCTTTGGTGGGGTTGGAGATTAGATAGAAAGAAGATGAGGTTTACTAAAACATAGATTATCATTTACCATCATATGAGTATGTGTCCGGGACTCTGAGGTTTAGGGGTTTTATATAAAATCTACACCTTTTAATATAATTACGATTACATATATACTGTACTAATTAGCATGTATTTTTTGTATATGTATTGGGCAAATTTAGCTCCTCATGCCTATACACTATCCACATACGGCCACAGTCAACAAACAGGCAGAGTGATATGACTTGCTGCAACATCACATTAAGCTCTGACACTCATATATTGGGGCCACCAACTCTTGTACTGTCTTTGTATTATTTTGAGGAATATCTCTTAGTATATAAAGGGGCCTTCCCTTTGTAAAGATTCATGTGTATTCCATTATTGATAATATACAACTCTCTCTCTCTCTTCCTGACTCTCTTTATCTCTCTTGTGCAAAATCTACTATTTACCTTAATGCTTTTATCCTACAATCTCTAGGTCATATTACATTTTATTCCGATTAACCCAAATTATTTTTTGATTGTTTCTAGAGCTACATAAGTGTTCGAATAACTTTTTAGCAAAATAATCTGATGCCGTCTGTGGGGATTTTGAAAATCAGAGCTGTAGTTTGTTTCTAAAGATCCTTCGAATAACCACTCTCTACAACCTAAAATGGCCGAAAACGATGCAAGAATGAAAGCTATCTAGAGGTTACAACAGATATCACAGGCAATCTCAACGCGGTTGCTGAAGAAAATTCCTTACACGCAACCCCCAGTACTTTGATAGGCATGGAAACCCTACCTTCCTTGCCGGAAGATCTGGTTGTTCCACGAGAAAGAGAGGCTTCAACATCTATGACTAAAGAAGCACCCCCGGAGGTAAAAAAGTTACTTGAAGAGTGGCTAACGTACACTCTTAGCAGTCTAGTCAAGAGGCCACCTCAAAGTGATAAACGCACCCTAGCAACAGATCATGTCGCAGCCGAGGATGAGCTTGAAGTTACAAGAACGAACAACGTGGCAGTCGATGTTCAAGCCAACGACGGCACTCTCACAGCCATCCTCCAAAAGATGGAAGAAATGGAAGATGAGAATAGGTTGCTTCGCGACCAGATGAAGGAGCACCAAGAAAGGGTGGATAAAATCCTGGGTGCACCTAAACTATTAAAATAGCGAGACGTAGGAAGATTCGTTGAACAACCCTACACGGAAGGAGCAACACCATACCCCATCCCGAAAACCTTCAAGATACCTCCCTACTTGAAGGTATATGACGAGACCACAGATCCCGAGAACCACTTGATTCATTATGTCACAGTCGTCAAAGGCAAAGACTTGTCAAGAGAACATGTACCATCCGTGCTTCTGAAGAAATTCGGTGAAACGCTAACAGGAGTAGCCCTAACCTGGTACTCACAGCTACCAGCCAAGAGCATCTCCACATTCAAAGAAATGGAGGATAAATTTGCCACCGCCCATGCAGGAGCAAGGAAAGCGGAAGCACGGGTCAACGACATCTTCGTCGTGCGACAAACCCCAGGAGAGGGACTCAGGGAGTTCCTAGCCTGATTCAACAGGGTCAGGATGAGTCTACCCAACGTATCCGAAGGCATGGCAGCTACGGTCTTTCAGAATGGGCTCAGTAGAGACGGGTCAAGGGCAACAAAAAAATTAATCTGCTGTCTCCTGAAATATCCCCCACCACCTGGGAAGAGATACACAACGCCTACTGTGCTAAGGTACAAGGGGACGATGATGACCTCAACGGCCCAACCCGACGCTTGACGACGGTACTCCCAGAAATCCGGAGGGACCGACGCAACGAGAATAGGCGGGAGCAAGCCCTACGCCTCAACAGGGAAAGACACCAACCATACAATCCATACGTCAGATCCTCGCATCCACCACCGCCGAGGCATGCGGACGCCTTACAGCGACATGTCGCCCCGCTATCAAGTATTCAAGTTCCCAACCCCATGGAAGAGTGCACTTCATACGGGGAGAGCCCCGCACCGCCCAGGAATGCAATAAGATAGACCAAGATTACACGCATATCAAACAGCTCCAAGGAGCAAGTGCAAAAGCATAGCAATCAGTACTGTTAGTGACTAAGGTTCATCCGACAGAGACCGCCATCGAAGATCCTGAGGAGGTCGAGGCTAGCAAGGCCACGGTCGAAGACCTCGACCCAGTTCAGATAGACAGTAGCGACCCTGCTAAGAAAACCTACATAGGCCACGGGTTATCTAATCCAGGTCAGTACCATGAATTTCTATCTAACTTTGCGGATCTGTTCGCTTTTACCTATGTAGATATGCCAGGAATTCCGCAAAAAATCGCCTCCCACAAACTCAACATCGACCCATTACACCGGATCGTGCGACAAATGAGGAGAAAATTCAATGCCGCCAGTAACGAAGCGGCGAGCGAAGAAGTGGACAAGCTGCTAGCCAATGGATCCATCAGGGAATCCAATTACCTACAATGGGTCGCCAACGTTGTAATGGTCAAGAATAAAAATGGGAAGTGGCGGATGTGTGTGGATTTTACCGATCTAAATAAGGCCTGTCCAAAAGACTCTTTCCTGCACCCCCACATCGACCAGCTAATAGATGCGACAGCAAGGCATGAGCTGCTGAGCTTCCTTGATGCATACTCCGGCTTCAATCAGATCATGATGGCCAAAGAGGATCAGGAATAGACAACTTTCATCACTCATCAAGGGACGTATTGCTATAAGGTAATGCCCTTCGGGCTCAAGAACGCAGGGGCCACATACCAAAGGCTGGTAATGGTAATGTTCAAGGAACAACTCGGCAAGAAAATGGAAGTCTACAGCGACGACATGTTGGTCAAATCATCAAGAAAGGAAGACCACCTAACCCACTTGAAGGAAGCCTTCGAAATATTAAGGAAATACCGCATGAAGCTAAATCCTGAAAAATGCTCTTTCGGAGTAGCCTCGGGAAAGATTTTGGGATTTCTGGTAGCAAATCAAGGCAATTGAAGTCATCCCGGAAACACTAAGCAGCCTAAAGCAAGTGCAGAAACTGACAGGTCGAATAGTCGCCCTCTCCAGATTCATCTCGCGCTCCTCCGATAGATACCACAAGTTCTTTAGTGTGTTGAAGAGAGACTACGGACTGCAGTGGAACACGAAATGTGTAGAAGCTCTGAAGAGCTTGAAAGCTGCTGGCAAAGGCCGACCCAGGTGAACAACTACTGGTGTACTTGGCCGTATTAGAAGTTGCAGTCAGCGCCGTCCTGGTGCGCGAAAATAAAGGTACGCAATCTCCTATTTAATATATTAGCGAAATCTTAGTGGATGATGAAACCCGGTATCCCCACCTCGAGAGGCTGGCATTAGCGCTCATAGTAGCTTTACAAAAGCTACGACCATATTGCCACCTCATAAGGGTAGTAACGACCTCCCCCCTAAGAAGCGTCCTACACAAACCCGAACTCTCAAGGCGACTCGCCAGATAGGCCGTTGAGCTCAGCGAGCATGACATTACATACCGCCATAAGACCACCATCAAGTCGCAAGTCCTAGCTGACTTTATCGCCGACTTCAGCGCGGAAGTCCTTCCAAAGGCAGAACTCGAAGCACAACGCGCGTCCTCCGTAAATGACCTATGGGTCCTTTACATGAACGGCGCCGCCAAAGCATCGATATCGGGACTAGGACTCGTACTTGAAGTCGGGTGAGATAATTCGCCATTCCATACGATGCCCGAAAATAACTAACAACGAGGTCGAGTATGAGGCCGTCATTACAGGAATAAAACTGGCCATCAAGTGCGGAGCTCGCCGAATTCTCCACCATTGCGACTCCCAACTTGTAGTGAACCAAGTCACCGGGACATATCAAATCAAAGAACAGAGATTACAAAAGTACCAATCAGAAATCCACAGACTAATGGCCACATTCGACGAATGTCGCTTCGAACAAATTCCCAGAGCACGGAATATCGAAGAGGACGGTCTGGCAAAATTGGCTTCCACCACCAAAATCATCAACAAAGAAAGTGTGGTGACACTCCTCCGCTCGGCAATCGACCCCACCGAGGTACTTTCCCTAAACCAGACTTGGGACTGGTGCAACTAGTTCATATCATATTTGAAGGATGGGTATTACCCCCCGATAAAAAAGAAGCGAAGATGCTTTGCATACAGGCCGCCCGGTACTGCATGGTCAATGGCAACCTTTATAAAAGGACTTTCGGCGGCCCCTTAGCCAAGTGCTTAGGGCCACAACAACCTTGACCGGTGCCCAAAGAAGTACATGAAGGCCATTGCACCGCCCACACTGGAAACCGCACCTTCGTAAGATGCATCATACCCGCCGGCAACTATTGGCCCACCATGAAGAGAGAGGTAGCTGAATACGTCTGACGGTCCGAGCAGTGCCAGAAGTTCGCTCCAATGGTACACCGACCGGGAGAACCGCTCCATTCCATAAACTCCACATGGCCATTCATCAAATGGGGAATGGACATAATCGGCCCACTGCCCTCAGGACGAGGAAAGATACGATTTCTACTTGTTTTAACTGACTACTTCTCCAAGTGGGTGTAAGCAGGTGCGTACACGCAAATACGCGAACAAGAAGTCATCACCTTCATTTGGAAAAACATCATATGAAGACCGACCACAGTCTTCGACTTCTTCTGTTTCTTTTTCTTCTGTGCCTTCTTAGAGGTGTCCCGCCTGCCAAAGCACGTATGAGACGAGCAAGAAAATTATGGGAACTCCCTGACCATAACAAAAACTATGTAAGAACGTTACGTGTCGGGGCATAAAGCCTAAGGAATGCGGTCCAGGAATGGCTTTCTTCGGCAAGCGGTATCAGCCCTTGCACCCACGATCTAATATCCTCAACTCTATGAGGAGGGCGAGCCGCGACTGCATGAAAATGAGAGAAATCCTCGACGGTGAAAACAAGCAAAGTAAGACTAAAAAGTAAAAGTTACGCACATCGATACTCACATGCATCATTCCATACCTCCAGGAACCCTACGGGGTCGGACACGAGGTGCTCGGTACGCATGTAGAAGAACCATGTACAGAATTTACGATTGGCCTTATCATCCACCTGCAAAACGAAGATCTTTGAGCCTCGTTTCCTTAGTTGGAGCATCGAACCTCTCATGAAAACCGCACTGAACATCTGTAGGAGGTGATGGACGGTCACCTCTTTCCCCTCCTTCGCCACATAGACGGACAATGCTCGGCACACCTTCAAGGCATACAAAGTAAGCTGGGTCGGGCATGCCCGGAACCAGCGACACAACTCCTCCACCAAAGGGTAAAGCGGGAGGGTTTATCCAATCCGGAAAGGGTATTCATAAATGACACAGTACCCCGCCCTGGGCATATTGGCATGGTTTAGCTACGTCGGAATCATGTCGACATGATTAGGAATGTAATATAATTTCCTAAGGGAGGCTAAGTGGGATGGCTTCAACTCACTGTGCTTCCTATGAGGGAGTTTGCACTTGTTTTCGAAGTCCTTCCTCTTGTTCATTTTACGAGGAAGTAAGTTGGTCATCGACAATGGGACAAAGACTTCCTTTCTATCCTCGCCGTCTGAAGATGACGAAGCCCTGACAGAAGCAACTTTTTTGGCTCCAGTATCATCATGGTGACGTTTGGCCATAAAGGAATTTATAGGAAAAAAATGTGTATATATTCCGGGTCACGAGTTCGAGTCCTTAGAACGAAAATCTCAGATGAGAAAAGACACCGAAAAAGGATAGAAGAAAGATTGCGAAGATACCCTCAGAAAGGGTCCGAAAGTTGAATCTAGTCTAACTCTCCCTCTATTTATAAGAAAAAGTACACGGAAATCGAAAGGGCATGGTTAAAAAGCCGGCGCAGGAAACCCAAACGTCATGTCACAACCTGAATCGCCTCGGGGACAGAAGTAATGATCACGCACGTGATATATGGCGTCACATAGAAAAGAAACTCCAAAAAAGGGGAGTGATATATCAACGGTTCGACCTCCCCACACACGAGCACGTCTATTAATAGGGGTACCAACGGGAACGGCCAAATTTTCATATGCGTCGAGCATGCAAGTCCGTTCATTGAGAACGCCTTTCAACTGCATCCCTAATAAACGGAGGGACTATCTGTATTGGGCAAATTTAGCTCCTCACGCCCATACACTATCCGCATACGGCCTCACTAATAAAGGCGGCCTTGGTAAGGTCGACTCAAGCAAGGCCGGCCACAGTCAACAAATGGGCAGAGTGATATGACTTGCTGCAACGTCACATCAAGCTCTGACACTCGTATATTGAGGCCACAACCTCTTGTACTATCTTTGCATTATTTCGAGGAAGTTCCCTTAGTATATAAAGGGGACCTTCCCTTTGCAAAGATTTATGTGTATTCCATTACTGATAATATGCAACTCTCTCTCTCTTTCTGACTCTCTCTATCTCTCTTGTGCTAAATCTATTATTTACCTTACTGCTTTTATCCTACAATCTCTAGGTCATATTACATTTGATTCCGATTAACCCAAATTATTTTTTGATTATTTTTAAATCTACATAAGTAACAAGAGGGGTTGCTCTGATGGTAAGCAACCCCCACTTCCAACCGAGAGGTTGTGAGTTCGAGTCTCCCTAAGAGCAAGGTGGGAAGTTCTTGGAGGGAAGGATGCCGGGGGTCTATTTGGAAACAGCCTCTTTACCCAAGGGTAGGGGTAAGGTCTGCGTACACGCTACCCTCCTCAGACCCCATTAAGTAAGATTATACTGGATTGTTGTTGTTGTTATTTTAAAGCTACATAAGTATTCGAATAACTTTTTAGCAAAACAGTATACTTGTCCGATGCACGGATGAATATTGATATCGGGGTTATGCTTTTTTAATTCCACTAGTCGTCATCAGTTGTTAATGTCGTCCCAATATTTTCACCCTCTAATTATTTTTCTTTTCTTCTGTACTCTCTAGCTAATACTTTTTTGATTATAAGGCTGCTCTACCTCTTCCTCTTCCTCTTCCCGTTGGACATCTATTAGTTCTTCTTTTTCTTTCCTTTTTCTGTAGAGACGAGAAAAAAATGCCGTTGAAGTATTTTCTACGTCCTTGCATTTTTTTTAGTGATTATTTTCTCTTTTTGTAAAGTCTCTTTGCTTGTGAGCTTCTGTGTACTTCATATCTTCTTTTTGTAAATGAGTTGGTCTTTTAGCTAACTTTTTGGAAATTTACCAGAAAATTGGGAGATGAAAATTGACGGAGATATGTAGGCATGAAGATGAAAGTAAAGTTTATAAACTTTTGGGGTAGTTTTCAGAGGGTGGCTGAAGGGGATGAAATAGTAGTTGAAGTAAGAGGAGAGAGGAACAAAAGAGGAGGAAAAAAGTGATAGAACAGAAAAACGCAGGAAAGATAGCAAAACAAATCTTGAATGACGATAAATTATACAATAAAAGAAAAATATATCAAAACAAACACAAAAATTTAACGGGGTTCGATCAACTGACCTACATTCACGGGAGGAGATGCGCATTCCATTATATAAAAAGAGAGTACAAAATATCGAGAGAATAACATCACAAAGAGAAAAACACAAGTAATTCACTAACACTTATCCCGTAAAGTTCTTCCTCTAAACACGACTTTCAAACCTCATATGACTATATTGTAGATGTCACTGAATAAGAAGGAAAAATCCTCGATTTATAGAAGTTCAAATATTTTCCTATAAGAAAAAGTATTAACCAAACATGAAAGAATTATAATTTCCTTCCACAAAAAGGAAAACTCAACTAAGATAAATACATTGTCCTTTCCTTTATGAGGTAAGAAAATCAATTAAAGTTAGTAAATACAGACAAACACCAAACCAAAAGTATACATAGGAGACTGATATGAAGTAAAAGATTGTCCGTAATAGGAGATTATTTAGACTGCAGATGATGGAAAATTGCAAGAGAGATTACGGGAAAAAAGAAATAAGAAAAGTAAAGAAAGTAAAAATTGAAGAAGTAAACAATATATGTACAACAAAAATATTATTTTAGTGGACAGAATAGAGATATATTTTTTTTTTTGTTTGTGTTTTGTTTCTTTAAGATGTTCTACTAGCACACTCTTACAACTAGACCATTGCAGTATATACAGAATCGTTGCGATAGATGATCCTATTGCAACAGTAAGATAAACCGTGACAATAGATCTATATGTGGCAGCGGTACTCAAAAATAGTCACATAGCGACGGTTGACTATCCCTCCTTGTTTTCCCCCTTCTAATTTCGATAACCCTAAATGAATTTCTTTTCTCTATTATCTCTGAGCAAAAACCTAGAGTCTCGTTTCTTTTTGGGAAATCTAAAGAGTATCTGATAAGACCCCCAAAGCACCATTCAAGCTTAGCGAAATCTGAAGAATACTCTAGTAATGGCACACACCCAGAGGTCCTTCTTGTTCCAGCGATCCTGTGGAGGTCCATCCTTTTCAAACGACCTTACAGGAGAACAGCCTTTTGTACCTCAAAACCCTAATCCCTGTCGTAAACCAACTTTAGAGGCAAGAAGTTGAGGGAGGCTTTGTTCTTTCGATCTATTAGAAATTTTTGACGTTATACAATCTATTTGCTTATTTGTTTGTATTTTTTCTAATTTTATGCATAAATGTTCAGGGATTGCTTATATCGGAATTATAAGAAAAGGAATCCTACTGTTGCAATTTGAGGCAAACTGCCAATTTGTTTTAATTAGATATTGTAGCTTAGTATTTGTAGATTTTTCTTCAAATTATTATTGTTTCTTTTTCTTAACGATGCTCCATTTCTTTCTTTTTTTTTTTTTTGTTAGATTCTTTTTTTGAATCTCTATTTAGTTTAGCAATTAAATCAGTGAAAGTTTGTTTGATTTGAATCTCATCAAGACTTGTCCTTAAAAATCAATTTTGCAGCACTTATTTACTTCATTGTGGCATAGAGTTGTGTTTACTCCCCAACCTGATGCTGTAAGATACAGTAAGAGCTTTATTTTGGTTTAGTAATACATTTATGACATAGCACATAATTTTCTGCTCAAAATCTCGTACCTGTTCATTGACTCAGTTATTCTTAATTATTTGTTTTCTATTTTATACTTTATTATTTTTGCTAATCTTTTCCATATTCAGACGGAAGATATATTTACTCATGAAGCATATATGTCGTTTGTTGCTTGGTTGTAGTACTTGAATGCAATTATTATATCCCCATTTATTCGCAGCAGCCTTTGTTGGTTATTGATGGATTTTTGTACAAACAAAATAATATGGGGCTTTAATAGTTATCAAAATAACTATGGAGGTGCTTGGAGGCGAAAAGCGTGCCAGAAGCCTACATCAGAGTAATCAAGGACATCTATGATGGAGTTAAGACTAGGGTTAGGACGGTGGGTGGCGACTTAGACCATTTTCCAGTGGTTATGGGGCTCCATCAAGGATCGGCGCTTAGCCCTCTCTTGTTTGCCTTGGTGATGGATGCTTTAACCCGACATATTCAAGGGGATGTGTCTTGGTGTATGCTATTTGCTGATGACATAGTCTTGATAGACGAGACGAGGGTCGATGTTATTGAGAGGCTAGAGGTATGGAGACAGACTCTCGAGTCTAAGGGTTTCAAAATAAGCAGATCTAAGATAGAATACTTGGAGTGCAAGTTTAGCGCCGAGCCGAGAGAAGTAGGCAGGGACGTGATGATTGTATCTCAGGTCATCGCCAAGAGGGACTGTGTCAGATATCTTGGGTCGGTGATTCAGGGGGACGGAGAGATTGATGGGACATCACTCATCGTATAGGAGCGGGGTAGTCAAAGTGGAGGCTTGCATCAGGAGTCCTGTGTGACAAGAAAGTTCCACAGAAACTCAAGGGGAAATTTAATAGAGCTGTGGTTAGACCTGCCATGTTGTATGGGCGGAGTGCTGGCCAGTGAAGAACTCTCATGTTCAGAGAATGAAGGTTGCGGATATGAAGATGCTCAGGTGGATGTGCGTACTCACCAGGTTAGATAAGATTAAAAATAAAGTTATTCGAGAAAGGGTGGGGGTGGCCCCGGTGGATGAGAAGATGCGAGAAGCGAGGCTGAGGTTGTTCGAGCATGTGCAGAGGAGAAGTCCTGATGCCCCGGTGAGGAGTTGTGAGAGGCTGCTGATGGCCGGCGTACGACGAGACAGATGGAGGCCTAAGAGGTATTGGGGAGAGGTGATTAGGCATGACATGGCTAGAATGCAGGTTTCCGAGGACATGACCCTTGATAGGAAAGTCTAGAGGTCTAGTATCAGGGTTGTGGGATAGGGGCTCCTAGAGTTTTTCGTACTCCTCACCCGGGGTTGGGTGGGGCTTGGCAGGACTATCCATAGATGATTTGTGTATTGGATTGTGTCTCCCTTATGGTAGTTATTTATGGTAGTCACTGTCTGATATTATTGTATGATATTCTATTTATGGTTCTTATGTTTAGATATTCATTTCCG
Source organism: Nicotiana benthamiana (assembly GCA_034376525.1). Lineage (NCBI taxonomy): Eukaryota > Viridiplantae > Streptophyta > Magnoliopsida > Solanales > Solanaceae > Nicotiana > Nicotiana benthamiana. The sequence continues at coordinate 48,990,061 of CM067338.1, read as the reverse complement.
CTATTTCTGCTGAAGTTACTAATGCTCTTTTGTTTTTGTTTCTGTTTTTGTTTTTGTTTTTGTTTTTCCTTTCCTTCAATGAGCCGAGGGTCGATTGGAAACAACCTCTCTGCCCTTTCGGGTAGGGGTAAGGCCCTTCTACATATTACCATCCCAGACCCCACATTGTGGGACTATACTGGGTTGTTGTTGTTGTTGTTTCTTTAACTATTATTATTTCACGTTTTTTAAAATTTCAACGGATAAAAATTTTAGAAAAATAATTATTTTATATTATATAATGAAAAAAAATAAACCAATTACTTATATTTTGTTATAAACTAAAGCAAAAGACAAGAACAATAGAACAAGAACAATAGCAATAGAGAGAAGAGTAGAGAGAGTTCTTCTTATTGAGTTGAGAGGGGTCAATTACAATGGTAGAGAGCACCTCTATTTATAGGGAGGAGGAAGATCTTGCTACCAATAATAGGACTCTAAAATCTCTCTAATTAAGTACATTAAAGACATTCACCTTAAATAGAAGTGTAAGAATCTTCTATTTCATAACACTCCCCCTTGAATGTCTATTCAATGATGTGCCTCATAAAACCTTAAAACCAAAACCCAATGGGAAAAATTAAAGTAAGGAAAAAGAGTACACATGTTTGAATATGCGCCTATTGGTTGCCTCGTTAAAAACCTTGCAAGGAAAACCCAGTGGGACAAAACCTTGTAAGGGAAAAAGAGTGCAACGCGCATTGACTCCCCCTAATGAGTACATCAATTTATATCCTTGAGCATTTGCATTCCAATCTTGTGCATCATCTTCAAAACGATCTTTGGTAGATGCTTGATGAATAAATCAACCATATTGACTTGAATAAATATTCCGCACCTGGAAATCATCATTCTTGATAGATATGAACATCTTCATATAATGTCGTGGAATAGCTCTTCAATATCTCCATAGATGCATTCTCAATGCCATCATGCTTATAGTTATAGCAAGATACATATGTACACAAATTGTACTTAGGATGTGGTACTTCAGGACCAAGAATTGCATATGCTTCAAGCAACTTAAATCTTTCAAGTTAAGTCATGTAAGTCACATAATAGACTTTAGCTGCATATCAAAGTTTCATATCATGCTAAACAAATAAGATATCGAAAACTGATTATACATACCTTTGACTTTATAGTTTCAAGCATTTGAACTATAGGTTCAAAACTACATGTCTTTCATATGGAATCAATTCTTCTTGAATTGTATCTCTTCCATTTAGTTGCTTTCTTTGAGTCAGCAAATGCGTATAGCATGCTTTGCAATATGTTGCAATTGCATTTTCCCTTTTTATGAACTACAGGTTCATATCATGATATTCGGGGATATACATATATAAATGAAAATTCATCCCATGTAACACTTTCTCAAGTGTTTATCATGTCTCCCCCTCATGTTAGTAAAACTAACATGTTTCCTCAACTTTGGAAAATCATCTTTGTGCATTATGTCAATATACACAGCACCTTAATAATAAGATGAAATTATTTGGTTCCTGACCCTGAACCACTTGTGAGGGGAGAATATACTCTTGTATACAACTTATATCAAACTGATATATATATATATAACTTAGTTCTCATAAGAAACAGTTTAGCTATTAAGTGGCAGCACTCAATAATTATCTTGCTAAACCAACTTTAATATAAACCAACTTGTCAAGATGAACTGTCTTGAGTAGAGAATCTGGAAACTATGCTCGAAGTTAGATTACTGAGCGCTTTACCTCGCAAGCACTGCCAGGCTGCGGGTTAATAACAATGGCGCATGTAACCATATCATAGATGCATCATATGTGGTATACATGGCAGGTGAATGGGCCCATATTCACCTTTGATATTTCCAGAATTTAGGGGCTTCAACCCGAACTATTTAGTTGGTCAGTTCATTAATGAGAACAAGTGATACAAGAGTATTCGTAAAGAACTTTCTAGTTCTTTAATATTCACCTATGTGAATTTGCTCATCATACTTCAAATGAGATGGCTAACACGAATGTCAACTGACTAAATTATCAATATTGGTAAACTTCAAATTTACACCATGACATGTGCACTTATCAATAAACTTCGGGTTTATTATGACATGGGTTTTATACCAATAGATATCCACTTTATTGTGGCATTCTTTCTTTTGTGTAGTACAAACTGGAGAACAAAGCGGGTAGCTTTTCATATACAAATTACCCCGCTACAAGTTGTAGTAATAGGAGAATCAAAGCCTTCCTTTATTTATAGTCTCAATATCATCAATCGCCTTCGCGTGTACTTTTGGAAACTGGATAAGTTTCTTTGAGACTTACTACAGCACAATACTCAATTGTGTTTCTCCAACATAGTAATAATTGGCTCTTCGAGAGCTCTCAATTAATTTTGTACTACCACAGACTGAGGTTCGAGATCCTCACATTCTTGCATTCCGTATTTTAAAGAGTCTCAGGCTCAATAGATTCTTCGTGAATCTCGGAATTAATCAAATCATGAGCGTCCTCATGTGATTCTTTCATAGTGTCATTTAGATCGTTCTTTTTCCTCTTTCTAGGATTTCGATCTTTGGAACCTAATGGTCTGCCACGCTTCTGGCGTGCATTTGACTCATTGGATATGACACTAGATATTTGTCCAATAGGGACTTCAATACGGATCGGAACATTTTCCGCGTGAATGTGGGATTTCGTTATCCTCTTCAAGTCCGTAAATGCGTCAGGCATTTGATTTGCTATTCTTTGCAAATGGATAATCTTTTGTACCTCTTTCTTTCAAATAGAGGTATGTGGATCAAGATGAGATAATGATACATTTTTCCACAAAATTTCCCATTTGGTTTCACCGACTTCTCCCCCTAATTTTGGGAAAAGTGTCTCATCAAATTGACAGTCTTCTTTGCAAACCCATTTTGGTGCGGGATGGCGGTGCTACAGACACCTATACTGCGCATCCAAAGCTTCTTAAATGGGATATATTGGGTTCATGACCCAAAACCAATTGCAATAGGGAATATTTGTGACAATTCGTCAGTCAGAGACGAACTAGCATTGCTGTATGCAAAATGGCGTGACCCCAAACCGAAGTGGGCAGCCGATGAACTAGTATTGCTGCATGCAAAATGGCGTGAACCCAAACCGAAATGGGCAGCCTCGTTTTCATGAAGAATTCAAGATTATTCTCATCTATTATCCATTAACTTTGCAAACGCAAGGTTGCGTGATGGCAACAAGCACACATTAGACCATCTACAGGATGCGTCTATCAAGACCATGAAATACCTAAACTACCCACTAGGTGGGTGAATAGGTCCACAAATGTCCCCTTGTATACGTTCCAGAAACTGGGGTGACTCAGTCCCAACCTTTGTTGGGGATGGTCTGATAATCAGCTTGCCTTGATAACACGAAGTGCAAGGATATTCATTACTTGAGAGAATTTTGAAATTCTTTAACGGATGCCCATATGAGCTTTCTATAATCCGTCTCATCATGGTTGATCCTGGGTGACCCAGTCGATCATGCCAAAGTACAAATGTATTGGACTCAGTATTCTTTAGATTTACTGTTGAATGTGCCTCAATTGCACTAATTCTTGTCCAATACAGGCCACAAGATAAAGACGGGAATTTCTCAATAACCCTCTTTTGGCCGGAGACATTCTTTGAAGTGAGGACGAGATATTCGAGATTATCTTCATCCATTGTCTCAATATTGTAGCCATTCCGGCGTACATCTTTAAAACTCAACAAGTTTCTTTTTAGACTTGGAGGAGAATATTGCATTCTCTAAGATAAACGTCATGCCTTTGGGCAGAGTTACATTTGCTCTTCCGGAGCCTTTCAATCAATTTACTTCCCATGGTATGACATACAAAAGGAATACATGAACATAAGAATAAACAACTTCAATTCTTTTGTGTCACATAATATTTTCAAGATCTGCTACTAACAGTTGACTAACAAAATTAGATATGTTGTCCATAATCAATTACTTTGCAGTTTGAAAATTTCAGCGTTTTTCATAAGACAATCGATTATTAAACACACACAATCGATTGTTTGAACATAGACAATCGATTGTTAAACACACACAATCGATTATTAGTTATTTTTGAAAAACTTCAGATCACACTGTTTAAGACAATCGATTGTTAAACATAGACAATCGATTGTGGATGATTTTTGAAAAATTCCAGATTACACTGCCTTACGACAATCTATTGTTAGATATAGACAATCGATTGTGGGTGATTTTTGAAAAATTCCAGACCTCACTGTTTCAAGACAATCGTTAGACAAAGACAATCGATTGTTGGCTATTTTTGAAAAATTCCAGAACACACTGTTTCAAGACAATCGATTGTTAGCCAAAGACAATCGATTGTTGATCAATTGTTTTTCAACTTTAATGCGAAAATAGTTGATAATCGACTAGTTTTTCAGGCTAGTCGATTACCCCCACTGGAAAATAAAAGTTTTATTGATATTTGAACATATTGAAGATATTCTAAAGAACTACTGCTAACATTGCATCATGAACTAGCTAATACGAGCTAATACTAATGACTATTAGATTATTCACTAACTAATACAAATAAGTAGAACAAAATCAAATAACTCCATCTTCTTTCATCATGGTCCCATCGCCGATTAGGTGGTCTATTTTCCCCTCGGGTTGCTCAAGGAAGTCTGCCACATCCAGGTGGGTGATGTCCTCATTGTCGTCATAGACAAAATTTGTTTCAGGGCCTTTTCTCTTTCGAGATGCTTGATAAAGGTCAACCAAGTGTCTTGGTATACGGCAAATCTTTGACCAGTGCCCTTTCCCACCGCAACGATAACATATAGTTTCTGAACTATTTGCCTTAGGATCTTCTGGACCCCGTTTCTGCTTTTGGTGGTTATCTCTCTTTGGGGGGTGACAGACTTCTTTGGAATTTCTTCCTTGTCCACGTCCTTGGCTTTGACCCCGTTTATGACCGTGATCATGGTCCCTTTTATGTTTGGCATAATGCGAGTGCACCATATCTGCTTCAGGCAGTGGTGTAGACCCAGTTGGTCTATTTTCGTGATTTCTCATGAGCAGATCATTATTTCGCTCAGCCACTAGTAAGAGAGAAATCAGTTCAGAGTACTTCGTAAAGCCTTTCTCTCGGTACTGTTGTTGCAGTACCATATTGGAGGCATGAAACGTTGTAAACGTTTTCTCAAGCATATCGTAATCAGAGATGTTATCTCCACATAGCTTCAGTTTAGAAGTAATTCTGAACATAGCAGAATTATATTCAGAAACGGACTTAAAGTCCTGTAGCCTCAGATGGGCCCAATCATATCGTGCTTGTGGCAGAGTGACCAACTTCAGGTTGTCATATCTCTCCTTTAAGCTGTTCCACAAAACGAGTGGATCCTTGACGGTGAGATATTCAATCTTCAAACCTTCGTCAAGGTGGTGGCGCAAGAAAATCAAGGCCTTCGCACAATCTTGGGTGGATGCTTTTTCTTTATCTTTGAGGGTGTCTCCGAGACCCATAGCATCTAGGTGGATTTCAGCATCCAACACCCATGTCATATAGTTCTTGCCCGAAATTTCAAGGGCAACGAACTTTCTTTTCATAATGTCAGACATACTCGAAAATTAAATTAGGAAGAGGGAAAATACCTTGGATTTTCGAGAATGATACTTGAGACGGTAGAGTCTCGTGCTGATAACGTGTTATAAACTAAAGCAAAAGACAAGAACAATAGAACAAGAACAATAGCAATAGAGAGAAGAGTAGAGAGAGTTCTTCTTATTGAGTTGAGAGGGGTCAATTACAATGGTAGAGAGCACCTCTATTTATAGGGAGGAGGAAGATCTTGCTACCAATAATAGGACTCTAAAATCTCTCTAATTAAGTACATTAAAGACATTCACCTTAAATAGAAGTGTAAGAATCTTCTATTTCATAACATATTTAATATACATGAAATTCTTTTATCTCATTTGAGATGACAAAATTTATATAAAAGAGTTTCTAATCTGAGAAATGCACCGCGTGAAGCGCGGCTTTGTTTCCTAGTTCCACCAGTAATCCAAATCTATCCATCCAGTCCTAATCCTAGAGATAAAATTAAGTTTCCCTTTTTCTTACTCTCTCATCCCCTTTCAAACGGCAACGCTTACCTCTCTCTCCTCCATTTGTGTACAAGTTTCAGCCTTCTCAGTGATGGCAGAGTTTGACCACAGACATTTTTGTGTAATTCCTCTCTCTCTCTCACCATTTCATATGCTCTAATCTACGGCAGAGTTGGTCAAATAAGTCTCGCGACACAAAGAGCCAAGAACACCTCTCAGAACATCTGATTTTCTGCATATTTCAGAGATTTGATTCTCCTTTTCAAACGGCTATTTCGACCGTCTTACATTTCGATTTCCCCCTCAAAATTTCAACCTAGAAGACTTGGTCTTCTCCCTATATATATTCTTCTTTGGGATATATTCACTGGGAGGGTACAGCCGCCTACACTAGTCACAGGAACCAGCACTACTACTCTGTCACTCTTACTAATGTTATAGTGTCTCAAATTTGCAATAGTCTCTTAGAAACAAAACCTTTTTGTTTGACCGTGACAGAGGTATTCAAACTCAATCGGCTCGAGGTTTGGATCTGTTCATGACGAGAGAGTGGATGCGAGACCAACACCGACCCGGTTCACTGCCCCAAAACAAGTCAGTGTTTTTTATTTCACTTGCTTTCGTTTATTCCAAAGAATTTATGCTCTGTCATGTAGGTTAAAGAATGTTGATTTTGCTTCACTGCTCCTGTGCGTTTAGATGCCGTGATTATAGAAATCTATTGTTTCCATGTAACTGATTGATAAATGACGATAAAAAATGCTTTTGTGATCATTCCGTTTGTATAGCAGTGTTGGTTTGGTATCATTATGTAGCTTACATTAATAGTCTGTTTGGGTTTAATGGTTTATTAGCAATGAATGTTAGCATACTTCACTATCCTCTTGAGTAGATAATATATCTAAATCTACTGTTGCATCAATATCATATCCTAAGGCTTCATTCTTAGAGTTAATAGATCATTATTTGACTAAATAAGTAGTCATATTTTTCTCTTGATTTTTGACTAAATTAGTAGCCTTCATTTTATTAAACTAGGTGCAACATCCATGAATGTTCGAGAGTTGATAGCTTAGTTCTACTGTTGAAATATTAACATATTTGAAGTTAGGAGTATAATAAACAAATATTATCATTATCTTTTGTGGTTGTACGTTATACTTCTTCATTGATTCATAATCAAATTCCTACTCTAATCCTTTTCTTTTCTTTCTTTGTTTCTTTTGCATAAATACATCAGAGCCATGACGAGTATTAAATTATTAATGCAAGGCTCAACCAACAGAGACTGCACATCGTCACACTTTTCTTTTTTATGGGAGCCCAAGTATGGATTTGACTCATCTTATTTTATCTCACTTATATTGATTATTGTTTGTGTGACTAACATTTTATTTCCAATTATATAACTACTGTTTAAACCTGATTTTAGTATAATTAGCTCTTGAATCTTATTTATTCATTTAGAACCTGTACTCTACTTAATAAAAGCTTTAGGATAATAGAATCTTTCTGACAATAAATTTGGAACTTAAGATTGATTTGGGAAGAATGATTTTCGTATTTGCTCTTAAAACGTTACTAGAAAGAAAGAAGAAATCAGTTTCCAGGCCATATATAAAACTCAGACTATCTACTGGCCATTTGGTCATTTTTTAGAGCGTTAACTTGACGTTGCCTTGAGTTTAGCAGTCAAAATCTTATACTATAAAGGCTAAGTTGCTGATTCATATTTGGTTTTGAACTAAGCCAATTGCTTCGAAATATATTAAAGCTATCTTAGATTTTAGTTCAGTTACCTATTTACCTATTATTTGTCCTTTTAATACTTTCATTTTAGCCTTAACTAATTTAAGTCATTTTGATATGGATCTTAAAGGGTGCCTTAAAAACCTTCCCTTTAGATAAATTAAATCCACCTAGAATCTTTAGGTTAAGCAGACTATTGTTAGAGTTATACTTTATTAAATTACTTTAATAATTTAAGATGTCCTAATTCACCTTAGAAATAATTAGGTGGCGACTCATTAACTTTAATCAATTATATGGGGTACAACATTGGGTACCAGACAAATCATCTCCCTCCCCCTCTTGTGTGGTATTGATGCATAAAACATCAATTGGTATTAGAGAGGGTTATCTTTGAAGAGGCTAACACCTTAGGAAAAGATCAAGATGAGTGCACCACCTGAAAATTGGGAAGAACAATCCATTGATAGGCCTCCACTCTTTAATGGCTACTACTACTCTTGGTGGAAAAACAAAATGAGAGATCACATTATCGGAGAAGACTATGAGCCATGTGACATTGTCACTGATAGTCCCCTAGCTACCATGAAGAAAACAGCTGAAAACAATAGCTGACTGCATTGCTGAGGATTTGAGAAAATAGGAAAAGAATGCTAAATTCAAGAAATGGCTTGTGTGTGGACTTGGTCCAGACGAGTATAGTAGAATTCAAAGTTGTACCACTGCTAAGGATATTTGGGATATTTTGCAAGTGGCTCATGAAGGAACACCTCAAGTGAAGGGGTCTAGAGTAACACTATTATATTCTCAATATGAGAATATTACCATGAATAAAGGAGAAACCATCAAGGAGATGTATATAAGGTTCACCACACTGACAAATGAACTTAAGTCTCTTGGAAGGTATATTCTTGAAGACGACAAAGTTGAGAAAATTTTGACAAGGAGTATGATGTGAACACCTAATTTTTTACCTCATACAAATTCTATTGTATTTTAGTGTAAATACTTAAATCTTAATATATAAGCTTTTATCTTTCTCTTAATAGGTTTCATTTACGAAAATTAAAAAAAAATACAAAAGAAAAAAATTATTTGCATTCTTAGAGTATAATTTTTGTTCCTAATTTTAAATAGAAGAAAATTTACAAAAAATATTTGGTTTCTTCTAATTTTAAATGTAAGTTATAGTATTTTTTATAGTATAATTTAAACTATAATGTAAAATTATGGTTTCTTATCGTTTTCTTTAAATCTAAAATATGTTTATATGCGTGTGTACATTTTTTATCTTCTTTTATTTAATTTAAAAGCGGTTAGGAAAATTTAAATAAATATATATAAAGTTAAAAAAACATGCAAAAAAATAAAATAAAACAACCCAACTTCCCCACTTCACGTAACTTCCTTTCCCACTAACTCTCACGTTCCTAATTTCCCAATCCCCACTTCCCCACTTCCTTAAAAATTATAAAACTACTCATAGTCATCTATATAAAGAGAAATAGACTTCTGTTATAAAGAAAAGAAAAGGAGAAAGAGGACAAAAAAAAAAAAAGAAGTTAACGTTGAAAGAAGAAGAATCAAAAAATCAAGAGAACCCATCTCTTTTAATAGAAAACGTAGCAACACATTTGTTAGCTTGCTGCTTCGTCGGAATTTCACCACTTCCGGCGATCTCTCTTTCGCCATAAACCCAGCAAAAGCAGTCCAAAAACGTGCCCTCCTCAGCAGAATCCCAACCTCGTTCCCCGTTTCGCGAGAGTTTCAAGAGGTCCTGCTCGAGATCTTTTCCGGTGAGTTCCAGCGTGCGTGTTGGTAATTACAAAGAAGTGTTTGAAACTGGGATAGTATGATTTTTTTGGTTACCATCACTGTATTTGATTGCATTATGAGATGTTTTTCTTGTTTGTTCCATGGTAGTTGAGAAATGGTTTCCACTGTTTTAGTTTAATGTGCATAATGGCTAAAGGGAAATATAAGAGTTATGATTAAGGAATTCTGTTTTGGCTACTTAGCATGTGAACAAAATCTTATGTTTATTTGGCTATTATAATAAAAAGTTTGTTTCTTTGCACTCTATAATGTATAAAAATATAAATGCAATGGGGCTGAATGACTTGGCTAGAGAAATAATATACTATTGCTAAATATATACAAAATCAGAAATACAATTATTGGCCTTTTCAACACTGAAGAGGGGAGTGAAAAGGAGGGTACGATAATTTTAGTGATATTTTATTATTTTAGGGCTTAAATTGATACTAATGTGTATATTTTATGACAAACGGGAGAAAATGAGTTACATGATTGATTTTTCTATAATTAATTTTTTTTATTTATCATGTCATTTGTTTCTATTAGTATTCAAGTATTATTGCCAATATTTACTCTCAAGATATAATAGAAATCCACCGCTACTATTCCTAACTTATACCATCAATATAAGTTTAAGGGTATGGGCCAGTAGTGAATCAGTTTGATTAGGTTAGAGGTCACAGCTTGTTCAGGCGTGTTTTTATTTAAGCAAATTATCGTGATTATGTATACGTTCGAGTAATATAATTATGATTTTCAATATTAAAATCGAGTCATGCGTTCGCGCAAGTTCGACCCAACTTTATTAATCCTAATAAACTGCTATTAATTGTGGACATGTACGCGTGACATAATTTTTGGCGCGCCAAAGGAGATGAGAACGTACGTGTAACTCAGTTCTTTCCTTATGAAGAACTTAAGCATTTAAAAGCAGTAAAAAGATAAATGCACATAGGTCTTAAAGATGAGTAGTTTAAAAATTTAAGCCAAGTAATAATTACTAAGCGACTGTGCTAGAATCAAGGAACCCGGAAATGCCTAACACCTCCTCCCGGGTTAACAGAATTCCTTATCTGGAATTTCTGGTTCGCAGACTTTAAAAAATAAAATTTTCCTAGATTTGGGATTTAAAAATAAACCGGTGACTTGGGACACCAAATAAACTATTCCAAGTGGCGACTCTAATAAATAAAATAGTACCATTTTGAATAATGTCACTTTAATTGGAAAAACTCCCTTATATACCCTCGGGGTTGTAAAAAGGAGGCGTGACAGTGATGGCGACTCTGCTGGGGATAATAACCCATAACTTATGTTCAGGGTTTAGAATTCGAGCTTGTAATATGATCTATATTTGGCTTTTATTAATTGGATGGTATTACTGTATATTTGGGCCTAATGTGTTTATTGTCGCTTATTTACTGCTTTGATATTATTTTAATTTTATTAGAGTGCCCTCTTACGCCTCCCTTATGAGTCTTCTAAATTTATGGTGCATGTGCGCGTGGCCAACTTTTTGTTAGAAGTCATACCAATTAGAACGAGGCTGGGTCAAGTAACTAGGCCGGGTATACTTTCGTACTCCCGGTACGTTGCCCCCACCTCGGCTCGAGCTGTCCGCTTGGTAAGCCAGGTCTAAAACACACCCCCATGATTTAAACCTGGAATAACATAGCCTCATGCCGTATCCCTAGTAGGAATGTTTGTTTGCATCATGTGCATTTGACTTTGGGAACTCAACACAGGTGTTGGGTCCGTCTAGGACAGGTGTACCTGAGAATTGCAAGACCATCCTGATGCATCTTATGTACTACTTGTGCATTATATTTGATTCGGCTTGTGCATGTTTTGTTTCTAAAAAATAATAAAATAATAATATACAAATTGAGGGAAAACCAGAAGGGAGAAAAAATGAAAGAGAAGGGGAAAATGTGTCTAGTATTTTTTTTAATTAAAAACAAATTAGCAGACCCAGTTTCGGTTAATCACCAATTTTTCAATTTTTTATATTTTATTTTCTTTCGAAATAGCATTAGAACATCTTCAAAATAGCATCATTTTTATCATCATGCCCATCCCAACCCTAAAGTTATCTCTGGAAGTATGAAAGGGCCATAATTGCAAAAAATAACCACCCTCTCGTTGATTTTTCCTAAAATGGAGTTCCATATAATAGATTGTTTTACAAAACGAGTGCATTGATTCTGTCTTTTGAGGCTAGTGTCAACTATAACCATAATCACCCACTGGTACAAAATGAGCACTATCCAAAACACACCATTGACAAATGTAGATGGGTTTCTACTTCAGCTTCAGATGTGGTGGATTCATGTCTCCACATGATATGTAGGCAACCCACACCAGGTTCGGTCGATTCATTTTAAAAAATAAAAAAGAATAAAGAATAAAGTGGTAAAAAAAAGAAAACAAGAGGAATCAAATTCAAGATGTAAATAAACTAATTATCTAATAAGCCGGGATGAAGCATGAAGCCTTCCAAACTCATTCCAGAAATGAAAATGGCGTTAGGTGCATGACATACAATGTGTGATTAATATCCGCAAAATGCCTAACTCTAACAGTTTGTTGTTTGTCATTCAAATGAGATGAAGTAAACAGAGGTGGTTGGTTTGTGGTTTAAACTGACGACTCACCCTTATAACACAAGGTCAAAAGGAAAAAGTAGAATGGCAAACAACAGTGAGAATGAGTCAGATAATGATGATGTCCATGGACAATTGGTCGAACAAGGTTCAGGACTTGTTGAAGAAGTAAGAGTGTTGAAACAACAACTGACAGATATGTACCAAGCCTGGGTGAATGGAGAGGCACCGCCCTCACTACCCATATAGTCGTCGGATAATCTTCATAATGTGTCCATAGCAAATCAAGTGACCATCTCCATAACAAGTAACCCATTGTACCAAACCTGGATTCAGTCCAAGCAATTAACCTTCCCACTATCCCCAGTACTTCCATTCTACGTCCTTCAATGAGACCCCTAAAAAATGACCCACATGTTGTACCAATCATACCGACTTTCACCGTTCCTCAACCGGCTCTCACTCAAAATCTCAACAATGATCCGTAATTGAATGATCATGATATCCAACATTACCCTCCAGAAATGACTTTCAATGGTCCAGATTCATACAAGCATACTCCTCAGTACATGATCCTAGTCGACATCTAAAAGCCCAATAAGAATGTGGAACAAGAGGAAATGACCAGAAAAATGAAGTTTGGAACAAAACATGAGAAATATACAGGGTTTGGGAGGCCACAAGAGTGTTTCACTCAATGATTTATGCATGTTCCCCCATGTTCATTTGCCACCGGGCTTCAAGACCCCCAAGTTTGAAAAATATGACGGTCATGGTGATCCCGTTGCCCATTTGAAGAGGTACTGTATAGAGCAGCAGGAGGTAAAGAAGAATTACTCATGGCTTATTTTGGGGAAAGTTTGACAGGAATTGCTTCAAAGTGGTTCATAGATCAAGACATCTCTCACTGGCACGTTTCGAATGACATGACTCAAGATTTTGTCCAACAATTTCAGTACAATATTGATATAGTGCCAGACCGCTCCTCTCTTGTCAACATAAAGAAGAAATCGACAAAAATCTTCAGAGAATATGCAATCAAGTGGAGAGATCAGGCTGCTAGGGTCAAGCCGCCAATGAAAGAGGCAGAAATGATTGACTACTGATTACCTCCATTATATGTTGGCCGCTATTGGTAAAACTTTTGCTGAGGCGATTAAGATTGGGGAAATAGTTGAGAATGGCATGAAGTCGGGTAAAATTATGAGTCAGGCAGCTCTTAAGGCGACCAAGCAAGATTCAAAGCGGGTCAGGCAGTTTCGGAAATCGTAAAAAGAAGAAGGAAGGATCTATGATGGAATCTGGGTTCGGGGAGGAGCAAAGAGGAATAGTTCCTTCGTTCTTGAAATTCCAACAAGGACAATCCAATTCTTCTCAACATTATTATCCGCCTCAAGGTCCCCGATACTCTGTTTCCTCGCAACAATACACAGTGTTTAATGCTCAGGCTTATGCTAGGCCTCCCAATTACCAACAATGGCGAGCACCGATTCCACAAGGTTCCCGTCAAATCCGGCCAAATTTTCAGGTTCCATATAATCCTCATCCTAAACAGGAATATGTGAGAGAACAGGAGACAAAGAAAGAGTTCACCCCAATTGGAGAATCGTATACAAGCCTATTTCAAAAGTTAATGCAGCTGAAGTTGATTAAACCTATCAGGATGCATTAGGCGAATCCAAATTTAAAACGTTTTGGCTCCAATGCGAGATGTGAGTACCACTCTATTGGCCAAGGCCATAGTACTGAAAATTGTTGGACATTAAAGAAAGCCATTGAAGATTTGATTGAAATAAAGGTAATTGTGGTGGAAAACAATGAAGACACTCCTAATATCACAAACAATCCGCTCCCTGCTCATGATAATACACATTTTATTGGGATGATTTTTGATGATTGGGATTATAAGTCGTCTGGAAAGACAGAGATGATTGTTGGAACCACAGGGCACAAGCCAAAGGTGATAGTAAGCCCGCCGCAATCGGCACCGTTGTTTGTGAATGGTACGAGTTCTAGTTCAAACTTGGCAGGTTATGAAAAAATAGTTCTTTATGTCCCTGGAAGCACAAAAAAGAATGAGGTTCAATTGCGTGGGCCAAAACTTTATATCCCTGGGGGCATTCAAAAGATTGTTCCTAATAATGCTCTGAGAAATATAATAGAGCAAGTTCTGGTCCGACCTATTACACAACTTCCAGTGTAAAACACAAAAGCTATTCCCTGGATCTATAACAAGACTGTCGTGACATACAAAGGAAAATAGATAGTGGAAGAAACAGACGAAATGGGAGGCTTGACCTGCTCTAGAAGGTGCTACTCACCAGAGGAATTGAGAAAAGCCAAGCAAGCCAAGGAAAATCACTTTCCAGTGAAAGAACCTGTCTCAATAAAAGAAGCAGAGGAATTACTTAACAAGATGAAAATGCAATACTACTCAATCATCGATCAACTACGGAAAAACCCCGCTAAAATATCTTTGTTATCTCTGCTTTTGAATTCTGAAGAACATCGCCGTGTGTTGATCAAAAATTTGAACGAGGCATATGTTTCAGAAAAGACTACAGTGAATCAGCTAGAAAAAATGGTTGAAAGATTCTTTGAGGTGAATAAAATTTCTTTCAGCGATGATGATTTACCTGATGAAGGGGCTGGGCACAATAAAGCTTTGCATCTTATGGTCAAATGTGAAGGGCATTACGTGAAAGGAGTCATGATTGACGGAGGCTCAAGTGTATATGTATGCCCTTTTCTATGCTACACCAACTGAACATTGACACTAACAAAATTCAGACTAGTAGTGTCAGCATCTGAGCTTTTGTTTGTTCAAAAAGAGACACTATTAGGGAAATCGAACTCACCATGACAATTGGCCCGGTTAATTTTAACATTGTCTTCCAAGTGTTGGATATGAAAACCTCATATATTTTTCTTATGGGATGGCTGTGGATCCATATGGCCGGAGCTATACCATCCACCCTACATCAAATGGTCAAATTTGAATATGACAGGCAAGAAATTGTTGTTCATGGGGAGGACGAACCATCCGTCTATAATGACACATCCATTCCATGTATCAAGGCCAAGGAAGGATGTGAATCCCTCATATATCAAACATTTGTGTTGATTGAGGTAGACCAAGTGGAAGAAGGAAACCAATTCTACATCCCCATCTTTTATCAACATCTATGATGGTAGCTTCACTGATATTGAGGAATGGCTATGAACCGGGAAAAGGATTAGGATCATTTCTGCAAGGAATTATGAACCCCATTGCTCCCTTTTTTAAGAAAGATACCCTTGTCTTGGGTTTTAAACCAACACCGGCTGACACAAACAGAGCCAAGGCCCGGAAAAAGAATGGTTGGAAATTGTCAAAACCAATCCCACGCATTGCCTACTCTTTTGTGAACCCACAATTTGAAGAAGTACATAATCCTTCTACTCATGATGACATTGATGAATTTTGCCAGGGTCTCAAGGAGATGTTCTATAGGATCAATATGGTTCAAGTTGGTGAGTGCTCTAGTGCAAGTGTTCAGCTGATTGGTCTAGATACCTCGCTCAACAACTGGGAAGCAAATCCTCTTCCCATCAGGAAGGAGTCTTGGTAGTCCGTTTTGTTGCTTTTTCTGTATTTGGATTATTTTCAGGGTTGTAATCCATATATTTCAGTTTAATTTCTTTGCTTTGATGTTAACCCTTCTATCCTTTCAAATTCAATGAAATGAAGTTCCAATTTCATAGTAGAATTCCGTCTTTTCCTTTCCCTAATTTTGTTTAATTTCTCATCATTTTTCAGTTTCGTTAATGCTGGCTTTAAAAACATGACATGCATGCGGAATTCATGCCCAGATCATAAAAAGTTGTCTAATCTTGAAATAACGAATCAAGAAGTTGAGTATGATTAAGATGAGGCTTTTAAGGAATTAAAAAGAAAATTGGATCAATTTGAGAATAATCCTACGCCTAATTTAAATGAAATCGAGGCAATTAACCTGGGAGATCCTGAAGAAATCAGAGAAACAAAACTAAGCATTCATACTGAACAAAGGACGAGAAATGCCATTATTCAGGTTTTGTTCGAGTATAGAGATGTATTTCTTAGGAAGATGGTCCAAGGGTCTAGACAATGGCACGAGAAATTGCCTTTTCCTCTATTGGGATACCGGACAACTGTCTGTACATCAGTTTGTGCAACACCCTACTTGGTAGTTTATGGAACTGAAGCGGTCATACTTGCTGAAATTGAGATTCCCTCTCTCCGGATAATTGTTGAAGTTGGGATTGAAGACACTGAATGGGTGAAGTCACGATTGGAACAGTTGAGTTTGATTGATGAGAAGCGTTTGGCGGCAGTTTATTTTGGTCAGTTATAACAACAAAGAATAGCACGCGCTTACAATAAGAAAGTGCGCCCAAGAAAATTTGAGGTAGGACAGCCTGTTTTGAAACGCATCTTCCCACACCAGGAAGAAGCAAAAGGAAAGTTTGCCCCAAATTGGCAAGGTCCTTACCTCATCAAGAAAATATTGTCGAAAGGAGCTCTACACTTGGCAGATATAAAAGGAAAGGTGATAGACATATCCGTCAATGTAGATGCGGTCAAAAGAGACTACGACTGACATGATTTTGTTGGGGGTATTTGATTTATACTTAGCATTATCAGGTTGGGATGACGAAAGGCTATTGTTCTCACTACCCAAACACTGGTCAACCCTAGCTAGCCCTTTGAATCCGTGTTTATATTTCTTTGTTTTACCCTCTTTTGGAACCAATGTAGTTTAAAAAAAGAATCAAATCACAAAAAAAACCAAAAACCAAAACAGAGTTCTTGAACTACGTTCGACTTGATTATGAAATGATACGTTGGCAGCCTCTCTCTGAGGTTCAGTCACACCAAACAAAAATCCATATTTCCCCAATATTCAAAGAAATTGGGGCATATTTTTATTTTATTTTTTCGACGGTGTTCCATCAGATGGTTCCAAAAGTTGTAAATCAGCTGAGTAGTTCTATTTACCTTTCCCTTTTATGACCTTTTGATCAGCTTTTGAGAATGCTATATCAGTATATTGCAAGTGATGCTTCAGACATTGCATAGAGAGAAAAATAAATGAGAGTCTTATTTCTGAAAACCCTCACGGGCACTATAAGGCGATAATGAGTTGAGAAATCAAATGAGAGAGTCTTATTGGTGAAAATCCTTAGGGGCACTATAAGGCGATGGTGAGTTGAGAAAAAGGCAAATGAGAGAGGTCAATTGGTGAAAACCCACATAGGGCATCGTTGATTGATTTTAGATATTCTTATATCCCGGCACAAGCATGGTTAAAGAAAGTTTCAAAGAGAAGTTTACAACAAATTTTGAGAATTAGACGGTTACGAAGGATCAGGCATCCGGTCCAAAGTGCATGTAATGTTCATTGATGCCAACATATTCCTCCAGATAAGTCCTTTCTTATTTTTCCCCTGAAAGGGACGCTTCTTGATTAAGTTGTAATGCTTATTGGTTCACCTACTTATTTTCTTTCGTACTATTATTCTCAAGTCCCTTTCAGTTTAATTTTGTCAAAGCAAAGCAAAGAAAAGGCCACAAAATTGGTTACTGTTTCCCCGTTCCATGAAGCAAAAGTTTCTGGGCATAAATAGTATGAAGCCGACTTTGATATTCTTTGTCAAACAAAGGCTTGAAGGACTTAGCAATGTTTCAATGGTCAACAAAAGTTACTCATCAAAAGTTATTTTGGGGAACAAATTTGTTTGTACCATAGACGAAATGATGATAGGCGCAAAATAGTCAGGTATTAATGTTGAGAAAGAAGATCTTCAGAGAGTAAAGTGAGAATCTCTCAACAATTTGTACGATCATCGACATGAGGGTTCTCCAAACAAGTGTAATGGACGCAAGGTCAAATCGCCCAAGAAATCAAGGCCACAAACTCACCACCATTTTAAAACTAACAAATCTTTCTTTATTTAGAACAAGAAAAGAATAGTTTAGTGAAACAGTTTGTGGAAAGACGAACACCACCAAATGGAGTTCTCAAATCCAGGATTTCCTTCCAATATTCATTTAAGTAGGTTATTTTTAGTTTCATTATAGGGTATCAACACCCTATCTTCAACACAGGATACAACATCCCCTGGTTGCATCATTTTGTTTCCAACACAGGGTACAACATCCCCTGATTGAATTATTTTTTACGTAGGGTACAACATTCCCTAGTAGCATTTCAGAGTGCCACGAGCTTCATCTTGTTGACAACACAGGGTACACCATCCCTTGGTTGCATTATTTTCTGCCAATACAGGGTACACAATCCCCTAGATGCATTATTTTCTGTCAACGCAGGGTACACCATCCCCTAGTTGCATTATTTTCTGTCAACACAGTGTACAACATCCCCTGGTTGTCTCATCTTGTTGTCAACACAGGGTACACCATCCCGTGGTTGCATTATTTTCTATCAACACAAGGTACAACATCCCCTGGTTGAATTATTTTCTACATAGGGTATAACATTCCCTAGTACATTTCAGAGTGCCACGAGCCTTATCTTGTTGTCAACACAGGGTACACCATCCCCTGATTACATTATTTGGTGTCAACATAAGGTACACCATCCCCTGGTTGCATTATTTTATGTGAACATAGGGTACAAACTCCCCTGGTTGTCTCATCTTGTTGTTAACATAGGGTACACCATCCCTGGTTGCATTATTTTATGTCAAAACAGGGTACAACATCCCATGGTCTTCTCATCTTGTTGTTAAGACAGGGTACACCATCCCCTGTTGCATTATTTTCTGTACACATAGGGTACACCATCCCCTGGTGGCATTATTTTCTGTCAACATAGGGTACAACATCCCCTGGTTGTCTCATCTTGTTATAAACACATGGTACACCATCCCCTGGTTGAATTATTTTCCGTCAACACAGGGTACAACATCCCTTGGTTGAATTATTTTTTACATAGGGCATAACATTCCCTAGTAGAATTTCAGAATGCCACGAGCCTCATCTTGTTGTCAACACAGGGTACACCATCCCCTGATGGCATTATTTTGTGTTAACAGAAGTTACACCATCCCCTAATTGCATTATTTTATGTCAACACAGGGTACAACATCCCCTGGTTGTCTCATCTTGGTGTCAACATAGGGTACATCATCCTCTGGTTGCATTATTTTCTGTCAACACAGGGTACACCATCCCCTGGATCCATTATTTTCTGTCAACACAGGGTACATCATCCCATGGTTGCATTATTTTCTGTGAACACAAGGTACACCATCCCCTGGATGCATTATTTTCTGTCAACACAGGTACAACATCCCCTGGTTGTCTCATCTTGTTGTCAACACAGGGTACACCATCTCCTGGTTGCATTATCTTTTGTCAACACAGGGTACAAAATCCCATGGTTGAATTATTTTCTACATAGGGTATGACATTCCCAAGTAGCATTTCAGAGTGCCACGAGCCTCATCTTGTTGTCAGCACAGGGTACACCATCCCATAGTTGCATTATCTTCTGTTAACACATGGTACACCATCATCTGGTTGCATTATTTTCTATCAACACAGGGTACAACATCCCCTGGTTTTCTCATCTTGTTGTCAACACAGGGTACACCATCCCCTGGTTGCATTATATTCTGTCAACACAGGGTACAACATCCCCTGGTTGTATTATTTTCTACATAGGTTATAACATTTCCTAGTAGCATTTCAGAGTGCCACGAGCCTCATCTTGTCGTCAACAAAGGGTACACCATCCCTGGTTGCATTATTTTCTATCAACACATGGTACGACATCCCCTAGTTGAATTATTTTCTACATAGGGTATACCATTCCCTAGTAGTATTTCAGTGTGCCACGAGCCTCATCTTTTTGTCAACATAGGGTACACCATCCCCAAGTTTTATTATTTTCTGTCAACACAGGGTACAGGATCCCCTGGTTGAATTATTTTTTACATAGGGTATAACATTCCCTAGTAGCATTTCAGAGTGCCACTAGCCTCATCTTGTTGTCAACACATGGTACACCATCCCCTTGTTGCATTATTTTATTTCAACACAGGGTACACCATCCCCTAGTTGCACTATTTATTGTCCACACCAGGTACACCATCGCCTGGTTGCATTATTTTCTCTGAACATATTGTATAACATCCCCTTGTTGAATTATTTTCTACATAGGGTATAACATTCCGTAGTATTATTTCAGAGTGCCATGAGCCTCATCTTGTTGTCAACACAGGCTACACCATCCCCTGGTTGCATTATTTTCTTTCAACACAGGGTACAACATCCCTTGGTTGTCTCATCTTGTTGTGAACACAGGATACACCATCCCCTGGTTGTATTATTTTCTTTCAACACAGGGTACAACTTCCCCTAGTTGAATTATTTTCTACATAGGGTATAACATTCCCTAGTAGCATTTTAGAGTGCCACGAGCCTCATCTTGTTGTCAACACATGGTAAACCATCCCCTGGTTGAATTATTTGCTGTCAACACAGGGTACACCATCCCCTGGTTGCATTATTTTATGCAAAAGATGGTACAACATCTCCTGGTTGTCCAATCTTGTTGTCAACATAGGGTATACCATTCCCGGTTGCATTATTTTCTATCAACACAGGGTACAACATCCCCTGGTTGTCTCATCTTGTTGTCAACACAGAGTATACCATCCCCTGGTTGCATTATTTTCTGTCAACACAGGGTACACCATTCCCTGGTGGCGTTATTTTCTGTCAACACAGGATACGACATCCCCTGGTTGTCTCATCTTGTTGTCAACACATGGTACACCATCCACTGGTTGCATTATTTTCTGTCAACAAAGGGTACAACATCCCCTGGTTGAATTATTTTCTACATAGGCTATAACAATCCCTAGTAGAATTTTAGAGTGCCACGAGCCTCATCTTGTTGTCAACACAGGGTACACCATCCCCTGATTGCATTATTTTGTGTTAACAGAAGTCACACCATCCCCTAGTTGCATTATTTTATGTCAACACAGGGTACAACGTCCCCTGGTTGTCTCATCTTGTTGTCAAAATAGGGTACACCATCCCCTCGTTGCATTATTTCTGTCAACACAGGGTACACCATCCCCTGGATGCATTATTTTCTGTCAACACAGGGTACATCATCCCATGGTTGCATTATATTCTGTCAACACAAGGTACACCATCCCCTGGTTGCATTATTTTCAATCAACAGAGGTACGACGTCCCCTGGTTGTCTCATCTTGTTTTCAACACAAGGTACACCTTCCCCTGGTTGCATTATTTTCTGTCATCACAGGGTACAAAATCCCCTGGTTGAATTGTTTTCAACATAGGGTATAACATTCCCAAGTAGCATTTCAGAGTGCCACGAGCCTCATCTTGTTGTCAACACAGGGTACACCATCCCCTGATTGCATTAATTGGTGTTAACAGAAGTCACACCATCCCCTAGTTGCATTATTTTATGTGAACACAGGGTACAACGTCCCCTGGTTGACTCATTTTGTTGTCAACATAGGGTACACCATCCCCTGGTTGCATTATTTCTGTCAACACAGGGTACACCATCCCCTGGATGCATTATTTTCTGTCAACACAGGGTACATCATCCCATGGTTGCATAATATTCTGTCAACACAAGGTACACCATCCCCTGGTTGCGTTATTTTCAGTCAACAGAGGTACGACGTCTCCTGGTTGTCTCATCTTGTTTTCAACACAGGGTACACCTTCTCCTGGTTGCATTATTTGCTGTTCTCACAGGGTACAAAATCCCCTGGTTGAATTGTTTTCTACATAGGGTATAACATTATCAAGTATCATATTAGAGTGCCACGAGCCTCATCTTGTTATCAACACAGGGTACACCATCCCCTAGTTGCGTTATCTTCTGTCAACACATGGTACACCATCTTCTGGTTGCATTATTTTCTGTCAACATAGGGTACAACATCCACTGGTTTTCTCATCTTGTTGTCAACACTGGGTACACCATCCCCTGGTTGAATTATTTTCTTTCAACAGAGGGTACAACATCTCCTGATTGAATTATTTTCTACATAGGCTATAACATTCCCTAGTAGCATTTAAGAGTGCCACGAGCCTCATCTTGTTGTCAACACAGGGTACACCATCCATGGTTGCATTATTTTTTGTCAACATAGGGTACAACATCCCATGGTTGAATGTTTTTCTACATAGGGTATAACATTCCCTTGTAGCATTTTAGAGTGTCATGAGCCTCATCTTGTTGTCTACATAGGGTACAACATCCCCTGGTTGAATTATTTTCTACATAGGGTATTACATCCCCTAGTAGCATTTCAGAGTTCCACGAGCCTCATATTGTTGTCAACACAGGGTACACCATTCCCTAGTTGCATTATCTTCTGTCAACACATGGTACACCATTCTTTGGTTGCATTATTTTCTGTCAGCACAGGGTACAACATCCCCTGGATTTCTCATCTTGTTGTCAACACTAGGTACACCATCCCCTGGTTGCATTCTTTTCTTTCAACACAGGGTACAACATCCCCTGGTTGAATTAGTTTCTACATAGGTTATAACATTCCCTAGTAGAATTTCAGAGTGCCACGAGCCTCATCTTGTTGTCAACACAAGGTATGCCATCCCTGGTTGCATTATTTTCTGTCAACACAGGGTACAACATCCCCTAGTTGAATGTTTTTCTACATAGGGTATAGCATTCCCTAGTAGCATTTCTGAGTGTCACGAGCCTCATCTTGTTGTCTACATAGGGTACACCATCCTCTGGTTGCATTACTTTCTGTAAACACAGGGTACAACATCCCCTGGTTGAATTATTTTCTACATAGGGTATAAAATTCCCTAGTAGAAGTTAAGAGTGCCAAGAGCCTCATCTTGTTGTCAACACATGGTACACCATTCCCTGATTGCATTATTTTCTGTCAACACCGGGTATACCATCCCCTAGTTACATTATTTTTTGTCAACACCGGGTACACCATCCCCTGGTTGCATTATTTTCTGTCAACACAGGTATAACATCCCCTGGTTGAATTATTTTCTACATAGGCTATAACATTCCCTAGTATCATTTCAGAGTGCCACGAGCCTCATCTTGTTGTCAACACAGGGTACACCATCCATGGTTGCATTATTTTCTGTCAACACACGGTACAACATCCCCTGGTTGAATGTTTTTCTACATAGGGTATAACATTACCTATTAGCATTTCAGAGTGTCACGAGCCTCATCTTGTTGTCTACATAGGGTACACCATCCCTTGGTTGCATTATTTTCTGTAAACACAGGGTACAACATCTCCTTGTTGAATTATTTTCTACATAGGGTATAACATTCCCTAGTTGCATTTTAGAGTGCCACGAGCCTCATCTTGTTGTCAACACATGGTACACCATCCCCCGATTACATTATTTTCGGTCAACACCCGGTACACCATCCCCTAGTTACATTATTTTTTGTCAACACCGGGTACACCATCCCCTGGTTGTATTATTTTCTGTCAACACAGGGTATAACATCCCCTGGTTGAATTATTTTCTACATAGGGTATAACATTCTCTAGTATCATTTCAGAGTGCCACAAGCCTCATCTTGTTGTCAACACAGGGTACACCATTCCCTGGTTGCATTATTTTCTATCAACACAGGATACAACATCCCTTGGTTGTCTCATCTTGTCGTAAACACAGGGTACACCAACTCGTGGTTGCATTATTTTCTGTAAACACAGAGTATAACATCGTCTGGTTTTCTCATCTTGTTGTAAAAATAGGGTACACCATCCCTGGTTGCATTATTTTCTGTCAACACAGGGTACACCATCCTATGGTTTTTTTTGTATTTTTTTTCATTTCTTTATTTTTGAGATAGCAATGATAGTTTAATGTGTTTTCAATAACACACAAAAATTTCCTAGTGCAAACTGGGGCAGAAAAGTTTTGTTCGTTTTGTTTGTTTGTGATGGTTTGTAGGTTTTTCTGCAAAGCGCGGATTGGATATGCAAAAAGTAAGATTCCAGCTCTCGCCAGAGAAACTGGAACATTTGATCTCAATACCAGCCGCAACCAGTTTTGACGTAACGCATGCAGAGACACATGGACAAGATCTTTCTTCTATCATCTGATCGAGAAACAAGCGTGCGAGAATATTTCATAGTCTGTTGCATCAAGAGCATCAAGTTTTAGTCTAAAGTCAATATGAGAAGCAAGTCAAGAATCAAGACAAGACTCAAGACATATAGGTAGGAATTTTATAACTCTTAGATTTCATGAGTATGTAATTTTCTGTTAATTTTGATGTAATAGTGGGAACCGCGGATCGTAACCTCGACGGAACTTCGCTCGACTCTCTTTCCGAGAATACTTTGTCACTCTTCTTTCACTTGAACTACACGTGACCTGATTCCCTTATAACCCGGGATATGTAGGCTGCCTAAAACAAAGGCTCGGTCACATTTTTTTTCTTCTCTTCTTTTCCTTTTTAAATAATAGTGAGGTCAAAATGTTCATTTTCTTTGCTTGAAAACTCTTCATGTTTCCAAGCAAAGAGGGGCATGATGTGAATACCTAATTTTTTACTTCACCCAAATTCTATATTATTTTTGTGTAAATATTTAAATTTTAATATATAAACTTTTATCTTTCTCTTAATAGATTTCATTTATGACTATTTAAAAAAATACAAAAGAAAAAAAAATTATTTGCATTCCTAGAGTATAACTTTTTTTCCGATTTTAAATAGAAGAAAATTTATAAAAAATATATATATTTGGTTTCTTCTAATTTTAAATGTAAGCTATAGTATTTTTCATAGTATAATTTAAATGATAATATAAATATTAGGTTTTCTTATAGTTTTCTTTAAATCTAAAGTAAGTTTTATATGCGTGCGTGCATTTTTTATCTTCTTTTATTTAATTAAAACGGGGTTAGGAAAATTTAATTAAATATATATAAAGTTTAAAAATATATATAAAAATAAATTAAAATAAAACAACCCAACTTCCTCACTTCACGTAACTTTCCTTCCCACTAGCTCTCACGTTCCTTACTCCCCAATCCCCACTTCTCCATTTCCTTAGAAGTTATAAAACTACTCATACTCATCTATATAAAAAGAAAAGAAAAGGAGAAAGAGGACAAAAAAAAGGAGTTAACGTTGAAAGAAGAAGAATAAAAAAATCAACAGAACCCATCTCTTTCAATAGAAAACGTAGCAACAGATTTGTTAGCTTGCTGCGTCGTCGGAATTTCACCACTTCCGGCGAGCTCTCTTTCACCATAAACCCAGCACAAGCAGTTCAAATATGTGCCCTCCTCAGCCAGAATCTCAACCTCATTCCCCGTTTCGCGAGAGTTTCAAGAGGTCCTTCTCAAGATCTTTTCCGGCGAGTTCCAGCGTGCGTATTGGTAATTACAAAGAAGTGCTTGAAACTGGTATTGTATGTTTTTTTTTGGTTACCATCATTGTATTTGATTGCATTGTGAGAAGTTGTTATTGTTTGTTCGATGGTAGTTGAGAAATGGTTTCCACTGTTTTAGTTTAATGTGCATAATGGCTAAAGAGAAATATAAGAGTTTTGGTTATGGAATTCTGCTTTGTCTACCTAGCATGTGAACAAAATCTTATTTTTATTTGGCTATTATAGTAAAAAGTTTGTTTCTGTGCACTCTATAATGTATAAAAACATAAACGCAATGAGGTAGAATGGCTTGGCTAGAGAAATAATATAATACTACAAAATATATACAAAATCGAAAATACCATTATTTCCCTTTTCAACACCGAAGAGGGGAGTGAGAAGGAGGGTAAGATAATTTTAGTGATATTTTATTATTTTAGGGCTTAAATTGATACATATGTGTATATTTTAAGACAAACGGGAGACAATGAGTTACCTTATTGATTTTTCTATAATTAATTTGATTTTTTTATTTATCATGTCATTTGTTTCTATTAGTATTCAAGTATTATTGCCAATATTTTACTCTCAAGATATAATAGAACTCAACCGCTACTATTCCTAATTTATACCATCAATATAAGTTTAGGGGGATGGGCCAGCAGAGAATCAATTTGATTAGGATAGAGGTAACAACTTGTTCAGGCGTGCTCTTAATTAAGCAAATTATTGTGATTATGTATACGTCACGTAATATAATTACGACTTCCAATATTGAATTCGAGGCATGCGATCGCGCAACTTCAACCTAACTTTCTTAATCCTAATAAAGTGTGATTAATTGTGGACACGTACGCGTGAAATAATTTTTGGTGCGCCAAAGGAAATAAATATACGTACGTGTAACTCAATTCTTTCATTATGAAGAATTCAAGCAATTAAAAGCGGTAAAAAAATAAATGCACATAGGTCATAAAAATGAGTAGTTTAAAAATTTAAGCCAAGTAATGATTACTATATGCGACCGTGCTAGAATCACGGAACCCGGAAATGCCTAACACCTCCTCCCGGGTTAACAGAATTCCTTATCTGGAATTTCTTGTTCGCAGAGGCTATGGTGGCTACCTAAAGAGAAAGCTCTGATGAGGACTCAAAGGGTGAAGTTGAGATGAATAAGCACTTATGGCAATTGGAGAATCCGATGAGGAATCTTAGTCAAGTATAATTTATCTTAAAGACAAGATTAAATTTTTTTCTAAAGAAAGGTTATCTACGTTACTCCTGGACTTCATTGATGAATGTGAAGATATAAATAATAAAAAGAAACAGCTGTCTAAGCAGTGTGTGATTTTAAAAGCCAAGTGCAAAAATTTGAAACTTAGGGCTAGTGAAAACGATAGTAAAAATGCTGAGTTGAAGAACCAGGTTCTTGAACATGACACCATTGTCCTAGAGCTTAGATCTGAAAATCTAAAACTGAAATTAGGAATAGGTAAAATGAAAGCTGATCACACACAATTCACTTTAGAAGAAAATCTAGAAGAAATTTAAGGTGAGTTGTACAAAAGAGATAAGCAAATAAGAGTCCTAAAAGAATATCTAGCCAAGGTGAAGCATGAACTAGATATAACTTGAAAATGGAATAAGTCCTCTGATGCACTATCAGGCTACAAGAGCACCACAGTAGCAATAAGAGAGGACTTGGCTATGGGACCCCAACACCTATGTGCGATCCCAAAAACAAGTACCTCACACTTCCTGATAATATAATTTGCACACGCTGTAGTAAAACCAATCACTATAAATTTGAATGTATTGAAAAAGAAAAGGCTAATCAAAAGAATAAAGAATTTGTTCAAGGAAAAAATAGGTTACCTGGTTGCTAAAAAGAACCCTTTTGCATATAGAAAGGGACCCAAACTAGTTTGGGTTCCTAAGACTAACCCCTGATTTTCTTTTGTGGGCCGAAGTGAAAAGGAGCAGCCAAATATGGTACATGAATAAAGGCTTCTCAAAGCGTATGACAGGAAACAAGAACCAGTTCCTGTCACGTGAGGACCTCAAATGAGGTAATGTCTCCTTTGAAAATGGGAAGAAAGGTGAGATCATTGGGATTGGAAATGTAGCTAAGACTAATTCTCACTCTATTAAGAATGACTACTTGATAGATGTCATAAAATAACCTAATAAGACAATCGCAATTGTGTGATAGATGTATCTTGGTAGCATTCACCTCTATGGAATATTTTGTGATTAATCCTACCACTTAAAAGATTGTTTTACAGGGAAAAAGAGTAAATAATACATGCGTCGTAGATTTATCCACACTTTCATAAAATGAATTTATTTCCATAAGTGTGTTGGACAATGATCACCTCCTTTGGCACAGAAGACTTGGGCGTGTAAGTCTGTGTCACGACCCGGATTTTTCCACCATAGGAAGTCGTGATGGCGCCGACTGTCGGATCTGGGCAAGCCAAATTAACCATACCTTTTTCAACTAATTTCCAATAGGATAATAATAAAAACAATAAATTCATGCGGGAGTCTTAATTTAATATTTAATGAACGAAAAGCAAAAGAATATTAACATCATCCTCTACCTAAGATTTAGTGTCACAGTACTCACGGACTACTATGAAATTCTACAAAGAAAATTTTGGAAGAAAATACATAAGGAGTCTGTTTCGATACAATGAAACAAACAGGAATGATATAGGAGAGACTCAGGGGCCGCGAACGCCAGCGAACTACCTGGAGTCTCTGGACTGAAGGCACGCTCCTAAGCTACTGCTGCGGTCCGTAAGATATCTCCTGACTTGTGCAAAAAAAGGGCTCAGAAGTGTAGCATCAGCACAATCGACCCCGTGTGCTGGCAAGTGCCTGGCCTAACCCCGGCAAAGTAGTGACAAGGCTAGACTGGACCTACCACAATCAACCTATACAGATATATGTGCAATAACGAAAAGATATACGAAATTTTAGACAGATAGTGGGGAGGGGACATGCTGTGGGTGTAACAATTCAAATATATAACCAACGAACAAAGAAATGAAAACTGTATAATTAACATCAACAAAAGAGAGCCAGTAAATTACAACTGCACGGCACCAACCTTCGTGCTTGCACTCTCAATTCTAAACAAAACTGTCAAATATAGTGCACGACATCACCCTTCGTGCTTTTCTTACATAACTCTCATATCAAGGCACGGAATGACCCTTCGTGCTCAAATAATCAAGAACATGGCACGTAAAGACCCTTCGTGCATAATTATCAAAACATGGCATGGAAAGACCTTTCGTGCATAATCTATCTTCCTCACCCAATCAATAGTCACAACCAATCGGGAAAGGAGTATGCAACAAGATTAAACATCCCGACAAGGGAGAACAACTCAACAATAAGTCCCGTCAAGGGAAAACGAATCAACAACAAGTCCCGGCAAGGGACAACAACTCAACAATAAGCCCCGGCAAGGGAAAACAAATCAACAGCAAGTCTCGGCAAGGAAAAAATACCAAAATTCCTTATTTAGCTCATTTGCTTCTGAACTATCACTTCATAGTTCATTTAACAAGTAATTAACTCAATTGTTTCACCTCTTTCGAATATAAACGTAATTATGACTCACGATCATGCTAGACTCGGGCGCTTAGGTAACCGTCACCTTACCTATACACCGACTCCACATAGCACATAAAAAATATTGTCATAATACTATTCCCTCTAGCCAAAGTTAGATCAAATACATACCTTGGTTCGAAAATAGCAAATCAAGCCTCTAACACCGCTTTTCTTCTAGAATCCAACTCTGAAACAACGATATCTAGGCTTAATTAGGTTCAACATTATCAATAATAGATCAAGGACACTATTCCATAGCTTAGAAACGATTTTCCTTACATTCTTCCAAAATTACCAAAATCCCACCGGCTCGGACCAAAACCCAATCACCCATAACCCCATGATTGTCTATTTTCAAGAATGTTAGCATTAATAAAATTCAAAAGCTCTTATAGAAGGTGTAATCAAGAAAACGAAGAAAAAATTGGTTTTATATTCACATGTAATACTTCACAAGAAAGGATCAAAATTATATGCTTGGTTCAAGAATGACCTTCCGGAAGCAACTGCCTTTACTAGTAATTGGACAAGCCAAAATTGACCTTGACACGGCACACTTACAAGAGAAGAATGACTAAGTGGAAACAGGAAGGAGATGGTCGGGTCCTTTGGATTAATATTCAAACTTGTTCTATTGCTCTCTAATTTTTATTTCCTATCTTGTAACATCTTATTGAAAATAGACAGATTCCAAGAAGAACCACGAACCTCGAACGAACAAGGACGACCTCAACGGCTCGATGACATGAAAACTCATGCACGCTATCACTATTTCTCACTGAATTTCTGGCCTGTTGTGTGTGTTTTAAGAGAGGGAGAAGGGCTGGTTCAAGAAACATGGAAATGGTGGTTCAGGGGTGGTCGTTGATGGACAATTGGTGGTCAACGAACTTGGCGCTGGTGGACTGAAGCTGGCGGAGCTACTGGACAGCGCTGGACTGCTGCTCAGGCGTGGAGGTGAAGGAGCTGTTCGGGGCTGTTGTGCGTGGCTGCTGGGGTGAGCTGGAAACGATGGGGTGGTGTTGGGCAGAGCTAGGTGACGGGCAGTATGGTGGCGTGAGGCGTCGCTGGTGGTTGTCGAAGGAAGGGGGTGGTCGTGAGGCTACTTCAACTAAGATGTTCTTAGGGTTTTGTTTGTTTTTTTTTTCTCTTCAGGAAGAAGAGACTATAGTATATAAAAAAATGAACTAAGGTCTTAGATGTTCAAAGTGACAGTGTAAGTGTCCAACTCTGTCAAAAGAAAAAAAATTTTCGAAACACCTCAAAATCACTCCCAAGACCTTGGGCTCCCAAAATAACATCCTACTAACTTACTCGGGCGATGAAATCGCTAAAGTAATATCAAATTAATTGAATCAAACCCCAAAAATCATCATTTTTCATTTCAACTTCAAAATTTCTAATTTTAGATATCTAGGTACGAAACATGTCGAACAGCGTCCGATTTCGACCAAATTTCGCAAATAGCGCTTAAACCACATATGTAACCTGTATCGGGCGTCGAAACCAAAATACAAGGCCGATACCATTACTTTTTGATCAAATATCATTTTCATTTTCCTTAAACATTTCTAGAAAATAATTTCACAGAAAAATTCCATACTCGGGCCTGGGACCTCGGATTTCGATTCTGGAAATACTTCCGGGTCCCATATTTTCCTACCGACCCTCTGGGACCGTCACATCACGGGTCCGGGTCCGTTTACTCAAAATGTTGACTAATGTCAACTATATCAATATTATTTTAAAAATTTATAGCTTGTAACAAACAATTCATACATTTCCACATAAAATTTTTTTGACTTTGCGCCCGGACTGCGCACGTAAATTGAAGCAACCAAATAAGAGGTTTTCAAGGCCTTGGAAGCTCAAAGAAAGGGAGAATTACAGTGAAGACCCTTTGGTTCGTTACATCCTCCACCTCTAAAACAACTGTTCGTCCACGAACGGACAAAAGAAAGAAGTACCTGAGTCGAGGAATCGATGCGGATAACGGCTCCGCATATCAGACTGGGACTCCCAAGTCGATGCCTCAGGAAGCTGACCTCTCCACTGAACACGCACTGAAGGAAATCTCCGCGACCTCAACTGTCGAACATGCCGGTCTAAAATAGCCAGCGACTCCTCCTCATATGACAGATCCTTGTCCAATTGGACGGTACTGAAATCTAACACGTGGGCGGGATTGCCGTGATACTTCTAAAGCATGGATACGTGAAACACCGGATGCACGGCGGCAAGAAAAGTCTATAAGCTGCCTTCTCCACACGGTCAAGAATCGCAAATGGGCCAATAAACCTAGGGCTAAGCTTGCCCTTCTTCCTGAATCTTATCATGCCCTTTATAGGTGATACACGGAGTGACACTCGCTCACCAACCATGAAAGCAACATCCCTGACCTTACGATCGGCATAACTCTTCTGTCTAGACTGAGTTGACCGAAGTCTGTCCTCAACGATCTTGACCTTATCCAAGGCCTACTGTACCAAATTTGTACCCAATAACCGAGCCTCTTCCGGCTTAATCCATCAGACTGGGGACCGACACCGCTCACCATACAACACCTCATACAGAGCCATCTGAAAAATGGATTGGTAGCTATTGTTGTTGGCAAACTCTGCAAACGGTAAAACCTAATCCCATGAGCTTCCTAAATCAATAACACAGGCTCGAAGCATATCCTCAAGAATCTGAATAGCCCTCTCGGACTGACCGTCTGTGTAGGGGGGGTGTAAGGCTGTACTCAACTAGACCTGGGTGCCCAACTAATGTTGTACCGCTCCAAAAAAGTGAGGTAAATTGCGGACCCCGGTAAAAAATAATAGATATGGGCACCCCATGAAGGCGAACGATCTCTCTAATATAAATCTCAGCATATCTCTCGGATGAATAGGTGGTGGCAACTAGAATAAAATGTGCTGACTTGGTCAGCCTATCAAAAATAACCCATATAAAGTCAAACTTCTTCCCAGTCATCCGAAGGCCTGTAACGAAATCCGTAGTGATTCTCTCCCACTTTCATTCGGGAAGCTCAATCCTCTGAAATAACCCATCTGGCCTCTGATGCTCGTACTTAACCTACTGACAATTCAAACAACGAGCCACATATGCAACAATGTCTTTCTTCATTCTGTGCCACCAATAATGCTGTCTCAAATCCTAATACATCTTCGCGGCGCCTTGGTGAATAGAATACAGAGAACTGTGGGCCTCCGCTAAGATCGACTCCCGAATACCATCAATATTGGGCACACAAACTCGCCCCTGCAATACTAATACACCATCATCTCCCAAAGTCATTTCCCTGGCACCTCACCGCTGCATCATGTCTCTTAGGACACACAAATGGGGATCGTCAAACTGCCACTTCCGAATAAGCTCCATCAATGACGAACAAGCAATCGTGCAAGCTAACACCCTGCTAGGCTCAGAAATATCCAACCTCACAAATCGATTGGCCAAGGCATGAACGTCCAAGACAAGCCGTCTCTGATTGACCGTTATAGGCAAGCTACCCATACTAGGGGACTTCCTACTCAATGCATCGGCCACCACATTAGCCTTTCCCGGGTTGTATAAAATAGAAACATCATAGTCTTTCAACAACTCCAACCACCCCCGCTGTCTCAAATTCAACTCTTTCTGCTTGAACAAGTACTGAAGGCACTTGTGATTCGTGTACACCTCACACGTCACACCATATACATAATGCCTCCAGATCTTCAAGGCATGAACAATGGCTGCCAGCTCTACTTCATGAACTGGATAATTTTCTCGTGGATCTTCAACTGCCTCGAAGAATATGCTATCACCTTACCATTCTGCATCACATTGAACCAAGCCCGATGCGGGAAGCATCACAATAAATATCATAAGGCCCTGATCCCATGGGAAAAATCAATACCGGTGCGATAGTCAGAGCTATCTTGAGCTTCTGGAAGCTCGCCTCGCACTCATCCGACCACCTGAACTGGGCACCCTTCTGGGTCAATCTAGTCATCGTGGCTGCAATGGATGAAAACCCCTCCACAAAATATCTGTAGTAACGAGCTAACCCCAAGAAGCTCCGGATCTCTATAGCTGAAGCTGGAGGCCAGTCCTTGACTGCCTCTATCTTCTTCAGGTCCACCTGAATACCCTCTGCTGATACGACATGCCCAGGAATGCGACTCAACTTAATCAAATCTAGCACTTAGAGAACTTAGCTACAATCGACTATCCTTCAGAGTCTGAAGAGCCACTCTGAGGTGCTGCTCATGCTCCTTCTGACTGCAAGAGTATATCAAAATGTCGTCAATGAATACAATCACAAACAAATCAAAATATGTCCTGAGCACTCGGTTCATCAACTCCATGAATGCCGCCGGGGCATTGTAACCCCAACGACATGACCAAAAACTCATAATGCCCATACCGAGTGCGAAGTGTTGTCTTAGGGACATCTGACGCCCTAATCCTCTACTGGTGGTAACCAGACCTCAAGTCTATCTTCGAGAACACCCTAGCACCCTGAAGTTGGTCGAACAAATAGTCAATCCTCGGCAGTGGATACTTGTACTTTATTGTCACCTTGTTCAACTGTCGGTAATCAATGCACATCCTCATCGACCCATCCTTTTTATTCACAAACAACACTAGTGCACCCCCAAGGTGATACACTGGGTCTAATGAAACCCTTATCAAGCAGGTCTAGAAGCTGCTCCTTCAACTCTTTCAACTCTGGGGGGCCATGCGATATGACAGAATGGAAATAGGCTGAGTGCCCAGAGCAAGATCAATACAGAAATCAATATCCCTGTCGTGCGGCATATCCGGCAGGTCTGAAGGGAATACCTTGGGGGAACTCCTAATTAATAGGAACATAGTCAGTAGATGGAATCTCTACACTGGAGTCACGAACATACGCCAAATATGCTAGACACCCCTTCTCGACCATAGGTCGAGCCTTGACATACAAAATAACACTATGGGTGGCATGACTTGGGATCCTTCTCCACTCAAGTCGGGGCAAATGTGGCAAAGCCAAGGTCACGGTCTTGGCGTGACAATCCAGAGTATCATGATACTTGGACAACTAGTCCATCCCTAATATAACATCGAAGTCCATTATATCTAAGAGCAATAATTCGACACGGGTCTCAAGACCCTTAAATACCACCACACATGAAAGATGCACTCGGTCAACCACTATAGAATCACCAACCGGTGTGGACACATATACATGAATACTCAAAGCCTCACTAAGCATGATCAAATAGGGTGCAAAATAGGGCGACACATAATAGTACGTAGATCCCGGATCAAATAATACTAAAGAACCTCTATCACAGACTAGAATAGTACCTGTAATGAGAACATCTGATGACTCGACCTCCGGCCTGGCTTGTAATGCATAACAACGGGGCTGGCCCCCACCTCCCTAAACTGTGCCTCTAGGACGATCTGCTGCGAGCTGACCCCTACCTATGGCGGTCCGAGCTCCATCTCTACGGTCTATCCCTCCACCACTATGATCCCTACCCCTGCCTCTAGCTGGATGGATGGCATGTGGATCACCTGCTGCCAGAATCGTAGGGCGAGGACCCTGATGGTGAGAACTACTCGAGGCTCGAGGTTAAAACCTGACAATATGACTCGGGTCACCACAACCATAACATGCTCTCGGCTACTAAGACTGCTGGCTCTATCGACTTGTATGTCCTTCTCTGAAGCTCTTAAGTGGCGGTGCACTGATGGAGGCTGGTGGTGCACTGGACCTTACTGATCCTAATAATTATACTGAGGACCACCTCCGCATAGAGTACAATGAGAAACCTGAAGTGTCAAATGGAAGGGCCTCTGAGAGTGGCCTTTGTCATATGAATCACTGCCTCTAGATGAGGCACCAGTGAACCTACCAGAATGGTGAGGCCTCTTGTCTGACTCCTGACTACCTCCTCAAACCAGTGTCATCTCTACCCGGTGGGCTGCATTGGCCGCCTCCTCAAAGGAAATATCACTACCAACTCCCATGGCCATCTGAAAACGGATTGGCTGAATCAATCCATCAATAAATCTCCAGACCCTCTCTTGCTCTGTATGGAGTATCACAACTACATGGCGTGCCAAGTCAATAAATCTAGTCTCATACTGTGTAACTATCATGGAGCCCTGCTGGAGGAGCTCAAACTGCCTACGAAGTGCCTCCCGCTGAGTGACGGGGAGAAACTTCTCCAAGAATTGCTCCACGAACTAATCCCATGTCAAAGCTGGAGACCCTGCTGGTTTAGATAGGAAATAATCCCTCCACCAAGTCTTGGCGGATCTTGAAAGTCTGAAGGTGCAAAAAGCGACCCCATTGGTCTCCACTATACCCATCATCCTGAGGATTTCATGACAACTTAATAGAAAATCCTGGGGATCCTCCGATGAAGCACCGCTGAAAGTGGTGGGGAAAAGCTTGGAGAACCGATCAAGTCTCCACAAAGCATCCGAAGACATGGGTGTCCCATCTCCATCCTGAACTGTAATACCTTTCTGAGCTGCCACTGTGGACTGAACCATTAGAACCTTAGTCCGGGGAGCTACCTGCTCCGGAGTACGTGTAGAAGGGGTCTGAACCCCTCCTCCAGCCTGAGAAGTGGCGGGTGCTACTGGCAGCAAACCCCTTCTAGTGATAGTGTCCATAAAGCATCCTGGAGATCCGGGGAAAATATAACCCCTCATGGAACCTGAGCTGGGCCCACTAGAGCTTCTAGGGTTGGAATCTCCTCATCAAAGCCAATATGAGGCTCCACCTCTGCAACTGCTGCCTAGGGCTAAGCTCTTCCCCTACCACGGCCTTTGGCACGGCGTCGGCCCCTGCCCCTCGCGGAGCTACTCCTGGGATATCGCGCTGCTGAGCAGTAGAAGAAGACGCATGTGTTCTCGCCATCTGCAAAGAACATAGTAGAACGACAATCAATATTTGAGAAACAGAATCGCACGACCAGAATGAACAAAGTGAAATTTTTCCTGACTCTATTGCCTCTGGGGATATATACAAACGTCTCCGTACCGATGCCTCAGACTCTACCGAGCTTGTCCGTGAGATGTGAGACCCAAGTAACCTAGTGCTCTGATACCAACTTGTCACGACCCAGATTTTTTCACTATCGGGAGTCGTGATGGCTCTTACTGTCGGAGCTAGTCAAGCAAACTTAACCATACCTTTCCTAACTAATTTCCAACAGGATAATAATAAAAACAATAAATTCATGCGGGAGTCTTAATTTAATATTAGTGAACAAAAAATGGAAGAAAATTAACATCATCCTCTACCCAAGATTTAGTATCACAATACTCACGGACTACTATATAATTCTACAAAAAAGAGTTTGAAAGAAAATGCATAAGGATTATGCTTCGATATAATGAAAACAAAAAGGAATGATATAGAAGAGACTCGAGCTCGCGAACGTCAGCGAACTACCTGGAATCTCTGGACTGAACAAATGCTCCCAAGCTACTGCTGCGGTCCGTAAGCTGTCTCCTGACCGGTGCACAAAAGGGCACAGAAGTGTAGTATCAGCACAACCGACCCCATGTGCTGGTAAGTGCCTGGTCTAACCCCGGCGAGGTAGTGATGAGGCTAGACCGGACCTACCATAATCAAACTATACAGATATATGTGCAATAACCTAAAGATATACGAAATTTTAAACAGATAGTGGGGATGGGACATGCTGTAGGGTGTAACAATTCAAATATATAACCAATGAACAAAGAAATGGAAACTATATAATTAACATCAATAAAAGAGAACCAGTAATCACAACTGCATGACACCAACCTTCGTGATTTTACTCTCAATTCTCACCAAAACTACTAAATATGGTGCACGACATCACCCTTCGTGCTTTACTCACATAACTCTCATATTAATGCACGGAATGACCCTTCGTGCTCAAATAATCAAGAACATGCCATGGAAAGACCCTTCATACATAATTATAAAAACATGGCACGGAAAGAACCTTCGTGCAAAACCTCTCTTCCTCACCGAATCAGCGATCACAATCAATCGGCGAAAGTAATATGCAACAAGATTAAACATCCCGGCAAGGGAGAACAACTCAACAATAAGTCCCGGCAAGGGAAAATGGATCAACAACAAGTCCCGGCAAGGGGGAACAACTCAACAATAAGTCCTGACAAGGGAAAATGAATCAACAAGAAGTCCCGGCAAGGGAAAAATACCAAAATTCCTTCTTTAGCTCATTTGCTTCTGAAATATCACTTATAGTTCATTTAACAAGTAATTAACTCAATTGTTTCACCTCTTTCGAATTTAAAAGCAATTATGACTCAGGGTCATGCTAGACTCAGGCGCTTAGGTAACCTTCACCATACCTATATAACGACTCCACTTCGCACATAGCAAATATTTTCCTAATACTATTCCCTAAAGACAAAGTTAGATCAAACACTTACCTGGTCCAAAAATAGTAAATCAAGCCTCGAAGACCGCTTTTCCTCTAGAATCCAACTCCGAAACAACGATATCTAGGAATAATTGGATTCAATATTATCAATAATAGCTCAAGGACACAATTCCATAACTTAGAAACGAATTTCCTAACATTCTTCCAAAATTACCAAAATTCGACCCCGGGCCCACATGGTCCAAACTCGAGGCTCGGACCAAAACCCAATCACCCATAACCCAACGATTGTCCATCTTCAAGAATGTTAGCATTAATCAAATTCAGAATCTGTTATAGCAGGTGCAATCAAGAAAATGAAGAAAAAATTTGTTTTAGATTCACATGTAATACTTCACAAGAAAGGATCCAAATTATATGCTTGGTAAAAGAATGACCTTCAGGCAGAAAATGCCTTTGCTAGTAACTGGACAAGCCCAAATTGACCTTGACATGGCACACTTACAAGAGAAGAATGACTAAGTGGACTGCTGCTCAGGCGTGGAGGTGAATGAGCTGTTGGTGGCTGTTGTGCGTGGCTGCTGGGGTGAGCTGGGGCAACGATGGGTTGGTGTTGGGCAGAGCTAGGCGACGGGCAGTGTGGTGGCATGAGGCGTCGCTGGTGGTTGTCAAAGGAATGATGTGGTCGTGAGGCTACTTCAACTAAGATATTCTTAGGGTTTTGTTTGGTTTTGTTTTCTCTTCAGGAAGAAGACACTATAGTACATAAAAATATGAACTAAGGTCTTAGATGTTCAAAGTGACAGTGTAAGTGTCCAACTATGTTAATAGAAAAAAATTCCGAAACACCTCAAAATCACTCCCGAGCCCTCGGGCTCCCAACCAAGCACACGCTAGCTAAATAACAACCTACGAACTTACTCGGATGATTAAATTGCAAAAGTAACATCAAATTAAATG
This sequence comes from Nicotiana benthamiana, assembly GCA_034376525.1. Taxonomy (NCBI): domain Eukaryota; kingdom Viridiplantae; phylum Streptophyta; class Magnoliopsida; order Solanales; family Solanaceae; genus Nicotiana; species Nicotiana benthamiana. Next base: position 48,951,310 of record CM067338.1, on the reverse strand, counting down.
ATCAAACCCCAAAATCATCAATTTTCATTTCAACTTCAAAACTTCTAATTTTAGATATCTAGGTCCGAAACATGTCGAACGACATCCGATTTCGACCTAATTTCACAGATAGCACTTAAACCACATATATGACCTGTACCGGGCATCAAAACCAAAATACGAGCCCGATACCATTACATTGTAATCGAATTTCATTTTCATTTTCCTTAAAAAATTCAAGAAAAAAATTTCATAGAGAAATTTAGTACTCGGGCCTGGGACCTCGAATTTCAATTCCAGGAATACGCCCATGTCCCATATTTTACTACGGACCCTCCAGGACCGTCGCATCACGGGTCCGGGTCCGTTTAACTAAAATATTGACCAAAGTCAACTATATCAATATTATTAACAAAATTCATAGTTTTTAACACACAATTCATATATTTCTACATAAATATTTTTCGGCTTCACGCCCGGACTGCACACGCAAATCGAGGCAACCAAATAAGAGGTTTTCAAGGCCTTAGAGCACAAAGAAATGGAAAATTATGGTGATGACCCTTTGGGTTGTCACAGTCTGAGTCAACTTAACAAATTAGTCTCCAATGATCTGGTGATAGGGCTGCCTAACATCAAGTTCAAGGAAGACAAAGCTTGTGAGGATTGTGCTAGGGGGAAGCAGGTAAGATCCTCTTTTAAGAACAAGAAAGTGGTAAGCACCACCAGAACGATGGAACTGGTCCATATGGATCTCTGTGGTCCAATGAGAACATTAAGCGGAGGTGATAAAATACATGTGATGGTGCTTGTTGATGATTACTCTAGATTTACTTGGACAATATTTTTAACATTTAAAGATGAAACATTTGACATGTTTACTTCTTTTGTTAGAAAAACTCAGAAAAAATTAGGTAATCAACTTGCATCAATTAGGTATGATCATGGAACTGATATTGGTAATGATAAGTTTGCTGAATTTTTGCATGCTATGTCATAAATAGTTGTATGACTAGACCTCTTGTTGAGAAGATTCGCTGTGATTCACTTAAAGTGAGAAAGCTACATATTTCCCATTTTAGGGCATTTACATGCAAGTGCTTTGTGCATAATAGTGGAAAAGACTCCCTAGGTAAGAATGATCCCAGAAGTGATGAGGGAGTATTCTTGGGATATTCTCCAAATAGTAAAACTTATAAGATATTCGGTAAAAGAACTATGTGTGTAGAAAAAAAAGTGTATATGTTATTTTATTGAAAAACAAATATTTTTTTGCAGGAACAAGATAATGAAGAGATTGGGTTGATAAGAAAATCAAATGGTGAAACCACTATCCATCTTGAATATGAATCACAGGAAGGAACATGTGATGGATTAGGTCATTCCACCCAGGGCAACATGACAGGGGGAACTGACTAGAGAGAAACTGATCCTCAAACCTCGAGGGAACCCGTCTAGGAACCTATTCCTTAGTAACTAACCAGGAAGAAACATCCAAAGAAATTGAGGCTCCTATTGCAACATTCACTAAATTGGATATAGATGAACCTGGTTCATTTGTTGATCAGAAGTTATGTAGGGTAATGATTGGTTCTCTTTTATATCTCACTACTACCAAACATGACAATATGTGTTGTGTAGGTTTTTGTGCTTGATTTCAGGAAAATCCACAGGAGTACCACTTGACTAATGCAAAGAGAATATTGAAATACTTGAAAGGCACCACTGAAGGCCTTTTGTATCCAAAAGGTTGTAATTTTAACCTAGTGGAATATGGTGACACTGATTATGCAGGTTTCCTAGTGGATAGGAAGAGCACCTCAGATATGTTACACTTACTAGGTTCATGTCTTGTGTCATATGCTACTAAAAAGAAATATCCAGTGGCCTTATCTAGTGTTGAAGCTAAGTATTTTGCTACTGCTTCATGAATGTGCTCAATTGTTGTGGATTAAACAGCAGCTGATTGATTTTGGTATTAAAATTGGTTACATCCCTATTTTTTGTGATAACACTAGTGCTATTAGTATGACTAAGAATCTGTTTCATCATAAGAAAACTAAGCACATAGATGTTAGACACCATTTTTTGAGGGACAACTATGAAAAAGGCTTGATTATAGTGGAGTTTTATTGTACCGACAAGCAAATTGCCGACTTATTCACAAAAGGCTTAAGTAGAGATCATTTTGAGAGGAACATGTTGGAATTAGGGACGATTAAGATCACCTAAAAGGACCAGTTCAAGGCTAGAAGAATAAAATGAAAAAAAAATTGAAAAACAATATATTTGGTTAGAAAGTTTGTAAATTATGTATAGTTTGATTAAATCTTGCTCAGTCTCATACTTTGAATAGTATACTCTTGTGTTATGTGTTAAAATGACTCATTAATCTCTAATGATATTTTCTCTATTTTGATAAATTTAGACTTACACAAAAGAATTATCAGTGAAGAACCTGGTTCATCAAGATAACACAGTTTGTTTTCTACATTCCGCATAAATTGGAATAATTATATTTAGATCATGAGCAGAGTCCTACCAAATACAAAAGTTCTTTTGAACTTATCCGTTAAAAGTGAACCAATTACATTCAAGATTCCCGACCGTATTAAACTACCTAGATTCTTTTAAGTCTGCTATTCCGGGAAATAAAGTGGTTCTTCCCAAATTGAACAGGTATCTTCTGATTCTAAAATTTCTCCCGAGACAATTTCTAAAGTTGCAGTAAATTTGGAGAATAGATTTGTAGGATCAATAGTAGGTGTTGAGACTATAGAATCTAGAGAAGTTGGTGGTAAAAATAAAAGAGAAAAAAATGAGGGCAAGGGTGCTAGGAGTATTGTGAGGGGAAATGGGACAAGAGTGGCTGATTCTTCACCCACTCTTGTGAGTTTAACCAAATACGCAGGTGCAATGGTTGTTTGGGGAGATGAACTTGGTTGATTTGTATAGGAAACTCTTGTAGACCTGCAAAAGAAAGTGACTGAAATCTATAATCCAGCTTCTTGATAGAGTTATCAATGGTACCAAAACTCATACCATTCCTTCTGGCTTCATTCTCAAAACTGTGCCAGCATATTTCAATGTACCCATGAAAATGTAGGAGGTTAGTACAAGCATAGATCATTTTTGGGTTAATACTCTACTTGTTTGCGAAATGAAGTCAATGTCACTCATAACGAGCTTAGTTCATCCAAAAGGTACCAGTGAATAGCAAGGTCATGGCATTGGTGCAAGAAAGCGAGACTAAGTATGATAAGATTGAAAGGCTGAAGAAGAGCTTGGTTGAGAAGGAGACTAAGAGAGATGCTCTCAGAACTGAGCTAGCAAGAGAAAAAGAGAAGAATGATGGCATTCTTCAACGTGTGATGAAACTCCTCCAAGTCAAAAATCAAGCACCTAGTTCTTCCCAGCCTTAAGCCTCATAGCCTAGTGTAGATCAACAGTGACCCAGTTCGGGATGTTTTGCTTCTTTTACTCATGTTTTCAGTATTTTTATTTCTTCTTATGCTTTGTGGTAGAATCTTATCAATCATCAATGTGTTAGATAATACGCTTAACGCTAGAGGGGGGGGGGGTGAATAGCGCTATAATAAAATTTAGCGTAAACTTGCGAAATTAAAATTTGCAGGAAATAATTTAGTGCGTTAAATAAACAAAAGGAAAGAACGCACCGATGTATTCTGGTTCACCACAACACGTGGCTAGTCCAGTCCCCGAGAGACTCTCTCGAGATTTTCCACTAACTTGTCAAGCTTACAGGTGCTCAACAAACCTTTACAACTTAAGGACACAAGCCTTAACACCTTTGCTCGGAGATACAACACTCCAAGACTTCAATCAAGGAAACACAAGTTCCTTACAACAAGAGAATCACAATTCTCTTACAAGTGTACAAAACACTAAGCACTCAAACAAAACACTCCTTAATGAGTAGATATGAGTAAAAGAAGTAGGCTCAAGATTACAACAACTATGGACAAGACTTTGGCTCTCAAAAGCTTTATGAAATGAATATAAAATGATAAACAATAATATGCAAGCTTATGGCAATAGAATGATCAGTTGTTGTGTGTTGTTATGTTTAAAACACTGAAATGAAGCTGTATTTATAGTTGAAAAACTTGGCATTACCGTTGCCTAATTGCCAATTAAGAGTTGCTGATTTTACTCTGTGACAATCGATTGTCAGGAAGCCACAATCGATTGTTTGCCAATCGTTCCAAAAATCAATCCCAGATTTTACGCTTAACAATCGATTGTCCAAGATCAACAATCGATTATTGGCAACGTTCAAAAAATCATTTCCAGCTTTTACGTAAAACAATCGATTATACCAAATCAATATCGATTATTCAGCAACGTTCAAAAAATCTTTTTCAGATTTCAATATCAACAATCGATTGTACAAAATCAACAATCGATTACCTGACGGTATTTGAAAATTTTACGACAACGGTCAGCTTCACAATCGATTGTGCAATGTTAACAATCGATTATTTATCAGACTTTGAAAATCATTTTAGACACTGCCTCGTGACAATCGATTGTTATATACTCACAATCGATTATTTAATAATTTTGAAAAAATCTGGAAGTCACTGCCTCAACATAATCGATTGTCATATGTTCACAATCGATTATTTTGTGACTTTTAAAAATCTGATGAACATTGTCTCTTCACAATCGATTGTCATTAGCTTCACAATCGATTATTCTGAGTTTTGAAAAACTTTGATGTACACTGCCTCATCACAATCGATTGTCATAAGGTTCACAATCGATTGTCATGCAGGTTTGAAAAACCTGATCCTCACTGCCTTAACACAATCGATTGTCATTAGTTCACAATCGATTGTCATGCAGTCTTGGCTTAACATAATCGATTATCATAAGTACATAATCGATTATCTTAGTCCAGATTTTAGAGGCATGTTTAAAAATCATTTTGACTGAAGTAAATATGCATGATTTAAAATCATTTAGCATTAAATTAAATATGCATGATTTTGTAAAAATAATTTTACGAGAGAAGCCATGTCATGAGTCAAGTTGTCGGATCAAGATCACAATTAAGAACGACTCATTTAAACTATAAAACTTTGTCTTGTGCTTGAATCTCGTTATCCACCAATTGTGCGCTTGTGCTTGAACTTCGTCATATATCACTTTGCGCTTCGTTTGTCATTCATCAAAATCTACACATATGAACACACGTTTTAGTATAAAGCCTTGAGAACGTGTTTGCAACAATTTCCCCATTTTTTATAATGGCAAACTTTAAGCGGGATATGCAACTTAAACAATTAATAATGACGATTCAAGACACGTAAAGATATGCAATAAGTATGCGATTAGTTCCCCCTCAATATATGAATTCCCCCTCAATTTAAGCTTATAAATATTGAGAGTGCATACCCGTTATCTTCCCCCTTTTGCCATTAGCAAAAATAATATAAGAAGATCCCAAAAAAATGTAAATAAAACTTGTTTATTTATTGAAAAATAATTACAGTAACAGGGAAGACAATGCAACATATAAAAACAAACTTAAAAACAACAAACAAAGAAATTATTCATTTCCATCATCTCCCGCCTCATCATCCGGCACTGCTTCATATGGAACAAGACCCGCATAAGGATAATTAACATGGTCAAAATATCCATGGATCTCATGAGTTAATTGACCAAGAAAAGAGGTCAATGAAGCAATTTGGTCAGAAATTGATTGGAGGGTAGGCTCTTGAGCTGGATGAGTTCGACGGGTTGGAGGAGGAGCAGGCGCTGTATGATCACCGTCATGATGAAAGGAGGATTCTGGAATTTCCCACTTCTTGGTACTCTTTTTGAGAGGACCGTTGGAAGTGATGAATCCGGAGGCTTCAAGAAAGTTCATGATGAGGAGAGCATAAGGAAGAGGCCTATCATCTCCGATAGCGTCACGCATGTGAATCTTGACGAGCCAACACCAATTGATGTTAGCTCCGGTTATTATGGCATGCATGAGCTTGGTGTCCTCTTGGGAAATGGTAGTATGGTTATGCTTACGAGGCTTGAGGACTCGGGTGATGAAATAGAAAATCAACCGATAATTGGGATCCATTCCCGTAATTATAGGACGACGGGAAGAAAGATTTGGATCATAAGAAGTAATACCGGTTTGATGTAAGAGGGCTGTTTCATCAAAAAGGGCTCCGGCCTCTCCGGTGTACCGAAAAATGTCTTCACCATTACGAGGAAGATGGGCAATGGTATGGAGGTTTTCTTCGGAGATAAGAATTTGAACACCGTTTATATTTGTCACAAGATCACCGTCATCATCCTCATGAAGGTTGGAGTAAAATGCTTGAATTAAATTAGTATTGATGTAAGGATGGGTAAGAAGTAAGAAGTCAAGAAGTTGACAATTTTTGAGTATATTTGCAGCAGGGCCATAAGATTCAAGATACTTGTTGGTTGAAAAACGGGGAGGAAGAATGTCGCGCTTTTCAAATTTTGCTAAAAATCGAGTAAGCTCGATGTCAGAATTAAAATAAAGAACGGAACCATCTTGGTAAGGATAGTTTGGAGCAACAGAGGAGGATGCACCATGCCTAGCAGAACGGGAACGTTTAGAGTGACGGCCCGACATTTTAACTAAGTATTGCTGGAATTTGCAAGAGTTTTGATAGTTTGAGAGCTAAAATTGATGCTTGAGTGAGTAAAAATGAACATATATGAAGCCTATTTATAGAGGGGAGAAAGGCATTTCATTAATGGAAGAAATCTGCAAAAAAATTGAAAGCTGAAACAGTCAGAAACGGTAAAAATAAATCTTACTGACCGTTGGACAATCGATTGTTGGGGTGAGATAATCGATTGTCATTAAGATTTGACTGAATCTCGGAACTGACACAAATCGATTGCAGAACCAAACGGTAACAATTTTTGAATTTCTGACATGAGATAATCGATTGTCAAAATATGGTAATCGATTGTTTTGTTCCAGTGAGCACAGTGATTTTCTGACTCGGAAAATAATCGATTATATATATGGAACAATCGATTGTTGTAGAAAAGCAGTACTGAATGGCTGAGACGGTAATCGATTAAACAGCTAAAAAATCGATTGTTTAAACAAAACTTCATAATAAGCATAAACTATAAATGATCGATTAGTGATACTTGCTAATCAATTTTCTGCATAGTAAAATAATCGATTATTTGCTGTAACAATCGATTGTTTTATGCCATTTCTTTATAGTTCCCCCTACCTTTTGGGCGATACCTGCAAAATGGAATTAGACGTCTCCGATGCTCAAGTCAGTAATTTGTAATGAAATAGTAACTTAAACTAGTGTGGCCGAGTGAGAGCGTGATCTCTTAAGAAGTATGTCCTAGGGTGTTCTTAAGAGTGTTTCGGGTACTTACCTTTTCTCCGACGTCGCCAATTACCTGTTCGAGAGGGTGATCTTTAATTGTCCTCCACTCGTTAGGCATTTTCGTTTCATTCTCCAATTGTGGCGCTTCCTCCGTTGGTTGTTTCAAAATTTCGTCTTGATTTTCTTTAGGCGTTTCCTCTTGTATTTTGTCTTTCAAGCTATCTAAAATACCTGCAAGATCAAAACCGGAATCCTTTCTCGCCAAGCGAGCATTATTTTCGGCAAATACAACATGAGGGGATTCCTCCACAGTTTCGGTTCTTTTTTTAAAAACCCTATATGCTTTGCTACGTGAGGAATAACCAATGAAAATTCCCTCATCGGACTTAGCATCAAACTTTCCCAATTGATCTTTGCCATTGTTATGAATAAAACATTTACAACCGAATACTCTAAAATGGGAGATATTTGGTTTCCTTCCCTTGTTGAGTTCATAAGGGGTCTTTATGAGTATTGGCCTTATGACTACTCTATATAAGATGTAGCATGCGGTACTCACGGCATCCGCCCAAAAATGTTTGGGAATCTTAGCCTCTTCGAGCATGGTTCTAGCCATCTCTTCGAGACACCTATTTTTCCTTTCCACCACCCCATTTTGTTGTGGTGTACGTGGAGCGGAAAAAGTATGCTCGATACCGAGTTCGTCACAAAAGTCCGCAAAGAGATTGTGATCAAACTCTCCCCCATGATCACTTCTAATTGAAGTGACGGTTGTTTCCTTCTCGTTTTGAACACGCTTAAGAAAATATTTAAAATTCTGAAAAGCATCACTTTTATTGGCAGGAAATAAAGTCCAAGTAAATCTAGAATAATCATCAACAATCACAAAAGCATAACGATTTCTTCCTAGACTTTCAATGCGAGATGGTCCAAATAAATCCATGTGAAGCAATTGCAATGGTCTAAAGTTGAAACAATATTTTTGGATTTGAAAGATGCTTTTGTTTGCTTCCCTTTTTGACAAGAATACAGATAGAGTCATTTTCAAATTTCAAATTGGGAAGGCCAATCACTAAGTTTTGAGAAATCAATTTGTTCAAAAGATGCATGTTTATATGAGCAACTCTACGATGCCATAGCCAAGTATCATCCTCTTTTCTCATAAGGCAATCCACATATTCGGGTGAGGAATTAGCAAGATCAACCATGTAAATATTATCCACTCTAAAACCACGAAGGATAATTTTGAAATCACTACGTCAAAACACTAAGCATTCATCCGAATCAAATAGGGCAAGATTTCCCTTGTCACATAATTGACTTATGCTCAAGAGATTATGCTTTAAACCTTTTACAAGTAATATATGCTTAATAGAGGAATTTTCATCCTTACCGACCGATCCGATGCCAATGATCTTTCCTTTATTGTTATCCCCAAAAATCACACTTCCTCCTTCTTTGTGTTCTAGTTGAAGGAATTTGGATTCGTCTCCCGTCATATGTTTGGAGCATCCACTATCAAGGTACCATAGTACACTTGATCCCTTCAAACATACCTACAAAACAAGTTAATGCGTTTTAGGTACCCATGCCATTTTGGGTCCTTGAGGGTTAGGCATATTATAATGATGCGATTGAGTGATATGTCTATGTCGTGTAAAGAATGCAGGGGCAATATGATTAATGCGTCTACAATAATGACAAGTCACATTGGGTTATGCATCCTTCTAGGTTCATAGTAACTTGATGGACGAAAATGAATTACTCTATTTTCATTATGACTATTGCACATTTCATGAGAACCATTTCTCCTACTATTAGTTCTAAAATGAGCAGCGTTTCTAGAGTAATGGTCATGTCTAGATGTTCTAGGATGTTCAAAACTCCTTCTAGTGTTTGGCCTAAAATATGCATCATTTCTAGGGTAGTCTTTTCTAGGTGGTAAGTCATTTTTAGGTCTTCTAAAATGTTCAACATTTGGTCTAACATGCATATTTGTTCTAAGATTGCTCTTTCTAGGATAAGCATTTGTTTTATTAATCCTAGGTTGAGCCTTAGGTGGTTGGGGTTTGGCTTCAACGTTTTCTTTAGGCTCATTCTTAAAACCTATGCCATGCTTGGTTGACTTCAAATTAACAAGGACCTCATTCAAGTTTTTGTGAGAAGAATTAAACTTATCTAAGGTACCTTTAAGTCTATCTACCTCATTTTCAAGAAGCATGCAAGAAGAGCAATTTTTAATAGAACTTTCGGGCTTGTCGGCGCTTCTTTTTCCGAAAAACTTGTTTTCCTCTTTCAGCTTTTCATTTTCTAAAACAAGTTTTTCTAAATCCTTTTCTTTTAAAGAAAGCTGTTTTTGAAAATCTTTTTCTTTTAGAGAAGCATTTTCTTTCATGCTCTTGACAGTTTTTGAAGCTTTAATAAATTCAGTATATAGCTCATCAAAAGCAGTTCGCATTTCTTCAAGAGTAAAGAAGTTTTAGAAGAGATTTGACATACCTCATCTTGCTTGTCTTCTTGCGCCATAAGACAAAGGTTTGCGGCTTCGTCTTCTTCTTCTTCGCTTGACTCATCTCCGCAGTCTCCTCCCCAAGAAATGTATGCACGTTGCTTCTTAAAAGGTTTCTTCTCCTTTTTGATGTTTGGGCAATTTGATTTGATATGCCCGGTTTCACCGCATTCATAGCACTTTATTTGCTCGCCTTGCTTTTTGCCCTTTCGTTCATACTCCTTTCGCATGAACTTTTGAAATCTTTTGATAACGAGTCAAAACTCGTTGTCTCCGCCCTCATCAACTTGAGGTTGGCTTGTGCTTGCCTTAAGCGCTATTCTTTGCCTCCTTTGATCATCAACAAGAGGGTTAAGTATTGTAGATTCATAAGTCTTAAGGTTACCTCTTAATGCGTCGATTGTGACATTTGAGACGCCAATGGATTCTTGAATTGTGTCGGCCTTTGATCGCCATGCCGGAGTGAGACTTCTAAGAATTCTTCGAACCAGTTCTCTGTCCGTGAATGTCTTCTTGAGGGCATGTAGGTCATTTACGATAATTGAAAATCGTTCGAACATTTCATCCACCTTTTCACCTTCCTTCATGTGAAATAATTCATAAGCATGGGTTAGGAAATCAATTTTAGCTTCCCTTACCTGGTCCGTACCTTCGTACGTAATTTCCAGCTTGTCCCACATTTCCTTTTCCGTTGTGCAACACGATATTTTCCTGTAATCGTCAGCATTTACAGCACAATATAATAAATTAATTGCTTTAGCATTATTTTGAACCTTTCGGATATCATCCGCGTCATATTCTTCTTTGGACTTGGGAACCCATTCATTTTCAACCTTTTTGGTTGGAATTTGATTTCCCTTCGTTATCACCTTCCAGAGATGAAAGTTGTTTGCTTGAACAAAAATTTTCATCCTCTCCTTCCAGTACGTGTAGTTTGTACCGTTGAATAGAGGTGGTCGTGTGGAGCATTGTCCTTCATCAATTCCTGCAAAAGAGTCACGAGTAGAAGCCATGGATGGTTCTCTCAAACTGTTAAGTCTTCAGAGATTTGGGCTCTGATACCAATTGTTAGATAATACGCTTAACGCTAGAGGGGGGGTGAATAGCGTTATAATAAAATTTAGCGTAAACTTGCGGAAATTAAAATTTGCAGGAAATAATTAAGTGCGTTAAATAAACAAAAGGAAAGAACGCACCGATGTATTCTGGTTCACCACAACATGTGGCTAGTCCAGTCCCCGAGAGACTCTCTCGAGATTTTCTACTAACTTGTCAAGCTTACGGGTGCTCAACAAACCTTTACAACTTAAGGACACAAGCCTTAACACCTTTGCTCGGAGATACAACACTCCAAGACTTCAACAAAGGAAACACAAGTTCCTTACAACAAGAGAATCACAATTCTCTTACAAGTGTACAAAACACTAAGCACTCAATAAAACACTCCTTAATGAGTAGATATGAGTAAAAGAAGTAGGCTCAAGATTACAACAACTATGGACAAGACTTTGGCTCTCAAAAGCTATATGAAATGAATATAAAATGATAAACAATAATATGCAAGCTTATAGCAATAGAATGATCAGTTGTTGTGTGTTGTTATGTTTAAAACACTAAAATGAAGCTGTATTTATAGTTGAAAAACTTGGCATTACCGTTGCCTAATTGCCAATTATGAGTTGCTGATTTTACTCTGTGACAATCGATTGTCAGGAAGCCACAATCGATTGTTTGCCAACCGTTCCAAAAATCAATCCCAGATTTTACGCTTAACAATCGATTGTCCAAGATCAACAATCGATTATTGGCAACGTTCAAAAAATCATTTCCAGATTTTACGTAAAACAATCGATTATTCAGCAACGTTCAAAATATCTTTTTCAGATTTCAATATCAACAATCGATTGTACAAAATCAACAATCGATTACCTGACGGTATTTGAAAATTTTACGACAACGGTCAGCTTCACAATCGATTGTGCAATGTTAACAATCGATTATTTATCAGACTTTGAAAATCATTTTAGACACTGCCTCGTGACAATCGATTGTTATATACTCACAATCGATTATTTAATAATTTTGAAAAAGTCTGGAAGTCACTGCCTCAACACAATCGATTGTCATATGTTCACAATCGATTAATTGATGACTTTTAAAAATCTGATGGACACTGTCTCTTCACAATCGATTGTCATTAGCTTCACAATCGATTATTCTGAGTTTTGAAAAACTTTGATGTACACTGCCTCATCACAATCGATTGTCATAAGGTTCACAATCGATTGTCATGCAGGTTTGAAAAACCTGATCCTCACTGCCTTAACACAATCGATTGTCATTAGTTCACAATCGATTGTCATGCAGTCTTGGCTTAACATAATCAATTATCATAAGTACATAATCGATTATCTTAGTCCAGATTTTAGAGGCATGTTTAAAAATCATTTTGACTGAAGTAAATATGCATGATTTAAAATCATTTAGCATTAAATTAAATATGCATGATTTGTAAAAATAATTTTACGAGAGAAGCCATGTCATGAGTCAAATTGTCGGATCAAGATCACAATTAAGAACGACTCATTTAAACTATAAAACTTTGTCTTGTGCTTGAATCTCGTTATCCACCAATTGTGCGCTTGTACTTGAACTTCGTCATATATCACTTTGCGCTTCGTTTGTCATTCATCAAAACCTATACATAAGAACACACGTTTTAGTATAAAGCCTTGAGAACGTGTTTCCAACACAATGAAATTCACTATTTTTGTTCTAACTGTTTGCTCATATTACTTGCTTGATCTATGATGATTAATCCATGATTGCATTTGAAGTAGCCCCAGTGGCCATGACTAAACTTCAAAATCTGGTTATCTGATATTTTTTGTACATCTTTTCGATGATGCCAAAAAGGGAAAAAAGATTGTGCTTTAAACAAGTGATGTTTACACTTTGAACAGTGATGTTTATAACCTTATGTACCTGGTCCTTGATGATAAGTGATAAAAAGGAAGAATATTTTTAACATTGTGTTGATGTTAAGTTGAGTTGAAACAGGGCCTAAGCTTATGAAAAGCACATAGTTTGTCATCATAAAAAAGGGGGAATTCGTTGGCCCAAGTAAAGGTTAGTTTTGAAGATTAACAAAGGAACTCAGGATGAACCATGTCCATCACTCAGGAGCATAAAAAGGGCAGATTCGAGTATGTGGGTTACACGTGAAGGAGATAAGCTTAACTTGGTGTATTTAATAACATCTGATCGAAAAGGTTGAATAATTGATAAGGAGAATGAGTCCTTAATCAAAGAGAACACTATCAAAGATGGGGAAGGAGCTAGAACTTGAAATCAACTAGAACCCTAGTTATTTCTTCATCTATAAATTTCAGGATGTTCTAACATTAAATGTGTTGCACAAAAACGCAGAAGTTAAACGTGAATTGAGATCAAAATATCAAGGCTTTTTGCAAGCAGTCCGTGTGTAATTTTAGTGTGCAAACCTGAAGTTACATGAACCATATTGAAGAACCAGCTCCATGATGAAATTAATTTGTCTTTCTTCATTTCTATTTCAGTTGTAGTATGCGTTTTTATATTGTACCTTTCAGCTTTCATAGAAGCAATTGTATTAGGTACTTTGAGTATTCAAATTAGAGCTATCTTGAAGTTGTTGCAATAGTTAGAGGCTGGTTGCCATAATGGGATTAGAGTTAATCCGTAGGTTTACAAAGAGTTTTCATAAATGGTTTTTTGGCTCAGTGATGTTAGTGGAAGTTTGGAAAAATCCTACTGAGTAGTAGGTCCTGGTTTTTTCACCTTTAGAGCCGGGTATTTTCTACGTAAAATCTTTGTGTTCTTTAATTTCTATATTTATTATTCCATAACAGTAGTAGTTGGATTACATAGAAGAACCAGGTCCATCATAAGTAGTTTAAGCAAAACATTGGGTACACACAAATCACCCCTCCCTCTTGTGTGGTATTGATGTATAAAATATCAGTTTAGAATTTAATTGTAGAATCAGTTACTTGAAGTGTTATTTACATTATGAAATTGAATTGAATAAATTCGGGCCATTTTTAGTTGAGCACTGGTGGCAAGAGCGTGGTTTCAGATTGATTATTGAGCTGGTTCGAGGTAAATGAATTGTCTAATCTTGTGGGGGGGACCTTCCCCTTAGGATTTGGTATTATTGATAATTAAAATGTGTTGTATGTGTGGTGACGAGTGCGTATTTGTGCTAATTGATGGAAATCCAAATTTCATTAAGTAAATACTAGTATGTTTTCTTTCCATTTTTACTACTTGCACAATTAAGCCCGTTGTTAGCTTTATTTGTTCAACCTGTTTTACCTGAATTCTGTACAGTATGCTAGTCTAGAATTACTTGTTGCATTAATATGAAAATTCCATTTCTGAATATTTCCTGTTAATGCCGTGTATTTACATTGGGACTACGAATGTGCGATTCCGGTAGCTCCCCCTTGTCCTTTTATTTTGGGAGTATGAATGTGGGATTATGGTAGATCCCCCTACAAAGTTATATGAAACTACATGAATGCATCCAGTATATTCCCCCAGTACTGGGTATTTACATTTGAGACTACGAAACGGGATTCCAGTAGATCCCCGTGCACTATGAGTTGGACTACGAGGCGGGATCCCGGGAGATCCGTTGGATATGTATATTTGGGACTGCAGGACGGTATCCTGGGAGATCCCTGATTGTTATTTTTGTGCTGGACCTTATTTCTTTTTGTGTTATACCTGGACCCAATAATAGTTGTTTTTGCCATTTTATATCTTGTATTACTCTTACTGGTACACTTATTTACACTATTCTCTTCTATATTTTTGCACTTTATAATTTATTTAACCTCAGTAGGCCCTGACCTTCCTCGTTAATACTCGATCGGGGTTAGGTTTGGCACTTACTAAGTACTGCTCTGGTTCACTCATGCCCTTCGTGCGCATATTTTTCGTGTGTAGATCCATGTACGTTGACTCAGTCCTACCACCCGTGAGGCGAGGCAACTGCTCTAGAGGTTTCGAGGTATATCTGCCACGTCCATAGACCGAGGAGTCCATTTATATTCTAGATTTTAATCATTTTCCCTTCTATATTTCTTTTCCTTGTTAGATATTCTGGAGTTAGACATTGTTGGATATTCAGAGGCTTGTGGTTTCGTGAGTTTCAGATTTTGGGATAGTGTATTCGAATCTGAGAAGTCGTGTCGTATATTCCGAGAGACATTTTAAATATTGTTTTATTCGGTAATTTTTGGTTTTTGATTATTTCTTCCACAAGTTTCATTTAATTTCTGCATTTATTAGGCTTAACTAGTTGTAGAGACTAGATGTCGTCATGATTGTTCACGAAGGACGAACTAGGGTCGTGACAAGATTGTTGGATAAAACCTAGTATGAAAGTGGTTATTCTTATCTAGTAGCTACGTGTCATTCCTTTAATTATTCACACCGGATTTAGACTATGTCAGCTTACTCCACTATGTTAGTACTCGTTGAGTTCTCCTGCTTATTATTTTTTCTATTTCTTGTTGCAAGTACCATACTATCGTTGTCATTATGTGTAATTTTGTAGAGATATCACATTTTGTTAGTTCCACACTTATACTTGTCCATGTTATCTAGTCCAGTGGGCATCTTGATTGTTCCTCATCACTACTCAACCGAGATTAGTGTTGATACCTATTGGGTATCACTGTGGTGTACTCATACTATACCTCTGCACAATTTTTGTGTAGATCAAGGTGTTTCGGAGTCATCGTTAGCAAGTTGTACGTATTTTGCTGTGAAGACTCAAGGTAAAACTGATGTATCGTTCACAAGCTTCGGAGTCACCTTCTGATTTCGTATTCACAATGTTTTATCTCTACACAAAAACTATTATATTTTATAGTTTTTCTAGCAAACTCAGTAGAGCTTATGACTTACTATCGATTTTTTGGATTAGTAAGCCTTGTATAGAGATTCCTACTTTGCATTTGTTAGTCGTTATTTAATATTGTTATTATTCTAATTAATCTTAGGCTTACCTAGTCCTTAAGACTAGGTATTAACTGATAACTAAATATGTATCATTTTACAAGAAATACACAATAAATAGGTACAGTCAGTTGATGGCCATTCAGCCAACAACAATAAACAGGCAGTTGAATAGATAAAGAAATCCAATGGATCAATTATATAAAAACGTAACAAGAATTCATCCCACAAAAGGTTCTATTAAACTCTAGATAAAAATTAGTTATTCATAATAGTATGCAAAACTTTAATACTTGAATTCGTAACGAATAATGAAAATAGGAAGAAGAAAGTGAAAAACTCATAGAAGAATTCTTCGCGTTGCTCCTAGTGTGTTCTTACCTCCTTAGGTACAATCTCAGTCCTTAGGTTGAAAAATCTCTTTCAGAAGTGAGTGAAAAGACTATTTATATGGGATAGGGTTAACATGGAGTGAAATAATATAAACCACTTTTAAAAAGACTTTTCACGTTAGCTCGTTGACTCTATCGTGCACACATACTTCTCTTTTTCTTTGCATCTCAAATCTATACTTGCATGCCTTTTTAGCTTAGTTTGCTATTTTTTCTCAAGCTTTTCCTCATCTATCTCGTTCACTATCTCGTGTGCACATGAGAGTGAGCGATCAAAGTCCTTCTTTTGTTTTTTGGCCCCGAATCATCGCATTTTGCTCATATTTCGTCTAACTGGCTCCTGCACATAAGAATGCACCTAATGAGCATAATTCACTACAAAAACTCATGTAACCTTCCACAATCACACAAGTTCTGAGATTAAAGTATGCCAAATAATATGCATTTTAACCATTTATCAACACCCCACACTTAAACTCTCACTCGTCCTCGAGCAACTTTCAAATTTAAGCACAATGGAAAGAAACACATTTTCAAAATATACTCAATCATCATACCAATGACAATGGTTTATACCAACACTTATACATCAACCTAAGAACGATTGACATCTTTCTACAAAAGTAGACCCATGCCAAGGCTATTTAAAAGATTTGTGCGACTTTTTCTAACATCCTAACCTGAAGGGATGACTCGAATACATTCCTTAATATGACTCACTTTTTGTGTCAACTCTAAAATGCTTGGACTTTACCAGTAATTTGTAAGTCATGTACTCTCATCAAATCAAAGAGAGAAATTAGTCCGCACACTCAAATATGCATTCAAGTATAATTTAACGACTTACAAATCAAAAGAATTTACTCATTATCACAAATAAATTCATCTGCATGCCAAAGGCATACCATAGGCCTGGCCGTTGTGTATGTCTCTACTAATCTAAACTTGCGAAGTCTAAGATCAATTAGATCTTTGCAGGTCGTAATGTTGGCTAAGTGAAGGGTAGAATAAATTTGGGTATAGTGACTAATCCTCCTAACCACTTTAATACACTACACTTAACTTTCCAATGCACTATCTTCATGACCAATTCAAGCAATTCCATGAAATCATATAAAACATTTCCCCTTCTTCTTTAAGCAAAATTGTGCATTTACTAGCTCGGATAAGAGGAATAAGAGGTGTATTTTCTATATTTTTTTCTACTTTTTCTATTTTCTTTGATTTTTTTATTTTTCCAACACTCTCCATACTTGGGTTGCCCAGCTACTGGTCTTTCAAAGCATACATGCACCTTTTGGCCTCTTGTAGTTCCACTCAAAAGCTAACTCAACTCTCACCTTACTCTTCTACCAACTTTAGTGCTTTCGGAGGTAATGTTCAAAAGATCTGATAAAGAACAAATGGGAACCGACTTGTAATGTAGTGCCAAATAAAATATTTAAAGCCTCAAATGGGCTATCTAAGGATTAATTTTATTTATGGTGGATCAATGGACAATTGAAGAAACATCTACAACATCTCCAAGACTCACAAAGCTTACTTATTTCACTTTAACTTACGCACGGGGTAAGTTCTAGATGCTAGAGAACCTAAGTCTGAAGAAGAGTCTTGGTTCGAAGTATAGGGAGAGAGGGAGACCACTGAATCAGTTGGCTCAGCTCTGAAAACTGAGTGACGAGAATCTGTCTTCACAAACCTGCGAAACTTGCCCTTAAGCTGATCAAGCTGCTGATCACTCTGGTCACCCGGATCTTGCTGACTCTATTAAATCGGAGAATTCTGATGCTGTCTCATACTATTACTATAAAGAAAAGAAGAATGGGATGAATTGGATAAATATACAGACCCCCTTCTATTATATATATAACCCTTTCCTGACATAATTGGAAGTTCCTATAATAAATTGATAGCTTTTGGAAATGGAATAAAAACAAAAGAATAGGGAAAAGCCGGCTATCGGAATCGAACCGATGACCATCGCATTACAAATGCGATGCTCTAACCTCTGAGCTAAGCGGGCCCACATAACAGAAATCTTATATGCATAGTAATTGACTAAACTATTGGAATTGGAATCTTAGTTATTAACTATTCAATATTAGATAACACAGAATGTAATCGATCCTCACATCATACAATTCACATGATTTACTACGGATGGTTCAGACCCGACACTCAAGTTTAAAAACTAAGCATTGTCATCATATTAACTCAATACATGAAAAGTAATCATAGGAGTCAATAAACGAACTTAATAGCCAAAGAAAAGTCTCATATGGAATGTGAAGAAGATAATCAATTAAAATATTACAACTCTAACTCCCATCATAAAACATGTCCAAAAGTATTGATACTCAAGTTCTTCCATTCTATTATTGGTTCTAAAAAGAAAAGGAAAAACGTTTTGTATTTTTTTCTTTATACTTTAATTCCTCAAGAAAGCTGTCTAGGAAATCCATAATCGAAAAAAAGTTCAAATTTTAGAAAATTTTACCTACAAAAAAAGAAAAACTACTATCCGGTTCAAAGAGTCATCCCTTGAAAAAGAAGCACGGTCATAAGAAAAATCAAGGGGGATTAGTTCTATTTAACAACTTTCTATTTTCACTTATTATTTTCCAAATAAACTAGCAAACTAAAAGAGCAAAGAATCATCTAGACAATATCCCTAGCCCACACTTAAAATTATGCATTGTCCCAATTCATACAATAAAAAATAATACGGCAAAAGAAACTCCCTGATAGGTCAAAGGCCGTGCGTTAGTAGCTCATGGGATACTCAGACTTCTCGTGGGCGTAGTGCTTTGTGCGGGTACCATGCACTTAGTTCTAACTTCTAACCATCTAGCTTGTTATTGCATCCTTCCAAAGGATTTTATTCCCATGTTCCTACTCCTACAAAGTAAAAAATAACACAATAGAAAAAAAACTATAAATATTAGAAAGCAATGAAATTGGGTTACCTCCAAGCAAGCACCTGATTTAACATCGCAACACAATGTAAATTATTTTTTGCCTCCACCTCGAGCTTATTAATTGGATCTCTAGTTTGGATTATGCTCTATGATCATGCTCTTGATGTGATACAAATTGTTGCAAGCCAAAAATTAAATGACTTTTTATGCACTTTTATGCTTTCAACCAAGGAGTGACAATGTTCTAGACGACCTTGAGAATTTCAGAATATAGTGCTCATCTATCTCTTCCTTTGACTCTTGCATTGACTCATACAGATTAATTTTCATTTCACCATCTAAAAATAACGGAAAGAAGTGCTTGAAATGAGGTCTAACACACTCAAATGCATACACTAGATTCAATTAAATTTGTATCTTCAACGTCCCTGATTGACTCTAGTATTACCTCTTCAACATCGGCATCCTAAAATTATAATTCGTTAGATATTTCGCTACTATCCACGATATTGGCTTGTTGAGCATTAAATGATTCAACTAGTTGACTCACGTGTGCATCCAGGTTACTAATAGTAGCATCTTACATTTGTATGTGTAGTTGTTTCTCATTATTTTGTTCCACAAGACACCTTAGCATATCCTTGATATCTTTCAGGTCATCATCCATGGGTTCTTTGTTCTTATTAACTTCACAAAAAAACAAATCATCAAAGTAAGGGGTTGGGGGAAGATAAGAAATATAAGCACAATGATAAAAGTGATCATCTTGTCCACCACACATATCACACACATTTCACACATAAGATTGAGTTGATGCACTTAACTCGCTCTCGAGAATATTTTTATAGTTCTGTCATGGGTGGTTTCATCCACAATAACAATTAGAAATATCAATAGAAAAATTACCAACATCAAAACACTCATAATTCCAAGATTTTATGTTTCTCAAATCAACAAGTAAAATAAAATAAAAAATACAAAATAATAAAAATAAAAGTTCAAACGTGAAATCTAGTGTTACATCCCATACTTTAGTAGGATAATTCGTAGCAATCCATATGAGTTTGAAGGGATTAAGACCATTCATGAGGTTATAGAGGATTCATGACTATGTTATTGTAAGACCTCGTAAGTTTAACAATACTGATACCGTTATATTCATTTGATATTGTATTTTAAGTGGAACATTTTTGTATAAAGTTCCAAAAATATGATTATATAGTTATTAATATTACTACTTTTTAATATGCTTTAAATTATACATATAATATGAGAAAGTTTATGAAATTTTCTTTATTATAAAGATAAAAATTATTTTCTCACGAGAAAAGAAGGTTATCTTTTTATCATTTTAAGAATTAAGCGTACGAAAATTTTGTACTCTTTATATAGATTTTAAGAATTAAGCGTACGAAAATTAAGAAAACATATGTATTTTTGTATAAATATATTAATAAAAAAGAGTGTATGTAATTGGATAAGTTTGATCACGTGGAAACAAAAGGAGAAGTGGGGTTCATGCAAGGAAGAGTATCAACTTCTAATCATTTGTCAAGTTGGCTCCTAGTTCTTAGAAAGAATAGCAAAAAACAGAACTTTAATCTTCTCTCAAAGGTATCCGCATGTACAAGAATTTTAGACAACTAAGTACAGCATTTTCACGTTCAACATCAAAATAACATGGAATGATGTAGACAATCAAGTTCAATTTTTATCTTTTGGTTTGTCACATTTTCTTTTGCAACTATTCACTGATATGGTCATGATGCACAAAAGAACGTCCATGACAAGAAACAGGAAGCTTATTTGTCACGATCCTAGTGCGTCCTCCGTAAACATATCGTGACGGCACCTAGTCCCTACGACTAGGTAAGTCTAATAATGCTGAAATACAATCAATTGTGGAAGAAAATATTTAAACAGAACCAAGTAAATAACTAAATGATCAAGGTGCCCCCTGACACATACAATATCGACTCTCTCATAACTAAACAAAAATTCTCAAAACCCGGAATCTCACAAATCACAAGCTAAGGGATACATAAGAGACTCTGACTCAAGAACTTCTATACAAAGAGAAATACTGAAAGAACTATACAATTACAGAAAGCTGGAAAAGGGACTTCTCGGTCTGCTGACATAGCAGATATACCTCGAAGTCTCCACCGATACGCCTTCTTCCAAGGCCGACAAAATTGAATGGGGGTACCTGAATCTGCACAACAAAAAGTGTGCAGAAGAGAAGCATAAGCACAGCACGGTGGTGCCCAGTAAGTATGAAGACTAACCTCGATAGAGTAGTGACGAGGAACAGTCGAGATACCTACCGGTCAATAAACAGTATAATAGAAATAATAGAGATGATATGTAAATATGTAAAGACTACATGGATGAGTAAAAATGCTACAAATCACAATAAGGCTAACGGACAATAAGTAACATCGAGAATACAATAAATGATAATATGAAAATGACGGAAGAAATCACAATCTAAATCCTGAAGTCACAACACAACAAGGACAAACAAGCCACTAAGCCGTTATTCTGCAATGATGCTTACATAAGGTCGTTCCAACTATTTCCACAATTCTACCACAAACTCTTATACCAGCCACAACTCATGAAAACCCATCGTTTGAAGTCTAACACATGGCATCTTGTGCCCCATCAATAACACGGTTATGCTGAAAACTAACTTGTTAACTAGGGTAACTCTCACATATATAATGGGTAAACGAGGGCATATCCCTAACCCTAGTCAAATCAGAAAGGATCCATCTCTAATAGGAGGGTACAACTACGTGTATGCTTGTGCAAGTGTATCTAATAGGAATCCTACCAACTAGTAAGTATAAGAAATGGAACGACTAGCACCCAATTTATTCACACCCGGATAGAGTCAATGAAAGTGTCAGTTCAGAACACAATGAGTTTAATAGGGATCTTCCAGGAATCGAACCCCTGATCTATCATACCAATAATAGAGGATCTCCTGGGAATTAAACCTGTAGTCTATCATACCAATATCAGAGGATCTCCCGGGAATTGAACCCGCATTCCATCATACCAATAGTAAACAAAAATAGGAAAAATGCCTCCACAAGCCTTCACAATTCATCACAATCAGCCCCTGACATAGCCCACCTTATCTCGCCATGTGTCCAATCAATAATAATGTAATAAGCACCGTCATATTTCGCCACACATGCTTCACGACATTCCCACCTTATTCCGCCACATGCGCAATCCACATATAGGCATATAACATATCTCGCCTTATTATGCCGCATATGCAAAAACATCAATAGTCACAATAACACAGCAAAGACTTCGTTCAACTCTCCAACAACAACCGCACGACAGAGACCTCGTACATAGCAGTACCAACAGCCACACAATAAATGACAATATATATATATATATATATATATATATATATATATATATATATATATATATATATATATATATATATACAAGAGCAAAGCAAGGGAATCAAAAATGGAAACGATAATGTCCCGGTAAGGGAATCAACAACAGAACCAATAAAATCCCGACAAGGGAATCAACAACAGAACAATAACATCCCGGAAAGGTAAATCAACAATACCTCCTAAGGCCACTGAACACCAAGGAAAAGCACAATAACCTCAACGACAAACAAGACATACTAAGTGCATAATAACTACGTTGATACCACAACAGTTGGACAAGTAATATAATTGCACGAAGTTACAGATAAACTTACAATCAAGGAGTAACTAACGGTAAGAAGTCAACATGAATCAAATAATTATAATTTGTGGAAATAACAACTAATCATAAGATATCTATCTTCTTTGCATTTAAGTCCAATTAATTACATGAGATATAATATTTATGATTTCCACTGACATGCGAGTCGTTAGGACGTGTAATATGACAATAGAAGGGTAATTGTCTTCAGTTAAGCACGTAAAGGTCCATTAAACTGCAAGAATAAATCGAGAATGGCAAACAAATATCAAGTAAGACATGTAGAGGCAAAACTAATAACAGGGAACTCAATCAAATCAATATCATATTCATACTCGGTGATTTCAAGACTCTAGTAGCCTAGAAGGGACAATTAACCACAAATAAATCCGAGCACGCACTCGTCACCTCGAGTACAAGGAATGCAAGAAACAGGTAAGACTCAAATCCTAAGAGGAAGTCCCCCACACAAGGTTAGGCCAGATACTTACCTAAAAACCAGCTAAAAGCAACTAGAAACAACGTTCTTGCCACGAGTACTCGACTCCAAATGGCCCAAATCTATTAAATTAAATCACACGTTGTAAATAATATCTCAAGTAATTGATTCTATAATTTAATTCAAATCTAAAGTGCGAAATTAGGTAAAAGAACCAAAATGCCCCTCGGGGCAACGTCTCGAAACCGGATGAATTTAAAATTTTCACAACCCTCGTACTCTCACGAGTCTAACCATATAATAATATCTCAAATATGAGGTCAAACACTCCCTCAAAACCCAACAATTCGATCTATGAAGTTCTACCCATTTTTTCAGTCAAAAACTGAAATTAAAAGATGAAATTAATAGGAGATTCATGGAAGTTGGCCTAAATCGAGTGAGAAACACATACCCAAGTTGCCCATGTGAAAATCCCTTCAAAAATCACCAATAACCGAGCTCTAGAAGTCAAAAATGTTAATAAATGGTGAAACCCTTGAATTTGAAAATTAAATCTGTCTGCCCAGGTATTTGTGCATCGCGACCGCGGGAGAAGGGTTGCGATCGCGTAGAAGAAATTTCAAGGCTGCCCAGATTGCTCATTGCGAATACGAGACCAGGGATGCGATCGTGAAGAGAAGACGTTTAAACCATCTCGATGGCGAGGAGGCGAATGCGAACGCGAAGAAGAGAGATGCGGGGCATCACGATCGCGAAGGGAAAGATGCGATCGCGAAAAAGGATTTCTAGGTGGTCTTCAACAAAGCAATACGATCGCGGGAGAAGCTTCGCGATCACGTAGAAGGATATCAGAACTAGCAGTTCAGCAGTGCAAAGTGGAAGAAAAGGGATCCGTAGCCCATCCGAAACACACCTGAGGCCCCTGGGACCCCGTCTAATCACACATATAAGTCACATAACCTAACACGGACTCGATCGAAGCTTCGAATCACCTAAAACAACATCGAATTGGCGAATCGAACCAAAAATCAAGCTTATGAACTTTCAAATATTCAAATAACGAAATTCATGCCGAAAACTATCAGTTCAACTCGGAATGACGCAAATTTTTGCAGACAAGTGCAAAATGACATAACAGAGTTGTTCCAACTCTCGGAATTGCATTCTGGCCTCGATTTCCTAAAAGTCAACCGTGGGTCAAACTTTTTCATTTTCCAACTTCAACTTTCGCCGAAAGGCCTCAATTTACTCTATAGATCTCCAAATCTGAATCCAGATGCGCGCCTAAGTCCAGAATCACCATACGAAGTTGTTGAGATCATACACGACACATTCCGGGGTCATTTACCCAAAAGTCCAGTTTTGGTCAAATTTTCACTATTCTAACTTCAAAAATAAGGTTTATTCTCTAAAATTGACTCTAAACCATCCAAAAACTGAATTCCACCATGCACGCAAGTCGATAGTCATGTTTTGAAGCTACTCCAGATCTTATGCCGCTGTACAAAGCTTAATTTCTCAAAACGACCGGTCGGGTCGTTACATCCTCCCCCTCTTAAAACCAACGTTCATCCTCGAACGTGCAAAGATTCACCTCGAAGTCCTCAAGTCACTGAGTGCGATATTCCAAAATACACCCGGGGGGGGGGGGGGGACCCCAGGTCATCCCAATCCATTTTGGCACGGTGACACCATCTCAACTGGAATTTAACCCTTCTAGCAATACTAGTAAGCCTTCAAGCCATATCCCTCAACTCCCATCCATCTCCAAAAGACCTGATCCCAAGTCCATATCCGATATCAGTCTCAACAAGTTAATTCAACACTAGACAACACACACAGGGTACAACCACATAACATGACACGCCACACATAGTCCCAAAATAATATTTCTGATAGCAATAAATGCCTTAGATCTAATTTGTACTGGCCATAAGCCGCATATTCAATAGGAACTCTTTTCAACCACCTACAACACTGGCGATGATGCAACAACCACGAAAACCACATGATGAAGCACCCGATCAACAAAATCTCAGCCAAAACCAACGGGTACACGCCCCACAACTAAAACTCAAGGAGTATAGAACGAAAATGAATGAATATAGGAAAGGAAACACATAAGAGAACTAACAAACAAATTAAACTAGCACAAAACTCTTCTAAAACACAAATCTACAAGACATCTAACAAGAAAGAATGAAAGAATAAAATGGACTCACAAAGATCTTATACTGATATAACTCTCACCGCAGTACACATCCCGATCTCAAAATATCAAATCACCTGATATCACGAGGGTCGCGCCCTCAACACCGGATCACAAGTAGGGTACATATCAAACCATCTAGAGACTCTCACCAGATCAATTCCATCTACAATTTACAACAATAGACTAGCTCCCGACTGGTGGAGCATAAAAAATCACAGCTCGTAACCAAAAATACTCGAAAATCACATCAAGCCTACCAGAACAGACAACAAGAAAATTGCACTAGCCTCATAACTCTCGACAACGGATAGAACGGACGATAGACACGACTATCACTCAAAAAACCTCCCAACATGAATAGTCACATAGACAGAGTGTGAATCATGAAGCACTCCCATAAATGGAACAACAAACAAGGAACTCAACCTGATAAGTAGAATTGTGATGAACTACAGGTAGTGGCTTTCTATGACAAACTAAATCCGTACCTGATTGATATTAGCTGGCGCACCGGCCTCAAAACTACGCTATGAAACACATCAACAAGGTGGGCCTCCCCCTCTTGGGTGCCCCCTCCCTGTCTTAATACCTTGCCACGACACATCGGTCTGAAGTCTGGGACAATCTCTCACCATGTGGCTAATATCTCCACACTCAAAGCACCCCCCTCTGCTGAGGAGGTAGTGGAAACTGTGCGGTACGGGTCCTTCGAGACCCATGAACACCTAAATCACCATGCAAGTCCTGAAGCGCAAACTGAACTGGCTAACCCGCAAAACATCTACCATTACGCACCTTGCCTTCAAAATAAGGACCAGTATATCTCACCGGCCTATGAGGCCTCATCGCCTCCTTAGACTCTCTTTCCTGATCTTGTCTGCTCTCTCTCTCAAGACCCTGCCTGCCCTCTCTCTCTAGCATGTATACCCTCTATCCTCCTAGCAATGCTCACCACTTGTTGATACAAAATATCCATCTCTAACTCGCGGGCCATACTGAACATGATGCTGGGAATAAGCCCCTCAATGAACCGGCGAATCTTCTTGTGAATAGTAGAAACCAAGACTGAGGCATGTCTAGCCAAACTGGTGTAACAGATAGCATACTCTGAGACGGTCATAGCACCCTGGTGCAAATGCTAAAACGCCACGCGCCATGCATCCATGAGGCTCTGAGGAACAAACTCTCTCAAGAAAATATCTGAAAACTAGGTCCAAGTTAGTAAAGCTGCCTCCCTTAGGCTGTCTAACTCATAGGTGCGCCACCAATCATAGGCGACCCCTTGAAGCTGGAAAGTAGTGAAACAAACCCCACTCGACTCTGAGATACCCATAGTACGGAGAACGCGGTAACACTCATCAAGAAACCCAAAAGAATCATCTGATGTTAAACCAGTGAACACCAGAGGACCATATTTCTTGAACCTCTCTAGTCTCATCTGCTCCTGCTCGGAAGCCGCTGCCATGCCCTCGGGCTGAATTGGTGCTGCAGGCAATGCAGGAATAATCTTGGGAACCTGC
Organism: Nicotiana benthamiana; assembly: GCA_034376525.1. Classification (NCBI taxonomy): domain Eukaryota; kingdom Viridiplantae; phylum Streptophyta; class Magnoliopsida; order Solanales; family Solanaceae; genus Nicotiana; species Nicotiana benthamiana. Next base: position 48,924,230 of record CM067338.1, on the reverse strand, counting down.
TCAACACGCGCTCCCTGCTCAGGACTGCGGGTGGTGGGAGTCTGTTCTCCACCCCCGGCCTGGGGTGTGGTTGCAGCAAGGGGAAGCTATCCGGCCTTAGCCAAAGTGGTGTACATACTCATGAACTGCACAATGTCTCCTGAAAAGTAGCAGTAGCTGTAGGCGTATCATATTCCTGGACTCCAGCTGGATCTGTCGGTGGTACCTCGGCGGCCGCTCGCGCAGGTGATCTCGCTGCACCACGTAGGCATCCTCGAACTCTACCTCGACCGCGACCTCTGAAGACTGCAGCAGGGGGCGCGGGTAACCGATCACCTCGGGTAGTACATATGCTCACCCTCTTTGAGAGAGTAGAATATAGAGGCTTGGGATTGTAAATGTCAAAAATATCGCACGGGTAGCGAAATCAAATGAGTTGAATTTTCCTAATGGTTACATAGCCTCTCGCAGATAAGTATAGACGTCTCCGTACCGATCCACGAGACTCTAATAAACTGGCCTGTGATCTGTGACTCCTATGAATCTAGAGCTCTGATACAAACTTATCACGACCTCAGTTTGCCCTCTGTGAACATGTCGTGATGGCACCTAGCCCCTACGAATAGGTAAGCCTAACAACGCGGAAATATAACCAATTGTGAAAGAAACAATTTAATCTAAACCTGGTAAATAACTAAATGATCAAGGTGCCACCTGGCACATACAATATCGACTCTCTCATAACTAAACAAAAATTTTCAAAACTCCGAATCTCAGAAATCACAAGCTAAGGGATACATAAGAGTCTCTAACTCAAGAATTTCTATACAAAGAGAAATACTGAAAGAACTATACTTATTACAGAAATCTGTGAAGGGGACTCCTCGGTCTGCAGACGTAGCAGATATACCTCGAAGTCTCACTAATACGCCTACTTCCAAGGCCGACAAAATTTAATGGGGGTACCTGAATCTGCACAAGAAAAAGTGTGCAGAAGAGTAGCATGAGCACACCACGGCGGTGCCCAGTATGTATCAAGACTAACCACGATAGAGTAGTGACAAGGAACAGTCGAGACACCTACCGGTCAATAAATAGTATAACAGAAATAATAGAGATGACATGTAAATATGTAAAGACTGCATGGATGAGTAAAAATGCTACAAATCACAATAAGGCTAACGAACAATAATTAACAACGAGAATACAATAAATGATAATATGAAAAGGACGGAAGAACTCACAATCTAAATCCTGAAGTGACTACACAACAAGGACAAACAAGTCACTAAGTCGTTATTCTGCAATGATGCTTACATAAGGTCATTCCAACTCTTTCCACAATTCTACCACAAACTCTCAGACCAGCCACAACTCATAAAAACCCATCGTCTGAACTCTAACACTTGGCATCTTGTTCCCCACCAATAACACGGTTATGCTGACAACTAACTAGTCAACTAGGGTCACTCTAACATATATAATGGGTAAACGAGGGCATATATCTACCCCTAGTCAAATCAGAAGGGATTCATCTCTAGTAGGAGGGTCTAACTACATGTATGCTTGTGCAATTGTATCTAATAGGAATCCCACCAACTACTAAGTATAAGAAATGGAACAACTAGCACCCAATTTATTCACACCCGGATAGAATCAACGAACGTGTTAGTTCAGAACACAATGAGTTTAATGGGGATCTTCCGGGAATCGAACCCATTATCCATCATACCAATAACATAGGATATTATCAGGAATTGAAGCTGTAGTCCATCATACCAATACAAAGGATCTCCCGGGAATTTAACATGTAGTCCATCATACCAATAGTAAACAAAAATAGGAATAATGTCTTCACGGGCCTTCACAATTCATAACAATTAGCCCCTGATATAGCCCACCTTATCTCGCCACGTGTAAAATCAGTAATAATGTAATAAGTTTCACACCTCCTTTTTACCGCCCTCGGGGCGCAAGAGGAGTTTTTCCAATTAAAGGACAATCGACACGGAATTATTTATTAAAGATATAGAGTCGCCACTTGGGAAATTCATGGTGTCCCAAGTCATCAGTTAAATCCCGGATCGAGAAAAAGAATGACTCTGTTTAACAGTCCGCGCACCAGAAATACAGATAAGGAATTCTGTTAACCCGTGAGAAGGTGTTATAAATTCCTGAGTTCCGTGGTCCTAGCACGGTCGCTCAACTGTCATGTTTAGCTTATTTATCCGATTTTGTTACATGAAGAACCTATTTGCCAATTTTACTTGTTACCACTTTTATTTAATATATTTATTTGAGAAAGTGAACGTCGTTTAAAGTGTACTTTCGGATTGCACAGCTGGAGCCCGCAATCATATGCAAATTCTATCCAACGTTTTAGGATTTGGATTTGGGCCGCATAAAGTTCCCACCCGAGTTTAGGGTAGATAACATTATTAAGTACGCGCCAAAAGATGCTAACACGTTATTATTTTTTAGAAGGCCGTGAAATTCGCTAAACGGCCCATCCCGAAGTCTAAGTATTTAAATATATTCACTTATTGAGGTCCCCGTAACTTATATGTTTTTATTTTGGCGAGGCACACCTTCATTATTTTAAGAATATCCTAAAGTGACTACATTTCTATTAAATTTGTCTTGAAAATAAAAGAGAGAAAAATCCTAATTAATTACGAGCTTAAAAATAAAAAACACACTAATTGCTAGATTAAGGCAAATATTAGTGGAAAGGAAATAAATAAATAAAATTGAAATTATAAATTAAATAAAAAATAAAATTTTGAAATTATAAATAAAAGATGGAATTTGACAACAAATATTCAAGAGAAATCAAATATAGCTAGATTAAAACTCGCATTGTAAAAAAAACTATTGGAATTAATTATTCACAACTATTTGAAACTAAATTTAACCATAATTACTAAAGCTTATTAGAAGGCTATTAAACTTAAACATTAACTCGTCTTGTTTGAACACAGATCATGCCTTAATGCCTAATTCACAAAATTAATTCAAATTAAAACCTTTGTTAGATTTAGCTACATGTTCACAATTAACCTACTATTGACAACATCAAAACCTTCACATCTAGTGAATTGAACAGTTTGACCAAGCCGATTCAATAAAGATCAACTCATACTATTTCTTCTTATTCCAATTATTAAACAATTTGACAGAAATGAACATGCATAAACATAGATTACCTAATAACCAAAGCAAAACGGAATATTATTTAATACATCACTACAAGTTGTCCTGTCATACGAACATGGAAGAAATTAATATAACATTAGTATATAGAGTGGCCTAAATACATTCAGTAACAAAACTAAATAAAATTAAAACTTCAACTCTTCATTTGTATTCATGCTTCACATTATCAACTTACAAGGTGTACTAGTTGTGTACCTGATATTAGAAGCAAAAGAAGAAGAGGAGTGATCAACAGGATATTAGTAGTAATACACAACAATAACAAACAACCAGTAGCATTAATGTAGTAGCCCAGAAACAGAGTTTGAAAAACGGTGGAGCAATAACCCAAAAACCAATCAGACTTTGGGAAAACCAAGCGAAAGTCCAGAAATCCCAATAACTCTAATAGGCAGGACAGAATGAACCCAAAAAGACAGAAGAGGCAACGGGATAATTCTGATTTTTTGTTCTTTAAGACTCAGAGTAGAACTCTCTCAAACTACTGACTCTCTATGATTTTTGAAAATTAGTACTTTTCTCTCAATCCTCAACTCTCAGTATTAAATGTCTGTTTTTATCTCCTCTTTAGTTCCGAAATTTCTGATGTCCAAATTCAGTCCCCTTGAAGTGTAAAATGAGTCCTATTATATACCAAAAGAAGACTCCTTTCTTCTATTCTTTTAACTATTAACTTTTTCTTTTAAACTATTATTACTACCCCTTTTACCTTATTTTTACTTTTCAGCTCAATATTCTTCTACTATGTATCTTTTAACCTTTTATTCTTACCTATACTATTTTTTATTTTCAATGAAGTAAAAGTAGTCAAACACGTACCCCACGGTCCACCCTCTTTTTACTTTACATCATTATGCTCCCCAAAAGTCTTGTTCCCTCTTATTTTAATTAAAATTTATGGGCCCATATTTAATCAATTCCCAAAATACCCCCAAAATTATTGAAATTATCATTCTACCTCATCCCTTCAATCTGCACCAAAATTATCAAAAAAAGACCAACTTACTTCAGTTATAACCAAATTCTTAGTCAAATTCAACAACCATTCAAACTAAATGATGAAAAACAAAGAACTAACTTAAATTATTTTGAACAACATTCTTAACAAGCATGCTTTCGGATTTACCAAACAATAACAAAATTGAACATAACAAACAAGCAGACTCCAATCACGAAATTCATATTCAAATTAAACTTAACAGAATAATAAAAAAAAATAAACTCACTAAACTTAATCATCAATTGAATTTCAAATTAAATCTAACATTATAATCAGGATAAAAATTCAAGTTATTAAACTATCAAACTTATTTATTAAAGCTAAATTATTTTAAATAAATATAAACAAACTGAAGAAATAATCAAGAAATGATAAACAACGAACAAAAAAAAATCAAACATATACTGATTATAGATCCGAGAATATCAAACAAAATACGGACATAAATAAAACTTATACAAACTAACCGAATCGGAACAATGACGAATTCGAATGGAAACAAATCTGCCCGGAAAACTTTGAGCCCAAAAATAACTCGAATCTGCCCGGAATCTCAACAACGACCTCGAATTGCTTATTGTTTGAACTCAAATAGAAATAATAATCAACAAACAAACCTGGAGGTTATTATTCCATTGTCTTCTTCATTTGGAGACCAACCGAAAAGGCGAAGCACTGAAGCAAAAACAGCCTACTTCGTCCAAGCCATCATCATCGACCTCTGTCCCAAACTAGCCATGAACAAGCAGCTGAACTGCTACCCCATCGAACACCACCCAGTACCTACGACAAACAACCATCATCATCCCCACTTGAAGTAACTAACAGGAACTTGAACGAGCAGCAGCAGCGTCTGGTTCCGGCGAGCAGCTTGCAGCTACGTCTTTCATCTTCCTTGTCTTCTCCAGCCGTCAATGGGAGACTTCTCACGTGAGGGATGGCCTGGGAATGGACCTATTGGTTTGACGATTAGGAGGTTGGATCTATGGGTTCGTTTGGGTTGTTTCCAGCGTGGGGGGTCATTTGTGTTGAGGATGATGACGGGAGAAGGTTCATGACTAGTCGTTTGATAGTGGTTATGGTCGTTTATGGCTGAAGGGTGACGGGAGGCAGCTGGGTTGTTTGGTTGGAGAAGAACGCAGCAAGGAGGGAGGGTAACAGGGTTAGGTTTGACGAAAAAGGAGAGAAAGGGGGGTGGGTAGTGTGTGGAGCGGCTGAAGAAGAAATGTTAGGTCTAGGTTTCTATTTTGCTTATTGTATGGGGCATGGGTTGGGTTATGGGTTATTGGACTGGGTCGTTGGGTTTTTTGGGTCATAGAGTGTGGGCTTGGTGTTGTTTTGGGTTGGGTAGAAGTGTTTTGGGCTAATTTAAATTCTGAAAATATGCCCAATCCGCCTTTTCCTTCTATTTTTTTCTTTTCTTTCACTTTCTAATTAATAAAACTAAAACTCTAAATTAAGTTATGAACTAAATTAACTCATCAAAAACACTAATTAATTCCTAACAACAATTGTCATACACAATTAAACACCAATTATAACAAAAGTACATAATTTTTGACATTAAGTGCTAAAAAATGTAAAAGATGTCTATTTTTTGTGATTTTTTTATTAAACAAACTTAATACTCCTAATTGTAGAATTAAATACTAAATGAAAATGTGATATATTTTTGTATTTTTATTAATTTAACAAATAAACATGCAATACAAATACAAATAATAAATGAAAAATAGCACAAAATTCACAACAATTGCAAGCAAACTAAAAATTTATTTATTTTGAATTTTTTGGGAGTAATCCATATATAGGGAAAAAATCACGTGCTCACAGCTACCCCTCTTTGTCCGAAAATATGGAGTGTTTTCGTGCAAAGATAAAGTGAGCGGATACGAGCGATTTATGCCCGTTTGAGTACTCCGCTTGAAGCAGGTTTTGAAAAGATTTTGACCGAACCTTTGCTTCGAAAGTTTCCTACATATCCCTGGCTAAAAGGGAATCGGGTCAATGTAGTTTGGGAAGTTTTGGTAGCTGGGACTACCATGGGACTGTAATTTTGCTGTTACTATTGCTGCATGTTGTGACTACTACTTACCGATCTTCTTATTACACCGTGCTAAAAATAGAAAGTTAAGCTACACTAGGAATCATAAGATCTTATTTATCTTACACTTGTCCTTGGTGCCTTGCTTTCTTGTCGGCTTGTGTTTCCTCCGGTGCTTCTCAAACTGATGGGAATGACACTAGCCTTTTGCCTTTTCTGAACACAAGCTCCCTCATTTTGTTCTGTCTGCTGGGGATACTGCTTCCTTCGGTAATGCTCGTTATGCTTGGAATCATCCTTGTAGCTTTCTGCATTATTGACTTCTGATTTGATCTTGAAATGTATTCCTCTGTTCTGCAGGTGGGCTCCTGACTTCTCCAACTTGAAATATAACAACCTCCGTTCTACAGGCAGGCTCCTGAATTCAACATCTTTGATAATAAAATTCATTTGGCAATGATTTAAGAAATATATATTTTGGCAATGTTCATACAAGCAAGACCACTCGGGTCGAAATAAATTGGATGTCCTTTTAAGGAAGGATTAACTTAAATATCCTGTTCGAGGGCGGATAGACCCAACATATCCTATTCGAAGGTGGACACACCTATAATATCCTATTCGAAGGTGGACAAACCAATAATATCCTATTCAAAGGTGGACGAACCTATAATATCCAAATATCCTATTCGAAGGTGGACAAACCTAAAATACCCTATTCGAAGGTGGATGAACCTAGATTATCCTATTCGAGGCCGGATGAACCCAAATTATCCTATTCGAGGGTGGATGAACCCAAATTATCCTATTCGAAGGCGGATGAACCTAATATATCCTATTCGAAGGTGGACAAACCTATAATATCCTGTTCGAAGGCGGATAAACCCAAATTATCCTATTCGAAGGCGGATGAATCTAAAATATCCTATTCGAAGGTGGACAAACCTATAATATCCTATTAGAAGGCAGACAAACCTATAATATCCTATTCGAAGGTGGATGAACCTATTATATCTAAATATTCTATTCGAAGGTGGACAAACCTAAAATATCCTATTCGAAGGCGGATGAGCCTAAATTATCCTATTCGAGGGCGGATGAATCCAAATTATCCTATTCGAGGGAGGATGAACCCAAATTATTCTATTCGAAGGCGGATGAACCTAAAATAATCTATTCGAAGGTGGACAAACCTATAATATCCTGTTTGAAGGTGGATGAAGCCAAATTATCCTATTCGAAGGTGGATGAACCTAAAACATCCTATTCGAAGGTGGAAAAACCTATAATATCCTATTCGAAGGTGGACAAACCTATTATATCCCATTAGAAGGTGGATGAACCTAAAATATACTATTCGAGGGTGGAGAAACCTATAATAACCTATTCGAAGGCGAATGAACCTAAATTATCTTATTCAAAGGCGGATGATCCTAAATTATCCTATTCGAAGACGGATGAACCTAAAATATCCTATTCGAAGGTGGATGAACCCAAAATATCTTATTCGAAGACGGATGAGCCTAAAATATCCTATTCGAAGGCGGACAAAACTATAATATCCTATTCGAAGGTTGATAAACCTAAAATATCCTATTCGAAGGCAGGAAAACCTATAATATCTTATTCGAATGTGGAAAAACCTATAATATCCTATTCGAAGGTGGAAAATCTGTAATATCCTATTCGAAAGTGTACAAACCATAATATCCTATTCGAAGGCGGACAAACCTATAATTTCCTACTCGAAGGCAGATGAACCTAAATTATCCTATTTGAAGGCAGATGAACCTAAAATATCCTATTTAAAGGTAGATGAACCTAAAATATCCAGTTCGAAGGCGCATGAACCTAAAATATTCTATTCGAAGGTGGAAAAACCTATAATATCCTATTCGAAGGTGGACAAACCTATAATATCCTATTCGAAGGTGGACAAACCTATCATATCCTATTCGAGGGCGGATAGACCCATAATATCCTATTCGTAGGTGGACAAACCTATAATATCCTATTCGAAGGCGGACAAACCAAAAATATCCTATTCGAAGGCGGACAAACCTATTATATCCTATTCGAAGGTGGACAAACCTATAATATCCTATTCGAAGGCGGAAAAACCTATAATATCCTATTCGAAGGCGGATAAACCTAAATTATCCTATTCGAAGGCGGATGAACCTAAAATATCCTATTCGTAGGTGGATGAACCTAAAATATCCTATTCGAAGGCGGATGAACCTAAAATATCCTATTCGAAGGTGGACAAACCTATGATATCCTATTTGAGGGTGGACAGACCTATCATATCCTATTCGATGGCGGATAGACCCATGATATCCTATTCGAGGGCGGATAGACTCATCATATCCTATTTGAGGGCGGATTGCCCATCTTCAAAACTTGAAATTTAAAGAGTGAAATGTATATCTCTATTATACGGGCGGACTCCCGACGTCAAAACTTCAAATTATCTTACGTTTGACATTTTTACTTAAAATTGTGCTATCTTGCTATCCCTTAAAACTTGAATTGATTTCCTCGTTCCTCTGAGAAAATTTTCGACAATGGCAGAAAATTTTCTGCCCCTCTTTTGGTGCTCTTCCGTGTGGAATGTTTTTCGCCATTAATAAGATTTTCATTTCCTGCTTAAAATCAAAGAATATTTGTTAGTTTTAAAATATGGTGAGTGGTCGTGCCACTCCTGTTGGGGATTGTTTTTCCCTTTCTCCCTTCCCCGCTCTGTGTTTCATTACGCTATCAAAGCTTGTTGGGGATGAATTTTCCTTTTCTTCCTTCCCCACTCTGTGTTGTCCGTCCCACTTGGAACGTGGTTAAAAATCTATTAAGTGTGCTCCTACATCTCGATGATCTGCTGGGGACCCTCTTGGAATTTGGTCCACAATTTTCTCAATTGTTGTTTTCCTGTTTTTCTCCATACTTTCCTTGACATATTATTCGACCTTGCAACAAACCTCTTTTTGCCTTGTCTCTGGCCTGTCCTCTTCCAATTTTTCTTTGTACCATTTCGGCAACTAGTAGTAAGCTCTGAAAGATCTTTCTCAAAAATAAATTTCTGGAAAAAGTCTTTTAAACAAAGAAATGAAAAGATAGAAAAAGAGAAAATCTTTCTGAACATATGCTGGAAAAGAAAAGAAAGGAACTTATCTTGGTGGTATAACCGATCCCAACGATCATGTCGTGCATTCCGGATTAATCAATCAAGTCTATTTAAATCAATCAATCTTTCTGATTTCTTCACTTGCTGGGGATAAACAGGTGTCCAACTCTTCGCAAAATGCGGATCCCTTCCGCCAATCTTATCTCATCGCCTCATTATGCCCTTTGAGGGGTTTTCACTAATAATATTCTCTCATTTTGCCTCTCTCAGCTTACGTCACCTTGTGGTGCCTATGAAGGTTTTCACCGATAAGACTCTCTTGTTTGTTTCTCTCGGCTTTTGTCGCCTTATGGTGCCAGTGAAGGTTTTCACCAATAAGACTCTCTCATTTTATTTTCTCTGCTGGGGATTGGAGTGTTGCCGATAAGATTCTCTCTGATGGGAATTCTTTTGGCTATCAATTCTTTTCAGCTCATGATCATCATTCAGTTGGGGACCAGCATGTTATTCTCAGCTTTCATTTGTCTGTCTTGGCATCTCTCGAATACTGATCGGGAGGTCCTTTTTGGACATCAATATGGGTTTTATGTGGGGCTTAAAACAAAAGGAGATAAAAGTCCAAAATAACTTTGATGGGTAAAATGTTACAACTCTTGGAATCAAACCTCTTTTCAAAATTTAAAAACATAACTTCTGCCCCAATTTTCTTGCTTGGGGGATTTTTATTTTTTGTGACACTTTGTCATGCTATGACCAAGCCGTGAGGCGCCTACGTATCCTCTTTGAGGAATCAGGTCAAACGTAGTTCACTTGATTCCTTCGTATTTTCTTGTGACTTTCCTTTTGTTTTTGTTATTACTAATTTCCTTTTCTTTTCTACTCTTCTTCTCTTTTTTTCATTATTCTTTTTCTTTTTTCTTTTTTTAATTTTCATTAAGGATTCGAAAAGAGGGGATGAAAGAATCAATAAGGTTCAAACGGGGGAATCAAAGGTTAAAGTGTTTTGATAGTAGAAAAAAATTACCTCCGTCATTTCATTCTCCGATCAATGCCAAGTACAAACAAACAAATACGTATAATCAAAGAAATCATACAAAATACCTCTTGACTACATCAGAATTGATAGCCATGACGATTCATCTTCCCTCGACATTTGTCAAACATAAAGCTCTATTGGATGACACATTAATCATAATGAATGGTCCTTGCCCGTTCGAGGCGAACTTGCCTTTTACTTCGGCATGATGTGACAGGATTCGTTTCAACACTTGCTGCCCAACTTAAAATTTCCTAGGATGCACATTCATTATTATTGGCTCATGCCATCCACTTTTCATTAATTAACCTCAACTTCTCCAATCGGTCTTTGACCCATTCATCATCATCAATCCTAGACTCAGTGACAATCCGGAGGGACAGAATTCAACCTCTACTGTTGTCACTGTTTCAGTTTCGTATACCAACAGATAAGGAGTTGCACCTACTGAAGTAGCAACAGTAGTACGATAATCCAACAATGCAAATGGTAGCTTTTCATGCCATTGCCTGGATTCTTCTGCCATTTTCCTCAATATCCTCTTTATGTTCTTGTTGGCTGCCTCAACCGCTCCATTCGAGTTTTGACCCACTCATTATCATCAATCTACTTCTTGTATCATTAGAACTAGTATAAAGAGAACTCTTCAGAAAGAGAAACAAAATTAAAACAAAATATGAAGGGAAAACTTTCACTTTATTAAAATACAGTATAACAGAGTTTCACACTTTTGTCGAATACAAAACAAAACAAAACAGCTGGATTACAACTCTGGAATATCCGGACAACAAGAAAGAAAAATCAGAGCCCACTACCAAGACCCCCTCCGGGCAGGAAGAGGAGTAATCGTTAAATAGTTGATATTGGCCCTAGGCCCCACAAACTGTACATCTGCCCCACTAGACCCTTTTCCCAAAACCCTAACTGGCTTGTCATCTACCTTTCCAACTATACCACTGCTTCTCCATTGGACTACTTATCTTTTGAACTGGCACGGACCATCCATTATGTTTCTAAGGGTTTCTTTGACTTCCCCCCTTTGTGAACTAGCTCGATCATGTGGGCTTCGTGGTGTGCTGGAAATGGGTTCTGGTTAATATTAGGTGCCTCCGGTGTCTGTACCTCAATCTTGTTGGTGTCAATAAGATTTTGTGCTGCATGTTTCAACTTCCAACACTTCTCGGTATCATGTCCGGGAGCCCCCAAACAATATTCACAGCCCACCGAGTGGTCCATATTTTTGAGAAGGGGATTAGGCAATCTGTGCTCCACAGGACTCAACAAACCTAGTTGTCTTAGTTTGTCGAACAAGGCAGTATAGGTTTCTTCCAACTCAGTGAATGTTCTTTGTACCTTTTCATTTCTAAAAGTCTGATTCCTACGGAAACCAGACCGTGAAGGTTCCTGTAGGCCCTTTGTGGTGGATATGTATTCTGTGGAGGTAGATATGTGTTTTAGGGAGCCAGCGCGCGCCATTTCGGGCGAGCCGAAGGCTGAGTGTATGTTTGGTCTTGATGGACGGAGAAATGTGGTTCTTGTGGTGGGTAGTAATGTTGTGAAGGGTAATTTGGAGCGTGTGGGTAATTTCGGTGATGGAGTTTGGATTGCTAATGAGGGAAAGGACCTCTAGATCTGGACCGATTACCTGCCTATATTGTTGCGACCTCTTCTCTCTTTTTCTTTCCGACCCGTGCTGGTCTGGATGACATGAGTGGTTGCTTTAACCGCCCAATAGCTCAGGATCTTGTTGGACTTAAGTCCCTCTTCAATCATACCACCCATTTTCACTACCTCGTTGAAAGATTTTCCAACCAATGTCACCAAGTGACCAATGTAAGTTGGCTCTAGAGTTTGTAGAAAGTAATCTACCATTTCCCCCTCTCTTATTGGAGGATCAACTCTGGCTTCGTGTTCTCTCCATCGGAACCCAAATTCCCGAAAGCTCTCCCCGGGTTTCTTCTCAAGCTTTAGCAACGTGAGGCGATCTGGGACTATCTGAAGGTTGTATTGGAAGTGTCCTGCAAAGGTATGCGCCAGATCATCCCAGGTGTACCAGCGGCTCAGGTTTCTCGTATACCACTCCAGCACTGACCCACTCAAACTCTGGCCAAAGTAAGCTATCAGTAGCTCGTCTTTTCCTGCTGCTCCCCTCATCTTGCTACAAAATTCCCGTATGTGTGCCATAGGATCGCCTTGCCCTTTGTATAAATCGAACTTGGGCATCTTGAACCCTGCTGGTAATTATACGTCTGAGAAAGGGCATAGATCCTTGTAGGCTACCTGACCTGGTTGCCTAACCCGTACATGTTCCTGAAGGACTGCTCCAGGCTTTTAAACTTCCGCATCACCTCGTCCTGCTCTGGGGTCTTAGCCGGCCATTCAGTCTTCGCCGGGAACTCAAAATGTGGATTATAAGTATGTGGCTCGGGTAATTTGAGTGTGAGTTAAGGGGGGTAATATTGTGCATCCTGAGCTTGAAACAACGGCTCATAAGATGACCTATGCAATAGGGCAGGGGGAGGCTCCACAAAGACAAGGACATTTGGTGGAGGAGGGTTCTGATTTGGTGGTGGGGCTTGGGGGTCATAAGCATCTCTTCCTTGATAGTAGTGATGGATTGGGAAGCTCGTTGAGGGACCAGGGGAAGGGTATTCTAGTATGTGTCATGGTTGGAGAGTAGGAGTAATGGGTAGCTCATGCCCCTTTTGTTCTTTAGCCAGGGCTATATGCATTTCATTCATTTCCAGCCTCATCTTTTCCATTTTTTCCATGGCTTCCTTAGTCATCTGATTTTTTGTTTTTCCGGCTCAACGGTTTTGTCTGATCCAGACATGCTTTCTGGTATAGGCCCTTTCGAACTTGTTTGATAATGGTACAGTGCTAGTACGCTCTAACAAACTAACTGGTATTGATTGGAAAATAACAAACTTGTTAGCGTCAGATTTTCAACAGATATCATAATTGCACGTTGGGGATGCAATGTGCTTATGCAATAAACCATTTCTAATATGCTTTTTCTCTGACCGCATGTATTATCCCGGCTTATTTTATTTGTACCATTTTCAAGCGTTTTGAAAACCCTCAATTATTTTCATTCTTCTCTCTCTTTCTTTTTCTCTCACTTTCTTATTCACTTTCTCTTTAAATTTCATAGCAGTGGTCGAATCTTATATGGATTTCCGATGTATAATGTCCCCGCATGAATCAGACCAAGCGTTGTTCGTGCCAGTACAAGGTATGAAAAACAATCAAACATATTTTGGAATTTTCAATTTTTCACAGTAAAACACTTTGATTACAATGATTAAATAAACTGACAAACTTAAACCGCACTAACAGACTCTGGTGAAATAACTAACAGACTTGAATATTAAACAACCAACATACTCTAATCAAAGAAATACAAATTCAAAAACAGACTGACAAATTCCTTCTCCTATATGCCAATTTTAACCAAATGGCTATTTTTTACAACCGTGGTCCCTTCTCAATTTCACACGAATTTTGAGGTCGGGAAGGATTTTTTACAACCTTTTCGGTTCTTTTACAAAAATTGCCTTTCGACAACTGAAAGATACTCTAAGATTATCTTAGCAAGAACGATTTAAGACATTGCCAAAGCTGGCTTGGCTTACTTTAACCAAAAATTCAAATGACATTCACTTCCCTACTGATTTTTGTTTTTTTCAAATTAAAATAAAAGGCCACATTTGCAAATACAGCCTTTCAGCACTTAAGGGACGAAGATTTTAAGGCGGTGTAGGTCAACTAGCCAAAATCCAAAAAATGACCCAAAGGTGGCTATTTATGCAAAGTCATCCTTCCGGCGTCCCTTTCGGGAACATTCGGCTATGTTTGACAAAAGTCACCCGACTTCTTTATGATAAAAAATAAAACTTTTGGCAATTTTTGCTATTTTTTGCAAAGGAGAGGTTGGACCCGATTAGGGTTGCCTACGTATCTCACATCCAATGAGAATGAAACCAGCGCAGTTCGGGCAAATACATGCAGGAGTAAAGGATAGAAAATAAAATTTTTGCAATTTTCAATTTTTTATTACTAAAACAAACTATTACAAACTGAACACTTTTGCAGAATAGACACAAACTAAAACAATCACAGACGTAAAGACTTCTAACATACTTCACATGAAATGACCATGGACAATCCAACAATAGACTCAAACATAGAAAACTGCAGACACGGACTAAGCAAACTCTAAAGCCTCAAACTTAGGTGTTCGCAGAGCGTTATTCGGCCTTGACGCGGAACTGGGTCCCAAATCATCCAAGCTACTCTAATTCATTCATTGTTTGTTTTACATAGATCACTACGGGTGGGACAAAGGTAGTATAAGTCATATCTTCACAAGCCCGGCATCTTCTCAAAATGGAATGAGCAATGGCTCTAATCCTATCTTTGGCTCGTTTTTTTGTATGAGTAGGCGTCTTATCTGATTACTACATGTTCTTTAGGGCCTGAGAATCTTGCAGGTGCTGAATCTGCAATTGCTGCATTTCTGTCTCCATTTTGGCCAATGAGTCGTAGCAATGCCCACTTTCAACTTCAACGTCTTTAGCCTGCTTAACCATTTTTCCATCGAGGGTAACCACTTTTGTTTTTAAACCGGCCATAATTTTCTCCTGATCCCATTTCAAGTGGTTCAAATACTGGCGACCCTCTTCTGTTTTTGTAGCCCATTGTGCCTTGAGTTCTGCCATGACGTTCTTAGATCTTTTCAACTCGTCCTGACACCTATTAATCTCATTTTCCAAACCTTTTACGAGTCTCTCATTTGACTTACTCCTTTGTTGATTATTGGCGATTACCCTCATTTGTCGTATTTGAGCCTTGAGCATCTCATTCTCTCGAGCCAGTCTATTCTTTTCACTTTGGTCTGCTGTAGCTTGCACACTGTTCTCAAAAGTCAAGCTTGTAATCTGTTGCTTCAATTTTCCAATTTCAGCCCGATAGTTCTCTTCTTTCGCCAACCAGCCCCATTGCTCTTGCGAATCGTCAGTGAATTATTGGACATAGGATCTTTTGGCAGGTCTTTGAATCGGGAACCTTTTTCTGAACCAAGCATTGTATTTTGGGTCTAGGTCTCCCTTAGCTCGTTCTCGAACCATGGTTTTTGACTCGAGATATCAACATTCACTCCATAGCTTTCGAATTTTGTTTTTGGGAAATGTGGCTTCAGGACTTAAATCAACGGCCTGCTTGCTTAGATCCTCATCGGTGGGGATTGTCTTAAACCTTCCTAACTGGCGCATTACTCTATGAGGAGTATAGAGTTGGATACTGCGAACTCCCATCAAAAGAATATGACATTCTTCGGCCACCATGTATATTGCCTCGGTATCAGGCAACCATCCAAATGGCCATTCAACTTGATTAGCTATCAATGACCAAAATCGTGCAAACAAGGCTTCAACACCTTCAGGGAATACAATGCCCATCACTCGCTTTTCAAAACCACCGATACATTTTTTTCCTGTCAACCCGTGATTCATGTAATCCTACCCGATGATAGAGATGTTTCTGCATCCATAGCTAGAGTAATAGATTTCAACCCCGGAAGAAATTGCCTCCCTCCCGACACACAGTTAAGGCTCGGTAGATTTCAGATAATACCAAAGGGACCACAGTACTGTTAGGCTTCTTGATTGCAGCGTAGTCCATCCCTACAAGGCTTATTGTTATTTTGTTATCTTTGCGTGGACAAACCACGACTCCCAGGAATGCCGTCAAGAATGCCAATGTACGTTTTGCCTCCCACTTGTTTCTGTCCCCATTATGAGTTAATCTGAGATTTGGTTCTTCGTAACCATGAGGAGTACAATACTGTTGATATAAAAATTGAAGAGCACAATAGCCTTTTGACAAATCGTCATTTTGCACCTTTCGACTAATGTTTAACAAATTTAGAAACCTGTGTTGAGACATTGGTCTAGGTGAAAGCAAATATTGTCCCCTCAATTCTCCATCCAAACCTGCATAACCCGCAACCTCCTCTGTTAGGATTTATGCCCGTCACTAGAGGGGGGGTGAATAGTGAGGCACGAGAATGTCGATAAATTTTGCGGAATTAAAATTGCAGGAGTAAAGTAACTGCAGTAATTAAAAGAGTAAGGAGAGGACACACCGAATTTATACTGGTTCACCACAACGTGTGGTTAGTCCAGTCTCCCGAGAGACTGTCTCAAGTTTACACTAACTCCGTTAAGCTTACGGGTGCCTAACAAACCGTTACACTTGCTCGTAGATGTACGCTCTACAAGACTTCAACTTGCTCTAGGATACCTCACCTCAAGACTTCACCTTGCTCGTGGATACCGCACCACAAGACTTCACACACTAAGATTGAAGGTACTTAGCAAACCCAACGCTCAATGAGAACGTATGGTCTTCTCAAGAACCTTTCTCTTTTACAACAAGAACTCTCTAAGAAGAGTAGATAAAGAGATACAATATTAGCTCTATGAACAACACAAAGTTGTCTCTCAAATGGCTCAACAAAAGCTCTAAATATGATGTAGAAATGTTATCAATATGTTCAGAATAATGAGAGATATTGTTCATATGAAATGAGTCAAATAGACCTCTATTTATAGGTGGTAGAGGTTGTATGTCCGTTGCTTAATTGACAATCAATAATGCTGATTTTATGCAAGGATAATCGATTATCTACTTTACATAATCGATTATCTTCTCAACGTTCATAAAACTGAACGTTGGAAGGCAACGGTCAGTGAATAATCGATTATTCTATAGAGGATAATCGATTATTTACCTTTTCTGGAATTTCCAGTTTAAGCTGGAAAAGGCAGATAATCGATTATCTACTTTGTGATAATCGATTATGCAGCCATGCTGGAATTTCCAGTTTTGGCTGGAAATCCAACATAATCGATTATCTTCATAAGGATAATCGATTATCTGGCTGTTCTGTACAGAATCGAAAACTTAGTTCAAAAATCATTTTGGTTAAAATGAAAACATTAAAAATCATTTTGTTTGAAGTATATGAAAATGTTTATGATATTTATGATTTGATAGAATGATTTTATGCATATTTATGATGACCTATGTTGAGCCAAAAGACGAGATAACTTAAACTTTGTCCTTACATTGGTTCTACCTAACGACCTACGCCTTGGGTCTTCGGTCTTGAACTTTTAAGCTCGTCTTGACTTTTCCATGCAATCCCTTCATCAATATGCTTCTCGGCATTCAATCTTGATTGTTTGTCATATAATAACGTTGTTTGACACTTGACTTCATTGTTTGTCATTCATCAAAACCTATAACTGGAAATCATGCTAATACAACCAAAGCACACATATCATGGATAGAATGATTTCCTACAGTTTCCCCATTTTTGATAATGACAAACAATAGGAGATATGCATATCGGATTCCCCCTAAAGCCATGCAATATCTCAACACATAAGTTATGCAAAACATTCCCCCTTAATTGAGTATTCCCCCTCAAATAAAGCATACTAGAAAGTGGAGACATTCCCCCTTATTAGATGGATATCGCCTAATTTCTTCCCCCTTTTGGCATTAGCAAAAAGAGAGTATACACAGGCTACTTTCCCCTTTTGACACTTCCCCCTTTTGGGAATACCAACTGTTAGTGTCAAACATAGGATAGGAAATACAATGAGGAATATACATGATGACGATTTTCAAAAAATCATACCAACATAAAATGATACCAAATGTTAGCAAAAATATAACAACCATAATAACGGTTATTTTTAGAAAATCATATTACTTAACAACATATCAACTGTTAATTTTTAACAAACCAATAGTTGTATTAAAAGCATGAATCATTTATTTTACAAGAATATACCAACTGTTATTCAAACCAAAAATAATATTCATCAAAACATGAATCAATCATTATTTTTAACAAAAATAATTGATACCAATTGTTATTCAAAATAAAAGTTATCAAAACATGAATCAACAAAATAATTGATACCAATTGTTAACAAAGATATATCAATCGTTAACACATATCAACTATTACGTTTTTATCAAAAATATGATAACTAACCGAAATTCCCCCTCGATGCAATAAGGTTTCGTGCTTGGTGCATCTACTACGATATTGTACTCTTCAAGCACACCTGTAAGCGTACCTAAAAATAGGTTTTAGGTGCCCAAACACTTTTGGGTCCTTGGGGGTTAGGCAAATAATAATCATAGCTAAAAGATAAATCTCTATGTTTTGCAAAACATACGGGTGCTATGTGCCCTACCCGGTTGCAATAATGACATATAACATTCGGGTTGTGCATATGTCTTGGTTGAGCCAAAAACGTTCTAGGTGATCTAAAGTCGTTATTCCTAGAAGCGTTAAAATTCCTAGAGTCATTTCTAGGCAGTCTAAAATGATTAATTCTAGACTCATTAATAAAATTCCTAGAATTATTTCTAGGTGGTCTAAAATGATTAATTCTAGACATATTTACAAAAATCCTAGAATTATTTCTAGGTTGAGCATCGCAATTTCTAACATGATTCTTACGCCTTTTATTTTTCCTGGGCCTTTTCTTTTTAATTTCTTCAACTATTTTAGGATTGTCTACACTACGTTTTTCTAGTATGTTCCTAAGTTCTATGCTTTCTAGTTTCAAAGAATCACAAGATGAACAGTTAGAATTTTGATCAATTGATGAATCTTCATGCATCTCCTTAATTTTATTTCTAAGATCGATATTGTCATTTTCCAAAAATTTATTTTTCTCTTCTAAAACTTTAATTTTAGCCTTGGCCTCTTTGGAGATTTTTGAAGACTTTTTCAATTCATCATATAATTCTTGAAAAACTTCTTGTAATTCTTCATAAGAGTAAGGGTTAGGAGTACTTACCTCTTCTTCCTCGTTGGCCATGAGGCATAGGGCTGCAGTTTAATCACCCGAGCTGTACGAATCCCATGTCACGTGCCTTTGGTGTTTCTTCTTCATCTTGTCCTTGGGTTTTGGACAATGTGACTTGGTGTGGCCAAGTTTTCCAGAATTATGGCATGAAGGACTTGGTTCTTCCTTCTTCATTTCCTTCTTCATTAACTCATAAAACTTTTCAATTAAATTGTTGGAAATAGTATCATCATCACTTTCTGAATCACTTACTTGTACTCTTTTAGAAGATGAGTTGAAGGCAATACCTGGACTTTTCTCATCTCCAAATGAAGGTTTAAGAATTGTGCTTTCATAAGTTTTGAGGTTACCTCATAGTTCATCAATTGTGACGTCTGTGATTCCCATCGACTCTTGGATGGCATTGGCTTTGGAACGCCATTCGGGAGTGAGACTCCGCATGATTTTTCGAACAAGATCTTTGTTCGAATATACTTTCCCAAGAGCATGGAGATCGTTGATGATCATTGAGAATCGATCAAACATATCATCGATGCTTTCAGGCTCCTTCATTCTAAAGAGTTCATATTCATGTGTTAGAAAATCAACTCTAGCTTCTCGGACTTGAGGCGTACCTTCATAAGTGATTTCAAGCTTATCCCACATCTCTTTGGCGGTTGTGCAGCAAGAGATTTTCCGACAGTCATCCGGATTCACGGCACAATACAACATATTGATGGCCTTTGCGTTATTTTCAATCTTCTTGATGTCTTCGGCATTATATTCATCTTCCTCCTTTGGAACCATGATTTCCCCAACTTTCTTTGTCGGCATTTGTTCACCGTTCTTGATGATGTGCCATAATCAAAAGTTATTTGATTGGATGAATATTCTCATCCTCTCTTTCCAATATGTATAATTGGTTCCATCAAATAGTGGAGGCCTAATGGTAGAGTGTCCTTCGCTCATCATACCTGCGTTCAACATTCTCAACAAAAAGATATATATCGTTCTCTCAACCGGTTAAGGCTTTCAGAGAGTTAGGCTCTGATACCAACTGTTAGGATTATGCCCGTCACTAGAGGGGGGGTGAATAGTGAGGCACGAGAATGTCGATAAATTTTGCGGAATTAAAATTGCAGGAGTAAAGTAAGTGCAGTAATTAAACGACTAAGGAGAGGACACACCGAATTTATACTGGTTCACCACAACGTGTGGTTAGTCCAGTCTCCCGAGAGACTCTCTCGAGTTTACACTAACTCCGTTAAGCTTACGGGTGCCTAACAAACTATTACACTTGCTCGTAGATGTACGCTCTACAAGACTTCAACTTGGTCGAGGATACCTCACCTCAAGACTTCACCTTGCTCGTGGATACCGCACCACAAGACTTCACACACTAATATTGAAGGAACTTAGCAAACCCAACGCTCAGTGAGAAGGTATGGTCTTCTCAAGAACCTTTCTCTTTTACAACAAGAACTCTCTAAGAAGAGTAGATAAAGAGATACAATATTAGCTCTATGAACAAAACAAAGTTGTCTCTCAAATAGCTCAACAAAAGCTCTAAATATAATTTAGAAATGTTATCAATATGTTCAAGAATAATGAGAGATATTGTTCATATGAAATGAGTCAAAAAGACCTCTATTTATAGGTGGTAGAGGTTGTATGTCCGTTGCTTAATTGACAATCAATAATGCGGATTTTATGCAAGGATAATCGATTATCTACTTTACATAATCGATTATCTTCTCAACGTTCATAAAACTGAACGTTGGAAGGCAACGGTCAGTGAATAATCGATTATTCTATAGAGGATAATCTATTATTTACCTTTTCTGGAATTTCCAGTTTAAGCTGGAAAAGGCAGATAATCGATTATCTACTTTGTGATAATCGATTATGCAGCCATGCTAGAATTTCCAGTTTTGGCTGGAAATCCAATACAATCGATTATCTTCATAAGGATTATCGATTATCTGGCTGTTCTGTCCAGAATCGAAAACTTACTTCAAAAATCATTTTGGTTAAAATGAAAACATTAAAAATCATTTTGTTTGAAGTATATGAAAATGTTTATGATATTTATGATTTGATAGAATGATTTTATGCATATTTATGATGACATATGTTGAGCCAAAAGACGAGATAACTTAAACGTTGTCCTTACGTTGGTTCTACCTAACGACCTACGCCTTGGGTCTTCGGTCATGAACTTTTGAGCTCGTCTTGGCTTTTCCATGCAATCCCTTCATCAATATGCTTCTCGGCATTCAATCTTGATTGTTTGTCATATAATTACGTTGTTTGACACTTGACTTCATTGTTTGTCATTCTCAAAACCTATACCTGGAAATCATGCTAATACAACCAAAGCACACATATCATGGATAGAATGATTTCCTACAATTTCCCCCTTTTTGATAATGACAAACAATAGGAGATATGCATATCGGATTCCCCCTAAAGCCATGTAATATCTCAACAGATAAGTTATGCAAAACATTCCCCCTTAATTGAGTATTCCCCCTCAAATAAAGCATACTAGAAAGTGGATATATTCCCCCTTATTAGATGCATATCGCCTAATTTCTTCCCCCTTTTGGCATTAGCAAAAACAGAGTATACACAGGCTACTTTCCCCTTTTGACACTTCCCCCTTTTGGGAATACCAACTGTTAGTGTCAAACATAGGATAGGAAATACAGTGAGGAATATACAGGATGACGATTTTCAAAAAATCATACCAACATAAAATGATACGAAATGTTAGCAAAAATATAACAACCATAGTAACGGTTATTTTTAGCAAATCATATTACTTAACAACATATCAACTGTTAATTTTTAACAAACCAATAGTTGTATTAAAAGCATGAATCATTTATTTTACAAGAATATACCAACTGTTATTCAAACCAAAAATGATATTCATCAAAACATGAATCAATCATTATTTTTAACAAAAATAATTGATACCAATTGTTAACAAAGATATATCAATCGTTAACACATATCAACTATTACGTTTTTATCAAAAATATGATAACTAACCGAAATTCCCCCTCGATGCAATAAGGTTTCGTGCTTGGTGCATCTACTATGATATTGTAGTCTTCAAGCACACCTGGAAGCGTACCTAAAAATTGGTTTTAGGTGCCCAAACACTTTTGGGTCCTTGGGGGTTAGGCAAATAATAATCATAGCTAAAAGATAAATCTCTATGTTTTGCAAAACATACGGGTGCTATGTGTCCTACCCGGTTGCTATAATGACATATAACATTCGGGTTGTGCATATGTCTTGGTTGAGCCAAAAACGTTCTAGGTGATCTAAAGTCGTTATTCCTAGAAGAGTGGAAATTCCTAGAGTCATTTCTAGGCGGTCTAAAATGATTAATTCTAGACTCATTAATAAAATTCCTAGAATCATTTCTAGGTGGTCTAAAATGATTAATTCTAGACTCATTTACAAAAATCCTAGAATTATTTCTAGGTTGAGCATCGCAATTTCTAACATGATTCTTACGCCTTTTATTTTTCCTGGGCCTTTTCTTTTTAATTTCTTCAACTATTTTAGGATTTTCTACACTACGTTTTTCTAGTCTGTTCCTAAGTTCTATGTTTTCTAGTTTCAAGGAATCACAAGATGAACAGCTAGAATTTTGATCAATTGAAGAATCTTCATGCATCTCCTTTTTATTTCTAAGATCGATATTGTCATTTTCCAAAAATTTATTTTTCTCTTCTAAAACATTAATTTTAGCCTTGGCCTCTTTGGAGATTTTTGAAGACTTTTTCAATTCATCATATAATTCTTGAAAAGCTTCTTGTAATTCTTCATAAGAGTAAGGGTTAGGAGTACTTACCTCTTCTTCCTCGTTGGCCATGAGGCATAGGGCTGCAGTTTCATCACCCGAGCTGTACGAATCCCATGTCACGCGCCTTTGGTGTTTCTTCTTCATCTTGTCCTTGGGTTTTGGACAATGTGACTTGGTGTGGCCAAGTTTTCCACAATTATGGCATGAAGGACTTGGTTCTTCCTTCTTCATTTCCTTCTTCATAAACTTATAAAACTTTTCAATTAAATCGTTGGAAATAGTATCATCATCGCTTTCTGAATCACTTACTTCTACTCTTTTAGAAGATGAGTTGAAGGCAATACCTGGACTTTTCTCATCTCCAAATGAAGGTTTAAGAATTGTGCTTTCACAAGTTTTGAGGTTACCTCATCAATTGTGACGTCTGTGATTCCCATCGACTCTTGGATGGCATTGGCTTTGGAACGCCATTCGGGAGTGAGACTCCGCAGGATTTTTCGAACAAGATCTTTGTTGGAATATACTTTCCCAAGAGCATGGAGATCGTTGATGATCATTGAGAATCGATCAAACATATCATCGATGCTTTCAGGCTCCTTCATTCTAAAGAGTTCATATTCATGTGTTAGAAAATCAACTCTAGCTTCTCGGACTTGAGGCGTACCTTCATAAGTGATTTCAAGCTTATCCCACATCTCTTTGGCGGTTGTGCAGCAAGAGATTTTCCGATAGTCATCTGGATTCATGGCACAATACAACATATTGATGGCCTTTGCGTTATTTTCAATCTTCTTGATGTCTTCGGCATTATATTCATCTTCCTCCTTTGGAACCATGATATCCCCAACTTTCTTTGTCGGCATTTGTTCACCATTCTTGATGATGTGCCATAATCGAAAGTTATTTGATTGGATGAATATTCTCATCCTCTCTTTCCAATATGTATAATTGGTTCCATCAAATAGTGGAGGCCTAATGGTAGAGTGTCCTTCGCTCATCATACCTGCGTTCAACATTCTCAACAAAAAGATATATATCGTTCTCTCAACCGGTTAAGGCTTTCAGAGAGTTAGGCTCTGATACCAACTGTTAGGATTATGCCCGTCACTAGAGGGGGGGTGAATAATGAGGCACGAGAATGTCGATAAATTTTGCGGAATTAAGATTGCAGGAGTAAAGTAAGTGCAGTAATTAAAAGACTAAGGAGAGGACACACCGAATTTATACTGGTTCACCACAACGTGTGGTTAGTCCAGTCTCCCGAGAGGCTCTCTCGAGTTTACACTAACTCCGTTAAGCTTACGGGTGCCTAACAAACCGCTACACTTGCTCGTAGATGTACGCTCTACAAGACTTCAACTTGCTCGAGGATACCTCACCTCAAGACTTCACCTTGCTCGTGGATACCGCACCACAAGACTTCACACACTAAGATTGAAGGTACTTAGCAAACCCAACGCTCAGTGAGAAGGTATGGTCTTCTCAAGAACCTTTCTCTTTTACAACAAGAACTCTCTAAGAAGAGTAGATAAAGAGATACAATATTAGCTCTATGAACAACACAAAGTTGTCTCTCAAATGGCTCAACAAAAGCTCTAAATATAATGTAGAAATGTTATCAATATGTTCAAGAATAATGAGAGATATTGTTCATATGAAATGAGTCAAAAAGACCTCTATTTATAGGTGGTAGAGGTTGTATGTCCGTTGCTTAATTGACAATCAATAATGCTGATTTTATGCAAGGATAATCGATTATCTACTTTACATAATCGATTATCTTCTCAACGTTCATAAAACTGAACGTTGGAAGGCAACGGTCAGTGAATAATCGATTATTCTATAGAGGATAATCTATTATTTACCTTTTCTGGAATTTCCAGTTTAAGCTGGAAAAGGCAGATAATCGATTATCTACTTTGTGATAATCGATTATGCAGCCATGCTGGAATTTCCAGTTTTGGCTGGAAATCCAACATAATCGATTATCTTCATAAGGATAATCGATTATCTGGCTGTTCTGTCCAGATTCGAAAACTTACTTCAAAAATCATTTTGGTTAAAATGAAAACATTAAAAATCATTTTGTTTGAAGTATATGAAAATATTTATGATATTTATGATTTGATAGAATGATTTTATGCATATTTATGATGACCTATGTTGAGCCAAAAGACGAGATAACTTAAACGTTGTCCTTACATTGGTTCTACCTAACGACCTACGCCTTGGGTCTTCGGTCTTGAACTTTTGAGCTCGTCTTGGCTTTTCCATGCAATCCCTTCATCAATATGCTTCTCGGCATTCAATGTTGATTGTTTGTCATATAATAACGTTGTTTGACACTTGACTTAATTGTTTGTCATTCATCAAAACCTATACCTGGAAATCATGCTAATACAACCAAAGCACACATATCATGGATAGAATGATTTCCTACATCCTCCAATGTAGGTGTAAGCTCAAAGTATGTAAAGCGGAATAGGTTATGGGTTGGATCCCAGAACGGTATTAAAGCTTTGATGATGTCCGTCCTTGGCTGATATCCAGCAGATTGACGAGACCTCCCAATATTCTTTCCACTAGTTTTTTACTATCGTCTCTCAAATCATTCCACCACATGTGGAGCCATAGAGGGACCTCGCTAAAGATTGAGAATGGTTCAATTTGATTTGTGCTCATCCTGCACATTTATTAAGGTGATTAAGCAGAGAGCATGCTTTATTTGATTCAAACAGACATACAAACGACTTGTTTTTTTCTTTTTAACACAGCCTTTCTTTACCTCGGGGGCGAAGAGTTTTAAGCTGTGGTGACCCAAAAAGGTGTCTGTTTACACAAGGTTAGCCTTCTGGCGTCCCCTTCGGGAAAATTTGGCTATTTCGATAAAACTGCATCACCTGAAAACTATCTTTCAAAAAATACAATCCGCCATTATGGTTACAGCCTTTTAGATCCTCGAGGGCGGTGAGTTTAAGGCTGTATGGGCTTAATTTGGTGTAAATCCAAAAATGACCAAAAGTGTTTGTTTATATATAGACTTATTTGGCTAATCTTGATAAAACGGTACATTCCGACTTATTTGTGAAAATATTTGACAAAACGGATATTTTTGTAATAAGGGGGAAAGTAGGACCCGATGAGGGTTGTCTACATAGCTCACATCTGGTGAGAACAAACAGACGTAGTTCGGGTAAACAATGAACTAAAATTCTGAACAAAACTAATCGTCTTATTTTTTTAAATAGCAACCCCTTTTTTCTATTTTCTAAACAATGTTTCAAAAACTCTCTTTTTTTTCTTTCTTTGGCTTTTTAATAAAACAAACTACATATAAAAAAAGTATTTCCCTTTTTTTTTTCAAAATTTCGGCAGAGTTCTGGCAGTATTGGACATTGGGTTTTTCTTAAAATAATCAACTAACTCTCACTGATATTTTTCTATTTTTTTCTCCCCCTTTTTTTCTTTTTGCTTAATTTTCTAATTCCCAAAATTCAGAAACCGGTCAACATGTAAGTCCTGAGCAAATAAATGCACAGAAAACATGTAGGATGCATCAGGATGGTCTTTTCATTTAGGTTGCTAGCCCTAGACGGACCCAACCCCTGTGTTGAGTCCCCTAAATCAAAATGTCATGATGCAAAGAAGCGTTCCGACTGGGATATGACATGAGGCTAAGTTATTCTAGGTTCAAAACCTGGGTGTTTGTTCTAGACCTGGCTTACGTGAGTGGACAGCTCAAGCCGAGGAGGAGGCGGCAATCCGGGAATACAGAAGCTTCCTCGGCTTTGCGACTTATCCAAACCTCGTTCTAAATTGGCATTTGACACTAGACAGAAAAGAGGTCATACACCGTACACCCTCCTTCACGATTCAGAAGACTCAGAGAGGAGATGGATTTCGGCACAATTTACATACAGTTCACATAATATCAAAGCGGTAAAAGCAATCAGTTAGCATGTTAAGCACATATTATGTGACAAAATCAGATGAAGCCAAACACAACAATTATTCTAAGCTCGAATTCTGAACCCTGAACAAAATATTCTGGGTTCGTTCCCGAGCAGAGTCGCCAGAGCTGTCACACCTCCTTTTTACCTCCCCGGGGCGCAAGAGGAGTTTTTCCAATTAAAGGACAATCGACAATAGATTATTTATTAAAGATTCAGAGTCGCCACTTGAGAAATATATGGCGTCCCAAGTCACTAGTTAAATCCCGAATTGAAGAAAAGAATGACTCAGTTTAACAGTCCGCGCACCAGAAATCCAAATAAGGAATTCCGTTAACCCGGGAGAAGGTGTTAGGCATTCCCGAGTTCCTGGTTCTAGCACGGTCGCTCAACGGTCATATTTAGCTTATTTATCAGATTTTGTTACATGAAGAACCTATGTGCCAATTTTACTTGTTATCGCTTTTATTTAATATATTTATTTGAGAAAGTAAACGTCGTTTAAAGTGTACTTTCGGATTGCGCCGCCGGAACCCGCAATCCTAGGCAAACTCTATCCAACATTTAATTGGATTTGGATTTGAAATTCCCACCCGAGTTGAGGGAAGATAACATTATTAAGTACGCGCCTAAAGATGCTAACGCGTTATTATTTTTGAGAAGGCCGTTAAATTTGCTAAACGACCCATCACGGAGTCAAAGTATTTAAATATATATATTTATTGAGGCCCCCGCAACTTATATGTTTTTATTTTTGCTAGGCACACCTCCTTTATTTTAAGGATATCCTAAAGTGACTACATTTCTATTAAAATTGTCTCTAAAAAAAAAGACAGAAAAATACTAATTATACGAGCTTAAAAAACATTAATTCCTAGATTAAGGCAAATATTATTGGAAAGGAAATAAATAAAAAAATCTGAAATTATAAATAAAATAAAATAAATTCGAAATTATAAATAAAAGAAGAAATTTGACAACTAATATCCAAAAGAAATTAATTATAGCTTGATTAAAACTCACATTGTAAAAGAACTATTATTATTAATTATTCGCAACTATTTGAAACTACATTTAACCATAATTACTAAAGCTTATTAGAAAGCTATTGAACTTAAACGTTAACTCGCCTTGTTTGAACACAGATCATGCCTTAATGCCTAATTCACAAAATTAATTCAAATTAAAACCTTAAATAGATTTAGCTACATGTTCGCGATTAACCTACTATTGACAACGTCAAAACCTTCACAGCTAGTGAATTGAACAGTTTGACCAAGCCGATTCAATAAAGATCAACTCATACTATTTCCCCTTATTCCAATTATTAAACAGTTTGACAATAATGAACATGCTTAAAGATAGATTACCTAATAACCAAATTAAAACAGAATATTATTTAATACATCACTACTAGTTGTCCTGTCATACGAACATGGCAGAAACTTATATAACAATAGTATATAGAGTGGCCTAAATACATTCAGTAACAAAACTAAATAAAATTAAAACTTCAACTCTTCATTTGTATTCATGCTTCATGTTATCATCTTACAAGGTGTACCAGTTGTGTATCTGATATTAGAAGCAAAAGAAGAAGAGAAGTGATCTGTTGGAAGCACGTTCTCAAGGCTTTATACTAAAACGTGTGTTCTTATGTGTAGGTTTTGATGAATGACAAACAAGCGCAAATTGATATATGACGAAGTTCAAGTACAAGCACACAATTGGTGGATAACGAGATTCAAGCACAAGACAAAGTTTTATAGTTTAAATGAGTCGCTCTTAATTGTGATCTTGATCAGACAACTTGACTCATGACATGGCTTCTCTCGTAAAATTATTTTTACAAAATCATGCATATTTAATTTAATGCTAAATGATTTTAAATCATGCATATTTACTTCAGTCAAAACGATTTTAAAATGCCTCTAAGATCTGGACTAAGATAATCGATTATGTTAAGCCAAGACTGCATAACAATCGATTGTGAACTAATGATAATCGATTGTGTTAAGGCAGTGAGCATCAGGTTTTTCAAACCTGCATGACAATCGACTGTGAACCTTATGACAATCAATTTTGATGAGGCACTGTACATCAAAGTTTTCCAAAACTCAGAATAATCGATTGTGAAGCTAATGACAATCGATTGTGAAGAGACAGTGTCCATCAGATTTTTAAAAGTCACAAAATAATCGATTGTGAACATATCACAATCGATTGTGTTGAGGCAGTGTCTTCCGGACTTTTTCAAAATTATTAAATAATCGATTGTGAGTATATAACAATCGATTGTCAAGAGGCAGTGTCTAAAATGTTTTTCAAAGTCTGATAAATAATCGATTGTTAACATTGCACAATCGATTGTGAAGCTGACCGTTGTCGTAATATTTTCAAATACCGTCAGGTAATCAATTGTTGATTTTGTACAATCGATTATTGAAATTAAAATCTGGAAAAGATTTTTTGAACGTTGCTGAGTAATCGATTGTTGATTTTATACAATCGATTGTTGAAATTAAAATCTGGAAAAGATTTTTTGAACGTTGCTGAATAATCGATTATTGATTCTGTATAATCGATTGTTTTACGTAAAATCTGGAAATGATTTTTTGAACGTTGCCAATAATCGATTGTTGATCTTGGATAATCGATTGTTAAGCGTAAAATCTGGGATTGATTTCTGGAACGATTGGCAAACAATCGATTGTGGCTTCTTGACAATCGATTGTCACTTAGTAAAATCAGCAACTCTTAATTGACAATTAGACAACGGTAATGCCAAGTTTTTCAACTATAAATACAGCTTCATTTCAGTGTTTTAAACACAATAACACACAACAACTGATCATTCTATTGCTATAAGCTTGCATACTATTGTTTATCATTTTATATTCATTTCATAAAGCTTTTGAGAGCCAAAGTCTTGTCCATAGTTGTTGTGATCTTGAGCTTACTTCCTTTACTCATATCTACTCATTAAGGAGTGCTTTGTTTGAGTGTTTAGTGTTTTGTACACTTGTAAGAGAATTATGATTCTCTTGTTGCAAGGAACTTGTGTTTCCTTGGTTGAAGTCTTGGAGTGTTGTATCTCCGAGCAAAGGTGTTAAGGCTTGTGTCCTTAAGTTGTAAAGGTTGGTTAGGCACCCGTAAGCTTAACAGTGAAGTCTTGGAGTGTTGTATCTCCGAGCAAAGGTGTTAAGGCTTGTGTCCTTAAGTTGTAAAGGTTTGTTGAGCACCCGTAAGCTTGACAAGTTAGTGGAAAATCTCGAGAGAGTCTCTCGGGGAATGGACTAGCCACGTGTTGTGGTGAACCAGAATACATCGGTGCGTACTTTATTATTTATCGCACTTATTTACTTCCTGCAATTTTTTAATTCCGCAAAGTTTACGCTAATTTTTATTATAACGCTATTCACCCCCCCTCTAGCGTTAAGCGTATTATCTAACATGATCAACAGGATAGCAGTAGCAATACCCAGCAACAACATACAACCAGTAGTACTGATGCAGTAGCCAAGAAATAGAGTTTGAAAACAGGCGGAGCAGTAACCCAAAAACCAATCAGACTTAGGAAAAACCAAGCGAAGGCCCAGAAATCCCAATAACTCTTACAGGCAGGACAGAACGAACCCAAAAAGACATAAGAGGCAACGGGATAATTCTGATTTTTTGTTCTTTAAGACTCAAAGTGGAACCCTCTCAAACTACTGACTTTCTATGATTTTTGAAAATTAGTACTTTTCTCTCAATCCTCAACTCTCAAGATTAAAAGTCTGTTTTTATCTCCTCTTTAGTTCCGAAATTTCTGATTTCCAAATTCAATCCCCTATAAGTGTAAAATGAGTCATATTATATACCCAAAGCAAGATTCCTTTCTTCTATTCTTTTAACTATTAACTTTTACTTTTAGACTATTATTACTACCCCTTTTACCTTTTTTTTACTTTTTAGCCTAATATTCTTCTACTATGTATCTTTTAACCTTTTATTATTACCTATACTATTTCTGATTTTCAATCAAGCAAAAGTAGTCAAACACGCACCCCACGGTCCATCCTCTTTTTACTTTACATCATTCTGCTTCTGACAAGCCTTGTCCCCTATTGTTTTAATTAAACGTTATGGGCCCACATCTAATCAATTCCCAAAATACCCCCAAAATTACTAAAATTACCATTCTACCCCCTCCCTTTAATACGTACCAAAATTATAAAGAAAACACCAACTTACTACAGTTATAACCAAATTCCTAATCAAATTTAACAACCATTCAAACTAAATGATGAACAATAAAGAACCAACTGAAATTATTTTGAACAACATTCTTAACACGCATGCTTTCAGATTCAACAATAATAACAAAATTGAATATAACAAACAAGCAGACTCCAATCACTAAATTCATATTCAATTAAACTTAACAGAACAATAAAATAAATTCAACTCATCAAACTTAATCATCAATTGAATTTCAAATTAAATCTAACATTATAATCAGGATAAAGATTCAAGTTATTAAACTAACAAACTTATTTATTAAAGCTAAATTCTTTTTAATGAATAAAAATAAACCGAAGAAATAATCAAGAAATGATAAACAACGAACAAGAAAAGAATCAAACATATACTGATTTCATATCCGAGAATATCAAATAAAATACGGACAAAAATAAAAACTAAACCAACTAACCGGATCAGAACAATGACGAATTCGAATGAAAACAAATCTGCCCGGAAAACTTTGAACCCAAAAATAACTCGTATCTGCCCGGAATCTCAACAACGACCTCGAACTACTTAAACTTTGAACTGGAACGAAACTAATAATCAACGAACAAACCTGGAGGCTACTATTCCATCGTCTTCTTAATTTGGAGATCAACCAAAAATGTGAAGCACTGAAGCAAAATAGCCTGCTTCGTCCAAGCCATCGTCATCGACCTCTGTCCCAAACCAGCCGTGAACCAGCAGCCGAACTGCTTCCCCGTCGAACACCACCCAGCAACCATGACGAACAGCCATCATCATCCCCACTCTGATGCAGCAGCGTCTGGCGAGCAGCTTGTAGCTGCATCTTTCATCTTCCTTGTCTCATCCAGACGTCAATGGCGGATTGCTCATGTGAGAGATTGTCTGGGACTGGACCTATGGGTTTGACTATGAGGAGGTTGGAGTTATGGGTTTTTTTGGGTTGTTTCCGGGGTGGGGGCTCGTTTGTGTTGAGGATGACGACGGGAGAAGGTTTATGGCTGTTCGTTTGGTGGTGGCTATGGTCGTATCTGGCTGAAGGGTGATTGGAGGCAGGTGGGTTGTTTGGTTGAGGAAGAACGCAGAAGGGGGGTAGTATGGTTAGGGTTGACGAAGAAGGAGAGAAAGGGGGTGTCGTGTGTATTGCGGCTGAAGAAGAAATGTTAGGTCTAGGTTTTTCTTTAGCTTATTGTATGGGGAATGGGTCGAGTTATGGGTTATTGGACTGGTTTGTTGGGTGTATTGGGTCCTGGAGTGTGGGCTTGGTATTGTTTTGGGTTGGGTAGAAGTGTTTTGGGCCTAATTTTAATTCCGAAAATTTGCCCAATCCGCCTTTTCCTTCTATTTTTTCTTTTCTTTTACTTTCTAATTAATATAACTAAAACTCTAAATTAAGTTATAAATTAAATTAACTCATCAATAATACTAATTAATTCCTAACAACAATTATCATACACAATTAAATACCAATTACAACAAAATTGCACAATTTTTGACATTAAATGCTAATAAAATGTAAAAGATGTCTATTTTTTGTGATTTTTTAATTTTGTAAAACAAACTTAATACTCCTAATTTTAGAATTAAATACTAAATGCAAATGCGACATATTTTTGTATTTTTATTAATTTAACAAATAAACATGCACATACAAATGCAAATAATACAAGAAAAATAGCACAAAATTCACAATAATTGCAAGTAAACTTAAAATTGATTTATTCTGAATTTTCTAGGAGTAATTCATATATAGGGAAAAAATCACGTGCTCACATTAAGCACCGCCTTATTTCGCCACACGTGCTTCATGACATTCCCACCTTATTCAGCCACATGCGCAATCCACATATAAGCATATAACATATCCCGCCTTATTACGCCGCATGTGCAAAAACATCAATAGTCACAATAATACAGCAAAGACCTCGTGCAACTCTCCAACAACAATCGCACGATAGAGACCTCGTGCATCACAGTACCAACAGCCGCACAATAAATGACTATATATATATATATATATATATATATATATATATATATATATATATATATATATATATATATATATATATATATATCAGCAATGCAAGGGAATCAACATCGGAAACGATAATGTTCCAGCAAGGGAATCAACAATAGTACCAATAACGTCCCGGCAAGGGAATCAACAACAGAAAAAAGAGAAATCAACTATACCTATTAAGGCCACGGAACACCACGAAAATCACAATAACTTTAACGACAAACAAGACATAATAAATACATAATAACTACGCCGATACCACAATAGTTGGACAGGTAATATAATTGCACAAAGTTACATATGAACTTACAATCAAGGAGTAGCCAACAGTAAGAAGTCAAAATGAATCAAATAATTATAATTAAAGGAAATAACAACTAATTATAAGATATCTATCTTCTTTCAATTTAAGTCCAATTAATTACATTTAGATATAATTTTTATGATTTCCACTTAAAGGTGAGTAGTTAGGACAGGTAATATGACTATAGAAGGGTAATTGTCTTCAGTTAAGCATGTAAAGGTCCATTAAATCGCAAGAATAAATCAAGAAGTTCAAAAACATAACAAGTAAGACATGTAGAGGTGAAACTAATAAAAGGGAACTCAATCGTATCAATATCATCTTCATACTCGGTGATTTCAAGAGTCTAGTAGCCTAAAAGGGACAATTTACAACAAATAAATCTAAGAACGCATTCGTCACCTCGCGTTCAAGGAATACAAGCAACAGGTAAGACTCAAATCGTAAGGGGAAGTCCCCCACACAAGGATAGGTCAGATACTTACCTCAGCTTCGGCTAAAATCAACTAACAACCGCGTTCTTGCCATGAGTACTCGACTCAAAATGGCCAAATATTCAATTAAATCACACATTATAAATAGTATCTCAAGCAACTGGTTCAATAATTTAATTCAAAACTAAAGCGCGAAATTAGCAAAAATGACCAAAACGCCCCTCGGGTCAACGTCTCGGAACTGGATGAATTTAATATTTTCATAACCCTCGTACTCTCACGAGTCTAACCATATAAAAATATCTCAAATCAGAAGTCAAACACTCCCTCATAACCCAACAATTCTATCTATGAAGTTCTACCTATTTCTACATTCAAAAACTGAAATTAAAAGATGAAATTAAGAGGAGATTCATCGAAGTTGGCCAAATCGAGTGAGAAACACATACCCATGTTGCCCAGGTGAATATCCCTTCAAAATCGCCAAGAACCGAGCTCTAGAAGTCAAAAATGCGACTAAATGGTGAACCTCTCGATTTGGGAATTAAATCTGTCTGCCCATGCATTTATGCATCACGATCGCGGGAGAAGGGTCGCGATCGCATAGAAGAAATTTCAATGCTTCCCAGATTGCTCATCGCAAATGCGAGACTAGGGATGCAATCGCAAAGAGAAGACGATTAAACCATCGCAATCGCGAGGCAGCGAATGAGAACGCGAAGAAGAGAGATGTGGGGCATCGCGATCGCGAAGGGAAAGATGCGATCGGGAAGAAGGTTTTAGAGGTGGTCTTCAACAAATAAACGCTCGTGGGAGAAGCTTCGCGATCGCGTAGAAGGTAGCAGAAGCAGTAGTTCAGCAGTTCAAAGTGGAAGAAAAGGGATCCGTAGCCCACCCGAAACATACTCGAGGCCCCCGGGACCTCGTCTAATCATACATATAAGTCACATAACCTAACACAGACTCGCTCAAAGCTTCAAATCACCTAAAACAACATCGACACGACAAATCGAACCCAAAATCAAGCTTATGAACTTTCAAATCTTCAAATAACAAAACTCATGTCAAAACCTATCAATTCAACTCGGAATGACGCCAAATTTTGCAGACAAGTCCAAAATGACATAATGGAGCTGTTCCAACTCTTAGAATTGTATCCTAACCCCAATTTCCCAAAAGTCAACTGTGGGTCAAACTTCTTCATTTTCCAACTTCAACATTCGCCGAAATGCCTCAATTTACTATACGGACCTCCAAATCTGAATCTGGACGCGTGCCTAAGTCCCAAATCACCATACGAAGCTGTTGAGATCATCCACGGCCCATTCCGGGGTTGCTTACCGAAAATTCTAGTTTCGGTCAAATGTTCACCATTCTAACTTCCAAACTTAGGTTTCTTCTCTATAATTGACTCTATACTGTCCGAAAACTGAATTCCACCATCCACGCAAGTCGATATTCATGTTCCGAAGCTGCTCCAGACCTTATGCCGCTGAACAGAGCTTAATTCTCAAAGCGACTGGTCGGGTCGTTACACTATTCTACTCTTGTAACATCGTCATTGTATTTTTAAGGAAGTACGTTGTAATTTTTCTCAAGAATATCATACGACCTTTTCCTACCCCGATTTTGTCGTCACATATTTTTTGCAATTGTCATGTGTTAAAGGGATTTTCTAGAGAACCAGCTCAATTATGTTAAGTCTAGTTCTTCTTTCTTTTGGCATGATTCAAGTAACAATACGTAAACACGATGTTATTTCATAAGTGGTTTTACTCTTAGCAGTTAAGGATATATATGTTATTCATTCATGTAGAGTGATATTCAAGCATGTATAAGTATCTTCTTAATTCTCTATTGAGGTATTTGATAAAGATATTAATATTTATAATATAGTGATACGTGCATCTTCATGCATTTACCACCGTGCTATGACTGATTGGGCAGTCATGCATATTTATTTACCACCGTGCCATCGCCGGTTGGGCAGACATGCATATTCATTTACCATCGTGCTACGACTGGTTGGGCAGATATGCATTTTCATTTACCACCGTACTACGGCCGGTTAGGCAGTCATGCATTTACCACCGAGCTGTGTCCGATTGGACAGTTACACATTTACCATCGAGCTACGGTCGGTTGGGAAGTCATGTGTTTACCACCGTGCAAAGGTCGGTCGGGTAGTTACCACTGATCAGTTGGGCAGTGATGCATCATATGATATGGATAATAGTCTCAAAGAACCAGAACAATTATTCGATATACGATAACATTTCAGAGATTCAGGTTGATTCTTATATATCTTTTATTAATGTTGACTTATTGTTACGTTTCAGTTCTACCTTACATACTTAGCACATTATTTGTACAGATGTTCTTTTGTTAGGGAACCTGCATTCTAGCATGTAGGTATAGACAATCGGTTTGACGAGCGCTCATAGTAGACGAGGTCAACATTCAGCGAAGCATCGGTAAGACTCCATCTCATTCGGAGTGTAGTCGAGTCTATATGTCATCGTGTTAGAGTTTTGCTATTGACTTATGGGTAGGCCACTGCCGTATCCCATTTGATGTCAAATAGTCTTAGAGTCTTTCTAGACATAGTCTCATTTTTTATAGTATGTCAGAGGCCTTTACGGCCCATATGTATTTATGTTTTAAGAGCGATGGTTCATTGATACATTGTTTGCCCACTAATAATTATACATTATGACTTCTGGCCATGTTGTTCCTCGATAGTTACAAAGAAAAATAAGTTATAGAGTGGTTTGTTAGGGCCAGTGTGGCACCAGGAGCCAGCCACATCTCCCCTAATTAAGGGAGTAAGACCTAAAAATATATACACCTACAACTACACAATTAGTTCCCCGTCAACGATGCTAAAATTTGATGACGCCCAACTTTAATCTTTCAAAATATGAGTGGTCGCTGACAATATATATCATCTAAAAGTCCGGAGTCAAATCCCACATAGAATTAATACTTAGCTACAATTGTTTAGTATTTCTAAGAAATACAAGTTCAAGTAATTTTCTAGTTATAAAGATTGTAATATTTTTTATTTTAAACTAATTAATTAACAAATACAAAAAGTAGTAAATTATCAACTAACAAGACTAAGGAGGTCTAGGGTTATGACTTCTCCAATTTTCGAAATTCTCCACACTATGTTTTTTTACATTTTGCTTAAGTATTCTCTACCTATCGTGAGAACTTTGGGTGTCATATCACTCTCTTGAGCAACTACCACAATTTACTAGACGTATTCTCTACAACTACGCTGCCTAGCACTAATTCACCACTCACATCAAGGTTTTGTCATCTCTAATCCCTTCTTTAAACCCTCTGTATTGATCTTTCTCATACGTTAGGAGTGATGTTGTTCAACAACTACCTAACTATGTACCTTTTTCCAAGCAATACACACTAAATAGGAATAGTCAATTAATGGCCATTCAATCAACAACAATAAGCACGTAGTTGAGCAAGTAGAGAAATCCAACGGCTCAATTATATAAAAAACGTAATAAGAATTTATCCTATAAAAGGTTCCATCAAAACCCTAAATAATAAATTAGTTATTTATAATAGTATGAAAAACTAAAATACTAGATTCATAACCAATAATGAAAATGGGAAGAAGGAAGTGAAAAACTCGTTGAAGAATTCTCTGTGTTGCTCCTAGTGTGTTCTTGCCTCCTTAGGTCGAATCTCACTCCTTAGGTCGAAAATATCTTTCAAAAGTGAGTAGTAAGACTATTCATATGGGATAGGGTTAGCATGGGGTGAAATAATACAAGCCACTTTAAAAATGATTTTTCAAGTTAGCTCATTCACTCTCGTGTGCACGAGAGAGTGCACGAGAGAAGTACTTCTCTTTTTCTTTGCCTACTAAATGTGCACTTCTATGCCTTCTTAGCTTAGTTCGCAATTTTTTCTCAAGCTTTTCGTCAACTAGCTCGTTCACTCTCTCATGTGCACGCGAGAGTAAACGAGCAAAGTCCTTTTGTCTTTTTGTCCCGAATCAACTTCGTTTGCTCACATTTCATCCAAATTACTCATGCACATAAGAATGCATGTAATGAGCATAATTCACTATAAAAATTCAAGTAACCTCTCACACCCACACAAGTTCTCAGATGAAAGTGCACCAAAAATATGCTTTTTTAGCTGTTTATCAGGCACAAACATAAGAAATATAATAACATAAATCTTAGAAATTAATTCTAGGCATATCATAGTCTAAGCATTAATAATACCTAGGTCCACGTACATGGTCTCAAGCTCTCACATGTGTGCTACTATGGCACGTAGCCATCACAAATAGCTCAGGAAACTAGTATCTCAACACAGTTTATGTAAGATACTTACCTCAAATAATCCAAATCCGTACTCTAAAAGTTCCTTCGTGCACGAATTGACCTCTAAATGTCTTGAATCTTGCCAAAAGCAATACACAAAAATCAGAAAATGCCACAGGAATCTAACCCAAACGATAAAGGTCGAATTATTAATTAATCAAATATTCAAATTCAACTCAAAAGTCATTCAAAATGTCAACCTAGGCCATCACCCTAGAACTTGACCAAACCCATAAATTCCAAAAACCCATTCAAATACAGGTTCAGCCATACTAGTTTCACCCAAAATCCGAGTTCATATCGATGTTCAAAATCTAATTATTCACTTTGGAAAAGTGTTGCCAAAAATCCCCAGTTTCTCTTTTAGAATTAGCAGTTAAATTCAAACATCAAAGATAGAATCATGAAAAATAATAAAATCTGAGTAAAAAAATACTTACCCCAATCCATATCGCGAAAACCTCTGCAAAAATAGCCTACATTCGCACTTTCAAACTCGGTGATAAAAATAACTCAACCCTTGAATATAACAAATCTTCCTAGGGATGTCGCATCTGCGACAAAAATATACACTTCTACCCAACTGCATATGAGGCCACGACCTCTTATGTGAGATGCCTCACCTCAGCCCTTTGTGGCTTCTATGACAACATGTGCGCTTCTTTGCTCAAGGAACTGATCCCCCAGAAGCGCAGATGCGCCCAAGACTCCGCACCTACATATAACTTAATTCAAGCCTTCTTCGCGTGTGTGATAAAACAAGCGCTTCTATGACCCCCGCTTCAACGCAGAATAACCGCAGATGTGCAACATCAGAAACAAACCTACCAAAGTAATCCTAAATGACCTGAAATCAATTCAAAACATACTTGAGCCCCTCTGAATCTCGTCCGAATATACCAATAAGTTCTAAAATAAATCAAAAACCTAATCGAGCCTTCAAATCCAACAAAAAAATATCAAAATAATGAATCGCACCTCAAGTCATGCTTAATGAACTATTTCAAATTTCCAAATTCAAAACTTATGTCGGACATGTCTAAAGAACTTGGAATCACCTCATATTTTGTACAAAAGCTCCAAAACGAAATAATGAAATCATTAAACTATCGTAACCACAGTCTAAACCCAATAACATCAAAGTCAAATCCCGTTCAAACCTATGAACTTTTGAAACCTTCAAATTGCCAACTTTCTCCAAATAGAATCAATACCTTCTAGAAACATCCAAATAAGAATCATGGCATACGTCCAAGTCCAACATCACCGTTCGAACATAATTGAACCATGAAAATTTCGATCCGAAGTAAAATACACAAAAGTCAAACTTGGTCAACACAACTAATGTAAAGCTTCTCAATTGAGAATAATTTTTCAAAATCAATCCCGAACCACACGAAAACCAAAACGAACCATACACGCAAGTTATGATACATCAGAGAGATCTAGTCAAGACCTTAAACTACTGAATAGAACGCGGAATTCTCAAAACTACTAGTCAGCTCATTACATTCTCCCCCACTTAAGCATATATTTATCCTCGAGCGTGCCATGTGTTGTTCCAAAGCGATCAAACTGTTGTATGAACTCACTTTAATCAAACCCCTGGGGATTACATATTACCTCAACATAATAAGTTCGTCAAAACAACCTAATTGAAGAGCCTTGATCCCCAAGGGTATTTTTTTAGAATGGGGTCAGGTTCAAAAATTAGAAAAATAGGAGCTCCGACACATGTATATGGTCACATATACGACCGCATAATGCTTCTGTGGTTCACGAAGTAGGCTGCAAAATGGCCCTCTAGAACAGGGCATGTCTGCCCGACTATGCCGCCATTATGCGATCCGCAAGCCTGTTCGATGGAAGCATAATGCGCCGTAGAACCTCCGTCCAGAAAATTTCCATGCTGAATATTCGATGTACGGCTCGTGAAATCATTGTGCGGCCCCATAAATGACCGTAAATTAGTCCTACAATTTTTCTCAAGCTTCTGCTTTGCTCTGCGGCTATTCTCCGGCTGCATAGTAGACCGCATAAATGTCTTTTTCTACCATTTCCCTTAACTCCTCAAGGTACTGTTCAACCCAGAAAGTCCGTATATAATTCCGAACACACAAGCCTATCTCGGCACCATAAAGTTCCGAATTTTAGGTGAAGTTTTATGGGTCCTTACACCAAATATCCATACAAGTCTAAAATATCATACAAACTCGCTCGTACGATCAAAATACCAAAATAACATCCAGAGCTACAAATTGGACACCAAAATGCATAGAAAATTGCAATAAACTCAAGAATCGCTAGAAACATAATCATGCATATGATTCCTAGCAAACCAACTCAGAATAACACCAAACTTTGCAGACAAGTTCCAAATGAAAAAAGTGGACCTGTTCTAAATTCTAAAACAAAAATTTGAACCTGATAGCCATAAAAGTCAACCTACTGTCAAACCTTCAAATTGCCAACCTTCTGAAATATAATCCAAATTAACCTAGAAATCTCCAAATCCAATTTCGGGTATACACCTAACTCCAAAATTACCACATGAACTTATTGAAATCCTCAAAAAACCGTTACTGTGTCATTTCACAAAAGATTAATCTCGGCCGATATTTCCAACTTAAACTTGTAAAATAAGAACCAAAGAATCTAAATCATTCCAAGAATTTCCCGAAACAAAACTAACCATCATTGCAAGTCATAAAAAATTTATGTATGAAAATCTTCAAAAGAGAATACGAGGCTCAAATACATAAAACAACCGGTCAGGTCATAACAACGGGTGGCTGGTGAGTTTCAGAATGGCTTCAGAGAATTTAGAGCATGATACAACTGTTAGATTTTTGGTGCATAATATTGTATCACAATCACGAAGCTAAGTCTCACGATGACATAAATGAAATAGTACCGGGAGAGATTTTGTGTTTCGAGATACGTGGAGGAGGTTCGCAATCGCGTAACGTTGATAGATTGTGCATAGATTCACATGAAGAAGGTAACAATCATGTAGGATCCAGGCTAGTAGGCGTTCGCAATCGTGTATTAGGAATGGGATCTAGTGGTATTTAAGGTCCGTATTTCAGGATTTTTCCCAATTTAACCATTTATTGAGACCTTGCCGTCGAAAAATGCAATATCTGAGAAGATTTTCTTCCCAACTTTAAAGGTTAATAATTATAAGTTTGAATTGACTTAAGATATTGAATATCCAGAGATTTACACATCTAAATCTATTAATTTTGAAGAAAGAAAATTTGTTTTGTCATAAAGATATTTTCTTAGTTTGAACAACAATTTGAGGTTGGGCTTGGAGATAAAGTGTATATTTAGATTTGGGAGGTCATGAGTAATCGAATGCTTTATTCAATTTTTTGGATTTTCAGCATGTGCATCTTGTCTGACTTTTGTTGACTTTTTCTTAATTCATTAAAGATTAAAGTTTTCTGGATTGAGATTGATTCATAGGGTGTTTTTTACTTCTTTAAGTGTTTTTTTTGGATAGATTTGAAGTATTTGGAGGAAATTGTAAAAAAATGGTAATTGAGGATCGAAGTTGTTCCGTAAGAATATAAGTATCCTGTCTAATCGTGATAAGAGAAGTGTTCTAAAATATTAGTCTTATGTGTTACAAGTTACCTGAGTTGGGGATGTCGTATATGCATGTTGACGGATGTACATAAATATACAGGAGGTCTCTTCTTCACAATCACTTGGTACTAATCTTTGTCAGCTACGATCTCAACTACTAGCTCCCGAACTGGCTCAACTACTTTCTCGGTCTCCTGCTGAATGCTCTTTTCTTCTTGAGTAGGCTGGACTGTCACCTCTATCAGTTTAGTTGACTCATCTAGCTCAAGGGGAACTAGTATAAGTGTCTTAGCCTATCTAGTTTCTCTAGCTCTCTCTTGCTATACATCTAGATCTCTTCCATTACGCAGACTCACCTCCATCAGCTGCTTTGGGCACTGATCTTTTGGATTTATCTGGGTGTCTATAGGTAATGTCCCTTGAGGACGATTGTTATGAGACACTGAAATCTGGACCACTTGCACTTCAATATTTTGATTGCTACATCATGTGCATCCATTCTTTTATTTATTTTTGTATTGGACCCAATAACCTGCTGCATCATTACTTCACATCTATCAAACCCATATTCTTGCCTTCCACCATGCTGCTGCTGAGCTGGGTGATACCCTTGTTGCTGATTGTGATTATTGTACCCCTGTGGCCTTAGATAAGGTGCCGTATTATTGGCCGGCCTCATACCTCCCATGTTTCCAGTGTTAAACTGTGGCTGATTTAGCATGTATTGCTGCTGATTCTGCTGACCCCAGTTCTAGTTACCCTGTCTTTGGCCTTCATAGTTCGACACATAGCTCATGTCTCTAGTGTGCTGAGGAAGATGATCATGTTCCGCATTCCAAGTATTACCATTCGGATGACTAATGCAAGATGTGCACAAGCCCCCATTGGTGGTATCTACAATATGCACTTGTTGTTTATGACCTGATTACTCTACCTTTTTGGTGAGTATGCTCATCTGTATCAGTAGGGTTGCCATATTTTCAGCCACGGAATTTGATGGATCAAGAGGAACTGAGTGCACAAAGTGACCGATGCATTCCTGGTCGTCCACCCCAAATTCTGTGTCATCTTGTCAAGCAGACTCTGACCTTCTCTCCAACTTTTGCTCAATAATGCCCCACCAGCTGAGGCATCCACAATGTTCTTCATGCTATCAGACAGTCCTATGTAAAACCGTGGTCCCAACATTTGTTCTGGAACACTATGCTGGGGACACATAACCAACATTCCTTTAAACTGGCCCCATGTCTTATGTAGTGTCTCCATTGGTTTCTGTTTAAAGATCACAATCTCATCAATTTGTTGAGCTATTTTGTTGGGTGGGTGGAACTTTTTATGGAATTGCTTGACTAACTCATCCCAAGTTTCTATAGATTTTATGGGGAGTGAG
Source organism: Nicotiana benthamiana (assembly GCA_034376525.1). Lineage (NCBI taxonomy): Eukaryota > Viridiplantae > Streptophyta > Magnoliopsida > Solanales > Solanaceae > Nicotiana > Nicotiana benthamiana. The sequence goes on along the minus strand of CM067338.1, from coordinate 48,880,822 downwards.
TTTAGCCAGACTTGGGCGGCTCCTATCACTGGGAATGGAAATAATAACAGCCTGATTGCTTCTGGAGTTACGTTGGGCTGCCTTTGGGTTTTGCAGATAGATAGGAAGTTCTTCAAGTACTGCTAAGGATCTTCGATTTGTGTCCCAGGAAAGATTTCCTCATTTTCCAACAAGTGAAGCAAGTTATTCATGATCTAGAACGATTCACCTTGTATCGCTGGCAAAACAATGAAAGTGGACAGATTGTCAGATATGAGTTGTGCCCAGTCATATAGTGCAGGCTCGAGCATATGAGGTGCCACTTCTCCAACATTTAAGCCAGCTTTCTCATTCCTTACATTTCTGTTGACGTTGTTTACATCACCCATGTCAATTTCCAGTTTGTGTGTTTGTTGTAATTGTTGAAGTCTTTTTTTGGCACGGTTAAATACCCGGAATGTTTTCTCGGGGTTTGAGAGTCCTTCAAGTTGTTCTCCATTCCTCGTAGAATTTTTATGCATACACCTGTGCAACAAAGTCAACAACCATTAAAATTTCAATGAAAGTTTGGGTATAGAGAAAACTAACTACACTTAGAATTTTTGTATGTCTTTCAATTGTAATTGATAATTCCTTTAATTCCCGGAAATGTCACCAAAATTTGATCATGCCCAACTATGTCTTATAAAAAGGACAATGCGGTCGTTGCAATATAACCTGAGTATTAAGCCTAGAGTCAAATCCACACAGAATTAACCTATCAATCACTATCGTTAGACCGACTTAACTCCTCAGCATCAATTTCCCAAACACTGAGAATCACAGTTGATGGTGTTTTTAATAACTAAAATTAAGAGTGAATAAATAGCTATAAACTAAAGATGTTAAGTTGTAAACAATAATGAGTAAGAGCGAAGGTAATGATTTCCCCTATTGATGGAATTCCTTCTGTTTATATTTAATACGAATTCACTAACACATCTCTATCAGTCATGAACGCTCTTCTTACCGTAAATCTCTCCCATGTAATCACAGTAATGTACTAAATACACTCTCCTGAGATACACTAGCTAGCTTTGGTTATCACAGTTCACTTAAGATTGCACCCAAGGCTTTGTTAGTCCTAATCCCTCCTTTAAACCCATAGTTATAGATCCCTCTCATACTTTGGGAGTGGTGTTATTCAAGAATCCCCTAAATATGCACTCTCTCCTGAGTAATGCACACTAAATAGGCACCGCTAATTGAGGATCCTGTCAATTAACTACAACAAACACATAGTTGAACAAATAGAGATCAAAACTGGCAAATTGTATTCAATAAACAAGAAGTTCATCCCTCAATAGGTTCCATCAAAACCCTAGGAAAAACAATTTTCATCATGAAAATTACAAGAAAAATTAAAAAAGAAGAAGATATGATATTTTGAGTGATCTCTCACGCTTGTTTTTCTTGCCAAAGTACTCTCTAAAACAATACATGCCTCCTTTGAGCAAATCTAGTGTTTAAAAAAAGGATTTTGGGCTAAAAATCCCATGTTTTGCACTTAAGTCCCTGATGTTTTCCGCCTCCTACCGCTGTTCTACCACAATTACGCCAGAACCGCGACCAAACACCCTCTCAGATTCTTCATTTGTCTCTAACTGCCTTATGTTGCGGTTCTGCCTAGACCGTGGCAGTCCTTCTCCAGACCTGGCTTGAGCTGCCTTCGCGTGGTTCACTTGGAAGAGATTTTACGATTGGCCTCTTTTTCTCCATGTTTGATCCCAAAAGTACTCCATACCTTCTCTTGTCGTATATTACCTGCAAAGCATGAAAAGTGCTAATCAGAGCATTTTGTTATCACTTTTACCATAAAATCTATACAAGAAGGTGGTTCTTTAGGTCCTAATTATAGTTCAATTCACCCATTATCAACCACCTATGCTATTGGCGTTGTGAGCGCAGGTGATAACCGTATCATATTAGAGCACATAGGATATGGTAGATCATGTTGGTGCATATGAGATATGTCAGCGAATGGATATGATTAAAACTTGAGCAAACATGAATATCCTACACTGATGTACAAGCATTCTTGTAAATGCTTGATCACGCCCAACTATGCCTTATAAAAAGGACACTGCGGACGTTGCAAATATAATCTGAGTGTTCGGCTCAGTGTCGAATCCACAGAGAGTTAACTTATCAATCACTATCTTTAGACCCACTAAACTCTTGAGAACCATTTTCCCCAAACGTTTGAATCACAGTTGATGGTGTCTTTAATAACAAAAATATCAAGTAAATAAACAGTTGTAAATTGAGGATGCTAAGGTTGTTAACAATAATGAGAAAACGCTAAGGTAATGACTTCCCATATTGATGGAATCCCATCAGTTTATGCTTCATAAAAATTGACCAACACCTGTCTATCAATCATGAACGCTCATCTTACCATAAATCTCTCCCGAGTAATCACAGTAATATACTAAATGCACTCTCCCGAGATACACTAGCTAGCTTTAATTAACACAGTTTACTTAATATTGCACCCAAGGGTTATTATCCCTAATCCCGCCTTTAAACCCGCAGTTATAGATCCTACTTATACTTTGGGAGTGGTTTTATTCAACAATAACATAAATATACACTCTCTCTCGAGTTATGCACACTAAATAGGCACGGCTAATTGAGGATCCTGTCAATTAACTACAACATGCACAAAGTTGAACAAATAAAGATTAAAACTAGCAATTTGTATTCACATAAACAAGAAGTTCATCCCCCAATAGGTTCCATCAAAACATTAGACAAAGGATCTCGCTACTCATAACTATGGGTAAAACTAAAACAATATTAATCATAAAACTTGCAAGAAAAATTAAAGAAAATAAGAAAGATGGTTTGGGTGATCTCTCACAATTGTTTTCCTTTCCAAAATACTCACCAAGTCAATAGATGCCTCCTTTGGGAGAAGTCGTGTATAAAATAGGGTTTTGGGCTAAAAATCCCATATTTTGCACTTTAGTCCTGAATTTTTCCGCTTCTACTGCGGTTTTGCCGCGGTCGCAGGTCAAATCTCGATCAAACATGCTCTCTGATTCTCAATCTGTCTGCGATCATCTTCAACTGTGGTTTTTCCGGGATCGCGGTGGAACCACGGCAGTCCTCCTTCAGTTCTGATTTGAGTTGTTTTGTGTTGTTTACTTGGCAGAATTTTCACGATTGGCCTCTTTTCTCCATATTCGATCCTAAAAGTACTTCACGGCCTTCTGTTGTCTTATATTACCTGCAAAGCATGAAAAGCTCTAATCACAGCATTTTCTTATCACTTTTATCATAAAAACAATACAAGAAGGTGGTTATTTAGGGCCTAATTATAATTTAATTCACCTATTATCAACACCCCACACTTAAACCTTTGCTCATCCTCGAGCGAGTTACCACACTTCTATGCCTTACCGTTTGATGCATTACCCAATTTCTATGACACACCCGCCATTATGAAAGAGTAATCTAAGTAATGCAATAGTCATACCTCAGATGAAGACTTTAACGCCATGATACACTCGTTCTTACTCTATTTAATCTAACAGAGATGAAAACTCACTTTTTCTTCATGTGTCACATGCCCTCACATCACAATTTTGAGAGAAGTTCCACACATATAAAATTCAAGCAACAAGGAACCAAAGATAGGAAGAATTCACTCACTCTCAGCAAAGAACATTCACATGTCACACAGACACACCATAAGCTTGCCCCTAGTGTAATACTCTACTAATCGAGCTGTCCAGTCAAAGATCAAGAGGTATTTATTTGGTTGTAATGTAGGCTAAGGGACGGGTAGAATATATTTGGATATAGTGACGAACCTCCTTAAGCACTTTTAATACACACTTCGTTTTATTTCAATTTCCTGTTCATCCAATCATTCTTCCACATTTCGATTCATATGTGACCCCCACTTTTCTTTAGGTGCAACTGGACTTTTCTCTTCCTTTTTTTGTTTTGTTTTATTCTTTTTTTCTATTTTACAAATCCATTGCACCATTCAAGTATTTCGTTCCAGACCCCCCCCCCCCCACCTTTTTTCTGCTTCCCTACTACCCTACACTTTCACTTTTGCATGTTCTTTAGTAATTCAAGTGCTTCTAGGAGGTACAGGTTCAAACGATCAAATTATTCAAACATAAGGACATAGGTCATTATAGGGTTATCAAAGAATAGGCTTCAAGCTCAAAGGGGTTAACTATGGCAATGTATATAGGTGGATTCACAATTATATATGCTACACAAAGAAATGCCTCAATCATATCTAAGACCAAACAACTTCTATTTCGCTTTGCAAACACAGGGAAAGTTCTAGGTATCACATGCAAGCATAGAATCCAATTAATAGCTCACACACATATGGCATGTAACTCATTCTGAATAAGTTTATCAACACACTCATACTAGCGTTCAAGCAAGACAATATGTGCAAAATTAAGGCATAGATTTACGAGTCTACAAACGAGCCTAGACGTTGCACCCTCAAGTTAGTTATTGTTATTTGCAGGTTAGAACATTAAGGGTTGCATTCTAGAATTCACCCATCTTGGTCCAAGTGAGTCCTAAGGTCCTAAAACTACAAAAGAAAATTCTACCAAAACCAGTTCAAGAAAATCCCTTTGGAAAAGAACCGTGGTCAAAAGAAAAACCAAGGGAGAATTAATACACTACCTAAGAAAGAAAAATCAAATAAAATAAAGAATTTACATGGACTGCTTCCCTCGAGAGTACTGTTAAGTGGTCCGTCCTCAGGAAGAGTCCTCTACATTTTTTCAGTTATATATATATATATATATATATATATATATATATATATATATGTGTGTGTGTGTGTGTGTGTGTGTGTGTGTGTATGTATATATACACACACTCACACACAACAACATCAATCTAATACTACAACATAATCAATGTCTATATACACAACAATACACTACCAGAGCACGCCTCCCACCCCACACTTAAAATTATGACATGTCCCCATGTCATATCAAAAAATAAAGAGTAGAAGGGTAAGACTTCCCTAAGCCTCAATCAGAGTTGGAGACGGCACTGGGGTCAATATTGCAAGCTCTTCTCAAAGCACAGAACCAGGACATAAACAGGTTCTCAAAATTGGCCTGCCGCTGAGACATGGCATCCATACGCGTGTGTAGTCTCTCCACCGAGGTTTGAAGATATGCTACCTCTTATTCCATAGAACGTAATATAGGCCAGGTGGACTGAGATCTAGAGAAGCCTGCCCCAGCATGGGGGCGCCGAGAAGGTCCGACATTGTCATAGGATCTCTTGGATGGTGCCATGGGAACATGGTCATCATCCTCACCATCGATTTGATAGGTGGTGCATACACACCTTCCCAGTCTGATGCCTGAAGCTTTGAAAGTTTCTTTAGGGTGCAACTCTCCATTTGTAGGATTGGTGGGGTTCTTCACCAGGCACAATGTAGTCACTAGGGAGGGGAAGTAGAATCCCTTTGACCGCAGTGGGGACCGTACGATCATTTCATCACCAATTAGTCTTGCCTCATCAAAATCATTCTTTGTGGCGAAGCACCACGTCAAGAGGGCTCTTTGTAATTTCATGCCAGTCGTGTTGCTTGAGGGAAAGAACTGGCTACAAATGACATTGAGCCAACACTTAGCCAAATGGGTGAATGAATTGTAGTTCAGGGTGATATGGTCATGTATCCAGGTTAGTTGCCCCATGCGCAGAGTGCATCAGTCATAGTATCCCAAGTGACTCCTGGTGCATCCTTGTAGTCGATGTCACCAGTAAACCGAGGCAGCCGCAACACCTGGCAAATATTGTCAACTGAGGCCTCGACCACCATGCCCCTCACAATCACCTCCCTCAACATATGTGTTGGGGAGTTCTCATAGAACTCCCTTACAAGCATTATGTACTTTGTTGCAGGTTCATCAACAAGAACTCCATTTCCCTCCACCGGATTTCATCATACATCTCCTTCTTTTCTCTACGAATGGCTACTCTGTCAATCGAAATCTCAGAGATGAAGCTCTTTGTGGCCTTGGCATGAAAGTCATCCTTTTCCAATTCAGATTTGAATCTGGAAGCATCATATGTAGGCTATTGGGACGTGTCTGCCGATCTCTTTTTCTTCTTACGAGCCATAGTACCTGCAAAGAATTCAGAAAAAACATCAAATGCATCCTAACTAGTGCCAGGCGGATGGGTAATCAGACTTCGCCACCCAGTGGAACCAAACATTAACCCCCATGAATTTCTTCCCTTCAAACTATCCCAACTAGCATGGTGTTGAAGCTTACAACCTCCACAATAGCCGTCATAACACTACTAACTCACAATATTCGTCATAGAACACTCCACACTTACTCACTCAAGTGGTTTATGTAAAATACAATACCACCATTCACCAAATACAACACCACCACAACCTAGGACAGACACAAAATGCTTGAAAAGATTACAACACGCCCCAAATTTTCTGCCAAAAGGGGCCCTCCACCAAACTACACCACAGAAATTATTTCTAGGCCTCCAAATCATCTAAACAACCCCTACAATATAAGAAGCATGAAGACCCACCCAATTAAACATCACACAAGTCCACAAGAGCAAATACAACAATAAAAATGACAAAAAAACAAAAATTTGGAAGAAAATTAAACTATTCCTACCTAGGGTGTAATTAATCTACCTTATGCTAAGTACACTAATTAAAATGAGAAATTAGAAAAAGAAGAAGAAAACACTTACTTGATTAAGGTTGGAAAGGGTGGGTAGTTGTGAGAGGAGGTTGGGGAAGATGACAATGGTCTTTTTGAGAGAGAGAGAAAAGATTGGAGAGAGAAAAGAGAGATGGAGTTGATAGATTGGTGTGAGTTCTGGTTCAGATTGGGGAATGAGGGGTTTAGGGGCAGGTAAGGGGTATTTTGGGTAAAAGGGGGTAAAAAAAAATAAAAATTCATGTACTTGGACCTGTCACGATCTGTCGCGGTTCTACTGCGGTCGCGGTGGAACCGCGGTAGACGAAGTTCAGGGAGGGTATTCCACTGCGATCGCGGTGGGACCACGGTGAACAAACTTCAGAGAGGGGTTTTTGTCGCGGTTTGACTGCGGTCTCGGTGGAACCGAGGTCTGGGCACTTTTCTGAATCTGTGTATATTTTATATATATACAATGTTACACTTACAAAAATTTTGTGGGTTGCCTCCCACGCAGACACTGATTTAACATCGCGGCATAACTCAGATGAGCGCAATTAAGTCCTACTAAACCTTTGTGGTTCAGTCAGGTACAACTCAGACACTTCTTTTGGCTCGCTCATGCCCACATATGGATTCAATATTTGTCCATTGACTCTAAATGTACGAGATTCATTCTCTATGGCAATTTCAGCAGCCCTTGAAGGGAAAACTTCAACTACGCGAAATGGTCCAGACCATTGTGACTTAAGCTTACCTGGGAACAGGCGTAGTCTTGAGGTGTATAGCAATACCATATCCCAAAGTTTGAAATTACGCTCCACAATGTTCTGGTCGTGCAGCCTCTACATTCTCTCCTTGTAAAACCTCGTGCTCTCGAAGGCAAAATATCTGAACTCCTCGAGCTCATGCAGTTTAGTGATTCTTGTTGTGCTCGCAGCTTCCAAATCCAAGTTCAGCTTCTTCAACGCCCACCATGCTTTATGTTAATGTTCCATCGGCCGGTGGCATGCCTTCCCAAACACCAACTTGTATTGTGACATACCAATTGGAGTCTTGAAGGCAGTTCTGTAAGCCTATAGTGCATCATATAGCTTCCTCACCCAATCAGTTCTTGTGGTGTTCACAGTTTTGGTTAACACACTCTTGATTTCTTTGTTGGACACTTCAACCTATCCACTAGTCTGCGGGTGGTAAGTAGTGGCCACCTTGTGGCGAACATCGTATTTAATAATCAACTTTTCAATGGCTCTGTTGCAAAAGTGAGTGCCTCCATTACTTATAATTGCTCTGGTGTCCCATAGCGGGTGAATATGTTCTTCTTTAGAAATCCCACCACTATTTTTGCATCATTGGTGGGCAATGATGCACCTTCCACCCAATTGGACACCTAGTCTATAGCAACAAGAATGTAGTTATCGCCATAGGAGCTGACGAAGGGACCCATGAAGTCAATCCCCAAACGTCAAACACTTCCACCTCTTGAATTGGGTTCATAGGCATCTCATGGCGTCGGGAAATATTCCCGGTCCGCTGACTTTCATTGCAACCCTTCACTCATAGGTGCGCATCCTTAAAGAATGTTGGCCAGAAGAATCCAGCCTCTAGCACCTTTTTTGTTCTCCAGACCCCTCCAAAGTGTCCACCATACACTGATGCGTGACAAGCCTGCAAAACAAAAAATTGGTCTATCTCGGGGACGCATCTCCGGATCATATTATCAAAGCATATTCTACACAGATAAGGCTCATCCCAGTAATACTGGCGTCTTTCACAAAAAAATCTTTTCCTTTTGACTGAATAAAGGTCGTGAGGAACAATACCATTGGCAAGGTAATTAGCAAAGTCTGCATACCATGGTGCTTCCTGATAAGTGGTGGCAAGCAGCTGCATCGTCTGTAAAAGTTTCTAGGATTTCCTCAACCTCTACTACATTTTCAGCTCCCTCAAGTCGTGATAGATGGTCGACGACTTGATTTTCAATGCCATTATGGTCACAAATCTCAAGATCGAACTCTTGCAATAGCAACACCCAACGAATCAGACATGGCTTAGATTCTTTCTTTTCTATTAAGTACTTGACAACTGCATGGTCAGTATATACAATTGCTTTGGACCCTATCAGGTAGGATTGAAACTTGTCAAATGCGAACACTACAGCCAACATCCCCTTTTCAGTCACACTGTAGTTCAATTGGGCTCCGCTCAGTGTTCTACTAGCATAGTAGATTGGGTGCATCAATTTGTCTTTCTGCTGGCCCAGCACCGCCCCCACTGCATAGTCACTGGAATCGCACATAAGTTCGAATGGTTGCTCCCAGTTAGGGAAAACAATGATGGGTGTTGTGACCAGTCTCTTTTTCAACTGCTCAAATGCTACCGTGCAATCATCAAAAAACAAAAATGGGTAATCTTTTTCTAATAGCTTACAGAGAGTATTGGCAATTTTGGATAAGTCTTTTATGAACCTCCGATAAAAATCGGCATGCCCAAGGAAGATTCTGCTTGGTTTGACTAAGGTTGGACGAGGAAGATTTGCTATTACATCAAATTTCGCGTGAGCAACCTCTATTCCCTTGCTCGAAACCTGGTGCCCCAAGACTATACTTTCTTGTACCATGAAATGGCACTTGTCCCAGTTCAAAACCCAGTTAGTCTCAATGCACCATTTCAGCACCCGTGTCAGATTATCAGGAACTCATCAAATGAATTCCCCACCACTGAGAAATCATCCATTAACACCTCCATTATGTCCTCAACCATGTCAGTGAATATGGCCATCATGCACCATTAGAATGTGGAAGGTGCATTGCGTAGGCGAAAGGGCATCCGTCTAAAGGCATAAATGCCATAAGGGCATGTGAAGGAGGTCTTCTCTCTGTCCTCCGGTGCAATGGAAATCTGATGTACCCTAAGTACCCATCCAGAAAACAGAAGTGTGACCTCCCTTCCAATCTGTCCAACATCTGATCAATGAAGAATAGTGGGAAGTGGTCTGTCCGGGTGGCTAGATTCAACTTTTGATAGTCCATACAAATTCTCGAGCCTGTGATGGTACTTGTTGAGATCAATTCATTGTTGTCATTTGTCACAACTGTCATGCCACCCTTTTTAGGAACACATTGAACTTGGCTAACTCAGCTGCTGTCAGAGATTGGTAAAATAATTCCCGCATCTAACCACTTTATCACTTCCTTTTTCACCACTTCCTTTATGTCAGGGTTCAGCCTCCTCTAGTGTTCCCTCGAAGGTTTGTGCCCCTCTTCCAGAAGAATCTTGTGTATGCAGTAGGTGGGGCGGATCCCCTTGATGTTTTCCATGGTCTACCCAATGGCAGTTTTGTACTCCTATAATACCTATAAAAGTTGTTGAACTTGCACATCTAACAAACAAGATGAGATAATAACATGTAATGTGAAGTCATGTCCCAAAACTTCATACCTGAGGTGGGCTGGTAGTGGCTTTAGCTCCAGCTTTGGTGGTTCTTCAATTGATGGCTTAGCTGGAGGAGTTTCTCTCCTTTCTAAGTTCAAAGTCTCAAACTCAAGATTTCTCTCCCAGAACCCTCTACCTTCTAGTCCCAATACCGATTCCGCTAGATCCTCATCATTCACTTCATCTAAGTTCATCAAACATGTAGAAGGGGGTCCTCAATAGTCAACACCTGATCATCAGACTCTACGATTACATCCACGGCATCAATAAGAGAGCAATTGGCGAACTCGCTGGCTCGCCTCATAGATTTCTGCACATTGAATGTTATTTCCTCATCATTGAGTCTCATCTTGAGCTCCCCAGTCTCACATTCAATCAGAGCTCTCCCTGTGGCCAAGAATGGTCTTCCTAAGATTATAGGAATCTCTTCATCCACATTGCAATCCAAAATCACAAAATTTGCAGGGAACACAAATTTCCCCACTTGAATAAGCACATCATCAAGGATACCAAATGGACTCTTCAAAGTCCTGTCGGCCAGCTGAAACAACATGGAGGTGGATCTAGCTCTCCCAATGCCCAACCTCCTATAGATATTCAGGGGCATAAGATTAATGCTGGCCCCTAAATCACAGAACACCTTAGCAAAGAAAAAATTTCCAATAGTGTATGGAATTGTAAAGCTACCTGGATCAGAGAGCTTTTCAACAATAGGTCTAGTCACCACTGCACTACAGGTCTGAGTAAGTGTAACCGTGGTCAAGTCTTGAAAATCAAATTTCCGGGACATCAAGTCCTTCATCATTTTTGTGTATCCAAGCATCTCCTTTAATGCTTCAATCACTGAAATATTTTTATAGATTTGTTTAAGCATTTCAAAGAACTTTTTATACTGCTCCTCCTTTTGATTCTTGGCCAGCCTCTGTGGAAAAGGTGCAGGGGTCTCTTCTTCCCAATCACTTGGGACTTCTCTTTATCAGCTACTATTTCAACTACTGGCTCTTCAACTGGATCAACTACTTTCTCGGTCTCCTACTGAATGTTCGTTTCTTCCTGAGCAGGCTGGATTGTCACCTCTGTCAGCATCGTAGACTCATCCAGCTTAATGGGAACTGGAATGAGTGTCTCAACCTGTATATTTTCTCGAGCTCTCTCTTGCTCTACATCTACATCCCTGCCATTACATAGACTCACCGCCATCAGCTGCTTTGGGCCCTGATCTTTTGGATTAATCTGAGTGTCTGCAGGTACAGCCCCCTGAGGACGATTGTTCAGAGACATTGAAATCTGGACCAACTGCACTTCAATATTTTTGATTGCTGTGTCATGTGCATCTACTCTTTTATTTATTTTTTCATTGGACCCAATAACTTGTTGCATCATTGCTTCAAGTCCAGTGAACCCATCTTCTTGCCTTCCACCATGCTGTTATTGAGGCGGGGGATACCCTTGCTGCTGATTGTTGTACCCATGTGGCCTAGGATAAGGTGCCATATTGTTGGGGGGTCTCATACCTCCCATGCTTCCACTGTTATAATGTGGTTGAGGTGGTCTATATTGCTGCTGAGTTTGTTGACCCCAGTTCTGATTGCCATGTCTCTAGCCTTCATAGTTTGACACATGGTTCATGTCTTCAGGGTGCTGCTGATGAGGATCATGTTCTGCACTCCAAGGATTACCAACTGGCTGACCAATGCAAGATGTGCACAAGCCCCCATTAGTAGTATCCACAATATGCACTTGCTGTTTATACCCTAATTCCTCCACCATTTTGGTGAGTATGCTCATTTGTGTCAAGATGGTCGCCACATTTTCAACCATGGAATGATGGATCAAAAGTAGAGGTGTTAAACGGGCTGGGTAGGCTCGGTTCTAGACCATCCCAGACCGGCAGAATCCGGAACCAACCAGGGCCGGCAAGGGGGGCTGGGCTGGACTAGGTAAGGGGTTACGGGGGTTTGGACAGTTTAAATTGTAAAATGGGTTAACTGGCCCGTTAAAACTCGTTAGATGAATAGTGCTGTTAAACTGGTTAATCGGCCCGGCCCGGATTGTGAATATAATATGAATATACTAATTATTGTATACTAATTAAATTAATTTAAAATTGTTGAAATTTAAGATATAGTGTATATATTTAGGGTATAAAATTATTAATGCTCAAATTATAGAATATGATGGTAACGTATTATTTTTAAAATATGCTATATGTGTTATTTTAAGATTTTAAGACAATTTGTATTATTTTAAATTATTAGACCTATTTATGTTTAATATTTTAGTTTAGATTAGTAATTAATTTGAAGAATTATTAATTTATTATAAATGAAAATTTAGTTTGCTATTTATCTGTTAATTTACTTTTTAAATGCAAACTTTAATATTCTAATTTTGAAATAAATGTTGCGCTTGTAATTTATAAGTGCAATTTTTTTCCATCTTACTTGTATTATTTATGTTAGTAATTTTTGTTAATATAACTTACAATATTTTTATCAACTTCCAAAAAACATAAAATTACACTAAACCCGTCTCGGCCCGGCCCCCTCAACCTGTAATCTGTACGGTTCAATATTTACCTGTTATAACCAGAACGCATTAAACCCGTTAAGGTTCAACCCGAAACCGGCCCAGCCCGGAACCCGTAGGGGTCAAAAAAATTTCGAACCGGCCCGGCCCACCCATTAGACACATTTAATCAAAAGGCACTAAGTGCACCACTGGAGTAATAGGTACATTTCTCGTTGTCTACCCCGAATTATGAGCCAATTGCTCAAGCAGCCTCTGACCTTCTCTCCAAGTTTTGCTAAAACATGCCCCACCAGCTGAGGCATCTACAATGTTCTTCATGCTATCAAACAGTCCCATGTAAAACCGTTGTCCCAGTATCTAATCTGGAATACCATGGTGTGGACATATAACCAACATTCCTTTAAACTGGCTCCACGTCTGATGCAGTGTCTCCATTAGTTTTTGTTTAAAGCTCACGATCTCATCAATTTGTTAAGTTATTTTGTTGGGAGGGTGGAACTTGATGTGAAATTGCTTCACTAACTCATCCCAAATTTCTATAGAGTGTATAGGGAGTGAGTTTAGCCAGACATGAGCAGCTCCTATCACATAGAATGGAAATAATAACAGCCTGATTTCTTCTGAAGTTACGTTGGGTTGCCTTTGAGTTTTTTCAAATCGATGGGAAGTCCTTCAAGTGCTGCTGAGGATTTTCGGCTGGTGTCCCAGAAAATAGTCTCTTGTTTTGCAATAAGTTTAGCATGTTATTCGTGATCTGGAACGTTTCAGCTTGTATCGTGGGCACAACAGTGGCAGTGGCTAAATTGTCAGCTGTGGGTTGTGCCCAGTCATATAGTGCAGCCTCAGGCACATGAGGTGCCATATCTCTGACGTTTTCACTGACGTTGTCTACATCGCCCATGTCAATTTCGAATTTGTATGTTTGTTGAGGTTGTTGAAGTCTTTTGTTTGCACGGTTCAATATCCAGAATCTTTTCTCGGGGTCTAAGAGTCATTCAAGTAGTTCTCCAGTCCTTGTATATTTTTTAGGCATACACTTGTGCAACCACGTCAACGACTATCAAAAATTTCAATTAAAATTTAGGTGTAGAATAAACTCAATACACTAACAATTTTTGTATTTCTATCAATGGTAATAGATAATTCTGTTAACTCCCAGGCAAGGGCGCCAAAATTTGATCAAGCCCTCCTATGCCATATAAAAAGGACACTGCGGACGTTGCAAATATATCCTAAGTATTCTGCCCAGAGTTGAATCCACAGAGAGTTAACCTATCTATAACTATCTTTAGACCCACAAAAATTTTGAGAACCAATTTGTCAAAATGTTTGAATCACAGTTGATGGTGTCTTTAATAACTAAAATTGCAAGTAAATAAACAGTTTTAAACTAAGGTTGTAAACAATAATGAAAAAATGCTAAGGTAATGACTTCCCCTATTGATGGAATCCCTTCTGTTTATGCTTCATACAAATTGACCAATACCTCTCTATCAATCATGAACTATCGTACATCTCTCCAGATTATCAAATCTTACCGCAAATCTCTCCTGAGTAATCACAGTAATATACTAAATGCACTCTCCCGAGATACACTAGCTAGCGTTAATTTATACAATTCACTTAAGATTGCACCCAAGACTTCGTTATCCCCAATCCCGCCTTTTAACCCGCAGATATAGATCCCTCTTATACATTGAGATTGGTGTTGTTCAACAATAACCTAATTATGCACTCTCTCCCGAGTTATGCATGCTAAATAGGCACAGCTAATAGAGGATCCTGTCAATTAACTACAATATGCACAAAGTTGAACAAATAAAGATTAAAACTAGTAATTTGTATTAATATAAACAAGAAGTTCATCCCCCAAGAGGTTCCATCAAAACCTTAGGGAGAGGATTTAGCTACTCAAAACCATGGGTAAGCAAACTAATACAATATTCATCATAAAACTTGCAAGAAAAATCAAAAAAAAAAGAAAGATATTTTAGGTGATCTCTCACAATTGTTTTCCTTGCCAAAATACTCTCCAAATCAATACATGCCTCATTTGGGCAAATTCAAGTGTTTAAAATAGCGTTTGGGCTAAAAATCTCGTATTTTTCACATTAGTCGCTGAATTTTTCTGCTTCTTCCGCGGTCGCGGTCAAACCGCGGCCAAATATGCTCTATGTTTCTCAATCTGTCCGCGACCATCTTCCACCGCGGTTCTGCCGCGGTCGCGGTGGAACCTTGGCAGTCCTCCTTCAGTTCATATTTGAGTTGTTTCGCGTGGTTTACTTGGCGAAATTTTCACCACTGCCCTCTTTTTCTCCATATTCTATCCCAGAAGTACTTCATGGCCTTCTCTTGTCATATATTACCTGCAAAGCATGAAAAACGCTAATCAAAGCATTTTGTTATCACTTTTAACATAAAAAACTATACAAGAAGGTGGTTATTTAGGGTCTAATTATAGTTAAATTCACCTATTAAAAAATGCTACTTGGTGCGTAGGCATGAAAATTAAATTATATTTTGGTTCTCTTGTTTTGAGAACCATGCTTATACTATATCTGGTTTGAGCACCTTATTAATATTTGTTGTTCTTGGTCAATTATTGTGATTCTATGCTATTAGGAATTGTTCGGGTTGTGAAGGTAAAGATCATATTTTAATCAAAATCTCGTCACTACTTCTTTTAGATTAGACTTAATACTTACTGTATCGGTCAAATTTGGTTTCCCACGTCCTCATGCTATTTATGCACATCCTTGGCATCAAGGCCTGCCCAACAAAGGCTGACCAAGTAAGGTCGACCCTAGTAAGTGGACGGCCCCGTTAACACAATCCAAGACAACGTCGTTTGAAGCTCTGGCTCTTCCGTACACTGAAGCCACCAACTTATGTACTTTTCTTTAATTATTTTGAGGGAGGTCCCCTAATACATAAAGGAGACCTTTGCTTTAAAAAGTCTCTCACGTGTATTTTGCTACTCAGTATATACAACTCATTCTCTCTCTTTATCTCTCTCTCTCTCTCTATCTCTCTCTCTCTCTCTCTCTCTCTCTCTCGTGCAAAGATTATTACTCGTTCCATTATTCTTATATCTTAAGATATCAACATCTCATTATTATAGGCGATCTTAGATCAATAACACTCTCTAGTTCATATTTTGCTTGATTTCGATTTACCCCTTTCATGTTTCCGATTATTTTTGAGCTTAACAAGTATTCATATAACTTGTTAGACAAACAATTTGGCGCCGTCTGTGGGGATTTTGTGAATCAAAGTTGTAGTTTACTTTTAGAGATCCTTCAAAAACCACTTTCCACAACCTAAAATGGCTGAAAACAACGCAATAATGAAAGCTATCATGGATGTTAGAGCCGATCTTATAGGCTCTATCAACGTGGCTGCTGAAGGAGATGCTCTACATGCAACCCCTAGTACCCTGATAAACGTAGTAAACCCACCTTACCCTTCTGAAGATCTTGTGGTTCCACGAGAAAAAGAGGCTTCTATATCTACAACTAAAGAAGCACCCACAAATATAAAAAGGTTACTAGAAGAGTTGTTGACAAACGCTCTGAGTGGTTTAGCAGAGAAGCCACCCCAAACTGCTAGATGTGCACCAGCAATAGATCATGTTGTAGCCGAAGGTGAACCCGAGGTCACACGAACAAACAACGTGCTCGTCGATGCTCAAGATCACGGTGGCACACTCACAGCCATTCTCAAAAAGATGGAGGAAATGGAAAATGATAATAGGTCGCTTCGCGACCAGATGAAGGAGCACCAAGAAAGAGTGGACAAGATCCTGGGTGCGCCTAAGCTGCTGCCAAAGCGAGATGTGGGGAGGTTCGTTGAACAACACTATACAGAAGAAGCTCCACCATACCCCATCCCAAATACCTTCAAAATTCCCCCTAATTGAGGGTATATGACGGGACCTCAGATCCCAAGGACCATGTGATTCATTATGTCACGATAGTCAAAGGTAACGATGTATCAACGGAGCAGGTACCGTCCATACTTCGGAAGAAGTTTGGCGAAACACTAATGGGAGGGGACCTAACGTGGTACTCCCATCTACCGGCCAAAAGCATCTCCAAGTTCGAGGAACTGGTAGACAAATTTGTTACCGCTCACGTAGGAGCCAAGAAAGCAGAAGCACGGGTCAATAACATCTTTGTTGTTCGACAGGCCTTACGGGAAAGGCTCGTAGAGTTCTTAGCCAAGTTCAACAGGGTCAGAATGAGCCTACCAAATGTGTCAGAAGGCATGGCAGTCGCAGCTTTTCAAAACGGGTTCAGCAGAGACGGCTCAAGGGCAACAAAGAAACTTCTTAGCCGCCTTGTGAAATATCCCCCCACCACATGGGAAGAAATTCACAACGCCTACTGTGCCGAGGTACATGGATACGACGACAACCTTAATGGCCCAACCAGGCGGTTAATAATAGTGCACCCAGAAATCCGAAGAGACCGACGGAACGAGGGACGACGGGAACAAATACCATTCCTCAACAGGGAGAGGCACCTACCGTACATCAGATCATCGCATCCGCCACCATCAAGGCACGCGGAGCCTTACAACGACATGTCACCCCACTTCGGAACGACAGAGGTATGCCTCATTTACTATCTGCACATAACTTTTCTGTATCTCCTTCAAAAGTAGTGTACGCACTAGAGAAGCTGGTCAACAAAGTACAATGGCAAACGAAGATGAAGTCCGACCCAGCCACCAGAAAATCAAATGCCCTCAGTGAGTTCCACCAGGAAATTGGGCACAGAACTGAAGATTGCATAGGTCTCCGACAGGAGGTGGTTCGGTTGTTGAACCAAGGATTCTTGAAAGAGCTACTCAGCGACAAAGAAAAACGCATCTTTGCACGTGGGCGGGAATAACCTCAAGGCATGCCAAGACCGCCCTCACACACACACACCATCAACATGATCATTAGGGACGGCAATGACTCAGCGATCAACCATGTCAAATTCACCACCACTAATAAATTAAAGCAAACTATCGCTCATGAATGGTATGACGACTTCAAAGATAGTATCACCTTTGATAAGTCTGATATCGACAGTTTGTCTTTCCCCCATTATTATGATTTAGTTATTACTATACGCATAGTACATACTGACATTAAAAGGTTTATGGTCGACGATGACAGCGGTGCATTATCATTCATCCAAGAGTCCTTGCACTAATGGGACTCGAGGACAAGATAATACCACGTTGTATAACATTGCCTGGTTTTAATAATGCAGTGGAAAGAACCTCTCGGGAGGTAACGCTACCCATTCTGGTGGGAGGAGTTACGATGGAAATCACTTTCCACGTAATAAACCAAGAAAAGGCATATAACGCCATCATCAGACGTCTGTGGATACATGCCATGTGGGCAGTCCCCTCCAGTTTCTACCAAGTGATCAAATTCCCTACCCCATGGGGGATGTTCAGCATATGGGGCGAGTCGCACACCACCCAAGAGTGTAATAAAATAGCGCAATATTACACGCACACCAAACAACTCAAAGGAGCAAGTGCGGAAGCATAGCAATCAGCCCTGTCGGGGACTAAGTTCCACCTGACATAGAACGCCATCAAAGATCCCAATGACGTTGAGGCTAACAAGTCCACGGTCGAAGACCTTGACCCCTTCCAGCTAAGCAACAGCGACTTCACAAAGAAGGCTTACATAGGCCACGGCCGTTCAAATCCAAGTAAGTATCGTGAGTTTCTATCTAACCATGCAGATCTATTCACTTTTTCCCATGCAGATATGCCAAGGATTCCACAAGAAATTTCCTCCCACAAACTAAACGTCGATCCGCTACACCTGCCTGTGTGGCAGGTAAGGAGAAAATTCAATGCCGCCATCAACGAAGTAGTAAGTGAAGAAGTAGACAAGCTATTGGCAAACAATTCCATTAGGGAGTCCAAGTATCCGGAATGGGTTGCCAACGTTGTAATGCTCAAAAAGAAAAATGGGAAGTGGTTGATGTGCGTGGATTTCACCGACCTAAAAAAAGCATTCCCAAAAGATTCGTTCCTACTACCCCATATCGACCAATTAATAGACGCAACAGCAGGACATGAGCTGTTAAGCTTCCTGGACGCGTACTCCAGCTACAATCAAATCATGATGGCCGAGGAAGATTATGAGAAAACAACCTTCATCACTCACCAAGGAACATACTGCTACAAGGTAATGCCCTTCGGGCTCAAGAATGCGGGGGCCACATACCAAAGGCTGGTGACTACGATGTTCAAAGAACAACTCGGCAAAACGATGGAGGTCTATATTGACGACATGCTAGTTAAGTCATCAAAGAAAGAGGATCACCTCGATCACTTTAAAGAAGCCTTCAAAATATTAAGAAGATACGGTATTAAACTTAATCCTGAAAAATGCGCCTTCGGCGTAGCCTTGGGAAAGGTCCTGGGGTTTCTGGTGCCACAAAGGGGCATCGAAGTCAACCCAGACCAAATCAAGGCTATAGAAGCCATCCCAGAAATACTAAGCAACAAAAAATAAATGTAAAAGTTGACGGGTCGAATCGCCGCCCTCTCCATGTTCATCTCACGCTCCTCCAACAGGTGCCATATATTCTTCTGTGTATTGAAAGAAGACCAAGGACTACAATGGAATGAAGAATGTGTCGAGGCCTTGAAGAATTTGAAGGCATATCTATCATTGTCGACTCTATTAGTCAAAGAAAACCCATGCAAACCGTTGTTGGTGTACTTGGCCGTATCAGAAGTCGCGGTCAGCGCCGTCCTAGTACGTCAAAATAAAGGTACACAATCTCTTATTTATTACATTAGCAAAACTTTAGTGGACGCTGAAACTAGGTACCCACACCTTGAGAGGCTGGCATTAGCACTCGTAGCAGCTTCATGAAAGCTACGACCTTATTTTCAGTGCCATCCCATAAGGGTTGTAACGACCTTCCCATGAAGAAGCGTCTTACACAAGCCCGAACTCTCAGGCCGGCTCGCCAGATGGGCCGTTGAGCTCAGCGAGCATGATATCATATACCTTCCAAGGACCACCATCAAGTCGCAAGTCCTAGCCTACTTTATTGCCGACTTCAGCATGGATGTCCTGCCGAGGCGGAACTCAAAGTACAACGTGCATCCTCCAAAAATGACCTATGGGTCTTTTATATGTATGGTTCTGCCGATGCATCGGGATCGGGATTGGGGCTCTTTCTTGAGGTCCCCACAGGCGAAAAAATTTCCCAGTCCATATAATGCTTGGGAATGACAAACAATAAGGCCGAGTATGAGGCCGTTATTGCAGGAGTGAAACTATCCATCATGTATGGGGCTCGCCAAATCCTCCTCCATTGCGACTCCCAACTTGTGGTAACCAGGTCAGTGGGACTTATCAAATCAAAGAGCAAAGGCTACAAAAGTACCAAACAGAAATCCACAAGCTAATGGCTACGTTCGATGAAATGCCGCTTTGAAAAATATTCCCAAAGCACGGAACATCTAAGCGTACGGCTTGGAAAAGTTGGCCGCAGCAACCAAAAACATCAACAAAGAAAGTGTGGTCACACTCCTCCACTTGACCATTGATCACACCGAGGTACTTTTTCTAAACTTAACTTGGGAATGACGCAACCAGTTCATATCTTATCTATAGGACGGTACGTTACCCCCCAACAAAAAAGAAGCAAGGAAACATCGCGTACAAGATGCCCGGTATTGCATGATCGACAACGACCTCTACAAAATGAAGTTCGGTGGGTCCCTGGCCAAGTACTTAGGCCACACCAAATGAGGCTAGTCTCGAGGAAGTGCACGACGGCCATTGCAGCGCCCACACTGGCAACCACGCCCTTGTGCGATGCAATATATGTGTCGGCTATTACTGGCCCACCATAAAAAAAGAGGTAGCTGAATATGTCCACCGATGTGAACAATGTCAAAAGTACGCCCCAATGTACACCAACCAGCAGAACCCTTCCATTCAATCACTTCCCCCTGTCCCTTCATCAAATGGGGAGTGGATATAGTCGGCCCCCTACCAGCAGGACGATGAAAGGTATGATTTTTACTTATTTTAACTGACTATTTCTCCAAGTGGGTGGAAGCAGGTGCGTACGCACAAATACGCAAACAAGAAGTCATTGCCTTCATATGGAAAAACATTATATGCTACTTCGGCATCCCCAAAGAAATCAGTTGCGACAACGGACTACAGTTCATCGGTCAAAAAACGACCGAGTTCTTCGAGAAATGGCGCATCAAAGCGATATTATCCACTACAACCCCGCCGCTAACGGCCAAGCAGAGTCCTCGAATAAAACAATTCTAAACATACTGAAAAAAAGCCGAAAGATGCCAAAGGGCTATGGCTCGAACTACTACCTGAAGTTTTATGGGCACACAGAACCACACCCAAGTCCAGCACCGGGGAAACACCGCACTCACTAGTTTATGGAACCAACGCGGTCATACCCGTCAGAGTAGGCGAACGTAGCCTAAGGTATTCGCACACTAGTGGAACAGAAAATGACACCAGCAGACTTCAAGATCTTGTTGAAGCCGAAGAAAGAAGGGACATGGCCCACATAAGGATGGTAACCCAAAAGCAACAAGTCGAAACATACTACAACAAAAGGGAAAAAATAAGGCCACTCAAAGTAGGAGACTACGTCCTCAAAGCCAAGACATTAGCCTCAAAAGACCCAAGTGAAGGAAAACTGGGCACAAATTGGGAAGGGTGCTACAAGATCACGGCGGCAGCCGGGAAAGGGGCATTCCAGTTAGAGACAATGGAAGGTAAAACACTCCAGAACAACTGGAATGTCGCCCACCTCAAATATTTCCATTTCTAAAGGGCGTCCCCTAAGTCGTACTTTTTTTCCCTTACCCGAGTTTTGTCCTAATTGGTTTTTCTCGGGAAGGTTTTTAACGAGGCGGCAAAGGGAAAACCTGGAGATGTTTGCAGTACAATTGTATCATATTAGCCTCTCCATGTACTCTCCAAGACCGGCATGATACAGGGACTGGATTAGTGACATCTCCAATGTATAGAAAGGCTATGGCCATCTCCAATGTATAGAAAGGCTATGGCCATCTCCAATGTATGAAAAGCCTACGACCATCCTCAAATGTATGAAAAGGCTACGGCCATCTTGAACATATGAAAAGGCTACAGCCACCTCCAAATGTATGAAAAGGCTACGGCCATCTTGAACATCTGAAAAGGATGCGGCCATCTTGAACATATGAAAAGGCTACGGCCATCTTGAACATATGAAAAGGCTACAGCCATCTCTAAATATATGAAAAGGCTACGCCCATCTTGAACATATGAAAAGGCTACGGCCATCTCCAAATGAATAAAAAGGCCACGGCCATACCAAAAAAAATAGACTAAAACCATCAAACACAACATGGCTAAGGCCATCATTTTTACACAGTTAAGGCCATAAAATTTTACATGGCTAAGACAATCATTTTTACATAGGCAAGGCTGTAAAATTTTACATGTCTAAGGCCATCATTTTTAAATGGTTAAGGCCGTAAAATTTTACATGGCTAAGGCCATTGTTTTTACACGGTCAAGGCCGTAAAATTTTACATGGCTAAGGCCATCATTTTTACACGGTTAAGGCCGTAAAAGTTTTACATGGCTAAGGCCATCATTTTTATAAGGTTAAGTCCGTAAAATTTTACATGGCTAAGGCCATCGTTTGATGTTAAGGCCGTAAAACTTTACATGGCTAAGGCCATCATTTTTACAAGGTTCAGGCCGTAAAATTTTACATGGCTAAGGCCATCATTTTTACATGGTTAAGGCCGTAAAATTTTACATGGCTAAGGCCTTCGTTTGAACACAGTTAAGGCCGTTAAATTTTACATGGCAAAAAGCCATCGTTTTATACGGCTAACTCCACCCTTTTCACATAACTAAGGCTGTCGAATTTTACATAAGCCAACATTTCTGCACGGCCAAGGCCGCCGAATCTTACACGCTCAAAGTTGTTGCCACGGAATGACCCACTTAGCTTCAACTACGACAAAAAAGCACAAAGACAATGATAAAAAACATAACAAGGTTCGAGAAAATCGAAAACGATTAACTATGGCAAAAGTCATATATCTTTATCTTCGAAACATAAAACATGGATACGACTGACCTTAGGAAAAAGGGTATGCACCCATGATACAAAAATAGGTATTTACAAACATACGCTAAAAATCCTAAAGGCCTCCGCCACTCCGCTCATCCTGCCCCGCCCGGTCTTCATGTGCCCTATCTTCATTCCTAGGAGGGTACGTCTTGGAAATCCAAGAGCTGGATTCCAAATGGTTAACACCTGCGGAGTTACCTCCCTCCCTGGACGGTTATTCAGAACTATAGTCGGCTACTTCACGGGCAACTCTAGCCAAATGGCATTGACTCTCAACCTCTGCCTCAGAAGCTCGCCCGGCCGCCAAAACATCTTCAAGTACGACCAGCCGAGTCTCTGCATACACCCACATCTCATGTGTCTCACGAGACGCATCACCCTGTAGAAGAGCCCTCCTGAGGAACTCAACCTCGGCGGCCTTAGCATCAAGTTCCACCGTTAAGGCTGCAACTAGAGTGCCAAATTCCGCTGCCTCCTCTACCAGTACACGGCCAAGCTGTAACTCTTCATCCTTAGATTTAATGAGGATCTCCATCTCCGCAACCCGAGAAACAGCAGCCATGAGTTGCTCATCAAACTTCTCCAGCTCGGCCACCCTCTTCTTCAACTGCACCTCAGACTGCACGAGGCCCTCATGGAACACCCTAAAGTCAGGGTCCTGTCTATACATGTCGGCCAGGGTTCGATGCGCCTCTCGCATCTTGAAGTACTTCTGCACCAACCTATTGTATTTGGCCACCTTCTTCTTCAGGCATCGACCCATCTCTGCCTCCAAGACAAGAGTCAGGAAAAAGCCAAAAGGTAAGTGCACGGAAAATCACCCTCCACAAATGTGGAAAAAATCAAGTAAAAAGACATACTTGCAAAGCCGTACCCGCCACTCTTCAGGCCAAGTCCCTGTTACTAGTCTCTGCCGAGGCCTCACTCTCAACACCCGCACATAAAAGTGCCATGCTTGCGGCCGCTTCCTCAAAATTTTCCAACAAGCTGTAATGATTGCAAATCACGATACGACGGGCAGACTAGCCTGCTATCATCTCCACTTGGTCTGAGGACCCACTTTCTTTGCCCGTGTCCTCAATAGCGATTTTCGGGCTCGCCACATCTACACGTTTGCCCCCTTTCTCCATGGCCGACCGCGACCTGCTGTCCCGAGCACGTGCCGGGATGGGACTAACAACGGCTTCCCTTCGAGGAGCAGGCCTCAACGAGCGAATGGCATCAGCCATAAATACCAGCCTACACTCACGGCGGGGCAACCTAACCTTCTTTGTCTGTGTGACCACCGACTTGCCAGCACGACTCCGGCGTCTCTTCATCTCTAACAACTCCTCTTCTTCAGAGCCCCCCTTCGTGGGACGCAAGTTTGGCTACCACTTCGGTAGTAGGCGTCACCTTAGGCACCACCGCAGGTAACTCCTCAGACGTCATTTCAAGCATGGCCCCAGGCACCGCCTCAGATTTTGCTTCAGGAGCCGCCGCAGGTGCAACCTCTTGCCCTGGGGGGAAGAAACACTACCCCTAGGTGTGCTTACAAGGAGTATATCCTCCTCGTCAGAATCAAACACTGCTATAGAAAGGCCGGCGAGCGTTTTCTTCTTTTTCTGTGCCTTCTTAGAAGCACCCCGACCTACCAAAATGGGTATGAATTGACCAAGGAAAATTAAAGGGAGCCTCCAAGCCAGAACAGAAGGGAAAAACAAAGCAAGGTCGTTACCTATTGGGCCATAGAGCATGTGGAATTTGGGCTAGGTGCGGCACTCCTCTGCAAACTGTATCAATGCTCTCACCCACGACCTAATGTCGTCAATCGTTCGAGGAGTGCAAGCTGTCACTACATAAAGGTAAAAAAATCTATGGTGATTAGGCCGACGGAATAAGATTGTCGTAAAAATTGCATATTGGAATGCTTACATGTTGTGTTCCATGCCTCTGGGAGCCCTTCTAGGTTAGACACTAGATATTTTGTGCGTATGTAGAAAAATTTCTTCCAAAATTGAATTTGGCCTTATCGTCAGATTGCACCACAAAACTTTTCTTGCCCCGACGTAGCAACTGAAGCATGGTACCTCTCATGAAGCACACGCTGAACATTTGCAAGAGGTGGTGAACGGAGACCTCTTTCTTAGGTGGAAAGAATCCTACACACCTTCAGCGCACATGGGGTAAGTTGGGCCAGACATGCCCCATACAACTGACAAAGCTCCTCCGCCAAGGGATTGAGCGGGAGGCTATATCCAATTCGAAAAGCATACTCATAAAATGTGCAGTATCCAGGCTTATGCACATTGGCGTAATCCATCCCAGCGGGGACCATCTCGACGTAATCAAGAATATTGTATGGCGCTCTAAGAGCAGCCAAATGAGATGACGTCAGCTCGCTAAGTTACCAAGGAGGAAGTTTACATTTATTATTGAAATCCTTCCGCGTAACCATGTCCTGTGGGAGTACGTTGGTCGTCAATAGAGGAACGAGGGCCTCCTCAGCTTCTCCCTCCCCACCGTCTGAGGACCGTGAAACCCTAGAAGGGGCATCACCCTTGGTCTTTTTGCTATCATGGCGATGCTTTACCATGGTGAAAGTTATGAAATAAAGATGCTTCAAGGGTACAGGGTTCGATTCCCAAGAATAGAAATTTTAAGTAGATCAACGGGTATCAGAAAAGGACGAGGATAAAATTGAGGAAATACTCTCTGATAAGGTTTGAAGGTTGAATTGGATTCAACCTCTCCTCTATATATAAAGAAAGGCATACGAAAATCGAAAAGACATGATTCGAAAACTGGCGCGGGAAACCAAAATGTTACATCATGCCCTGAACCACCTCGGGTGCAAAAGTAATGATCACGCATGTGATTGATGATGTCATCCCAAAAAAGAAGCCCTAAAAGGAGGTTATATGTCAACAGCATAACGCCTTCGAATGCGTTTACGCCTTTTTAGACATTACCTACGGGTACGGCCAAATTTCTAGAAAGGTCAAGCACATATGTCCGTTCGTTGAAGTCGCTTCTCGACCACGTCCCCAACAAACGGAGGGACTATCTGTATCGGACAAATTTGGTTCCCCACATCCTCATGCTATTTATGCATGTCCTTGGCATCAAGACCGGCCCAACTAAGGCTGACCCAAGTAAGGTCGACCCCAGTAAGTTGACGGCCTAGTTAACACGACCTGAGGCGACGTCTTTTGAAGCTGGCTCTTCCGCACACTGAAGCCACCAACTTCCGTACTTTTCTTTGATTATTTCGAGAGAGGTCCCCTAATACATAAAAGAGACCTTCGCTTTGTAAAGTCTCTCACGTGTATTTTGCTACTCGAATATACAACTCATTCTCTCTCTCATGTGCAAAGATTATAACTCGTTCCATTATTCTTATGTCTTATGATATCTATATCTCATTATTATCACCGATCTTAGCTCAATAATACTCTCTAGTTCATATTACGCTTGATTTCGATTTACCCCTTTCATATTTCCGATTGTTCTTGATGTTAACAAGTATTCATATAACTTTTTAGCCAAACACTTACTAAATACACATTAATTTTTATACTCATATTATACTTCTGTTAATTTTGTGCAGATCCGGGTAACTATTCCAATGGCGTTTAGGAGGGCGCTTAGCAACTAGATTGGGAGACTTCGCAATGAGCTGTTGTACTTGGTTCGTAACTTATGGAGTTCCTTTTCTTTTTTTCATATTGATTATCTTAAAATAGACAGTACTATTATATTTCATCTAAATAGCCCATGGCTCCATACTGCCGGATTTTGGGAGATTATTATAGTCTTTTCCGTGTTTGGTTTATGATTTGAGACTTACTTACTTTTCATCTATATTGTGGCAGCAGAGTATCCCTTACGGTTATTGCGTTGGTTGATTATGCATATTCATTAAAAAACAGTACTAACTCACTTAAAGGATGAATACATTATGTTAATTTCGAAATTAGCCAATAATTTCTTGATGTAGTAGTTAAAATCGAAATATCAAGTCCAAATGCTGTACGAATTTCTTTCTTTTTTTCTTTTTTCCTATAGGGGAGACACTCAGAATAAAGTGGAAAGGAAGAACTTGGTAAAAGTTAAATATTTGCTCCTCTATGAACTATGAATGGAACAACAATTTCGTCTGATTGACATTTACACCTCATTGACGATGGATAGCTCTCAAAATTGACGGAACAAGGGCATCAAATTGGAATCAATAGATCGCCACAAGATACTACATAACTGAGCATCGACCTTTTCCTACTGTGTTTTGGCCTTTTCATCACCTTCGATAGCCCTTTTTGTTAAATGAGCGTGAACTCCTTGACCTTTACACCACAACTCGACATACGAAGCCCAAGCTAGGTAGTTTGAACCTCCATTAAGGGTTCTGAGGTAATCATAACACCGGAATTGCCAGAACCCGGGTTTCTAGACCCGAAAGCATCGAGTCCCAAAGACATCGTTGGATTATCACCAAATAATCAGAAAGAATCAACTGAAAAATCGCTGAAACAGATGAAGGAGACACTGTAGCTGCCGGAAAATTACTGTATCTACCGGAGAAAATTCAAGGTTGTCGGAATTGAAAATAAAATTATGGGTAGGCTCGGAATTTGAGGACGATCCAACTGTCCTGAAGAAAATTTTTGAAATTCTGGCCGGAACAGTGCTCACGCGCCGGCGCGTGGGGCGCGTGGGTCGGATCTGCCGAGAGCTTTCTGGTGCGTGAGGGTGCGTGAAGGGGAGTTTTTCGGTGGGGTTTAATGGGGTTTGGTCGCCGGAGCCTTGGGGACCCTGTGGTGGTGTTGGTTTTTGCACAACACCAACAAAAAAGTGATTTTTGTTACGGACATCCTCTTAAATCGCCGAAAAATTGCACGACGACGAGGTCTTTCTCCCCGGAAGTTGCTGGAATGGCGCACAACTATATGTCACTGTTGCTCTGATACCAATGCAGCTTTTCATTCTGTCCTATGCGCCGAGGGTCGCTTGGAAGCAGCCTCTCTGCCCTTTTGGGTAGGGGTAAGGCTGTCTACATATTACCTTCCCCAGACCCCACCTGGTGGGAGTATACTGGGTAGTTGTTGTTGTTGTTGTTGGAACAACTCTTGGTTGGCAAACGTACTTGATTAATGTAGAGGAATATGTCAATCGTTGGGGAATGTCTTGTCTTTACTTAAATAAAGATGAGGGAAGTGGCAAATATTCTAATGGAAGAGAGGAAAATTAGAGAGACTTGTGTTTTTGACTTTGTGTCGATCTTAAGGTTGTCTTTACTGCGGGTATTTGATTAAAACCAATATGTTAATTATTCATGACTTTTTCTTTCTGTGCACATTTTTTTAGCAACACATCGAGAGATACAACTGGCTTGACAAGTGTTAGTTTAAGGACGCGCAAACACCGACCTGCATTTTTATTTGTTATATCTCCTCCGCACCACATAATTAATTGTTATTATCAATAAAAGTCGACTGTGTTTGTTGGTTGAGTGGTTTTTCACATGAGCGACATAAGATCGATTTTCTTCACCAATAAATTTTTCAGTCATAGCTCACTATAACAGGCTTATCTAGTATTATTTACATTTTATATGTAATTTGCGAGCTATTATATAGTAACTAGGTTGCCCAATACACCCCAAGGGTGGCGCTACAATTTCCCTAGGATAAGCCACACGTTATGTCAACTATTCTGAATTTAGGTAGTTACCGGACAAAGCAATTCCTATAAGATAGAAATTTTAATTTTTGAAAACAAAATAGTTATTCTCTTAACGGCAAAGGGTCAATTATATTCATGTACTATGAGAAAAGGTTTAAATATAACCTTCGTTATACTGTTGGTCTAAATATAACCCTGCTGTAATACTATTAGTTCAAATATACCTTTTTCTGTTAAGTTTGCCAAGATGAACATACAATCCTACATGCGCTGATATTAGATGAGGTGGATGCGACATGGCATGCCAGCTCAGCACGCCTAATTCATATATAAAAGATTAAAATTTGAAATACAATATTTTTTATGGTAGCGGTAATGGTGGCAATAGTGGTGGAGAGGAAGGAAATTTTAGTGATGGAAGAAGGGAAAGGTAAAATGAGTTAGAGGCACAGAGGTGTATTGGAAAAAATCGAGTTTACATATTAAAGTGGTATAAAGATAACGTGTCATAACACATAGACTAGTCAAAAAGTTATGGTTGGAAAAGAGGCACGGGTTGCAAGAGATACGAGCAGAAGCAGAGGAAGAGGCACGAGCAGTTATTCAAAAGACTATGCGCCCGTACCTATTTAAGTCCTAGAATCAAGGGGAATGAATCTGACAGAGCATGGGAGTACAAATACAGTATTCAATGAGCCTTAAAAGCTAAAAACGTTAGAAAATCTGCATTAACTATAATAACTATACAACGTAATATTTAATGTTTTTAATTGTCGATAATGGCATAATTATGACAAAGGCAAATGTATATCTCTAAAATAGCTATAAAATGGAGAGAACGAATCAATTGTAAGAACACGAAATACTATCTAAATATAATGATTTACTTATTTTCTTTTAATTACATCATTGCTAGTAAAATTACTCTCTTTCATACATTCTTTGATTATCAGTAACCCGAGTTCTACTAAATTATCTCTTTGATCGCAATTCCACTTTTTGGTTAAATAAATTGGTTCCATTACCGGGAATCTAATAATCTATTCTTTTTAGCTTAGCTTTCCTTGTCGCATCATTCATGTCGAACAATAATGACAACATTCAAGAAAATAAAGGAAACCAACAACTTCAGGGAATTCTATAGGATAATCACACTCGGGTTCCTTCTCCACAAAGTTCTCCTTGACGGTCGTGAGAAGGCACTCCTAATGGATCTCATGCAAATGAAAATGCTCAATTTGAAAATGTTGAAGCTATCGATGAAGCTTTGTAAAAACTAATTGTTGCACATGTCAATAAGTTTATTGAAGCTTTTACTAGTCAATTACCTGTTGCACCACTCACACCCGCTCCAAATAACAACACTTTGGAGAATCTTTGTTCTAGGCTTGTTAATTCAGGAAGTGCTGGAATCCCCAGCGAATCACAAGAAGGAGTATCAGGTAATTTAGTTAATTCTAATCTACAAAATTTAGCCCTAACATTGCAGAAATAGCTCAAGGAGCAAAGTGATCGCATAGAATAAATACCCGGGGTGCCGGCCGTAATCAAAGGGATATATATGGATAAATATTCGCAACAACCCTGGAAGCCAAGTGTTGCTATCCTCCCAATTCCAAAGAAATTCAAAATGCCTGATATTCCAAAATACGATGGAACAACAGACCCTTGAGACAATGTGACTTCATTCACAACAGGCATAAAAGGCAACGACATAACCAAATAGGAGATTGAATCAGTATTAGTCAAAAAATTCTATAAAACACTCTCCAAGGGTGAATTAACATGGTATTCTCTTTTGCCCAAAAATTCTATAAATTCTTTTGCTGAGCTTGCAGATTCGTTCATCAAAGCAGATTCGGAAGCTCAAAAATTCAAAAAAGGAATGGAAGATATTATCAAGATCAAACAAGGGGACTCAGAATTGCTTAGGGAGTTCGTGGACAGATTCCAACTTGAAAGGATGGTATTACCATGTGTACCTGATAATTAGGCTGATATAGCTTCCACAAGCAATTTGAATGAAAAAAATATTAGAAGCTACGAGGCGACTTAAGGAAAGTCTTAGTGAATTCCCAACTACAACATGAAATGACGTTTTCAACAGGTATAGCATGAAGCTAAGTATAGAAGACGATATTGTTTCAAGATTTCAAAAAGAAGAAAAGGTAGGTTTGAGACGGTTGGAAACCGGAAAAAAATCCCGTAAAAATAGGTACGAACCATACATGGGACCTGCGAAAAAGACTCACGGTCAAAACAGGACAATTAGAGGTACGATCACAGGTCAAGGAATAGAGAGTCATGTTCGTCATCAAGATTTAGGAATGATAGAAACACTCATGAGTCACGAGATGATGATAGAAATTTGAAGGTTAGAGTTGGCAGTTACAATTTCAATGTGAGCACTTCCGAACTCATAGCTATTTTGAGAAGCATGGGTAACAAGGTACGGTAGCCAAAAGAGATAAGATCAAATCAAGTTGGCTCAACCTTGATCATTGGTGCAAGTTTCATAATGATCACGGACATAAAACGGTAGAGTACTATAGGTTTTTACAAAGTGAGTCGAACATTTATTAAAATAGGGGTATCTCACCGAGTTATTTATCGAGAAAGGTAAGCAATCTTACATGAAGAATAGGCAGGAGCCCCCTAAACCACCTTCTCCCAAAAGGATCGTCAATGTTATAAACGGGGGTGAAGACATCAATAGCGTAACGTATACTGCAGCTAATAAAATTTCTGAAATCACAACTGCCCAAAGGAAACGTGTGCGCCATGTCTTAGAGGAAGACAACATTACATTTGATGATGCTAATGCGGATGGCGTATTATCTCCTCATAAAGATACATTTGTAATATCTCTAATTGTACATGATACTAATGTGAAGCAAGTTTTGAGTGATCCAAGTAGTTCCATGAACATTATTTTGCTAATAATATTACGTGAGATACAAGCTGAAGATAGATTAATACCAAAGGAGAATACTTTATCTAGATTTGAAAATTTCAGTGGTTTGACAAAAGGAGAGGTAACACTCACAACATTTGCAGAAGGAGCTGTCAAAGATATAAAGTTTTAGGTAGTAGATATGGAGATGGCTTACAATATGATCCTTGGGAGACCATGGATCCATGAAATGGATGTTGTTCCTTCAAAACCTTGCATCGAGTTATTAAATTTCCATCACCATGGTAAATATGTCAAATCCGTAGGGATCAACATACATCCAGGAGCATCAACTCTGAAGCAGATTCAAGTAAGAAAAACAAAGAAAAATAGCAATCATAGAAAATAGTTATGGGCACTACTACGCAAACCTCAACTGAACAGGGGCGGACATATGGACTCAAGGCCTGATACCATTCAAAAACCAAAAGAAAATGAAAATATCAAAACAACAATTGAAGAACTGGAGGCTGCAGTGTTATTTGCACAATGGTCTGATAAGAAAGTATACATAGAGGGACAATCTAAGCCAAGGTATGAGAGGTAAGTTAATTGAATTTTTGA